>JAWHQI010000066.1:9070000-10562500 GCA_033032865.1 Dactylorhiza incarnata
GAAGATTTGAAGGACAGGAATTACCAGCGGGAACGAAGAGATGAAATCTAGATTGGATACTGCAGAATAAACAGCATCCAGCTCATCCCGAGAATTGCAGCAAAGAACAACAGGTAGTAACGGACGTCGCCCAGCCACACCTAGGAGATCCACTAGAGTTTCCTGCAGTAAAATTTCTCCCCTATCTCCAAATCATAAGAAAAGGTGCGTTAAACAGAGAGGGAGGGAGAGCAAAAGGGAGTGATAGAGAGAAACCATCTTGAAACGGAGGCGGTCGACGGCAACATAAAAGTGACGGGCAGCGCTGCGGGGAGAACTAGGGTTTAGAAATCGCAGATGAAAGCAAAAGCGGGAATGATGAAGAGGTAACCTCGGATGGAACGAAGGAGGAGAGGGGGGCGGGAGGGCTTCCGGGTGATCCATCGCCGGTGCCCTTCCAGTTTCCCTTCCGTTCGTAGCCAATGATTTAGGCTCCGTTTGTGGGGACTAATTTTCACTAGAAGCGGTCACGATCGCATGAATCGGATCTTATATGCGTCCGAAACATAAAAGAGGGTGAAAATTAGTTCCCCAAACAGAGCCTTGATCTCCGTTGGAGAAGAGGCGTGCTCGCCATTTGCTGTTTTCTTCTCCCCTCTCTTCTGTTTAGATTTGGTTTGCTGCTAACAATAATGGTTTGTCATTAACAAATTTGTTTGCACCAAGTAATTTTCAAAAAACTGGGTTTGCCATAAAAATGGTGTGCGACTAACCATTTTTGGTTTGCCTTTAACAATTCCCTAAATTAATAACCGTCTATTTATAAATATTTTATTAGCATAGTAGTCTCACACAAAATGACTATTTGCACACCATCAGATAATACTTAAAAAAAGTAATTGTAGAATACCCTACCTCTTTCTAACCGCAGCCCCCCCTCCCCTTTCCAAAGACCTTCTCGAAGACGCCGGAATCGCAGAAGTCGGACGCTCGACCACGCGGGAGACCCTCTCGCCTCACTAGCCTTCCCACTTCCACATGTAGCACCTGGCGCTTGCTTGCTTATGGCAACCTGCCCGAAATTATGAGCGAGTGATGCCATAACATCCTTGCTAATAATAATAATAATTTATGTACAATCATTTAAGTTTACCTATAGTTACCTATAGAGAGTTATTAATCATTATTTGATTTACTGGTCAACAAATTTTAATAAAATAATAGTTTAAATTGGTTTTTGTTTTATGACGTCATAAAGAGGTTCCAATATATTTTACACAAATCTTAAGAATATTTTGCATAATTCCGTTGGGTGTTGAAACTGCATTTCCTGATCTTTTTTTCTTCCCAGACAGAGAAAACCTAATTTCTCTGGTCGATGCTTGCTCTAAGCAGCCACCCGCTACCGCTACCCTCGCTCATCTTCTCCTCCGCTTTTCTTCGTTTTCCATCTTCATCGAGACCTAGCTCAGCCATCGCCTCCATGGTACGGCCACAGACGGATTTCCCCTACCTCCCGCCGGCGGATCGAGACCTAATGCTCAATCTAATCGCCACCGTCGAAGACCGTCTCGGATCGGCGCTTCTCCCCTCCAACGTATCCCCCGACGTCCTCCGCTTCCAGAACTCCCAGGGATCCGCTCACGGCTCGGTGAACATTCGATCTGGCTCCCAATCCTCTCCGGTATCTTCTCCCCTCTTCTTCCCGGACACAGTTACTTTCAGATGTAAAATACTTGTTATAAATGAATTATAGTCTTGATATTGACGGATTTAATGCACAATTTTGAGAATACTCTCTTCCGCAGGTCGACTTCGTTCTTCAATCTTGGCTCAACTGCAAAACCCCCGGCGGCGGCGAGATAAACATCGCCACCCTATTTGCCTTCCTCAACTCCTCAACCGACGCTCCCCATCTCCTGCTCGAGCTCATCCACGGCAGTCCCACCTCCCTCGTTCTCATCATGGACCTCCTTCCTCGCCGAGATCTCGCCCTCCATCCCGATTACCTCGACAAATTCTACCAGCTGACAGATCTGGATGGCCCGAGACGGCACCTCGATAGCCTCCCTCAGGTGTCGCCGTACTACTCGTCGTCCCTGTTCATCCGCAGCGTTCTCTCTCCGACAGCCGTCGCCATCACCGTCGACTTCGGGAAGGAGGGGGAGGCAAGCGCGTTGGAGGAGATTGTCGCCGAGCATATAGGCGGTGCTGCGAAGAAGATCGTTGAGGTTTGGTTGGAGAAGTGCGCGGCGGGGGTCAGCATATTGGGGGTGGCGGAAGGGGAGAGACTGGAGCTAGAGAGAAGGGATGGATTGATAAAGAGGAAGGCTGTAGAGATCGATTTGGCGGCGAATTTGCCGAGGATGTTTGGGCCGGAGGTGGCGGAGCGGGTGGTGGCGGAGATACAGAAGGCGTTCAGGGTATAGGCTATCAGAATTTCAGAATGGGACCAATACTGCATCAAATGAATTTCATTTATTAGTCCATTTTATATATAAAAAAAAATACGCCGAGGCTTTAATTGGGCGCTGCTATAAGCACCGCGCGGCTCTGTTTGGGGCGGCGGCTGCGGATCAGAGAGCTGCTCTCTGATCCGCAGACGCTATATTCCCGTGTTTGGGGCGTCGGATTATAAAAATCGCTTTTCTAAAAAACCGCGTATGAGCAGATTTTTGTAGCGTCGCAAAGGGCCCGCGTTCAGCGCCGTAAGAATCGCTTTTCATTTTTTTCCCGTCTTCTTCCCCGACGAGCGAGACTTCTCCCGATCCTTCTTTCCCGTCTTCTTCCCCGATCCCTAGCGAGCGAGACTTCTCCCGATCCTGCACGATCTCCCCTTCCGAAGGCGATGACGGCGATCTTGCTCCATTCCGACGGAGACGACGGCGATCTTGCTCCAGAAGGTATGTTTTCCTTCTCCCTCGGCTACGATGGGAGATTTTCAATCTTATGCGGTTTCGAGAGATTTATGCGCAGTTCTTTTCCCCGAGCCGAGCATCTTCATCCTCGCCCTGTTCTTCTGCGCTAGGGCTTGACGTGAAGCTAGAGCTTGATTTCACCTTTTCTTCCCCTCCTTCGATCGGTGTTGTTGAATGGATGTGTGTGTGTGGATTGTTAGGAATGAGAGCTCAAAGCATTCTACTATCACCCATCATATGTGGAATGGGATATAAATAGTGCTCCCAGCAGTAGGGCAACGCCCTAGGTGCACACGCTACCTGCAGGTCTTTATCGTGTCATTGTTATGTGCGAACATACCTCAACAATCTCCTCCTATGTCCGTCACCAACACGACTACAATAAAGAGGTAAACAGTGTAATGTCCAAGCAACAGGAATCATCCACAAAACGTGTCAAAGCATATGAATAAAACAGTAAAGGACAGGCTACACAATAGTTCTATGCAAGGTAAATCAACAAAATGAAATCACCATCACAGAAGCTAATAAAACAAGTAGGATCCAACACAGAGTCTCGTACGAGCTCTAGTCTAGCAATCTACCAAAACATAGTGTCCAAAACATAAACAAACATATGCAAAATAGGAAATGAGAAAATGGTGCAAACAAGTCACCAGCCAAAAAGAACTACTAGCAATGTCATAAACAAAAGATAAGATGGACGCAGAAGAAAGGCGTCGGCTCTAGACGTCCAATAGGTCATCCTCATCCATGTCCCAATCAGCAGGTACTCCTCCTACTCCTTCGGTGCCTGTAAATCCAGAAAATGAATTTCATATTAGAATGAATCCATACAATTGAATTTACGTATATCTAGTTCGACAAAGAACGTAGAAAGACCAGAGTTCTGAGTGTGTGGAGTGCTCCAACTATCGAGAATAGTGTGTTCTAATCGAGAAATCATTGTCGGTTTCAAGAAACGAAACGACATATGAACTTCTTATAGTAGGCTCTCGTAGCTAAATCTGTGTACCAATTTGGAATGTCGTTGTCACTGTCCCCTTATGTCAAAATGAATATCATCAAGTTTGGAATGATACCATCTCAACACAGGAAGAAGGAATCTAGCGAGATCGCATTCATCAATTTGGAATGAACGCAAACTTACCAGATCCACAATCAGCAGCGTAGAACATCAATGAAACACAACAAAGCTTACTATGGACAAAGGAAATCAGATTTGATCAAAACGAAAATCTAAGGCTGATCTAAATCGCCTTTAGTCCCATTTCCCCCACGGTTTGATAAACCTGACTTTGGGCATTCCTTTTGTCAGAGGATCGGCTAAGTTATCCTTCGATCGCACATCGACCAAGGTGATAACGCCTTGCTCCTTAAGATCATTCAGCAGAGCATGTCTCAGTCGTATATGTCTCCGTTTCGAATTATAGAGAGCATTTTGAACGATCTGAACAGCAGCTTGATTATCGCAATACAAGCTCAACGAATTGACTCGTAACTTAGATAGTGGAATATCAAGAATCAAATTCCGAATCCAATCTGCCTCTTCACCAGCTGAAGCCAAGGCAAATAGTTCAGACTCCATAGACGACAAGGCTATACAAGTCTGCCTTTTTGATTTCCAAGTTATAGCAGCTCCACCCAGTGTGAATATGAATCCACTCGTAGACTTACTATTGCCAATTTCAGAACACCACGAGGCATCTGAATAACTTTCAACGGTAGGCGGATATCCAGTGTAGCACAGAGCTAGATCCTTTGAACCTTTAAGGTATCTCATCAGCCTATCTAGGGCATCCCAGTGCTCCTTTCCTGGATTACTCGTGAAACGACTCAGCGTACTTACGGTGTAAGCAATGTCTGGCCTTGTGCAGCACGATGCATACATGAGGCTACCAATGATCTTAGCATAATTTACCTGACCAACGGTGGTCCCTTCATTCGGACTCAACTTGATAGTGTGATCAACTGGTGTCTCAACTGATCTGCAATCAGCATATCCCCAGGTCGTCAGTAACTGCTCCACATAGTGAGCCTGACTGAGTGTGACTCCACGCTCGTCGATACAGACTTTAAGACCTAGAAGAGTATCAACTGGACCGAGGTCCTTCATGTCGAATGCTTCCGCAAGAGTGGATTTGACATCACTCACTGTCGAGAGATCTGACCCTAATATTAACATATCATCAACGTAGAGACAGATGATGACTGTTTTATCCAACATTGATCGATGATAAAGGCATTTGTCAGAGAGACTGGACTGGAATCCATGGCTCTTTACCACTTGATCAAACTTGAGGTGTCACATCTTAGGTGCTTGTTTAAGCCCATAGATTGATTTATTTAATCTGCACACCTTATGTTGAGAATCTTCAACAACATAACCCTCAGGTTGAGTCATGTAGATTTCTTCGTTCAGCTCTCCATTTAAGAAGGCTGTCTTTACGTCCATCTGATGAACTATGAAGTTCTCGATAGAGGCTAAAGCTAGAAGAATCCTAATAGTCGATAGGTGGCACACAGGTGAATAGACGTCGAAGTAGTCCACTCCCCCCTGTTGCTTAAAGTCTTTAGCAACCAAACGTGCCTTATAGCGAGCTACTGACCCATCACTATTTAATTTCTTCTTAAGTATCCACTTACATCCAATGACTTTTGCGCCTTTGGGCAAGTCAACTAGACGCCAGGTATTGTTCTGTAGCAACGAGTCCATTTCATCGTCAATGGCTTCTGCCCACATAAACGAATCTCTAGATCGCATTGCCTCCTGGTAGGAGAATGGATCATCCTCTAAGTGATAGGTGACAAAATTTTCACCAAAATCCTTAGGAAAACGCTCTCTTGTAGACGTTCTGAGCGGATGGGGAACATCCTCCAACGGTTGGGGAGCGGTGTGTGAGGGGCCTGCTTCGGATTCCACAGGAGATTCTGAAATCATATCTGTAGACCCAGATAGGTTAGTGCCTAGATCCTTGACAAATTTATTTTCAAAGAACGTAGCATCACGAGATTCTATCACCGAGTGAGAGGATAGATCAAAAAACCTATCAGCTGCACTATCTTCAGCACACCCTAGGTAAACACAGGTTATGGTTTTTGGTCCCACCTTGGATCTCTTAAGGTCTTGTACCCTAACATAAGCGATACAGCCCCAAGTCTTCAGAGTGTCGTATCTACAAGGACGCTGATGCCAAAGCTCATAAGGTGTCGACGACAGCTTAGAGTGCGGCAACCTATTCAGAAGGTGATTAGCAGTCAGAGCTGCTTCGCCCCAGAAGGAGGAAGGCAGGCCAGCGGTTAAAAGCATAGAATTCAACATTTCAGTCAAAGTTCTATTTTTACGCTCGGCTACACCATTCGATTGGGGTGAATAGGGCGCGGTGGTCTCAAGTATTATGCCTTCAGCGGCACAAAATTCCTTAAAACCAGTTACAGTGTATTCGCCACCTCTATCACTTCTAAATCGCTTTATCTTCAAACCAAGCTGATTCTCTACACGAGTTTTGAAAACCGTGAAGGTCTCGAAAGTCTCATCCTTCGATCTCAGTAGGTACACCTGACAAAACCTGGAAGAGTCGTCTATGAACGTAAGCAAATACTTCTTTCCCCCTCTGGAAGGTTGACTCCGAAAGTCGCAGAGGTCAGAATGTATGAGCTCAAGAAGTTGAGTGCTCCTAGAAACCGACTTAAAGGGTTTTCTAGTGATCTTGGTTTGTGCACACACCTCGCACCTATCAAATCGAATGGAGGTATCAAGAGGGATGTTATGACTCTTAGCTAGATCGCACATCTTCCTATAGTTTACGTGTCCAAGTCTGTTGTGTAGTAACTTTGGATCAATCAAATTAGTGCTGATTTGGTTGATGTGATCATTGTTAAGGCTAAGTCGATACAAGCCATCTATTAGATACGCGCACCCAAAGTAATGTGAATTGACGGATAACGTCATTCTACCGTTTTGAGTCGTAAAAGACATACCGGACTTATCAAGCAAACTCATTGAGATCAAATTTTTTGGTTAGAAAAGGAACTACTCTAACATGTAAAAGAGTGAGTGTTTTACCTGAAGATAACTCCAAAGAAGCGGTGCCAGCATGCGTAACAGCAGTAGTCCCACCATTGCAATTTTCAACTGAGTCTTTAACAGTTGTGACTTCAGTGAGCTGAGCTTTGTCATTAGTAGCATGACATGTCGCTCCACTGTCTAGCCACCAGTCAGACGAAGAACTGTCAGCACGGTGCCTCATCATCCCTACAAATGACTGAGGACCAGAGCTATTCACCAGCATGTTAGTCCGATTCTGAGGTAAGACTTCCTGTGGCTTCTTCTGGAATCTACATTCAGCTGCCCAGTGGCCCCACTTTCCACAATTGTGGCACTTGCCCTTCTTCTTGCGGGAAGAAGGCTTGTTGGCTGGCAACTGGGAAGAGGACGCACCCTTTTGGGGCTGAATTTTCTTTTTAAATTTACCAGAGTGCAAAGCTAAATGAGCCACCTTGGAGGGATGACTAACCTGTTCTGCACGTCTCTGAGCAAAGTTTTGATCTTCAATATGTATGAAGCGCTTGAACTCATCAATGGAGATCCCTTCCTTCCGCCTATGCAGCTCAGTCTTGAAGAGAATCCATTCAGGTGGAAGCTTTCTCAGTATAAACCCAATGAACAGCTTATCCGAGATATGAGACTCAGCATTCGCCAGCTTGATGCGCAGATTCTCAAGATCCACCAACTGAGAAGTGATGGGCGAAGTCGGATCAATTTTGAAATTGAAGAGACTCCGCGAGGAGCGACTTCGACACCTCTTCCTCCTTGGTGAAATGCGCTTGAAGCTGATCCCATATGCCCTTCGCGGTCTTGATGCTGCTATACGCAATAGCTAGACGGGTATTCAGGGAATTCAGGAGATAATCCCTGCAGAAGTCCTCTTCTTTCACCCACTGAGCCTCCGACACGTCCTCTTCGGTCGTCTCGTAATCACTGAGCACTGTGTAGAAGATTTCACGCTCCTTCATGTCGAATTGCACGTGCATCTTCCACCCGAGAAACTCGGTGACGTCGAAAGACTGGAGCTTCCGGATGTCGGTAGACTGATACTTCGACATTTCTGAAAAAAGTAGTAAAATTGCGGAACGAGGTCACCTGATCGGAGAAGGAACACCACCAAGTCTTCGGATCCAATCCAAGTAGACTGACCAAGCTAGATCGACGGGAACCGGCGATGTCGAGCTCAGATCTGAGAGAGGCACGGGCTTCGGCTACTAGATCTGGCAGCAGCAGGCGCAGACCTAGAAGAACAAACCTCCTCCGGCGACTGGAGAGAACCACAGAAACGAGAGAGAAGGGCGACGCACGGGCTCCACAGAACTGAGAGAAAGCAAAGAACGGCGATGCCGGCAGGACTCTTGCGAGCAAACCTCTCCAGTTGCGGAAGCAAATCTGGCGAAAACCACAGAAACCCTTGCCGGCAGCCGGATCTGGCGATGCCCTAGGTGCGGAAGCAAATCTGGCGACCGACGAGACGCAGATCTGGCGAGCAAGCGACGAAGCTCTTCAGGCGGGATCCAGATCTGGCGAAAACCCGTCTGCAAGAATCCACGATCCGCCGGCGACGAAGTCCAGCAGCGAAGCGCGAGCTCCACTTGAGATCCGACGATCCCGGTGAACGACTATATCGCAGCTGTAGCGGCGGCGATGTTGCACGAGAACGAGGGAGAGAAGATCTTGAGCGGCTGCGAAGTCGACGCACGGGACGCAGAGCAGCCGCACACAGCAGTCGCGCGACGACTACTTCGACGAACTCCTAAGGAGACGAGGGCGACGGCACGAAGGGCGACGAAGCAGCGGCACCGGAAACGATCGGGAGCGGCGCAGCACTCGGGCACCGAGAAAGCTCTTGATCTAACCCTAACGGAAGGCTGCTTTGAGAATGTTAGGAATGAGAGCTCAAAGCATTCTACTATCACCCATCATATGTGGAATGGGATATAAATAGTGCTCCCAGCAGTAGGGCAACGCCCTAGGTGCACACGCTACCTGCAGGTCTTTATCGTGCCATTGTTATGTGCGGACATACCTCAACATGGATAACATCCAGCAAAATGATATTGTTGATGGTGAGTATGTCTGTTCCTTTCTGATCAGCAGGAGAGAAAGGCAATTCACACCAAGATTTTTTAGAAGACCTTAACAGGAGAGAAAGGCATTTCCAGCAAAATGATATTGTTGATATGTGTGTGTGGATGTGTGATGTGTTGTTTGTATGTTTGAAAATGTGTGTGCGTGTTTGGATTTATTTTGTTTTGCATTTGTTTTATTTTTGATTTGTTTTGTATTGGGTTTGTTTTGTTTTGAATGTGTATATGTGTGTGTATGTTGTTAGGAGGGGTATGTATGATGTATGTGTATTTGTTTTAGTAAAAATAGCTTATAAAATTTCATTACTGATTAATAGTGTAATGGGTAAACCAAAAGAGCCAAAAAAATAGCTTTTAAAAAAACAGCTTCCAAAAGCTGTTTCTCCAAACAGCTAAATTAAAAAATCGCTCTTCAAAGCGCACTTCTGCACAGAACACTCAAACACTCTTCAGTTTTTCAAAACTGCACCCCAGAGAGCTCTTTTAAAACAGCTCTATCCGAACAGCAGCTTTTCAATCCGCCAGAGCTATCCCAAACAGACCAAAAGTCTATTTGCACTCGCCGCTATTAGCAAGTGCTGTTTTAAGTGATTGTCTATTCGCATTCAACCTGTCTATTAGCAAAGCACTATTACTATTAGCATTTTTTTGTCAATTTTTTTTAACATAATAAAAATATAATTTTCACTATCGTCGCCGCCGCCAACGCCATCGTCGTCGCCGCCAACGCCATCGTCGACGCCGCCAACTCTAACGTCATCGTCGCATCCGCCAAAGCCATCGTCGTCGCCGCCTACTCCAACGTCATCGTCGCCTCCGTCAACGCCATCGTCGTCGCCGCCAACTCCAACGCCATCGTCGTCGCCGCCAACTCCAACGCCATCGTCGCATCCGCCAACGCCATCGTCGCCGCCACCAACACCATCGTCGCCAACGCCATCGCCGTCGCCGCCAACTCCAACGCCATCGTCGCCTCCGCCAACGCCATCGTCACCGCCGTCAACGCCATCGTCATCGCCGCCGACTCCAACGCCGTCGTTTCTGCGAGAGGAGATGTGTAGGGGCATGCATCTAAGGGGAAAGGGCTGTTTGCAGCTATTAAAAATAACACCATAAAATTTTAAATTTTTGAGTGCTAATAGACAAAAGTGAGTGCTAATAAACCCTAAAATTTTAAAATTTTAAATGCTAATAGACAAAAGCGCAGTGCTAATAGCAGCGCCCCTTTAATTTGATCTTAAGATTTAGGGTTCGTTTGGCGCGGTGTTTTGGCCGGGCGTTTGGGGCGAACGCCGCCGGACGGCGGGTAAACAAACGCTCTCCGGCTGGACCCGCCGCGCCTTGAAAAATGGGGCAAAAAGCCCTGTTTCGATCCCCCCTCCCACCCTCCGGTTTGAATATTGCGGGTGGAGCCGCCGCATGCTCCCGCCACCGCCGAATCAAGCAAAGGGTTCATTTGGCGTGGCGTTTGGAGGCCACGTTTTCGGCAAACGCCGCTGCAAGGCGGGTAATCAAACGCCCCAGCGGCGGCGTTTGCCGCGGCTCCACCCGCCGCGCCTGAGGAAAAAGGCAAAAAGCAGCGGGAGGAACCGCCGCTCCCTCCCTCCAGTTCGGATGTCGCGGTTCCTCCCATCGGTTCCGCCCGCCACCGCCGTGCCAAATAAAGCTGAAGCCTAAATGAGGGGATTAAAAAAAGGACTGGAAAAGAACACTATTTCTATATAACAGTCAAGGTTTTCAGAATCGGACCAGACATTGAACCGGAAGAATGAGGGGTTCAAGGTTGAACCGGTTTAACCGGGGTTGAACCGGGTCTAACTACACATGCAGAGACTGTGAGATATATAGTCCCGCAAAATATATTAAGATAGGTAGATACCACGTAAGATCATAACTCATAAGATATTTAATAAAAAAAATATTAAAATTAGTCGCGACATATTTGTTTCAAACATTAAATCAATCGGAGTCGAAATGAAACAACTTTACAAATAATCAACATTATCTCAAATATTTGCATAAAAATAAAATATTAATATTTTAAAAGGAAAATAATTTTAAGTTATATATATAACTGTATGTATATATATATGATTTCAGATTTTTAATATCAAATTTTAAAATTAAACTTAGATTATAAATTTATAATATATATAATATATCACAGGATCGCATGAGCCCGGTTAATATATATATAAATTTATAACATATATAATTGTTGTGGGTCGTTCAATGCTCTACTGGGCCGGTCGAGCTGAACCGCCTTAGCTCGAGAGTGAGCCGAACGCGCAAACAGTCAAAAATGAGAACCAACAGTAGACGGCAGGATTTTTACATGGAAAACCCAGAAAGGGAAAAAACCACGGGGCCTAGCCCAGTTCTGAATGATCCACTAGTTTTGTGAGTTACATAGTGAATTGTTTTTCGAGGGTGACATGTCACCGCTCGCTACAGAGATTTTGTTAAGTCCTCGGGAGCCAAGCATGGCGAAGCGTGCTCTGAGATAGCTTTGGGCGGAGCGGTGCGAAGCGGTCTGGAGCGGAGCGGTGCGAAGCGGCCTGGAGCGGAGCGGTGCGAAGCGGCCTGGAGCAAAGCGCTGCGGAGCGGCCTGGAGCGGAGCGCTGCGGAGCAGCCTGGACCCAAGCCACCGAGATCCTCCCAAGTTCTTGAAGTAAAGCTGGAGTGCTGAGGGAGATCTTTGAGGGTAGCTCGAAGGTCGATGAAGATCTTCCAAGGGTCTTTGCCGGAAAACTCAAGAGCTCTTTCTTCTCCTCAGTGCCAAAAAGTCCCTTCAAATGAAGGCATGGCCCCCCTTTTATAGTTTTTGAGGAAGACGTTCTGGTAATTGCGTCATGCTGATTTCTGGACGAGCGAATGTGAAAGAAATCGTTGTCTACCTAAATCACCTAAAGGGGGGTGAATAGGTGATCTCTACTGCTATTGCGGAATAAAAATTAAGTGCACACACAACAAGAGAAATCACAGCACGGAGACATAAGATTTATAGAGGTTCCCCAAGGTGGGTACTCCTCTCTCCCGCTTCGCCTATCTAGCACTTCGGGCTAGCATCGACAACTTCGCCAAAACTCGGATTTATCAACAAATCCTACACTCGGAGACAACGGCTCCTACAAACTCGGAGAACAACTCCTACAACTCGGAGTAAACAACTCCTACAAAATAACTCGGAGAAAAAAAATCTCCTACAGGAATCAAATAGAGTTTGAAATAAAATATTTCTATTAAATCTCAACAGAGATTAACTTCAGATCTTGGAAAAACTGAGTCTTCTTCTTCCTTGAGAACGAAAGCTTGGATCTTCAAAGATTTGGAAGAGAGAAAACTCGGCAAACCTGATCTGAATAGGTCTTTTGATTTTCTTGAAAAGATCTTCAAAAATATGGAGCAGCAGATAAATCAAAAGCCTTCTTATCTGAGAAATCTCTAACAGCACTGAAGAACGAGTCTTGAGGGCGCAGAAGTTAGATCTCAGAAGAACTTGTTCAGCGAGCAAGGAGGAAAACGGCTGGGTTCTTCTCTTTCTATCGGGTTGAATAATGATTGTAGTTTGCCCTAAAAAAATAAAAGACTATTTATAAGAAGAACTCCAACGGCTAGAGCGTCAGACAAGGAATGATCGATACGTGTGCTGCACATGGCGGCCAACCCTAATTTTCAAAAACGAAACATATTTTTGAAATCCGTCTGTCCGTCATTCGTCGAGACTTCACATGAACACTCGACGAATTGACTTAGCCGATAAAAAGACTGATCAAAGGCTTGAAAACTATCTCTGTTTTCATTCGTCGGAATTCGTCGGGAGTTCTCGAGAACTTTCGACGAATTGACTTAGTCGCACAAATTCCTTCACAAAGCTGCCTTTTTGACTTATGTCAGCATTCGTCGATATTCGTCGGGAGTTCACGAGAACATTCGACGAATGGACTTGGCCGCAGAACTTTCTTCTTCAAACTGGAAATTTGGCTTCTGTCAGGATTCGTCGGGAGTCATCGGGACTTCACGTGACATCTCGACGAATTGACTTAGCAAAAATTCTTTTTCTTCTGAAAACCTGCTCCATTCCTCAAACTTGAAAGCCTTCAGTTGTGAGAATATGAAGTGCACCCCAAAAGAGAGATTACACATGGACCAACACTTTGTTCTATACAATGAGAGATTACATTGTCTAGGACTGTGTTTGGTGATCCATTGCAACCTGACTTTGGTGTGCACTTAGCATTATGACCTGTCACAACACATCTAAAGAGAGTTCATCAAATACATACTCAATTCAATTTAGTTCACTATGGGACACCTTCAAATCCAGGTGATTGTGGATACAGTACCCAACAATCTCCCCCTATTTGAAGATGTCATAACCCTATGCACTAAGTTGAATTGCACAGAAAGTATAATTGAATAAAAACAGCACAACCAGGCAGTAATAATTAAAGAGAGAATCAATGTTTATCCAAACACAAAAATATATATATAAACAAAGACAAACAGCATGATTCCAGAGCAGCTCAGCTCATGCTTTATCCTTGCCTTTCTGTTTTCCAAAAATTCTTTCCACTGCCTCAGCTTTCTTCTTCTGTTCAGATTCCATTCTCTCAAAGAATGCCTTTGGCTTAGGCCAATATCTATCAGGAGCAGTCTCTTTAGATCCACCCGTCTTGAAATGAATTCTCCTTTCAGTTGTCCTTTTCTTGAACTTATCACATTCCTCCTGACTGTAATGTTTACTGACACTTTCATTTTGCTTACTAACAAGGTTGAAAGCTGTAAGAATGATAATTTTTGAAGTGGGACTCCAGCTTTCTTGGAAATTTCTTGGAGGAGGCGCATCATAGAATTCTCTGATCTTCTTGAGAGGATTAGACCTTTTTGCAGAAGGTTTATCACCAAAGATCTTCCTTTTTAAAGATTTTTCAGAAGATTCAGGAGCTTTGGAGCTTTCAAGCACTGGATCATCCCAGAACTCTTGGTAGGTGGAGACTGAAAAATCTGCTTCAGCAAAATCAGAATCCTCAACAGGAATTTGAGAAGAACTTGGAGCTGGAGCACTGGAAGAGGGAACATCTGACTCTTTATTCATAACAGAGAATCCAAGCATACCTGCAACCTCCTTGAACAGCCAACTTGTAGATTCATGAGTGTACCAATTTACATCGACAACATTTTGTAATATGTTCTCCTTAAGCTCTTGCATCTTGGAAAATACATTTCCATCCAAATCATTCACTCTACCAGCACTTTCTTCTAATTTAGACACAATACTCTCCTCCCCCTTTATGACATCTTCATGTAGGAGGGTATAGAGTTTGGCCAGTTGTCTTTCAACTTGATCATCCAGAAAAGTAAGCCCTTGATCATGAGAAGCTCTGAGAGCTGTTTGAGCAGAATTCAGATGAAGAACATCTTCACCAACCTGATGCAAGTTCTTTAGAGCATGCCCAACTGCCTTATTGGTGTGGTCCAATGCTTTTCCTGCTTTTGTCATCCAGGCTTCTTGATCACTCTTGAATTTGCCCATTTCATGTCTTATCTGAGCCATTTCCTGTCTCAAACCACTATCAACTTTATCTATTTTCTGATAAACTGACTTTATGGACTGATCAAAATGCACTGTTTGAGCTTGCAGCAAAGTTGAAATTGACTTGAGCAAAGAAGATTGAGAGCTCTCTCCAGTTTCAAAATCATCAGGAGAGACTCTATCAGCTACAAAACTAGTAGACTGTGCTTGCTTATCAAGCACAGTTGCTCTTGGAGATTGTCTCAAAATACTTTCTGGAGGGGGCAAGAGCAGCACAGAAGGGACTACAGATTCACCCATAAATATGTCTTCATGTTCTTTCTCCCCCTCAGTCAAAGACATCTTCTTAGCTGACTCCAACTGAGCACTAAAACTGCTCATCTCCATAGAATCTGATTTCTCAGAAGGAACAGATTCAGGATCTACCAAGTCTTCACTATGTTCTGAATTATAAGCAAACTCTGCAGGGGATCTTCTTGAGTCCTCTAACATAGCAGCTTCATCTTCAGCAGCAGAGTTCCCTTGACCTTCCAGGTCAGGAACAGTATCAGGAATAGCAGGACTGACTGGATCAACATACACTGGATCAGTATGAACTGGATCAATTTCACTGGGCGGAATTTCCTTTGAAGCAGCACTACTTTCAGCAATGTCTCTTGGGGTTGGAAGCTCCCCCTCAACATGTTCACTTCTGCCTTGATCAGGAGCTGTACTGGGTCCACTACCCCTTGAGGGTTGACCTTCTTCATGAGTCCTATTCTCATTCTGCACAGGGTCCTCATCACCACTAACAACAACCTTGACTCCACCCTTTGGAATGACCCTTTCCCATTTGGAGAAAATAGAGGAGTTGATTTTCTTAGTGTGATGGATGGGTATACCTCTTCCAAGATTGAAAAAATCTGGATTACTACCATTCAGCAACAAACTAATAATTCTTCCAAAATTTGGGGCATGAAAGCTGTCTTTAATTTTCTCAAAAAGAACTTCACCAAAATTAAAACTCTTTCTACAAATAATAGCTGTGTGAATCTTAAAGGCTTTTTCAGATAGGTAGTCATGTGAGCCTACCTTGCACAATAAGACTTTTCCCAAAATATCACACAGAAGCTTACCTCCGTCATTCATGAATTTTCTTCTTATCTTTGAACCTTCATCAAGAATGCCACAAAATCTTTTGGCCTGGAGAAAATCTTCAGCAAACACTTCTTCTGATTCGACTTCAGGCATCCTCAAAATCCTGTTGATGCCACTAGCTTTCAAAACTATTTTACAAGACCTGATGCTGCTCTTTATCTTCTTGCCTTGACTAGAGATTTTTGCATTTCTGAAGAACTTAAGAACGTCTTGTTCGAGAATTTTAGCCGGCTCTTCCAAGACATAACTGAGCCCAGCGACATCAAGCATCAAGATAATGTTTCTGAACTCATCTGAAGCAGTTTGAAAGCTACCTCGCACCAGCTCTCCACCTGAATGCAGACCTCCAGCTGCTTTGGGCGCCATCGAGCTTGACGAAATCGGGGAAGAGAAACAGTGTTTTCTCGAGGGAGACGGAGAGACGGGAAGGGTTTCACGGAAGAGTGCGTGGAATCACGTGTTCTCTTTGTTTTTATATATATATAAAATAAATTTAGGCGCGTACCTGATTTCACGGATGGCTCTTCGGATCCAATAAATTGTATTTAATAATAAGGGTTCACGAGAGACGTGTCCGAGAAGAGAGAAATTTTGACATGTGAAATTCCGTGAAACTTCATGAAATTTCTGGTTTATCCAGTGAAATCCCGTGTAATTTCGTGAAATTCCAATATTCTTGTCCTCATGATTCCTTGTTAAGCATTCCAAGTT
The DNA here is from genome assembly GCA_033032865.1 of Dactylorhiza incarnata. Taxonomy (NCBI): domain Eukaryota; kingdom Viridiplantae; phylum Streptophyta; class Magnoliopsida; order Asparagales; family Orchidaceae; genus Dactylorhiza; species Dactylorhiza incarnata. Next base: position 9,086,420 of record JAWHQI010000066.1, read on the forward strand.
CCATTTTGAAGAAATTGAACTTGGTCTCGTCCAGAGGCTTCGTAAAAATATCTGCAATTTGTTTGTCAGTATTAACATATAACAAATTAATATCCTTACTCTCAACATGTTCCCGGATGAAGTGGTAGCGAAGCTCGATGTGCTTCGTTCTGCTGTGAGAGACTGGATTGTTTGCTATGGCAATAGCACTTGAGGAGCCACAGAACATGGGGATTTCTGTGAGCTTTAAATTATAGTCCTCAAGCTGATTCTTTATCCACAAAAGTTGTGCACAGCAACTGCCGGCAGAGATATACTCCGATTCAGCAGTTGATATTGCAACACAATTTTGCTTCTTGCTACTCCATGACACAAGTCTTTTTCCCAAGAATTGGCAAGTTCCTGAAGTACTCTTTCTATCATCTTTGCTACCTGCAAAATCAGCATCTGAAAAACCAATTAGTTCAAAATTATTGCTTCTCGGGTACCATAAGCCGAGATTTGGTGTACCCTTAAGGTATCTCAAAATTCTCTTTGCAGCGGCATAATGAGATTCCTTACAGTTCACGTGATACCTGGCACAAACACATGTTGAAAACATTATATCGGGCCTACTGGCAGTAAGGTAGAGCAAGGACCCAATTATGCTTTTGTACTTGGTTTCATCAAAAGGTTTCCCTTTCTCATCCTTGTCCAGAGACATACTTGAGCCCATTGGAGTCCTCATAGAGGTTGCACTCTCCATTCCAAATTTCTTGAGGAGCTCTTTGGTGAACTTCGTTTGAGAGATGAAAATTCCATCTTCAGATTGGTGCACCTGGAGTCCTAAGAAATATTTCAGCTCTCCCATGCTGCTCATTTCAAACTTACCTTGCATCAAGTTAGAAAACTTTTTGCAAAGTATGTCATCTGTAGAACCAAATATAATATCATCGACATAGATTTGCACTAGCAAAATCTCGCCTTTTACTTCCCTAAGAAACAATGTCTTATCTATTGTTCTTCTTGTGAATTTGTTCTCAAGAAGGAACCTAGACAATGTCTCATACCAGGCTCGGGGTGCCTGTTTGAGATCATACAAAGCTTTATGTAAATAATATACATGATCAGGAAAGTTAGAATCTACAAAACCTGGAGGCTGAGCTACATATGCTTCCTCTTTAAGGTCTCCATTCAGGAAGGCTGACTTCACATCCATCTGGAAAACCTTAAAGCCCTTATATGCAGCATATGCCAGAAATAATCTGATGGCTTCAAGTCTTGCTACTGGTGCAAAGGTCTGATCAAAATCAATCCTTTCTTCTTGCATGTATCCTTGTGCAACCAGTCTTGCTTTGTTCTTTGTAATGATGCCCTTTTCATCAAGCTTGTTCCGGTAGACCCATTTTGTTCCAATTACATTTTGTCCTTTGGGTCTTGGTACTAACTCCCAGACTTTACATCTCTTGAATTGGTTGAGCTCTTCTTGCATAGCAAGGATCCAAGATGGATCGGTGTTTGCTTCTTCAAACTTCTTCGGCTCAATCTGTGAAAGAAAACTTAAATGTAAAACTTCGTTAGTTATACCTCTTCTCGTTAGAACTCTGCTTGAAGGATCTCCGATAATCTGATCAGCTGGATGATCTCTTGAATATCTGACTCCCAAGTTGTTTGCATTTTCAGGAGCAACTTGAGGTTCAGCCACCTCTGGAGTATCTTCTTCTTCATGAACTTCTTGTTCATCTTCAGAGTGATCTGAGATCTCTTCTGCCAACTTTGGAGCATCATCTGTGGTTTTTACTCCATCTTGCAAAGAGAGTTCCTTTAGCTTTTCACTTGTATCTTCAATGAACACACTAGACGAGTTGCTATGCAGCAGGCTCGTCTCATCAAATACAACATGGACTGTTTCCTCTACCACCAGAGTTTTCTTATTGAAAATCCTATATGCCTTACTATGGCTACTATATCCTACGAAAATACCTTCAAAACATTTTTCACTAAACATGGTTGTAGGATACTTCCCATTGTTAAGCACATAGCATTTACTGCCAAAAATTCTAAAATATGAAATCTTTGGTTTTCTGCTCTTTAGAATCTCATATGGGGTCTTACGATGGTTCTTATTGATGAGTGCTCTGTTTTGCACATGGCAAGCTGTGTTGATAGCTTCTGCCCAGAAATATTCTGGAAGAGCATAATCACTCAACATGGACCTGCCAGCTTCTATGAGGGTTCTATTCTTTCTCTCGGCTACTCCATTTTGCTGTGGAGTACGAGGAGAGGAAAACTCATGGGAGATACCTTGACTTTCACAAAACTCTGTCATGGCCCCAGACTGAAATTCTGTTCCATGGTCACTTCTGATTTTGACCACTGAACAGTCAAGTTCATTCTGAATAAGCTTGACAAAATTAGTGAATATGCCGAAGGTTTCTGACTTAAGTTTTAGAAAAAACACCCAAGCAAACCGGGAATAATCATCAACAATAACCAAGGTGTAAGCTTTCCCACCTAAGCTTCTAACTGACATTGGACCAAACAAATCCATATGCAGCAGATGAAGACATCTGGTAGAATTATTGCCAATTATGCTCTTAAAGTTAGCCTTTGTTTGCTTACCCATTTGGCAAGCATGGCAAGGGCTTTCTTTAATGCATTTAACTTTGGGGGCATCCCTTACCAAGTTGTGAGAAAATAACATAGATATAGTTTTGAAATTAATATGTGTTAATCTCTTGTGCCATTGGTCACAAAGAGATGCACTATCTTTGGCAACAAAATACACTGGGGTAGAAGACTGTAAACATATAAAATCTAAACAGTAAATACCACTACTCCTAGAACCTGTTAAAATAGTTTTCGCAGACACGGACATCTTTATCAGGCATCTATCTCTAAAGAACTCAACGGTATAGCCTTTGTCACACAGTTGGCTTATGCTAATCAGATTGTATTTCAATCCTTTCACATGAGCTACACGTGTGAAAACGACTGAGACGTGGGTTATTGAACCATAACCAATAATAATACCTCGTTCAGATCCGCCAAACTTTACTTTAGGCCCGTTCTCAACTAGAATATAATCCTGAAGTAATCTTCTTCTCCGGTCATATGCCGAGAGCAACCACTGTCCAAATACCAGATGGGAATTTCGTTGGCCTTTGGACATTCCTGCAAACATGATCAATACCCCTTAGGAACCCAAACATTTTTGGGTCCTTGGTTCCTTGTTAGTGGAACACCACTTGGAACATTAACTTTGCAAGTGGTCGGTCTTGCACTGTTAACTAGTGGAGTTCTTGGCACAGTATGATTGAATCAACAATCTATGGCGAAATGACCAATTTTGCCACAGCACCAGCATTCAAATCTATTGTAACTCCTCTTTGTGTTCTGCTGAGCCTTTTGAACAGGTGGCTTTGCAGGAGGAGCAACCTTGGAGGTAGAAGCCTCGTTGGTGCAACATACACAATTCTTAGGCACAATAGGCTTGACCCGCGGTGCCTTCTTAGCATTTGATCCATGAACGAATGGTCCATGATGCTTCAATTGAATTTCCTCATAAGGAGCCTTGAGGGAGCTAGATCCAAAGTTTCTGGGTCTGGTCCACACTGAGTTCACCTTGGCAGGCTCAACATGGGTTGGTCTGCTGAAGTGACCATACATGCTCTCAAAATCATAGGTGTTCGTAGGAAAAAACACCTTCTTGAAATTTGGAGCACACTGTGGACCTTTACCCTTTGCTTTAGCAGCTCTTCTTTTGGCTGACTTACTTAGGCTCTTTTCGGCAACATGGCCCAAACCACTACTACCAGAACCAGCAGTGAAAGTGTCTATGTAGGCAAAACTGTCTTGGGCTTAGAGAAGTTCATTGTGATCTTCTTTTCAGCCTCAAGCTGTTTCGTCAAATCATTGATAATTTCACTCTTCTGAATGCCTGCTGAAGTGGCCTCGAAGAGAGCAATCTTCAAGGATAAGATTTCATCCCTGAGTAAGTTAGATTCTTCAATCCCCTTTCTCAGGTTTGATTCTTGATCCTTTAGGGATTGAATCTCCTTTGATTGAGTTTTAACAAGCTTTCGACACTTATTAAACCCTTTCAACATTTCCTCATACTTAGCAGTCAATTCAGAATCCTCTTCCGAATAGTAGCTTTCATTAGCATCAGATGTCGTTTCTGAACATGAAAGAGGTGTAGAAGACAATACCTGACCAGTGAAAGGAACAATATCTTTGTCGTCATCTGACATGGCCATTAGTCCAAAGAATGCCTCTTCATCTGAGTTAGACTCATTTGAGTCACTATCACTCAGAGCCTTGGACTTCTTGGCAACAAAACTCTTCTCCTCTTTCTTCTTTCCTTTGAAGGACTTATTTTCTTCTTTTCTTGAAGATTCCTTCTTCTTGTGTGGGCAATCAGCTATCATGTGTCCTGGCTTTTTACAACAATAACAAACGGGTTCAGTATAATCATGTTTGTTCGATTTAGAACCATACCTGTCGTTTCTGTCACGGTGTGATCTCCTGTGATCTCTTGAGGAAGATGAGCCTTTTCTCGTTTGTCTCCTCTTGTTAAGCAACTTTTTGAATTGCTTGGAGAGGAGGGAGAATTCTCCGTCAAATAGTTCTGATTCTTCAGAAGTGTTTTCAGTTTTATCCTCAGAAGATTCATCCCTCACAGAGGATAGGGCCCTGCTTCTCCGGGAGCTTTCAACCTTTAGAGCAATGGGCTTTTCCTTGCCAGAGCTCCTACTGCTTTCCTCTTCTGACTTCCTGATATTCAACTTCAGCTCATGGGAAAGCAGCTTCCCATATAGAATCTGTGGCTCCGTAGTAGCCAACTTACCATACTCTCTGATAGCTATCACTTTGGGGTCCCATTCTTTAGACAGGGATCTAAGGAATTTATCGTTTAGTTCACCCGTGGTGAATTCCCTTCCATAGTTTCTCAAACCGTTTACAATCTTGAAGAATTTCTCGTAGGTGTCAGAAATTGTGTGTTTGCCTTGTTGCTTGAAGGCTTCATATTCTTGGTTCAGCAAAGACTTCCTGTCATCTCGAACTTCTTCAGTACCTTCCATCAAAACCACAATAGAATCCCACATTTCTTTTGCAGACTTGCAGTGAATCAGATTTTGTAGCATAGAATCATCAACTGCACCTGCTATGATGTGCTTTGCTTTCTTATCTAGAGTGACAAGTGCAATTTCATTCTTTGTCATATCCATTAGTTTCTTTGGTACCTTTTTGGTGGGATCAATGGTAGAAGCAACTGTAGGAATGACGGGACCTTCCTTAACTATCTGGGAGATTCGGGGATCATTTGCTTCCATGTAGAAAATAACTCTTTCTTTCCACATTGGGAAGTTCTCCTTAATGCAAACTGGGAGCTTGGAGGAAAACCTTTCCATGCCTCTGTCCATAGAGAGAGATCTTGACAACGAAGAGGGATCTTTAATCTAGGTGTTAACCTCTTAAAGACAACCTCCCTCTGATACCAATTGAAATAAATTGTTGTCTACCTAAATCACCTAAGGGGGGGTGAATAGGTGATCTCTACTGCTATTGCGGAATAAAAATTAAGTGCACACACAACAAGAGAAATCACAGCACAGAGACACAAGATTTATAGAGGTTCCCCAAGGTGGGTACTCCTCTCTCCCGCTTCGCCTATCTAGCACTTCGGGCTAGCGTCGGCAACTTCGCCAAAACTCGGATTTATCAATAAATCATACACTCGGAGACAACGACTCCTACAAACTCGGAGAACAACTCCTACAACTCGGAGTAAACAACTCCTACAAAATAACTCGGAGAAAAAAAATCTCCTACAGGAATCAAATAGAGTTTGAAATAAAATACTTCTATTAAATCTCAACAGAGATTAACTTCAGATCTTGGAAAAACTGAGTCTTCTTCTTCCTTGAGAACGAAAGCTTGGATCTTCAAAGATTTGGAAGAGAGAAAACTCGGCAAACCTGATCTGAATAGGTCTTTTGATTTTCTTGAAAAGATCTTCAAAAATATGGAGCAGCAGATAAATCAAAAGCCTTCTTATCTGAGAAATCTCTAACAGCACTGAAGAACGAGTCTTGAGGGCGCAGAAGTTAGATCTCAGAAGAACTTGTTCAGCGAGCAAGGAGGAAGACGACTGGGTTCTTCTCTTTCTATCGGGTTGAATAATGATTGTCGTTTGCCCTAAAAAAAATAAAAGACTATTTATAAGAAGAACTCCAACGGCTAGAGCGACAGACAAGGAATGATCGACACGTGTGCTGCACATGGCGGCCAACCCTAATTTTCAAAAACGAAACATATTTTTGAAATCCGTCTGTCCGTCATTCGTCGAGACTTCACATGAACACTCGACGAATTGACTTAGCCAATAAAAAGACTGATCAAAGGCTTGAAAACCATCTCTTTTTTCATTCGTCGGAATTCGTCCGGAGTTCTCGAGAACTGTCGACGAATTGACTTAGCCGCACAAATTCCTTCACAAAGCTGCCTTTTTGACTTCTGTCAGCATTCGTCGATATTCGTCGGGAGTTCACGAGAACATTCGACGAATGGACTTGGCCGCAGAACTTTCTTCTTCAAACTGGAAATTTGGCTTCTGTCAGGATTCGTCGGGAGTCATCGGGACTTCACGTGACATCTCGACGAATTGACTTAGCAAAAATTCTTTTTCTTCTGAAAACCTGCTCCATTCCTCAAACTTGAAAGCCTTCAGTTGTGAGAATATGAAGTGCACCCCAAAAGAGAGATTACACATGGACCAACACTTTGTTCTATACAATGAGAGATTACATTGTCTAGGACTGTGTTTGGTGATCCATTGCAACCTGACTTTGGTGTGCACTTAGCATTATGACCTGTCACAACACATCTAAAGATAGTTCATCAAATACATAATTCAATTTAGTTCACTAGGGGACACCTTCAAATCTAGGTGATTGTGGATACAATACCCAACAGAATGAGAATGCTTGATTAAGGGCACACAGATCGTCAACTTTGAGATTATGATGAGTTTGCCCCCCCCCCCCCCCCCCGGTCACGTTGGGCAGCCTGGGCAGCCTCCCTAGTGGTGATGGTGGCCGGCGATCGCCACCGGCGATGGATGATAGTGGCGCCTCTTGAGGATCATATGAGAGCGGAAGAGAACGGGAGCGCTTCCTGCGGAGCAGGAGCGAGCGGAAGCGCAAGAGCACTTCTCACGGAGCAGGAGCGAGAGGAAGCGCTCTGACAGAGCAGTAGCCAGCGGAAGCGCTCTCACGGAGCAGGAGCGAGCGAAAGCGCTCTTACGGAGCAGGAGCGAGCGAAAGCGCTCTTACGGAGCAGGAGCGAGCGGAAGCGCTCTTACGGGCCAGGAGCGAGCGCAAGCGCTCTTACGAAGCTTGAGCGAGCGGAAGCGCTCTTACGGAGCAGGAGCGAGCGGAAGCGCTCTTACGGGCCAGGAGCGAGCGCAAGCGCTCTTACGGAGCTTGAGCGAGCAGAAGCGCTCTTACGGAGCAGGAGCGAGCGGAAGCGCTCTTACGGAGCAGGAGCGAGCGGAAGCGCTCTTACGGAGCAGGAGCGAGCGGGAGCGCAAGAGCACTTCCCGCGGAGCAGGAGCGAGCGAAAGCGCTCTTACGGAGCAGGAGCGAGCGGAAGTGCTCTTACAGAGCCGGAGCGAGCGGGAGTGCAAGAGCACTTCCCGCGGAGCAGGGGCGAGCGGAAGCGCTCTTGAGCGATTTTTAAGGAACAAGTGGAAGCGTGAAGATGCTTAGCTGCGGGATTAAGACCGGACATAAAATTGGGGCTGTCAAGCGGGTCTGGGCGAGGCTGTGATGAGAAACACTTGGTCCGACTCAACCCAAACCCTTTTAGGGGGACCCCAACAATAATAAATATATATTATTAAAATACAACAAAAACCATTTGGCGGAGTGGTATGAGCCAAGATTATTCCATTAAAGACCCAGGTTTGATTCCCGCTGCCTCCTTTATTTATTTGTTTTAGAATTTTTAAATTAAAAAAATAGTTTAATACCCTGCCCAAGAACCGCCCGGTTAGGCTAAACCCGCTCCGGTTAGCAGTTTTACGGGCGGACCGGCCGGTTCATCGGTTCTTGATTGGTTCTGGGCGGGGCCGGTTTTAGAGCCCAGACCGTACCGTCTGGTGCACCGGTCGGCGGTCCGACCGGTTGAACCGGCCGGTCCGGTCCGATTTTCAAAACGTTGATAACAGTGACTGTGCAATATAAGCTGTGTTTGTTTCGGTGTTGAATGTTAAAATGTGTTTTGAACCGTTGAGAACGTAGAATTAAGGTTTACCAAAAATGTCTTTTCTACGGTGACATCTTTTCCCGCTAGAAATAGGAAAAAAAACACTGAAACAAATCATCTAGGATTAACTGGTACATATATTTAAAAAATTATTTTTTTATAGACATCATTTAGTGTAGATGATAAATATTATTTTTGAAACACTCTTGGTTGCCATCGGCGCCCTTCGCGTTTGTTTTTCTGGCACCAGTGGAGTTTGCTTTCGTTTACCCAAGCAAACAGTGGCTGAACGGACTGTCTCAGAACCTGGCGCCCTCCCTCCGGTCTACAATGTCGGTGTGGGAGCAAACTCATCGGAGCGCCGCCGCCCTCTCAAACGAACCCTTGGTCTTTGGTTCAAACCTCATCATTTTTCTTACATTATTATTTTGATATTTTTTTATTAAACATTATTTAAATATACAAATTATTTTTTATATAAAAAATTTAAATTAAAAATAAATCAAACAAACTAGATTTACATGATGGTCCTCCCCACGCACGGAGGATAGAGAACACACGATATTATCACTTTAGGGCACGGGAACCAGATTCTCTGCATTTTGTGCGGGAACTCCAGGGGTGGAGTTCCCGTGATCTCGGGCGAGAGCCCCCTGTTTTTATATTTTTTATGTTTTTTCAGGTTTTGCTTTTTTGTCTTTTAGCGGATAAATTTAGTGAGCCGTTGGATTGATGGAATTAAGGGGTCTCGTGCCGTTGGATTGAACTCCATGCTGAAGTTCTCGCACGAAATCTAGAGGATCAGGGTGCCAGACTATTTGAATTGATAATAGACGAAAATTTTAATCATGGAATATGCAATTATTTGCTTAATAAGAATAGTTTGAAAACATTGGCACATTTATTTTCAAATGAAAATAATGAAATATATTTTAATTATGTAAGTCTGCTAGAGCATGTTGCGCTGGCCTCAAATATTTATTTGGCAAAACACGCAAATCATTCCCCAAAGTTTGGGGGCCAGTTGAAATCAGTCCCTAAAATTTAAAAAGTTTGAAATTCGTTCCTAACATTTCAAACTTGTTCTAAATAGGTCTCATTTAACTTTCTACCATCTATTTTAATTTTTAACGGAATATGCTTTGGTGGCGATGACGAAACGCCAACATAACGTCTATATGAAATTAAATACATTCGCAAATTAAAAAAATAAATATTTAATTTGAAAGAAAATTTATTTTATTAAGAAGAACACAAATTACTATTGGAACTCAGATTTAACTACATTTACATGGCCATTGTAATCCAAGTCTCTGGTCAATCCTTCATTCCATTGTACAATATTATGAGTAATAATCCATTGTACATATCTTTTAACATGTTGGTTGGTAATCCACAAAAGAACTGTTATCTCCAGTGTTTTGGATTCTTTGAACTTAACAAACACAGTCCTAGGAACTCCGGCACCGCTACTTCAAACAAGAATCGACCGCCAAACATCAGTAATTAAAATAGATTATCTGTAATGAGAAGGAGAAGACCTACCAAGTACTAAGAGAACCCTAGAATAGGCAGGCAATCAAAATAAATCATTCGTTACCAAAGGCAGAGTAAAAAATCTTATCACCGGATTTCGACGTGCTCGAAGTCGCCGGAGTAGGAGAAGAACTACCGGATCTCCCTATCTCGACGTGCTTGATGACGCCGGAGGAGGCGGAGGTAGGTGCATATAAACTATAAAGGAGGCGGAGGCCGGCAAATAGGCCAGGCGGAGGAGGAGGCGCATATGCCGGGAGAAGTGCTATTCGAAAACCTAGGGGAAAGAAAGTGTCGTGGACAACAATTTCAAGAAATTAAAAGAGGCAAATACCTATTTAGAATGAAATTATAGGGGAAATTAAAAATGAAATTAATTATATCTACTCAGCATCCTACTCATCGGATTCCGTTAATTATGTGGACAGAAAAATTAAATGGGACCTATTTAGAACAAGTTTGAAACGTTAGAGACTAATTTCAAACGTTTTAAACTTCGGGGACTGATTTCAAATGGCCCCAAAAGGTTGGGGACTTATTTGGCTGTTTTGCCTATTTATTTCTCAAACTTAATATATAATATAAGTTATTTTTCTTACAAATTCTTTTGATACCTTCAAATTTTACAAAATCTTTTGATACCTTCAACTATTTATCTCTAACGTAAGTGCTGCCTGCTCCGGCCCTTCAGGCCAGGCCGGGTAGGACCGGGCCGATCTCGGGCCCGATCCGGGCCGGCCTGAATATTATCCCAGGCGGGATTAACCAGCCAATTAGGCGGGATTAATCCCGCCGCCTGAAAAAATTCAGGCGGGATTAATCACGCCTGAATAATTCAGGCGGTCCCGCTTGAATTTTTTCATGCGGGATTTCCCAATCCCAGAGATTTCCCAAGGGAAATCCCGAACCATCACATCCAGGAGGATGTGATATTACAAATCCCAGGCGGGATTTTTCAAAATGGGATTTTTGAAAATCCCGCCTGGGATTAACTAGCCCGGGGCCGGGCTCAGGCAAAGCCCGGCGCCCGGGCTTTACCCGGCCCGAACCGGGCTGGGTACCGGGCCGGGTAACAGCTCCAAACCGAGGCCCTTTCAGGGCCCTGGGTAAGGGCTCGGCCCGGTTCGGGCCTGAACCGGGCCGGGCTTGACCGGGCCTTGACCGGGCCAGGCTCGGGCCGGCCCGTCAGGCCCGGTTTTTTTGTTCACCATTAAATGAACAACATATAATATACTAAAGCTAAATTTGGTTATAGAAAGGCTGAAATTGTAGGGTAAAATGATAATTTAAGTGCAAATGATAGTTTAAAAGGCTTGGGGGGCCCAAGCCCCTGCGGCTGGACTTTTTTGTTGTTGGGCCCTACTCAAATTGGTCCCAGCCCGAGCCACTGCAATCTAAGGGGGCCTGTTGAGCCCACGATGTTCATCGGGGTCCTACAAAACCATCAGGTTAATAAATTTTATGCATATCCTACCGATCTCCATGGTCTATTCATAATCCGACGATAGTACCAACCGTATTAGCACATCTAAGTCATAAATCCTAATTGAGCGTCACAACAAACATCGTCGCTTAAGTCGATGTGACTATCATGATTTCACTACAATGACATGCTTGAAATTGCTCATCAAACACAAGGATTTCTGGCATGACGAGGACGCAATCCCACACCTAGTTGAATCCCACACCCACTAATTAGTGAGACAAGAGTCTCCAATGCAAATCAAGTAGAAGGAAAGCTAAACAAAAATCTAATGTTGGGAGAGGATGTGTCATTACATTCTTGAATTTCTTCCCGACCATGAATGCCTCAAGAAATTCCACAGAGAATGAGCGCGGAGAGACCCCCTTCATGTTGTCGGTGACAAATTTTCAATCAAAGCCCTCTAACTCTGACAAAGGCGTAATTTTGCTCTCCAAGCTCCAAGTTCTCCTCATTCTCCTCTCCTAGCCGTCAAAACAATAAAAAATGAAATCTAAACCCATTTAGGATCGGTTTTAGGGCACCCTAAACTTATCTCTACCTTTAGAGAGAGAGAGAGAGAAGGCGAGGGAGAGAGATAGAGGGTGAGAGAGGGGAGACAAGGAGTATGAAATGATGGGAAGAGAGAGAGAGAGAGGGGTGAATGAAGTGAAGGAACTTACTATTTTATTTTTTGTAAATTTTATTCCCAACATTTAATCTTGTTTAGATAAATTAGTTTATATAATATTATTAGGATATACTGATGGCGCCGACCCGGTTCCCCTCGACGATGCGCCGCGCGGCTACAACCTTCGCCCCAACACGAGGCGATCATATCGCGACATGGTCCGCTAAGGCGGATATTTTTCTCTAGTTATTATTTCTTAAACTTTTTTGCTACATTTTATTTTATGTCATACGCACCCGATAGACCAAAATGTTAGGCGGTCACGGGTCGCATTTTCATTTCCTGCGTTTCTTTTGGGTTCAAACATTGGAGGGCTAGGATTATTGGTGTGTTGATGTGTGGTTGGGAGTGCTCCTTATGGGAGTATAAATACTCCTAGTTTTGTGTATTAACCTAATGAAAAAAAGAAAATCTGATTTTGAGCTTTTCCCTGTACATCGGCTAGGGTGCGACGCCTCCCGATCCAGTGGCTCTCCCGCCCGGCGCGACGCCGGCCGCCTCTCCCCTGCTCGGTGCGACGCCGGCAGCCCCTCCCCGCCTGGTGTGACGCCGGCGACCCCCCCTCCCTCCGTTCGGTGTGACGTCGGCGACCCCCCCTCTCTCTTCCAGTCGGTGTGACACCGATCCTATCCCGACTGCGCCGCTTCTTCCTCTTGGTAGAAAAGTTCCCGCACTCTACAGCTGATAGGGGGAAGCCTAGAAGGTTGAGGAATAGGGGATCTGCAGGTGCGGCCAGGACACCATCAAAAGAATCCGAGAAGAACATCCCCTGTCCTTTGTTGCAGATCTACCTCGCCAGCGCGCCTCCTAGCTCAGGTTCTAGTTGTGAGTAGTTTAACCGGATTTCTTCCGGTTGGGTAACGCGTTTCTCACCTCCCCCTCTTGTGTGATTCGTCTACCTTGATGTTCTTGCGGTGATAATTGCGTTTGTGTATGATCGGATAGCATAAGAACGAATCGGAGCGAGTTCCGCTCGGCGCCGCGTCCCCGACCAATTGATCGGAAAGGAACGCGCGTGGTTGAGCACTTTTGTTGGGGATTCTCCCTAACCCGGAGGGAATCTCTCCGCTCAAACGTTCGTGCCCGCGAGTTCGTCGCGTGAACATTGAGGAAGTTGTAGTTGTGACTTTCGGTGGAGGTTCTAGTGCATGCAAGCTACTAATGTGCCTCCAATCAATTATTGCGTGCATTGAAATCGTGTGCGACGTAGGGATGGCTTAGCCTCGTCGCGCGGTGTCCATCGTATTTGTCGTTGAAATTTTTAACGAGGATTTTGTTGGGAGAGATCACCCCCTTGCGGCCCTTTTGTTCTGGGTGAGTCTCTTTTGGTACAACACCAACGTCCGGGGTCAATATTACCCCTTTTCGCTAGATCGGACGTGGGCCTATAGCCCTTGTTTGATCCGTTGAGGTTTAGCGATCCTTCGCTGGGCAAGTGTTTCTCTCTTGCCCTCCTCTTTATTTGTCCTTGTGTTGATTGTGTGCGCGCACCCACGAAGACTGCATCAATTTGGTATCAGACTTCGGTGCAAAAGTTTCTTAACTTTTGCCGGTCCTCTCGTGTCCACGTTAAATTGCATGCACACACGGTCGGGGAACGACTATTCCCGGTCCTCATCCGCGTCTGACACGATGGATGACAACCCCGATATTCGGGAAGTCACACAGGCACAATTGGCGGCGGTCCAACAGGATTTGACCAACCAAATCGCTCACCTCACCGCCGCGTTTACCACCTTCACACAAACATTTCAAACTGGTTTCCAAAATCCGCCTCCCCAAAATAATCCCCCTCATCGCAACCCACCAAACAACCCTCCGCGCCCACATGCGAATGCGGCCAACCGAGCACCGCAGGGTGAATGGAATGATGACCTCACCCGACGCATTAAATTTGATGCCCCCACTTATGATGGAATGGGTGACCCGACCAAATTTAAGGATTGGCTTATTAAGATAGAACGCTATTTTGATTGGCACAGCTTGGAGGATAACCAAAAGGTTATCGTCGCTCGTATGAAATTAGAGGGAAGCGCTCAAGTATTTTGGCTCAATGAAGAGCGTCGTGTTGGTAGGATTCCACATACATGGCCACAAATGCGTAACATCCTCACTAATCACTTCGTCCCCACCTACCACCGAACAAATATGTTCGACGACTTCACCCCTTTACGTCAAGGCACTAAATCGGTGAGTGAGTATATGGGCGAGTTGAATGAATTAATGATCCGATGTGATATTAATGAGATGCCCGAGCTTACCGTCTCCCGCTTCCGAAAGGGCCTTCGTTCGGAAATTCAAAATCAAATCTGGCGATATGAGCACCATGACCTAGACTCGGCAATGAATGCCGCCCTTGACGTTGAAAGACAACTTTCAATGACCGCCACTTCGCGAGCATCTTCCTCCAAGGGATTTTTCCACTCCAAATCCACATCCACGTACCATACTACTTCTAAGGGCAAACATGCCTCGCCCGATAATTCTAAATCCGTTATCATCACCGCTAGAAAAGCCAATGATAAAACGGGTGAGCGTCTCCCCATCGGCAAAACTAGCAAAGCACATGTTACTTGTTACGCTTGTGACCAACCCGGGCACTACGCGGTTGAATGTCCCACCCGCAAGAAATTGGTCGCTTTGATCGAACCCACGGCCGACGCCGACGATCTTATCTATGAGGAGGTTAGTGATGTTGAGGAACCCGACATTCCTAGTGACATGGACGATGATTACGCCTCCAACAATCTCTCGGTCATGCGTTGCATCTTGACTACCCCACGTAGTAGCCAAGATTGGAAACGCTCTAGCATTTTTTCCTTATATTTTTGAAGCGGTGAGAAGTCTTGCAAGCTCATTATCGATAGTGGGAGTTGCATGAACGTGGTTTTCGAAGCCGCTATTCTCCACATGAAGCTAAATACTGAGCCGCACCCTACACCTTACCAAGTCGCGTGGGTCAATAAGACCTCTATCCCGGTCACCAAACGTTGTCTTGTACCACTAGCTATCAAGGACTATGTCGACCAAGTTTGGTGCGACGTTATTTCCATGGATGTGTGTCATGTCCTCCTTGGACGCCCTTGGCTTTACGATTGCAATGTCACCCACTTTGGTCGTGCCAATACTTACGAATTTAAATTCAAAGACCAAAAAATTACATTACGCCCGACCGCGCCTAAGGACCTCAAAACCACGGACACGACCGTCCCCGCGGTCAAACAACCACTCACGTTAATGCACCCTCAAGCATTTGAAAAGTCTAGCTTCTCCGGTGGAATGATTTATGCGTTAGTCTTGCTTCAATCTAATGGCATCCCCCTTCCCACGTCATCATTGCCCACCGATATCTTGACCCCACTTGAAGAGTTTAAGGATGTTCACCCCGATGAACTTCCCTCCGAATTGCCCCCACTTAGGAGTATCCAACACGCTATTGATTTCATTCCGGGCTCCTCCCTTCCCAACCTACCGCACTATCGCCTTAATCCTAATGCCCACGCGGAGCTCCAAGCTCAAATATCAGATTTGCTCAACAAGGGCCTTATTCGGCATAGTTTAAGTCTGTGTGCGGTCCCGACACTTCTTGCCCCCAAAAAAGATGGCTCTTGGAAGATGTGTGTTGATAGCCGGGCAATCAATAAAATCACGATTAAATACCGCTTTCCTATTCCCCGATTGGACGATTTACTAGACATGCTTAGTGGCGCCACAATCTTTTCCAAACTAGATCTTCATAGTGGCTACCACCAAATCCGAATTAGAGAAGGGGATGAGTGGAAAACGGCGTTCAAATCTAAAGAGGGTTTATATGAATGGTTAGTCATGCCCTTCGGACTTTCCAACGCCCCGAGCACATTTTCCCGCATGATGACACAAATATTTAATCGTTTTATGGGAAAATTTTTGGTGGTCTATTTTGATGACTTACTCGTGTATAGCACGTCCACACATGCACACGTCTCCCATTTAAAACAAATCTTCGAGGTTTTGCGGACGGAAAAATTATATCTCAATTTGAAGAAATGTGTCTTTATGAATTCTTCCGTCTCCTTTTTGGGTTATCTTGTTAGTGCGGACGGTATTAAGGTTGATCCCGCAAAGATTCAAGCAATTGTAGATTGGCCGGAGCCAAAATCTATTCGCGATGTTAGAAGCTTTCACGGGTTGGCCACATTTTATCGACGTTTCATTCGTCATTTTAGCACCGTTATGACCCCCATTACGGAATGTATGAAACTTGGTGACTTCAAGTGGTCTAAATCCGCCTCTTTAGCTTTTGCTCAGATAAAAAAATTAATGACCGAGGCACCGGTTCTCCGGTTACCCGATTTTAATAAAGTTTTTGAAGTCTCTTGTGACACCTCGGGTGCGGGTATCGGTGGTGTTTTGAGCCAAGAAGGCCATCCGATTAGTTTCTTTAGTGAAAAGCTAAGTGAACCAAAATTAAATTACTCCAACTACGAACATGAGTTCTATGCCCTTATTCAAAGCTTACGTCATTGGCGCCACTACCTCTTACCTAAAGAGTTTATCCTTCAATCGGATCATGACGCTCTGCGCTATATTAATTCACAACACAAGCTTAGCCCACGCCAAGCCAAATGGGTCTCTTTCCTTCAAGAGTACACATTTGTTATTAAACATTGCAAAGGCAAGCATAACCGGGTTGCCGACGCGCTTAGTCGTGTAAGCTTACTCCTAACTTCCCTCGACGTTAAGGTCTTAGGATTTGAACGAGTGCGACGTGAGTATGCGGAATGCAAGGATTTTAAAGATATCTTTGCATCACTACAAACACAATCCCCATACACCATTTCTGAATACTTTCTACGTGATGGGTACCTCTTTAAGGGCTCACGCTTGTGCATCCCCGACTCCTCCCTCCGCCTTTTTCTTATTTGGGAAATGCACGGCGGCGGTTTAGGTGGTCATTTTGGACGCGACAAAACCATTTCCTTGGTCGAAGACAAGTTCTTTTGTCCGGGTCTAAAACGCATGGTTAACCAAGTCGTGAGTAGTTGTAGAACGTGTCAACTCACTAAGGGGAACAAAACTAATTCCGGTTTATATACCCCACTTCCCATTCCCTCGGTCCCTTGGGACGACGTTAGTATGAATTTCATTTTGGGTCTTCCACTCACACAACGTAAGCACGATTCTTTCTTGGTGGTCGTTGACCGTTTTTCAAAAATGTCATATTTTATCCCTTGCAACCGCACGAATGACGCCTCTCACATCGCAAAACTATATTTTAAAGAAGTAGTGAGTCATCGCGGGCTACCCAAGACAATTGTCTCGGACAGAGATGTCAAATTTACGTCTTATTTTTGGAAAACCTTATGGATTTTGGTGGGCACCAAACTCTTATTTTCCGCGGCTTACCACCCACAAACGGATGGTCAAATTGAAGTGGTAAATCGGAGTTTGGGTAACTTGCTCCGATGCCTCGTGGGCGACCACATGGGGACTTGGGATCTCACCCTCCCCCATGCGCAACTTGCGTATAATAACTCCAAAAAACGCTCCACGGGCCTCTCCCCAAACGAAATCGTGCATGGTTACAACGCACGTGTGCCGCTTGACTTGATTCCGTTACCTCCCACTTATAAAACAAGTCAATTCGCACATGATTTTGCTCATCACCTTCATGCGTTGCACAAAGAGATCCATCAACGTCTAATCACTACTTACAAGGTTTATCAATCGAATGCGAACGTCCATAAACGGGCACAACTCTTTGACGTCGGAGATTTAGTCTTGGTCAAGTTAATTCCCGAGCGGCTTCCAACGGGTGCCGTCAAGAAATTGGCCAACCGGCGTGCCGGACCTTTCAAGGTTTTAAAGAAATTGGGTGATAATGCATGCGTACGTGCTTGACTTGCCTCACGATTGGGGAATACACCCCGTTTTTAATGTTTCCGATCTTACACATTTTTATGAGGCACCGCAAGAACTATTTGCCCCTTCCTCTTCTTCGTCTCCTCACGACCATTCTCTTGGGATTGGGAGTGACACCACACCCCCGATATTTCTACCTTGGAGATACCCCCCTCACCCACCAGTGAGGCTCCGGGTGATGCTTTGTCTCCTTCTAATGCTTTTTCCAGGTTTCCGAAGGTTATTTTGATTCCAGATCAGATCTTGGAAGACGACATCATTGCTTCCACCGATGGCGGCGTGCATCGCTACTTGGTTCGTTGGAAGGATCGCCCTTCTTGCGACGCTTCATGGGTGACCGCCGAGGAGATGGAGCGCCTTGACGACGACATGCTACACCGATACCGCTTGGACCACTCACCGGAGACGAGTGATTTTGAGCGAGGGAGGATTGATGGCGCCGACCCGGTTCCCCTCGACGATGCGCCACGCGGCTACAACCTTCGCCCCAACACGAGGCGATCATATCGCGACATGGTCCGCTAAGGCGGATATTTTTCTCTAGTTATTATTTCTTAAACTTTTTGGCTACATTTTATTTTATGTCGTACGCGCCCGATCGACCAAAATGTTAGGCGGTCACGGGTCGCATTTTCATTTCCTGCATTTCTTTTGGGTTCAAACATTGGAGGGCTAGGATTATTGGTGTGTTGATGTGTGGTTGGGAGTGCTCCTTATGGGAGTATAAATACTCCTAGTTTTATGTATCAACCTAATGAAAAAAAGAAAATCTGATTTTGAGCTTTTCCCTGTACATCGTCTAGGGTGCGACGCCTCCCGATCCAGTGGCTCTCCCGCCCGGCGCGACGCCGACCGCCTCTCCCCTGCTCGGTGCGACGCCGGCAGCCCCTCCCCGCCTGATGTGACGCCGGCGACCCCCCCTCCCTCCGTTCGGTGTGACGTCGGCGACCCCCCCTCTTCTTCCAGTCGGTGTGACACCGATCCTATCCCGACTGCGCCGCTTCTTCCTCTTGGTAGAAAAGTTCCCGCACTCTACAGCTGATAGGGGAAAGCCTAGTATCGAAATAAAACCCTACACACTATAAAAATTACTGACGTCGCGAGTCCGCCGGAAGTCTATTCCGCCGTGTGACCGGGTGTCCTCCATATGGAGTCATATTCTTCACGTCCTCCAGTCAGCATCATCCGGTGCCTTCCTGCACATTTACGCCGCTGCTACCGGCTTTACTTCGCCGGAGGGAATCTGTCGTAGACCCGTCTTATCTGCGCTTTGTCATCCTTTGAACTTCTGCCACTTGACCTCTCTCGCCCTTGCTGCCATCGTCCTCCGCTCTATGTTGTTGCCTCTTCATTTCTCGACTTCGATCCCGCGCCGCCGACGTCGCTCCAATCGATTTCATAAAACCTCTCCAACTTTTTCGTAATGAACCTAAAACCCCGGTTGGCTCGTCATGGCCGATAGCGAAGCAGGCACGGAAGTTCCCAGCATTAGAGTGGTAGGGCCTCTCTTCATGACCACCGAGGTTTTTCTATGGTGAGAGCGAAATGTTTACATTGTTTATAAACACTAAACCCTAATTATTTGGATTTTTTCCACTCACTGCTTATTGTGTTTGCCTGGACAGGGAAGACGTAGGCGTCATCAGATCGGGTGCCGCATCCCGCAACGGTTTTTTGAGCTCCGAACCAGCAACGATTTTTTCATTTACAGTAAGCAGTGAGTGGGGTTTAACAGGGTTTAGGGATAAGTTTATGATTTCTTTTTGGAATTTTCTCATCTATCCTTGACTTATTCAAGATAAGATACCTCAAAAAGGTAAATTTCAGCATATTGCAATCAGTAGCACGTTTCAGAATTCCTTGTGAAATATATTTTTGTGAAAGATACTACCAGCTTTCATTACCACCGTTCCTTTGTAAGCACCAAAGATTGCTACATTTCATGCTTCTAATCTTTTTGGGAGAAGAAAATTCTATAACTTTGAAATTAAACTGGTATTCTGAGTTGTTGAACCGGTACAAAGCGGATGCAACTATGTACTTATGAAGCTCATCTCCAAATATGCTTTCAAATTCCATTTTAATGTCTGATTAACTTATATTTAAGAAATTGGAGACATAAATGTTTGTAGAGCAATGATGATGTTTTTTATATGAGGAAAGAGTCAATATATGATTCCATTATATAAGGCTGATCTGATCGTGGGGGTGTATGCAAGGGTTATGAGGTATGTAAAATTTAACTCGATAGAAGTTCCTATAAAATGAGGAATGAGGAAGTTATCATGGTAATCCTTGAAAATTAAGCCAAGGAGAATTAGTCCTAGAAGAAATAGGAAAAATGTTATATTCATTAGGTTCAAGTCGGTTACATTGCTCCCCTATATATACAAACTAGAGGAGAGCCAAATACATGATTGAAGGTGTGAGACTAAATACAAAAGGAGGAGGGCGCTAAACGCGCACCAATTGATGCTAGACGCACACCAATTACCAACACTTCCCCTCAAGGAGGGCACAAGATATTCACTAAGCCCATCTTGTCACACAACCTCGATAAATCCAGTGAGCTAAGTCCTTTAGACAATCGTCCACTTTGTCTTTTGTAACAACATATCCAAACTTCAGTACCCCACTATCCAGTTTCCCCTTGATAAAGAATATGTCGATTTCTATATGCTTGGTTCTGTCATGTTGGACGGGATTATTTGCAGTGCTAATAACTGACTTGCTGTTACACTACTATGTCATTTACCCTTTTGATCTGTCTTGAGTTCTACCAACAGGGCTTTCAACCATAACATCTTCCCCAGACCTAAGGCCATGACCCTGTACTCTGCCTTGGCTATATATCTCGCAACTACAGTCAGCTTCTTGCTCCTTCAGGAGACTAGATTGTCCCATACAAACATGCAATATCCTGACGTGGACCTACTGTCATCAGTACAACTAGCCCATTTAGAATCACAAGTACCTAAGATCAGCCCCTTTTCTGGTGCACTCTTCAAGTACCTAAGAATCTGGTATACGACATCTATATGACCCTTCCTAGGATCATGCATATAGCGGGCCACCACACTTATGACAGAAGATATATCGGGACGGATGTGACTCAGATAGATCAAACGACCTACGAACCCCTGGTATCTCTCTCTATCAATTGACTATCCCGCCTCAGCACTGAGCTTGGATTTCTGATCAATAGGAGCAACTGCGGGCCTGCACCCCAATACACCTATCTATTTGAGTAGATCTAACACATATTTCCGTTGGGATAGGACGATCCCCTCTGCACCGCGAGCTACCTCAATCCCAAGGAAATATCTTAGCTGCCCCAAGTCCTTTAACTCAAACTCCTTGCCCAATCTTATCTTCAGCTGAGCAATTTCTCTCTCATCATCACCCGTAATAATCATATCGTCCACATACACAACAAGAATTGTAGTGTGAACTCCACGTCGTCTAAAAAACATTGTATGATCAACATTGGTCTGCCGATATCCCATGTTAACCATAACTCTCCTAAACTTGTCAAACCAGACTCGATGAGACTGCTTTAGCCCATATAGAGACTTATTGAGTCTACATACCTTTCCTGCCGTTTGTTCCGTGCCAAAGCCTGCGGTACCTCCATGTACATCTCTTCTAATAAATCTTCATGAAGAAAGACATTCTTCACGTCGAGCTAGTGTAGTTTCCATCCCCCATTTGCCGTCAAGGATATCAGTGTCCGCACTGTGCTCATCTTTGCGACGGGTGCAAAGGTCTCATCGTAGTCGATGCCATAAGTCTGACAGTATCCCTTTGCTACTAATCGAGCCTTGTAGCGCTCAAGCCGACCCTCTGGGTTTTGTTTCACAGTGAAACCCCACTTACACCCAAATGTCCTTTTTCGTAGTGGTAGCGATACAATATCCCAAGTTTTATTCTTTTCCAATGCCCCAAGTTTTTCTAGCATTGCAACTTTCCATTGTGGATCTTCCTTAACATGTCAACACTTAGGAATAGAGACAATGTTCAAAAATGCAATGAATACTCCATGTATAAGTGATGAAAGTAAGAAATAAATTGGGCAATATCACGGGGAAATTCATATCGATCAGGTGAGACTCTCGCATTTCTTTGGAAACTCCTCCTTACCGGTATGGGAGTGGAAGTAGTGAGATGAGTAATTGTATCACCTGTAAATTCTGAGGTTGAGGTGGACGAAGTAGGTGTCTCAGGAATCAGAGTCATAACTGACTCCACGCTCCTTTGCACACGAGGACAATGGATACTCACTATCCGCCTCTCACCACCACTGCTATCCTCCCCTTGTCGCCTCGTACTGTCTGTAACGAGTGAGTCCCCAAGTGGCGAGTTAATCAAAGATGAATTATATGGCTCAAGCTCTCTAAATGTGACATCCATATTGACGAATAATTTTCTCTCCATCGGACTCCAACACACATCTCTTTGGGTAGCCGAATACCCAACAAACACACACTTCAACACTCTTGGATCCAACTTTTTCAAATTTGGTTTATTGTCCTGCACGGAACACACACAACCAAAGGTCTTGAGGGATAGAATGTCTCCATTCTTCCCTTGCATCATCTCAATCAGAGACTTCCAATCCAATACTCGCGATGGCATCCGATTGATCAAATAGGCTGTTGTTAGAACAACTTTCCCCCACAAGTACTTTAACATCTTCATTGATATCATCATACTCCGAGTTACTTCCAAAATGAGTCTGTTCTTTCGTTCAGCTACTCCATTCTGCTCTGGTGTGTATGGACAAGTGGTTTGATGTTGGATTCCCTGTGACGACAGGTACTCTCCAAACGCCTTGTTAATGTACTCTGTCCCATTGTCAGACCTCAACACCTTTCCAATTGCACCGTATTGAGTTTGAATGTTTTTGTGAAAATCTTTGAAACAGTCAAACACATCTTTTTTTTTTCATTAAATAGAAGTATAGAACCAGGTAAGATGAGAGAAACAGTCAATAAAAGACACAAAATATCGAAATCCATTCACAGTAGGTGTGGGACATGGTCCCCAAACATCAGAATGTACTAAATTAAATGGATAAGAACTCATACTACCAGAACTAGAATAAGAGTTTCTGGTATGTTTTCCTAAATCGCTCACATCACATACAAGTTTTTCGTGATTTGTTTTCTTAAACAAAAGGGGATAGATCTGACTCAAAACAGTAAAAGAAGGGTGACCCAGACGCTGATGATGAAGTAGTAATAAGTCCTCCACGCTCCTCCCATCTCTTGCAACACCTTCTATAATGGTTGAAAGTGCTGAGTCCATACTTTCCCCGTCCAAGTACCACAAGCTAATATGCCATGTGCCAGTTCCAAGCCTCCTGCCGGTCTCTTTCTCTTGGAAGATCACTTTTGAGATATCAAACAAAATAACACATTTTAGTTGGGACATAATGACACTAATGAATAAGAGATTCATAGGAAATGAATGAGCATGCAAAACATTGGACAAAGTCAATGGGTTGGTACATTGCACAGTACCCTTACCAACCACTGGCTGAGCTGGGCCATCGACAGTCTGAATGCGCTCTGGGACTGCTAGGGGAGTATACGAACGAAATCCCCTAGCATCCCCAGTACACGTCGAGAAGCACCAGAATCGACTATCCAATCTGGCGATCTAGTGGTGGGTATAGATGTGATGACAAGTGTATCACAAGTGCCTGCAGTTGAGTGAGCAAAAGAGGTGACGTTACCCTTTGATGAAGCTGGAGTAAGAGTGTCATCAATCATACCCTTTTGCTTTCTCCGCATCAGCTGAGAGTAAGCATCCAAAATCTCTTGCTCTGAGTAACCATTATCAGCCATACTCTCTTCTGTCTTTCCCTCTGCTATCATCAGATTTGCCTGGTAGACTGATCTTCCACCACCCCTATGACCTCCACGGCCGTGACTCCCAAACTTTCCCTGTCCACCTGCATCCCGCTCCTTTGGGGTTTGGGGCAAGCATGTCGTAGATGACCTATCTCACCACAATTGAAACACTGTCGTGTCTCACCCTTGTATCCGGTGTGTCCTGAATTGTTGACCACTAGTGCCGATTTTACCCCTAAAAGCGCAGTTGCACAAGACTTAAGCCTAATCCGACTCCCCTCCTGCATCATAGCTGAGATTGTCTCATCCAGGGACGGAATTTTCGGCTGAGCGAGCAACATTGCACACCTTGGCTCAAATGCCGGTTCAACCCCCACATAAAATGCATAATCCGTCTCTGAGCATCTCGCTCCTCTTTTATGCACTCGGGATCTTTGCGACAAGTAGTTGATGAGAAATGATCATAGTCTGCCCACAGTCGCTACAAATTTGCGGCATACTCCTGGATCAATTGATCTCCCTGTATTACTGTCTCTATCTTCCTCTCGATTTGAAAAACCCTCGTGTTGTCAACTCCTGCAAAGATCCTCTGCAACTTTCCCCAAACATTGCTTACGGTCTCTATGCCATCCACCGTAACAGCGATAGATGTAACCATCGAGTTGAGGAGCCAAGTGTGTAGAAGGCTATGCGTAGTCTTCCACTCATTGTACCAATCCGAGTCCCTCTCTGGCTCCCCTTTCTCACCAGTCAGGTAACCTTCCAAGTTCCTCCCGGAGAGTGCCCTCTTTACCCGACTCGACCAACCTAAGTATGTAGTTGATCCATCAAGTTGGGGAGATCCAGCTTCATCGGTGACGACGGCGACTGAGCCGATCTCTCTCCTTTTGACATCCGCAAGAACTCAAAGAACATTTTTAAGTCCGCCTCCTCCATCTTGGCAACCAACTTCTCCATGAAGAACAACCATCTTCTCCATGAAGAACAACCAACCCTAACAGCCGCCTCTTTGCCAATCACTGCGGTGCCGAACACTTAGGCGTGACAGAAGATAGCTCACAAGTCTTTGATTAGGCGTACGACCTCGAGGAATCGTTAACAAGGAGGCGCCACTGGCAACGAAGACAAAATGAGGCGTCGCGGTCAGCTGAGGCAAAATGTGGGAAAATAAAGCCACGCGTGTGATTCCTTGTAAACCCGCAGTCCCGCGCGTGCTTTCAAGTGCCGCAGTCCAGCGCATGCGTCCTTGTAAACCTGCAGTCCTGCGCGCCTGTGCTTCCAAGTCTCGCAGTCCCGCGCGCGTGTAAATCGTCAAGTCCCGCGCCTATTTCTCCAGCGTCTGTATATCCTCTCCAAGTCCCGCACCTACTTCTCCCGCTCCTCTGTCGCGCCTGCAAATTTCGTGCACTCGAAGTCCTGCACCGATCTCATGCGCAGTGCTGCGTGAAGGGTCGCCCGTGAAGAGCTGCCAAATCGCGCCTTTTCCCAGCGCCGCACCAAGGATTTCCCGCAAGCCCTCGTGGCGCGCACACCCGCAATGCCACTCTTCTCCGCGGCGATGCGCGCTCCGCCTACTGCGACTTTTGCGCGCTCTCGGACCTCAAGCCCTCGCACTACCGCACTCTCTCTGCAACCCTAGCAGCGCGCACATCCGAGCCTCCACGCAACAGTGCCGCATCAACCTACGACCGCACCCCTAGCCGCGCAGCTGTTGCCACGCTCCTCTTTTTTCAAGTGCAACAAGGTCAAGTCGGAAGAAAATTTGAGTGCGACATCGGAAATCAGAGATGGAATGCGGGAGCTTAATCCTGTCAGGATTCAAACCTAGCTCTGATACCATGTAAAATTAGGAAAAAATGTTATTTTCATTATGTTCAAGTCAGTTACATTGCTCCCATATATATACACACTAGAGGAGAACTAAATACATGATTGGAGGTGTAAGACTAAATACAAAAGAGGAGGGCGCTAAACGCACACCAATTACCAACAGTCCTTAATGCAATTTATTTAATTTAGTATTCTTTTTGGGTAAAAAGGAAGAGTAAGCAATGAAGCTAGTGAACTCTTCTAACAAATAACGATTCTGGTCGGCCCCCGAGCAGTTGTTTGATTATAACAACAATCCACAACATTGTTCACTTCTCGATATGCAGGTTCAATCTTACATCTCGAAGATTGAAGACCCAATCTATAATATCCGAAACATGCCCATACTGTCATCAATGTAGTCTGAACAAACATTGATCCACTAAATAACAAACACCATCATGAATCACCAACTAATCCTCAGAATAATGATTTCCTGCCAAAAGCCCTCCCACGCCCCACATAACTTAGTTATAGGAACCAAGCGACACCAAAAGCGAATTTCTCCCGCCAAGCAGATGAAGCTACAATGACTTTTGATTACCCAACTGTTGAAGCCAGGAAAATCCTAGTTCCAAATGTTCGGACCTTTGTGTAGCCGAAGGTTACTGATTCCGCGCTTCGGCGACTTGGATCTGAAGGTTAGCACGAAGAAGGAAAAGAGAGACAATAAACAGACCCCATGGAGCTTAGCAGGGAGGTCCCGCCACGTACCCGAAAGCTTAAGTAAAAACTTTCTCTCCACGACCACAGATGGCTGAGCCTGGTACTAGGAAGGCACTGGCCGTGATTGAACGAAGCTGCTGGGCGGGCTGCAACTGGAGAGGAGCGAATAGCTGACACTTCTGACACTTTTTCGAAAAAGCTTCGACATCCTTCTGGATGGTTGGCCAGAAGTAATCCTGTCTCAGGATTCTTTGCTCAAGAGTGCGAGTTCCTGAATGGCTCCCGCATTCTCCGGAATGAATCTCTTCCAACACTCGAGACACCTCGGTTTCTGATACGCATCTGGCCAGAGGGCCCGAGATGGTCTTACGATATAATTCCCCGTTGTGCAGCAAGTAGTAGGCTGCTTTGTATTCAGTCCTTCTTCGTCGATTGGAGGCTGTCAGCCCATTGGTGGCTAAGAACGTTGCGACGGATCCATCCAGGAAGGGCGTTGCTCGATCTCCATCATCTCTCCTTCCTCGATGGATGACCGAAACAACTCGATGATTGCCCCCCGGCCCTTGGACCATACTTGACCAAACGGTCCGCTGCCGAATTCTCCTCTCTTGGTACCTGCTCGACGAAGAAGGACTGAAAGCCTCCAATCAGCCCCTTGACTTTGATTAGGTATTTCCGCAGGATGACGTCGCGCACTTCGAACTCTCTTCGGATCTGCGAAGCGACCACCATCGAATCCGTGAAAGCTTGGATGTCCCGGATTCCCAACTCCTTGGCGTGACGCAAGCCTACCACTATGACCTCATACTCCGCTTGATTGTTCGTGACGGGGAAGAGGATCTCTACTGCTTGCTCGATCCTAGGTCCCTATGGGCTGACAAGCACGATGCCTACTCCCACAGATTTTTTGCCCGAGGCTCCGTCCACGAACATCTTCCAGGAAACCAGATTCGAGGGGCCTCACTTTTGCCTGCTCTCGCTCGAGAGGTCGGCGAGGAAGTCCGCTACTGCTTGCGCTTTTATCGCCACCCGGGGTGATAAGGAAATGTCAAACTCACTGAGTTCTACCGACCATTTTGCCAACCTTCCCGAATGCTCCACTCCTTCCAGGATACTTCAGAGGGGATGATCGTCACGACTCGGATGAAGTGGGCTTGAAAATAAGGTCGGAGCATCCGCGCAGACACCACCAAGGCGAAAGCCAGCTTCTCGAGGATGGGATACCGCAACTCTGTCTTCTTTAATACCCGACTTACATTGTAAATATGTAGTTGCTTTTTCTCTTCCTCTCTGACAAGCACAACACTTATCGCTTCCGCCCCTACTCCCAAATAGAGGAGTAGGTCTTCGCCTTTCCTCGGGCCTTAGAGAAGAGGTGTCTGGGTTAACAACTGTTTCATCTTTTCGAAGGCATTCTCGCACTCTTTGGTCCACTCAAATTGTTGATTATTTCGGAGCGTCTTGAATAATGAAGAACACTTCTCTGCCGCCTTTGACATGAAGCGACTAAGGCCGGCCAGCCTTCCGGCCAGCTTCTGAACTTCTCTGATGCTCTTCAGAGATGTCATTTCGATGATAGCTTTTACCTTGTCGGGATTAGGCTCCACTCCCTTGGGGGTTATGAGATGTCCCAAGAACTTCCCTCTTCCTGTCCCGAACACGCACTTTGCAGGATTGAGCCTCATCTTGAACCTCCAGAGAGTTGCAAAGGTCTCCTCCAGATCTGTGATATGCTCTTGGGTGCTCTTGCTTTTGACTAAGAGATCGTCCACGTGCACCTCCAGGTTTCTCTCCTTTTGCTCTTTGAAGAATTGGTCCATCATCCGCTGGTATGTAGCCCCCGCGTTCTTCAACCCGAAATGCATCATCTTGTAGATGCAGCAACCATCGCCAGTGATGAATGAGACATTGCGGCAATCGGGAGGATGCATCTGGATTTGGTGGTATCCTGAAAAGGCATCAAGGAAACTCATCACAGAATAACCGACGACTGAATCAACCAACGCGTCGATTCGAGGTAGGGAATAACAATCATTCGGGCAAGCTTTATTCAACAAAGAATAATCAACACACATTCTCCAGCCCCCAACGGTCTTATTCACCATTTCAACATTTGAGACCCAACCTGGATACTGGATCTCCGATACAAACCCTGCCTCAAGCAGTTTCCTTACTTCCTCGCGGATGAGTTCAACCAACGTGATGACACTCGCCCTCTTCTTTTGTCAGACGGGTTTGACCTTAGGGTCTAGATTGAGACGATGGCGGACAACCTCTGCATCGATCCCTGACATCTCCGCGGCGCTCCATGCGAAGACGTCCACATTCTCTTGCAGACATGCTCCCATCTTTATCTTCTCCTCTGCCTTCAGCGCTCCTTCGATCTTCAGCAGCCCGGGCTCTCCGCCTTCCGAGGATATTTCCACCTCTTCTGCCTCCTTCGCAGGCTCCAACCTAGCCATTCCTTTCAGGACTCGGTCCGCCTCCTCCATCCAGCTGACAGTGCTTACCGCGTTCAGATAACACTCCCGGGCGGCCTTAGGATCGCTCCAGATCCTTACCTGGACGTCTCCTTGGCAATACTTTAAGCATTGATGGTAGGAGGGCGGAACGACCTTGAAGGTGTTGATGAGTGACCTGCCAAAGATCGCGCTGTAACAGCTCGGCGCGTCGACGATGACGAATCAACTTTTAGTCGAATTACTGCCGAGGGTCACTAACAACTCCACCCCTCCTTCCACTTCCTTTCGCTCACCCGAGAAACCGAAGAGAGACCCATCTGAGGCTATCACCCTGCTTGCCTCCACCTCCAGCCCGTCAAACGTCTTTTTGAAAATGACGTTTACCGAACTCCTGTTGTCTATCAGGATTCGGGTGATGGTGAAGTCTTCGATTGCAGCCTGAATCACGAGGGCGTCATGAAAAGGGTTCTCGTTCCCCAGCATGTCCTCCTCAGAGAAGGTGATCTCATCCAGTAGGGGCGGCGCTTGGGAGGCCGAAGCGACGCTTCTGCGGTAGATTTGATGGAGACTTGCCTTGCGGGAAGCTCCGAGCCCTGCTCCTACGTGGATTACTCCTACTCCACCCCCTCCTCCTTGGGCTCCTCGACCAACCTGGTTGACCCGATCCTCATTCCTCCTCCGAACGGGTGCCGGGCACACCACCGGCTCTGCCAGGATCTCTTGCCTCTGCTGCTCTCCTCCTGCTCCTGCACCGAGCCTTCTCCTGACTTCCCAAAAATCGGATCAGACCATTGTTCCGTGCCCCTCCACCTGGTGCAACTCGCAGTACAGAGGGATCTCCTCCACCTTGTGCCTCCTCCGGTTATTCCTCCAGTTATGTCTGTTCCCCTGGCGGACAACAACCATCGCTTCCTTACGTCCTTCCTCCTGGCGCCTTTCCTGCCGATCACGATTCCTCCCTTCCGGGGAGAACCTCCTTCCCTAACCCGGTTGCTGGGGCCTTCCCGCCGGTCTCCACGGCGGTCGCTGCTCCGGTACCTGGTATCTTCTTTCTTCCTCTCGCCGTTCCGGAGCCACAAAGGGCCTCCTCACTTCCTGTCTCCTCGGCCCCTCCTGCCTTCTTGGCTCTTTCCTTCTCCTCGGTTCCTCCATCTTCCCAGCTAGTTGCCTCCTCTCTTGTTCCTTGGGCTCCGCCCTTTTTCCCCGCACATGGACTTTCTCCTCTTCTTCGCCCTCTTCCCGGGTCAACCTGGTGTGCCTTGCCAGGAACCCTCGGTTCGTTGACTCCCCCTGAACGAACTTATTAGCTCTCTCAATAAGTTCTTCGTAAGAGAGGGGAGGATCCCTGCTGATTTCGAGCTTGAAGAGGCCCTTCCTTAGACCGAAAGTGAGGGTCAGCCGAAGGGTGAAGCGATCCACCTCATGGATACCCAAGACTTCTTCCTGGAAGCGGTCGATGTATTGACCCAACGTCTCGTGCACCCCTTGCACCAGATAGAAGAGGGCTGTTGCCTCCTTCCTTTTCTTAGACGTGGCAAACCTCATCATCAAAGCCCTCCGCAGGTCTTCAAAGCAGTAGATGGAACTGACCGACAGCTGGTGGAACCAGTCTCTAGCCTTCCCCGGGAAGGTGATCGCAAAGGACCGACATTTGAAGGCGTCCGTCATGTTCCGGATGGAAACCACATCCTCAAATCATTGAAGATGACAAATCAGATCATCCCTCCCGGAGTAGTAGTTGAGGGTAGGCTCTTTGAACCCTTCTGGGACGGGGGCGGCCAGTTCCTCACAACTGAAAGGGCTCTTTCCACCCTGGCGACGATCCTCCATGTGGCGTGTAACAACACTATACTCACCACCCGCCTGAGTATCTGGGAACCTCGTCGGGTTCTCCATTTCTCGAAACCTGAACCCCTGGAAACTCGCCGGGTAATACTGTGATTACCCCGGTCGCTCTGGCTCCTACACTATTGCTTCCTTCCCTACTCGTCTGGACGGCGCCCCTTCCTCTGTCGGGGTCTCGCAGAGAGGCGAGGTTGCCGTGACCTCGGCGCGAGGAACCCGCATTGCTCGCAAGGTATCTTCAATTCGCCGCACGAACTCTTCGAAGTCGACCCTCCTTACGAACTCGCTTCCGCTCGCCGAGTCTCCACTTGCCCTTTCCGGCTCGCCTCCTTCCACCATCTCGCCTGCAACACAGAGTTTTCTTCCTCCGACTACGGTCCACGCTCACCGCACCAAAGTGTTGAAGCCAGGAAAATTCTAGCCCCAAATGTTCGGGCCTAGGTGTAGCCGAAGGTTACTGATTCCACGCTTCGGCGACTTGGATCTGAAGGTTAGCGCGAAGAAGGAAAATGGAGACCATAAACAGACCCCAAGGAGCTTAGCAGGGAGGTCCCACCACGTACCCAGAAGCTTAAGTAAAAACTTCCCCTCCACGACCACAGATGACTGAGCCTGGTACTAGGAAGGCACTGACTTGATGAGAATCTCGCCTATATGGGGGATTAATCTCTGATTTTTGAAGTGTCATTCTTGGTACCCTTGGGGGTCTATTTATAGACGAATTCCAAAAAGGAGGGAGACATGCGACTATACCTGACCCCTGCGAGGTTAGATAGTTGAACCTGGTGAACGGGCGACTATTGAGATTTGAGGGATCTCTGCCATGCTTGGCGAGATGCTGTTGATTGTCGCCACTTTAGAGAGGATCTCGCCCATACTTGGCGAGATGCTGTTGATAGTCGCCACTTAGGGCGGATCTCGCCCATACTTGGCGAGATGCTATTGATAGTCGCCACTTACGGGCGAGTAATCCTAATACTCGAACCTGGTATTGAATGCCCCTGTGGATTGTTGGCTGTCTTTGACTTAACCTTTGACTTTTGGCCCACTTTGCCTGAATGGGTCATACCCTCGGAGAATATGGGTTGTACACCAACCTCATAATATGAACCTAAGCATGAAATAAACTTTGCTAGAAGTGTTATAAAATTGCTCTGAACTGCATAGTGCTTGCTTAATTTTCTTTCTATGTAAAATGTTTCAAGTTATTCTCTTCTATACTTTTCTTGAGCAATTTTAGACGTGAGAGTTGGGTGTAGTCGAATTCTGGGAAAGACTGCTGAGCGCTCTTTATTTGTAAGCCGGGTTTGCGGCTTATAGTTTTTATTTATTGTATCCCCTTTCCTCTCTCGTGGATGTAGATCTCTTTTGAAGTCGAACCACATAAATTCTTCTGTTTTTGGTGTGATAAATCTGTTTTGTGGCCAATATGCTATTTGCTGCTGATTTTGTAGAAGATCCTAATTAATCAGACCCTTCCGAGTCAACTTCCATTGCTTATCTTGGTAGATGTCCACTACTCTTAATTATTGAACTTATTTTGAAAATGATTCTGGGAATGGCTTAAAGGATAGGGGCACATTGGAAAATGTCATTTTTAGTACTCATTCATTGTTTGCTTCCTTTGCATGTGTTAAACTTTTTTTAGGAGAATACATATGATTTAGAAGATATTCCTTCTCTCTTCCTCATATTATTTTCTCCTTTCAATTTTTTTTCATGCAACTTTCTTTTAAACATTGCAGAAATCTCGTGTCACTGTTGATGAGGAGACAAGCATAGACCATACAGTTACTGGTAGGTAAGCATTATGTTCTTTTATTTAGTATACTGATCTTAATCAATTTGATCAGTTTTTGTAGATTATTTACTCGTTGCCTTAAGAATAGATCCCCCGTATATTGCCTACCCTATGACAAAATGAATAAAATAACAAAAATATCTACTTCCATTATTAACAATCAAGGATACTACTTTTTTTAACACACTTTATTTTTCCATCTGTGTCATGTACAAAATAAAATATAGATTGTAGGTATGTATTCTATTCTTATTTGGTAGATTTAGTGATCATTGGAGTAGAAATTTCTCTGGTTTTATTTTCTTTTAAAGTGATGTTTGCAGGGATCAATGGTATATCATTAATACTGAAAATGGTTGTGATGATAGCAGTTTGAATAAATATACTTCTTATCAACTGTATATTTAGAGTTAATCCGTTTCTTTTGTTTTTTGTCTTGTAATTTTATGAGATTTAATCTTTATTACTATTATAATAAAGCATCCTTTTAGAGGAAGCAGAATTTCATGTTCAAATTTGTCAGAGTTGAAATTGATATGAAGGTTGATCTAAGACATCATTATAAGCATCATCATTATCCTCATCATTAATCTTATTCCATGTATTTGGTGGTTCAAGGAATCCTTATTTTGCATGCATGTTGAGTGTTGCTTGAAGTTAAATCTACCCTTTTCAACGTTTTTTGCATTTCTATCAATTTAACTTTTGGTCTATTACATTACCTTCCTATTTGTTCCACAGTAATTTATTTTCCTATCTTATTGGTTCAATTTATACTCTTCGTTATATATGCATAAATCATCTATGTCTACTTTCACTTATTTCCAATAACCGCAATTGCTCCAGTCTCTTTCTATAGTCATTTCTCATTCTATTATTCTGACCTTTTCCACTCACTTATTTTGAAGTTCTCATTTTTTCCACCCATAATTTATTTACAATATTTTTTTTTGAAAATATCCTTTATGTTTTGCTGACTTCTATATTTTAATCACTCATTCTTAAGCATGGAAGTTACACCATCTATATCCTAATTTTCTCTATAATAGATTTAAGATAGTTAACCTTGTATCACTTGGATCTTCTAATTTTATCAATTCCTCACCACTAAAATTGCATATCACTGCTAATGTTGGTTTTGCCAACTTCTAGTCTTTTTCTTCTAAACAGTTTATCTATTTCCAACTCTAAATATTTCTGGTGAGATTTAACTGATTAAAATTGCATCATCCAAAAATGTGATGCATAATTGCACCTTTCTTTGAATATACTTTTTAACCATCTCTATAACCATTGTAGAGATATTTTGGCTTCAAAAATGCCAATGACCCCAATAGTCTTCTTTGGGAATCACACAACGGATGATGGGTGGAGAGGGAACTTCACCCCTTTTGGGGGTCTCAACCTTAGTGACTGAGTGAGATTGAGAGGGGATGCAGAAGGGAGAAAGTGAGAAGGAAAAGAGATTTAAACCAAAAACTTCCTTTGAACCTTTCATTTCTCCCTATTAATAGTTTTTACTCCCTTACAAGTAATAAGCAAAAATAATAGAAACTACAAATAGAAAAATGTTGGAAATTAAAAATCTTGCTGAAATTGAAAAATAGTTTATTTGAAATTAATGCGCGTTAAATTTAAAATTTGGAATCTTCGTTTTTTGTGCTCATCACATGCTGTTGCTCTTAAATAGTTATTTTGGCTTTTTTACATTAGCAATCACGTACTTTGTAAATTTACAGATTACATCTCCATGGAACTGTGGAAGAGCCGAGGTTGGCTTACGAGATGGATGCCTTGGGGCTTCCACTCTCCTTTGGCACGAGCAAAGTGGTAAGTGACACCATTATCCTGATTTTTTCCTTTAAGCAACAGGGTTACAGGATTAGCAGTCAAATAATTTGTTAGAAATTTCTAATTTTCCTCATTAAAGTTGATCTTGTTTTCTCATTTCTTTTTATATTGCTACAGTCGAACAATATACCTTCCAGTTCTAAAAGAAAAAGTACAAAACCAAAATCTGCGAGTCGTAGGAAGGATATAAATAGACCAGTTCCGGAAGTTAGTGTATTCAATGAAGTGGAGAAAGCTGGTTCATCAAAGTTTTTGCATGATAGTCCCGGTATGTCTTCTTGTTTATGCACTATAATATGCCAGACTGATACTTCTTATCATGATGCAAATGAGCAGTACAAAGATGACTGGCACTCTGAGGAATCAGCAAGTATAGCTGCCTTGGGTAGTAGAAATGTAACTGATGAGAAGCTTGATTTGGTAGAAGTGTCTGATCTAAATGTTCAAAACATTATCAAGTCTGAAGTTTCACCTGATACAGTTTGTTTCGAGTGGAATACTGAGGTGTTAGGTTCCTTAAGTTTATGTGGTGATAACTGTCTGGAAGAAGTTTTTCAGGAGGCTTGCTTTGAACCTGAGTTTCAACAGGATGTAGATTTATTGAATAAAGATGATCTTAAAAAATGTTCAGATGATTCATGCACATCATTTTGTAATAAACATTCGAAAGGTGATAAAGCTGACACAGAAACTATGCAATGGTGTTCTGTCTCAGCAGAGGCTGTAGTATTCCATCCATTGGGTGATCACCCTGATAACTTCGTATGCCATGAATGTGGAAACTGGAGGGTTATTTGGGATTCTTTCTACAAGAGTAATTACTTTTTTAATGTGGAGTCACATGAGTCAACATGGCATCCACCTCCTGGTCTGGAAAAATATGCAACTTCTTGCAGCAATTTAGGCATAAAAGAATCAGATTTTGGATCGGATGAAAAAGATGCAGGGAGTGAACATGCATGTGGTTCTATCGATGAAATAACAGATTTTCTAATGACAAATGAAGGTAGTTTTCATTTTACAGATAAGCAACCTGCTGATGAGCAACTAGTTGAAACGTCAGCTAAGATGGAAGCAGGGATTGACTTTCTTTCACACTCTACTACTGTGGGCATTGAGAATTCAAATATGCAATGGTCACTCTATCCATCACTTGTAATGAATGGCATGGAAGGTGGCACCTTAGAGACTATAAGCTCTTTGCTTTTTATGACATGTTTTCTTAAGATTGTCATAGCCTCATATTTTTTCCTTCTTTCGAGCCATAGTACTGCTTTTTTCATGAAACAAAAAGACAATATTTTACTAATTCACACAACTCTTAAACAGATGAAAAAAATGACTGCAAGGATCTTGATAAGAAAAAGGAGAAGCAACTTGACATACTTGGCTCAAACTATTGGTGCCTGATTTCCCCTTTCTCATAATTTTCAGACATTTTTTCTCTAATTCACTTTCCTTATTGATTTATGTATGCTATGCAGCTCGCAGTCCACAATAAATGAAGACGGAGATGAATCGCTAGAGCTTAACATGGCCTCTTCCGTTGATGTTCTGGACTCTTATGAAAATGCTGCTGTAAACAAGAAACGAAGAATTAGAAGACCTCAATCGTGTAATAAAATATTTCATTAATGTTTCAACATGCTGCAAATGGTTATGCGTAAATATAGAGGCATACTAGGAATTAATTCCAACCCCAAGCCTAAAGTATTTGAGTAATAGTTACCATATAGACACTATTCACATGGCTATTTATTCCATAGAGACAAAAGAGATTAATCAGTAGGTAAGTAAATTTCCCGAACATAAAGGTAAGTTAAACCTACAAAAATGTGTATATCATAGGGCCCTTACTAATTTTAAAACTGGTTGTGCGGTGATCAAAGAGTTTTATATCGCTGGATGTCGGGTTTTGTTGTTCCGTCTGGCGTCGACGATAGAATTTGGAGCACGTCGAAACCCAATCGACAACCGATCCACTGAGGGTCTCTGCTGGTGAAGAGGGGAGCTGCGACATGCGCTGGCGAGGGTT
The DNA here is from genome assembly GCA_033032865.1 of Dactylorhiza incarnata. Lineage (NCBI taxonomy): Eukaryota > Viridiplantae > Streptophyta > Magnoliopsida > Asparagales > Orchidaceae > Dactylorhiza > Dactylorhiza incarnata. Next base: position 9,122,623 of record JAWHQI010000066.1, read on the forward strand.
GACGGAGGCGAACTGGAAGGCTGCTGGTATCGATCGAAGGGGAGGATGTAAATCTACTGCAAGCCGGAGAGGGAGACAAAGTAAACGCATGCGAGCTGCTAGAGACCCGCGTTTTTGAATGAGGCTGAAGGAGGAAGACTGGAGTCGGCGGCGTCGTAGATGGAGTGTGGCTGGTGTTTCTACTGGACCTTGCTTTGATACCAAGAAGTTAGGGGCCTAACCCGTAACGTCGTCGGAGGTGGCGGAGGAAGCGGAGATATAAGGGGAGCCGGCTCAACCCGCGGAGAATACGAGGGGAGGAAGAAAGGGAGCCGTGCTCAACCCTAACCATGGAAATCAGAGGAGGGGAAAAGCGCTAGAGAGAGGAATAGACCTTGATTAATTTTATTCATAATTCAGACAACGACCTAAGTGGTCTATTTACAACCTTACAAGATGACATGAGTGTAAATAGCCCAAAAGAAAAATAGATGCGCGAAATATTAAAACATGACGACTCTAATTAGTCATAACTACGACTGGACTCGAACTCTTGAAATAACATACATAATGACACTTGAATGAAATATGCGTAACCGGCGACTGATGATGGGGACCCATAACACAACAGTAAGTCCGTTTATTTTTGTATTCGCTATGGAGATGCTTATAAAAGATATTTAAAGTGAGTTTATCCGTTTATATTTTTCGAAGATGATAATTCTAATTAGTGAATCATTGTTAGAATCCTATAGTAAGATTTACTTATGGGGCTGTGAACATCAGAGGAGAAGGGAGGCACCCCTTCTTGGATTCTCTTGATCCATGGTAGATTCGTATGGTGGATTCTACGGAGCCTTGTCCAACACTGCCTAACGAGGTGCCTGTTGATGCGGGGGGGGGGGGGGGGGGGGGGGGGGGGGATGTTCACAGTGAGAAGAAGGAGATGGTAGGTTGCATCATATATAAGAGAGAATAACTAAATGCTTGCCCTCGTGGGCTGGTCCAAGTTTTAAATACAAGTTTTTAGAAATTGCCCATTAAGCGAATTGTTAGGTCTGTTTGAAACTCCTAGACTCTAAAAATAGAATTAAAAGAGATAATGAAACATAAGTTGAAGACTCTTACGACTACACCAATCAAGTCTTGTTGTACTGATTCTTCTTCTTGTAAGCTTTTGATGGTGATCACGACTCCAAGGGCCTACACAACGACCAGAGCCGTCCATTTTGTGTGGTTCGACGATATATTATTTTTATTTTTTTTGTAATTTTCTGATTTTTATTTTAGTGTATTTTAAGGGCCGTTATGATCAGAGAATCATGACCGTCCATGATGGCCCCTTAGTCTATAAATAAGGATAGAATGCCCATTATGTGAATAGTTCTCCTTCTGATCACTGGTGCCGAAGCCGGAACCCAAGTGCGAAGTTTTAAAATTACCCCTCCCCTCTCTAATAGCCGGCCACCCTCCATCTCCTTATCTCACCTTCATCCCTCCCCCTTCCCATAAAAAACCACACAGCTGGCCACCTCTCCTCCCTACCACTAGTAGCTAGCCATCTCCCCCAACCCCCTTTTCACCTCAATTCCCCTCCATTTCAGTTTTTCGGTGATCGCCGGCGCCACCTCCACCCACCACCACCAATCTGGCCACCACCTCCGACCATCCTTGGCCAGCCACCACCCTCCCACCACCATCCCAACTCCCAATCCACCTCCCCACCACCCTATTCATAACCACCTCCAAAAAAGGGCAACTCCTAAAATTACTCACAACCTTCCCCGTTCCCCACTTCTCCATAATTTTCTCTCCTCTACTCACCATAACTCCCTCATTAATTCCAACCGGACACCCTTCCTACATTTGCCCACAACCTGGTAACTCTCTCCTTCCTCCACTCTCTATTACTCATCTCTACACTCCAACCCTTCCTAGAACCCCACCGAAGCCCTCCCTTTCACCCAGCAGCCGGCTGACAGCATCTAGCACCCCACCTCCCCTTCTAGCCCTTTGCCCAACAAGGAATCATCCTGTATTAACTCCAGTCCCGCTGTACCTCCATTTTTCCTCACCCGTGAAACCCTCCAGCCCCCCCCCCCCCCCCCCCCCCCAGCCACCCTTCAACTCATGGTGAGCTTATTTCCCCCCAACAAGCCCCACTTTGGTTTCAAAATTCTCCACACCTCTCTTTTCTGAGCCCAGGTAGCACTGCTCAGCATCCAAGTGCCTGCTTCCTGCAGCCAGGCCTTCTTCCAGGGCTGTTATCCCTTCGCAGCTGCTGGAATCAGAGATTCCTGCAGCCCAGCAGCTTCACACAGCCTCAAGTCTTCCTCCAATTGCCCCTGTGGAGCTCCCTTCACCCCTCCGTCCTCTGACACCTTTATGGACATTCCCCAAACCTTCTATCCCATGATTATTGTAAGTTTATTGCTTGATTGTCATTTTGTGTGTTAAATCTGTGTAATTTCACTGTTTTGGGTATTATAAGTTTGTAATCTTTGTGTTAATGTTATCCTACGACTTGTCGGATTTTGTTCGTTCAAGTATTGATTTTCTAGTACTCTTGCATGTGTAATACATTACTTGTTTTTTTAATAGAAGCTCTACTTCATTGTGATTGTTGTGTTATATTATTTATAACTTCAATTGTTGCAAACATCGTTGCTGAATACGCGTCTAATCATTTAGTCATTCATATAGTCGACATATACTTTTGCTACATCTGGCCTACATCACTTTTCCTAAAATGCGTTTGCAACATGCTAACATTATTCTCCTGCACATAGAGCAAATCATTATTCAAACGGGTGCTACTGTGAATTGGCGATGTGGTCGCAATTGAGCAAATCATTCTCCAATTTCACACTTAAGGTGATAGTGTGGCCATTGTATTGTTTCCTCGTACGATTTTATACTTATTTTAAATTCCCACACAGTCTTCAAGATTTTTTTATGCTGTTGAGGGGCTTGTTTTGTGACGCTCCGTAGACCATCACAATTTAAATTGATATCTAAGTACAGTTTTCAAGCATAGAAAATCCAAAACACAGTGAATACCGAATTGAAGCATAATAAATTTTTCATACATTATCAAGTTAGAGATGCATTCGCCGTTTATACTATACAATATCATATCACATCCACTATACAATTGACACACTCCACTCCACCTCCTAACACTGACACAAAAGGGCCTAGTCATCTAACTGGTTGCATACTGGACACTGTAAGTTTTGACATGTCTCTACATGTCTATCCACAACTTCTTCTATTCCGATAAATATCTTAGCCCATACCTTTGCTCGCTCCTCAGCTCTTTTTCGTTGTTCCTCGTCGGCCAGTTCTCTAGCTGTGACCGGGCTTCCAGAGGGACCCTAAAAATTTAAAATAACACAAGATTAGTCATAATGAAATGACTAAGCGAGAGTTTTACCTCTTTGACCGTTGTACATGCAAACACAAAATGGAGTACCATTATGCATATATATATCTGATAATTGAAAATGACTAAGCTACCGTATAATCAAATTAAAGGTAACTTGTAACTAAAAGAAAATACTAAACAATATACTAATCCCAGTTTCATTTTATCATTTATTAGTTTTCTTAGTTCGTTGTTTCTTATATCCTGTCTTTCTCCATTTCTTATATCCCGTCTTTCATCATTTCTTATATCATGTCTTTCACCATTTCTTATATCATGTCTTTCACCATTTCTTATATCATGTCTTTCACCATTTCTTATATCATGTCTTTCACCATTTCTTATATCATGTCTTTCACCATTTCTTATATCATGTCTTTCACCATTTCTTATATCATGTCTTTCACCATTTCTTATATCATGTTTTTCACCATTTCTTATATCATGTCTTTCACCATTTCTTATATTAGTTCTTTATTCATATATCAATTCTTCCTTCTATATCATTCTAGGTTCATATTGGTTCTTAAAATCATTTCAAGTTCATTTCATCAGGAATACTAAGGGTAGCTGTCGAATCCGTATCTGTCAACTGGGCCCGACCCCCTGCGTCATCATCTCCCGCTAGGTCAGGACGATCGAACACGCAATAGGCCTTCTGGCCCCTTGCCTTAGCCTTTTTTCCAACATAGATCGATCTAACACGCACTAGGCCTGCTGCCCTCCTAAAATGAAAATATCAATCATCAATCTAGTAGGCTATTCACCCCCCTACCGGGGTTAACCCTTAGTCTTCCTATGCATTGATGCATTTCAGTGTTTTATTTTTCATTTCGTGAAATAAATTAGGTGTTTCTTTTTTTATTTTCCCCTTAGAATATTCATCGCTGTTTGCATATTCTTTTTAGCCAATCTTATCGATTTGGGTTATCAATGATTTCGAATATCGAACTTGATTAAGTTAAAATGCTATGCATAATCAATCAATTAAAAAAATACAATGCAATTGTAATTCAAAGTAATTTGAATTTAAATGTAATTAAAGTGGTAAACACTCACAACAATCTTCTCTTTCCCCTTGTCATTCTTCGGCGGATCATCGGGTTTATCATGGGATGCCATCCTCCGTAGTATCTGTCATTAGGCATCCGGTTTAATTGAGTTGCATCTTTAAATAGAGGCGATGTTGACTCCATTAAATGGTTAAGAGTTTTCAAATCTAATTTACGAGAAATCGAGAAAGCGAAATCCGAACACAAGAAAATGCGTCAAAAATCAATATACCGCAACCCTTCGCTTGGGGCAATAGCCGTTTCCAAATTTAAACCTCCAAACAGGCGGCCTGAGGGCAAAACCCTAATTTTCTCCTATAAACATAAGCATTAAAAAAATCCCAACACCATCAATATACGGCCGGCCAACCAAGGAAATGAAATATCCACCAAAGTGTAACAATTCCAACTCCACAGCCGGCACATGCATATACATAAATTAATATAAGAAGAGAAACCAGTTTTCAATAAGACCCAATAACAACCGACCGATTCCCAATACCAACTACAACTACAGTCGGCCATCATCAATTATAATCGAATAATTCCCCACATCAACCACACTGACAGTCGTCTGGCTATTGATTGTAAGGAAAATCAATTTCAGAAAAATGAAGAAGTGGAAGGAAGAAGAAGAGGAAGAAAACCCTAATTCCTTTTATCATTTTGTGCCATCCATCCATAATAGAAGAGTAGAAAAGAGATGAGAGGGTAGAGAAGAACTTATAGCGGGGGGAAGAAGAGAAGAAAGTCGCATGGTTGGCCTCTGCCGAGCAGCGCAAAAGCAGCGCCGAGCTCTATCGAGAGCTCCCACACTGAAATCAAAGAGATAGAAGGAGAGGAATTGTTGTCAACGCAGTCTGGCGGCTGTTCGTCAAGAGCCCTAGCGGAAACAGAGAGGAGATCGTCCAGAGAGCGTGAGAAATGCGTAGAAAAATTGATAAGTGTAGAATTGAGCGAAAACTTGAGCGTATATTTCTTGTTTTTAAATACAAAGAGGAATACGTATATATAGGAGAGAGGAGGAGAGAAATATTCCTATACAAGATGTGGGACTAAAGAAAGGAAGAATACATGAGGCCAGATATGGGCCCTCTAAATGGGCTATTCCAACACTCCCCCGCAAGCTGAAGCGTACAAATCGTAGGATCCAAGCTTGGACAGACATTGATAGAAGAGAGTACTGGATAGGGCCTTTGTGAGGACATCCGCCACTTGTTCAGTACCCGGAACATGCTTTAACTCTAGCTTTTTCATTTGAATTTTCTCCCGGATGAAATGACAATCAACTTCAATGTGCTTTGTTCTTTCGTGGAAGTCTGGGTTCTTGGCAATGTGTATGGCAGCTTGACTATCACACAAGAGAAGAGCAGGTAAAGGAAGTTTTACACCAAGGTCAGTCAGGAGGCTCTCAAGCCATGTGAGTTCAGAGACCACAGAAGCCATTGCCCTGTATTCTGCTTCAGCTGAGGATCTCGCAACAACAACTTGCTTCTTACTCCGCCAGGTAATCAGGTGTCCTCCAAAGTATGTGCAGAAACCACTTGTTGACCGTCGATCGTCCAGGGACCCAGCATAGTCAGCATCAGAGTATGCCACAAATCTAGGAGTTGACGATGATGTTTTATAAACCAGTCCCTGACCAGGAGCTGTTTTGAGATACCTAAGAATCCTTTCGACGGCCTGAAGGTGAGATTTTCGAGGAGAGTGCATGTATCTGCTGACCATACGCACAGCAAAGGATATATCAGGTCTTGTTACCGTTAGGTAGATTAATTTTCCAACAAGAAGACGATAGTATTCTGGGTTCTGTAGTTGCAGGTCTGATTCGGAAGCTTGAGCACACAGTTTGTGATTGACATCCATTGGAGTGTTCGTCGGTTTGCAGCCTGAGTATCCTGCATCATGAAGGAGATCGAGACAGTACCTTCTCTGAGAGAGGACAATGCCATCTGGTCTTCTGGCGACCTCCAGACCCAGGAAGTAGTGAAGATGACCCAGATCTTTTGTCTGAAATACAGAGCTAAGATGTTGTTTGACCGCCTGTATTCCTTCGGCGTCATCTCTAGTAATTATGATGTCATCCACATAAACCAGAAGAATAACTGTTCCCGTTGTCTTTTGGCGTGTGAACAAAGAGAAGTCTGTCGTGCTTCGAGTAAAGTCAACCTCCCGAAGAGCCTTGCTGAAATTGTCGAACCAGTTGCGAGGTGATTGTTTGAGACCATAAAGAGACTGCAATAGACGACAGACCATAGAGGACTCCCCCGTGGTCTCAAACCCGGGAGGTTGCTCCATGAAAACAGTCTCCTGGAGATCTCCGTTAAGGAAAGCATTCTTAATATCCAGCTGAAATAAGGGCCATCGGCGATGTACGGCGACTGAGATAAGCACACGAACAGTGTTGAGTTTAGCCACCGGAGAGAAGGTTTCTTCATAGTCGATACCCTGTTGTTGAGTGTAGCCACGAGCAACCAAACGAGCTTTCAGCCTGTCAATGGTGCCATCAGGAGCATGCTTGATAACAAAAACCCATTTACACCCAACGGGTTTCTATCCAGTAGGACGGGGTACCAGAGTCCATGTGTTGTTAGCCCAAAGATCCGCCATTTCTTCCTCCATGGCAGCGCGCCACCCAGGATGTTGTCGAGCCTCCTGCACAGAGGTAGGAATAGCAATTGTGGACAAGGAGGTAGCAAGTGTCCGGAGTTGGGGAGAGAGACGATGTAGTGAAACATAGTTCGTCATCGGATGAGCGGTTGATTCTGTTACCGGATCAGTCAGACGCGGAGTACCCGAGGTTGAGGCCGACTGCGTAGGGGCAACGGGAGGGCGAGTGCGACGAGAGTAGACATGGATGAGAGGTGGTTTGGAGGGGGCAGGAGCAAAACTCGGGGAAGGAGTAGCCGGTGTGTGAACGGGAATGATAGGTCGGAGGACAGGCAGGGGGCTAGGTATTGGCGTAGGTGTGGATATTGGAGCAGAGAAGAATGACTGATCCTCCCGGAAGGTAACATCCGGCGACACAGAGAGTTTTCGAGTAGTAGGAGAATAACAGACGTAGCCCTTCTGTGTACGTGAGTAGCCAACGAAAATTTTCTTGGCCGCCCTGGGATCCAGCTTGTCCGTAGACGGTCCCAGGATATGAACGTAGCACGTACATCCGAAGATTCGAGGTGTGAGGGGAAAGGCCGGAGTAGAGGGAAAGAGGAGGCTGAAAGGAGTGGCATTGTTGAGGACAGAGGAGGGAAGACGGTTAATCAGAAAGCAGGCTGTGGAGACCGCAAAGTTCCAATAGGTTTTGGGAACGTTCATGTGAAGCATGAGGGAGCGGGCAACATCAAGCAGGTGTCGGTTCTTCCGTTCAGCCATCCCATTCTGTTGTGGGGTGTAGGGACATGTAGTCTGGTGGATAATCCCGAATTCAGAGCATAAATTTGCAAACTCGTTGCCTGTGTATTCACGAGCATTATCGGTTCGTAGAGTTTTGATGGTGGTGGAGAATTGTGTGCGAGTTTCAAGGATAAATGCCCGAAAGACCCGAGGGAGCTCCGAGCGATCGCGAAGTAAGTATAACCAAGTAACTCGTGAATAGTCATCAATAAACGTAAGAAAATATCGAAACCCAGAAATACTAGTAATTTTTAAGGGTCCCCATATATCAGAATGTAATAGATCAAAAGGAGCAGAGCTCCGAGTACAATGTGCGGGAAATGAAGAACGCGGCTGTTTTCCTAAAATACAAGAATCACATTTAAACGCTGGAAAAGATAAATCGGGAAGTGCCTTCTGGAGAACTGGGAGGGGAGCATGTCCAAGACGCTGATGCCACTCAACAGAGGAGACCGATGAGAGGATAGTGGGAGAGTCGTCGAGTAGGTAGAGCCCGTTACGCAGTCGCCCCTTACCAATGGTAGTCCGCGTCCGCCGATCCTGTATCAGAAAAGAAGAGGATGTAAATGTCAGGGAGCAATCCAGGTCCGAAGTAAAACGGCTAACAGAAAGTAAATTGAACGGGGATCCCGGAACATGAAGAGCCGAGCGGAGAGAGATGGAGGGGCTAAGAGTGAGGTCAGTCGAGCCAGAGACTGGAACCGTCGCCCCATTGGCCACGGTGATACACTTTGGGTGAGGGGCATCCAAATACTTTGATGGCTGTAGCGAGGTGATATGATGAGTAGCACCAGAGTCCACTATCCAGCGTGGACTCATTGAGAGACAGGTTATACCTGTATTGGAGGCTGAGGTGACTGAGGCAGGTGGGGACATCATCCCTTGAAGCTGTTGGAACTGTAGGCGGAGATCGTCAATATCTGCGCGGGAGACCGAGGGGCTGTCATCAGCAACAACAGCGGCAGTCGGACGAGGAGGATTCCCAGGCTTCCGATAGCAAGTTGTCTCAAAGTGGCCATCTCGCCCACAGAAGGAACATTTTGGTCGAGACCGGCCACCGCGTCCCCTTCCCCGAGAAGCAACACGTCCACCACGAGCGGAAGGAGGCACAGGGAGTAAGGGGGCGGGAGTTTGCTGAAGAAGGGCCGGTGAAGGAAGAGTGGTAGCCGCCATAGGTGCCGAGGTTTTGAGGAGCATGGAGCAGACATCTGAGAGGGAAGGAGTGATGGCCGAGGCCAGAACCTGATTGCGGATGCTTTGCAAGTGTGGTGGAACACGAGCCATGATCATAGCGATGATGACGGCTTCCTTCTGAGCTCGTTGAGCCACGTGGTCATTGGTGGACGGTTGATGCTGGATCCATGCCTCAGCCAGAGTCTTGGTGCGAGCAACGAAGGAGATCATATTAGCAGCCCCAGCCGCATCTAAAGCCTGGAGATCTGTGATGATGTCGTAGAGATGTTGAAGGCTGTCCTTGCCTGAGTATAGAGAGTGGAGTTCATCCCACATTGCTTTAGCAGTCTCGTGATACATCACCATCTGGTATGACTCTCCATCCATCGAGTTGAGGAGCCAAGCCTGAACTCAGCCGTCATTACGGAGCCAGGTCTCCGTGGCAGGGACAGGAGGCCCTTGGGTGAGATGACCCGGAAGTCCCTTGGACTGAAGAACTCGTCGGACCGAGTGAACCCATTGTATGAAGTTCCCTTTGCCGGAGAGGGAGATTGTGGTGATTCACAGCTCGTCACGAAGTTCGGGAGGCTGACCCAGGTTGTCAGGCTGAGGCGGAGCAGGCACCGTGGTGGAGTCAACTGAGGATCCCATTAAAGATAGAAATGGGAGGTGCGGGCAGCCGGGAGGAGACCGGCAAACAGGGAGCAGCGAGTAGGAGACCGGGCCGCTGGAGAGCTCGGCTTGAGAGACAGACCGCAATCAGGGAGACCGCACGGTCTGTTGAGGAAAGGCCGGTAGCGAGCTGAGGAGCAGGAGGAGACCGACACACTTCAGGATCTGCAGGCCGCTGAGGAGCAGGAGGAGCCTGGCAGTACGAGACCGCGAGGAAGAAGCTGGCGGCAAGCTGAGGTCAGGCGGACAGACCGCGCGAGCAGCAGGCAAACAAACCGCTGAGTGGCGCACGGCTAGAGGCAAGACTGTGCGAGATCAGGCGAATCAGACCGCGCGAGCAGTAGAGGAGGCCGCGCGCGGCGAGCAACGGAGAAGACTGCGCGAGCAGGCAGAGGAGATCGCTGCAGTTGAGGTTACCAAGCTCGGCAGGGGAGATCGCTGCAGAGGAGAGCTCACACGAGATCGCTGGAGGAGGAGCAGACCGTCGAGAGGAGCTGATGGGAGGAGGCCGCACGAGCTCGATAGACCACAAGCTCGGCAGAGGAGATCGGCAAAGGAGATCGCTTCCCGCAGACCGCGCGAGCAGGAGGAGTGCGCGGCGAGAAGATGACAGCGAGCGGGGCCCACCTGGCAGACGGTAAAGGGCTATAAAAGAGCCAAGAAGAGGAGGAGAAGAGGAGGCCACGGGAGAGAGATGAGCAAGCGGTTAAAACTTGGGAGATCGCAGAGGGGGGGTTGCGGTTAGAGGGGCAGGCGAGCCAGCAGGTCGCAGACCGTGGGATTGAGACCGCAAGTTTGGATCGTACGCTCTGATACCATGTAGAATTGAGCGAAAACTTGAGCGTATATTTCTTGTTTTTAAATACAAAGAGGAATACATATATATAGGAGAGAGGAGGAGATAAATATTCCTATACAAAATGTGGGACTAAAGAAAGGAAGAATACATGGGCCCAGATGTGGGCCCTCTAAATGGGCTATTCCAACAATAAGCTTGTTTATTAAGAAGAAGTTGCGGCTTGTTGCCTATGACTTAAAACCATGGAAGGGATTCAACTAACTCAAGTCAAGCCAACAGCAAAAATCAGCCAACCTTATTAAAAATCATTTTTGACAAGCTCACCCACTTATAATATTAATCCAACCAGCCATTATCACCTCTAGCCAGCCTTGAATTAAACCCAACCAACATTTCAAACCAGCCACAACATCAATGGTCACCATAAGTATTTCGCCTCAAAAATATTGTGCCGATAAAATACGCAAGCATCAGAAGTCAACAAATCAAATATCCGCCATGAAATATTCGTAGAAAAATTATTGTCGAAACAAATGCGTAAATTAACGATAAATTTTCCGGAAAAATCTCCACACTGATTTTATTTTCTCGTCATCGGGCAATTTCTTTTAAAATTTTAATTCATGTGTCGGGTGTTACATGTTTGACCCCTTCGACTTTAGTAGAGCGAGGAGCATAAGGTTGGAGGCAAAAAGGGTTGCAACCAAAAAAGCATCCGAAAAGGAGTGGTTTGGAAAAAAATGGAAGTTGTGTTGTAGCAGATTTCAACCCATGAGATCCTAAGCTGAACTGCAAGGCCGCCGCACCGCCGAACTCCGCTGAAAACCCTTGTCTAATAACGGAGGGAGCATAGGGGTCTTTCTGGACCAACCGAACCGCCCAACCGCTGAAAATAGGAAGTCCCTGGTGCGAGTCCCTTTTGATCCTGTCGCTTTGCTCCTCGCTCACTTGAAATTGCTTGACAAAGAATATCGTACTATGGTATATGGTACTTGAAATTTCTTGATTTACTACCTCTGTTTGAGGGTGACATTGAAGAAAAGTGAGTTGTGTTCTGCCGAGCTTGAACAACTCATACCCGAAATGAGTATTGATGATTCGATCATAATCAAGAACTATGGTATAGGGTAAACCATGAAGACGAAAGATGTGCTCAAAGAAGATATACGCTACCGCTGCTTTTTAGGCATGCTACGTAGGTAAGCAATGTGCCGCATTTGGAAAACAATTCACCCCAATAAATAGCCCAGACTTCCCTCTGGATTTTCGCAACCCTTCAATGAAGTTCATGTATACGTCTACCTTAACCTGGATTGGAATTGGTAGTGGTTCGAGCAGCTAAGCTAGAGTCCGATGGCCTATCTTGTTTTGTTAGCATATCAAACTACTACTTGTAAGTTCCTTAACCATCCCCCTTTCGTCCCTTCTAAACGAAATTTGTGCGAACGCGGCGCAAAGGACACCTTTATGGGTCTGAAATTGAATCACAACTGTAGTCACATATACAATAGGTGAGGTTGGTAAAAAGATAAACCCAGTTCTTGAATTCGATCATGTCATCACACCACTGCTCTATGTCGGAAGGTTTGGCTACTCAATTTTGCTTACCTTTAAGTGAGCGGAATGCACAATGTCATCCTGATTAGCATCCAACACAACAACGCAAGGGAGATATATGAAACAAAATGCCAACTTTGTCATCACACTTGGAGTAGAAATTTGGATAGCGCGTTTGCCGCTTGATTGAGTGCTTCATGGTGATATTTCACTGTGAAGTCAAATCTCAAAAGTTAACCAATCCAATGTTGTGGAAAAGTAGTAAATTTTTGTTCCAATAAGTATTTTAAATTGTAATGATTCCTGTGTATGAGAAAGTGCTTCCCCAGAGGTGCTAGTGTTGCATGACCTTGGTTAATATCCAATCATTTCTTTCTTGTAGGCTGATACTTTGAATTAATGTTTAGTCTCTGACTAAAGAGGGCTATAGGTTGTCTTTGCTAGAATGACTCCATTTCCATTCCTTGAAGCGTCAGATTCAAAACAAAATCCTTGGAAAAGTTTAGCATTTTTGGAGTGGATGCTAAAGCTGATTTTAAGGCCATGTTGGCCATCAAAGACATTAGTGATCAGTTAAAAGCATTACCAAATTAATAAGTCTTGCCATGATCTCCTCCTAATCTTTGATAATTTGCTATAATGGCTTGTTAGGCTGAGGAATCCCTTTATTCCATTTACAGATTAAGGCTCTTGCCATTCAATTATTGCTGATATGCATGTGTCAGCTGACACCCATGCACCATGAATAACATGCTCAACATTGCGAATTTTCAAATGAATTTTTTGATTAATTTAAGAAAGAGTTTGTTAGCCTTTATCAATTAAAAAAATGAGGCGGACATGCTGTACATGTTCCACCCACGTCTTAATGTGAATAAAAATGTCATCAAAGAATACCAACAAAATTTTGCAAAGATGAACGCTGAATACCTTGTTCAATAATGCCAGGAAGGTTTTTGTGGCTTTGGTTAACCCAATGGCAAGAATTCTAAATGCTTGTTCTGTGTTTAGAATGCTGTCTTCTTTATTTCTCTTGGATGCATTCATATCTGATAGGCAATATCTGATAGTGCCTGATCGAAAATTTAATTTGATGACGAATCTTGTGCCATGGAGCTTATCTAATAATTCATCTACTACATGAATAAAAAAATATCCTTCATTGTTTTAGCATTAAGGTCCCTGCATTAAATGTAGGCATGCATGGATCCGTCTTGTTTCTTCACCAACAACGATGAAAAAGAGAATGACGATTGACTTGGTTTGAGTATACCTTTGCTGAAGCATGCCTTTGCTATTTTTTCTCATTTTTTGAAGATAAGGATATTAGTAAGGCATCACTACTAAGGGAGTTGTACTTGGTAGAAACAAATTCGATGATCCTGCGGATGTTGAGGCGCGTGACAGTTTGAAATATAAATAATTATTCCAAAGAATCTAACTTATTATATTAAGGCTCCCCTCTTTATATAAAGTAGAAGGAGAGGAAGAAATTACAATAGGAGATGTGAGATTAAATACAAGAGAAAAATGTACAATGTACCCTTTAATGGGCTTTCAGTCTTGGACTTTAACACTCCCTCTCAAGCTGGAGCATATATATCTATCATTCTTAGCTTGGTACAACTATCCGAAAAAAATGAAGAAATTGGTTTGGTGAAGATTTCGGCTAACTCTTGATCTGAAGAAACAAAATGAGTGCATATTTATTTTTTGATAGTTTCTCTTCTGATGAAGTGACAATCAACTTCAATATATTTTCTTCTTTCATGAAACACAGAATATTTAGATATATAGATAACTTTGTTATCACAAAATATGGTAGCGGATAATCGTAGGTTTCTTCCAAAGTCTTTTAGAAGCGTTCTTAACCACTTTAACTCATTAACAGTCTGAGTCATACTTCTGTATTCAACTTTTGCACTTCACATGGAGACCACTGCGTATTTCTTGCTTTTCCAAGTGACTAAAATACCTTCGACATTTGTGCATAATCCATAAGTGCATAATCCATAAGTGCATTTTCGATCTCCTTCATCATCTACATAGCTTGCATCAGGATATGTTTCAATGCGTAAATGATTGTTTCTTTGCAAACAACAATCTTTTTTCGGGAGACCTTTGATGTATTCTAATATTTTTTAAGCAGCTTCCAGATGACTCTCTGGGAGTCTGGCGTGAATTGGTTGACCCTCTCAATAATACAGAAGATGTTATGTCTGCTTACAATAAAATAAATGAGTTTACTGATTAGACACTTGTACCGAGTAACTTCTTGTAGAAGATAGGGTGTCTCATCCCAAAATTTGTCAGTCATAGACATAGAATTTCGAGCAGGTTTCGTACCAATGATACTGGTTTCGTTGAGTAGATCTAGGACATATTTGCGTTGGGAGAAAATTATTGAGTTATTACGTCTCGCAATTTCAATTCCGAAGAAGTATCATTGAAGACCTACATGTTTAGTAACAAAATGTTCCCGAAGATGTTTCTTTGTTTTTTTTTATTCCAGAGGAGGCATCTACAGTAAGAAGAATGTCGTTCACGTATACAACCAGAATAACCAGTCCTCGATCGGTATTCTATATAAAGAGAATGATCAACATTACTTAGAAACCAATGGTAGAGGTTGTAACATCCCACCTGTAATTACCTCATGATATGGGTCCGTCCGGTCACCACTACATATAATGGTCATCAACAAACTATTAAAACATTGTATAAACTAATACGTCTAAGCCTTCAAGCAACCCATTGGAAGTATGCAACGAAAAAAAACATATATATATAATAATAACAACAAACTAAAGAATGTCCATAACTAACATAGGAAATGTCCTTGACCTTATGACCTACGAATATCTCAAAACAAATGTTATGACTGTCTAAAGAAAATGGTACATGCACCCAAAAACACTTGGCACGCATGTCGACACATGATGACTCTAGACAGAGCTACAATGGCAAACGGGAAGACAGATAAATCTCCACGTAGTGACTGTAGCCCTCCACATCCGTACCACTCACTGCAATCACACACAAAGGACAAGGTAACATGAGTAACAATTCTTGGGGCACGCTTTATTCAATAAAGAGAAGTCTACACACATTCTCCACCTCACATCACTCTTCTTTACCATTACAACATTGGAGACCCAACCTGGGTACTGGATCTCTGACACAAAGCCTGCCTCCAATAGCTTTCCTACTTCCTCCCGGATGGGCTTGGCTAGAGTGGTCGCCACAACTCTTCTTCTTGCGGATAGGACGGACGCTTGGATCGAAGTTGAGGCAGTGGTATGCCACATCTGCATCGATGCCCGACATGTCTGCAACGTTCCAGGCGAACACATCCACGTTCCGCTGGATGCACTCCTGGACCCTCTCTTGGTCCTCCCTGCTTAGCTTCCCGCTGACTTGCACCTTCTTCGACCTCCCTCCCTGGGTGATGACTTCCTTCATCTCTATCTCCTTGGCCGCCTCCAACTTGGCCCGGTCCTCCATCGCCTTATCGACCTCCTTCGTTTCTTCCTTCTAAGAGATGGTGTTGACAGTCGTGACGTAGCATTGCCTAGCCACCTTGGGGTCTCCCCTGACCCGGATCTGGACTCCTCCGATGCTATACTTCAAGCACTGGTGGTAGGAGGAAGACACGCACTGGAAGGCGCTGATGAGGGGCTGCCCCAAGATGACGTTGTAGCTGTTTGGGGCGTCCACAATGACGAATCGACATTCTTTGACGTTCCCCCCAAAGTTACAAGGAGCTCGGTTGCTCCCTCTACTTCCGTCCTCTCTCCGGAGAACCCGAAGAGCGTACCATCCGAGGCGAGTACCCTTTTCTCCTTCACCTTCATCTCATCGAAGGCTTTCTTGAAGATCACGTTAACAGAACTCCCATTGTCCACCAGGATTCTGGAAACGTGAAGTTTTTGATTGCTGTCTGGATCACCAACGCATCGCAGAATGGGTCTTCATGCTCCGGCATGTCCTTCGCTGAGAAGGTGATCTTCTCTTCATGGGGTGGGGTTCTGGAGGTTGAAGCGACACTCCGACGGTAGATGGCATGGAGGCACCCCTTTCGGGTGGCCTCGATCCCTACCCCTCCATGGATCACTTTGATCCCTCCCCGGGTACTCATGTCGACCCCTTGGTGATTTTGTGTGTGTACAACCCCGGGTTTGCCGAGTCGACCCAGCAAGGTCAGCAAGTAGAAGGGGCAAGACTCACCTACCGCCAACGGTATCGTTACCGCGAGACGTTAAGCCTAGGCGAGTCACTCGCCCTCTAGCTGATCGACTGGACTTCTAGCCGATCGGAGAGTCGACTCACTTCTAGCTGATATGCGAGTGCACCCCTGATAGCTAGTGTCAGCCCCCGGTTCAGGGCAAGCGACGAGATTCCGCACTTGGCCTTTCCGAACAACGGGATTCCTTGTTGGCAGACCAATTTGGGCTGCATCTAGTAGTTCCAAAAGGTGAGATTCCGCTATCCGCTGACCGTTTTCAGAAAACTATAAATAGACACCCAAGGGCACCTTTGGAGGGGATGAGTCTTTTTGGCTTTCTCTCTCCATAGGCTGTTTCTGGTTGGGGAGAGCTCCAGAACTCTGTTTGGCATGGTTTTCGGGCTGACAGTCTGGTGCTCTCCAGTGCCCTCCAGGGTGCCCGACGCAGCATTGGTTTGGGAGGGGAAGTTCGCTTTGATTTTCCAGGTTTGTGGCGGGACCTCCTCGCTGCAGCTCACTTGGTCTGTTTCTAGTTTCCCACCTTCGTGAGTGAGGTTCTTTGCTCTGAGTTCCTAACCCAGTGTTCTAACTCAGGAGAAGTAAAAGCAAGCTACATTAATCCGAATTCCCTTGAACCGTGGTTTTCAGGTTCAACATTTTGGTGCGGTGAGCGTGGACCGTGGCTTGTTCGAAAAATTTTGAGTAAACCCATGACTGGAAGCGAAGGGCAAGGGGCCGACCTAGGCGGCTCGCCCCCCTCTGGCGAGTACGTCAAGAAGAGTGATTTTGACGAATTCAGGAAGTCTATCCCGGAGACCCTACGCCTCGCCCTCATGCCGCCGGGCGACTACTCGACCCCCGCGGTCCCAGTACTCGTCTCGCAAGCCTTGGACGAGGAGGTGCCAGGAAGGTGAGCAGGGAAGGAAGTAGCGGTGGAGGACGAGCGGACCCTCCGTGGGTGAGTGCTGTTCCCTAGCCTGTCGGGTACTCGCCACCCGGGCGAGGAGACCGCGCGAGTTCCTCCGACTCGCCAGGTGGGGTCTGGGAGCCCTTTCCGTGAGTTGATCCTCTCGGCCCCGGTGTCGGTAGGTTTCAGAGATCCAGTCATGTCCTACTACACCGACAAGGATGATCCAGTTCAGCATCTCCTTTGGTTCGAAGACACCGTCTCCATCAGGCAAGTGACGAAATGCCTTCAAGTGCAGGCTGTTCGCCATCACGTTCAAGGGAAAGGCGAGGGGATGGTTCCACCAACTTCCTTCAGGGACGATATACAACTTCGAAGACCTGCGCCGAAGTTTCCTGTTGTGCTTCTCCACATCAAAGATGAGAAAGAAGGAAGCTGAGGCTCTCTTCCTGATCAAGCAAGGGGCTGAGGAGTCGCTGGGAAGCTATGTAGATCGCTTCCAAGAGGAGGTTCTCTTGGTCCAGGAGATGCCCGAGCACACCTTGCGGCTTGCCCTCACCATTGGGCTGCAGCAGGGGTTGTTTAGGATGGAGCTAGCCCAGGATCCTCCTCTGTCTTTCGAGGAGCTGTTCGACCGAGCGGGGTGGGAAATCGAGTGCGAGGCTACGAATCCCGCGTTCGTGTCAAAGTTGGCTAAGATAGAAAAAAATGAGGCGAAGTCGGCAGGAGAATCCCAATAGCAGGAGGTGAGAAGAAGGGAAGAGATGAGGAAGCAGGGGTTCCAAGGACCCCCGGGGGGCAGGAGCCAGGAAGGAGGTTTCAGCCGCCAGTCAACCGACCAATCTGGAGGCCGGCGGGGGGACCTCCTCAGGGTCAAGGAAGAGGGTTTGTCCAGGGCGGAGTGCCCTTCCAAGGAGGGGGGACCTTCCAGGCAGGGCAAGGACGGTTCAACCCCCCAGGGTGGCGACCGGGTCCGAGGCCACTCCAACCCCCACCCCTGCAAGCCATGACGATAGGTCGAGGAGGAAGAAGGGATAGAAGGAATCACCCAGGAAGGGCAGGAAGGGGGATGATGGTGTTGCTCTACTGTGACTTCCACCAGGAGGAAGGTCACGCGACTGCCACCTGCCCAGTGTTCTTGAAGTTAAGAAGAGGAGTGAGAGCTCCGAGGGGCCAGTAGCCGCAACTATGGATCGAGGGAGCAGGAGGAGAATTAAAAACAAGCTACATCAGTCCGAAATCCTCTTGAACCGTGGTTTTCGGGTTCAACACCGTCAACTTCAACGACTCAATCCGGCATCCCGATCGAAGGTTACCTTTGTTCGCAGGATTGCCGTCGACTACAACGATTCTCACCGTCAACCTGTTCACAGAGGATTTTTTCCTGTGCACGAAGGACTTGGATTGGACTGACTCCTTTGGCCGTATACTTTGGGTATCCTTGCTCCACCTAATTAGTTTATTTTTATGCACTCCGCTAAATAATCTTAAGCTTTCCCCGAACGTTCAATTGCCTTTAATTATCGTTATTTCATAAATTATTATTGTGGATTTGCTTGTGGATGTATTTCGTGGAAGATTCTATCTGAAAAATACGCGAGAGTTCATAACGACGAGTTTGATTTCGCGTGCAAAAAAATCGATTTGGCCCACTCGGCCTATTCTCAAAATTAAAATCGGTCACATAAAATATCGTATTTTAAAAAAACCCTAAGTTTGGATTACATCAACGGAGGTGTGGATGCTTTACAAAGCATTTCTTGACAAGATGATCAAGCCGTCCACAATGGGACCAAAGAGGGCGAGGACCCTCACGACCCCCGGTGCACCCCCCACAACCGCATTGAACTCCACGACCGGCCGCATGAATAAAATTATCGTAGGGCGGAAGGGTCACAATCAGAGGTCGTTGCAGTAGGTTGGCAACAATATAGATGCGAGCGGCGGTTGTATCCAAGGTGGGCGTGTCAGGTTCTCCTAAGATCTATTTGTGTATCATCTCGTAGGAATCTGAAAGACAGAATATTACAAACCACAAGGAGTTCCTGAAAATGTCTCTGCTGCGTGGCGAGGTCTGCAGAAAAGTGCCGATGCTGGATAAGTTCTGGCCGAGAGATTGAACTTCCTGATATGCAGTATTGTGAGAGAGTGTTGGCCGAGCAAAGAAATCCGAATAGAGGTTGTAGATGCGAGAGATTTTAGCACCCTTGGAGTAAAAGGCAACAAAATGATCTCACGCTGCCTTCACAATGTCATCATGACGGATGATAGACAAACATGCATCAGAAAGACTTTGCAAGCCAGGTGCGAACAAGAGCATTATTGGTGTCTCCATCGACATATGCAGTAAACGCGACTTCAGGAGGAGCGTCAGTGAGATGATGCCGTTTGTGTTGAGAGCACAAAAGAAAGGTGGAGAAACTCCAATCGGGATAATTTGGTCCAGTTAATTTTGATGTTGTCCCGAAATTGCCAGATGCACTATAAATGAGTGTAAGAGGAGCAATGGTGGCGGGGGTAGGAGGGAGCGGTGGATTAGCCTTAGTTCAAATCAAGCTAGTTCGGCGAGCTCGCATGAGGAGTCAGCAAGTTCATAGGTAGAGCTTGTAGGAAAAGCTCATAGAGGAACTCGCGGAAGGAACTTGCAGAAGGAGCTCGTCGACGTGCGAATCACAGGCAGTAATGAAAAGGTCTCGCTGGAGGAGAGTTCACCAGAGGTTCCTGGAGCTCGAAGAACACGCCGGGAGAGCTCGCAGACCATGCTGGGATTGGAGATCGCAGTGGTGCGGCTCACACGAGGAGGTCGATGGAAACAATAATCACAGGCGTCGAGGACAGTCAGAATTCGGCATTTGGCGAGATCGATGATGATGCGAAGGTCGCTCCTGGGATGGATATATCACAGGCTCACGCTGAGATCAGGGATTCAGGATGAAGCATAAGAGGACTTGCTAGAAGGAATTCACAGGTGCAGGATTCGCAGATGTTTGCATGCGCAAGGCTCACATACGTTCGCAGGAGGGTCGCTGGAAGGAGCGGTGGTCACGCATGGGTGGTCCTTTTCTGCAAGCAATTTTTTTTATAAATATACCGTGGTAGGGGAGGTGTTTAGATTGAGCGTCGATAATGTAAGAATGGTGAGCTCCGTGATAGGGTTGGGGAGCTCCTTGAGGGTTGGAACATGGAGTTCTTGTGAGAGTTGAAATTTCGCATGAGCCCGCTTTTGTGTGAGACCGTGAGTGATTGAGACCGGAAAGGTCCATGCGAGACCGGGAGTTTTCACGCGGAAGGAGTACATCGAGAGAATTCTCCAGGCTTTGATATCATGTGAGAGTTTGAAATATAAATAATTATTATTCCAAAGAATCTAACTTATTACATGAAAGCTTTTCTCTTTATATAAAGTAGAGGAGGAAGAAATTATAATAGGAGATGTGAGACTAAATACAAGGTAGAGAGAAAATGTATAATATGCCCCTTAACGGGCTTTCAATCTTGGGCTTTAGCAGGGTTTAGGAATAAGCTCGCGAATGGTTTGTCTAAAGATCTTGTTGTGATGTGAAACCATGAAAGGTTTTAACTTTTGACGGATGTACCTGCTCTGTCTATTTCCATGTGACTTATTTGTCTACCATCCCAAGATGCCATTGCTAGAGAAGCAAAATTCCACACAATTGGCTGCAACCCTAAGGTTCGAAACCATTTAATGCCAAACACCACATGGAAATCATCAAGTTGAATCCCATACAAATCTATAACAAAAGAGTCCTCCCTTAACCGTAGATGAACTTCTTCATAAATTTCAAGGCTCCACCGCTTCCCTTCATACATGCCCAGTTTTTTTTTTATTTCTCAAACCCAATTAATGTGCATCACTTCTCTAATAAAACTGCTTGTACTTCTGGAACCAACATAGACCACAATGAGGGTTTTGAAATGCATAGTTTTGGAATTTCTTATGCTCATAATGACATGAAAATTGAAAAGAAATTTCTGGTTCTCCTATATCTGGCCTCCAACCAATTTTCTTACAGTGATACCATGATGTGGAGGTTTCATCACAATTGAAACACAACCCTTTGGCCCATCGTTCCACCATTTCGGCATGAAACAACCTCTTTTTGAAAGTTGGTTGCCCTACTTAGCTTGTCTTATAATTTCCTTGATGGTTTTTCAAAATTGAAGTAGGACCCGTATTCCTTTTAGGGCAAAATATCAATAAAGTTCGAATTAACATACTCGGTTCAAAATAAAAAAGATTTCGTTAAGCCGACTCGGCTTTAAATCGCATGATTTCAAGGTAGCACGAAAAATTTAATAGTTTGTATTTGCATTTATTTCTTTCCAGAATTTCATTACAAGATTACTGGCCCTCTTAAGGCTCAATCTGGGTTGAAATCGAAATAAAGTCAAATCAGAATCTAATTCAAAATGAGCCGGCTCGATTCATTTGTCGAGTGAGCCAGCCCAGGCTTGAAATCAACTTGAAATTTGATTCAAGCCGGTTTGGATAACTCAAAATCACCATGATTCGATTCCAATTCAAGTAAAATATCATGTGATTTTTGAGTATCCTCTAATATGCTCAACCCTAGTTCCCCTTTCATTTTTTCCAAAGTCATTTACCTTACAATAGTTGATCTATTTGTAGTTGACGTTCACATATTCTAGCCCGAAACTCGCAGTAACAAATGAAATGTGTTGTCCTGATAAGATGAATGTGGCTTGGGTCAACATTGTTATAAATTTATCCAAATAGTCCTCCACTGTTCAGGTTTACCTTAAAGAAAAGAACTCTCATAAAGAATTGCTTCTTAAGGGAGGTCCAAAACGCATGTTGATATAGTCTTTGAAGTCCTCCCTTGCTATGTTAGAATTCTCCATCTTGGAGCAGCCATACCAGAGTTGGGCCAATGATGAAAGGACGCTAAGCAATCCATCTACTCAGTCATTGGTGTGTGCAAATTGTTCGCATTGAATTAGTCATTCAAGGGGATTGTTCTTGCTGTTGTAGGTCGGGATTTTAACTGTGTATTGTGAGGCAATATTAATCTCCCGGTGTCTGTTACTAGGAGTCTCTAAACAATCATATGCTTGTTGCTCGTCGTGATTAACTACAATGTTGTCCTGGTGTGAACCATTGTTTACCCTCAGAGGAAGGGTAGGACCATCAATTAGGTTGAAAAAACCGGTGAAAGCTGCTTGGCTAGATGCTTTGTTGCTTGGAGATGGGACAAGTTCTGAGTTACGATACACTACATATATGAGATTCATGATTTTCAAAAAAATCTAGGATACATTATACATAAGTTTTTCTAAAATTTTAATTATCTAAACATAAATACCAATTGATATAAACACATTAGAATGTCATTTGGTATAAATGGTATGATACTCTCTTGCCAGAGGTCCAAGTTCAATTATCAGTGTGCCAAATCTACACATAACAAATAATATACCATTGAATTATTCAACATTTAGCTCTATAACATAGAAAGGAACCATGTAAAAATAAAACCCTAAACATAGATAGCATTCATATTTCATATCATAAGAACTTGAAAAAGTCATTTAGTTCAAATAAATTGCTCAGAATAATATCTTATAAAAATAATAAAAACAAAGTGATTAAAATTTTAAATTACAGCTGTGTGAAAAATATAAATTCATAACTAAAAATAGATATATTAAGATTTAAAATTTGGATTTAAAGAATGAGCTAAACAATGAAGAGAAGCGTTATCCATGTTCCAACGATCCACATAAATAATTATTCTCTATAAAAATGTGGATCATTTTATTTTTTCTGCTCATGAGCATATATAGCCTTCTTCACTTTCTTCAATCATTATATCCCATGTAACATCATCACATTAAACGTCCTTGTTACAAAATCACATCATATCATGGATATGATCCGTAAATGAAAGTATGTAATCAATTGACTCCAACCCTCTTCATCCAATACTTTCTCTATCACTATCATATGCCTAGTATTCTCCATATCAATATCAATATATACATAGTTTTCAAAGCATTTTTGAGAGTATGCAGGCACTTCTAAGACTTGTTTTTATTTAAAACTGTAAAATGTTTCCATGTATTTTGGGGGATAGGTTTCCTAGAGTTACTTGACTACAAAAAGTTTTTAATACAATACATAATGTCGCTGCAAGTGTCCGTGCTTCATAGGTTACATGCTTTAGTGGAAACGCCATGCCTTTCTTTATCATTTCCATCGTTTAACCTAGTTAGTCGGTAGAATCCCCCCACCACCACAATAATGACTGGCTATAATATCAAATTATTTTGAACAACATGGATGGGTCCGCTGGCTCCGCCAGTCCTCCCCCGGCCTCACTTGAATAGCTCTCACCGAGGCCCTCATTCAACAGTATGATGACCGCTACTCCGGCCCCATGATCGAGCGCCTTTGCGGGGTCCGTCAAACCGGCTCCATTGACTAGTACGTTGATGCCTTCATCAAATTGGTCACCCATGTCCCAGGTCTTCCCCCCGACCATTACTTGGGGTACTTCATGCAAGGCTTACAACCCCATTTCCGAGTCCGCCTCCGCACCCTCCAATCGTTAACGGTCCACCAAGCCATATTCCTCTCCCCACTAGTGGAGGCTGAATTCCTAGCGATGTCCGGCGACATTCCTTCCCCATCGCCTCCCTCCAGGCCTCCCTACCAACCATATTCCCCTACCCCGTCTAAACATCCACTTCCGCCACCTCCTCTACCTCGCCCCCCCATTATGGGCCCACACAACAACCGCCATGCCCCTACTCACTGCCTTACCAACCAGGAGTATAATGACTTACGGAGCAAGGGCCTGTGTTTCCGCTGTAAGCAACCCTACTCTCCTGGTCATGAGTGTCCAGTGAAGGAGCTCGGGGTCATCATCAGAGATGGCATGGCTGCGATCAGCGCAACCGACTTTGACGCCCTTCTGATCCCGGACGTACTGTCGGACGAAGCTCCGGGCACATCTGCCGCAGCCCATCCGCATGCATATCACTACTAGAAGACGGGCGACACTCCGACCTTGGGATCAAGGTCGATTTTCTGACGGGATGTATTGTTACGCGCATGCGTATTATTATTATTATTATTATAATTCTTATTTCAGCTTTAGGTAAATGATGTGAGCCCCCCTCCCTATATAAGGAGGTGGCTTGGGATTTAGGGTTATCTTTTGATCATCTAGTTTGAGATCTCTCATTTTGGAGAGGAGCTTCTAGGAGGACCCAGCCTCCTGAAGTTGACACAAACATACCTCGTGATTGTATCCCTGTTCTTCCTTATTCGTAATAAATGGAAAGCTAATGAGTGATATAAATAATTATTAATCAAAAGTGATAGGTAGTTGTGATATACATATCCATATCTAGGGAAAACAAGCTTTGTTTCTATTTTGTGTTTTACCACTTTTACCGGTTTAAAGCTCCCCTCCGAAAGTTATGTTGTTGAGCTCCCTCATTGGATATAGCCGCAAGACTGTCCCCTTCCATCACTGAAAATCTAAGAGGTTGTAAAGGAAAGAAAGCGAACTCTAGGTCCTGTTCCTTCTGTGGCCCAGTGTTTATTCGATACCCTCAACATGGGTCTTAACAACATTAGTGAAGGGAGGATTGAAAAAGCTAACCCAAAATAGTTGGAAAATGATCTACTTGGCTTATTAGATAAATTGACAAGTTAATTGTGGAACTTATATAAGTTTGTTTTCAGTCCAGATGTTTATGCTTTAATGTCATTAAGGTACTGTTAAGAATCAAATAGTGGTTGTAATAAATTATGTGTTATATTATATACTGGGTTTCATTATACCATGTTCCAGACCAACTAATGGCAGTTCTTTGTAACATACTTCTATAGAGATGCTCAAAATGCATATCATTTTCTAATAATAGTTTATGCACCTGCGTATGCAATTATTAAGTAATTATAAAACTGATGTGTCATAGCTAATGTGTTTTATTATTTCTTAATGCCAGCTTATGCAATTAATGACTAATTATAAAATTGATGATCATCTCGTGACTTTTGTGAATAACTTGCACTATGTACTGTGCTTAACGTTCTATGTATAACCTGCTTTTAAAGGCACGCTCAAAATGCAGCTAATGTTTTTGTAATCATTTCCTAGTAACACTTTGTGCATCAACCTTGCAAATAATGACTAATTGCAAATTGGTGACAACCACTTGCATTTTATGAATAACTTCAATGTTATATACTCTGCTCAAAGTCTATTGTAGAGTGAACTGATTGTATAGTTGACTTATTTGGTAACCTCTATCTTCTGCCAAAAAGTAAGGAATTTTCTTAAGTATTGAATTAACATTTTTGGTTAATTTGGTAATTTCTTCTCAGATAAAGGGCACGGACTCACTCAGTGTATCTCTAATATTTTAGTCAAGTACTGGTGCCAAAGATACTCTTTATTTACCAGATTCGATGATGGTATAAAGATGGATGATGAAAGTTGGTTTTCTGTCACACCTGAACTAATTGCAAAGCACCAGGCATTTCGGTGCGGTGGTGGATCTATAATTGATTGTTTCACCGGAGTTGGTGGAAATGCTATTCAGTTTGCTATGAGGTAAGCGTTTAAAATATATTCAGTGATATATCTATACTTAAAATATGTTGTATTTGTAGAAATGGACCTAATCTGTTTGTTTCATGGAAAGATAAATTATGGTAATTTTGGATATTTACGAAAATATGCTTGATCACTTTTTGACCTAAACTCATTTCTTTAACTGATCACAATATTTTAATCTTGCATGAGTTCGTTTACTATTTTGAAAACTTAATTATGATGATAAGGGATGGTAAATTTTACTTTAATGAACTTTAGATTTTCTTTAACTCACATTTTCATAATTATGAAAATATAAGCCTAATGAAAAAAGAAGCTTATGAAAAGATAAACCTAATTATTTTGAAATGATAATCTTAATTACTTTAGAAAGATAAGTTTAATTACTTTAAAGGATGTGCTTATGGAATGTTTAAACTTAGGCCCAGTTTGAAGAGCGGCGCCATTGCTTCTGGTGGGAAATGAAGCTCCCACCCTTTGGTGGTGAATGAAGCTTAAAATGAAAATTTTGGTCCTTTGCACCGCACCAGAGCTAAAAAATGGAGGTTGCCCCAACACTCATTTTTAGGTGAGGTGAATAAAATATGACTCCAAAGCAATAATAGAGTAACAAACGGATCCTTAATTATTTTGAGAAGATAAGCTTATGAAAAGATTAATCTTCATTATGATCAAGGTTTTAAATGTCGGCCGACATGTCCGACATGTCGGCCGACATGTCCTGTTTGATAAGAAAACGACTTGCATAATCAAAATATATAGGTTATGGCGTTTTCGAAAATGTCGGCCGACTTTTTGTATAAAACCCGACATTTCGGCCGACACGCAATAATCATTATATCCCGACATTTTGAAATGTCGCCTAAATTGAATTAAATTAAAGTGAACCGCTGTTTAGCGTTGTCCATCGCTGTTTAGGGTTTTTATATACCCCATCGAACCGGCCAAGCATTTGAATGCTTAGAAAGATAATAATATTTGAAGATAGATTTGAGTATTTAGGAAATATATACAAGTATACAACTACTAATAAAGCTAAGATATTATGTTACAAGTTACAATATAAATATTTTTTAGAAATCCGACATATTGAAATGTCCCCGACATGTCTTCGACATCCGACATCCGACATCTAAAAACCCAATCCGACATGTCTCCGACATCCGACATTTAAAACCTTGATTATGATTATAAACTCAATAACGATTAAATTTACCGAGTGAACTTTAATCACTTAGCTCAAGTTCATAAGGCAATCCGGCTTTAAAATTACCTAGCTTAAGGAATGTTAAATTGACCATTTGGTTGGGCTTAGTGTTAAGCTCAATTTATTCCCAACGAACATGCCCTAAATGGTTGGCAGTAGTTGCTGCGACAATTCATAACCAATGAAGCAGGACCTTTAACGACCAACTGATGCCATGATGTTCTGATACCAATTGGCAAATGACTTATTTTCTGATTTCAGCAGACAGAACTCACAATCTGATGCTCATCGACTTTATAATTATTAAGCTTTATACCGCTTAATTGCATAATACCATGATTTTAGTTTTTCTGTTTCATATAAACTTTGATTCAGTCATATTTACTAGTCATTTTCACTGTTATTATCCATTTGAAAGCTTTTGTGAGGTGAAAACTGAAAATCTCTTTAACTAAAAAGTACTTTCCACATAATTTCTTCAACAAATTATTGGTGATTGGAAAAGATTAATTAGAAATGCTCATACATTTAAAATCCCCTCAAAAGAATTGTCTTTTGAACCACGGTTTGTACACAAATGTCTAAATGATAATGAGACTTTGATTACTGTCCGACTATTGATTTTTCTTATTAGGAACTATGAACAATATTGACTCAAGGTAGGGAGGTGTATGCAACTATAGACTAAGCTAACCCTATGGTGCAGTGTCAGAGGAAGACTAGCCAATGATCTAGAATGATGCTAGCATGCAAGAGTTTATTCGATAAATGATTGCAAATTATAATAAAATTGTCAAACTAACTATTGC
Source organism: Dactylorhiza incarnata (assembly GCA_033032865.1). Classification (NCBI taxonomy): domain Eukaryota; kingdom Viridiplantae; phylum Streptophyta; class Magnoliopsida; order Asparagales; family Orchidaceae; genus Dactylorhiza; species Dactylorhiza incarnata. Next base: position 9,150,435 of record JAWHQI010000066.1, read on the forward strand.
AAATAATAATGAAATTGCCAAACTAACTATTGCAAATAATACACTTATTCCTATTACGATTTGAATGAGCAAACAAAATTTGGCACAATTGCGATTTGAGAGCTATAAGTTGAATACACAATTAGAATGAACCCCGCAAGTCAATGAGAAATCACAAAGAAAATATACTATTGAAATATCATATCCATAATCATATAAGTAATCCAGTCCGTACAATGATGAAGAAAGAAAGCCAAATGAAGAACTCACAAACGTTGGAAACCGTGAGCAGAGGAGATGGAGATCCAGAGGTCGGAGAGGAATGTGGTGGTTGCCAATGGTAGTAATACGACTGAAAGGGGTTGTAAGGATGAAGATTGGAGCTAGTGGATGGCTGTGGATGGTGAGGCTAGAGGCTGGATGGTGGTCGGCTAAGCCCTGTACTATGTCTATGAGGGTCAGCTTAGGTAGGTGGAGGCTAGAGAGGGGTCAACCAAGCCTTGGATTGACCTAGTAAGGTGCGACCAGATTTGCGGAGGTAGGTAGGGGGTTAGTTTAGGCAGGGTGGGGCTACATTTGAGGGGGTGTTTCAAGGTAGGATTTGTAGTGGGGTGATTTTGCTAGGCCTATACAGATTTGGATGGAGGGTCGCCTAGGCTTTAGTAGGGTTGTAGAGAGGTGGAAATACTAGGAAACAAAGGAGAGAATAAAGATGAACGTAATACGTAGGAGTTGGCACCGTGGATGCCTTGCAGAACATGCCAAAATGTGCGATTAAGAGACGGCGGACCCTATGCTTGTTTAAATAGACTAAACACTATAGGGCAACCATCGTGAATGGCTCAGATCACACAAACATGTTGGTTTTCCTATCTCACAAAATAAACATACTAAAAATAAATAAAAATACATGTGCATATGGAAATGACGGTTTGAACGCGACTGCGAACTCAAATTGTCCAAATGATGTTCCGATTAGTGTCTTCTGTGGGAATAAGCTCGTGTGAGCTTCAATGGACGATGATCTGCGCTAGAACGGTGGTCCGCATAAACTCCCCCTACTCTAAAGCATTCATCTCCGATGGGTGAGGATGATCGTAATGTCGACATAAGCCATTGGCAAGCTGATTAAACTTTGCAAACGCCATCCAAGCGGCATCGATGAAGGGGCATCTTCTCTAGTGAATTAAGTACCTCAGTATATGTCCATGTAGTGTGGCAACGAACTCATGAGACACGATGTATGTAATGCTCTATGTAGGCCGAGCTTTACTCTTAGTTATAAAAAATTGTGAGTGTGACTGTTGGTGGTGTCGACGGTTGGTGGTGTCGATGTAACCGTTGAAGCTGTTGAGGAAATTGTTGGTGCTTGAGGGATGGGTTTAGGGTGGATTTGAGGCTAAGGTAGAGGAGGCTCTGATGTGAAATCAAGATGCAGGTAGTAGGGGTGTAGAGAGGTGGAAACACTAGGAAATAAAGAAGAAAATAAAGATGAACGTAGTACGTAGGAGTTGGCACCGTGGATGCCTTGCAGATCGTGCCAAAATATGCAATTAAGAGACGTCAGACACTATGCTTGTTTAAATAGACTAAACACTATAGGGAAACCATCGTGAATGGCTCAGATCACACAAACATGTTGGTTATCCTATCTCGCAAAATAAACATACTAAAAATAAACAAAAATACATGTGAATATGGAAACGACGCTTTGAACGCGACTGCGAACTCAAATTATCCAAATGAAGTTCCGATTAGTGTCTCCTGTGGGGATAGGCTCGTGTGAGCTTCTATCGACGATGATCTATGTTAGAACGGTGGTTCGCATAAACTCCCCCTACTTTAAAGCATTCATCTCCGCTGGATGAGGATGATTGTAATATCGACGTAAGCCACTGGCAAGCTGTTTGAACTTTGCAAACACCATCCAAGCGTCATCAATGAAGAGGCATCCTCTTTAGTGAAGTAAGTACCTCAGTATATGTCCATCAAGTGTGGATGCGAACTCATGGGCCACGATGTTTGTAATGCTCTCTGTAGGATGAGCTTTACTCTTAGTTATCAAAAATTGTGTCAATGAGACTGTTGGTGGTGTTGATGTAACCGTTGAAGTTGTTGAGGAAACTACTGGTGCTTGAGGGGTGGGTTTAGAGTGGATTTGAGGCTAAGGTAGAGGAGGCTTTGATGTGAAATCAAGATGCGGGTTTGTGTATTCGCGAAACTTGAAATAAGGAGTCAAATCTTTAACATTGAATACATGGTGAATACCCATGCTCTCAGGGATGTCGAGCTCATATGCACTTACTCTGATCCTTCACATGGCTTTGTTGGGGACCATTCAATTGGCATTCAATTTCTTAGATGTCCCCTTGGAGAGCCTCTCCGCCTGAATGCGAACCATCACCTGCTCACCCACTTGAAAGTTTTGGTTTTGCCCGTGATTATCAACATAAGCTTTATAAGATTCATTACTAGTAATTTTCCGTCGGATAGACATTAGACTCATGCAACTCGTGCAAATGGTGAACAAAAGGCTTGATGGGAACATAAATGAGATCAATTGGTTTTATAGGTTCATAGCCTGATAATATCAAATGGGCTCAACCTAGTCGATTTATTGACTAAACAGTTATATGCAAACTCGACTATCGGTAATATGAAGTCTAGACTCTCCAACTAGATACCTCAACAAATTACCAAAACTTCGATTGACCACCTTGGTCTGTCTGTTGGTCTGAGGATGGTTGGTCGAAGAAAACTTCAGGGCCGTGTTCGTCTTCCTCCATAATGTCTTCCAGAAATAACTTATTGATGCAACCCGAGTCACATCATAATTTACTTTTATTTCCCGCTTTTTTATTAGCGTCGCACACGTCTTCATGCATATTGTTTTATTTGAGTATGTGTGCTTGTGCATCTTTATCGTGCTTGTTACTTGTGCTCGTTTGTACTCGTGTTTGTTTGTACGGCTTATTGGCGTGACCGACCAATAACTCTGAATACAAAGGTCCGTCAAATTAGGCTAGGTATTACTTAGGGCAAGCTTTGAAATATTATTTTAATTATAATTGAGTTTCTTAATTTTTTAAATTAATATTTACTTAGGGCAAGCTTTGAAATATTAAGTAATTTAATTATTAATTTGAGATATTATAATATCAAGATATGTGGGAATATCAAAGAGTTTAATCATCCAAATTCCTCTCTTAAAGATTCTATTGAAATTCCTCGTTTATTTGCATTATTAAAGTTTCTTCTCATTCCACTATGCCACACCCCTAATTATAAAAGAACCGGCGACTTTGAAACCCCCCAATTTAATACCTTTTAATATTATCTTTTGGCTTTATATTACATTGCCAGCCGACCACTTTGAAACCCCCAATTTAATACCTTTTAGGGTCCGTTCGTTACGTCGGAATTGGAGCGTTGGAATTAGAATTCAATTGACAATTCCAATTCCAGCGTTCGGCGGCCATAAAAATACATCAGAATTGGAATTAAATTCAATTGGTTATAAAAGAAACATGTCTTCCTCAATTCCGACCTCTTGAGGTCTTCATTCGCAATTCCCACCCCTACCAGTGCACCCCCGACTATCTGAAAAAGTCCTCGACGTCAACTCTGTTGTTCGCGCGTGCATATTTCGCCCGTGCGCTCATTTTTCCGCCCGGGTGCCATTTTTCCACTAGTGCACGCATTTTTCCGCCCGGACGTGAATATTTCGCTCGCGCGTGCATATTTCGCCCGTGCGCGCATTTTTTCCGCCCGGGTGCCATTTTTCTGCCTAGGCGCGCATTTTTCGCCCGGGCCCGCATTTTTTCTTCGGGCGCGCATTTTTCCGCCAATGCACTCATTTTTCGCCCGGGCGCGAATTTTTTGCTCGGGTGCTCATTCTTCGCCCGAGCGTTCACTTTTTGCCCGGGTGCGAATTTTCCGCCCGGGCGCTAATTTTTCGCCCGAGCGCTCTTTTTTCCGCCTGGGCGCGCTTTTTTCCGCCCAGGCGGGCTTTTTACATCCCGGGCGGGCTTTTTTCGCCCGGGCGCGCATTTTCGCCCGAGCGCGTTTTTTTGCCGGGGCACACATTTTTTGCCCGGGCGCGCTTTTTCCCACCTGGGCGTGCTTTATTCTCCCGGGCACGCATTATTAGTCCGGGCAGGCATTGTTCGGCAAAAAATGTGCGTCGACAAGGTAAGTGCGTGCCCGACAAGAAAAAAGCGCGCCCGGGTGGAAAAATGCGCGCCCTAGCGGAAATTCACGCCCGGGCAGAAAAATGCGAGCCCAGGAGGAAAAATGCGCGCCCTGGAGAAAATATGCGTTCCCGGGAGAAAATATGCCCGCCCGAGCAAAAAATGCACGCCCCGGTGAAAAATGCGCGTCCGGGTGAAAAATGCACGCCCGAGCGAAAAAATGTGTGCCCGGGCGGAAAAATGCGCGCCCGGGCGAAAAATTCTAATATTCAACCGAATAGTGGAATTCCTAATTTCAATTCCTGTGATAGAATTCCTGCATTTAGCCGAACAACAGAATTGGAATTGACTTCAATTCGAATTCCTGTGGGAATTGGAATTGAAGTCAATTCCAATTCCTGCATCTCAATTCTGACGTAACGAACGGACCCTTAATATTATATTTGGTAACCTCCCCCTTCTTAAACTCCTCCTTTATAAAAGCTGCTAATTACTCACGTGAAAGCTCAACCTGGAAAAAGAAGAAAATGAGGAGTCTATTACTGACCCTGTCGTTTTCCTCTTCCAGCGCACCCACCCAGTTTTCCGCCGCCTGATCTCCTCCCTCCCCCTGACGACGCCTTCAGCAGCCCTTCCAAGAGCTGACGTCCATTCCTCCAGTGTTTCCACGGTGATCGATGACACCTCCGCCGAGTTCCTACGCTCCAGCCGCCTCAGCTCGCCCCGACCAGTCACGCCGACTTCTTCCTCGGCGACCCTAACCACCAATAGCCACACTACCTCCCACCTCCGGCTGAATCGACTTCCCCTTAGTCGATTCCATCCCTCTTCCGACGAAATACAGTTTTTCATTCCCACTAGTAAATGACTCCCACTCTGGGGTGGTTTCAACCAACCCTCTTCCAGAGCCTAGTCCGGTCAACCAACCCTATGCCGGTCCAGGATTGATTCGGAGCGTCAATCGACCTGGAGGTATATCTCCCTTCTGCAGCTTGCTTCCATAACGCTAGTCCTAATGTTATGTCTAATTTTAATTGAACTTTAAAATTTGCAGAGCTTGTCTTAGTTATTATCTTACATGTTTGTCGTTAATTTTAATTCTTGCTTGATCTCGTAATCTCATTTTCTTTATCTTATGCCTGCGGATGAATTTGCGTATCATTGAATGCGAGAGAATGCTAATATTTATGCGTGTTTGCAATCACTAGGTTAAACATCACATGTTATCACTCATTACGTCTCGCGTGCGCTGCTAAATTTAATTTGAACACAAATTTTATCCTTTGAAAACAAAATCCAAATTGTAGTATACATCACTTATGAACCTACCATCACGATCAGACACTATGGTCTTAAGCAAACCATGAAACCTAAAAGCATCTCTAACAAATTGAGATGCGACATGGATCTTGCTGATAGTCTTTATACAGGCTATGAAGTGGCAATTTTTGAAAAGCGGTCGACTACCACGTACAAGGAATCATGCTTTCTAAAATTGCGAGGAAGCCTGTTGTCACAACTCGCCTTCTTTTGGCCCGTTCGTGACAATTCTTCATGCCACTCATGATAAGTTTCTAGAGAATTATATGATCTTGGAGAATATTGTACATAGAGAATAGAAGAGAAGTGTAAAAGTATTTTAGAATAGTCTCATGAGAACATTCTAGAGAAAAGTCTAGGGAATGTATGAAAGTTGTACATAAAAGACAGAGGTTAAATATGTAACACCCCTACCCAATTTAACATCAATTCATAAGCCCGACCGACACTTATGATATGAAGCAAACTAAACAACAATATATAAAATTAGTATCATAACAGGAATAACTAAAGTTTACAGCGGAAGTAAAGTACTGAAATTAAATTTTTGTAAAATACCTTACAGAAGAAACACAGAGCCCACTATGAAGAAAGTACGAACTAACTACCTCATATTCCCTGTAAAGAAAATGACTTTTTCCCCAGTGATACTAAAAAAACTATCTCGAATCAAATTATATGAGCATGCTTTTAAAATAACATTTTATACTAATAAATGTAAACTATGTTCTATGCATGTTTTTCTAATAAAATATTTACAACATAAATGACTATTCTCTTACGTAATCTTAAACTGCATTTTCTTTCCAATTTCAAAATCGTTAACCTATAGAGGTTTCTTGACTTCGACTTGCATTTGGAATTTAGATGTCTCGTGTCTTCTTTTCTTCTCAATCTTAGTTATGTAGATTCTTATGCACATTTTAACGATTCGAGTCCCTACTAGGGGTGTGCGCGGTGCGGTTTTGCCCCAAACCGCAACCACACCGCAGGGCTGTGGTTTTGGCCTTAGCAAAACTGCACTGCACCGAAATTATGAGGTGCGGTTTCGGTTTGGTGCAGTTTTTTGCGGTGTGATTGCGGTTTCGGTGCAGTTTTTAATTGGTCATAAGATTATGTCAGAGAAGAGATGAACGTGAAGTAAAAGCAAGGGATTTGTGGTAGAAATGTGTATGTCTAGTAGAAGTAAAAAAAGTTATTATTTGATATTTACCCTATATTGCATATTATCAGGCAAAACATGGTTATTATCAACAGTAGACAAAATAAGGTTATTATTTACTCTATACTTCTACATATTTTAAAATTGGAAGCATGAATCAATTTAAGATTTGACCTGAGCTCAATAATTTATTGCAATGCTGAACCTACCGAAAAGCAAGGGGGAAAATCCAAGATAAAATCAAATAGTTTAAACTACTAGGTAATCAAATCAACCAGTACAATGACAGTGTGAAGCTCTCTGAGGAAACAAAAAAGAAATCCAAACCCCAATCAGTGGAAAGGCAATAAGTCGTGATCTAAACCTTGTTTTAGTATGTTTGACAATTATGCTTCGACTTCACATTCAATTTCATTTCCATCATCATCAAGTTGATACATTGATACAACAACAACAACACTCAAGCCTTTATCCCACCATAGTGGGATCGGCTATATGGATCCTCTGTCACCATTGCGCTATATCTTTAATCATAGTCTCACTAATGCCTAAGTACATCATGTCCTTCCTTATAGTTTCATTCCAAGTCTTTTTTGGTCTACCCCTCCCCCGTTTAACATGTTTAGTGACTAAACTCTCACAACGCCTAACATGTGCCTCTAATGTTCTCCTATGTACATGTCCGAACCATTTTAAACGAGCTTATCGCATCTTCTCTACAATTGGCGCCACTCCTGTCTTATCCCTGATACATTCATTCGCAATTTTATCCAGTCTCGTGTGACCACACATCCACCTAAGCGTTCTCATCTCCGCAACTCCCATTTTTTCTCATGTACACCATTCACTGCCCAACACTCAGAACCGTAGAGAATTGCTGGCCTAATTGCAGTACGATAAAACTTGCCTTTAAGTTTTAATGGTACTTTACGATCACATAAGATCCCAGATACGCCTCTCCACTTCAACCAATCTGTTTGGATTCTATGTATCACACCTTTATCTACACCTCCATCTTTTTAAATTATCGATCCCAAATATTTAAAGCACTGCGGGAAATATCTTGGTCACCCAATTTAATGACGTAGTCATCCGACCTTCTTGCATTATTAAATTTAAGCTCTATATATACTCCGTCTTTGTCCTGCTCAACATAAAACCCTTCTTTTCTAAAGTGTCTTGCCAAAATTCAAGTTTCGCGTTTACACCCTCGCGCGTCTCATCGACCAAAACAATATCATCTGCAAATAATAAACACCAAGGTATTGCTTGTTGGATATGTCCGGTGAGCTCATCTAAGATAAGGGTAAAGAGATAAGGAATTAATGCTGACCCTTGATGTAAGCCAACAACGATAGGAAATTCCTGTGTTAATTCTCGAGATGTCCTCACCCTGGTCACTGAATTTGTATACATATATTTGATTACGTCAATATATGATACATTTACGTCTTTCTTTTCTAAGACTCTCCACAAGACCTCTCTTGAAACCCTATCATAAGCCTTCTCCAGATCGATAAACAACATATGCAAATCTTTTTTTCTTTCCCGATAGTTGTCAATGAGTCTCCTCAAGAGATGTATAACTTCCATGGTTGACCTCCCTGACATGAATCCGAATTGATTCTCTGAGATGTTAGTCTCCCGTCTTACTCTTCTCTCTATTACTTGTTCTCATAGTTTCATAGTATGTCTTATTAATTTAATTCCCCTGTAATTGACACAATTTTGTACCAAAATACTTTCTCTCAATTGGTCTGACATCCTCTTTGTCTTCAGTATCTTATTGAAGACACTTGTAAGCCATAAAATTACTTTCCTCCCTAAGCATTTCCATACTTCAATAGGTATATCGTCTGGTCCAATCGCCTTTTCATTTTTCATCTTCTTCAGAGCGTCATTTATCTCTGATGCTTGAATTTTACGATAAAAAGTTATATTTTTATACTCTGATTTACTTAACTCTTCCAAGTTCAGTTCATTGTCTTTTCCTTTATTGTATAGTTGATAAAAGTATCTTTTCCATCGTTCCTTTATAGCCGCATCATCCGTCAAAACCGTATCTGTTTCATCTTGTATGCATTTAACTTGACTTAAAATCTTGTCTTCCTTTCTCTGCTCGAGCAATTTTATATATATCACGATCTCCATCTTTGGTATCTAGTCGTTTGTAAAATTCTTCATAAGCTTGACTTCTTTCTTTACTTACTGCATTTTTAGTTTCTTTTTTGACGACTTTATACTTTGATATAAGTAAAAAAACATTATATTTTTTCTTTCAGCAGAGTTAGGGTTTTCACTACAGGTTTCTCGATGGAATGGCATGGAGTTCCAATAAAAGACTGTCAGGCATTTCAACAAACACTTGGAGTGTAGTTGAGAAATGACAGAGTATGAGTAGTTTTGAAACTACCAAGCAAAACCGAAACATAAATCTGAAAATGGCATGCCATTTTGGGGATAACAGAGAACCGAGAGAGATGTGAGATCATACCAAGCAAAACGTAAGTCTGGTTCTTTTGATTTTGCCTTCTAAAGAGCAGCTTCGCCACTTCTGGGGATAACAGAGAACCCAACTTTCACTCAAGGAGAGAGATGGAATCGATTCTTCGGAAGCAACTTCGAAACGGAAGGAAGCCCTAAGTATGGCTTGATGGTGCCAGAGAAGAAGACGGAAGGAAACCTGCGCCTGCGGACCTTGCGGAGTCACGATCTCACGGATTGCGGAAAGTGGAAACTGGACCCGTGGACCGAATCAATTAAAACTTAAAAGTTTCGAACGTCCAGGACTGCAAACCTTGAAAATTAAAACATTGTTCATTAGTACATATTAGTAATTTAATACATTACACAAAAATCAATTAATGGTGACTTAAGGAGTTGCTTAATATAAAATGTGATATTTTATATATTTATACAATAATTCAAAGTACACAAAATAGTCGGTGCGGTGCGGTGTATGCGGTTTTTAAGATTCGAAAACCGCACCACACCGCGCACGGTTTATAAAATTTAAAAACCGCACCGCACCACACCTAAACTACGCGGTGCGGTTTAAAAAATGTTGCGGTTTGTGCGGTGCGGGCAGTGGTTGCGGTTTTGTATGCTCACCGCTAGTCCCTACTAACGAACATATGTGTTCTAGTGTCTTTCGGTCACAGACACAGACTCAAATCTACTAATCTTTGTATGGGGCGTCGACTCCCAAACTTGAGGCTCATAAGGTCCGCTAAGCCCTATGAGTAAGATAATTCGCATCTATCTGTAACGAGAGAAAATCTCGACCGTGCATCCTAATTATCTTCTATTAGTAGCCGACATGAACACAAAAACGAACACCCGCTTAAATCGACTAATCTAAATTTTGTGTTCCATTAATCTTTTAACTTTCTTATTAGTACCTTGTATGATTAATCTTGGGGGAACGTTCACATAAGATTTCATTCTTAAACTATGAATTTCATCGTGTTGGCCTTATATATTATCTTAATGTTAATGATATCAACACGATGAACTGGTGTTACTATGATTTTTCACTTTTCATAATTTCTATGCACGAGATACTTGTCTCAATCACAAAATTTCATAAACTTATGAGCGTAGGGAAGTTACATAAGGAATTTCTTACGTCTTAATCCACATTATTTTCATATATTCATAATATGTGTTCTTCATAATTACCAGCATTGATTTATTCTTCATAATACGGTAATATTACATGAGAGGGAATCATTCAAGTAGAAAGGGAGAAGGAGCTCCCCCTAAACTATAACCGGTCCCATCTCTCTCCAAACCTAACGTGAAAATACTTCTTTGTATGTGTATTCATCCATTTAGGGCGTAATATATAGGAACTACATAGACACTTATAATTTGACTCACGATGTGGGACTAAACCACGATCGTACAAATAGACTAATAATAATACGAAATAAACTCAACTCTCCCCCTCAAGTTGGGAATATATATTGATCATACCCAACTTGTCAGTTTTATTCTGAAAGTTGTCACTGTTTAACCATTTGGTGAAATCATCGGCCAGTTGATCATGTGAGCTCACAAAAGGAGTACAGATGTTCCCCCTTGTCAAGATGATCTTTAATGAAATGTCTGTCAACTTCAACATGTTTTGTTCTGTCATGTTGTACAGGATTATGTGCGATACTGATGGCTGTTTTGTTGTCGCAGTAGACAGTAACTGGTTTGTTCACCTGGATGCCCATATCTTGAAGAATAGTCTTTATCCACAATCCCTCACACACTCCTTGTGCCATAGCCCTATATTCTGCTTCAGCACCTGAGCGTGCAACAACATTCTGCTTCTTGCTCTTCCATGAAACCAGGTTTCCTCCCACAAACGAGCAATACCCAGTGGTAGACTTTCTATCATCTTGGCTACCGGCCATATCAACATCAGTAAACACCTCAATCTCCAATGCTTGGTTAGCTTTGAACAGAATCCCTCGTCCTGGTGTCTTCTTGAGGTATCGCAATACTCGGACTACAACCTGTTGATGGCGAACAGAGGGAGAGTGCATAAATCTGCTTAGGACCCCTACAACGTAAGTAATATCAGGGCGAGTATGAGATAAATATATGAGCTTCCCAACCAAATGTTGGTATTTCGAAGCATCAACTCTCTCCCCACTAATATCTGCATCAATCTTATGATTAGCTTCAATTGGAGTATCTGCGGGAACACATCCTAGCATCCCAGTCTCATCCAGAAGATCAGGGTATACTTCCTCTGAGAGATAAAGATCCCACGTTGAGACCTCACAACTTCAATTCCCAAGAAGTATTTCAGCCTCCCCTGATCTTTGACTTCAAATTCCTCGCCCAGTTGTTTCTTCAAGTGAATAATCTCCTCCAGGTCATCACCAGTAATGATGATGTCATCCACATATACAATAGGAATAGAAACCTGCACTCCTCTCCTCTTAATAAAGAGAGTATGATCAGCATGTCCTTGAGTGTAGCCTAGTTGAAGCATGGTCTTGTTAAAACGTTCAAACCACGCTCTCGGAGATTGTTTTAGGCCATACAGGGATTTCCGCAGACGACAGACCTTCCCATTGGATGCTTTGGTAATGAAGCCCGGGGGGAATATTCATGTAGACCTCTTCTTCCAGATCACCATGTAAGAACGCATTCTTGACATCGAGTTGCTGTAGCTCCCATCCGCGACTAGCAGCACAAGAGAGAAGCACACGAATTGAGTTCATCTTAGCAACAGGGGCAAAGGTCTCTTGGTAGTCAATGCCTTGATCCTGGGTATACCCTTGAGCCACCAACTGAGCTTTGTACCACTCCACCTCCCCATCTTGATTCTGTTTAATCGTGAAGACCATCGGGACCCAACCGTTCGCGTCCCAGGAGGAAGACTAGCAAGCTGCCATGTTTCATTTTTTTCCCAAGGTACCCAGTTCCTCCTCCATTGCCTGTTTCAACTCAGGTATCTGAACAGCCTCCTGCCATGTCTTAGGAATCATAATAGATGAAAGGGATGAGATGAAAGCTTTATGGGCTTGAGAGAGGTGAGTATAACAAATGTAGTTGGCAATGAGGTGTTTGGTGCCACCCTTTTTACCAATAAGACGAGCAAGAGGAATATGGAGATCATCATCTGAATCTGGAGCGGAAACAGTCATCGGCACTGGCGGAACATCGACAGTCTGCACTTGCTCAACAGTTCTGGGACGACGGGAGTATGTGTATAATGTAGGAGGAGCGGAGATGGAAGGAACATGAGCAGTAGGCAGACTATATGAAGGAGAAATATGAGGAATGACAACAATTGGAAGAGGAGAGGCGATGGGCTCGTCACTGTTACTACTCGTCTCCCCCTGACGAGGACCAAAGTACGACTCCCCCTCACGAAATGTAACATCAACAGTGCAATAGTAGCGACGAGTCGGAGGGTGATAACACCAATATTCTTTGGTAGTAGGAGAGTATCCAACGAAAACACATCGGAGGGAACGCGCATCCAGTTTATTCCGATGCGGGGTATGAACGTGGACAAAACAGACAGCCAAAGATACGAGGGGAAAGATGAGAGGTATGGACAATGTGGTTCTTGGCAAGACAGGAGAGAGGCGTATCATAGGAGTGGGTGCGAGACGGAAGACGGTTGATGAGATGAGCAGCCATGAGAACGGCATCACCCCAGTAAGATTTGGCAAGGTGCATAACAAGAAGTAAACACGGTGCCACATCCATCAAGTGCCTGTTTTTTCGTTCGGCGACCACATTTTGAGTGGAAGTGTGGACACAAGTAGTTTGATGTATAATGCCATGATCGGCAAGATAGGCGCCAAACTCGCCTCGGTCATCATATTCCCCACCATTATCACTACGAAGCACACAAATTGTACCGCAAAACTGTTGGGCCACCATTTTATGAAAGGACTGAAAGAAGAAAGCACGTCACTTTTCTTTTTGAGTAGATAAAACCACGTAGTGCGAGAGTGACACTCGATAAACGTAACAAACCATTTATAGCCAGACAAAGATAACACCGGGGAAGGACCCCATACATCAGAATGAATAACATCAAAAGGAACTAAACTAGGAGCAGACAAATGATTACTACTCTGACGTATATGTTTAGATTGTTCACAAGCATCACAAGAAAATGACTGAATTAACTGACGAAAAACAAGAAACAATTTAGTAAGATATAAAGCAGAAGGGTGGCCAAGGCGCTGATGCCAGCGCCGGATGTCATGGAGAGTCGGAGATCTGGTGGATGACAGAGCACTGGGAGAGGTCTGGTCCAGCAAGTACAGTCTGCCAACGTTCCTACCACTGCCAAGCGTCCGCCTCGTATCTAGATCCTGAAACACACAAGCATCTGGAAAAAATGTTACAGAGGAATTTAACGAGGTAGTCAAGTGATTAATGGAAAGCAGATTGCGAGGAAAAGATGGGACATGCAAAACGGAGGATAGAGATAGATCTGGGGAACAAGCAACAGTCCCTTTACTAGCAATGGCAGAGAGAGAGCTATTAGCAGCAATAACCTTATCACGACCAGAAAGAGGAGTATAGGAGGTAAAACCCGAGGCAGAACCAGTCATGTGGTCTGTCGCACCCGAGTCGATAATCCACTCGGAAGGTGAAGAAGACACATCATGAGCACTGGACAGACCTGAAGTAGCAACCGCAGCATGAGATCCAACATTAGTAGAGTCGGTCTGGGAGCCCAACATACGGCGGAAAGCCTCTAACTCGACAGCCGACAGGCTGCCAGAGATGCCCTCTACAACCTCAGTAGAGTGCGCAGAATATTGAGTGCGATCACCAGATTGACGGCCACCACCACGGTACCCACCTCTACCACGTGCACTAGAACACCGACCAGCATGGGCAAAGTGCGGGTGGAGACGAAAGCAAGAGTCTTTGGTACGACCTTTCTTCCCACAATGGCTGCAAACAGGAGGGGAACCGCGAGAAATCCCAGCGAGAGCAGAGTGATCAGTAGCAGAACCAATAGAGCGACGACGATTCTCATTACTGAGGAGCATGCTGAAGGCCTCTCGAAGAGAGGGAAGGGGATCGCGATGAAGAATATGCAATCGAACATCGTCAAACTCCATGTTGAGGCCCATAAGGAAAACGTGAACACAGAATCAATCTTTCTCTTTCTGAAGGGCATGCACATCAACAGTACAAGCAGCAGTGAAGACGTTGAAGAAATCCAGCTCCTGAGAAAGACATTCAAACTCAGAATAGTAGGCAGAAACGGTCATAATACCTTGCTTCAGCTCCAGAACACGGCGATTAAGCTCATACACTTGCATCGAACTGCCAGCCTGAGAGTAGGTATCACGAGCCCTGGTCCAAATATCATAAGCGGAGTCCAACAACATATAACTCGATACACCTGAGGGGACATCGAGTGAAGTAACCACGAGACAACCAAGGAATTGTCCGCATCCCATTTTCTCCATGAGGGATCGGTACGTGGTGGCTCAATAGTGGTACCATCAATATGTCCGTATAGCTGGTGACTGCGAATAACATGTTGGGCTGCCCTGGACCATTCCAGATAGTTTGTGTCATCCAAGGCAACAATGGTAATCTTCAACGAGCCAGACTGGCCATGACTCCGAGGAGGATCAACAGAGGTACCAGAGAGAACACCGGATCCAGACTGACCATGACCCCGAGGAGGATCGGCAGAGGTACCGGAGAGAACTCCGGCTGGGGAAGCAACGGAGGGGTCAGATGGATCACCCATCGGAGAGACAAGGATATCTCAAAAAACGGACAACGATCTCTCAAATCAGACCTAACCACATTCTCCGGGTGTCGATCGGGAAGAGAGATCGAAGAACAGTAGGCTAGGCGAGATCGATGAGATCGGCTGGAAGAAACAGGCGACAAGCATCACGGGAGAACTGTGGGAATCAACCTCACTCCTGCGGTCAGGAAGCAGCAGGAAAACAGGCGGCAAGAATCGGCGGCAGGAGCAGGAATCGGCGACAGGAAGCGGCACAGTTGCGGGAATCGGCGGCAGTAGCGGTCGACACAGCAGCAAGGGGCGTTAGGGAGGAAGAACAACCTCACATATGGCCGGCGGCGGCAGCTGGACATGAAGAGAACAACGACGGAACGGCGGCTTCACATGAGAAGAGCGCCGATGCTCTCCTCAGCGACCGACGGCGGCGGCGGCTTCGCTTGGCAGCCGCATCAGCGGGATGAGCTCGAGGAGATGCTTAGATCGATACGATCGATCGACGCCAAAAGGTGATCGAATGACGATCGAATGGAAGAAGCGGCGCACGGGAAGAAGCGGCGCACGGGAAGAAGCGGCGCACGGGAATATGGTTAACTCTGATACCAAGTAGAAAGGGAGGAGGAGAAAATACTTCTTTGTATGTGTATTCATCCATTTAGGGCATAATATATAGGAACTACATAGACACTTATAATTTGACTCACGATGTGGGACTAAACCACGAACGTACAAATAGACTAATAATACGAAATAAACTCAACTATTCATATATCTATATTATTTGTTTAAGTATAGACATAGTATTTCTTATATTCTAGTACACATGGTTCGTATTATCATGACAAGATGACTAAAATATGATCTACTATCCCCATCTATGCATTATGTGTGTTATACACAATTTCATGTTAATATCATATTCATATATAAGTAACGTTGTACAACGCCCAAGGAAAAATACATACACTGATCTATGTGGTATGCCTAACCAAAAGGAAATGAATTTCTTACATCGGGGTTATGGCGTTCAACATGACAAAATACTAATCTGCCGCAATGCTTAAAAGGTGAAGCAGACGAATCTAGGAATCGTCCTCTGCCTTTTAGGGTTTTGCTAGAACACTACGACATACCAAGTGCAAGTATGAGCAAAAAGAATGAATCAAAGAAGGAACGTAAAAAGGGCTTTTACCTATTTTCAACTGAAATAACTACACAATTTACTTTGATCTATGCAAACCTAAAATCAAGAATTGAAATTAATTAGAAACTCTTAAATATAAATCATATGTATAACCCCTTAAGTCTAGGGATTTCCTCATCCATCTAGGGTTGGCCGGGAAATCAATTAGATATCTTCTAAAAATTGAAAGGAGAGGAGTGAACAAGTAAATTGGAACAGAAAAGAGAAATGGGGTCCTATACCTCTTCTCATAACCGATCAAATCCTATGTTCGGAGAAATCGGGACTCCAGAATCCTGAAATTGAACTCACAGTTTAAGGATGATAGAGCAAACAACTTCTGAAAGGAAGCAGGAAGGCGAGGAAGTGAAAAGGAAGACTCGCACAAGAAAACTCGTGCGGTTCCGCATTGCACCCGCCGTCTAGGGTTGCGGGAAATGCCACTTCAGCGACAATCTGGAGGAAGGAGGAGGGCTCGACGAGGCTGTTGTTGTCGCAGGGAGGTGTCGGTCGATTGCAGAACGAGAGAGCTCTCGCCGGATGCGTGAAATGCCACCTCAACAACAATCTGGAGGAAGGAGGAGGGCTCGACGAGGCTGCTGTTGTCGCAGGGAGGCGCCGTCGATTGCAGAACGAGAGAGATCTCGCCGGTTGGAGTCGTCTGCGAGGAAGGAAGAGGAGTGGCGGCATCACTTCTGTCGTGCGCTTGACCAGGAGGGATAAAGGTAAGGGCGCGTGAAAGCTAATTATCGGTTACGACTTAAAATGTGTGAACCGGCCCCTTTTCTCAAGTGGAGATGAATTTTTGCTCTTTCACCTTTAATTACAATTATGTTATTGTATGAGCACCCCCGTGGACTATTATATTACGCCAAATTAAAGTTTATAATTTGTTTTATTAATCAAATAACCAACCTATAGTTATAACATATGATTGCTTCGATTTATGATTGCGACATCGATATTAATTCTAATCTGACCCTGAAATTTTAAAATTATAAACGTATTAAAATTTTGGATGTTACAAATTTTCCTTTCTAATAAAATTTTCGTCCTTGAAACTTACAATCATACCTGGGTTAAATAGGTAGGCATATTCTTCGTTGCTCTGATATTCATCTTCTCTCTTATGTATACTCTGGTCGACCACAGTTCATCAAAAAGACCTTTACAAAACAAAATTTCTTTGTTTCTAAGCTTATGAGTTCTTGAGTCCACAATCCTGACTGGCTTAATGTTGTTACTAAGATTCGATTAGATTTATGAATTCTTAGTACTGACCACCCGACTAGGGTCTCTGACTGCTCTTCTCAAATAAGAGACGTTGAATACATCATGTAATCCACTCATTGCATCATGTAAAGTTAACCTGTAAGCAACCTCACCAATACATTCATGTACTTCGAAAGGACTAACAAAACTAGGACTCAATTTATTCATCTGCTTAAGTTCAAAAGTACCCTTAGTAGGTTTGACTTTAGGTAGACAAAATCTACACTACTGAAATTTTATTGTTCTGTAGCTCTAATCATAACACTTGGCTCGTCTATTATGAGCTCTCTTCATACGACTCTTAATGATCTTGGCTCGATCTGTGGACTTTTCAATCCAAGACTCTATTTTAGCACCTTTTCTTCATTCTTGGTCCAACAAAGAGGTATCTAACACAATCTACCATAAGGAGCCTCAACAGAGTGGCGTACCCTAACTTGTCTAGAAACTGTTATCATAGAACGATTATACCAAAGGCGTACTCTCACTTACTTTGAAAGTACGAACTACATATCTTCACCATATCTCTTATGATTTTGTTAGCATTCTCGATTTATTTATCTGGGGATAACGATTGATGATAAACTTTAACTTTGCACCTGAATACTCTTAAACATAAGACCAATCTTAGAGGTAAATCTACCATCTGTCAAAAGGATAATCGTTGAAACACATCAGTGTGAAACTTGACAACCTTATTTACATAAACACGCATTAACTGGAACTTGCTCCACATATCCAACAGAACAAGAAGTGAGTCATGTGGTCAATTGATCTATGATAACCCACACAACAGTATTCCCTTGTTAGATCTTGGAATACCAAGAATGAATTCCATTGATGAATAGCTTCCTTTAAGGAATGTGAAGTCTTTAAAATTTACCTCCTGACATTTAACATTCTAATTTTAACGATTAAGTAGGTTTCACGCATTTCTATAAATTCGAACATATTCATGTAATCCAAATCACTAGTCCGATTTCTTTAAATTCTCAAGCTCTCCTACTCTTCTTGTCACAACAATTGTCGAAGGAGGCTGGTTTAAGTAGCTGCGAAGGGTGCGGAAAGGAGTTAAGGCCGCACGCGACATTGTCAAGGGGACAAGTCTGTGACACCTTACACGAAATCCATATTAATGTCGACCATGTATAATGAGGAACTAGTAGAGACATATACAATCCTATATTCCGCACAACCCCTTGATCGTCTGGCAGATACAATACTTTCATACTGGCGAATGATACGAGCCACATCATTCAAACAAATGCAATAAAAATGTTCCTCAATTAATGCTATCGTCTTATCTCTACCAAAGAGTTTAGGTGTTTCTCTTGTATGCATGTCCCAACCAAATAATCTCGGTAAGTAAATTCGAGGGCGCACAAACGAGAGCCCCGATATAAATCACAATCGAGAAACCATCAGTAGGATCTGAGTGATCTCTCTTCAAGAGGTATAAATCTCACCGAAATCTTGGCAAGTGGAGTAATTGTCAATCAAATGCTCAAATCCGACCACTCGCGTGCTCAACGTATGTCTCAGGCTATCCCGAAGACACAACATCCGCAAGCTTGTTCTCAATTCCATCTTTGTGTTTGAGAATGTAGTGAAATTATTGCATGTACTTGACCCACTTCACATGACGATGGCTTAACTTCCTCGACGAATCCAGATATCGCAGGCCCAGTGGTTCGAGTACATAATAAACTCCTTAGAATGGAGGCAATGCTGCTAATAACGTAAGGATTGAACTATGACTTAGACTCTCGATCATAGTTAAAATACTTTTGTTTAGGCTCATTTTCTTACTAATGTAAGGTACTGGATGACCCCCCTAGATCAGTACTCCAACCATGCTAACTTCTGAAGTGTTACATGCAACCTTAAAAACTTTACTGAAAATAGACAATCTTCGAACTTGGACCGAAGATAGTTTGTACGTGATCTCTTTGAACACACGTGCGGCTGCCTTGGTCCAATTAAAATCTCCTTTACGGAGACAGATCGTAAATGAGGCCATGCTGCTACTAAAGCCCTTGACAAAACTTTGGTTGAAGGTGGCAAGTCTGCGGAAGCTGCGGTCTCATGAATGTTCGTCGGAACGAGCCAACCGCAGATGGACTTGTGATAAATGTAATTCATATAGTATTTTTGATATATATTTAGCTCTTATTTCCATTGTTTAGCTCCTGCATCTCTCTAGATTTCCTTGTCATTCACTTAGATTTTCCAAAGTTCATACAGAAGCATCCTTGAGCTAAATAGGTTGCTTTTCTTGCGTATCATGCTTGGGGGAGATTGTCTCTCCCCCTTAGCTTTCATATCTCGTGTCTTTCTTTGATGATTATAGATATTATTATGATGTGTGACAACCATTAGTCGTCTCGAGGAGTCCGCGCCGCGATTTTAGAACTTTTTCGTGAACCACACAACCGTGTGAGTTATATTCCGCACGACTGTGTGACATCACGACTGAGTTGCATTGAAATCAAAAGTTCTGAAATTGCTCGTGCGATTTGGTCTCGCACGACTATGCGAGTTCATTTTGCACGGTTGGTTTGCATTTAAACATTTCACACGATTGTGTGGATTTGTTCGTGCTTAATCGTGCGTGTATATTTTGCTGCCGATTCCTCAGAAACCAAAACTATGTAAACACTCGTGCATTGTAGTGCTTGCACGATCATGCGAGACCATTTGCGCACGACCAATTTATGGCCGTAGGTTTTAGCTTCCCGCCCAGTTTTTCATTCTTTCACTCACGATCAGACGCACGACCGTGCGCCCAATCGTGCGTGACCAATTGTGCTAACGGGCTATAAATATTGTTTTTGACGAAGTTGTCTGGGTCCCTCTGGGATTAGCTCTTGTTGCAGTTCGTTTTGCCTCTTCAAGGCAGGGATCATTCCCTAAGCTTCCTCCATCATCCATATGCTCTAAGGAGAAGATTCCAAACCATCCGGAGCCGCCAAGCAAGGAAGATCAGGATTAAGATGTGGCCGTTGCAAACCCTCGAGAAGACGGGTAACGTTGAAAGTTGGTGACAACCCTTTTGGACCCCGGGCGGCAACTAAGGACGCGTGAGAGTCTAGCTACCTCCCCCATATTCGAGGACAAGTCTCGAGCAAGGGTTGTATCTCTTTCTATTTATTCCGCCTCACTAGGTTTCGTTTGTGTTTGAATTTTCTAATTTATTTGGATGATGGGTCGTTAGTCAATGTCTATGAATTAATGAACATGTTCATGTAATCATGTATGTATTTGTGATTTTCCAATGCATTTCATTTTAATGATTCTTGTTCATGCTTTGATTTTCGATGTTTGGTTTGACAATGTTGAGGTTTTCGTTTGATGATGATCGTTGCGATGACGTGCTCTCGGTTCTTATGCGCTCTTAGTTTAGGTTTTTAATTCCTTGCACGTAGTGTAGAAATCAATCTCAAATTAACGACCCACATCCACCTTGATAGCTAGATATTCGATTCGATTTATCCACTTCTTCGTGTTCCTCGGGATTGATACTCGGTGGTTACTCCCCATTTTATTATTACTTCGACCGTTCCACTGTCGACACCCACCCTCTCCTCCGTAGGAGTGATGACCGTAGAAGCGGTCAACTTGACCTTGTCAGGGTCAATAGAGATGCCATATGAGGACATGATATACCTGAGAAATGCATTGAAGTCGATAAACATGTGCACTTCTTTAGATTGGCATATAAGTGTCTTGCGGAAAATGTCAAATAACAATGGAATACGAAGGTCTTGCGGAAAATGTCAAATAACAATGGAATTCTCATCATGAGTCAGACTCCATATGAGAATATCATCAAAATTTTGGCAGCAAGGAACTTGCTCATGTAAGGTCTTATGACCTTAATCATCATTCTCATAAAAATGTTAGGGGTTAGGGGCGTTTGAAAGCTCAAATGGAATAACTAACGACTTGTATAGATCATCCTTGGTCTTACGTTCGAAAGTCCAGATCACGAATTTGACTACCAAGAGACCTTTGCCCCTGTTGCTTAGATTGTTCTGGTAGGGCACGATCAGACTTGGGGAAGCAGGGACGTGGTTGGTTTATTCAGTGGCTGGGGCTGGATTTGAGGGGGAGGAGTGCTGTAGGGGGTTGGGAGGTTCGGCAGGCCTGGACAGATCTAGATGGGGGTCAGTTGAGCTGTATTAAGGTTGTAGAGAGGTGGAAACACTAGGAAACACAGATGAAGATAATACCTACAATAGAAGTTTGCACCTAGGGTTTGCGAGGTTGGCGCTGCGGATGACCGGCGGATTGTGGAAGGTTATCCAAAATTTTGATCAAGAGAAAAGCTACCCCTCCGCTTGTTTAAATAGACTAAACACTCTAGGGCATCTATCATTAACGACTTAGACCGCACAAACAAGCTGATATCCCATCTCACAATAAAATGCTAATATAAATAAAAATACATATAAATATGAAAGCGTTGTTCTGAATGCGACAATGAACTCCGATCGTTTAGACGTCGATCCGATCTACATCTCATACGAAAACAGACTCGTGTGAGATCGAGTAGACATCAACTCGTTCTCGAACTGTAGCCCTCATCAAATATGAGCAATAATATTCCAAAATTAATGGCAAGTATTATCAAAAGTAAAACATGTACATTTTCCTTCAGAATAACTGCATTCAAATTTCAACAGTATATTACAGATGTTTTAATGGGTCATAATGCATAAATAATGAAGGCGTATTGATGTTGAAATCTATAGTTTATTAGACTATTTTCATATTTGGTTGCCATATAGTATGAAATCTAGAGCTACATCACACGTGGCAAAAATTGAAGATGAAACGCCTCATTGCTACTGCATTCGTTTTGTTAGATGTAGTAGTATCTGTTTTTGTTAATAGTATCTTTAATGAGCATCTACGGTTTTAAGATATCTTTTTGTGGGGAATGCTGTTTTCCTTTATACTTATTATCTGATCATAAGATAATTGCTGAAAAATTATCTCAGGACCAATCACGTCATTGCAATTGATGTTGATCCGGTGAAAATTGATTACGCACAGCACAATGCAGTTATTTATGGAGTTAGTGAGAGGATTGATTTCATAAAAGGTGATTTTTTCAAAATAGCCCCAAACTTGAAGGTAAATTTTGCCTTTTCTCTTACTGGTATATCTTTTCCATTTGATTTGCATATTCATTCATTGATAAGTTGAGCACGGAGTTTGATCAGCTATTACAAATCGTCAGAATATCTCACATTCTCTTTTTTGTTTAAATGCTTTCCCTTTCACATGTATACAACTTCTGATAGAATTGTCAACTGCATCAATTCATGACCGGCACGGTTAATGGATGCTCTTTTTTTGGGTTATTATACATGTTTTTGGTGTTTATTATAAGCTCTATTTAAAGGGCCGGTAATTGCTAATCATCCAGAATGATTAGTTGTGTCCTTCAACTACTATATGATATTTACCAAAGTAATGGTGGTATGAGAATTAAGATTCTGCAACATGTAAATATTCGTGCAGTGTAGACATTTAACTTTGTACATAGACATCTTAAGTATATATGCCTCTGTTGGTTTTGTTTGCCTAGCGCGTGTGTTATAGGCCCACACAATCAGTTATATGCTATTTCGTATTGTTAATTCATGTCATGTTGTTGTTGTTTAGAGTCTATGTTATGAGTTGAGTTATTAGGAATCTGTAGATCTCTTAGTAATTTCTGGTTTTTTTATAAGCCCAAATGTAGGGACTTATTACAGTTGTGCCACTTTATATTTCTATTTAAAAAATCCCTAAGGTCATGGAGAATGAAGGAATGAATGTATCTTAAATTCTTAATCTTTCTCTTTTATTTCTCTCCTCATCTCCTCCCAGAAGCTAGGATTTGGGTTGAGATAGACTCCCTCTTCTTCCTCATTTCTTAGTTTTAGCTTGGCTCTCTTGTCACATTCTTCGTAGGTTGAGCATGGCTCCCTTGTAGCTTTGCCTCCTCACTCTCACCACCTCCGTGGAGATATTGATGCGCTACGGGTTAGCCTATAACAATGTGGCTTAAATTAGTCACATCATTCTCAAATTATCTTTTGTGCTTTATAAGCGCTTAAGTCTCTCCACTCTTCTCCGATTGGTTTTGATTTGGATGTTTGAGTGTTACAGGTACATCCGAGCGAAAATAAGATTGCAGAGCGTTGGACCTACACTTGTCGACAATCTTGAATAGCTGTATCAGAGAGCATCGAGAGAGAATTTTGGAAGTGTCATGAATATATAATCATTAATTAGTAATTAATTATTATTTAGTTAATTGATTACAGTTAATTAATTAATATTATTTTATCCCGGTGTCTTTTATCTTGTAGTCAGCCTTCATTCTTTATAAGGTGGCTTTAGGAGTAATGTTGGACATCTTTGGAATCCCTTCTCTTTTGGCCCTCATTTGTAGTGAGGATCTCTTTAGAGGACCAAACCATTGAGCATTTTCGTTTTAACGTTTAATGCAATGTCGTACTTGAGCAATCTCAATTTCTCTCCGGAACCCTACCAAATTTCTAGTTGGTAACATTGGTCCGACCTGCCCTCTTTGTTCGCTACCTTTTCAGTCGTTGGGTACCAACCCTCAAATTGACACCTTTCTCCTCTGTGACCGATCTCAATGGCAGGCTCCCCTGAATGGCCGAGATTGACATACATGCACAATGCTAGAACAAACAACCCTTATAAAAGTATCACCCCGCTCGCGCCACCAATCATCGACGAGTCAGACACGCTGATATCCCAGTTGTTACCCTGAGAACCCCTTGTCATTTATGATCTCCCTGTCATGCCAAAGGTACCGCCAAAGATGGCGATACGACTGTCAACGCAGAACCACGCGCTTTACGTGTTCTATCGAACGATCCCACCGCTCCCCCACATGCTCTCAATCACATCAGTCGCCTCTGCTCGCACAACGATCTCCCTGATAGAGCCGCAAACAGCCTCTTCAACTTCAGTTTTCGACCGCGGAGCCCTCTCCTCCTCTTGACATGCGTCGTATCTTGACGCTCGACATTCGCCCAGCTTGCTTTTGCCCTCCTCCCTCCTCGCTGCTCCATCGTGCCCTTCCTTTCCCCATCCTACCTCTCCCCATGGCCTGCAAAGAGAAAAATGGAATTATCCATTATATGGAATAGCCCCTATATATACACAAATAGAGTGGACTCAAATAAATGGGCATTTATAGTGGGTCTTTTACAATATGTTACAAACAAATGATTTAATTCAACTCTCCCTCTCAAGATGAGAGTATATGTTGAACATTCACAGCTTGGTAATATTGTCCTTGAAAATATTACAGCTCAGGCACTCGGTGAAGATGTCTGCTAGTTGATCTTGATATTGAACAAACGGAGTGCAAATATTGCCTTTTTCGAGGTGATCCTTGATGAAGTGTCTATCAATTTCGACATGTTTTGTTCGATCATGTTGAAAAGAATTATGTGCAATATTGATAGCAGCTTTGTTGTCACAGTATAACCTGATAGGCTTTCCAGTCTGTAGTCCCAAATCTCGCATTATTGAGTTAAGCCAGTGCCCCTCACATATCCCTTGTAACATTGTTGTGTACTCCGCTTCTGCGCTGGATCTTGCTACGGCATATTGTTTCTTACTTCGCCAGGACACTAGATTTCATCCCACAAAGGAGCAATATCCTTTGGTGGGCTTTCTATCATCCTGACTTCCAGACCAATCAACATTTGTATAAACTTCAACATCCAACTGTTTATTTTGGGAAAATAGAATTCCACGTCCAGGAGAGTTCTTCAAATATCGTAGCACACGCATGACATCTTCATGATGTCGTAATCTGGGAGAATGCATGTATCTACTAAGGATTGCAACAACATGCGTGATATTTGGGTGAGTATGTGAGTGATAGATCAACTTTCCCACCAGTTTTTGGTAGCTAGAGGTGTTCACCTTCTGACCATCCTTGTCTTCATCAATCTTACATTTTACTTTCATGGGAGTATCAGCAGGGGCACAACCGAATATTCTTGTTTCTTCTAGAAGATCTAGGGCATATTTCCTCTGAGAAATGAAGATTTTGCGGTCGGAGCATACAACTTATATTCCCAGGAAATACTTCAACTTTCCCAGATCTTTAACTTTAATCTCTTTACACATGCACGTCATAAGCCATGTGATTTCTGCAACATCATTTCCCGTGATGATTATGTCGTCGACATAGACAATGAGAATACCCACTTTCTCTGTTTGTATCCCAATAAAGTCATGACGTTCTGGAACTTCCCAAACCAAGCCCCGGGGGATTGCTTTAAGACCATTGAGAGATTTTAAAGTTGACACACTTTTCCTTCTTTTTACGAATCGTGATGGAATCTTCATATAGTCTTCTTCTTCAAGATCACCATGTAAAAAGGCGTTCTTGACATCAAGTTGTTGCAACTCTCATCTCAAACATGCAACACATGATAAAATGACATGGATTGAGTCCATCTTGACAATATGTGCAAACGTTTCATGATAGTCCACACCCGGAGTTTGAGTATATCCTTGAGCAACTAGCCTTGCTTTGTATCACTCAACAACCAATTCTTGATTCTGTTTAACGAAAAAATCCATCTGGAGCCAACAAATTTTTTCCTGGCAGGAAGATGGGTGAGTGTCCAAGTCTGGTTCTTCTCCAATGCTAGCATCTCTTCTTCCATTGCCTTGCGTCACACATGTATCTCTATTGCTTCATGCCAAGTATTAGGAATGCGAACAGAATTCGAGGAGATGAAGGCTTTATGTGTCTTTGCCAAATTATGATAAGTGATATAATTGGCAAGTGGGTATTTAGCAGAGGTCGACTTCCGCTTTAAATATATAAGAGGGCGATGAAGTTCATCATCAGAACTTGAGTCAGAAGAGCATACCTGTGGTGGTGGAATGTCCGGGGGTTGTAACACCGCTTGGTGTTGCGTCTATGATAGACCAGAGGAAGTGGAGGAACGGACACGGTAGGTGGATTCGCAGTAGGAGGTATGTCAGAGGCAGTCGTGGGAAGTGGATGTGAGGCCACAATAGGAAGAGGAAGATTGGGAGCGTCGACAACAGTGTAGGCCATAGTAGAATCGTCGAGAGGGGGGATGATAACAACGATACCCTTTTGTAGTAGCAGAGTAGCCAACAAAGACGTATTGTAGGGAACACACATCCAATTTATCACGATGGTTCTGATGAACATGAACGAAGCAGACACACTCAAACACATGCTGAGGTAAATGAAAGGTGTGAACAATGCATTTAGTGGACAAACAGGAAAGATGAGAGGCATATTGTAAGGTACTGGAGGGTAGACGATTGATGAGGTAAGCGACGGTGAGAGCCGCGTCACCCCTATAGGAATTGGGAAGATTCATGGTGAGAAGAAGACATCCAGTAACCTCAAGGAGATGCATGTCCTTACGTTCAGCTACACCATTCTGAGTGGAGGTGTTGACACATGTTGCTTGATGAAGAATCCCATGATCAGCAAGATAAGTGCCAAAAGCACCACGATCGTCGTACTCACCCCCGTTGTCACTAGGGAGCACAAGAATAGTGCTGCCAAATTGAGTGGTCACCATTTTGTGAAAAATACGAAAGCAATCGAAGGCCTCACTTTTTCGTTTTTATAAATACACTCAAGTAGAGCGAGAAAAGCAATCAATAAAGGTCACAAATCATTGTTAACCAGAGAGAGAAACAACATGGGATGGTCCCCAAACATCAGTATGAATATCATCAAAAGGAATCATACTAGGAGAAGAAAAATGATTCAGACTATGCCGTACATGTTTAGAAAGTTCACATTCATTATAGACAAATCGGCTCAGAGAGCTCAAAAACATAAGAAATAACTTGAGAAAATAGCTGACGGAGGGGTGTCCAAGAGGTTGATGCCATCGACGCACATCCACATGAGAGGGACGGGGAGGACTGGAGAGAGCTTGAGCTGGTGGATGATACGACCTAAATGGATATACGTATTACACGCAAGTGCATGTGCCGGATCAAGTAATATAATAGTGAGATAAGATCTTTCCCTCAGAGAACTGGTTAACCTAACGCTTGCAAATACTAGCTACGTCGTTCTTTAAATCCAAACAAGACGAACTTTGATGATTTTTTTTTATAAAATAATGCAAATTTTTATCTAAGAATTAAATTCACTAGTTTCTATGAATGCTTTGAAAAACGCTTTTATCAGTTGGAGGAAATAGTCTCGTAATTCGGATTTCCTATGTGCATCTATGAGGTGCGTGAAATTAAAATTAGTTGAGGGTGTTTGAGTGAATTGTCATGCAACGATTCTTATAGAAGAAATTCTCATCTCTTGAATCTCGGAAAACCCAATGCCCTAAACTCCCCTAGTTATCTCTAACTTAGGAAAATAATAAAGGGAATTGCTTAACATAAAAATCGGATTGCTAGCAAGAGGAGGGAATCTCTTCCTCTTCTCTTGACTACGGTGAACTAATGAGCGTATGCACTTCTCATCTCTCGAATCTCGAAATGCAACGCTAAAGTAGAAATTCTAGGTAAAATATTTTACACCACTCGTCTTTCGATTCTTGCGGTGCAATAAAAAGAATTTTCAAACCAATACCACACTACTCATCTCTCGAATCTCGTAGCGAAATAAAAGATGAAAATAAAAGCTAAAAATCTCATGAATAAATTCAAAGGTTCACAAGAAGACAATCATCAAATCTCAACAAAAGGATGAGTTCACCACAAGATAACACACATAGTACTCTCCTTATGCAAGACCTAGGAGAATTAGTTCATGATGTTGGGAGAAAACCACATGATAAGATAGATCTTACAGCACATGATATTCTGAATCTGAAATAGTGTAGGAATTTGTACTTGCTTGACACCTTCTTCCTCTCCAAGCAATTTTTCTTCTCTTCTTCTTCTCCCTTCTCTCTCTTTTTTTCTCCAAAAGAAAACTCCTCACTCTCTTCTCTTTCCTGACTTGCTAAATGCGTCCAGCCCTGTTGCCAAACGAAGCATCCCTCCAAAAATTCGGAAAAACGTAACTGCTGGATTTAATTTTCGGAATTTGAATCCTGCAGAAGGTTGCAACCTCTATTTCTGAGTGTTGCAACTTTTTTTTCAGATTATGATATTTGGGCAGATTTCTTTTTCCAAGCGGATTCCTTCGGCGCATCTAATAAAAACATCATGGAAAAAGACCAGATTAGCCTTGAATCAACTAAATATGAATTTACTTCTATTTCTATATCGTTTAGGCTTATTTATATTGATTTAGCCGAATAATTTGTCGGAAATAATGACGTAGATAACTTCTTTTTAAGAAGTTATCACACCCCACACTTAAACTTTTGTTAGTCTCTAGCAAAGACAATTCATAATGTTGACGTGCGTGAATATATAACTACTAAGGTGGAAATTCAATGATCCTTTTTCTTATCCTAAATTAATCAAAGCCTACTCAAGAAATCTACTTTACTCAACTGATACGCTTGTCAATCATTAAGAGTTCAAACATCACGAATCCATTAGTTGATAAAAGGTAAAGCGCCATTAAGATTTCTGGTGTTGTGTGCTTTCTTCAAAATATATTTACTCCCCCGCAATGTTTTTCATTGAGCCTCCGCATTAATTTGAAAGGATAAAATGAACTAAGTCTTTGATTTAGCCTTGACAAGAGTTAATAGCTCACGTGAACGTAGGTTTTGCTTTGACTTGGTTAGTAATGCATAGACATGGTAATTCCCTAGTCAATAATCGTAATAATTCATAATATTATGGGGTTCAAATCAAGAGCAATACATATATAAATAATATGCCCATAGTTGGGATCATTCTAAGTATGTAGTCGCATACCAAGGCCACATATCACTATGACTAAATTGTTTCCCTTTTTTTTTAAATTTTTTTTTTGTCACAGTTGGGATCATTCCAGGTAGGCACATACATACTTAGGCCACATATCACTATGACATTTAACTTTTTTTTTATATATGCTGAATTGCGACACCCATAATTGGTTCATGTATTAGGACACAGCTAGTGGAAGTATAGGGAGTTGATCATTCAATAGTATACAGCAAAATGATAATAGACAAGCTCAAAGAATCTCAAGATGATCAAGGTAGTATAGCTGCTTCAACTCTTATCTTAGCTTACATCATTAACTCAATTCATGCTCACCCCTCCCTATTCTTTTTGGAAGTCAATATCAAAGATTGCAGGGAAGTAGAAGTCAATTAAAGAAGTTTGTGCATGAAATAAACGCTTAAATGTGCTTTACCCAAAAATCCGAACTAATGTCAAATTCAAAATCCGAACTCTTAGGATTGTCTAGCCATGCCAATTAATTATCATTAGATTTCTAGAATAACCTATCCATTAATTATGGTACGAATCCGGATCATTAAATCATGAAGTTATATATCACCCAATTTGGAGGAGTTATACTGGCCATGTTGGCCACCCCCACACATAAAAGTATGCTAGACCCTAGCAAGGTTACTTTATTACTAAACCCATTCCTTCTCATAACTCGGCAATTAATGAATAGAAGAAAATATAATGTGAACAGAAGTACTCCCCTGACGTGGGCATGTGTCTGTTGATTGTCATTATTGTGCTCCGCTTGTTCTTCCGTATAGGCTCCCTTCGTTGGATCAAGCATTTGTCCTATGATATATGCCTGCAAGCTTATCTCCTTGATAATAAAAAATTAGAGTGCCAAATTCATGTTGTTGACACATACCATGGAGGGCAATTAATGGCATTGCAGGAGGAGTATCACTACAGCCTTGTTAGATAAATCAATTCCAAGGACAAATAACAAGTTAATGTATGATGTAATCAAGAAGAAAAATAGAGACTAGCATAAAACAGTAGCATCATCATGGTAAAGACACACCCCATATGATCATCACATCCAAGCATTGTGAATAGCAACTAAGTTTTATCCAGATCATAAATAGAAACCAAAGATGTAAAACATGCCGCATAGCACAAATATACGACATTCAGCAAAACAGGAGATCTCTACTCGTCGCCATCGCCGGCTGCGTCCTCGTCTAAGTCAATAATTTCCGTGGGGTCGAGGGGTTTCCCGTTTTCATCCAAAAGATCTCCGCTCTCGTTAAACTACCACTGGTATTCAAATTGTGGCTCTTCAAATGACAGTTTTGCCTTCCGCATAAGACTATCCTGTCGGCCTTGCAGGTAGTCAAGCCTGGATCGGAAATAGCAATGCTGACAGCGGAGGTAAGCTTTTATGTACTCAATACAATCCATAATTTCATCCAACTTTGCCCCTTCACCTGTTGGAATCTCTATTCTCTCCGGCTTGCCGCCCGATGAAGAAGATGGATCTCTCATGTGCCGTTTTTTTGATGTTTTTGAAGTGCCTTCAGATTCATTGCCTACCTTGATGTTAACTTCGATAACCCTCTCGGTAATATGCCGGCCGACCTGGGTAACCAAATCCGCCGAATCCTGCACCACCCCTGCTCTTCGACATAACTCCGTTATGAGAACGGGGAACCACAATTGTCGTGCTTTATTCTCTTTGATTTTCATCTTGAGTTGGGTGCTTATAATTTCCCCCACATTTAGTCTATTACCCTTCAAGATATGGAAGATTAACGTTGCTCGATCTAGCGTTACATTGTTCAGGTGGCGAGTTGGTAGTACGCTGGCGTTGATGAATAACAACCACACCTTGGCCGCCCTTGACAGAGATGTAGATTTAAGCGCTGTCTTCGAATTGTTAGACCATTCCGGGTCGGGTGAGTTACAAACCGAAGCAGTTAAATTAGCTGAGTCGATATTGTGGTTCAGGCTAAAGCAGTCCTCTTCACTCCTCATTTCATATAAATCGTTAATCGAATTTGCTGAAATATCAATCAACTTCCCTCTAACCATCACTGATTCTGTCTCTACGTCCTTGGCATTTGAGTAAAATTCATACACCCATGGGAGGAGGGCTTCGGTTCTAGGGTGGCAGAAGGTCTCCCATTGCAGAACATGAATTTGGAGAACGTAATTCATACTCCAAGCTCGTTTCTCCATATTAAATCCTCGCTCAAAGATTAAAGGAAGGGACTTGATCTGCTCGAATCGGAGTGCAGAGGCTTCACTGACGAATTTCAATGATTTCTGTGCTCTTGTCTTCCCCTTTCCTTTTTTTTTGGATGAAGACATCGTCTACAACATGGAAAGGGGCGGCAAGATGTAGAAGGTGGAAACAACGCTCCTAAATCGATCTTAAGAAGGGGAAGAGGAAGAGAGTTGAGTTACCTTAACAGTTCTTGCAAGACAAGGCGGATCAGCAAGGATCGGGGGTCTGAAATGGAGAAAACGCCGAAACCTCCGACGAAACCTCTGATACCTCCGACGAAACCTCCGACGAAACCTCCGACGCCGTTCGTTTCTTCCGGGCGTGGATCGCCTCGCACCGCCTGCTCCGGAGAATGCGTGGAGCGCGAGTCTAGGGTTATTCCTGGCGTGGAGAAATCGGGCAGTTCGATTTATCAACGCCAACGTTTTTTATTTGTTGTAACCTGAACCGTGTCTAAATGAACCGGTTCAGTTGAACCGGCGCCATGAAGATGCAAGCTAATGTAAGGACCGGAGACAGTAAAATAAGTGTTGCAACTCATGGATTTCGGATGTTGCAACTTTTAAAACTGCACTAACGGAAGCAAAAATAAATTTTTTTTCATTGTTTTCTCCCGTCCAACATAACTCAACTAAAAAAAACTAACTACTGCAAATTTAAAATGCTCTTAATAATAGATGACGATAATAAATGATGGGTTGCTTCCCATCTAGCGCCTAATTTCAAGTCCCGGCTGGACAAGAAGTCTAAATTTTTATTTCAAAGCAATAAACGACACCAGTCGTTCATTGTCATCGCATCGGAATATCTTTAAGCGTTCTCCATTAACCTTAAACTCTGAATTATCTTTCTCATTTACTATCGTGACTGCGCCATACGGGTGCACTTCCTTCATTCGGAATGGTCCCGACCAGCGACTCTTAAGTTTTCCGGGAAAGAATTTTAAGCGTGAGTTAAACAATAATACCAATTGCCCGGATTGGAACTGTTTTCTGCTCAAGCGTTGGTCGTGTCATTTCTTGGTCCGTTCCTTATAAATTCTTGAATTCCTATACGCATTCATTCTCAATTCCTCTAACTCATTGAGTTGTAGTAGCCTCTTCTCACCCGCATTTTGAAAATCATAATTGAGTCTTTTAATAGCCCAAAACGCTCGATGCTCTAATTCGAGGGGTAAGTGACAAGCCTTACCATATAGTAGTCTATACGGGGTTAAACCAATGGGTGCTTTATACGCGGTCCTATACGCCCACAAAGCATCATTAAGTTTTTGAGACCAATCTTTTCTATTGATGTTGACCGTTTTTGCAAGAATTGTCTTTATTTCCCGATTGGAGACCTCCGCTAGACCGTTTGTTTTAGGATGGTACGCTAATGCCACCTTATGGGTGACGCCATATTTTCTCAATAATGTAGCGAACATATTGTTACAAAAATGACTACCACCATCACTAATGATAGCTCTAGGTGTGCCAAAACGATTAAATATATAATTCTTTAGAAAATTCAACACTACCTTGGCATCATTTCTAGGGGTAGCTATGACTTCAACCCATTTAGAAATGTAGTCTACGGCGAGAAGAATAAACAGATTACCGTTCGAGCTCACCAAGGGTCCCATGAAATCTAAACCCCAAACATCAAAAAGTTCTACTTCTAAGATTGTGTTCATGGGCATCGCTTCATTTTTATGAATATTATCATTTCTTTGGCACCGATCACAATGGCTTACGAATTCCTTAGAATCTCGGAATAGAGTTGGCCAATAGAACCCTGCTTCTAAGACCTTCATTGCCGTTCTATCACCCTTAAAATGACCTCCATAAGGGGAGTTGTGACATTTGTCAAGCACTGCTCTCTTCTCTTCTTCAGGAATGCATCCTCTTACTACCCCATCCGCTCCAATTCTAAATAAAAATGGTTCATCCCATAGATACAAGCGTACTTGGTGCAAAAACCTTTTCTTTTGTTGATATGATAAATCTGGTGGGAAGACTCTACTAACAATATAATTTACGTAATTTGCATATCATGGTAACAATTTATCGGACACGGCCAAGATCCACTCGTCAGGGAACCGTTCATTAATTTCTGATCGCAAAAATTCATTAGAGCACTCAATCCTAGAGAGGTGATCAGCGATCGGGTTATCTACGCCCTTCCTATCCCTGATTTCTAAGTCAAATTCCTGTAGCAACAATACCCATCGGATCAATCGGGGTTTAACATCCTTCTTTTCCATAAGATACCGGATGGCAGCATGATCGGTAAACGCTATGACCTTGGTGCAAAGGAGATAAGATCTAAATTTTTCGAAAGCAAACACCACGGCTAGGAATTCTTTTTCAGTAGTGGTATAATTAATTTGCGTCTCTATTAAAGTCTTGCTAGCGTAGGCGATAGTGTGGAAGACCTTTTCTCGCACTTGTCCCAAAACAGCGCCAACGGCGTAGTCGCTCGCATCACACATCAATACAAAGGGCTCTCCCCAATCAGGAGCCACTATAATTGGTGTCGTAGTCAACCGTGTCTTTAATTGATTGAATGCATACAAGCAATCATCAGTAAAATCAAATTTCGTGTCATTTTCTAATAAACCACTCAAAGGTTTGGCGATTTTGGCAAAATCCTTTATGAACCTTCGATAGAATCCAGCATGGCCCAAGAAGCTTCGTAGTGCTTTTACATTTTTAGGAGGTGGTAACTTTTCAATCACATCGATCTTTGCCTTATCTACTTCTAACCCATGTCTAGATACATGGTGCCCAAGAACTATACCCTCTTGCACCATGAAGTGGCATTTCTCCCAATTCAACACTAGGTTGGCTTCGACACAACGGGCAAGCACTCTCTCCAAACACGCCAAGCAAGCATCGAATGATTTACCGAAGATAGAGAAATCATCCATAAAGACTTCGATGCCATAGTCCCTAGGCTCTATGCCTTGGTCTATATGATCCGCCAAAATTGCAAGTATGCAACGTTGAAACGTGGCCGGTGCATTGCATAACCCAAATGACATTCTCCTAAATGCAAATATACCGAAAGGACACGTAAATGTCGTCTTTTCTTGGTCGTCCGGATCTACCGTTATCTGATTATAGCCAGAATAACCGTCTAGAAAGCAAAAGAAAGCATTTCCGGCTAGCCTATCTAGGACTTGATCTATGAATGGTAGTGGGAAGTGATCCTTCCTAGTGGCCTTGTTTAACTTCCGATAGTCTATGCAAACGCGCCAACCTGTGATTGTTCTAGAAGGAATTAGTTCATTCTTATCATTCTTTACTACGGTCATGCCTCCCTTCTTAGGAACGCAGTGGACTGGGGATACCCATGCACTATCCGAAATAGGATATATAATTCCCGCGTCCAACCATTTGATGATCTCCTTTTTGAGGACCTCTTTCATAGGAGGACTAAGGCGACGTTGAGGTTCTATGGACCCTTTACAAGACTCCTCTAAACGGATTTTATGCATACACACGGAAGGGCTAATTCCTCGAATGTCCGCTAACGTCCAACCTAAGGCTAGCTTATATTGTTTCAAGAGAACCAATAATCTTTCAAGTTGTTCCGGTAGCAATTTGGCGTTCACAATTACCGGTAGCGTATCATTTTCTCCTAGATATGCGTAGGATAAATGCTCTGGAAGCGATTTTAACTCTAAGGCGGGTGGACTAACCGTAGAGGGTTTATACGCTAAAGATCGTTCAGGCATGTCAAGGGGTTCCGGCTTATGGAATAATGTCGGGCGACACTCACACACTTGCAAACACTCTTCATTCTCTAATTCCTCATTAGGTGCTACCTCATCACTCAATGTACTTGTTTCATCCTCATCCGAATTATCCCACCCAATGTCTGGCTCAGAATCGTATAGTGATATATTATTAACCTCCTCTATTACATCTTCCTTCTCATAAGGGAATTTCATGGCCTTTAGTACGTTGAAAGTTACTTGTTCGTCGTTAATCCTCATAGTCAACTCACCCTTGTGGACATCTATTAAAGTTTTTCCAGTTGCCAAGAAGGGTCTACCTACAATTATTGGCACCGCCTTGTCTTCCTCCATATCCAAAACTACGAAGTCAGCGGGGAAAATAAAATTTTCCACCTTAACGAGAACGTCCTCTACTATTCCTTTAGGAAAAGTAAGCGATTTGTCGGCCATTTGTAAGGTTATGGATGTTTTAGAAATTTTCCCCAAACCCAACTTCTTATAAATAGAAAGCGGCATCAAATTTATGCTTGCCCCAAGATCACACAAAGCCCTTCCTTCAAATTGATCTCCAATAGAGCATGGAATCGTGAAACTTCCAGGATCTTTTAACTTTGGTGGAAGTTTCTTTTGAAGGATTGCACTACACTCATGGGTGAGCGCAACCGTTTCATTCATGCCAAATTTCCTCTACTTCGGCGATCGGTGCTCATCTTCTTCGATGATATCCTGATCTACAGCCGGACGTGGGAGGAGCACATCGAGCACGTGGCACGGGTTCTTACCATCCTGCGACAGCATCAGCTCTACGCCAAGCTGTCGAAGTGCTCGTTTGGGCAACTTGAGATGGAGTACTTGGGCCATCTGGTTTCGGCCCTGGGGGTCAGGGCGGACCCAAAGAAGATCGAGAGCATGGTGGGGTGGCCACGACCCACTACGGTGCGGGCACTACGGGGCTTTCTGGGCCTGACGGGTTATTACCGGAGGTTTGTGAAGGACTATGGTAAATTGGCACGCCCCCTTACCCAGCTCCTCCACAAGGAGTCCTTTACCTGGCATGATGAAGCTGAGCGGGCATTCTCCGCTCTCAAGGAGGCTATGACGACCACGCCGGTGCTCGCCCTACCGGATTTCACCAAGGAGTTCATCCTGGAGACGGACGCCTCCGGATAAGGGTGTGCATAAAAAACCGAAACCGACCAAACCAAACCGAACCGATCAAGCCGAACCGATTTTCAGACCGAACCGATCGGTTCGGTTCGGTTTCGGTTTAGGGGGGCTGAAAACCGACATCACTTCGGTTCGGTTCGGTTTGTTGGTTGTGTAAACCGAAAAAACCGAACCGAACCGAACCTTAATTGTTAGAGAATAAAAATAATTAGCAAAGTTTAAGTATAATAATTTTGTTTGGATCGAGATATCCAACTTCTTTGTTCTAGGTGACACCAACTAACACTAAAATAGGTAAACTAATAATTTAAAAAATTATAAAAGCTTAAGTTATACATCAACTTAACTAGTTCGACCATAGTATTATCTTTAAGCCATGGTAATATACACGCTTACATCAATCATTTTTTGCTTGATTAAATATAAAAATGGCACAAATTATATTCATAATTAATTTAAATTGAACTATAGTTAGCACATGTTATATATCACATGACACGAGTAATTATTTCTAAGTTACCAATATATCTAAGTCAATTTATCATTTAAGTTAAAAAGAAGTTAATGAGAACTTAATGAAAATATTTTGGTCAAATTTTATTATGAGTTAACTATGTAAGAAAACCGAACCGAGTTTTAAAAACCGAACCAAACCGAACCGAACCGAATGGATTCGGTTCGGTTTCGGTTTGGGATGTGTGAAAACCGAGGGTATTCGGTTCGGTTTCGGTTTTACCCAAAACCGAACCAAACCGAACCGCTTACAGGCCTACCTCCGGAGTTGGCATTGGGGCGGTTTTGATGCAGGAAGGGAGGCCGTTGGCTTATTTCAGCAAAGCCTTGGCGCCTCGGACCCTGGGCCTCTCCACGTACGAGAAAGAGATGCTGGCAATCTTACATGCCGTGACGCTGTGGCGCCCATACCTGCTGGGCCACCATTTTAAAGTTCGCACGGATCACCAGAGCCTGAAGCATTTCTTGGATCAGAGGCTGGCATCCCCTCTCCAACAAAAGTGGCTGACCAAGCTGTTGGGGTATGATTATGAGATCGTGTACAAGCAGGGCAAGGAGAACGTGGTGGCCGACGCTCTGTCCCGCCTACCGGAGAGTACCATCTTCCATATTTCGGGGCCACTAATTGAGTCCCTGGATGACATTCAGAGGGAGGTCGCCGCAGACCCAGAGCTTCAACCGATTGTGGAGGCCTTGTCCCAGGGCCATCCCACTCCTCCGGGTTACCAACTGGTTGGGGGACACTTATACTACCACGGGAGGGTGGTCATTCCCGCCTCGTCTACCTGGAAGGAGATTATGTTACAGGAGTTCCTCTCTTCCCCGACTGGCGGCCATGCGGGGGTGCTCCGCACCCTACAACGGCTACGGGCCAATGTTTTTTGGAAGGGATTACGCCGGGATGCTCAGCGGTTCGTACAACAGTGTGACGTGTGCCAGCGACAGAAATACGAGACGACCTCACCTGCAGGACTGCTAATGCCCTTGGAGATTCCTCAGCACATTTGGGAGTCGGTCTCGATGGACTTCATCGACGGGTTACCCCGCTCTCAGGGCAAGACCGTGATCTTGGTCGTAGTGGACAAACTGTCCAAATACGGCCACTTTCTCGCCCTCAGCCACCCGTACTCGGCGGAGACAGTTGCCGATCTCTTTGCCCGGGAGGTGGTGCGTCTACATGGTCTTCCGAGTTCGATCATCTCCGATCGCGACCCGGTTTTCATTAGCAATTTTTGGCAGGAGCTGTTTCGGCTCCAGGGGACCCGGCTGCGCATGAGCACAGCGCATCACCCGCAGACAGATGGTCAGACCGAGGTCCTCAATCGGGGGGTAGAGACATACCTCCGCTGTTTCGTCATGGATGAGCCCCGTTCTTGGACACGATTGTTACATTGGGCGGAGTATTGCTACAATACTTCGTTTCACACCGCCAGCAGGATCACTCCGTTCGAGGTTGTCTACGGGCGACCACCACCCTCTCTTCGGTCCTACGAGCCGGGTAGCACTGCTTTTCCTGCCGTGGATCGAGCTCTACGGAACAGAGATCAGACCTTGGTCCTCCTGCGGGACAATCTTCGTTCCGCTCAGTACCGGATGAAGTTACAGGCTGACAAGCACCGGACGGAGCGGACGTTTCAGGTGGGGGACGAGGTCTTTCTCCGTCTCCAACCCTACA
This sequence comes from Dactylorhiza incarnata, assembly GCA_033032865.1. Lineage (NCBI taxonomy): Eukaryota > Viridiplantae > Streptophyta > Magnoliopsida > Asparagales > Orchidaceae > Dactylorhiza > Dactylorhiza incarnata. The sequence continues at coordinate 9,189,005 of JAWHQI010000066.1, forward strand.
GACAGCTTTCAGTGGCTCGCCGGGCCAATCAGAAGTTAGCTCCCCGATTCTATGGGCTGTTCCGCATCACTCAACGGGTGGGCCCGGTTGCTTACACTCTCGCTCTTCCTGAAGGGTCCAGAATTCATCTCACGTTCCATGTGTCGCTGCTGAAGAAGAAGCTGGGAGCGGCGGTCACTGTGACTCCCTTCCTCCCCGAGGCTACTATGACTGGCGAGCTACGCCCCAGTCCCGAGGATGTACTGCTGTTACGCTGGAAGAAACATGGCACGGAATACCGTTCCGAGGTTCTGGTCAAGTGGAAGGATCTGTCCGAGGCCCACAACACATGGGTGGATCTACTAGAGTTCAGGGAGTTCTTTCCGGACTTTCAGCTTGAGGACAAGCTGCCTCTTGAAGGGGAGGGGAGTGTTATGCCCCCGAACGACATGCGCTTTCGAGGATTCAAGTACGCCAGACGACCAAAAGGAGCGCCGGGAAAAGACCGGGCTGAACCATCCGGTTCAGCCCGCAATTAATTAAATAAGAGAAGGAGGGCTGAACCGAACCGGTTCAGCCCTCACTTGGGGCCGGCCGGCCCTAGGGGGAGAGGGTTCACATAAATACCCATCTCCCCCCTCTTTTGTGGATCATGCTAAATCTTATTCAGGTATTCTCTTTTCCTAGAAACCCTAGCCGTCTTCTTCCTTTGCTTTCCGTTTTCTAGTTTTCCGTTGTAGTTTCGTAACAGTAGATAACTTCTTTTTAAGAAGTTATCAGTGGATTGTCCAAGATGTACCACCCCCCCGCATTCCTACGACTCACCTTTTTTAATCAGAGTTGAAGGCGGATGCCGGAGTGTGTCATTTTTCAATTAAAAGGGTAGTCTGGGAAATGCGCAAGATGGACAAGATAGAAGAATCGTTTTTATATATAATATAGATATAAACACACGTGACATATTGAAGATGGCGACGACAACAGCTTGCCACTGAATCTCGTCTTTTCGCCTTTGCTATTTCATTGAGTGTGTATGTGTACTCACGCACATATATATATATATATATATCTCCAAACCCTAATTCCTATAGATTTGTTAATGGAAAATATGGGAAATTTGAAGGGTAGAATTAGATGATCATACTGACAAAAGAAGGGAAAATTTTGTATGATAGGAAGAGGCTGAATGGAAAGGCAAAAACCAAAATTATTCAAGTGCGTATTCACAATAAGAGCGAGGTAGGGACAATCATGGATGGAGAGTGGAATTTTAGTAATGTGATCAATGCTTATGTCTCTCAAGTTTGGATTAAAAGGTAGTGTGAAAATCAAATTTGAAGAAATGGAATAATGGATGGATTAGAATAATGTAATGAATTTAGTGGACCTAAGTTTTAGTAAGATGGACTATAGTAGGATTATGTTGGCATGGATTATGAGATGAATATTATAGTACATGAAGCTATTATTGATTTCCTGTAAACATATGATCTTGTAATAACAAAACAATCTTTAATAAACAATAAAACATTTTATATTAAAAGTAAAGGGTAAAAATCATTTTCATCCCTGAGGTTTCAAGTTAATGCCAAATTCATCCATGAGATTTTTTTTTGCGTCAATCATTTTTATTCTTTACTTGGAGTAGAGGATTTTTCAATGCACAAAATGAGATTTCAAAGAATATTTACCCGAGGGTAAGATTGATGGGGATCACGATACACTTTGGGTCTACAGTGACGATCGAGACTGTTCATTTTGAGCAGATTGTCGATCTATGATTTTATGTATTTTTCAAATTTTTATTTACCTTGTTTTGGATGCCGTCATGATCGGAAAATCATAATTGTTGTTGGCTCTTGGTTCATATAAATAGTGATGCCCATTGATGAAATAAGAAAGAAACTGCACATTTCTTCGTGTTGCATTGAGCTTATGAGTTATTCAATAAAGTTGTGGAGTAGGTTGATGGAGCATAGGCATAAAAAGATCATTCAAGTATCAATGAATCAAAATCATGGTGAGGGTGGGGGTTGGGGATGGGGACATGAGGGATTGGATGAAAGAGGAAGGTGGGAGGAGGGAGGTGAAAGAGATGGACTTACTGGTCTTATTTCTTTGCATTGGGCTTTAAAGTGATAAATAAATAATGTTCATCTTTATTATTTATTGATGAGGTGGGAAACAAATTTGAATTTTATGGCCATTTCTTCGTTCATAAGGATGTGAAAGTACTCTTTGACTGAGGACCGTGATAGTGCAATGAATGATCATCTAATTTGTTATGCACGAGTGGTCAACTTTGTTATACGCTCATGAGGATGACTCCACAATAAGAGAAGAGTCAAGATGAGTCTCTTTTTCACTTATTTTTAATATTAATATATTAACTAAATAGTTTATCTTTTGTTATTTTAGGTGCGCCTTCGTCCTTCTATATAAGGAGGGCTAAATGTACTTGGAAATATATCTATCTTATCTTGGTCTTTGGAATCAGTCTAGTGCTGGGCAAGGGAGCTAACCTTAGTTTAAATTTTGGCGAGAACATATCTCTCTACTTTTTATTGTAATCTTTCATGTTCATGTTTCTCGAGTGTATTTTTTTCTCGTTCATATCAATTGACCCTCGATTGTATTTTGGCGAGTGCACGTTTCTTTAGTTTTTACTGTAATCTTTCATCTTCGTATTTCTCTAGCGAATTTCTCTTCTCGTTTGCATCAACTTAAATATGTTTAGGTGCAAATATGTATCATATTCATTTTAGTGTTGGTTATTTTGAATTCTTTGAATACTATATCTTCATTACCGTTTTTGTGCAGAACTAATTTTTGTAACATTCCGCAATTATGGTACTCTCCATTCACATCAAAAACTCCATTCTTTTGAGAATAGCTTATATTATATATTATCTTCAGTGCTGGAAAACATTTTATTGCATTTATGATATATATATATATATACTACCTTATAAAAAAATACCGTGACATGAAATTTAAAAATCATTGAGAAAATCAGATCCGTCAATGATGACATGATTAATACGGACCGTCCGATTACTTCCAACTTTTTTACTAGAGCTCCTACACCTACTATGATATGGTGTCCTTGGCTTATAATAAGGTGTAGGGTACCCTACAACATGAAATTATGATTTTACCTCTAAATTTATTAAAAAATGAATCATATGACTCGATTTTTAATCTCACAAAAATTATCAATGGTAAGAATTGAACTCAGGTTCCCTCTATATATCAAGCAAAGGTGACAACCATCACACCACAAGGTTTTTGTTGAAAAACATTGAACTATGTTTTATATATACGTATATAATTATGAACCGCTCCCGCCTAATTTCGCCACCCCCGCAGAATGTCGCCGCCCCCGTACCCTGACACTCGTGTGTGTATATGTATATATATATATATATTTTTTGTGTGTGTTTGTGTATAATGACATTCTTTGTTTACTTCTTGTTTAGGGTGATGTTGCTTTCTTGTCACCTCCTTGGGGAGGTCCAGACTATGCTAAAGCCCAGATTTATGACATGGGATCACTCAAGCCTCATAATGGGTTGGTATTTCCTTCTTGGTTGTTTTTTCTTGTATAATTTAAACCTGACCCATAAATGTTCTTTTTTAATCAGATACCATCTTTTCAAGACTGCAAGCATGATTGCTGCCAAAATTGTAATGTTTCTTCCTCGAAATGTTAATTTAGATCAACTGACGGATCTTTCGTTGTCTACCGATCCTCCATGGAAACTTGAGGTACTTTGTTATGTTGGTTTTCTTGTCCAATCTTTTCAATAAATAGTTATCTGTTCTTATTAAATTTCTTGCATACTTTTATGTAATTTCATTAGATGTAATTTTATGCAGTATGTGTATATACGGGAACGAACAAGTGCTGACGAGTGAAATTGCACTAACACAAGAAATCGGATACAAACTCACGAGGGATAATTGTGCCAAAATTTTAAGGGGTGTTTCCCTCCCGGAGCTCCTCTCTAAAAAGAGAGAAAACTAAGGCTCCGTTTGGCGCGGTTTTTTGCTCCGGTGAGTTTGGACAAAAATGTCACCATCATAGAATGCATGTTTGGCAAGACAATGGTTATGACCACCATAAAAAAACTAGTTTTGAACATAAAAGTCGATGAACTTACTGACTCATGCATAAACCCTGGTAAACTTTATATAATGGAAAACACCATTGGGTGAAACATTTATCTTTCCGATTTTGCCCATTCTTTGTTACATCTTGATAATAGTAGGCTTAATTTTGTCTTTTTTATTTTATTCTTAATTTCTATTAAGTTTTGCATTCGGGAAAACCAAAATTAGCTCGGGGACAACGAACGGCTGTGCACGACCACTAACGCATATACAAAGAGACGCACACAGTGAATTGTTTACAGCTTATTGACAGTTTCGCCGTGTCCTGTGCTTGTAGGTGGAAAAGAATTATTTGAATGGGAAGCTAAAATCAATCACAGCCTACTTCGACAATACCGGTGAATAGGATTACCAGAATTTTCGGTAAATTTAATCTCCAGGTGGATTCCAGATATCAGTTTTTGCTGCACAAATGTGGATCTCTCTAGCCCCATAAGTTATCACAAGGCATGCAAGCAAGAAAAATCATCAGCCAAATTCTATGATGTATGATATCAAATATTTATAGTTCTCTTATCTTTATATGTACATCAAGGCAAATACTTTTTGTTGAGACTTCTTTATTTCTACTCAGCTGACCTCTGGAAATTTTGTTCGTCTCTCTCGTAACACGATAATTTGTAACAGAATGCCTCCGCAATGACCGCGAATTTGTAGCCATATTAAAGTATGAGTTCATAATCCGGTGCTTATAAATAAGATGACACCTCTGCCCGTGTGCGACAATGGATCGAGATCTTGTATTTGGAGTTCCGCGACCAATTTTGAGATTATCACGATTTGGTAGCGTCTTGCGTGGTTCGCGGGTCGTGCCGAGCCTCTTGTGGTCCAGCTCACGTGACTGTTGAAGTGTTATTATGATTTTACAAATATTATTTATAATTAATAAATACTATTTATCTTACTAGAAAAACAACTGTTTATCAATGCATGAGACTAAAGTGATTAGAATTCTTAATATCTACTCCAAAAATTCCAAGTACTTGTAATTTAAAACTATCAATGGTGTGTTAAACTGCTTTTTTTCTCTGAAAATTTGCGTGGTCTCGATCTCGTCTGTTTGTCGGGGCCATGGCCTCACGCGGGCGGGATTTTTGTGGATATCTCGCCTATTGTAACCGCGCGGAGGCCCTCCGCACAGATTTTCTCCGCAGGGCTTTGCTCTGCCAAACCTATACAATGAGTAATTTTGTTGAGAGAAACCCTAAATCCTGCCTAATTGATATGACTATCACCTCTGTGTCGACTAATTTTACCTATAATAATTGAGTATAATTGGGAGCAACAACTAGACGCAGTTTGGCATAATTCGGTGTAACTAGGGCTTCGTTTGGCATGGCGGTGACGGTCGTGAACTCGGTAGTTATGAATCATCGTTTGTGAACGCCCGATCTCACCTAAGTAAGTTCATCCACTTTTATGTTTAAAACTAGTTTTCTTTTCTCGGTGTCACTCATAACTGCTGTCATGTCAAACATACATTTTATGATGGTGACATTTTTGTTCAAACTCACGAGATCAAGTAAGCACCGTCAAAAGGAGTCTAGGTGTAATACATTCATCTAACTATAACATATTGTTTCTCTAATGAAATCCCTATATTACATAGACTATTGAAAATCGAGGATTACCGACACTCACTAAAGTCGGGAGGAGCTTCACTTTGAGGAGATGATTTATGCATAAATACTTGGTAGTAATGCGGCATCTTTTAGCGACAAAAATGGAACATTCCTTTCAGCATGTTGTTGCCTGTGCTCTTCATTATGTTCACATCCAAGGGCAAAACTGTACACGGGCTTACCCAGGCTCGTGCTAGGGTTCAATTTTCGGAGAGAAAAAAATCTAGATTGGTTGGCTCATACAAATTGAAAACTTTAAAGTTGATTTCTGTACATCCGCTCACCAAAATTCAAATCCGAAAGTGACTTTTGACTCGTATCGAGAAAACACACAAATTTTTTAATTAAAGGTTTTCATGGATTTTTGATGAGACTCCAATTTAGATCATGGCTATGTTTGGTGCGGAGGTTGGGCGGGCGCGAATTTCATCCGCGTTGTTGATTCGCAGCCGATGTCCTAAACAGACCCCATATTGACATTCCAGAGCGGATTTCCTGAGGTTGGATGATTGGATGAAGGAACAGTCATGAGCAACAGACTTGTAGATGGTAGACGAAGATTCTCTAAAAAATTTTTGGCACAATCAGAAAACTTAAAAAGTTGATGATGTAAACACACCAGCTTTATAAATGTTAGTTTTCCCTAATTATTTTCATCTAAACTAGTTTATCAAGTGTCTAGAAATTTCTTAATATAAGTATTTTGATAGCGGATTAGAGGCATATGAACCTGTCCAAGATCCGCATAAAAATTTTAGGCGATTGTTATTCGCAACCCGTATTTGTCTATTCGCAGATATTTTTGTTATCCGCAGATTAGTAAAGAAAATAAAAAAAAAACTTAGAAACTGTCAGGAAAAAAGGCAAATGCATAACACTTAAGCTACACAAGGCGCAATGAACTTTGGGACTCCTTATATAATCTATACTATATATTATAATTTTAAGAGGAGGATTACCATTACACCGTCAAAGTAATAGTAGCAGTTGAATTACTTTTTCAAATCAAATATATTTAAATTTAAATAAATCAATTATTTAAATAATATTTTATTAAAACACCAAAATTCCAAGAGTGTTTTAACGATACTTTTTACTTACAACATTAAATAATTTTATAAAAAAATATGTAATAAATTTAGATGCGTATCGTACGAACAACAATAATACTACTATCAAACACTATGTAGTGAATATTTTTAGTGAAGTAGTAGTATTATCTTCATCTTACACTGCCTACAAGAGCTGCGCGAATGATCATGGTGAATCCTCGTGCACTATCACTCACTAAGAATTATATATACTATCTCACCATTTGATTTTCTCACTTTTCAAAGTTTTCACCTCTAAAATATTGTTGCCAGCTCTCTCTTCTGTGTGCGCATTTGATTCTTTTAAGATGACTCGCTCTGCTGACTCACGAGCATGCTAGTATAATCGTTGTATTTTGATTTTTTTTACTCGTGCTTGTGCTGAAGTAAAATCTTAGCGGACTTCCGCCACTATTCACAACGCTCTATTGCAAGGAAGAAACTTGTACTCTTGGGTGGCAGTAGAAGCCAAAAAGGAAACAACTCCTAGCCAATATCATGTTGTACAACCCTCATTCTTCGAGGGTAAGCCCATTCAAAGTCACGTAGGTAGAAGTCAAGGTCAAAAGGTCAGCACAGAAGCCGGCAGTCCAAGACACAAGGCAACTCAGCCAGCAGGGACGAGCTGGGCGAGCAAGAGACGAGCTGGGCGAGCAAGAGGCTTTACAGATTCATAAGTCTCTTTGATTTTTTTTTTTTTTTGATCTACCCTTAACAATGATGATGCCGTTGATCCGCGAATAACAGCTGACTAGAATGAGTGAGATCGTACATTCATCAACGGATAGTTGAATTGGAATAAAGCTTGCTTGGCAGAACTGGTAGGGCACCCGAGTCACTCTCTCTGTTCGTTCTTATAAAACCCCGGAGCAAGTGGAAAGGAAGCTGAGCGCCTGAGCGGGGCGGTGGAGGCATCGGCATTACGCACCGCCGGCGGCGGGAAAGATTTTGAGAGGGAGGGTCATGGTAGGGCTCGAGCTGTTTAGCCAGAGCGTGCGATCTCCTCATACATAATTGTAGTGTTATGCTCCCCTCTCCTTTTTTCTTCAATCTTCTTCTCCTCTTCGACTATGGTCGAGAACCCAAGAGAATCCTTAGAAAAGGAATGTGTAAGAGAGAACAATCACTCTGTGTTGTTTGCCAATCTGCAGGAGAGTGAGAGATTTTGAGCGGGTGCAGTGACGTGAGAAGGAGATGAATGTTAGGTTAGCCTTTCTTATGATATGAGTTCCCTCTGAAGAGCGATTGATAGGAAAGCGAGAAAAGGATAGGGGCGCTTTTCTTGCCGGTGATTGCGAGCGAGTTCCCGTTTCTTTTGGCTTTGTCCTCTTCGGGTTCATGGCGACCAAACTTGTGGTTTGTATTCAGCCCATGATCTACCAAATCTTTCTTATTATATTCGTTCCCTTCTTAATAATTTATAATTTTGAATCCGTCTCCAGGTCCTCGGGATTCCTTGGGATGTGGATACCCCTGAGTTGAGACAATACATGGGCAAATTTGGGGAGTTGGATGACTGCGTTGTGATGAAGGTTTTCACTTCCTCATCATATTTGAAACATTTATATCTAAACCCTTGGTACAATGAACATCTTTGTTTGATAGTTTTGTTCCACTCTGCTTTATGTTTTATTTGAACGCCTTCTGAATTGATCTTCCCTGACATTTACAAATTGTTCGTCTTTTCACAAGCTGGACTTCTGTGCTATTTGAACTCAATTGTACTTTCGAGATTGTTTTTATTTTCCATGCTTTCCTCTCTGCTAACTATTTGAACTTGTACTTTAAGTAGATGTTTACTTTCCCGTCTTTTCTGAGATTGAACACTTGACAAATGCCACCTAACATAAATATATTTTTTAATTAAGCGGAGACAGATTTAGAAGGGGAGCCTTGGCGCACTGGTTGAGGTGTTGCCGTGTGACCTTGAGGTCACGGGTTCAAGCCCTCGAAGCAGCCTTTTGCAAAAAATGCATGGTAAGGTTTGCCTACATTTCACCCTTGTGGTGGGACTCTTCCCCGGACCCTCGCTGCGCGGGGATGCCTTTGTGCACCGGGCTGCCCTTAAGCGTAGACAGATTTTGAATGGTCCTTGATGGGAAACTCACTGAACCCTAGACAAAAAATAAGTTATAAATAATCGCTGGTTCTTACTCGTAGACAATATTTATTTATGACCTATGTTTTTTTTCTTAGGTTGATTTCATGTCTAGGTATTGGGTAGGGGAAAGGATTGGAAGAGAGAGAGAGAGAGAGAGACAAAGATAATGGGAGGGGGAGGGTTTTGGTGGCGGCAATCTGGCGTTGGTGGGAATGAGGTAGTTTGAGATGGGTTGGGTGGTGGTGGTTGCCACTTCTTGCTGAGATGGTTCTTTGGATTCTCAATTCATAATCTGCACACAATAACCAATAAGATCGTTATATGAATTGCATGTGCGTGACATGAATCTCGAGCTTGTGAGGTGGGAAGAGGTTAAGCACATTATGAGTTGAGACTGTTCTTCATAGGTGTGGTTGTGCTGTAGAATGATATGAGGTTGTTGGCCATGGGATTGGGTGACACAATTATCGGGAAGGGAAACACGCTGACGTAGTGATGGGCATCGGGTTGTCGTTTGGTGTGGGATGTTGCACTGGTAACTTGGATGGAGGTTGCCCGATGTTCATTATAGGTAGGCAAGTACGACATGGAATCTCGAGCTGCGGGAGACAAACAAAGGGGTAGGTCTGGTCGTGCTGCAAAACAATATGGGGTTGTCAGATGGGGTTGCCATGCCACAGGATTGGGTTGCAGAATTATTGGGTCGAGCAGCACGTTGATGTTGGGTTGGACATCGGTTTGCCGTTTGGTGGGGGGTGGGGGGGGGGGGGGTTGCACTGACAACTTGTAGGGAGGTTGCCCGATGTTCATTATAGGTCGGAAAGTACAACATGGAGTCATGAGTTGAGACCGACAGTCGAAGGGAGTAGGATGACCAATTTTTGGGGCGACATGTTGTAACGCTGCAATGAGCGTATCAAATCTGGTCTCAAGGATGCATTAATATTTGTAGGGACTAGGGAGGGAGGAGGTGGAGTTTGCCACGAAACGGGTAACATACTATCAGAGAGAGTGATGACGTTGATTACCGACATCGATCAGATCACAATGATATATGTATTTACACACGCATGCACGCTCACTACACACGCATGCACACTCACTACACACATGCATTATTCGTCATGCACGGGGCACAATGTGCTATGACTACAATACCCGACTTTCACTTAGAGTATTATTATCACTACACTGCACACAGGGGCACTGTGCACGACCGTTACATATATATATATTAGATTAGGGAGGTCAAAATTGAAGGACTGTGATTATTTTGATGGTCTTAATTAAGGATCATGACCAATTGTTGGGATTGTTTTGTTGGTCCCATATTTTTCTTTATAGTATAGCATAGATAAAAGATGCTTTGACTTTCCAAGAGTTGAATTTTACAATGAATTCAAACTATTTACGTGTGGTAAGTGACTGGATGACTGTTTTTCATTGTTTTCGTGATAGAATTTTTTTAATAATGTGTTTTGACTTGCCAAGAATGAACTTTTACAATGAAGACTATTGGATCTAGTATGCAACCTTATAATACATCAGAGGGGAGGGGAAGATGCGAATAATGTTTCGCATGACCACTACTATAAACGACAAATTTTCACTAAATTATAAAATATTCAAGACACAATAGGTTGATAAATTCAAAGTAGATGCAATTGAATCATAAATATAGTGAGAGCACAAGTATGCATAAGAATAAAAAAGTAGGATTAATATAATAATTGAATTTGTCCTTGGATAACAATCCGATATCTGGTTGGTACTGCCTTACACAATCTACTACACACTAGTAGAGAGTATGATAAGCTTAAACATGAAATGCTCACCCGGTCTTGCTAACCTAGACAACCTTAGATCAAACTATCCTAGTTTTCCCAAATCAGATGTCCTAAACTAGGATGGATTCAATTGGCCGTATTTTGTTCTAATAAGCTTTGAGCCAAATGAAGAATCCTTGGAAGCATTGTGAGTGGGGATTTTGAGTTTCTTTCTTCTCCCTATGTTTTCTTCCAAGATAATGCGTTGAGCTTCAAGAGAAAGGTTCCTCCTCTTTTTCCAGCAATGGAGTTAGGGATTATTCTTCAAAAGAAGAGGAAGATGATGAAGTGGGCCTTTGAAGATCTCCTTGGTAGATGCCTTCTTCTCCTTGAGGAAGTAGCTCCAAATCCAATTGGATGTGCATGGAAAATGGATGGGGGTGCTTTGAGAAGCTAGGTCTCCTTTGTCTCTTGGATTGAGCACTTATCTAAGCCTATTGAATTTCTGTGCCGTATCGAGAACCCGATGAAGTATATTAGAGGCCTGATAGCTATTGCAGGTTCTGATTAAAAACTCATGATTAAAGTGGGGCTCTAGTTGGAATTTCAACATTCTGTGGTATATCAGATCTCAGATATATGGATCAAATCTTTGATTATTCTTGGAAATAAATGTCATTCTAGAATATACCGAGAACTTGATAGGTTGTATTAGATCCCCGATTATTTCAGGTAAGAATGAGCTGGGAACAAGTGGATTTCCTTGAGCAGGAGGTCCTGCCTGTTATTGGACTTATCAGCATCCCAAAAGAGGCTATCAGTGGACCGATAGCTCCAGTACTTGAGTATTCGATATGAAAACCTGCACATGCTAAACACTCCATAATGTTTGTTAAAAGATTGTGGAGGTCAGGTCGATGTGTGAACAAATACGAGTAATTTTTGTACTTTAGAATAGTAGAATACTATACTATACTATTTTATACTTTTGACTAGTAATAGTTTCTACTTCTCTTATAGCTTTGCTTGTTTCGTAAGATTTGCTTCTTAATTATTCCTTTTTTCTTTTCTCACATAAATTTTATTTCATTATATTTGCCAGCATCAACGCTCTTAGATGGTTGAAAATCTCTGCATGTCTTTTACTCATTTATATCATCTTATTTTTAAAACAGGAAAGGCATCTGGTAGATCACGTGGTTTTGGTTATGTAACATTTGTCTCTGCAGATGATGCTAAGGTGATTATACTATTATCGGATTTTCTTTTCGATATGTATGCTGATGATTTTGGGCTCATATGCTTATATGTTTCTATTTATAGTTGATCTTAATTTCTCGTCCCCGTTTTTTTTCTATAGTAAAGGCAAGCTCTCTTCCAAAACAACAAATTTTAAAATTTAAATTCAATCACTGCAGTTATCTAGTTTTATTATTATCATGGAGTCAAGTTATTATATCGAGTCAAATGTATTAGTCGAGTCGTTTCGTTTTATTAGTTGCGTCAAGTCCGTTATGTTTTACGTTTTCAAGTTATTTACAGCCATGCCATTGGGGGTATTATATAAACCCATGGAGTCTTGTAATGAGGGATTATGAAAGAAGTAAATCAATTTCTCGTCTATCTCTAAAGTTCTCCCTCTCTCTAGCTTCTCTCTTCTCAACTCCTTCTCCCTCATTCTAGGGTTAGCCCCTTGTATCCCCGCTCCCACCGCTGTTTCCATACACCACCGACGAAGCCTCACAAGTAGGCTCGTAACAACTTGGTATCAGAGATCTCCATCCTCCCCTCCGACCCCAACATTTTCTCGTTCCCGACTCCAACGCCGCAGCCACGCAAGCACGCCAACCTTCATCCTTTAGCAACTTGTCGTTTCTTCAACAGTTGTCGACTCCACAACCACGCAAGCACGTCAATCTTCATCCTTCAACGGCTTGTCATTCCCGACTCCAACGTCCTCCAGTCGACGTTCCCTCGTCTGAACCCTCGTCTTCATCTGCTTCATCGACGATGCCACGACTGCTTCCGTCTGACGCCCTCGTCCAGTCGACATTGCTGTCTTCCTCCAGAACTGATGCCCCCTCCCCCCCCCCCCCCCCCCCCCCCCCCCGCGCAGCTCCATCCGCATGCTGCTCCATCATCGAGTCCCCAGAGCGGCGTTGTTCTGTTCGAAAGCGTCACACTACCTCTACGCCCACCTTTCTCGAGCCCCTCAAGCCTGGCCGAACCGCACGCCTCTTTGCGCACCTTCCTCTGTTCGTTCTTTTCGAGTCCCACACCCGCCCGTCCAATCAATTATTCAATTGATTAATTAATCAAGTATTTGATTAATTCATTCATTATTAAAAACATAATAATTGAATATGGACGTGCAATTACGGTCCGCCCAGGTGTCCGTGTTCCTGGACTACTCCGGGACTCCCTCCACGCCTCGACGCAGCTCATTGCCGACATCTGCAATGGGTCGAGGACGACAATTTCGTTGTCATTACCGCCGATTCCGCAGATTCTCCTCATGCAATTGCCGCCACCGCCACCCACTGACGCTTCCCCGCGCTCTGCGATGGTCGTCGCCCCGCCTTCACTTATAGTGGTTTCCGCAACCCATCGCCATCATCAGCACCACCGGTCTGCCGCTGATGCCGGACATTGCTCCATCTGCCCCAACTCCGCTTTCCTCGACCACCTCGTCGCCTCTCCTGCCGGCCATTGCTCCATCAGCCCCGACTCTGCTTGCCCCGACCACCTCACTGCCTCCTCTACCGGCTCTTGCTCCGCCGACCCCTACCTTGCCGCTGCCTCCGGACACATCGCCGATTCTTCTGCCAGCCCTTACTCTGCCGATCCCGACGGATCAGTTCCTACCGCCGGCCCTTTCCCCTCCGACTGTCTTGCAACTGTTGCTCACCACCGCTCCGCTAGCCCCGCCGGACACATTCCTTTCGCGGTCCGTTGTTCCGACGGCGCCACCGCTCCTTGCCGAAGCCATCACAGACGCGGGGCACTACCAGGCGCTATTCTGGCGGGAGATCAAGATGCCAGATGACTCGGCCATCTACGCGAAGTTCAAGCTTGAGGGCAAGCTCTCTTTCGAGGACGAATGAGATGTTATGGTTCCTATACGTCAGTTATCTAGTTTTATTATTATTATGGAGTCAAGTTATTATATTGAGTCAAATGTATTAGTCGAGTCGTTTCGTTTTATTAGTCGCGTCGAATTCGCTATGTTTTACATTTTTCGGGTTATTTACACCCGTGCCATTGAGGGTCTTATATAAACCAGTGGAGTCTTGACAATGGGGGATTATGAAAGAAGTAAAGGAAGAAAGCGCAAAAACTCAGAAATAAAATAGAAAAGAATGAATTTAAGCTCTAGAGCATTTTAACAAAGAGTCAAAAAGAAGTTTTATATAGGTTCTCTAGTAAATCTGTGTAGTCATTTCTTCCAAGATGAATGGTATTGCAGCCTTCACCAAGGCGACGAGTATTTACCTCTAGAGATTTCAATCCTATGAGTGAGCCTTTTCCACTAAAGACCACTTAACCAAATATAGTTCTTTACATTGAAGACTTTGGAACCACTATTCAAATCTTTTGAAGGGAGATCTTGTAATCCTTATAGAAGATTAGAGAGAGAAGGAGGTTGGGAGAGAGAGAGGAGGTTGGAAGTTGTGTTTCAAGGGAAGAGATACACTGTTTATATTAGATAGAAAGAGAGTGGGTTGAAGAGGGGTAGAGAGTAATAACATGGTTAGGAGGTGAGAAGAGGGAGTGCTTCATTGTCAAGAGAATGTATATTGCTCAGAAAGAAAATAGAAAAGAATGAATCTAAGCTCTAAGCTCTAAGCTCTAGGCCATTGCTTGATTTCACTGTTCGGTAGGGATAATTGCTTGATTTTGCTCTCCGAAAAGGATAATTGCTTGATTTTGCTCTCCGAAAAGGATAATTGCTTGATTTTGTTAGCCAGCGGGGATAAATAGGAAGAAACCAGTGCAAAGAGAGGTCGTCCAGATCTGACGGATTTGTGTCCACTAGGAGGCTGGAATCACAAGGAAACTATACATGTAACCGTTAAATTAGTAGGCGATTAGCTTGTTATAGAAGTTGGAGGAGCTTTTTGGTGGTTTCCGGCGGTGGTTACTTGCAGTTATAGGTAGATATTTGTGTGTGGGTGGAGGAGAGGTGTAGAGATGGCTGACCGGCCCTTGTCTGGGTGATTTCCGGCAGCTGAGGAGGGATGGGGATGGCAAGGGGCTTGGCTAGGCTTCAACACCTAGGTTCCGCGGCTTCGACACCGTTAAGGGATCACAAAACATGAAATTTCTTCTCCAAATTCTACAATAATCTGAATTCAACTCCAACTTCCATATTTATAGGTAAAAGGAAAACAGTGGACGCCTATGATTGGCCGGCACAAAATACACGTAAAAGGTACATGAACAATGTACGAAAAAAAATGAAAATACATTAGAAATGTCCCGTTGACGCTCTGAACGGGACTACAGGCTCAAATCGACCATACGACGATCTTAACTCCTCCTATGAATGTAAACCCGAATGAGCTCTGATACGGTTGGTGATACACGGAAAATGGTTTATACGCAGGTGCACGTGTCAGATCAAGTAATAAAGTGTGAATAAAGATCGTTCCCACAGAGAAGTGATTAATCTAATGCTTGCAAATACTAATTACACCGTTTCTTTAAATCCAAGTAAATCAAATGAGGTGATTTTGAAAATAAATAAACAAAACTCTAATGAAGATTTAAACTAAATAAACTATTTAAAAATACATTTCTATCAGTTGGGAAAAACAGTCTTGTATTTCTGATTTCCTATATCTATTATGATGATATTTGAAAGTAATATTCTATAAGATTGTTCTTTAATTTATCTTGCAACGACTTTATAGAAGTCCTTATCTGTCGATATTAGAAATCTTGATATCTTACACTCCCCTAGTCATCTCTAACTTAGATGGAATGAAAATATTATGAAGAGTAAAAAAATCAAGGTCGTTAGCAAGAAGAGGAAATCTCTTTCTTCCTTCTATGCTATTGTGAACTTATGAAACACATAACACTTCTCCTTTCTCGAATCTTGAAGCGCGGTAAAATTAAAGAAACTTTGGTTAAAAATTCACACCACTCATCTCTCGATTCTCGCGACGCAATCAAATAGCCTTCAAACTAATACTACGCAACTCATCTCTCGATTCTCGCGGCGCAATCATAGATGAAAGCATATTCCAAATGTTTCATTATCAAATTCATAAGTTCCATAAAGATAAATTATAAAACAAACTTAAACTTAAAAGAAATCTATCATCAAAACACACATAGTACTCTCATCATACAAGACTATGAGAGTTTAGTTTATAACTGAGATAGCACACCACAAAATTAGGTAGATCTTACAGTACATGATGCCTGAAATTAGAATCTTTCCTCTCCAATGACTCTTTCGCAAATCCTCAATAGGATTTTGTCCTCAGTCGTTCGCCCCCTTGGTTCGAATGTCGTCCTCCTTTCTCTCCTTGTGTATTTATGGGCGTTCACCATTTCTAGAATCTTTTCTCCCTCCAATGAATGCATTGTTTCACTTTGTAACCGCCAGATTTGAAAGATTTTGAATTTAAATTTTTAGGATTTGCCGATATGTTACAACATATTTAAAAAATGTTGCAACATAATTCTTTCTGCACTTTTCTCTGCGCCCAACACCAATATTTATGTTGCAATGTAGTCGCAACATTTTTCCAGCACTTCTCTTTTAACTGTTTTTCAATCCCTTTGGTTGCTTTAAAAATGTCTATGAAAACATATAAAAATAGAGATAATATCCAATCTTGACCAAAATAATAATTATTCTAAATTTAACACATTTAAACTTATATTTATCAAACATATTGAACAACATGGTCAAAATTAAGGATCAAGATAACTTATTTGTGAGAAATTATTAGTTGGCCCGCCTGAGAACTATGATTCCCATCACTATGAACCGAAAGTTGCCCTAGCTAGTGGTTTTTTTACTTCAGAATCAGTGTCATTAATAGATCGTTGGATAGATCGATGCAGATTGTGTTGACTTTCCTTCATGCCCACGGTATTGCACTTTATTGGTTGAAATTTGATTTTAACTAAAAGCAAGAAGCAGACCGTTGTAGCAAGGTTGAATGTTGAGGTTAAATACAAAATTATGTAGGTAAACTACATGTAAGTTGATGTGGACAAACTTCTTATTGAGCTTGACTTCCCTTAGGAAGATGAACCTGTAATGCTCCTATGTAGTTATCAAGCTACATTACATATTGCATCATAGCCCGCTGTTTTTTGAAATGATAAAATATATTGAGATTGACTATTATTTTGTCTGTCATAAGGTTGAGTCCAGAGAGTATCACATCCTTTGTTAGTTCAATTGGTTATGGCTGATTTGACGACAAAAGTAGTTACAGGATCTCAGATTTTGGTATATATGTACAATAGTCTACGAATATACTTACCACTTGAAAGGAAGGGTTGAATATTTTAGTATGTAGATTTGGGTCTGTTTATGATAAATACCTTAGCTGTAAAGAGAGTCAACTGCCTTACATACATACTTACATGTACATACATACTTACATGTACATACATACATACATGTACATACATACATACATACATACATACATACATACATACATGTACAATACATGTACATACATACATGTACAATACATGTACATACATACATGCACAATACATGCACATACATACATGCACAATACATGCACATACATACATGTACAATACATGTACATACATACATGTACAATACATGTACATACATACACACACACATACACACACATACACACACATACACACACATACACACACATACACACACATACACACACACATAGACACACATACACACACACATACACACACATACATATACATACATACATATACATACATACATATACATAAATACATATACATACATACATATACATACATACATATACATAAATACACATACATACATACATATACATACATACATATACATAAATACATATACATACATACATACATACATACATACATACATACATATACATACATACATATACATACATACATATACATACATACATACATATACATACATACATATACATACATACATATACATACATATACATACATACATATACATACATATACATACATACATACATACATACATACATACATACATACATACATATACATACATACATACATATACATACATACATACATATACATACATACATATACATACATACATTTACATACATATACATACATACATGTGCAATACATGTACTTACATACATGTACATACATACATGTACAATACATACACATACATACATACACATACATACATGTACATACATACACATACATACATACACATACATACATACACATACATACATGTACATACATACATGTACATACATACATGTACATACATACATGTACATACATACATGTACATACATACATACATGTACATACATACATACATGTACATACATACATGTACATACATACATGTACATACATACATGTACATACATACATGCATGTACATACATACATGTACACACACACACACATACACACACACACACATACACACACATACATACATACATACATACATACATACATACATGTACACACATACAGACATGTACACGCAAACACACATACACAGACATGCACACACCCACACACAGACACACACGCACATACACACACGCGCACACACACACACACACATACACACGCACATACATACATACATGTACATACACACATGTAAATACACACGTGTACATACATACATGTAAATACACAGATTCACAGAGGATAATATGTGTGGAGGAGCTCTTAGACGAAGAAGACCTTGAGGGTTCCTCAGTGGTCGGTAGTGGTCTGTGGATCCAGGGCAGCGACGTGCGGCGGAATGTAGGGATCTTCAAAAGGAAACGACAGTGTTGTCGATCTATGGCAGCGAGGTGCGGCAGAATGGAGGGAGTCTTCGTTTGAGTGAAGAAAAGCGTAGAGGGATGTCGAGAGTGAGTGAGTTCCGCAGGAGCCTTAGGTCTGCAAATGCGGTGGAGAGGTAGATAATGAGTTTTACGGGGGGGGGGGGGGGGGGATTGAATTCGTGAGAAATTTGACGGATGTAGAAGAACTCGAGGGATCGAGCGGCTAGGATGAGCTTGGGAAATTGATCGGACGGTCAATATTTGTTTGTCGACCATATTACACAATAAGTGAATATCTTTATATATTAATATATGCACACACACACGAGTGACAGTGCACGGGCGGCCCCCCAGTGCGATCACGACAATACCACAGCTGTAATAATACCTACACCGGTTGCGAACGGGCTCCGCCTGTCCATGCGTTCAATGAAATTCGGTAGGTATCGCTGTGATGGTCTTCCACTATTTCACCACTAAAGTATTTCCTTATATATAATAGAGATATAGGGTTAATTACCCGGACCTCCTCTGAGAGTTTGCATAATTACAGGAGATGTCCATATTTCTCGAGCTTATGATTTTCTTTTGCAGACTACACTTGAAAGCGAGCATGTCCTTGGGAGCAGGACTCTTGAAGTCAAGATTGCAACTCCGAAGGTTGATAAGCTTGTTGATTTCATTTCTTAGTGCAGTAATAGCAGTTGCTTGCTACTTGTCAAAACATTTTATTTATTTATCATGTGGCCATAATAAATTCATTTTACAGGAAGAAATGAGGGCACCCGTGAAGAAAACAACTCGATTTTTTGTGGCTAGAATCCCGCAGTCTGTCACAGAATCAGCATTCCGAAGGTATATTCTGAAGGTTGATTGCAATTTTAGTTTCCAGTTATTCATGACAAATTTTGCAGTTATTTTGAAACTTTTGGAGAGATAACAGACTTATATATGCCAAAGGTGAGACACGTAGGCTGTTAGAATTCTTATGCAAGTGAGGGATTTTGATATATAATTTTGTTCATTTGCATCTTCGGTGTGTTGTATATGCACCTATGCTTGCTCAGATGTTACGCATTGGAATTCAGATGTATAGTTTCTTGTCAGTTACGGCATATTTGTGTTGGTTAAAAGGTCCGTCCCACATAGTTGAAGTTCTAAGAACTATACTCTCTTTTCAACTTGAGTGATATTTACCTAGCCCAAGTGCTATTAAAATGTAATGCAAGATGCATTGATTTGTCCTAAGTTGGGTGGAATTGCTGCATGCTATTTTTTCCTCTTAAGACCAAGTTTCCATGATCAACTGTCTAATAAAAGATTAAAGAAGCTTTCTTTAGAAGAGTAGTTCAGATTCAAAGACGAGATAAGGCAGCAGATGATGTTAGCACTGAAAATGAGGCCGTGCTTTCAAATAAACAAATTCTGGAAATGGCAGAAGCTGATAGATAAAGGATATCATCGAACCTAATTCAGTAGATTAATATGAATCAAGATACAATATATTGAAGTATGCTCGATACACAAAAATCTTGAGCAGATCCCTCTAAAAGTCCTCTCCTATGAGAGCCTACAAAACTAAATTATCCAAGATCCCTTCAAAGAGTCTCCTACACTCCCTTCTATAGGTGGGAGTGGTCATACACGAAATTGTAGAAATGCTACTTAGGGCCATAAAATAAAGGACAAATGCCAGATTACAGTAACAACGCTTGGCGATGTAGCTGTGTGCCCGTAAGTGTCAGCAACGAGCATCAGAGGATCCGAGTTAGCAAAGTCGGGATCATCATTTTCGGATTCAATCAGCAAGTACAAGTCCTTGAGAGGGAATTTTGTGTGGGCGAGTACGGCTGCAGGCAACAAAAACAGAGGCCCTTTCGGCGTAGCTCGATATACTCATGGTCAGATAAATGCTGGGGTAGTGGGGGTACCGCGGTGAGAAACCGGGAGGCTGTGGCGGACCGATCAACGGAGGTTCATGTGGAGGCAATATGATTATTCTATCACGCATGAGAGAGTAGACATGTTGTGGAAACGAAGGCGCCCGCCAATGTGGGGTTGTAGGCCCTCTAGGAAGTACCCCGTGTAATGGTCTGAGGAGAGTCTGATGATGTGCGTTGTGACCTCGATGAACTAGGCCATGTAAATGACGATGGTGTGTCAGATTGGCAAATGGAGCTAATGCACTTGTGAGCATTGCCCACTTAACGTGTGTTGTAGTGCTGGAGGAGTTCCTCCTTCAGTTGTGGGGCATGAGAGATCATAGATATTTTGACGTGTCCAACACACCCAGTGTAGCGCAGGGCTTTCCATGTTGATTAACTCTATGAGAATCTTCTGGTTGGCGGGGGTGGAGTGGAGGTCAAAAATCTGCTCGGCGTTGGCTATCCAACAGATCTTGTTGATGTCGTCGAACACCAGATTCTTAATTTGATGAAGGTGGGCAGGGTGAATGTCCTTGGCGGTGTTGGAAACCCATGCAGTCAACGATGGGCTGAAAGAGGGGTTGTGGTGAAAGGGTTGGAAGTGCCGATTGGTAGCAGTGGTCGTGAGCCCGCGGAGGAGCGTGAGATCTATTAATCGAGTTTCTAGTTGATCCAAGCGAGTGGAATCAGTGAAAGCCGAAGTGGAGGCTTCCTCATTGGCACATAGGTCCATTGAATGAGTCGTGAGCATGAATCAGAGGAGCCGGAGAGTGGACGTCGAGAATGGAATGTCCAACTATGGTGTTGTTGCGGGTTGTGGGCGGGTTGCCTACTGCAGGCGTAGTCAAGGAGTGGGATCTGGAAGAGATTTGGCAGGAGGATCCACTACAAGCGACATAGGAGTGGGAGAGGGAATCACGTCAAGCTTTGCGTGCGGCGAGCGTCAACTGCAAACATTGGTGATCTCGTTTTGGGAGTCTTAGCAGGTTCGATCTAACCCAGGACTACGAATCCGATGTGAGAATGAATCAGAGCGGTTTGTTGGGGTGAATTGATGCGCATGATTCCTGTTCAAGCCGAAGCAGAAATCAATATGGGGCAGTGAACGACACTAGATACTAGAAGAAGGGCTTTAAGGTACTGGAGTAAACCCTAAGTAGGTCGCAAGTTGGACTAGTTGATAGCTAAGAGATATCTTCGAACTAAATTCAGTAGATTAATACAAATCAAGATACAATATATCGTGATATGCTCGATACCCAAACCCTTGAGGGCATGATCCCTGTAAGAGTCCTCTCCTATGACGGCCTACAAGACTAAGGGTCCGTTTGGTTGGGCTTATTTGCTCCGGTGCGTCTGGAGAGAAACTCCATTTCACCTATAAGCGGCGTTTGGCGCGCCGTCTGCTTCCGAACGGCGTTTCTTAATAAACGCCGTTTCTTCTTTAAGCCCAAACACGACTCCTAGGGCCAGTCCAGACGCGATCTCCTCCTCCATTCGTTGCGGTCCGCCTCTCCCCCGCTCCAGGACGCGACTCCTCCTCTAGGTTTTCGATTGTCGCCGGAAATCTCGCCGCCAAGCGACTCCTCCTCTCCACAGCTCCACGCGCGACTCCTCCTCCATTTGCTTGCGATTTCAGATCTTCCTTCCTCCTCCAGCTAGGGCATCTTCCTCAAGCCGAACGGGTTCCAGCTAGGGCTTCCATAGGGCATCTTCCTCCTCCAGCTAGGGCATCTTCTTCTATTTCTGGTATTATAACTTGATTTCCTCCTCATTACAACTTGCAATTTTGATTACTTGGGCATGAATAGCCGAAATTTTAATTTGGATGTGTGTGAGTTTATGGTTTTGGAAGTGTGCGAATGTGTTTGTGTTGTGTATATGTGAGTGTATGTATATTTGTAAGTGGGAGTGTGTGTATGTATTCACTTGTGTGTGTGTATGTTTATTTGTGTATATGTATGTATATTTGTGTGTGTATGTATATTGGTGTGTGTATGTATGTGTGAGTGTGTATATATATTTGTGTGTGTATATATGTGTGTGTTTGTATGTATATATGTGTGCGTTCGTATGTTTGTATGTATATATGTGTGTGTGTGTATGTGTGTGTATGTGTGTGTGTGTGTGTTTATGTGTGTGTGGAGATGGAGGTGTTTGTATGTGTGTGTATTTATGTATGTGTGTGTGTATACATGTGTGTGTGTGTGTGTGTGTGGAGATGGAGGTGTTTGTATGTGTGTGTATTTATGTATGTGTGTGTATGTTTGTGTTTGTATGTGTGATTATATATGTGCTTGTGTAGTTGTGTGTGTGTATGTTTGTGTTTGTATGTTTGTGTGTATATGTTTATGTATGTTTGTGTGTGTGTAAATATGTTTATATGTGTATATATATGTTTATATGTTTATATGTATATGTGTGTATGTGTGTATATGTTTATATGTTTGTGTGTGTGTATATATGTGTATATGTGTATATATATGTTTATATGTTTGTATGTGTATATGTGTATATGTTTGTGTGATTATATATGTGTGTGTGTATGTGTATATGTTTATATATGTTTGTGTGTATGTGTATATGATTATGTATGTGTGTGTGTATGTGTATATGTTTATATATGTTTGTGTGTGTATATGTTTATATGTGTTTGTGTGTTTGTGCTTCGATGTCATGCATGGTATATGTTTGTGTGTGTATGTGTATATGTTTGTGTGTGTGTATGTTTGTGTGTTTACATGTTTATATGTTTATATGTTTGAATTTTTTTTAAGATGGGTAAGGCGAAAGACGGTGGTGTCTCTGCTATTTGGGATGCAAACGATGTCCTAATTTTTTGCGATATATGCATTCATGAAATAGAGCTTGGTAACTGACCCACAACCCATTTTAGCAAAGAGGGCTGGTTAAATGTGACTACTAAACAACAAACTGGAAAAAAGTACGATAAGGTTCAAATGAAGAACAAATGAGATCATTTGAAGGAGTGAAAAATTTGGAGTGAGCTAAAACGTGAGTCCACTGGTTTGGGTTGGAATCCGACTACAAAGACTATAGATGCTTCGGACGAGTGGTGGACCGAGAGATTGAAGGTATTCATTTATTTAAAAATGATGATTTAACTTTATGTTCAACTATTTACCCTTCCTAATTTTTGTTATAATATTGTAGGTTGTCTCAGCGGCCAAAAAGTTCAGATATGCTGGCATCCCCCCCGAGTTAGAGGAACGATTGAGGAGGATGTTCGATTCAGTAGTTGCCTGTGGACGTCATGCTACCATTCCTAGCATAAGGAGTAATCCACCTGAGTCTACCGACGAGAGAGAGTTGTCCGGTGGGGAGCATGACATCCAGGATGATAATGTTGCACCACCTCCCCCCGAGGTCACATCGGCGAGGAAGAGGAAGAAAGGAAAGAAAAGTGCCACCAGCTCCGTCTTAGAAGATCTGGCAGAATCTTCAAAGACCATCAGTCGATGCATTCAGGGACATTGAAAGAGCAATCCTTATACTATTACTCAGGCATTAGAGCGGTTCAGTGGATACCCCGACGTTGTAGCGGACGAGAAATTCTATGACTTTGCCATCACATTTTTGTTGGACAAAGGTCATAGAGAGACATTTATGTTCCTACCAGAGGGTATGAACATAAAGTGGATTTATAACCGCTATAATGGTGGGGAGTAGACAGGCTTATTGTATTTATGGTCATGTACTGATAGACTTATATTGTTATTTCTGTTAGACTGATATTTGTGGTCATGTACTGATAGACTGATATTGTTATTTCTGGTAGACTGATATTGTTATTTCTGCTAGATTGTTCATGTTTTTTATGTTATTGTTGTTATTGTGGTTGTGGTTAGACATTATTCTTATTGATGTCCTGTCTTTTGTGTATCAGAAAATGTCTACCACTGACTCTGATGATTTAGAAGATAGCTTTGAGGCTATTCAAAATTATGCAATTGCACATCATCAAAATGTGGTAGCAGCAGTTAGTATTTTGGCCGAAAGTAGTTCTCTTTTCAACCAACCTGTACCATGCATGACATCGAAGCAGACAGGTGATAAATGGGTTGGAGAAATGCTTCAATCTTCGACAGTCAGATTTCATAATTCTTTTCGGATGTCCCAAGAAATTTTTATGAATCTATTACATGTCTTGGAGGAGACGTACGGATTTCACGGGACTAGACGGACTGCATCTAGAGAGATTTTGGCACTGACCTTGGACATACTGTCTCATAATGAGGTCATGAGAAAGACATGTGAGCGTTTTCAGCACTCGACGAAGACTGCTAGCAGGTTTTTTGGAGAAGGCATTCGCGTGTTGATACTACTGGCGGATGAAGTGATTCAGCCATTAGATAGATTTTTCAGTAGCACACCGCCAGAGATTCTGTATGACACACGTTACATGCCATTCTTTAAAGATTGTGTCGGTGCAATTGATGGAACACATGTTCATGCATGCGTACCTGTTCGTGATCAAGTACCGTACATTGGGAGACATGACATGTCAACACAAAATGTGATGGCTGCTTGTGATTTCAACATGTGTTTCACGTTTGTTATGCCAGGTTGGGAAGACTCTGCGCATGATAGCCGCATTTTCAATTATGCGCTTCGGGATCCCCGTTACAAATTTCCGCATCCACCATTAGATAATCAGATTTCTATTCCATTTTTTATACTTCTCACCTTTGAAGCATAACAACTTTGCTCCTGGTTTTCAGGAAAATATTACTTGGTAGACTCTGGGTATCCGCTACAAAGGGGATACTTGAAACCATATCCAGAGACACGTTATCATCTCCCGGACTTTGCTCGTGGCGGTCGTGTACCGGAAGGACGCCGAGAGATATTCAATCACGCGCACTCATCCCTTAAAAGTGTCATTGAAAGATCGTTCGGCATTTGGAAGAAGAAGTGGGCCATATTGCGTGATATGCCGAGCTACAGCTTCGCCAAACAAACCGATATTGTGATGGCGACTATGGCATTGCATAATTTTATTCGGCGGCACCCGTCGCGGAGGGATATTGATTTCAATGACGTCGAGCAGGGAGGTGGTGATGACGGGGGAAGCACACAAGGGCATCAAGTCGTTTGTCCTGATACAACAGGCGGGGTAGATGAGATGATCACGTTGCGTGAAAATATAGCGCAACAGTTGTACACTTCTAGATCTTAGATGGTGAGAATAATAGTTGGTATTTTTATCTATTATAGTAACTATTATCAAGATTGTGTATTTGATGTGTATCGAATTTTTTTTTTTCAAAAACTCCATTTGACCCAAACAAAATTTATAAAACTCCATTTCAATAAGCACTGAAAACTCCATTTCACCCAAACAATTTTCTAACAAAACTCCATTTCTCAGAAACAGCTCTTTTTCAAAACTCCATTTCTGATCAGCAGCTTTTCATCAGCAACAGCCCAACCAAACGCACCCTAAATGATCCAAAATCCCCTAAAAGACTCTCCACTCAATTATTAAAGTGGGAGTGGGTGTACATGGAATTATGGAAATGCTACTTAGGACTGCATAGACCAAATGACACACGCGAGATTACGGTGACAACGCTTGGCGAGGTGGATGTGGGCCCAGAGGGTCGTAATCATATCGGATTCACATTAACACATGAATGATTACAAGGGGCAGTGAGGCTTTGAGAAAGTTTTATCATTATTTTCTTGACTTTTCTATTTCATCTTGTACTATGGTCTATCAATTTTTTTCTGACCGTAAATTGAACTGTAAAATGTAAAAGGTTGAAAGGTTCATTTGGGGTTCAACCATTATGACATAAATACTAAAACAATTTAATAATTATTTAAAATATTTAATATTTCAAATCATTATGTTGATAAAAACAAATGTAATAATAAATAGTAATATATATTAAAACAATACACAAAATCTATATTTGATTCTTCTTTATGACATATTAGAGCAAGAAACTAATAAAATCTTATAGCTATAGCCTAAGAATGGTTTCGCTGTTTTTGGTCCTAGTCGGTTAGCCAGGTATTAGGAAACTACTCCCCCGGAGACCAGAGTGCCCCGTCTAATTCATAACAAAGAATTGAGTCCAGGTACATCTCACAACTTTGACAGATTGCTTAGCCTCGTTCATCTTCGGCGCAAGAGTGTGATTAGTGACATATTACGCACTCTTTCAAGGATGACTGCATCTACGCAAACCTCTTGGTTGTGTATGCATCCATACCTCCTTTATTAATAAGCGGTCATTTAGGGGCCTTAGCTGGTGATCTAGGTAGTTTCCCTCTCGACAATAAAGCTTATCCCCAATCGTCTCATTGGCCGATCTTGACCCTTATTCGAGGTCATATCTAGTATTCAGAGTTTGCTTTACTTCTGTACCGCTCTTACAACCCACCTGAAATAGTGCTTTACCCCTAGATGTCAATCAACTTCTACACCACAATGCATTTCAGGGAGAACCAACTTACTCTGGGTCTGAGTGACATTTCACCCCTAATCACAACTCATCCGCCAATTCTTCAACATCAATAGGTTCAAACCTCCACTTAGTTTCAGCAAGCTTCATCCTGGTCATGGATAGATCACTCGGGTTCGGGTCCATAAGCAGTGACAATCTCCCTATGAAGACTTGTTTTCACCACGACTACGGTGGATTCCCTTAACCAAGCCACTACCTATGAGTTGTCTGTTCATTCTTCCTCCCAAGCTCATGAACGAAAGCCAAAAATACTGATGTAAATATTATCCGTGTAGCTCCCTAGAAATTGTTTGCCTTGGGAAAAATTACTTCGGTCAAAGTATCCTTAATATGCTTATTTTTAGGTTGTACGTTTGTGAGATGATCCGAGATTTTGAGAAGAGACTATAGATAAGTGGCATGAGGGAGTTGTCATCATGACGACTTTCTATCTTAGTGATTTTTTCAAAATTTAGCACTTACACTGCACAAATTCTCAGCCGAAAGCAAAGGGACAATGATTGAAGGTTGGGAATAAGAAAATGAATCAAGCAAGAGGTGGATGTCAGAGGTAGAAAAGGACAACTAAGAGAGTGCCTGACATTGGATTGTTGGACATAGTGGAGCCGCAAGCGTGCTACTAAACTATGGCCTAAGCGTTAGCCACTTAGGGATAGAGAAATGTAAAGTACAAAATGACTTCAATGAGAGGTGAGAGGAAGTTGCAAATTTTGGATGTCGCCTAGATGTCAGATTGGGTTTAAAATTATTGGACAAATATTTTATAATATTGGATTTTAATATCTTAGACGTAAACTATATTTTTTAATATATATACTATATTAAATTAAATAGTACTTGTCTTATCATTAAATATATGTATATTGATGCGGAGCAGTGTTGGACGAGTTTTGGGCTCATTCGGGCTGATTTGACGACTTACCATATATGGCGTGCTCGGATCGACGATCTGACTCCGTGGATGCGTCAGGATTCGTGTTGCGAGTCAATTTCATATATAACTTTGTATTTTTCGGTTATTATTTCATATAGTTTTGGCCCCGAAACCAACGACCAATCATAGCCGTTGATTCCGGGTGCCCTAATTTTATTTCTTATAAATAGGATATGTAGGGCAGCTGTTTTTCTTATTGCTGAATGTGTGGAGAGCTTCTTCCTTCATTCCGGTGATCCCCTCCGCGGTGCCGACTCCATGGAACCCCTTGGTGACGACTCCTTAGGTAAGTGTCCTTTGTATCTGTGTTTTCCTTGCCCCCTCTCCCTAGACGCCCCTCCTCCTCCTTCCCCTATTGCAGCCAGCCGCCCTCCCCCTGGTTTCCCCTCCTGTTTCCAGCCAGCCGCCCTCCCCCTGGTTTCCCCTCCTGTTTCCAGCCAACCGCCCCTCCTTCCTGCCAACAGCAGGCCGCCAGTTCCCCTTCCCTCCCTACTGCCCAAATCCCTCCCCCAGCCCATCCTCCTCACTGCTACCCAGCTGCCAACCCTCCTTCTCCCTCCCAGCCAGCTGCCAGCCCTCCCCCCTTCCCTCCCTGTGCTGTCCAAGACCCGCCACCAGCCACCTCCCTCTCAGCAGGCCGCCGACCTTCTTACTCCCCCCTGTCCGGCTGCCCTAGCCCCTCCCCACGTGGATCCACCTCCCAAACAGCCCACCCTTTCAGATCTGGGCAGATCTGAGCGTTACAACCCAGATCCAGCCCCGTGCCACCCCGATCCAGCACTCTAATCCCTTCTGGTTTGCTGCCAGCACCCCTCCATTCGTGGAACCACCTCCCAGCACCTCCCTCTCGTCGGATCTGCCCAGATCTTAGCATTCCAGCCCAGATCCCACTCTCCGACAGCCCGATCCAGCCCTCCAACTTCCCCTCCGACCTTCCCCTTACCCGATCCGGTCCACCAACCACCGGAACCCCTCTTCGAGCCCTCCAAAGTTCAGATTTTCTTTATTTACAGCAGTCCCTAATATTCTTGTTGTGTTTTTGTATTGGTATTTAGTTGTAAAACATTGTTATCGTTTGGATTATTACATGCTTGCTTGGATGTTCATTTTATTATAGTTATTTGTGCCTTGATTAATCTCTAACTGCAGGAAGGAATTATTCGTCGCGCGCTCTTGCTTTGGCCCTCCACGCGGAGGAAAGCCTAAGCTTGTCTTCGCCCTAATAAAATATTCTGTCTTGTCTTGAATTATCTGCGTGGGATGTTATTATTTATTATCTAATTTGTGACTAATCCGTCGGGCTTTGCATAACATGTAGGGTTAGGTCGCAGATATTCTGCCGCCTATAGATTCGTCCTGCGTCAATTGGTATCAAAGCTAGGTTGCACGCACTTTTCGATACACAGTCGTAGAGTCTATAGGTTTTTCATTATGTCTAGGTATCACAATTATTCTTCCCCTCACTTTGGAGGACTCAAGTCCACTTTCACCCGCTCTCATAGATCCCCTTCAGCCTTCAGGGAGACCCTCACGATACTACGATGATTATTCGCGAACGCAGTGCACCACTTCCAGAGATCGTGTTGGCCCACCGACATGACCCCACTATGCTAGAGACGATCAGTATGATGATTGTCGTCGTTCTTATCCGTACACGCGAGCGGATCGTGTTGATCCTTTGACACGACTCGGTTACCTTAGGGATGATGATTATGAGGATCATCGTTCCGAGAGAGATCTTGAGAGTCAGTTTCGTATTGCTGCCCCTTCCTTTGACGACTCATCGAGTCCCGAGTCTTTCAGTTATTGGTCCGTGGACATGGAGTATTATCTTGACCATTTTGAGGTATTCGATGAGCGTCGCGTCAAGTTTGCGAAACTTAGACCTTTAAATCAGGCGAGGGCTTACTAGTCTAGCGTCGAGAGGACCCGTGAGCGAGACCGTCTACATCGCATTTCTAGTTGGGTGGACATGAAGCGTATATTGTGCCAGAGGTATCTTCCGCCGTCGTATCAGACTCGCTTGCTCGACCAATTATTTTCCCTTCAGCAAGGACCCATGTCCGTCGCTGAGTACAAGGATCGCTTTGATGAGTTAGTTGTGAGGAGCGATATCCGAGAGGACCCAACCATGACCTCTTGCATATTTCGGTCTGTCCTTCGCTCAGACATTCATACTAAGGTGGTTTATCATAGCTCGAAGTCCCTCGAGCAGACATATCGTCTTGCCCTTCGTTACGGACAGTCTTTGAGATCCGCAAGAGCTGGTCGGTTGGATCCTCACTTTGACCTCTGCAGTACGACCTTCTCCCATACCGAGGACACCACTCTGCCTACCATTGTTCTGTCAGACATGGCAGAAGTGATACCTGATGCTCACCCAGTGAGTGACCTATCTCTTGTTTCTGACCTGTCTCTCGTGACCCCGACTGAGAGTGAGCCTGAGCGACCTCTTGAGCCTATAGTGTCGTGCCCTCACCCACACCACCACGTCTGGCATGTCATGGGTTGATTAACACCCCTACCCTGGACTCAGGTCTTGACACCGCACCCAAAGACCCATTCTTGAGTGTAGATCTATGTCGCTCTCCCATTATCATGGACCTGGGTCACATCGCGGCCGAGAGCCCAGAGCCTAGTGTTGATCTCGTAGTGGCCATGTCATCCATTCACCGGGACACTACCCATTATGTTGGCACTCATCTGGAGGACCTTAAACCTAGTGACGAGTTCCCTGACGAGCCCCCAGTTGAGCCTCCTGAAGATCCACCACATCCTGGTGAAGATGAGATTCAGGTGAGGCGCTTGTTTACGAGTTTTGAGTTATTGACGTCTCTTTCCCTATCATCTTTGGCCTTGCCCCAGAGGTTGGGTCGTGAGCAGAGTAAGACGTATGTAGGGCCTACCTTGAGCACACTAGAGCCTACTCATATTTTGAGGACCTACTTTATGACACATCTCACTCGTGATGAGTTTTGGGACACCCCACCCGCTGACCCACCCGATGAGTTCTTTCTTGTCGGAGACACTCACCGCACCCTAGAGCCACGTACTCTAGTCGGTGTACTCGATTTTCACTCAAGTGGTCGCCTCCTTCGCGATGGCTTTTCATACACACACCTTGGTGAGCTCCCTGACGTGTCACGTTCCCTGAGAGACATTTGGGTCTTTACGAGCTCGTATTTGAGTATAGCTGTCTCTCTCGATCATCTAAGCACTCGTCTTACACGAGATGAGTTTTTCTACACTCCTCCGAGAGAGCCTCCTGATAGGCCACCTCCTTTGGTAAATTTTCAAGTGGTTATTAGCCTTTCCCGTAGCGAGTATGTTGTGTCCGTCGTGTCTCATTTACATCATTTGCATGAGTCTTGAGTCGTTTCGTCATCATTTGCACGAGTCTGTTGTGTTGTCAGTTTCTCGTCTGCATGTGTGTCATGAGTCAGTTCGACGAATAATTCATATTGGTAATAAATCTTGTAAATCACATGCGGATGTTCATTGGCAAGTGCAGGTACTTCATGAAGGCGAGCAAGCGATGGTGAGAATCTGCGTTATGAGGCTCCGTGCGAGGCTTGCTAAAAGCTTGAGCGTTAGGCGAATGGGTCCCTACTAAGTCCCGAGACGCATCTGGACAAATGCTTATGAGTTGGACATCCCTGCGAGCAGGGGTACCCATACTATATTCAATGTCGAGAACCTGACGCCATCTTTTGCACCTCACGAGTATTCGGACCCACATCTTGGCGGCCCTCCTGAGCCTTTACCACCATTTTTATCACCCACCACTTAGTCTACCCCCGAGCCCTTGCCACCACATTCATTGCCCCGTGCTCACCCCATCCCTGACCCGCACTTACTCGGGACCCTGTCCCCAACGACTTCACCATTGACACCTTGGATCCCACCGGGTCTTTTTACTAGTGTGTTGAGAGATGAGCTTATCACTGAGATCATTACGCATGAGCCCGCCCCCTCTACAGAAGGTCTTGTGTGCGACTACCTGGTTTGCTGGCGCGGGCGACCCTTCACCGACGACACCAGGATGCTGCCAGCAGAGCTTGATCGATTCGCCCCCGGACTTCGACTTCAGTACGTCCATCTCCACTCATCGGGGATGGAAGCCTTTCAGTCCGGAGGAGTTGATTGGCGAGGCCACTTTTCAGCGACGACACTTGGACGACCTCTAGTGGGCCTCTTTGAGTTTTACCCGGCATACGGCGAGAGAATTCTGACCCCTATTCATCGGGAGATGAATTCTTTCAAGTCGGGGAGATTGATGCGGAGCAGTGGAGGACGAGTTTTGGGCTCATTCGGGCTGATTTGACGACTTACCATATATAGCGTGCTCGGATCGACGATCCGACTCCGTGGATGCGTCCAGATTCGTGTTGCGAGTCAATTTCATATATAACTTTGTATTTTTCGGTTAAACCAACGACCAATCATAGCCGTTGATTCCGGGTGCCCTAATTTTATTTCTTATAAATAGGATATGTAGGACAGCTGTTTTTCTTATTGCTGAATGTGTGGAGAGCTTCTTCCTTCATTCCGGTGATCCCCTCCGCGGTGCCGACTCCGTGGAACCCCTTGGTGACGACTCCTTGGGTAAGTGTCCTTTGTATCTTTGTGTTTTCCTTGCCCCCTCTCCCTAGCTGCCCCTCCTCCTTCCCCTGTTGCAGCCAGCCGCCCTCCCCCGGTTTCCCCTCCTGTTTCCAGCCAGCCGCCCCTCCTCCTTCCTGCCAACAGCAGGCCGCCAGTTCCCCTTCCCTCCCTGCTGCCCAAATCCCTCCCCCAGCCCATCCTCCTCACTGCTACCCTGCCGCCAACCCTCCTTCTCCCTCCCAGCCAGCCGCCAGCCCTCCCCCCTTCCCTCCCTGTGCTGTCCAAGACCCGCCACCAGCCACCTCCCTCTCAGCAGGCCGCCGACCTTCTTCCTCCCCCCTGTCCGGCTGCCCTAGCCCCTCCCCACGTGGATCCACCTCCCAAACAGCCCACCCTTTCCAGATCTGCCCAGATCTGGGCGTTACAACCCAGATCCAGCCCTGTGCTACCCGATCCAGCACTCTAATCCCTTTTGGTTTGCTGTCAGCACCCCTCCATCTGTGGAACCACCTCCCAGCAACTCCCTCCCGTCGGATCTGCCCAGATCTGAGCATTCCAACCCAGATCCCGCTCTCCGGCAGCTCGATCCAGCCCTCCAATTTCCCCTCCGACCTTCCCCTTACCCGATCCGGTCCACCAATCACCGGAACCCCTCTTTGAGCCCTCCAAAGTTCAGATTTTCTTTATTTACAGCAGTCCCTAATATTCTTGTTGTGTGTTACGCCCGACGTCATTACCAGGTAATTCGGGTATTGGGCACGACGACCAAAGGAGAAGGCGGAGGAAGACCGGGCTGAACCATCCGGTTCAGCCCGCCAGTATTAATATAAGGAGCACCGAGGCTGAACCGCACCGGTTCAGCCCCTATGGGGGCCGGCCTGCCCTAGGGGTTGGGTGGGCATAAATACCCAACCCTCCTCCTTGGTTCATCATGAAGATTATTATCAAGGTATTTTCCCCTCTCTTCTTCCTCAAACCCCAGCCTCAAGCCCTAGTTTCCTCTAGTTTCCCCCCTTCCTCTAGTTAGATCATAACATTTGGTATCAGAGTCTCTTCCCTCCAACCATGGTGACACGCACCGAAGCCGAGAATGCTCGCTTGACCGCCATCGAAGAAAACTACGTCGCCTTGGTAGAGTCGGTGTCCGGGATCGAAGAACGAGTCAAAACCTCCACAAAAAATCTGGAGGAACGCATGGAAGGACGCATGGATGAACTAAAGGTACTGTTAACACAAACCCTACGAGAAAAAACGACT
This sequence comes from Dactylorhiza incarnata, assembly GCA_033032865.1. Taxonomy (NCBI): domain Eukaryota; kingdom Viridiplantae; phylum Streptophyta; class Magnoliopsida; order Asparagales; family Orchidaceae; genus Dactylorhiza; species Dactylorhiza incarnata. The sequence continues at coordinate 9,222,997 of JAWHQI010000066.1, forward strand.
GAACGAGGAGATCACGCGGGAGAATCTTCACGTGCGACACCTTCAGCCACCGGAGGCACCACGGGGGGCTCGGGTATGATGCCCTACAGCTGCCCCAACCCGGAACCAGGCCGGACAGCCGGCCACAGTGCGCCGTCGGCACAGCCGAGCCCTACGGGGCCGACGACGCTGCTTCCGCCGATCCCAGGAGCGGGCTTTCCTGCCGCCGGGATTTGGGTCGGACCGGGACCAAACCCCCACCAGCAGGTCGCCGGGGAGTGGACCGGCCCAGGAGGGGTGGCCGCCGGCGGTGGAGTCGCCGGAGTGGCTGCCGGCAGCTTTTTCGGAGCCCATGAGCAGTTTTTTCGGCCGCCGCCGCACCTGGGGGGTCCAAATGGAGTTGGAGATGGGATCCTTCCCAGGCCGCCGGTACTCGGGGCTCCGGTGGGGATGGGGCAAGGCGAACACTGGCGGGGACATCCTCCCAGGCACGTTTTCGACGAGGAGGGTCCTCCTATGGGAGGGGGATACGACGGAGGACATTATCAAGACTATTATGGGCGGCCGAATCTCGTGGCGGAACCAATCAGACCAGCTGGGCTAGATCCAGAGTATGGCAGGAATGGAGGAGCGAACCATCGGGCCTTTATGCAGCCAAAATGAACGCGGATGAATTTTCCTAGGTTCCGAGGAGGCGGGGACGCGTTGGAATGGGTGCAAAAGGCGGAGTTATTCTTCAATTACCAGGAAATTCCGGAGGGGCAATGGGTGCAGTTAGCGGCCTTCCATCTGGAAGACGACGCTTACCAATGGACAAAGTGGTTTCTGCGGGGCCGCAATTACGCACCCTGGGAGGAGTTTGTGGAGTCCTTCTCGGCTCGCTTTGGGCCTCTGGAGTACGAAGATGTAGAGGCTATGTTACAGAAGCTGCGACAAAATGGATCAGTCACAGAGTACCGGACAGAGTTCGAACGACTGGCCAACCGGGTCAATTGGGAGGAGAGGACAATGCTGAGCTGTTTCGTATCCGGATTGAAGGACCACTTGAGAGATGAGGTGCACGCCTACATGCCACGCAGTTAGAGTCATGCCATCAGCCTGACCAGGATACAGGAGGAGCGGTACAATCGGCAGAGGACTCGGACGACAGGTCGGGCACCTACGGTTGCAGATGTACCCAAGAAGGAACCAACGACCGGGGACCGTCCTACTGTGACGAGGTTGAGGTGGCAGGAGCTTCAGGCCAGAAAGGGCAAGGGGTTATGTTTCAACTGTGATGAGAATTACACCCGAGGGCACGCGTGCCAGAAGGTCCAGGTATTCATGCTGCAGGAGGAAGCAGAAGATGTTCCTTGCACTGAAGAGGAGTTAGTGTTGGCTATTGACGACTTTAATGTATCCATCCAGGCCCTGGAGGGGGGTACCCCATCTCCGACCATACACCTGGCTGGGAGGGTCGGCGGGGAGACGGTGACGATCTCGATGGACAACGGGAGCACTCACAACTTCATCCAACCCGGTGTGGCCCAGAAGACCGGGTGTGTCATAGATCGCAGCGCAGCTTTCCACGTTAGGGTAGCGGATGGACGTACACTGCAGTGCGAGGGAGTGCTGAAAGGAGTGGAGCTCCAGATACAGGGGTACACAGAGCATATTGATGTTTACTTATTGCCAATCCGGAGTTCCGACATGGTGTTGGGTGCACCATGGCTGCAGCAACTTCGGCGGGTGACTTTCGACTGGAACAGATGACTATGGAGTTCAGCCAGCACCGGAAGGGGTACTGCTTGGAAGGCCTCACGTTGTCTAAGGTAAAGAAGATCTCACCCCACAGCGTGGAACGCTGAGGGGCACCGGATAGTACGATGCCCATTGTTACGACAAGTAGAGCGGAGCCTACAGCTCCAACAGGGGTCTCGTCTCAGATGCAATCCAGAGCCGACTTGTTCCAAGAGCCGCATGCTCCCCGCCTCCAGCTTGAGGACAAGCTGGTCCTTGATGTGGGAGGGAATGTTACGCCCGACGTCATTACCAGGTTATTCGGGTATTGGGCACGACGACCAAAGGAGAAGGCGGAGGAAGACCGGGCTGAACCATCCGGTTCAGCCCGCCAGTATTAATATAAGGAGCACCGGGGCTGAACCGCACCGGTTCAGCCCCTATGGGGGCCGGCCGGCCCTATGGGTTGGGTGGGCATAAATACCCAACCCCTCCTCCTTGGTTCATCATGAAGATTATTATCAAGGTATTTTCCCCTCTCCTCTTCCTCAAACCCTAGCCTCAAGCCCTAGTTTCCTTTAGTTTCTTCTAGTTTTCCCCCTTCCTCTAGTTAGATCATAACATTGTGTTTTTGTATTGGTATTTGGTTGTAAAACATTGTTATCGTTTGGATTATTACATGCTTGCTTGGATGTCATTTTATTATAGTTATTTGTGCTTGGATTAATCTCTAACTGCAGGAAGGAATTATTCGTCGTGCGCTCTTGCTTTGGCCCTCCACGCGGAGGAAAGCCTAAGCTTGTCTTCACCCTAATAAAATATTCTGTCTTGTCTTGAATTATCTGCGTGGGATGTTGTTATTATTTATTATATAATTTGTGACTAATCCGCCGGGCTTTGCATAGCATGTAGGGTTAGGTCGCAGATATTCCGCCGCCTATAGATTCGTCCTGCGTCATATATGTTCTAGGTTTAACAATTAGCCTAATGAGTAGACAAACACTGAGATATATGTCCTAAAAGAAAGTCAAAGTGTTTCGAAAATAAAATATTAGTTCCGCACCATGTTTGCTATTAATTAATATAAAAAATAAGTTCAAATTGATATTCTCTAATCAATCATCAACCTCTCTCCCCGAGCGATTTAATTCGTATTCATCTTTATCGATCTCGTAATCTCCTTGCAAAATATTATCTCAATTATCTTCATCCTCGACTTCCTTGAGTTTCAGTTTTCTTTTCTTTTGACATTCCAATTTATTTAATGCTGACTATTGTTAAGAGCTTTTCCTTTATTCCGAATTTCAGTGCGCTTTGCAACAAGAGGAAACAATTTGACTTCCTTGTACCAAGCTCGGCCATTTTTGGTTTTGGAGGGGAAGACTCCCTTGAGCTTCCGGGTACGTGGTGGGACCTCCCTGCCGCAGCACCTGGGGTCCTGTTTGTTGCTCTTCTGGCTTCTTCGTCGTTGCCAGCCAAGTCATCTCATTGGACTGCTGGGCGAGTAGCCTCCGGCTGCATTGGTCCGAATTTTGGAGTCGGGATTTTCCTGGCTTCAACACTTTGGTGCGGTGAGCGTGGATCGTAGCCAGAGGAAGAAAGTTTGGTGAAAAGGCGAGATGGTAGAAATGGGCGACCACGAGGAAGTTGTTGGCAACTCGCGAGTTCATGCAGGCGAGTTCGATACTCGGCATAGGCGAGTTCCTTCCTTACTCGCCAATAGGCGAGTTCCAGACGAAGACTTCCTCAAGCGAGTTCCAGATGGCGAAAAGCCGAGCGCATAATTGGCAAATTCCATACTCGCCCACAGGTGAGTTGCATACTCGCACATAGGTGAGTTGCTTACTCGCCCACAGGCGAGTTCTAGTCGCAGGGAGACGAGATCGTGATATGCGAGTCCATGCTGGCGAGATCCTCGCCATAGGCGAGTTCCTGCAGGCGAGATCCAGAGATAAGTTCAGACCAGCGACTTTACTCGGAAGAGAAGCGAGCTTCCTGGGTAGTGGCGAGATCCTTCCTTACTCGCCCATAGGAGAGCTTTGTTACTCGGCATAGGCGAGTTCATGCAGGCGAGCGAGCTTCTTCAATACTCGGCCATTGGCGAGATCCTTCCTTACTCGCCCATAGGCGAGATCTCTACTCGCGAGGGTGAGTTCTCTACTCGGAAGGTGGTGAGAACCTGGTGCCTAGTTCAAGAGTGGCGAGTTCCTTACTCGTCCGTGAGTGCTTTTGTCTGACTAACAAACAGGATGATTCATGACAAGTTCGCCACCAAAGGAAAACACATAATCTACTTGCGAGGTCTCCAAGTTGATGCTCGACGAGCTCCTAGTCGCGATGGTCTTCTTCAGCAACCTACTCGCGAGGTCTCCAAGTTGATGCTCGGCGAGTTCCTAGTCGCGATGGTCTTCTTCAGCAACCTACTCGCGAGGTCTCCAAGTTGATGCTCGGCGAGCTCTTAGTCGCGATGGTCTTCTTCAATAATCTACTCGCGAGGTCTCCAAGTTGATGCTCGACGAGCTCCTAGTCGTGATGGTCTTCTTCAGCAACCTACTCGCGAGGTCTCCAAGTTGATGCTCGGCGAGTTCCTAGTCGCGATGGTCTTCTTCAGCAACCTACTCGCGAGGTCTCCAAGTTGATGCTCGGCGAGCTCCTAGTCGTGATGGTCTTCTTCAATAATCTACTCGCAAGGTCTCCAAGTTGATGCTCGGCGAGCTCCTAGTCGTGATGGTCTTCTTCAATAATCTACTCGCGAGGTCTCCAAGTTGATGCTCGACGAGCTCCTAGTCGCGATGGTCTTCTTCAGCAACCTACTCGCGAGGTCTCCAAGTTGATGCTCGGCGAGCTCCTAGTCGCGATGGTCTTCTTCAACAATCTACTCACGAGGTCTCCAAGATTGATGCTCGACGAGCTCCTAGTCGCGATGGTCTTCTTCAGCAACCTACTCGCGAGGTCTCCAAGTTGATTCTCGGCGAGCTCCTAGTCGCGATGGTTTTCAAAGCTGGTGTTCCGCGAGCTTCTACTCGCGATGATCTTCATCAAGGACTTATGTTCCACGAGAATGCTTACTCGTGACGTCTTCAAGCTTGGTATTCCGCAAGCTCCATACTCCCGATGATCTCCTTCCGTCGGCTATGATCCATGAGGGGTCTTACTCATAAGGTGTTCCAGTTGGTATCCCCGATGTTATGTTCTTACTCGTATAGCCTTCAAGTTGATATCCCTCACCTCCCTGAAACATGGAAGATTGTGAGTCTTTTGTCTCTTTCAGCTAAGCATTTTCAAAAGAAAGGAAGAAAACAGGTGAAGTCGATCTCCACGACAGGTTGGGAAATGGGCCTCCGACTTGATTCTCGTAAAACCCAGAGCGGATGATGGGACAGTGTCTCGGTTGTGCGTTCCCTTAAGTCCAAGCCTCTGCAATGACGGTCGAGATCAGCTCTCCCCTTGCACGTTGGTCGCGGTTCCCACCAACTGCATTTCTCATCCGACTGGGGAGATTATCAGAAAGAAGTCTGGACGCCGACCTCCCAATTTGACGAAGCGATGATCGACTTAACCGATCAGGGGACCTGGAATAAAGGTGTTGTGTACCCTCGAGGGCTAAGAGCCCGTAACAAAGCGATTCGTTTCCAATTATTTCCTCCAAATCGTGTGAGTTAATGTGCTTAAGTGTGCTTAACTCCCCGTTTAATTGTTGAGCAACAGGAAACAGGTTGGGTCGGCATTCAACACCCAAGTAGGATGGAGACCTCGGGATGGTGTGTTCCTTTGGAACCTCCCCGACTGTCAGTCCCTACTTGACGTCATCCTTCAACAACACCCCAAGTGGGATGGAGACCTCGGGATGGTGTGTTCCTTTGGAACCTCCCCGTCTGTCAGTCCCCTTCATGGTGTGTTCCATGAGATGAAGAACTGCTCAGAAGTACCTAAAAGCTCAACAGGGAGATCACTTGTCATCGAGAAGCTCGAACTGAACTAGGAAGGACCTTTCATCGTTCAAGAGGCATTCGAGACTGGCGGATACCGCCTGCAGAATCATGAAGGGGAATTGCTTGGGAATACCTGGAGCGGCAATGACCTGAAGAGGTTCTATCCCTGAGCGGGAAGGTGTATTCTCCCCCTCCTTGTATTTATTCCATTTGAATAAAAATTCCTCACCCCTGAAACATGTGCCGCGAGTGCTGTTTTTCTCTTCTGGCAAGAGCTTTTCGAAGTAGGTAAAACTGATCTCCACGACAGGTTGGGAAACGAGCCTCCGACTTGATTCTCGTAAAACCCAGAACGGATGATGGGACGGTGCCTCGGTAGTGCGTTCCCCTAAGACCAAGCCTCTGCATTGACGATCGAGATCAGCTCCCCCCTTGCACGTTGGCCGTGGTTCCCTCCGACCGCATCTCTCATCTGACTGGGGTATTATCAGGAGAAAGTCTGGACGACGACCTCCCAATTTGATGAAGCGATGATCGATTTAACTGACTGAGGGACCCTTGTATAAAGGTGTCATTTGACCTATCGCGGCAAAGCCTAATATCTCTTGTCAATTATTCCAATCATATGAGTTGGTGCGGTTAATCCCCTCTGATTGTTGAGTGACAGTATGAAGACTCTTCCGCAACCTGGCGACCGATTGGGGGACAGGCCTCCGACTCGACTCTCGTAAAAACCCAAGTCGGGTGGTGGGATACCGCCTCGGGAGAGAGTCCTCCTAAGACCAAGTCTCTGCATTGACGATCGAGATCAGCTCCCCCCTTGCACGTTGACCGAGTTACCCCCGACTGCACTTCCCATCCGGCTGGAGAGGTTATCAGAGGAGAGTCCAGACGCCAACCCCCCAACTTGACGAAGAGATGATCGATTTGACCGACCAACATTCAGCAAACGCAATAGGATGGAGGCCTCGGGATGGTGTGTCCCCTTGGACCTCTCCGCCTTTAGTTGAGCTCGGCTCCTAGAAGGTGTCGACCTTGTATCCGCCTCTAGTTGAGCTCGGCTCCTAGAAGGTGTCGACCTTCTCTCCGCCTCTAGTTGAGCTCGACTCTAGAAGGTGTCGACCTTGTATCCGCCTCCAGTTGAGCTCGGCTCCTGCGAGGTGTCGACCTTCTCTCCACCTCTAGTTGAGCTCGGCTCCTAGAAGGTGTCGACCTTCTCTCCGCCTCTAGTTGAGCTCGGCTCCTAGAAGGTGTCGACCTTCTCTCCGCCTCTAGTTGAGCTCGGCTCCTAGAAGGTGTCGACCTTCTCTCCGCCTCTAGTTGAGCTCGGCTCCTAGAAGGTGTCGACCTTCTCTCCGCCTCTAGTTGAGCTCGGCTCCTAGAAGGTGTTGACCTTCTCCCCGCCTCTAGTTGAGCTCGGCTCCTAGAAGGTGTCGACCTTCTCTTCGCCTCTAGTTGAGCTCGGCTCCTAGAAGGTGTCGACCTTCTCTCCGCCTCTAGTTGAGCTCGGCTCCTAGAAGGTGTCGATCTTCTCTCCGCCTCTAGTTGAGCTCGGCTCCTAGAAGGTGTCGACCTTGTATCCGCCTCCAGTTGAGCTCGGCTCCTGCGAGGTGTCGACCTTCTCTCCACCTCTAGTTGAGCTCGGCTCCTAGAAGGTGTCGACCTTCTCTCCGCCTCTAGTTGAGCTCGGCTCCTAGAAGGTGTCGACCTTCTCTCCGCCTCTAGTTGAGCTCGGCTCCTAGAAGGTGTCGACCTTCTCTCCGCCTCTAGTTGAGCTCGGCTCCTAGAAGGTGTCGACCTTCTCTCCGCCTCTAGTTGAGCTCGGCTCCTAGAAGGTGTCGACCTTCTCTCCGCCTCTAGTTGAGCTCGGCTCCTAGAAGGTGTCGACCTTCTCTTCGCCTCTAGTTGAGCTCGGCTCCTAGAAGGTGTCGACCTTCTCTTCGCCTCTAGTTGAGCTCGGCTCCTAGAAGGTGTCGACCTTCTCTCCGCCTCTAGTTGAGCTCGGCTCCTAAGAAGGTGTCGACCTTCTCTCCGCCTCTAGTTGAGCTCGGCTCCTAGAAGGTGTCGACCTTCTCTCCACCTCTAGTTGAGCTCGGCTCCTAGAAGGTGTCGACCTTCTCTCCGCCTCCAGTTGAGCTCGGCTCCTAGAAGGTGTCGACCTTCTCTCCACCTCTAGTTGAGCTCGGCTCTTAGAAGGTGTCGACCTTGTATCCGCCTCCAATTGAGCTTGGCTCCTGCGATGTGTCGACCTTGTATCCACCTCCTGTTGATCTCGGTTCCCGTGAAGTGTCGGCGTTCTCTCCTCCTCAAGTTAAGCTCGGCGAGGTATTGACTCTTTTTCCTCTTACAGTTGAGATCCCCTCCTGGGAAGGACCTCGCGCCTTTACTCTCTAGTGCCCATCTCTCCGAACCACGGGTCCTACATTGTTTTTCCGACCTCGCGAGCGAGCTCGAAAAAAGCGGGGATTGTGTATAACCCGTAATTCGTCGAGATTAGAAAGGCCTAAGGAGACGCCTATTCGCAGACGCCTATTCGCAGACCTCGCTGCGCGAGCTGGGCGAGCAAGGTGCGAGCTGGGCGAGCAAGTCGCGAGCTGGGCGAGTATGGCCAGGTAACTACCCCCCCCCCCCCCCCCCCCACCCCCCAAGGATTTGTCTATAAATAGACCCCCAGGGGTACAAGAAAGAGAACCTTTTGGACGAGGTTGACCCCCTCAGGCGAGATACTCGCCAGGTCCCTGCCTTCCTTGTACCAAGCTCGGCCATTTTTGGTTTTGGAAGGGAAGACTCCCTTGAGCTTCCGGCGTGGTCGGACCTCCCTGCCTTCCTCACAATTAGCTAATATTATCACCATGTCTTCCTACAAATGTATTCTACCCCTTAATGTGAAAGGTTTAATTTTGGGTTATGCTCCAGCTTTTGAGAGCGCTTGCTAGGTTATCATATCACTATATTCAATTTATAAGTTCATTATACCTCTATTATATTGTACTCAATTTATAGGCTTTATGGGTATCAATAATACTCTCTTATTATTTCCTACAAGCACAAAACAAATACACATTAATGTGGGGGACTAACGTCCTCAAGCCAGAGTCCTACAGTTATGGGCTTGGATCTTCAACTCCATAATGTGATGGAGATTGATTACGCATTCATTCGGATTTTTGTGGGTTTGATATTTTTGGATCGTTAGATGAACGATCAGAGACTGTGATCGCGGCCTGCTCGATTTTTCATATTTTATGTATTTTACTTTTTTCCTTTTGTACTTGCATTTTGAGAGTTAGGTTAAATTATTCGTCGGGCGATCATGGCCTTTGGATATATTTAACCTAATCCCCCCTATATGTCACTAGCAGCTAGCGGAAGGGGATCGATGATTTATTTCCGACTGGAACCATCAGTCACAGCTTCCTCGGTGCGACGCCGAGTGAGCCCCCCGGTGCGACTCCAGGTATCACCTTCTCCTTCCGCCAGTCCAGTTTCGCACCCACAAGCTGTAACGCCCAGGGCCGGCGTACCCCGGTTCAACCAGAGGAAATCCCGAACCGGCACGTTACCGGGTTGCAGCCCAAGCACCCCAAAGCCTCTCCGCGCCTATTTCTCAGCAGCGGCGCATTGTTGAGGCCGGGTCTCAAACCCGGCCTCAACAATGCGCCGCTGAGGCTTTGGGGTGCTTGGGCTGCAACCCAGTAACGTGCCGGTTCGGATTTCCTATGGTTGAACCGGGGAAGGCCGGCCCTGGGCGTTACACAAGCTACGCCGCCTCCTTCGAAGACCTCCTATCCACACCCGCAAGCCTCGTCGACCTCCAATTTCCCCCTTCTTCCATACCCGACGAGCCCCTCCTCCGTTCCTAGGCCTGATCTCCCCCACCACCGACCTTCTTTCCCTTCCCCACCACCAATCAGGTGTCGGACAGCCTTCTCACCCCCTTTCAAGGCCGAGCAGTCTGCCCCCTTCCCTATCCAGCACCGACTGCCATCCACCGCCCCTCTCAGCCATGGGAACCTCCACCGTTGCATCCAATCTCCTTACCAATCCTTATCAGGTGTCGTCCAACCTTCTCACCCCCTTCCCTATCCATCACCGCAGCCTTCTCCTTTTCGGACAGTCGTCGCCACCATCAGAGCTTCTCCACCACCACTGACATCGATTACTCGGTGAGCTTGCACTTTAACTTCATTTTGTTGCATTATATTGATATTACTTGCATTTCTAGAAATATTTGATTTATACTCAGTTGATTTGTCACTTTCATTAGACGTGCATAGCTTATTCACTGGGCATTTACTTTTAGTGCAATCTCAATTAATTTGCATCTAACATTCATTTACTTAATTTGAAATGTTTGTGATTGAGTGCGACTCAATGATGTGAGTTTTATGCTTCATTATTTAAATTATTGTGCGTTGGAAATATTTGTGTGATTGAATCATTACATGTGCATTACATTAGAGTTATCCTTAGTTAGTTCATTGGATTGTGTGTGTGTGCTCATCTGCATCTTCATTTTTCATTGGTTCCTTTACATTCATCGTGGTTGCTTACATCTCATTCTAGGGTCGATCATAGCTTCATTTGTGCTTGTCGTGTGCTCGCTTGTATTGCATTTAGGGTTACTGCATCACACATTCACCCGTCTGTCGCCTATAGATTCGTCCTACATCACATAATTTGTAAGAACTTGTGATGTTAGGTGTGAAATCTGATTATACGCATTTCAATCCAAATTTCCTGGTAAAACTATGGGAGCTTTTAAAGCTCGCAATCTTATATGTAACATTTTAATCTTTCTGTTGATATTAAGGCTGCCTTCATGTTTTTGGTTGAACAGAATCTGTGGAGAACTTGATGGCTGAAACCCATGAGCTTGGCGGTTCTTCCTTAGTACTTGATCGTGCTACTCCCAAGGCAACCTCCTGTGTTATCTCTTGAGTGCCTTCATATGCCTTTTCTAATTTAAAAAAAAAAATGCTCTCCTTAAATTGATGGTATTTTTTTTAACAAACTGGTAGCTTAGACCTGCTGCTTTTTCAGGAAGTAGATACTAGAAAGCCAAGTAGAATGGCACAGGGAGGATACGGTGCTTATAATGCGTATATTAGTGCTGCAACTCGCTATGCAGTTTTCGGTGCCCCGACATTGTATGATCACCCTAGCGCTTTTGGCAGTAAGTTGTCGCCGTCTTTTCTTCTCTTTTTCTTGGCATGACCTCGTAGCCTTTTGTGAATCTCGAAGGAGTTTCATATCTTATGACAAGCTTTATGAATCAATTATGGTTTAGGAGGGATGTCGGCAGACTTCCGCAGGAGGCAAGTGCTGATGATCTGCGTCAATACTTTGGGAGATTCGGGCGCATTGCGGATGCCTATGTTCGCAAGGTAAATATATTCGAAATGCTGGGGAGTTTATTTTGAAGACTGCTTTTAATGGCTGCTTGTTATCCAGGATCCAAAAAGAACCAGTCACAGAGGCTTTGGTTTTGTTACATTTGCCGATGATGGCGTTGCAGACCGTGTCTCACGAAGGAGTCATGAAATATGTTGGGAATCTTGCCCACATGATTCCTGATTTGAAGAAGTCATCAAGTCAAGAAAACTTCACTTTGTATTTGATTACTTCTCTAGCTTAAAGTCTCAGGAAATTAAAGAAATGTCGTCGCGAAGAATAGGAGACATCGTCGACAAAGTATGCTTGTCGTCGTGATGATGAGCAAAGCAACCGCCGAGAAGTAGCGTGTTCGTCGACCTTCCTGAGACAGCAAGATCGTCGAACGAAGAATGCCGATCGTCGAACGAAGGATGGCAAGTTCGTCGATCGCAGAATGCTATTCGTCGAACGCAGAAGGAAGATCGTCGAGCTCAGAAGGAAGATCGACGACCGCTGAGATTTGGCGTGTTCGTCGAGCGCAGAAGCAAGATCGTCGAACACAAAGAAGACAGTATCGTCGGCTTCACCAAAGTGCCCTTGTCGTCGAGAAAGAACAAACATCGTCGTAAAGAACGCATGTCGTCGAGAGAACAATATGATCACGACGACATGATGCAAGAAGGAAGATCGCGACGACATAGTCAGAGATAGATTGTCGTTGTAATGATGCAAGTATCTTCAAGACAGAATTCAAATGTTGCGGACGCGCTGTCAGCATTTAATGTCGTCGGCTGATTGTCCAATCAACGCGTGCACCAATATAAGGAATCGAGTCATCAACACGTGCTCCTATGGGATGGGCATCTGACAGAAAAGGACATTGCATGTGACCGTTGTGCGATTCCTCTGTCCTATAAAAAGGAACGATGGGTGCCCTAGGAACACTCTCGAACATCAGAGCAAGAAAGTATCCCGCCGCTACTCTTGAACAATATATTCTGCGGAGAAGAAGAAGGACGAGGAGGGAACAATAATCAAGTGTTCTCTGAAGAATCAGTTATCTTCATCGACTGATAAGAAGCCGTTCGTCATCCGGCTAAGGGAGAAGTCTGAAGAAAGAGCCGTGCTGTAAAGCTCAGATCTGAAGTCTGTAAAGTTCAGATTTGAAGCATCTTCTTCAACTCAAGAAGCCGATCTCCATTAGGCTAAGTTGCCAATCACCATCAGGCAGAAGAAGCAGTTTTATTTACTGTTATTTCTTGTAAAGCTTGCGGGCCAATTTGTCTAGCTTGAGGGCTGGAGAGTTGTGAGGCTTGAGGGCCAGGGCAGTGTGCTTGCGGGTGCGATTTGTCGAGCTTGAGGGCTCGGGGGCAGTAGGGGCTTGCGGGCCTAGGCTGTTGGGACTTGCGGGTCCGTGTTGTAGGGCTTGAGGGCCTGAGTGTCGAGCTTGCGGGCTCGGGGGCAGTACGGGCTTGCGGGCCTAGGCTGTTGGGACTTGCGGGTCCGTGTTGTAAGGCTTGAGGGCCTGAAGCTTTTGGCGGCGTTTGCCGAGCCAAGCACACTGCTAGGTAGGCGCAGAGGGAGAGAGGACTACTCAAGACACCCGGTCTTGAGGAACCTCTATAGATCGTTGTGTGCTTTCTGTGTTTTGCTCTTTATTTTATAGATCCATTAATCAGAAACCAACAACATCATAAAGGGGAAGAAATAAATTTGAAAAACCTATTCACCCCCCCCCCCCCCCCTCTAGGTGATAAAGTAGACACCCCATAAACAACAAGTGGTATCAGAGGGAGGTTGTTCAGAGAAAAGCTTAACAGCTTGAACAGATCTGCCAGCGGGTGTCTAAGTATCATAGCTATGGAGTCAGGTATAGCTATATGTTCCAGGGAGAACTTTTCCATTTGGAAAGTTAGAGCAAGAATATTCATGGAAGCAATGGATCCTAGAATGTTCGGAGTTGTTCAAGAAGGGCCTTTCACCTCTCAGACAGTGTCCAGGAAAATCCTAGACAACTTGGATAAGAAAGCCAAAGACGTTATTGCTGGTGCAGTTAATGCCTCCACGTTCCAGAAACTGTCTCACTGCATGACAGCAAAAGAGATGTGGAACTCTCTAACCGTCCTTATGGAAGGACCTCAAGAAGAGAGTCATCAGGATGAGTTGGGATTGACCGTCTCATCGGCGTCAGAAGAAGAGAGTCATCAGGATGAGTTTGGATTGACCGTCTTATCTGCCTCAGAAGAAGAGTCATCAGGATGAGGCTTGTCCCAAGCGCATAAGGGCTCCTCTTTCTACTTCAGACTCTGATTCGGAGACACTCATCCAGCAATGATGACTGGTCCAAATCGTACAATGATATTCTAGAAGAAGTCAAGACTCTCAAGATGCTGTGCAAGCAGCAGGATGCAAAAATCTCCTCTCTTCAAGCAAGAAATCTTGATCTCTCACAGAAAGCAGAAAAGCTAACTCTAGAAAGTGCTGAGCTGTGTCAACTCAAAAAGGACTTGATAGACAAATTTGAGAAAACTCTGAAGGCACTGATTGAAAGCAAGGAGCTGTGCCGCTCACTAACCAGAGAAGTAGTTCTTCTGAAGAAGGACAAAATGCAGCCCAATGTCCTGAAGGTCAATGTCCTGAAGGTCAATGTCCTGAAGGTCAAGAATGACAACACCAGAAGTGTGGAGGATAAGCTTGTCACTGAAGTGAAGCCCGTTACAAGCTCCTTCAAATCCAAGATCACGTCTAGAATCCACAAAGAGCCCCAGAAAGGTGTGAGGAGGCAAAAACATGTTGAGCTCAGAGAAGAGAAGAAATCCTTAAAAAGGACTGACTCTAGAAGGATAACTGTGGTTGACAACAACAAAAATCATGTCCACCATCAGCGCAGTTCACCTTCTTTGCTTCATTCAGTCGTTCGCACACAAAGAACCCCTGCTCATATAGTCAGACAAAAGGGAAGATACAACAGGTTTGAATGCTGGTGCTGTGGAAAAATAGGACACTTTGCCATTGACTGTTGGCACAACTCTAGTGTACCCAGTACAAAGAAGAGACCTTCCGGAGCGGCTGAGGTAAGTATAAGAATTCCTTATTGGGCTAACAAGAACCTAGGACCCAAGTTATCTTGGGTTCCTAAGGGATTTTAAATCCGTTTTGCAGGGAAGTCCATTTAGCCAATCAGCAGCACACCAGGCTAATGGACCATAAGTTATCCAGGGTCAACTCTGGACTAAAGAATTCCTAACCCCATGTCAAGGTGCATTAGTTCAAGGGGTGTTATCACATCAAGGGGGAGTCACTCACTCAAGAAAATCTCAAGTGGAGGAAAGAAGTCAGAAAGGGGAGAAAGGGCATCAAATGTTCAAGACAAGATTGCTCAAGAAGACCTCCAAGATAGGGGAAGCAAAGAAGTAGGGGGAGCCGTAAAGAAGAGACATCAAATCAAGGGGGAGCCACATGTTTGATGCACTCAGGGAGTTCAGCAAAGATAACTTTCTTACATGCTCAAAGTTAAGATTATAATATTTATTGTCCAGTGAAAGTCGTCTTGATTTGAGATTCTGACTTCTTCAAATATGAGGAGATTGTTGGGAATCTTGCCCACATGATTCCTGATTTGAAGAAGTCATCAAGTAAGAAAACTTCACTTTGTATTTGATTACTTCTCTAGCTTAAAGTCTCAGGAAATTAAAGAAATGTCGTCGAGAAGAATAGGAGACATCGTCGACAAAGTATGCTTGTCGTCGTGATGATGAGCAAAGCAACCGCCGAGAAGTAGCGTGTTCGTCGATCTTCCTGAGACATAGCAAGATCGTCGAACGAAGAATGCCGATCGTCGAACGAAGGATTGCAAGTTCGTCGATCGCAGAATGCTATTCGTCGAACGCAGAAGGAAGATCGTCGAGCTCAGAAGGAAGATCAACGACCGCTGAGATTTGGCGTGTTCGTCGAGCGCAGAAGCAAGATCGTCGAACGCGAAGAAGACACAGTATCGTCGACTTCACCAAAGTGGCCGTGTCGTCGAGAAAGAACAAACATCGTCGTAAAGAACGCATGTCGTCGAGAGAACAATATGATCATATCGTCAACTGGATGCAAGTATCTTCAAGACAGAATTCAAATGTTGCGGACGCGCTGTCAGCATTTAATGCCGTCAGCTGATTGTCCAATCAACGCGTGCACCTAAGGAATCGAGCCATCAACACGTGCTCCTATGGGATGGGCATCTGACAGAAAAGGACATTGCATGCGACCGTTGTGCGATTCCTCTGTCCTATAAAAAGGAACGATGAGTGCCCTAGGAACACTCTCGAACATCAGAGCAAGAAAGTATCCCGCCGCTACTCTTGAACAATATATTCTGCGGAGAAGAAGAAGGACGAGGAGGGAACAATAATCAAGTGTTCTCTGAAGAATCAGTTATCTTCATCGACTGATAAGAAGCCGTTCGTCATCTGGCTAAGGGAGAAGTCTGAAGAAAGAGCCGTGCTGTAAAGCTCAGATCTGAAGCATCTTCTTCAACTCAAGAAGCCGATCTCCCTTAAGCTAAGTTGCCAATCACCATCAGACAGAAGAAGCAATTTTATTTACTGTTATTTCTTGTAAGGCTTGCGGGCCAATTTGTCTAGATTGAGGGCTGGAGAGCTGTGAGGCTTGAGGGTCAGGGCAGTGCGCTTGCGGGTGCGATTTGTCGAGCTTGAGGGCTCGGGGGCAGTAGGGACTTGCGGGCCTAGGCTGTTGGGACTTGCGGGTCCGTGTTGTAGGGCTTGAGGGCCTGAGTGTCGAGCTTGCGGGCTCGGGGGCAGTACGGGCTTGCGGGCCAAGGCTGTTGGGACTTGCGGGTCCGTGTTGTAAGGCTTGAGGGCCTGAAGCTTTTGGCGGCGTTTGCCGAGCCTAGCACACTGCTGGGTAGGCGCAGAGGGAGAGAGGACTACTCAAGACACCCGGTCTTGTGGAACCTCTATAGATCGTTGTGTGCTTTCTGTGTTTTGCTCTTTATTTTATAGATCCATTAATCAGAAACCAACAACATCATAAAGGGGAAGAAATAAATTTGAAAAACCTATTCACCCCCCACCCCCACCCCCACCCTCTAGGTGATAAAGTAGCCCCATAAACAACAAAATACTTGGGCAAGAGGTATCTTTTATCGAACTGTTGGGATCGAGGACGCTGGAATATGGAAATTCTCTATTAATTTCTCTACGCTTCATACAATTCCCATTAGAGCCATTGTTTGGATGATGAAATCAGGTCCATAGAATTAGAACTTGGAGTTCCATTTCTTTCTTTGAATTAATTTTTTTAAAGAAAAAATGGAATATAGAATTAAAGCGCTATATTTAATTCTATAGTCCAACAAATTGTAATAAGCTCGCAAGAAATAAGCTAATAAATTGTAATAAATTACATTATCTTCATAATCCTTTCACATTGGTGGTATCTATTCACCACCTTAAGCGGTGCATTTTCTGTTCCAGCTCTAAAGGCCTGGAGCCACTCACATTTATTTTCGTCGTATTCTCTTGGTAACTGTATAATGATTACCCCGCATTGTATCTTCTGCAGGTTGCAATAGACTTGGCAACCCCAGTTGACGATGTTGGTGGTAGTACTGATTTTGCGGATTCTGCCGCCTACGGCGGCGGCTATGGCCCCACCCTTTCGTCCGGCAGGTTTCACGGAAGTTTAGATTTCGTCGATGTGAGTATATTTACAATATCATTGACTCAATAGGATATACAAAATGTTTCTGGAGGGCATAACAGACTACATGGTGTTCTAATCTGTGTATTTATGATGGTTCTTTTTATTTGACCAATTGAAGCTTTTGGGTGCAAAAGAATTCTTATTTGGTATATTCTGACCTCTCCATTTGATCTTTTTTCGCCTCTCGTGCAGTATGGCTATGGAGCTGGTGGCAGCAGCAGATCTTCGAGAATGGATTTGAGGTACAGGCCATACTAAGAAGAAGTCATTTGCGTCCGCTTGGCTTCCTTGATGTAGTTGCTGAGTTTAAATTATGTTGCATCTTACTGAATACTATTCACTGTGCTGTGTATCATTAGACGTGTGATGAACATTTATGGTGGGTGCGACAAGATTGACATTAATCTTGTTTTAAGAATTTAGGCGGATTTGACAGGGCTTGAACTAGTGTCAAGTTGCTTCTATTTTATTGCCTCTTGTAAACTTTTGGGGCGTGCTGTTTGAGTACTCGGCAGATCTTGAGTTGTTTCTTCATCATCAAGATGAGTTTCCATTTATGTGCGCGCGCACGCTGGGAATGGATCATCGTCGAACATTTTAAATGGTGATGATCAATGTCAAATTGACTGTAAAGTGAGTCAAAACTGATTATACTTTAGTTATCTCCTTTCAAGATAGTTATAACCAAAGAGCTGATTTCTAACTGAAATATGGCAACACCAAATTTGACGTTTAAGAAGACACAAAATCGCAACCAAAATCAAATGATGAAAGGCCGTAATTTTAGGGCTTCATTGCAACCACAGCCTACCCAATTTCCTCTTATGCTGATCCAAGCCGTCCAATTAGAATCCAGAACAATGTTCTATAAATAATAATTTCAAGCTGGCTCGATCTATTAGTGCCCAGCTCCAACTCACCACAACAATATTGAGAGTTAAAAGTAAGGTCCGCAATAATAGTGAGGTTCATAACATTCAGATTCGCATCAAATATGAGGAAGATTTCACATGAAAATCCTAAAGCATCAGGAACTTTATGCACTATCATTTCAAACCCATCCACTTCTCAGAAGTTAAAAGCCAGATCACTTTTCGGCAATTAGCCGCCGCAGCAAGAACCACAAGCAGGAAGGGAGCCTGGAAATTATAAATGACAATTTCAAATTTAGGTAGGGAACAATAATATTTTGAGAAATGTGGAATTAACAGGGCTTACTATGATCATTAGCGCGGAGGTCGGCTATCGTACGGGGACCACCACCGTAGGGACCACCTCTCCCAGGGCCGCCGCCGCCACCTGGGCCCCCTCCTCCAGGTCCTCCGCCCCATTTCTTCCCACTCCATGAACCCTTCTTGTACTCGTTGGTTTTTTCCATCTGGCAGAAATAAATATTAAGAGTTGGAACTCCATTTGCAATTTTTCTATTAAATAACGGTCAAGCATATATATAGCACATATGGTGTGTGTGCGTGTCTTTTGGGGTTGGAGGGGGTGTGCCTATCGCTGTGTGCATGTACATACATACATACATAATGTACGCACATGATTCATCTCTGCTTTGCTACTTTCTCGACGATCCATCATCTCTGCTTCGCTACTTTCTCGATGATCCATCTCTGCTTCGATGCTTTCTCGATGATCCATCTCTGCTTCGATGCTTTCTCAAAAGCTTTTTATTGTGCATCCAAGAAATTAATTACACAAACCTGAGGACTGAAAAAGCTGGGTAATTGAAGGATCCTAATTCCTACCAAATTTATTGCACCACCACTATTGGTGTTACTACTACAGCTGCCGCAGTGAAGGAAAACAAGGAAGAGCGAAATCTGATAATGATATGGGTTCTCTGCTTTCTTCAATTAAATTTTGACTGGCGGTTCCGGAAATCAACTTCTATTAATAAATTGACTGTGGACAATTTATGTGCGTTTTTATAGTCAATAATCTATTTTATCTCCGTGCATCTTCTCCTCCATCTTCTTCATTGAGCTCAGCATCTCCTCTCTGCTTCTCAGAATCGCTCGCTCAAAGACATGTTCAACACCTCAATGGGCGGGCATACTCGTGTTTCAACCCCATACGACCTTAGTAGCTGTGGACATTAATCACCATCGGAACTCGCCCTTTTCCTTTGATTAAACATAGCATGTAGTATTCTTGAACTGCAATACCTTCATGCTTGGATCCATGACTGCAGGGCGAATATTAATATAGCTTCTGACACTTTTTAAATTTAATCCCTTCCGCCTATTTACCTGTCAAATTATCTAATGATTCTTTTGCACAGGGCACACACACTGTACTTGTCACATCAATATATGATTGAACTCTTAAAAGGATTCTTTTGTTCCATCTTCTTGTAATAATTTATTGTCTATTCATCAAATCCATTTGGCACGGTGGTGGCGGTTGTGAACGCGGTGGTTATGAAACATCGCTCGTGAACCGGCCTCACCTTAAGAAACTTCATCCACTTTTACGTTCAAAACTAGTTTTGTTTCTTGGTGGAGCTTATAACTCTTGTCATGCCAAACATACATTCTACGGTGGTGGCGATTTTGTTCAAACTCACCGGAGCAAAAATGTCGCGCCAAACGAAGCCTTACCGTCTTTTCAAAGCCGAGGATTATTATGATGGGTAGCAAACATGGTGGACTTATACCTTATTGATAAATCATCTTGTTGAAACCGTCAACCGGTCTCTAAAGGAGTTCGGACCCACAAGGGGTTGTAGCCTACACCTACTTCTCCCTCACTGGCACACCTGATTATTGATGAAGAAAAATGAACAGACCCAAAGCTGCGGCGAGGAGGTACCGCCACACACCCGGAAGATTTTAGAGAGCTTCCCCTCCCGAACCAATGTTGAACTGGGCACCTTTGGTGAGCACTAGGAGCCAACCAAAACTAACCAGAGGAGAGCCTCAAAACCGGATCCCCTCCAAAGTTCCCTTAAGGGTCTATTTATAGATTCTCTAGTTTGGTCTGCAAATAGCGTCATTCTGCCTTTTGGTTTTACTAAACGCACCCCAAACTGGCCTGCCAACAGCCAAACTCCGTTGTTCCGAAGGGCTATTGGCAGTCCCTCAAGGGTATCTAGGTAATTTCACCTTCAGATCCCCCTGGGCGAGTGGTCCGCGAAGGCACCACTCGCCAGACTTCCCGCACACAGGATTCTCTAGATCCCACTGGGTGAGTGGTCCGTGAAGGCAGCAGTCGCCGGATCCTTGGTCCTCTGGGCGAGTGGGGTTCCGCTCAGTCACTCGCCTGACTTCCCGTGCATCTAATCGGGCGAGTGCTTGATGAATGAGGATTTACTTGCCCCGAAGCTCGCTGGTCTCTCCCGACCTGGGCAAATGCTGACCTGTCCCCTTTGTTCACCCTACCCTTTTGACTGTCTGGGGCCTGGGGGGCCCACTCGACGAATACGGGGTTGTACACATCTCTCTTCATTTTTGCGGTTATTCCTGTGTGCCAATTCGAACTAAGGCATCTCACTTCAATGGTTCATCATGGGCATCTCTTTTACATCATCTTAATCCAGCCATTACTATTGCTATTCCTAGTGCACGTGTCAAATTTGTTGGTTGGCTGGCTAAACAAATTGAGCTCCCCTTCTCTTCTAGTCAAACAACCATCACTTCATGTTACGGTTGCCCATTTTAATGACGGGCCCCAGTAAATTTCCTTTTTATGTAATACAAGTTAATTTTAGTACAACTTTTTCACGTTGTGCTCGGTTATTTATCATGAATTTTAAAGATAATCACCTAACTATACAATTTTTTTCATGATTTATAATCAATTTCACAAAGCCATTAAATGTATTCAATCCGCTTGCAGCAATTAAAAAAAATCACTAATCTAACTGTGTTTATACGCCTCAAAAATGGTGTCCTAATGTATACTTTACTTCAGGCTCTCCTGTCCTTCAATTACTCACTAATAATGAGGTCGATTTCCTCGCTACAACACAGCAATCGTCGATGAACCCAATGACTCTGACATGTACCAAGATAGTTGCAAAATTACCAGTGTTTGCTCACACCATAATCTTCAAAGATTATGCTCTTTCTGCTCACCCATGTATACTTACCTTGCACCAACACCACAAGTAATCCCTTACTTAGGCCACCGTTAAGAAAGAACCTGCCAAATTTAGTGAGGCAATGTGACACAAGGAAAGGAAAGATGCTATGCAAGCTGGAGCTCAAGCACTATATTGCCAAAAATACATGGTCTATTGTGCCTCTTCTGGTTGGAAAGAAACACATTATTCCAAGATGTTTATAAAATTAAGCGTCACTCCATTGGTACATCATTGAGTGCGCTACAACGCGCAGTTAGTTGTCAAAAGGCGTATTCAAATCGAAGGTGAGGATTATCATGATACCTTCACATAAGTTGTGAAAACTGGTCCTTTTGACTATTGGTTGTACTAAAAGTTGAACTCTACATTAGATGGATGCAAATAATGCATTCTTACATGTCAACCTTAACAAAAAAGTCTGTGGGTCACCTCCTCATGGGTACAACTAAAAGAGGGAGACGAATGCATGTCATATTGTACTTAAACAAACATCACATCAATGGTACTAACTTCAAGTTTTACACGGCATTATGCAACTATGGATATTTTTCACTCTTATGCAGATCACTCTCTATTTACTTAAAGTTGTAAACAAGCATCTTTATCCATGAAGTTCAATATTCCTGCACAGTAGTTTCCACATCAAGGACTGAGGACAACTCAAGTATTTCTTAAGCATTGTTTGTGCATGTGCTCGACATTTTGGAAGATGTTGTCTTGATGGTGTATGATAGGGCGATTAATAAACTTAAATATTGCTCAAGGAGTGAATTTTGAGTCAATTTTTGCATCAACTATGTCAAACACAAGTGGATTCTGCTCTCATTTCTACGGTATCTTAAATCCACACCAGGTAAAATCTCTATAACCAGGTAATTCTGATTTGGTCCTTCGAGTTTATTACAACACCAATTAGGCTAGTTGTCCTATTACTCAATGATCCATCACAATTTATTACATCTTAAGAAGTTTGGCTTATCAATGGAAAATTTTCGCTATTCAACACATCATCTCTTGCTCTTCAAGTGAAATAGAATATCGTGCAATAGCGGTTGCTACTTGTGAGTTGATATATTTGACAGATTTGTTGGCACGCGGTTGCTACTTGTGAAATGATATAATTGACATAATTATTGTGTACAAAGGGCCTCTTGTATTCAAGGTTTAATTCCATTGCACTATAACAATCAAGAAACCGACATGTTGTCATTCATGGTTTAGATGAGCAAATGAAGCACATTGAAATCGACTTGTCTTATATTTACAAATACCAAGAAAAATATCTTCAAATAAAATTTTAATTTAATTATTTATTGAAGTGGAACATGAAATCAAGAATGGCAGAGTTGAATGCTTACAGAGAACATGGTTGTAAAAAAGACTCCGATGAAGTTCACAATGGCCCAGAAGAAATCAGATATTATACTCAAACGCCATATTGTCCTTTTAGGCTTCACCACTCCTGCAATCAAAAGCATCTATTGTTCAAGCACTGTCATAATAATTAATAGATCATAGTTACAAAGACTTTGCCCAGCGAACTGAGAAAATTAAAAGAGTAATCCTATTATTACATGGAACGCATTAATTTTGAAAAAAAAAAACACAAGACTTATCACATCATGACAATTTTGGTCCTTTCATTAATCACCGGATTAAATGTTAATGGTACTTGGAAACTTCTTGGATCATGATCGATTACGTTTTCCCTTCACATTAGTTTAACACAAGGGCTCTTTCGTTGTTGGTTTTATTATACTTGGCCTAGTGGAAGGAACATAATGACCACATATGCATAAAGTGTGAAGAAAAACAATAGTTTGCTGTATGTTGCACGCTAAAAGCCGATCTGGCAGAAATAAGTAGGAAAGATGACAAAATCCAACATGCCATCTAAGCGAGAATGAATCTATATTTCATGAGGGATTTTAATTTGAATGTAACCACTTTTAAAAAAGCAAAAGAGGCCAATCACAAAATCCAACATGCCATCTAAGCTAGAATGAAAATCTATATTTAACATAATTTTATTAATTGCATAACCGAACACACACATTAGGCAAGAACCATCATTCCTATCATTAGTTAATAAAGTAGGTGTAGCACCTACACTAAGTCTTTCTTTAATAATCATCAACTTATCTTTTTAATTCTGTGTATATTACAGTTGGCAATTCATCAAGAGTTAAATATTCAAATTATTCAACACTTCTGGCTTTAGCAGACATAATTTCATTATTAATGGAAATAAGAATTTATTTCTTCATTATTATCATAAAGATTCCACCTTCTCTTCTTTCTCTAATAAATTCAGATGGACTTGTTGTACTCATGCCTTACTTCCCTTTCCTTTATCCTTTGAAATAAATTTTTTATTTCAGGCTATGATTTTTATTTTTTAGTATATCTTCACATGGTTTAGATGGGCATTAAACCTAAGTGAAACTTGGAGAATACAATGCTGGAAGATAGCCATTGTGAAGCTAAGCTAGATAAGGAGAAAATGAGCCCGATTACAATGCAGGAATTTGATGAGGCCCTTAAGGATGAAGATGCTGAACACGGAGTTGACATCGATGATAAGGGGTCGGCAATGGTGGGTTCGATGGAGAGCAATAATGTGGAATTTGGGGGGCAAAAAGTGAATGAAGAGGCAACGGATGAGACTCAACTTAGAATTCTGGGTGGAGAATGAGGGGTAGGATCAAAATATGTTGGCTCAATGAAGAAAATCAAGGCAATAGCTCGGCACATTGAAGAAAATCAATGGCATAGCTTGATTCGAGACGTTGGGTTCTAGCCTTCTAGGATACTTCTTTTCTCCCTCCAGCCTAACCTTGATTTTTTTTTTATTTCTTTCATGTCAGGCGGGGCTTTGACACTCTTGATTTGTGAATTTCATAGAATCGCCATATTTCAATCCCGAAGCCTTCAACAAGCCCTTCTTTCAGCAATTTATTCATGCAAGGGAGGTAAGTTACTCCTAATGTATCCCTCGGCACGTTCATGGTGAAGACAAGGGTAGTTAAGGTTGGGAGTCAGGTACTCGGCCCGCAAAGGAAGAGAGACCGTGGAGAAAGATTAGCACCCGAGTTGTGAAAAACAATAAATAAAGAGGAACAAAGGATCCATATAACCTTTCATGGTTGAAAACAACGACAACATGTGATGTCAAAAGCTATATGAGCAGAGAAATACAGAGTTAGAAGCCTAAAGACTCACGAGATTGAAGCGACCAGATGGAAATAGAAGATACATGCATGAATACAGGATCTCGTCCCAACGAAGCAAAGGGGGCGCAATGAAGCTTGTGAGGTCAAAATAAAGATCACCGGGAGGATACTTGCCTAAACTAGAACTGAGATGATAAGCTTCAACCCTGGGTAGAGAATTTTTTGAGCAAAAATCTAGAGCACTAATATCATACTGAGAAAAAAAAAGGTAGATAAATAAGTAAAGATCAATTATTCAATAAAAGTATCTTTTATAAATAAAACCCCTGTTGACAAAAAATGAATGATTAAGATGATAGTTCGTGAAAAAGTAATCTAAGGGTCCGTTCGTTTGCAACGTTTTCATTTAACGTTTTCGTTTTGGTCCAAAACGAAAACTTCGTGCGTTTTCGTTTTGGTCTAAAACGAAAACTGTCGTTCGTTTGCAGAATGGTTTTCAGGTGCAGTTTTGGAATCTGTCAATACTGCCGTTCGTTTGCAGGATGGTTTTCAAATACAACGAGAGCTGAAGCAGAGCATAAACAAGCACATAGAACTGGAGATCGAAGCAATAAGAATCAATAAAAACATGTGAAATCACTGATGCCCCTCAATATAAATAGTGTGATAAGTGCAATAAGAATCTTGTTATTATTTTCCTTCAATTTGAGGCGATGAAGAATGACAACTTGAAATGAAATGAAGATGTAGTTTTTTAGGGCATTGAGGATGGCTTGAGGAGAGACTTCCCAGGCAACCATTCCCAAGCAACCCGTGCAACTGTCATTATTGTTGGAAGCAGGTTGGAAGATGAGAGTTTCTTCTTTCTCCTTTTTATTCCGCTACTTTGGAAGTCATCTGAGCCTCTGGTTTCTACCTGCTTCTATTTCTCTTAACCCATATACCACTCTCTCTCTCTCTCTCCGTCTCTCTCTCTATCGCTACGGGTTCATCGGTGTTGAGCTATGCGACGAGGAATCATCAATCTTCCGCTTCCAGTATGACCTGGAGCGAGGTTTCTCTTCAACCCGTGCGTCGGGAGGAGCGGAGCCGGGAGGAGGATACGCCGGGAGGAGAGGCGCCGGGGAAGTGTTGTCGGGGCAGACGCAACGAGGAAGAAGAATCGCCTTTCAAAAACAGGCAAAAACCAACCTCTCCAGCTCGGTTTTGATGAGGGCGCGTTTCTTCTTGTCCAAAACGGCGTGATTTTGGGTCAAAACCAAAACAAGGCCAAAACAGGGCTAAACGAACACGAAAATTTCGTTCACCAAAACTGAAAACGAAAACAGGGACTCAAAACATTGCAAACGAACGGACCCTAATGGTTACGACAAAACATTTGTATTTACTATTAAACTATGAACATACGAAGATGAAAGGTTTATCATGATTCATTTTTTCCGCTCTGAATGTTAAATTTCATTGCAATCATTTTAAACAACAATATCTACTATAGTCATGATATTTGCATTTTAGTTTAACTCATCATGCAAATTTATTTCAAATTACTTAGAAATTCAAGACCCATAATGTTGAGTTCTATGACATAAACCTATAATCAGATCTAACAT
Organism: Dactylorhiza incarnata; assembly: GCA_033032865.1. Classification (NCBI taxonomy): domain Eukaryota; kingdom Viridiplantae; phylum Streptophyta; class Magnoliopsida; order Asparagales; family Orchidaceae; genus Dactylorhiza; species Dactylorhiza incarnata. The sequence continues at coordinate 9,248,591 of JAWHQI010000066.1, forward strand.
TGGATTATGATTAACGGATTCCAAAGCTATAATCAGACCTCACATAATAATATAAATAGAGCTGAATTTAATGATATTTATCCAAACGCACAGCATTTAATATATACTAACGCCATATAACTAAAATGGAACAGAACAGCCCTCAGAATCATTCTTGCAAACCTAGACGGTATGCACGATCAAAATTAAACTCATGATTTCATGCGGATCCAGAATCAGACCTAATAACAAGATCAATCGTCGATACTACGAGCAATAGATTTAAACATCGCCGGAAGAAAGATCGTGATTGGGGAAACTGACACCGTCAAAGAAATCTAAAACCATGTCAGTGATTAAAATCGAAAACCTAGAGGGAGAAGCAGTATACCTTTGTCGACGTAGGCCATTATTCGAGCTTAGAAGACGACCTCGCCCGTCGTTAGAAGTTGAGAGGAAGAGAAACCAGCGATCGTTAGAGGTTGCGAGGAAGAGAAACCAGCGAACCCTATATCGCGAAACTTCTAGCGTACTCTAGGACCACGGGCCGGCTGGGATGAACTCGTGGACATCACTTCAATTGGAGTAATTAGGGTGCTGTTATAAGTAAACTTTTTTGATTGCTAGCAAATCTTTTTTGTTGCTACCAAATCAATTTCTATGAGTTATTAAGTACTTTTTGAAAATACGTTTTGTAAATGCTTTTTTAGGAAAAGTGTTCAACACGAAAATTGTACATCTTGACGAGATCTACAACTTTTGTGTTAAACACTTTTCCTAAAAATGCACGCACAATGCCCTAAAATCGTCATGATCGTAACTATAGTGAAGTTTTGAAAATAACAAGAAAATACGTCTTGTACATGCATTTTTAAGATAAGTGTTCAACACGAAAGTTGTAGATCTCGACGAGATCTACAATTTTTGTGTTGAACACTTTTCCTAAAAATGCATGTACAACACGTATTTTCAAAAGGCGCGTAATAACTCATAGAAATTGGTTTGCTAGCAACCAAAAAGGGTTTGCTTATAACAGCACCCAAAAAATTTTGGTGCGTTTCTCCGCCTACCGTAAAAGTCACGCTCATCGATCATCCTACAATCCTACTGGACCCGGGGAGGGTAAAGTGCAGCTCGATCCGACGGATGCGAGCCGCTGCACTTTATCGTGCAGTGCAATCCGACGGATGCGAGCGCGCGAAGATGTGTGCGAGTGCACGGAGATGCGTGCGAGTGCTGATGAGCAAATCTTAGCACACCGCTATAGGCGGTAGCAAGACTGCGGCACGAAACGGCAGTGTACCGATCGTTCAAGTAATATAAAATGTGGGAGTGAATCCCCAAGTATCGATCTCGAAGGAACACAGTAAAGTGGAGTTAACGTTCGAGGAAGGACTTGAGATTGAAGTCCTTTACGTCGGATGGATGCGGAAACGGGGGATTTGGATTGTGAAAAATAAAAAGAAAATGCTACAACTACTCCTATGCAGGCCTTGAGCGCACTGCTTCACCGGGCGGATGGATTACTACACTGGCCGCTATGCACCGATTCACTACGCGGATGGAAGAGAAGGCAAGCGGATGGAGTGGGTCGCACCGGCGGAATGAGAGTCGCAAGCACCTCGTCACAAAGCTCACACATAGCAATTGCCAGTGCAGCCAAACCACACACTCACATCATAAATACCACAAGAACTCACCTCAAGCACTCATACACAAATAATAACATTGCATAACAATGAAATAACTATTAAATCAAGTGCAGAGTACAAACATCATCATAAATAGAAGATTACACTACAAGCAACAATAACCTAAGAAGAGAAACATGCAAGAGATACAACCGAATCCGGAGGCTTGCTGTAGATTCACGGTAGGAATCGTCGGGTTGTCAATCCGCGTCCTAGATCGGTCCCAGCTATCGTCCGGGGTAGAGGAGGGCTGTCACTTCCTCCCAATGGACCCGTCTTCTCCGGTAAGCTACAATCCGGCCACGTCCGTTGCGAAGAACTCCTAGCTTGGCGATGAAGATGAGTGTAGAATCCTCTCCCTAAAGCACTTGGATGATGCGAGGTGGCCTCGGGCAAAAGGTGGAGGAAGAAGTGAAGAAACGGAGCTGGAACTCCCCTTGCGGCGGAAGAAATCGCGAAACTGAAATCTGTCAAGAAAACCTAAAAATCGCAGTTTAAATAGAAAAGTTGCAGAATTTGTTCATGCACGATCAAACGCACGACCGTGCGTTTAAACGCACGACCAGAATCCGAAAGCTGTTTTGGGCCATAAATGAACGCGCACGATCGCCGCCGACCGTGCGTGAGTAAAACGCACGACCGTGCGATTCATGCAGACATGAAAACTGGGAAATATTGATGATCTACCCACCTGCACAGCATCAAACAGCACCCACACAGCTGGGAATACTCTTCCCGCTCAATCCAAATGCATAAAAAGGGTTGGGGAGCACCGTGTGCTTACCCCCAACAACATAGCGCGCAATTGCACATCAAAATGGGCCCAAAGAGTGCACTTTGTGAAGAAATGTGTTCAAGTAAAGTTTAAGCGATAATGAACTAAAAGTGAAGTGCAAATGCATGAAAACTAGCTCAGATGAGTCCAAATATGTGTATATAAATGAGACTCATCAAGTGCGTGCACACATCTCCGCGCGGGGAGGGTAAAGTGCAGCAAATGCACTTTACCTTGCAATGCGGGCGATCTGATGGCTGCGAGCACATCTCAGCTCGCGCAGATATGTGTGCACGCTTTGAGATGTGTGCACGCTTTGAGATGTGTGCGCGGAGATGTGCACACATCTCCGCGCACTCGCACGCATCTCCGTGCGCTCGCATCCATCGGATTGCACGACACGGTAAAGTGCAACGGCTCGCATCCGTCAGATCGAGCTGCACTTTACCGATTTTGTGCGAAAATTCGAGCGGATTTTTGAATTCAATCAATCACGCCTAAGAATTTGTGCTTGCAGAAAAGGGACAAATTTTTAGGGGTGATTGATCGAAAATTCGACCGGATTTGGAATTCAAAAATCCGCCCGGATTTTAACACAAAAAATTACACCGTAGGATCTCGGATCTTTCGGTTGGATTTAATCATGCAGGGTAGATCACTGTGCATTATAGGGACAAAAATTACACCTCATTTTGGTCTCAATTGCAGGAGTAATTTTTCGTGCGTATAACACATGGTGATCTACTGTGCGCATGAAAATCTGACCGTCCCTTTTCTGCAAGCACGAATTACTATGCGTGATTGATCGAAAATCTATCAGGATTTTGCGTAGAATATCCATCGTAGGACCGCGGATTTTACAGCTGGATTTAATCACTCACAGTAAATCACCATGCGTCGTACGCACAAGTAATTTTTTCGAGCATATAACATATGGTGATCTACGAATTATTTTTTTCGTGCGTATAACACACGATGATGTACCATGCATGATTAAGGCTCTGTTTGGGTTCATGCGGTCGTAACCGCTTGACCGGTGAAAATAAATCCCCCCAAACAGAGCCTAAATCCAACCGTAATATTCGCGTTCCAACGATGGAGATGCATGATCCTACGTAGGCCATTATACGATGAAGAAAGTGTATATATCCATTTGCCTTCAAACCGAGAGGATCTCAATATAAATGGGCGAGGTTGGCCGACATGATGAATAATGAAAGATGGTTAAATTACAAATTAAAAAAATAGAGTATTGTGTATAATAGTTTTGAATATCGATTTGCATTAAACAATCAAAACAAACTAGGATTTTTCCCTCTTGTGTAGTTACATAAGACATCCTATCGCTGAATCGGTGGGGATTCATGTTAACGGTTGAGTTGTTAAAGCGTATGTTAGTTTTGTTAGAATGGTGCTCGATACTTGTTGCCCCTAGCAGAGTATTTATAGGTGATGGGTTATCACCTACTATGAAGAGAAATTCGGGTTGCATTTAGCCAAAAACCCCACTCCCCACTAAGATGGTGGAGGCATGGGCAAGAAAGAGGAGAAAACCGCCCGCAACCACAACCGCCGCAGCCACCACACGAAGCCACGCGCAAGCACCACGCGCGGCCACGAGGCCGCGCGGCCGCGGGATGCCGCGCGGCCGTGCGGTGCCGCGCGGTCGCACGACGCCGTGCCCGGCCGCGCGGCACCCCGCGGCCGCGCGGCACCCCGCGGCCGCGCGGCACCCCGCGGCCGCGCGGCACCCCGCTGCCGCGCGGCACCCCGCGGCCGCGCGGCACCCCGCGGCCCGCGGCACCCCGCGGCCGCGTGGTACCGTGTGCGGCACCGCGTGCCCGGCACCGTGCGGTGCCGCGCGGCGACACCGCGCGCCTAGCGCCGCGCGGTACCGCCCGGCACCGCACGCGGCCGGGCGGTGGGCGCGGTGCCGGTCGGCCTCCCTCGCCGCCGGGCGCACTCTCCGACCTCTCTTGTCTCGTCCCCGGTCGGCCTCCCTTGACCAACGGACGCGCTCGCCCAGCCTCTCCCTCCTCATTCGGCGGAGAAAATGAGGATGATCAAGGCAAATCTCGCCAACCACCCATCATGGGGTGCAAATAGTAAGAATCCACCTCATGGGGTGCAAATAGTGAAAATCCTCCAACATGGGGGGGAGGGGGGGGGGGGGGGGGGAGGGGGGGGGGGGGGGTAAATAGTAAAATCCCTCAATACGGTCTGCATATAGCAAATATTATGGTTATGGTGTGCGCATAACCATATCCATCATATGAATGCATATCCTCACCAAACTATACAAATTGGTGTGTGCATAGTCACATTCATGATAAGTAGGCATACGGTCTGCGTCTAGCAAATAGTATGGTTATGGTGTGCGCATAACCATATCCATCATATGAATGCATATCATCCCAAAACTATACAAACCGGTGTGCGCATAGCCATATTCATGATAAATGTGCATATAGCACATAAATTAGTTATGGTGTGCGGGTAGCCACCCTCACCACCATAACCACCCTAACCACCTTCAAAAGCTATAAAAGGAACCCCAGGGCTTCATTTCAAGGGACTTGGAATTTTCTTGACGGGAGAGAGCTCTCTGGAATTCCTAAGAAGATCTTCATCAGCATTCGAAGATCTCCTTCGGAACTCGAAGATCTTCATCAGCATTCGAAGATCTCCTTCGGAACTCGAAGATCTTCATCAGCATTCGATGATCTCCTTCGGAACCCGAAGATCTTCATCAGCATTCGAAGACCTCCTTCGGAACCCGAAAATCTCCTTCGGAACCCGAAGATCTCCCTCAACATTGGAAGATCGCCATCAGCACTCGAAGACCTCCTTCAACCTTCGAAGAACTCCTTCGTTGCTTGAAGGTCTCCTGCAAACTCTGAAGACTGCTCGAGAAGAAGAAAGTACTTAGTTTTTCTGAGAGGTGGCCTGTCACCCTCAGGGACCCTCATTCAACTGCAATTGTAACGGGAGCGGCCTGTCGCTCCAAATTCTAGCACCATTACTTGTAACGCTCCACCACATAGTGAAATTTGGTCGGCGCTGATCCGACCACGTGGTTTTTCACCCTTTCCGGGTTTTCCACGGTAAAAACGTCTTCTTGCCACCTGTTCGTTCTCTCTGTGACTGCTTGCGCGCTCGGTTCACTCTCGGGCTAAGACGGTCCGATTCGCCCGGTCTGAAAGAACGTCGAGCGACCCGCAACAATAAGCAAACCCTAATTCCCTGGTGGGTGCGTGGATCCCTAACGGGTCCTAACCTACCGCTAAGTATCCGTTAACCCGATAGTTCAATATACCTCAACATTCTCCTCCTATATTGTAAATATCGGGGTCACATCACAGATTACTTTAAACAAGAGTTAATAATGACATAACATGAGTTTTCCAGAAAACATAAATATGAGTTTTAGAATACACACTATCTAAACTCAAACACAAGGCTCCAAACAAGAAACAGTAAGCAAAGCTGGAAAAAACTCAAAGAACAGATAAATGAACTGTGATCTATGCAAATAATAGATCATCAGCATTTGTGTCGAAATCAACTTTCTCTCCTCCAATCTCCATGTGATCTGCAAACAGACATAATAAGAATGTCATGAGACAAATCTCTATGAATTCTAACATTTGCAAATCAAGAGTAAAGTGAATAGTTCTAGCAGTAAAAGAACGTAATACTCTAACCAGGAAGAAAAGAATCACATATCAGCATCTCTATCCAATTCACACAAAATTAGACAATTAATTTCAAAGAATCAAACCATGTTCCTTCGATTATTAAGATTATTACCAAACATTTCACAATTGTATTATATCATCAAGTTTGGAATGATACAACAAGCTGTGACCAATATATCATCAAGTTTAGAATGATATAAGTAATGATCATAATATCATGACGCATATCAGCAACTTCAGTATTCATTTTTGGAATGATACCTAAATCAGCCTTTGAATTAAAAATAATTGCGTAAGTCATCAAGTTTGGAATGACTGACAACTATCCATCTCTGGCTTTCATCAGATAACATCTGGAATACTTCCGTGTGCTCACTCTAGATGCTCGAATGTAAGCAGACTACGGTTCTAAGATTTAAAACATAAGCAGGGTATTAAGTCATGTTAAATGAACCTTAATCTCATCTCCCCCGATGTTTTATGTGTTAGAACCTTACATAAGCCCTTGGTAAGGACATCTGCTACATTATCCTTCGATCTCACGTCCAATAGAGAGATTATCCCCTGACTGGTGAGATGGGTCAACCAGGCCTTCATCCTTAGTTGCTTTCGCTTCCCATTGAACAACGTATTTGTTGCAATGGTCTTTGTGACTTGATTGTCACAATATAGCGAAATATAGTATATTTTTAGACTCGTCATTGGAATGTCGATAATCAGATCTCTTATCCACTCAGCTTCTTCTCCTGCTGAAGCGAGGGCGTAGAGTTCCGATTCCATAGAGGAAAGTGCAATGCACGTCTGCCTCTTTGACTTCCAAGCTACTGCTCCTCCTCCTAGGGTAAATACAAACTGCTAGTGGATCTACTGTCAGCAATTTCTGAACACCAGGAGGCGTCAGAATACCCCTCAAGGACAGGAGGATGTCCACTGTAACATAAAACATACTTTTCAGTGTGCTTTAAGTATCGCATGAGCCTTTCCAAGGCATTCCAGTGGTCCTGCCTAGGGTTACTCGTAAATCTACTTAACATGCCGACCGTAAAGGCTATGTCAGGTCTAGTGCAGGTTGTAGCATAAATGAGACTACCTATGAGTTTGGAGTAATCCAACTGTCTAATAGATGAACCTTCATTCGGTTTCAGTCTATTGTTATAATCGTATGGAGTCTCACTACCTTTGCTATTAACGTAACCCCACTTCTCAAGTAGATTTCTAATATAGTGACTCTAACTGAGGGTAATACCCTTGTCAGTGAAGTTCACTTCCATTCTTAGGATGGTCTTCACCACGCCTAAGTCAGCCATGCTAAATTGTGTCGTCAAGGCAGCTTTCACGTCTTTCACCTCAGACTGATCAGTGCCCAGAATTAGCATGTCATCAACATACAAGCATATAATTGCAACTTTAGTTGAACTTGTACGAACGTACAGACATTTATCTGAAAAGCTGGATTTAAAACCCATAGCTTTAACACAAGTGTCATATTTTTCGTGCCACAATTTAGGTGTTTGCTTCAATCCGTAGAGTGACTTAATCAATTTACAGACCTTAGTTTCGAGACCTTCTACCACAAACCCTTCAGGTTGGTGCATGTAGATCTCTTCGGTCAGATCTCCATTAAGAAATGCAGTCTTGACGTCCATCTGATGAACTGTAAAGTGTTCAATAGATGCTATAGCGAGAAGTATCCTAATTGTCGCATAGTGACAAACAGGTGAGTATATATCAAAGTAGTCTATTCCACTCACTTGAGTGAAGCCTTTTGCAACTAGACGTGCTTTGTATTTGGCAATACTCTCATCAGGATTAAGCTTCTTCTTCAGAACCCATTTGTTTCCAATGGTCTTAGCCCCTTTGGGCAAGTCAACCAATGTCCACGTGTTGTTCTGCATGAGAGAGTTTAACTCTTCATCGATGGCTTCTTTCCATAATAGAGAGTCTCGAGATCGCATCGCATCCTTATAGGTGGATGGATCAGCTTCAACTTGGTAAGTCACGAAGTCTGTACCGAAGCTTTTAGGCATTTTCTCTCTACTAGATAGCCTTCTGGTATCTAAGCCACTCGTGTCTACAGGCTCAGTGTCAGAGTGACGTTGACTTGGCTCAGCAGGAGGCTCAAGACTAGTGGCTGTCAGACCTGGAAGCGTCAGGTTCTTATCCTTAAGGAACTTATCCTTAAAGAAGACAGCGTCTCTAGATTCGATTACAGTGTTGGTTGATAGATCTAGAAATCTGTCAGCAGCACTATCCTCTGCACATCCTAAATAGACACATGTATTTGTCCTAGGTCCAATCTTAGCTCTTCTAAGGTCAGGTATCCTAACATAAGCGATACAGCCCCAGGTCTTAAGATTATCAAATCTAGGAGGTCTCTTAAACCAAAGCTCATAGGGTGTCTTAGTCAACTTGGCATGTGGAACTTTATTAAGAATGTGATTAGACGTGAGGGCAGCTTCACCCCAGTAGGCCGCAGGCATGCCAGCAGTCAACAACATAGAATTCAACATTTCTGTTAAAGTCCTATTTTTTAGCTCAGCAATACCGTTGGATTGGGGGGAATAAGGAGCAGTCGTTTCAGGGATGATGCCATTGCTGGCAAGGAAATCTCTGAACTCACCGGAGACATATTCTCCTCCTCGATCACTCCTTAGACGTTTGATTTTCATGTCAAGTTGAATCTCAACCCTAGTTTTGAATATACGAAATTTTTCAAAAGCTTCATCTTTGGATTTAAGTAGATAAATGTGACTGAATCTAGAGTAGAAGTCGATAAATGTTATCAGATACTTCCGACCTCCACGTGTGACAAAACTTTTGTAGTCAAATATGTCGGAGTGTATTAACTCTAGCAAATGTGTGCTCCTAGAAACCTGACTAAAAGGTGCTCTAGTTATCTTAGTTTGAGCACAGATTTCACATTTGTCAAACCTGGTTGTTGTGTCTAAAGGGATGTTGTGAGTTCTAGCTAGCAAGAGTAGTTTTCTATAATTGACGTATCCTAGTCTTGCATGTAAAGTCTTAGGATCGATCAAATTAGAACTAACTTGATTTACTACCTCGTTTGCTAGACTAAACCTATACATTCCGTTCACGACATACGCACAACCAAAGTAGTGCGAGTGAACCATCAGCATTACTCGACCACCACTAATGTTAAATGACATATCTGCATCGCATAACAAACTAATTGAAATTAAATTAGCAGCTAATGATGGTATAAATTTAACATTTTTCAAAGTAAGAGTTTTACCTGAGGAGAGCGTCAAGGTAGCATTGTCGACCCTCAGCACGTCAGCTACTCCTCCATCAGCAACAGTAACAGTCTCTCGGACTGCAGTGACATCCTCCAGAAGCGCAGAATTGTTGCAGACGTGACAAGTAGCACCTGAGTCTAGCCACCACTCTGTACTGGCCTGTCCGTTACCGACCATGACAATAAAGTCGGCGGGCGCAGTCTGATGGACCATATTGGCCCTATTATCAGGCTTTGGTGTACTAGGATCTCTTCTCTTGGGCTGCTTGAACTCTGTTGGGGAAATGATTTCTCTTAACCCCTAGAAATGAGTTAAAGAAGAATTCTAAGAATGAAAAATAAGGCTAAGTAAATATGCGTCGAATAGTATTTGACGCAACGTCGAGATAAAGTCGACGTTTCTATCAGAATGAGTCGAAGTAGCTCCAAACAGAAATCGACGTATCCTATGTCGACGTAGCTCTGACTTCTAGTCGACGTATCTTGAGAAGTCGACGCACCCTAGTCGACACACCTTCCTTATTCTCCTCTCGACGTCCAGACAGGATGTATTCGACGCTTGCGTCGAATAGTAATCGACGCACGTCGATCTTTATGACAGAATTCAAAATCGCCAGATCTCTTTCCTTATCTTATAGATCTGATTTATATGGAATCAATTTATGTCTTATAGCCGTTCTGAATCTTTCTTTTCCTCTATTAGATTCTTGGCTAAATTGATTAAATCCTTTATGGACATTATTTGAAATCAGATTGAATACTTTCCTTCTATGAATATAACTGTTATGTAAATTTCTCTTTCTTTCTAATACTCTGCCTGCTAATTGATTACTCTCCTATAGTGTTATTTTAATGAACAGAGCTATAAATAACCAAGGAGGTCGGCAGAGAAAGGGGACTAGGTGATTCACCATTTTACATTTGAAAAAGAGGAAAAGCTCCCAAGTGATAAAGAGAGAATTGAGAAATAGCCTTGCAGCAATATTCAAGCATTCTTCTTCTCCTGCTTCTGAAATCACTCTGCTGCAAATTCTGATAGTTCTCACATAAGAGGGAAAAGCTACAAATCTTCTTCTCTCTATAGAAGAAAGATTTAATTCACTACTTCTTGTGCTTCCAATCTTCTTGCTAGGAAGAAGATTCATTCTTGTTTTAAATACTTCTTTTCCTTTTTCTTATTTTCATTCTCACATATTGTAAAAGAGTTTTTAGAATCACTCTTCAAAAAATTCAGTTGTACTGGTTCTAAGAGTCTCCTTGTCAAAAGACTCAGTTGGTTCTAAGAGTCTCCTTATCAAAAGACTCAGGGTGGTTCTAAGAGTCTCCTTATCAAAAGACTCAGTGCAAGATAGTGAATTCCTACCAAGAGGGTAGAAGAGTGGACTACCCAAAGTTTGGGGAACCACTATATTTTCTTGTGTTGTGCTATGATTTCTTTTCTTGCATTTACTTTCTTTATTTGTTTAATTCTTGTTGGTGTGTGTGTGGAAGCTCTAATCTCTGATCATACACATATATATATATTTACTTTGCACAAAATATTTTAAATCTCTATTCACCCCCCCCCCCCCTCTAGAGAATTCTAGTGAGGTTAACTGTGCACTTTCAATTGGTATCAGAGGGAGGTTGATCTAAAAAGGTTAACTCCTTGATCAAAAAGATCCTACCTCTTATTTATAAATATATATTTTTCTAACAATTATTTTTCACATGGCACAAATCAAAGATTATGCTTCCACCAGACCACCAATGTGCAATCTTGAAAAGTTTGCAGTTTGGAAAACAAGAATTCTAATTTATATGAATTCTATTGATGATAACTTGTTTAATATTACTGTGACAGGTCCCCCAAAGCCTTATAGAAAGGATGCAAATGACAATGTCACACAAACACTTGTTCCAAGATCTGAATGGACAGAAGATGAGAAGAAGGCAAGAACATGTGATCTAAAGGCCATGAACATACTTGTCTCAACCCTCTCAGATGACATCTTTCAAAGGGTTGTTGACTGTGAATCAACCAAAGAAATTTGGGATGCTCTTACAAAGATGGTGGAAGGAAGTGCTGATGAAAAAGAAAGATAAGAAGGCTCTATTGATCTCACAATATGAGAACTTCCAAAAGAAAAATGAAGAGAGTATCTCTGAGATGTATGACAGATTCAGTATAATCATCAATCAATTGAAAAACTTGGATAGAGAGATCTCTCTCACTGAGATTAATGACAAATTGTTAATGAGTCTCCCTAGTTCATGAGACTCAAGTACATGGGCCATAAGAGACACAAGAGGACAAAAGGAAATCTCAACAGATGCTCTCTTAGGAAAACTCAAATCATATGAGCAACTGCTGAAAACTAGAGAAGAGAAGAAGGGAAGAGAAAACACTCCAATCTCCTCAAAAGATAGGAACATTGCATTAAAAGCAACAGAGGAAGGAGGCTCTATCACTGAAGAAGAACTATTCAGTTTCCTGGCCAGAAAATTCAAGAAATGGGTCAGGACAAATGGATCAAGAAGGAGAGAGTCAAAACCAAGGTATGACAAAACTCCTACTAAGGAAATTATTTGTTATTCTTGCAGGAAACCTGGACATATTGCCCCAGAATGTCCAGAAAATGCTGAGACAAAGAAATATCTCAAGAAAAAGGGGAAGAAGAAAGAAAGAGGCTTTATAGCAGAAGCCTGGAGTGATACAGACTCTGAGGACGGCTCCTCTTCCAAGAGTGACAATGAAGAACCTAAGCAAGAAGATCAATGCTTGATGGCCCTTGAAGGATCAAAAAATAATGATAGTGCTAAATCTTGGAGTGAGACAGGATCAGAAGAAAGCATATCTTCTGAAGATGAAAAAGAAGATAGCCTTATTCTCATAGAGGAATCCGAGGATAAGGATGAGGTAAGCATGTTTGATGAGATAGATTTTCAAAGTGATAACTTCAGAAATGATTTTATGGGAATGTGTCTAGATCAACTAAAAGCAACACAAGAAATTAAAGATCTAAAAGAACAAATCAATATAGCTAAAAACCAGAGAAATAGAGAAGTTAAATGCTCTAAAGATTATGAATTAAGGGCTAACATCATAGAAAAGGAGATAGGAAAGGCTAAAATAGAAAATCAGTTCCTTAAGGATAAGGTTTCCCAGACAAAGGCCTTTGAAGAATCAATAAACATGAGAAGCCAAATTCTTAAGGAAATCACTGAAAAACAAACAATGAGACACAAAAATCTTGGGCTAGGAGCTGATCCATCAACCAGCTTGAATCCATCCAGCAAACCTGCTTGGATGAGCCCTGTAAAATTCACTAAACCTGTCAAATGGACAAACCAAGAAAAAGACCCACAAGATAAGGAAGAAAACTCCTTCAAAGAAATAAAGGAATTTGATGAGACATCATATTATTCAGCTGATGACTCACAAACTTCATCTGAAGAAACAACTAATCCAAGAAAAACAACACATACAGGAGTAAAAACAGAAAAAGGTAAAATGAAAATTGAAGATACAATTGCGTCGACTTCATATCGACGCATAAATGATAGTGCGTCGACTTATACTCAACGCAACCTCTCAGATGCCTCGACCTCTTCTAGACGCTTGAACGAAAGCACGTCGACTTCCAATCGACGCAACTTTCTCTATGCGTTGAAATCAGATCGACGCCATCTGGAGAAAGCGCCGAATACAAATCGACGCGACTATCAACATGCGTCGAATAGATATCGACGCACAAAAGTTCAGAGCAACTTAAATATCTTTCCTCCAAAAGCCTTTCATCCTAACCCATATTCAGGACCCATTCATCCCAATCATGATTTCTATCCTAATCAACACCTCTATCATGATTTCTACCCTAAACATGGTAACCAAAATTCCCATTTTAACCAAAATTTCTATCCTAACCAAAATTCCCATCATAATCAAACCTTCTATTCTAATCAACTCTTCTATTCCTCTCTAAACTTAAATTATCATAATAATAAGATAATCAAGTGCCATATATGTAACAAAGCTGGCCACCTTGCCAAACAATGCTGGTACAACCAATCAAACTATCTGTAAAAATTAGTCCAAGACTGACTTAGAACTAGGTTGAGATAAACACCTAGAATTCTTCAGGAAAATTAAAAGTCACGTCGACTTCTAATCAACGCACCGTCGATAGCTCAACTCAATAAGTGAAACCGACGCATGCGTCGACTCCACTCGACGCATACATCGATAGGAAACCCTATCATCCCAAATTAGACTATATCGACGCTCACGTAGAATTCCACTCGACGTAACGTCGACTTCATGAAAATGAGCGGCAATACCAAAATATTTCGGTCACATCCACGGAAGTACCGAATAAGCCTCGACTTGAGTCCAGTTTCGACGCTTCACCTGACTTAAATAGTATCTTCAGTTAGAAGCCTTCACGACTCTGCATCTTTCATCCTTCTTGCACCTCAGACCAGCCGATTTTTCCTCTCCCTTTCACTGAACTAAAATGGCTCCCAAAATCAACTCAGGCTTCGACATTGACCTTGAGTCTTTCCAAGCAGCCGCAGAAAACTACAAGAGCATCATTGCTCTTTTTACTGCAGCAAGTCTGGACAAGCTCATCTCCACTAGGTGCAAGCTCCTGGAATCAGAGCTCACAGAGCTAATAACTCATGTTCAGATATCTGAACAAGGAGAAATCCAGGGAACAATCTATGAGACACCAGTCTCAATCTCTGCAGAACATATTAGGACCACCTTTGATCTTCCTACAGGTATATCCTAATATTATCTTTGTTTAAATAAAATAGGGAAAGGAAATCAATTTCTAAAGAGTAACCTTATAAGTCTTTATCATTCCCACATTAGGTGATGAATCTATAGACCTCACACCTGATGAAATCAAGCATCTGATAACCACCATGAAGTTTTCAAGCGATAAACCAATCCATCTAAAGAAAATAGACTTTTCTGAGGAATACAGACTGCTAGCAGACATAGTAGGAAAGATACTACTATGCAAAATTTCAGCCCATGATGCAGTTCCTAAGCAGCAACTGAACATCATGGGGGCCCTTATGCTGAAGAAGAAGGTGGACTGGGCCACATGGTTACTCAAAATAATAGGCTCCAAATTCTCACACAAAGAAAATGCATATATGAGGATTATGAGTCAAGTACTCTTCCACTCCTTCCCTGACCTCTGTAGGTCAAAAGGAATCCCCATTCCTCCAGGGAAAAGAATGTCAATAGCCCTATTCTCCAAGTGGACCAGGCAAATTCCTAAGCCTGGTTCCATTCCTGAAAGGACTCCCTCTCCTCCTAACTCTCCTGCTCATCCATCTCCTGCTCATCCATCTCCTCCTCCTTCTCCTCAAAGAGACAATTCTTCTCTACCACCATCATCCACTCAAATAGTCTCTACCACCCTCACAACTCCTTCTCTACCTACCTCTTCTCAAACACCTGCTCCTTAAACAGCAGTTTCTCCACCTCCTTTATCACACATACCTCATGTATCAACTAACTTCTCTCCAGCCTCATCACCACCTTCACCACTCTCTCCTCATCCCCAACCACAACATGAACCATCTGCATCCACTAAAGCTCTCCTCACTCAGTGCATTGCATCAGCAACTCAAACATTCCAAGCAATGCTGGATGAGCACTGCTCCCAGATTCATTCCTCAATCCTACACATGCACACCCAAATAGATGGGGTCAGTGCCTCTGTGCAAAGTCTGAAGAACTCTCTCTCTTCCTCAAGAGTTACCAAGTCTTTCTTAACCTCCTTGGCCAAGAAGGTCAAGAAGGGGGAGAAGCTTGATGAAGAGCAGCCCTCCAATCTTAAATCTCCCTCACACAAATCCCCTCCTTCTTCAAAATCTGACAGTCTTGCACTGCTCAAGACAATTGGGAATGAGATAGTACCTGAGCTACACAATGATGAACAAACAATAGAGGTACTCAACATAGCAAGAGATGCTGCAAATCAAGTGGCACTACTACAAAGGGAGGGAAGCAGAGCAGAAAATGAGGCTGAAAAGGAAGAAGGTGAGAAAGAGCTGAATACTGAAAAAGGAAATGAAGCTGATGCTGGGAAAGAGAAAGAGCCAGATGCTGTGATGGCTGAAGAAGGGGCTCAGGAGTCAGGGGCAGGGGGAGCTGAGACTCAGGGGGAGCAAATGGCTGAGACCCAGGGGGAGCTGAGGGAGTCACCTGCTACTGGGAAAGAGCAATCCACAATAGTATTCAAGAGAAAAAGAAAGACTCCTCCTACCCCTCCTGAATAATACTTGAAAACAATGCTTCATATACTTTATGATTGGTCTGAACATGAAGTTTGCTTCTGACTGTGTGAAATCTTCATTATCTGTACAAATGCTTTGCTATGTTAATTATATGCTAAATACAATTTCTCTCTAAATAGGGTTAA
The DNA here is from genome assembly GCA_033032865.1 of Dactylorhiza incarnata. Taxonomy (NCBI): domain Eukaryota; kingdom Viridiplantae; phylum Streptophyta; class Magnoliopsida; order Asparagales; family Orchidaceae; genus Dactylorhiza; species Dactylorhiza incarnata. Next base: position 9,264,415 of record JAWHQI010000066.1, read on the forward strand.
GATAAATAGGGGGAGATTGTTGGGGAAATAATTTCTCTTAACCCCTAGAAATGAGTTAAAGAAGAATTCTAAGAATGAAAAATAAGGCTAAGTAAATATGCGTCGAATAGTATTCGACGCAACGTCGAGATAAAGTCGGCGTTTCTATCAGAATGAGTCGAAGTAGCTCCAAGCAGAAGTCGACGTATCCTATGTCGACGTAGCTCTGACTTCTAGTCGACGTATCTTGAGAAGTCGACGCACCCTAGTCGACGCACCTTCCTTATTCTCCTCTCGACATCCAGACAGGATGTATTCGACGCTTGAGTCGAATAGTAATCGACGCACGTCGATCTTTATGACAGAATTCAAAATCGTCAGATCTCTTTCCTTATCTTATAGATCTGATTTATATGGAATCAATTTATGTCTTATAGCCATTCTGAATCTTTCTTTTCCTCTATTAGATTCTTGGCTAAATTAATTAAATCCTTTATGGACATTATTTGAAATCAGATTGAATACTTTCCTTCTATGGATATAACTGTTATGTAATTTTCTCTTTTTTCTAATACTCTGCCTGCTAATTGATTACTCTTCTATAGTGTTATTTTAATGAACAGAGCTATAAATAACCAAGGAGGTCGGCAGAGAAGGGGGACTAGGTGATTCACTATTTTACATTTGAAAAAGAGGAAAAGCTCTCAAGTGATAAAGAGAGAATTGAGAAATTGCCCTGCAGCAATATTCAAGCATTCTTCTTCTCCTGCTTCTGAAATCACTCTGCTGCAAATTCTGATAGTTCTCACATAAGAGGGAAAAGCTACAAATCTTATTCTCTCTATAGAAGAAAGATTTAATTCACTACTTCTTGTGCTTCCAATCTTCTTGCTAGGAAGAAGATTCATTCTTGTTTTAAATACTTCTTTTCCTTTTTCTTATTTTCATTCTCACATATTGTAAAAGAGTTTTTAGAATCACTCTTCAAAAAATTCAGTTGTACTGGTTCTAAGAGTCTCCTTGTCAAAAGACTCAATTGGTTCTAAGAGTCTCTTTATCAAAAGACTCAGGGTGGTTCTAAGAGTCTCCTTATCAAAAGACTCAGTGCAAGATAGTGAATTCCTACAAAGGGGGTAGAAGAGTGGACTACCCAAGGTTTGGGGAACCACTATATTTTCTTGTGTTGTGCTGTGATTTCTTTTCTTGCATTTACTTTCTTTATTTGTTTAATTCTTGTTGGTGTGTGTGTGGAAGCTCTAATCTGTGATCATACACATATATATATATTTACTTTGCACAAAATATTTTAAATCTCTATTCACCCCCTCTAGAGAATTCTAGTGAGGTTAACTGTGCACTTTCAAACTCAGAAGCACAGTGACCCCACTTGTTACAATTGTAGCACTTGCCTTTGAATTTCTTCACCTTCTTGCTCGTGTCCACAACTGCGGGTGCACTGGGTAACGGTATAGTCTTGCCGGGCTTAAACTTCCGCTTAGGATGCGTGACCATGTTGGCAGCAGAGGACTGCTTGCTAATAGTCTCCCTAGCGTGCCTAGTCCTGTTCTCATCCTCAATGCAAATGAAGCGCTTGAGGTCTTTAAGACTGACCTGCGTTTTCTTCTGATACATCTCCGTTTTAAAGGAGTACCACGCCGACGGGAACTTGAAGATAATAGCTCCTGCAACAAAACCATCTGGTAGTGGGATGTTCTCACTGTTCAGCTTGTCCACCAGATTCTCAAAATCAGCGACCTGTGGTAGGATTTCCATGTCCTCAGTGAAGGTGAAAGTCATAAACTTGTCCATGAGGTGCGTCTTGGACATATTTTCCTCTTCCTTGAACTGCTCCTCCAGAGCATCCCAGATTTCTTTGGCGGTCTTCATTTTGCTGTACGTCTCAGCAAGCCTATTGGAGAGGCAATTCAACAGGTAGTCGCGGCAGAAATCTTCATCGACCACCCACTGGGTCTCTCCAGCTGTCCCAAGAACCTCAGCACGTACAGTCTGAATGGTGTAGAACACGTTCAGGTACTTCATGCCAAACTGAGTGTTCCTCTTCCAAGCAGAGAACTCAGAATTGGAGAATTTCTCCAATTTTATCATCGGAACAGGAGTAGAGCCCTTCGACATCGTGTGTCTCTTGCCAAATACGTGAATTCCACTAGCAAACGAATTACGAGCAGAAAACTAGAAAGAGAGTACCAGAGACGCGTAGAGTCGAGAAAATCTTCGGATCCAATCCAGAACAGACTGCTCCTCTGTGGTCTGGGCTCGATCTGGAGTTGACAGAGACGGCACCCACGGAGGCACGGAGCGGCCTCTAACAAGCGGCGCTAGTGCCGGCGCTAACGACTGGCGCCTGGCGGTAGCGGAGTCTAACGCTAACGCGCGTGGAAGCGTTGCTTCTTCCTCAGCGAGATGCGGCGGCTCTGGCGGGATTGGCTTTGCAGCGACAGAGGCGGCACTTCACGGCACTGGAACTGGCACTGCACTACAGGATCGGCACTGCAGTAGTGGAGGCGGCGCACTAGGGACCGGCGACGAACTTGGAGTGGGACAGCGGCCTCTCCTTTACTGGCAAGGAAAACGTGCGGCGACAGGACGACTGTGGCGGCGAGGCGGCGACGGCAGACGGCGGCGAGAAGTGGAGAGGGCTGCGGCTTTTTCTTCTCACAATCTCCTTCGACGCCGACGGGAGAGAATGCTACTTCTCCTTCACGATCGGGTGACGGCGAGAGAAGGGGAGAACCCTTCTGCAGCAGCGATCGGAAGGCACGAGAAAATGACGGCAACGTCTCTACACGCCCGCGAGTAGGATCGGGGGGCCTGCTCCTCCAAACGACAGCCTCTGTCTTCAATCGACGGGAATGCTTTGGAGAGCGACGGGATCGATCTCCCTTTTCAGCGACGGAGACGGCCTTCTTCCTCCTTGCGTCGATCAATCTACAACGGTTACTGCGTACAGGGCGAGGAATCCCAGTCGACAGACGATCAATCGGCGGCCTTTCTGCTCTGCGAAAACGAACGGCAGTTGCAAAAAATCACGAGAGAGCGGGCGGTTACGGGGAGGAAAAACGCACAGGAACGAGAGAGAGAGACTTCGAGAATGTTAGAATGGTGCTCGAAGCATCCGGGTGAGTGTCTAGTTTGGAACACTCTATTCGTTGCCCCTAGCAGGGTATTTATAGGCAAACCCTAATTCCCCGACGGGTGCGTGGATCACTAACGGGTCCTAACCTACCGCTAAGTATCCGTTAACCCGATTGTTCAATATACCTCAACAAGTTTATGGGATTGCTACAATCATAAGTTCAGAATATTGCTCGATGAGTCCAAATGTGTTTGATTGAAGATATTAAGGGTCAGATTGGGGCGGCATCGGAGCTCCGGTGGGCAGAGAACGACGCGGGGTTGTGACCGGAGGTGGGGAGGCGGGGTTGGAGATGGAGGGAAATCTCCTTTCTGCGGGCTAAAGGCGGGAGAAACGCAGTCGCGCGCGCGAGACACGTTTGTTTTCCCGCCTTGCGGGCAGCGGTTGCTCCCGCACCGGCGGCCCGCCGCCCATCCAAACGGAGCTTGAGCTTTTTTTTTGGTCTAGCCACATCTATCCGTAGCGGCAATCCTGTTCGAGCCGGGTCAGCCCACAAAGGGGTAAAGCTCTCCCAGCACAAATCATTTTCATTCTTAGGGCTTGAACCCAAGACCTCTGGTTAAGGGGCGAGAGTGTCGAACCACTCACACCAACTTATGTTGGTAAATGGAGCCTAAGTTGATCATTGCTTATCAACTTTGGTCCAACATATGACTTAAAAGAGTATTTTCGGTGATGTTAGGATCAAAAGGTTTAAGAGAAAGGAGTAGTTTTTTTTTTCTTTTCCCAGCTGAGATGACTGAAGGTTATGTCAACCTTTGAGTAAGGTTTTTCAAAGACAAAAACTCTCTTTTACCTAAAGAACTTATACTTATTCAGTATGGTTGAGGAGGAGGCGTGGGGAAAGGGGGTATATCGACAAGAACAAATTCTAGAGAATTTGCTTGGCAAGTGTAAGTTGAGTTGTAGTGATTAGGAATGCCCACAACCTAATGGAAATGCACTTATGTTATACTTTTGGCTTTGTTTGTTTCGGTTGCTGCTGATCGAAAGTGAGCGGTCGAAAATGAAGCTTGAAAAAGAAGCTCTTTGTCAAAAAATAGAGTTTGCGGTAAAAAAATTGTTTGTGTGAAACTCTATTTGCAGAGCTGTTCGAAAAATTAAATTTTGTATAAAAGAAGATTGTTTGTAGACTTTATTGCCATAATAGAGAAAAGAACCCTTCACTACCACACCAAACCCTTCACTTTAGAAGCATAATTGCTGGAATTAACACAAGACCAGACATATTTATACAATTGAAGCACGGTAGAAGAAAAAAACTGGTTTTTTTTTTCTCTATTTTTTCTAGCAATAATATGAAAGGGAATCTGAAACTTCGCGAAGAGCTGGACTGAAAACCTACAATACCATGAACTGAATATGAAATAAGTCAGGCTAAATCTGAAAGTAATCAAGGGAAATCTAATTAAAATGAAATGAGAGGAAAACAAAGATGTCATGATTTCACATGTAAAATTAATCTGAAGGGAAGTCGCGGCTTGGAGGCGAAGAAGACCAGGGCTCGAGAGATTGGACATTCTTCTGAGATGATGATCACCTCTTTATATGATCTGGAATGGTGGAGCATGGGCAATTCTGAAGATAGTGAAGACCGCGTGTCTAGAGGAAAACAAGAAGCGTGGAGATGGCTTCCTATTCAGTGCATGGCTAAGGCACAATGGAGATCAGTGGTTGACTTTGATGGCGCGCCACTGGAGGAAAACGAAAAGTGCGGTGACGACTCTACGATCGAGAACGAAGAACACCGAAGACGCGAACAGGAGGGGAGAGAAGTGCCGAGATCGGGATCTGCAGGTCGCGTAGGAGAGAAGTGTCGTTTGAAACGCGCAAAAAGGAGCTCGGGACTGCGGTCAAAAAATGACCCAGCGCCTGCTTTTTTTAAAACGGCGTTTTCCAAAATACCTCCCGCAAACACCGCGTTTTGTGGAAACGTCGTTTTCGGCATGCCACGCCGAAGCCAATCTGCGCAAATATAGAAGAACGTGAGTGACATTTGTTACTACTAATCAACCAAAAAAGAACAATTGCAAACAGTATATTATCACACAAGATAATAATGTGCGTGGTTCACCATAAATGAGGGCTATGCTCAATGAAAAAACTACGATTACAAAGAGAAACCAACACTATTTCAATGAAAAAACTACGATTACAAAGAGAAACAAAGACTATTACAATGAAAAATTAGGATTACAAAGAGAAACATAGACGATTATGCATGTGGTACGCTCCAAAGCATACAACCAACAAAGTTTTTTTATATTACCCTGCAATATATGTGAATTTCTTAAAATACCCTGAGTAGACAATTTCATAAGGAATCCGAAAAAAAAATACACAAACATATAAGATTATGATTCAGAATATCACGCTGGTGGCGCTTTTCAAAATCCAAGAAAATATAATTCGAAATAGTAGATTATGTGATGAAGTCCTGATGCTCAAAGTGGAAGGGACTGGGCAAAGATTTTGGTTCATGCATCAAAGCAATTCTATATGTAAAGTATATTGTTTTTATACATTTTTTCTAAGATTCCATTTTGATTAAGGGCGTGTTTGGCAGGGTGGATGTCACGCTGTACAACCCTCATATTTCCCGAGTCGGTGTGACCCCACCCGGATGAGACCAACGCAGTGAAGGTGGCCGAGACTGGCAAAACGACCGCGCATAAGCGGTCGAGAACAATCAAGGCAAAGAGAGGCCGCAGGGGAGGCAGGGGGAGACTCCTTTCGGGCGAGTGGGAGAAGCCTCCCACTCGCCACTCACCTGGGCGAGTGGGGGGGACCCTCCCACTCGCCGGCCACCTAGGGGGCGAGTGGGAGGGGCCCTCCAACTCGCCAACTCCTTTGGGCGAGTGGGAGGGAGTCTCCCACTCGCCCGGCACCTTGGGGGAGGCCGGTATGGCCTCCCGTGAGGGGGGAAGTGGGCATCTCGAGTCCCACTCGCCCCCCCCCCGGTCGGGCCTCACTCTGGTAGACTGAATACTATTATTATATTCAGCGGCACAATAAAAAAATATAAAATATAACGATTTTCATCGCTTCAATCCCGCGCCCCTTCATTTCTCCTCTCCGTACTCCGCTCTCCTCGCTCTCCTCGCTGATTTCTCTCTCGCATTTCGGCGTTCTAGGGTTTGATTCCGGCAAAGCCTCCCCCATCGTCTCTGGCCGTAATCACACAGCTCTCCGGCGCTCCATCTCCAATCCGATTATACACAAGAGCTCTCCGGCGCAGCCTACCCATCCTCCTCTCCGCAAGGTATGTATCGCATCCACCATTATCATGTTCGAACCCAAGAGATAAACGACTCTACCCAGAGCCAGTGGCTATCCGAGGAGAGTAGAATGGCTCTCCGCGTAGAGAAGGATGTCTATCCGAGGAGAGTAGAATGGCTCTCCGCGTATCGCATCTGTTTGGCTCTCCGCTGATGGCTATCCGTCGTGAGGATAGAATGGCTCTCCGCGTAGAGCTAAACGACTCTCCCGCTGAGATCCACTGGCTCTCCGAGGAGAGCCCTTTGTCTCTCCGCGGAGAGCCCTTTGTCTCTCCGCGGAGAGCCGGAGAGCGGTTTGGCTCTCCGCGGAGAGCCGTTTGGCACTCCGCGGAGAGCCGTTTGGCTTTCCGCGGAGAGCGGTTTGGCTCTCCGCGGAGAGCCCAAAATTTTTAATTTCTGTTTTTAGGAAATACGTTTGTTTGTTCATTCTTCTATGACAATCCTTGGAAATAAATTATAATTAGCATATAATTTGGAAGGCGAGGTAGGAAATAACCTAGGCAAGCTACTATAACCAATTATAGTTACTCAAAATAGGATCCTAGTATTATGGCTACTAATCTAACCTTTGGGTTTGGTGACTAGATTATTTGACTATTTGTCTTTATCGGCAATGAATGGTGTTGACATTGTGCTGCGGGACATTGCGAAAACACAACGATCAGTAGAGACCCTCGTTCATCGCTGCCCTGAAATTCTACCCGAATCGATTCCGACGCAAACTCCTCCATTCTATTCGTCAGCCTTCGACCGCCCCACTACTGAGCCGTGCATTTGTGGGAAGTAATCAGGCACGTTGAACAAAATTCAGGAAGATTGGATCAAGATCCAAGTGAAAATGATGGAGGATGGCATTCGCCTTCCCATCCGAATCGATCCGCCCGTGCCACTGTGGAACAAGCGACCTGACCTGAATGCGTATCTTTTGAAACCGTTGTTCGTGATTGATCCGGAACGGCAGTACGACGTCAATGTGACAGCGGGTGCATGTCCATCTTGCAACAAAATCGGCTTTCTTTCCCGCAAGCAATTAAGTGCACCGCGAGTTGTCGATTGCATCGACACCACTGCATTCTCTATCAGTGCTAGATACATGTGCAAGAAGTCGAACACCTCCGGCGGCTGTGGTGCCACGTTCCAGGTCATGGACGAGGCAAAAAACGAGAAGTTGATCCCGACAGCCATCATCCTTAACTATCCTGTGCAGCTTTTCGAACGGAGCGCACACGACGTCGGTCTTGTTCAAATGACATACGACTTGTACACGTCCCGTTCCGGCATTGCTGATGCAGCCAAGGTGATTCGTTGTGCACGAACGACTCGATACATGCGTCAAGCCGCACTATATCGTGGTCACGTGTCGTGGTATTTGGATATGCGCTTATGGGATGCAGCAATTGGGCAAACGTCATGGCAGAAGGATCCAGCAGTGTTCCCTGATTTCCCATCATTTTTTCAGCATTGTAACGAGTACAATGGCACTCTTGGTCCAGTGGAATCAACGCTATCACGCCTAATCAATGACTGCATTGCTCGCCAACTTTCTTTCTTCAACCGAATGGAAGGCGCCATAACCGGGACTCATCTCTCGGCTGACCATCATCACAACGTGCCGGGACGCATGAAATTGACGGACGAGTTCAATGGCAGGAAATTTTCCCCCGTTGAAGGATTGCACTCCGTCATGAACGAGCGCCAACAAATTCTCTCCCATCAATTCACATCGACTACGGGCAATGCAGAGCGTCGATTTGTTGGTCGGAGTTTGCAGAACCGGTACAATGCTTACAATATTGATACTTCTCTGCTCATCATGTACCTTGACAAGTGCTGCGATGACCGAGAATGGCTACAAGATTTCGACAACATCATTGTTCTCCTAGACAATCATCACCTGATCACGAGGTATAGGGACAATTCGAACGGCACGGATCGTGCTCGGCAGGAACTATTTATGGCTGGCATGGCCGAAATCATTGTTGGCAATGGACATGCTTCAATGCGGGAAGGCTCCATCATTGAGGCTGAACTGGATGCATTGTTGGATCGAATTAAAAACTGGGAAAACGAGAATGATGTGCCACCGTCGAAGCGCATTGTGACGACCAAACTTCTATCTTGCCACGAGACGCAGAAAAAGCGCATCAGAAATTGCTTAACACCGCCTGTAGGGGCGTCAAACACCGTCGTGGATCGCTTCTTCCGTTCGACTCTACGCCGTGGATCGGGGAAGAACGAAAACTTATGGCGTCAAGGACGAGCCATTTTCCCGGAGACTATGTCCCTGGATGGAGGGATCTTGCTGCTCCATGTCGTGGTCGCTCAAATCAACTTTCGCGGCGAACTCCAATTTGATCCTCGCTGGGCATATTTGCCAATCTCTGGTATGCATATCATTCTCACTCAATATCTCGCAGCTCTTTCGACCGATGGCATAACTCCCTCCCAAACGTCTCTGTCGACAATGTTTCATATGTTGCCTCTCTCGATTGAGGATTGCCACGGCGAGTTTGGATTAACGGCGGCATTTGGACAATCCCTTCCTCAACTTCCAGAAATTCCAGCAGGTCAGCTAGAATCCGTTGGAATGATTGCCGAAGCAATAGCTGATAATGCAATTTGGTCGAGCCACACGTTCGATGCGATTGTGAACGATGCGCTTGAGGTTGCCGCAACTGCTGTGGAGAGGACTCCGAACGATGATCATCACTGCATTGGAGAAGACGAAGCACTACCGCTAAACCATACTGATATAAGCAACACGCCCCATTCTATTCAGTCCAGTCGCAAGCGCAGAAAACCTGGACCAACATCGCATGTGCAAAGCTCTTCTTCAAATCACCATAAAAAATCTCGCAGCCTCAACGCGTTGGGCAATGAACGTCAATCGGCATTAGAAGGTCTTAATCTCTGGGAAAAAGTGATGAGCACTTCACCAATGATCAACCCCTTCGAACGGCGCTTACTCAGTATGGTGGCTCTCAAATTTCTTCAACCCGATGAACTGCTTGATCTAAAAGATTTTCCAATTGAATCCTTGCATATTCCACAATTGCATTGAATTTGGTCTGTTCTTGTCTCGGCTTTACATAGCACCAATTACGCTTTCAAACGGTTCATTCGGCCAAAAACAGAACAGGTTCTTAAACAGCACTTGGAGGATATGGTTGCCCAGTCTCGTTTCAGATTGCCCATTCAACGAGCAGCGCCAAAACACAGCATCATCACTGCACTAAATCTGGCCGCGTCATTGATTGCTCCAACGCAGGCGGGCCGTGAGGATAGTTTCATCCAGTTAGAAGAGACTGTCACCACAACAGTAACTCGAAGCGTCACTTTTACAACCGGCGCCCCAAGTCACAGTTCAAGTCAGCCCCTTGCAACAGATCTGCAAACGTCCCCGCCCGATCTAGTAATTGAAGGATCAGCGGACGATATCATTGATCGACTTGTTCAAAACGAGATTGATGCTGGGCATGCCGGCAACATTCACTGGACCAAAGTGGTCGCCCCAGCTTACGCCCGCATTGCTGCACGCCGTGAGGATCTAGTTCAGATGACCCACAAGGAGATTCAAAATCGTTGGGATTATCTTAGACGTCTCAAAAGGAAAAGGACATCAAACACTTTGCAGTCGCATACCGAAGCGCAAAATGAGCTCGGTGATCAAGACGCCATCTACATTCAACCATCGCCGGTTGTTACACAATCATTGCCAGCCGAAACTCCGTCCACAAATAATTTAACTCAACCAGCGTCTTCTGCAGTCATCACGACGATGGAGGACCTAATGTGGGCATCTCGTCCGCTGTCAGCGAGATTGGTTCCCGTCCTCCATTCATGGTAAATCAACAATTGCCGACTTTCAATCAGATAATGGAGGCCATCGTCCCCGCCCCAACTACAGGAGAGCCGTTCTCCCAATCGGAGAAGGAGCTGCTCAATTACTTGCTAACTAGTCCAGCAGAGCGCTCCCATGTGAAATCGTCGACTGGTGATCAAATATCTTGGAAGAGCCTAGCCAAGCGTTTCTTGTACTGGGGGCGAGTCGCACGGGTGTTGGGGATGAACCAGTTTCGGGTTCGATCCGATGTGCAGCTCAAGCAAAAGGTTAAGGATATTAACAAAAAAAAGAGCTTGCAACAGTATGTGTGAAACCCTGAAAGGTATGTTTTTTATATGTATTATAGTAAAAAAATGATTTGGAAATAACACAATAATTTGCACTTATTATTCCATGATACAATTGTACCTCATTTAGGCCATTACCCAATTGGATCTCCATGGAGAGCCAATTGGATCTAAACGGAGAGCCAAATGGCTCTCCATGGAGAGCCAATTGGATCTAAACGGAGAGCCAAATGGCTCTCCATGGAGAGCCAATTGGATCTAAACAGAGAGCCAAATGGCACTCCATGGAGAGCCAAATGGCTGAGCCAATTGGATCTCAACGGAGATCCAAATGGCTCTCCAGAGAGCAAATGGCTCTCCCCGGAGAGCCAAATGGCTCTCCCCGGAGAGCCAAATGGCTCTCCGCGGAGAGCCATCTGGCTCTCCGCGGAGAGCTACATAGCTTTCCGCGGAGAGCCGTTTGCTCTCCGCGGAGAGCCGTTTGCTTCCTCTCTTTCTCTCTCCAATTTATTCTTCTTGTCCCTCTATTGTAACATATGTTTATAAATTTTGCAGATCAATGGGGCAGAAAAAGATCCATTTTTTGAGCTCGAGGTGCTATTTAAACTCATTTGTTGGCCTAAGTTCAGCAATACTAGAACGATTGGAGGAGGATCAGAAGAAGATGCTGATGGATGCCAACATCTGGCATATCTTCCATGCACCAAAGGTACCGCAGAACACTCCCCTTCTTTACGGTCTACTAAACTGGTATGATATAGAGAAGGATGTCTTCGTCATTGGATCGAGGGAGCTAACCTTCTCCCCCAATGACGTGGCAATGATATTGGGTCTGCCGAACCATGGGGAGGAAGTCATCCTGACTACCAAGCCATTTGGACCGCTAACGAAGTCCGATTTGAAGACGGAACTTCAATCGATGGAGAAAGGGTCGTCCCCTGTGACGATGAAGATATTGATTTTGCACCTTCTGTGCAATTTCTTCTTCCCCTCGAGCGCGGAGAGGATGCCAATGTTCTTCGAGGAGGTCTCCAGCTTGGAGAAATTTCAAAAGTTCAATTGGCCAGAAGCGATCTATACCTTCGTTATGAGGTCGTTCAGGTCGATGGTGGAGAAGCTGCCACCTGTTGCAGAAGAAGGCCAACTGCAACATTGGCCAGAGTCTTCAATGGGATACATCTATGGATGCACCCATGTTCTCGTTGTAAGTATCTATATTTCTAATTCCTAAAATGAAATTTGTTTAATATGTTCTAAACTATTGCAATGTTTGATATAGATTTGGTTCCTCGAGCACACCACCACCTTCGCTCCGCACTATCCGTCATTGAGGCCACGAATATTAAGATGGTCGGAGAAGGTCTCATTTTCAATGAAAGAGATGGGGACTGTTGCAAAACTCTTGGATGAGCAGGTAAATAATTTAGTTTATTCGATTAACAACCACTTTTGAACTATCCAATACAATAGTTGTATTTCTTCTTTTTAGGTGTTGGAAGTACTAGATGAAATATCACCGGCAGAGAAGTTGTTATGTTCAGACGTGACAACACAGTGGACACCACCACCTCCCACATTTAAGAGAAAACCAATAGTCTCGCCATCTAGGGTAGTAAAAAAAATGAAGTTTGCATCACCACCTCCCACATCATTACCACCTCCCTCATCATCATCACCTCCCCCATCACCCAGCACATCATCACCTCCCCCACCACCTAGCACACCATCTATCCCCCCGGCACAGTTTTGGATTGATTTCCAGCATAGGATGTTAGATCAATTTGCATTATTAGATAGCAAGATAAATAGTTCTGTAGATAGATTAGACAAAAAAATAGATATAGTACATAGTGATTTAATTAGTTTTAGTCACAGTGTAGGTGAACGTCTTGAATCCATGAGTGCTGATATAGACACACTCATTCATCATTCCTCGCCATCATCTAGCCCGAGTATCTCTAGATCCCCCACCCACCAAAACGCTACCACCCTCACTACCCCTCACGATACTTCCATTACTGATATTCTAGACTCCCCATTGGGAGAAAGAGACATTAAAACTACAAAGGCGGATGAAATTGATGTGTACCCCGTTGACTATCCGGGGAGACCGCTAATAGCTGAAGAAGATAGAGATATCATCCATCAGCGTATGAGCGCCATAGCATCGAGGTGCCCTTTTGACATTATACACTTTTATATTTTTAAAATTTTGATCTATGCACATTGATATTGACGATGGCTTTCTAATGTTTCAGGAACGACCAAGCATTCAATAAATGGAATATAGTCGGATTTCGAGATGGCATGGATGCTCTTCTGACGGACAAATACGTCGAAGATTGTCACATTGATGTCTACGCAAAGATCTTGACTTTGCGTAGAGATCGGGATAAAGAACCGTATCATCCGTTTATGTACATCAGTCCGAACTTTTTGGTATGATCTCCCTATCAGTGCTTTATACATTAATAATTCTGTTTGCATTGCTAAAAAATGTTACAAATTATGTAGTTGCACTTCCCAAGGTCCAATGATGGAGAATCTAAGCTTGTAGCTGCATTCCTTGAGGGCATTACCAAGGAGAATCTCGCCAATATCAAAATGATTCTAATGCCAGTATGTTATAGTCAACACTGTTATTTATTGGTGGGTATGGTTAAAGAGAAGAAGTGGCTTATACATGACTCTCTGCGTAATGCCCAACGAAAAGTTTCCGCTAAAGAAGCTGTAAGTACAGTTCATTGACATGCAATGTAGTATTGTACATTACGAGTTACTAATGTACGAACAAATTTGTGTTAATGCAGATTTCTGCGCTCCAGAAGGCGACCGTTAAAAAAGTCCACGCAGGATTTTCCAATTGGAAACTCGACTTGACTGCTGGTATACCACAGCAGGAGAACTCCGTGGACTGCGGTGTCTTCGTTATGAAGTATATGGAGCACATAGCGAAGGAAGGGTTGATGAGCTGGGAGAGTTGCGTAGACTGGCAGAAAAATATGCCTATGTTTAAAGCCCAGATCTGTGCAGACATCTTTAAAAATTTTGTGGTTGATTGATGTAAATTAAGAAACATTATTCGTGTACATTTGTAATGTTTGTCTATAATGACAATTGTTTCATGGATGAATACCGTTTTCAAATGGGTCAAAATTATAGCTTTAAATGAAATCAGTGAAGATACAGAAGGCTCTCCGCGGAGATCCAAAAGGCTCTCCGCGGAGAACCAAAAGGCTCTCCGCGGAGAGCAAAAAGATCTCCGCGGAGAGCACAAAGCTCTCCGCGGAGAGCAAAAAGTGGCTCTCCGCGGAGATCCAAATGGCTCTCCGCGGAGATCCATTTGGATATCCGCGGAGAGCCATTTGGCTCTCCGCGGAGAGCCATTTGGATCTCCGCGGAGAGCCATTTGGATCTCCGTGGATAGCCAAATATCTATCTTTCGCAAATTGTGGCCGCGTTCTCTCCCTCCCTCCCTTCATTTTTTCTTCCTTTCCCTCTTTTTTCTTTCTCCCTCCCCTTTTCCCTCTCCTCCCCCTCTTTTTTCTCCTCCCCCTCTTTTTCTTTTTTCTCCCCCCCCCCTCCCCCCTTTTTCCCCCTCATACCAGAGTGGAACCCGGCGCCCCCCCCCTCATGCGTTGATTGTTCATGGTCATGGTCGGACTGCGGACAGTCCAATTTTGGCTATTCGCAGTCCATTTTTGGGAAAATCTATAAATAGGCCCCCATGGGCACCTTGGGAAGGGTTGGTCACTACCCGCCCCCCCCCCCCCCCCCTTGCGTGTGTCTTGTGAGCAAGCACCCCCCCCCCTCCCTTGTCATCCTTCAGCTGACAGTGAGGTGGTTCTTAGTGCCCTCCAAGGTGCCCAGGCTCATCATTGGCTTGGGAGGGGAAGTTCCGAGTGGGCTTCCGGGTGTGTGGTGGGACCTCCACGCTGCAGCTTAAGGGGTCCATTTGTGGACTCAAGTGTTCATCAAGGGCAAGGGTCTCTCAGTTCTTAGTGACCGGTCAAGGGTCTTAGCTTAGGTCAAGTAAGAGTTAGCCGCATCCCCCTTTCGAACGCTGAAACCGGGTTACTGGTTTCAACATTCTGGTGCGGTGAGCGTGGAAGCGACTAGTTCGGAAAACTCTGAGCCAAGTCTCATGGCTGGAAGCGACGAGTTGGGAGACCCGCCTCCACCTTGCGAGTATGTGAAGAAGAGCGACTTCGACGAATTCAGCAAGAGGATCCTGGAGTTCATGCAGGCTGCATCCTCCGCTCGCGGCGAGTGCTCAACACCACCTGCACCTAGGATCCCCTCACTCCCCCTAGTGGAAGTGAGAAGCAGTCAGCAAGAGAAGGGGCCAGCCTCGGAGGAGGGCTTGAGCCTCCAGGCGCGAGTGCTCTTCAACAGTTCGCCCCGGACCAGCTGCCCCGGCGGGGAAGTGATGGGAGCGCCTCCCCCCAACCAAGAAGAATGGAGAAGCCCTTTCTGCGAGCTGGTCATGCCAGCCCCCATTCCGGATGGGTTTCGCGATCCTGCCATGTCCTACTAGGAGGGGGATAGCGATCCTCTCCAGCATCTTCAGTGGTTCGAGGACATGACCACGATCAGGCAAATGTCGGACGCCTTCATGTGCAGGCTTTTCGCCGTCACGTTCCAGGGAAAGGCGAGGGATTGGTTCCACTCGCTTCCGGCGGGAACCATCTACCGCTTCGAAGATCTGCGTCGAAGTTTCTTGTTAAGGTTCTCTGCCTCGAAGAAGAGGAGGAAGAGCATGGAGGCCTTGTTCACAGTCAGGCAAAAGCCAGGGGAGACGCTAGCTAGCTACATGGATAGGTTCCAGGCGGAGGTCCTTCTTGTCGTCGAAGTGCCCGGGCACACCCTGCAGCTAGCCTTCACCCTTGGGCTGCAGCCTGGGCTGTTTCGGATGAGTCTGACTCGGGACCCTCCCCTGTCTTTCGAAGAGCTGATGAAGCGTGCTGATCGTGAGACCGAGTGTGAGGCCACCAACCAGGAGTTCGTGGCGAGCTTAGCCCAGGTAGCAGAGGAAGAAAGGAAAGAGCATGGAGGAAGAAGAAAGGAGGAGATGAGGAGTCAGGGACACCAAGGACCCCCCGTTGGGCAGGAGCAAGGCTGGGAGTTTCAACCACCAGTCTCCCTACCGACCTGGAGGCCGCCAGGAGGACCCCCTCGAGGCCAAGGAAGAGGCCATTTCCAAGGGAGAGAAAACTTTCAGGGGGAGGTGGGACGGTTCAACCCAACAGGGAGGCAGCCGGACACAAGGCCATTGCAACCCCACCCCCTGCAAACCATGACGATTGGCCGAAAAAAAGGAAATAAGAAGAGGGGTCGCGCAGGGAAGGAGGCAAGGATGATGGCATTGCCGTACTGTGACTTCCATCAGCAGGAGGGCCACGCGACAGCCACATGCCCAGAGTTTCTGGAGGTAAGGAAAGGAAGAAGAACCTCGACAGAGAGGAGACAGCTATACCCGGAAGAACTAGGAGGAAGCTGAGGAGATGGAGGAAGTGATGAATGAGAAGGCCAAGGTGCATATGGCCGAGTTAGCGCAAGGAAGCGCATTGTAATGGTATGTAATTTATTTATAATATATCAAAAGTAGTTAAAGATAGCATCTAAGTCGAGTCCTCGACTGGAGACCACTCGCCCGGGCTTGTTGATGCCGGTCGTTGGGTGGCTCGCCGGGTAGATTCGTTTTAAGTCGAGTCCTCGACTGGAGACCACTCACCCGGGCTTGTTGATGCCGGTCACTGGGTGGCTCGTCGGGTAGATTCGTTTTAAGTCGAGTCCTCGACTGGAGACCACTCGCCCGGGCTTGTTGATGTCGGTCGCTGGGTGGCTCGTTGGGTAGATTCGTTTTAAGTCGAGTCCTCGACTGGAGACCACTCGCCCGGGCTTGTTGATGCCGGTCGCTGGGTGGTTCGTCGGGTAGATTCGTTTTAAGTCGAGTCCTCGACTGGAGACCACTCGCCCGGGCTTGTTGATGCCGGTCGATGGGTGGCTCGCCGGGTAGATTCGTTTTAAGTCGAGTCCTCGACTGGAGACCACTCGCCCGGGCTTGTTGATGCCGGTCGCTGGGTGGCTCGTCGGGTAGATTCGTTTTAAGTCGAGTCCTCGACTGGAGACCACTCGCCCGGGCTTGTTGATGCGGTCGCTGGGTGGCTCGTCGGGTAGATTCGTTTTGAGTCGAGTCCTCGACTGGAGACCACTCGCCCGGGCTTGTTGATGCCGGTCGCTGGGTGGCTCGTCGGGTAGATTCGTTTTAAGTCGAGTCCTCGACTGGAGACCACTCGCCCGGGCTTGTTGATGTCGGTCGTTGGGTGGCTCGTCGGGTAGATTCGTTTTAAGTCGAGTCCTCGACTAGAGACCACTCGCCCGGGCTTGTTGATGCCGATCGCTGGGTGGCTCGTCGGGTGGATTCGTTTTGGTTGGTAAGGCTCCAAGAAGAGAAGACGGTCTGAGGATGTGTCGAGTTCCTCCACCTCTAGGTGAGCTCGGCTCCCTGTTAGGCGTTGAGTTCCTCCACCTCCAGGTGAGCTCGGCTCCCTGTTAGGTGTTGAGCCCCTCCACCTCCAGGTGAGCTCGGCTCCCTGTTAGGTGTTGAGTTCCTCCACCTCCAGGTGAGCTCGGCTCCCTGTTAGGCGTTGAGTTCCTCCACCTGCAGGTGAGCTCGGCTCCCTGTTAGGTGTTGAGTCCCTCCACCTCCAGGTGAGCTCGGCTCCCTATTAGGTGTTGAGTCCCTCCACCTCCAGGTGAGCTCGGCTCCCTGTTAGGTGTTGAGTTCCTCCACCTCCAGGTGAGCTCGGCTCCCTGTTAGGTGTTGAGCCCCTCCACCTCCAGGTGAGCTCGGCTCCCTGTTAGGTGTTGAGTTCCTCCACCTCTTTTCCTCCACCTCCAGGTGAGCTCGGCTCCCGGTTAGGTGTTGAGTTCCTCCACCTCCAGGTGAGCTCGGCTCCCTGTTAGGCGTTGAGTTCCTCCACCTCCAGGTGAGCTCGGCTCCCTGTTAGGTGTTGAGTCCCTCCACCTCCAAGTGAGCTCGGCTCCCTGTTAGGTGTTGAGTCCCTCCACCTCCAGGTGAGCTCGGCTCCCTGTTAGGTGTTGAGTCCCTCCACCTCCAGGTGAGCTCGGCTCCCTGTTAGATGAGTTCCTCCACCTCCAGGTGAGCTCGGCTCCCAGTTAGGCGTTGAGTCCCTCCACCTCCAGGTGAGCTCGGCTCCCTGTTAGGTGTTGAGTCCCTCCACCTCCAGGTGAGCTCTGCTCCCTGTTAGGTGTTGAGTCCCTCCACCTCCAGGTGAGCTCGGCTCCCTGTTAGGTGTTGAGTGCCTCCACCTCCAGGTGAGCTCGGCTCCCTGTTAGGTGTTGAGTCCCTCCACCTCCAGGTGAGCTCGGCTCCCTGTTAGGTGTTGAGTTCCTCCACCTCCAGGTGAGCTCGGCTCCCTGTTAGGCATTGAGTTCCTCCACCTCCAGGTGAGCTCGGCTCCATGTTAGGTGTTGAGTTCCTCCACCTCCAGGTGAGCTCGGCTCCCTGTTAGGTGTTGAGTCCCTCCACCTCCAGGTGAGCTCGGCTCCCTGTTAGATGTTGAGTTCCTCCACCTCCAGGTGAGCTCGGCTCCCTGTCAGGCGTTGAGTTCCTCCACCTCAAGGTGAGCTCGGCTCCCTGTCAGGTGTTGAGTTCCTCCACCTCCAGGTGAGCTCGGCTCCCTGTTAGGTGTTGAGTCCCTCCACCTCCAGGTGAGCTCGGCTCCCTGTTAGGTGTTGAGTCCCTCCCCCACCAGGTGAGCTCGGCTCCGTGGTAGGTATGGAGTTCTCGCCTCCCACCTCAGGTCGAGTTCAGCTCGACTAGAGGTGTTGAGTTTTTCTCCACCCATGGTTAAGATCAATTCGACCTAAAGGTGTTGAGCTTTCTCCACCTCCTGTTGAGCTCGGCTCACAGGAGGGGTGTGTAGTACTGGAGAAAGGTCCGTTTCCCACCTCAGGTCAAGTTCAGCTCGACTAGAGGTGTTGAGTTTTTCTCCACCCAAGGTTAAGATCAATTCGACCTAAAGGTGTTGAGCTTTCTCCACCTCCTGTTGAGCTCGGCTCACAGGAGGGGTGTCTAGTGGAGAAAGGTTCGTTCCTCACCTCATGTCAAGTTCAGCTCGACTAGAGGTGTTGAGTCTCCCTCCACCTTCGGTCGAGTTTAGCTCGACCTAAAGGTGTTGAGCTTTCTCCACCTCCTGTTGAGCTCGGCTCACAGGAGGGGTGTCTAGTGGGGAAAGGTTCGCCTTCCACCTCAAGTCAGGTTCAGCCGAAAGGCTTGGCAGAGGTTCCCCGATGGCAGATCCCTTCGTGGATTCCCCTAAGGTCCCACCTACTCGTCAAATAGGTGGGTTGGACTTTCTTTCCGAGCTTGGGACAAGCTCGCAAAGAGCGGGGATTGTGTACAACCCTCATATTTCCCGAGTCGGTGTGACCCGACCCGGATGAGACCAAGGCAGTGAAGGTGGCCGAGACAGGCAAAACGACCGCGCATAAGCGGTCGAGAATAATCAAAGCAAAGAGAGGCCGCAGGGGAGGCAGGGGGAGCATCCACTCCCCCGACTCCTTTCGGGCGAGTGGGAGAAGCCTCCCACTCGCCACTCACCTGGGCGAGTGGGAGGGACCCTCCCACTCGCCGGGCGAGTGGGGGAGACCCTCCCACTCGCCGGGCGAGTGGGGGAGACCCTCCCACTCGCCGGGCGAGTGGGAGAGGCACTCCCACTCGCCGGCCACCTAGAGGGCGAGTGGGAGGGGCCCTCCCACTCGCCAACTCCTTTGGGCGAGTGGGAGGGAGTCTCCCACTCGCCCGGCACCTTGGGGGAGGCCGGTATGGCCTCCCGTGAGGGGGGAAGTGGGCATCTCAAGTCCCACTCGCCCCCCCCCCCCCCCCCCCCCCCCTCATGCGTTGATTGTTCATGGTCATGGTCGGACTGCGGACAACAGAATTTTGGCTATTCGCAGTCCAATTTTGGCTATTCGCAGCCCATTTTTGGGAAAGTCTATAAATAGGCCCCCATGGGCATCTTAGTGCTCTCCAAGGTGCCCAGGCTCAGCATTGGCTTGGGAGGGGAAGTTCCGAGTGGGCTTCCGGGTGTGTGGTGGGACCTGCACGCTGCAGCTTAAGGGGTCCATTTGTGGACTCAAGTGTTCATCAAGGGCAAGGGTCTCTCAGTTCTTAGTGACCGGTCAAGGGTCTTAGCTTAGGTCAAGTAAGAGTTAGCCGCATCCCCCTTTCGAACGCTGAAACCGGGTTACTGGTTTCAACACACGCAATTACGGTCGCGGAAGCACGGAGGGGATCCGCCCTGCCCAGGATTTCCGCAGAATCCACTGAGTGGAGGGCACTACGATCACAGTGACCACCTCGCGAATTTGCTCTGCGGGGATTCCGCGGAGCCAAACCGGCTCCAAGCCTCGTACTGAACCAGAAATTCCTTCAAATCACAGAGAAATGTGCTTACATAGATTGATAATAATTGCTGCATTATATTTTCTTCCACTATACAGATGATAATATAGTTTGGATGGCTATTAATAAAAAATCTAATTAGTTTTATTTGTGATGAGAATATAATCTCGTATCAAGAAATTTATGTAGGTTTCTTAATATAGAACATGAGCTTGTCCACCAACAACCAATTGATTTGGATATAAATATTTGAACATGATATTGAAGTAAGCTAGGCACAATGACAGACTCCAGTGTCACCTAATTAAGAAAAAAGCCCATTGGAGGGCATAAACCCTATATATGTATGGAGTGTGTTGAATTAGAAAATTCATGTCGCATTGTTCAAATAATATAGATCATGGGGGATGGAGATCGACAATGGACTACGGGACACTACACGTGAGGTGAGATGTTGAGAGAGAATATAATCACGCATTTGAATATTTATGTAGCCTTATGCACTTAATACGAATGATGAATCTCTCCCTATACAATCAATTAGCTTTGAATTGGATGCCCATATTCTTGCATGGCATCAAGCAAACTAGGCCCACACAATCCAATTATCCTTTTACAAAAGTAGTCCATGTGTTCAAAGCCAAATAACTTTCACGCGAGGGAACGTGAGAATATAATCTTGCATCATGAAATTTCATGTAGCTTTGCGCACTTAATGTAAATCATTAGTCACCACCAACAACTAACTGATTTTAGATTAGATGCTTATATTGTAACAACTTTAATTACAAAATGCTTTCATAAACAAGCTTGCATGCCATTACATGTTCTTATATTGTCAAGCTTCATCACATACACAAGAAAATGAACAAACCTTTTCATTCATATATAACATTAATGGCTTTTATTATGTACATTATCAATTGTTTTACACAATTTTTTGCTGATTTGTAACGGTGAATCTTTAAGAAACGGGGTGAAGTCAGTTGCGCCTTTACCAGAAAGCCCTCTTCATTAACTGAAGTTGCACATTCTGAGCTTGCCACACTGAACTTGAATCATACAGCAATGCAAGCGGTTGCAATGAAATCGGGTGGTCTATTAGAATGTGTACAACTTTCTCAGCTGCTTCAAAGAACAAATTTATTTCTGCAAAAATAGCGAGTAAAACAAGATAAAACTGTAGGAACAACAACTAAAGTAGATTGCTTGCTACATAGGCAAATATATTTGTAGTTAGAGAAGAAAGAGAGATTAATCAAAAAAGAAAAAGAAAACTAAAAATTGAACTCATTCACTGTCTTATATTTTATTTAGGGACTTCATAAATTTCTCCCTCTTCCACCAGCTTGACAGCATAAACAAAATTCTACTGTATGATATGAGTACTTCAGATAATAAAACCTAAATCATTTTCGCCATTTTAGAAAGTGGAAGATTTGTTTCTTCCCCTCCCAAAAAAAATAGAGGCTTCTCCCTTCCTTTAACAACATGAAATGCTTGTGGGCTATACTTCATACACTTTAGACCTGTAATGGTGAAAAAGCTTCTATAAGCACAAGCAGATGTAGTGTAACAATTATCATCATCAATAGCCTTTCTCCAACACTTTGGGGCTGAATAATGCATACTCAAATTCCATTCACTGGTCTAGACGGCTTTGTGAGGTGACACTATTTTGCACCGTCATTTCACATAATTATTTGACAATAATTCAACCTAATATATTTTACCATCTACTATATTTTACCCACAATAAGTATTTATCGGGTTCTTATCTTCTTAGATTCAATATGTCCTACTTCATAACCTCTATAATTGCATTTTATCATTGTGTTATCGCTTCCAACACAAATAGCTTTCTTGTATGTGAAAAAATCATTAAACCGAATCATAAAAGCACTAATAGCATCTGATGCACAAATTCAAGTGTGGTAAGAATAATGATATAACTAATTTTCATATATGATGCACTTTCTATATTGGTTAACAATTGTACTTGTGCTCTAAGTTAAATTGGATTAGGGCACTTTGCAGTGGTTATGATAATATGGTAAAGTTAGAAACTGTGAATAATATAGCTAGATTCTCTTAAACCTACAAGAATTACTCACATGCATATTTATTGTGTCAAGAAATAATCACCGACTGCGGCATATTACTTGTCAATTCCAACTCCAATCAACAATTAGCATGCCAACCAAATTTCTGCCCCCAGCAGGACAATGCAATATAGCATAGAACATATAATCTAATGTTAAACCAGATCCAAGCTAAAAATGTTGCTTATGCTGAACATGGATTTAAGAACAAGCATAGAACAAAAGTTAAAATCTTCACAGGAAAAGAACAGTTGAAGACATTGATTATATTCTATCATCTTAGCTACTATATATGCAAACATAATTACCGTGATTTCCTGTCCATCATGGTTATTGTCTAAGCAAAGAGGTTGGCTCACAATCTCAAGTGCTTTCTCCAAATCGAGAAACCCAGCAGAGACCATTCTCCTTAACGCCCGAGCTTGTGACTCCTTTCCCCTTTAGGAATCAAACAACTAGATTTCATTCACTCTATTGCAGAATAAATAAGGAATGTGTTAAAAGAACAAACTAAGCAAAACTCCAAGATAAACCTAGTAAATTGCGGTTGACGGTTATATTTAGAAAAAAAAAAAGTTAATCTCACTTTTTCGGATTTGTAATTGGGTTTAGGACTTCTGGGCCAGGTAAGATCCCAGCCAGCAGTGTAGATTCACTAATATCAAGCATGGAGGGAGGCTTTCCGAAGTAAAATAGAGATGCTGCTTCAATGCCATACCTCCCATGTCCCCAATACATCTGTGCATCAAAATCACAATTAGTGGTACAACTGGAATGCAATTAACTTTTGACATCAAGATGAAGATTGGTGCTCATTCTGTTGCTTATTGATTGCAAAAATATTCAACAAAAAAAAGTAGCAAGTTCATCTTCATATTTAAATGTCAAAATGAACTCATTATATGGAGTAGATTTGAAAAGAAAATCTATGTTTATCTCTAACTAAATGCATCCAAATAACAAAATATAACTCAATTTTTTCATTTTTTGTCATATTTTCCAATTTCAAGCAACCAGATGGGCCCTTAATAGATAACACTTGATTGAAGGCTCCTTATCAAGGAGGTCTGGGGATCGAATCCCCGCCTGCACTTTTATGTTATGGGCCCGGCTCCGGGGCTCTGGGACTCTGGGCCACCAAGTGTTACTCCCGCTCCCGCCCCCGAAGTCTAGTCCCTCCCATAACAGGGCCGCGGCCCCCACACCCCAACCCGTCTCCTCAACCAGTTTAATTGAGGCGGGTTGTTGAGGCTGAGATTCGATCCCCAGACCTCCTTGATAAGGAGCCTTCAACACAGCTCTCATCACCAACTGAGCCGCGGCTCAGTTGGTGATGAGAGCCGTGTTGAAGGCTCCTTATCAAGGAGGTCTGGGGATCGAATCCCAGCCTCAACAACCCGCCTCAATTAAACTGGTTGAGGAGACGGGTTGGGGTGTGTGGGCCGCGGCCCTGTTATGGGAGGGACTAGACTTCGCCCCGGGTCAGTTGGTGATGAGAGCCGTGTTGAAGGCTCCTTATCAAGGAGGTCTGGGGATCGAATCCCAGCCTCAACAACCCGCCTAAATTAAACTGGTTGAGGAGACGGGTTGGGGTGTGTGGGCCGCGGCCCTGTTATGGGAGGGACTAGACTTCGGGGGCGAGAGCGGGAGTAACACTTGGTGGCCCAGAGTCCCAGAGCCCCGGAGCCCGGCCCATAACAGTTACACCTGCAGTAGTCTCATAACATATAAATAATAATAATAATAACTTACAACAATTGAAAAAAGCAGTTCAAATGTGAATAATTGTCAACATTCTGAAAGTCTTATGCAATACAATGGACATCACTGCAAATCTATAGGCAACGGCAACATGACATTTAAGAAAATTGTAAGAAGAAGCAACATACGATAAAAGCATTATGGTAAGGATAACCGAGCAAAGAAAGAAAAAAGATAATTCCTATAATCACACATGACACGAGAAATTAAGGCTCTGTTTGGCGTGACGGTGGCGGTCACGAACGCGGTAGTTATGAACCGTCATTCGTGAACGTCCGACCTCACCTAATGAACTTCATACACTTTTATGTTCAAAACTAGTTTTCTTTTTTGATGGCGGTTATAACCGTTATCATGCCAAACATACATTCTATGGCGGTGGCATTTTTGTCCAAACTTGCCGGAGCAAAAAAGCCGCACCAAACGGAGCCTAAGTAGTTCACACAAAGATTGGGCTGTGTCTATGGGCAGTGGCAGACCATCACTAGGAAGAATATGATTACATAAAGAAACAACAAAAGTCAGTTTTGTGTTTGGAATGCCTCAAAACCAACAGCTACCGGACCACAATACACGTAAATTTACCAAAACACGAGGGTTGGAATTTAGGTTGAGATCAAAATGCATATAAAGAACCCACCAATGTGGAGAGATGAGCATTGTATTCCAAGATATACCACTTTCCACATTAATTTTTTCTATTAAAGAGACGCATTCTTAGAATTTGCACTTAAAAACTGTTCTTTAGCACAAAGCCATCAACATACAGGCTTGGATTTGACAAGCAACTAGAGTAATTGTAAACCTAATTATCCAGCATTTACACAAGCCCTACCAAAAGCTGGAATATCTTCTATATATATCCTGTGAATTCTAACAAAAATACATGATGCCCGATATTTCTAAGGATAAAAAGAAAAGAAAAGGCCGAGAATGCATATGCAAAATTCTCATCAAAATTTCATTGAAATTTCATCAAAAAACGCCAAAACCTCTTACAAGAAGTGAATTGCAGTATAAATTACATGAATATCAGTGTGAGAATTCGTCAGTAGAAGAATCGACAAGAGCATCCCATCTCATATCAAATTAGAATGCCACATGACAAGCAGGTAAACTGATAGAAGCAGAAAAGAAAAAGAAATTCAGAACAAGTAAATCACAACAATCCATGCATACCTTACTTAAATATGAGTATAAGATCCCCCACTTAGAAAATCTCCTTTCCAAGATCAGCGACAGAATTCCCTCCACAAATTTCCTAGAGATCTTCCTTTCGCTTGTCAAGAAGACATTCTTCACCAGCTACAATTGGACCATAAAAGAGGTTAGCACTTCGAATTCTTTCAAAATGACCGAGACAATGCCAGCCATGTAACACCCCCAATTCTGGGCTAATTTCGCAATCCTCTTACCTGCTGAGTGATAGTGCTCCCGCCCCCGCCATTGGGGTAGAAAACGACGGCGCGGCCGATGCCGTATGGATCGAAGCCGAAGTGGTAGAAGAAGCGGTGGTCCTCGGAGGCCATCACCGCCTGGATTAAGTGGTAAGGAAGGGTTTTCACCTTGGATTCAGCGCCCCGCGATAGCTCAACGAGGTGATTCCACCGATCAGAGAAATCCGGCGGGAGAACTCCGAGAAAACCGCGGACGCAGA
The DNA here is from genome assembly GCA_033032865.1 of Dactylorhiza incarnata. NCBI lineage: Eukaryota > Viridiplantae > Streptophyta > Magnoliopsida > Asparagales > Orchidaceae > Dactylorhiza > Dactylorhiza incarnata. The sequence goes on from JAWHQI010000066.1 coordinate 9,289,910, forward strand.
TGAACCCGGCTGAGACGGTCAGGAAGGGGAAAAGATTCAGAAGGTTGAAGGATCCATCGAAGGGTATCTGTGAGCACATCGCCGGAAGCGCCAATGACGGAGATATTCCGGGTTGGAGGAGGAGCCGGCGCTGGAGCCGGCGCCGGGAGGGAAAGAGTGCGGAGCATACGAGGGTATTCTGTAAGGCAACGCGAGGTCGGGAGGTGGTGAGAGTAACAGGGTGTAAGGGGAGGAGAAGAGACATGGCGGCGGCGAGAGAATCCCGTAAGTTGCCGCCGGGCCATGGGCGCGTCTATATAGTGCGTCGGATGACTTCGAACGGAGAGAGATAATAGCAAATAGCGGCCAGCCTGTTTTTAGCATGGGAAGATGACACGTCAGATGACACGTCAGTGCAAGAGCGTGGGACCCATTCTCAGTCTCAGATCCAATCTTTGACTTCAAGTCCACGATACGATCGTTTTGGTCGCGTAAGATCATCTTCATGTTTATATGCATTTTGGGCTGCCGATAAATATTGACCAATGTTATATGCAATCCGATTTTGGCTTTATGCAGGATATATGTAGGCCAAAAAATTGTTCATGAAGGTCAAATTTCATATTTACAGACTATATTTAAAAATTAAATTAATACTTTCTTAAATAAATCATCAAGCAAAATATATAATTCATAATAGCCAAATAAATGTTTAACATTCTAACCCTAACAATAAATACATTTTGCAGTTTATTTGACTCACATTAATAGTCCAACAAAATACATTATAATCATTTTGATTCTATATATCACAAAAAATATGTTTGTGGTCACCCTTTCAAGACTTCAATCAATAAAAGACATGTAAAATCACAAAAACATCGGGCTTTATTTATGCACAAAACACTATCATTTAATTAAATTCAGATGCATAGCACGATTTACAGCATTTTGGATAAATGAAGCCTTCTCGAAAATAGAAAAATAAGTTAGAGGAAGAGAGGAGCTCGCCGACCGGAGAAGGGAAGAAGGTGGTCGGCCGGAGAGGACACCGTCCGGAGACGCCCTACGAATATTTCGGGTTTAACAACGCTCTAAATATTTCGGGTTCATCATTCTAAAACAACAATTTCATCGCCCTACGAATATTCTTGCTTTCCAAATTAATATTATATATTTGAGTCGTGATTCGTGCGTGCCATTGCCGTAAATTAACTCCGGATTGTGTTCACATATTTATGTTCAAAATTAACTCTGGATTCGTGCGTGCCATATTTATGTTTAACGTATTTACTCTGGATTGTGTTTGTTGAAACCAGAGAACCGGTTTCGACGGTCGTAAAGGGGTATGCAGTTGACCCTTACTTCACCTGAGCCTGAACACTTGACCAGTTGCGGAGAGTCGAAAAACTTTACACCGAAAAGGATTTGAAGTCCAAAACAGACCCCTTGAGCTGCAACGAGGAGGTCCCGCCACACACCCGGAAGATCAAAGAGAGCTTCCCCTCCTAAACCAATGATGAGCCTGGACACCCTGGAGAGCACTAAGGAACACCTTCCTGTCGCCTAGTCGAACAGGGGGTAGGAGTGCTAGCTCGCAAGTAACACGCGAGGGAGAGAAGAAGACCAACCCCTCCCAAGGTGCCCATGAGGGTCTATTTATAGACTTCCTTAAAAAAGGTCTGCGAATAGTCGAAATGGTCTGTCAATAGCTGACTTCCGCTGTCTGAAAAGGCTAAACGCGGGCCGAAACCTTACTTCCCGAGTCTTCCCTGGCAACCCTGGGACCCTGCAACCTTGCAACCTTGCGACCCTGCAACCCTGTGATCGCCACCAAGACAGGCGAGGGGGGCGAGCGGGACTTGAAACGTCCATTCCCGCCTTTGCCGGAGGTCCAAACGAGATTACACGAGACCCCACTTGCGAGTGGGGGCTTCCTCCCCCCCCCCCCCCCCCGGTCGGGTCTCACTCTGGTAGACTGAATATGACTGAATAATATTAAAAAAACGCAAAAAATTTCACCCAGCTGGCCAGCTCTCTCTCTCTCTCCCGCTCCCCTCTCTCTCTCTCTCTCCCCGCTCTCTCTCTCTCTCTCTCTCTCCCCGCTCTCTCTCTCTCCCCCCTCTCTCTCTCTCCCCGCTCAAACATCGGCGACCCCTCCAAACTCCGGCGGCCTCGACCTCCAACAGCACGTCATCAGCTCTCCTCTGCTCTCCTTATAACGACGATCCAAGGCCGACCCAACTCCTCCCACCTAGAGATCTCTCCATCATGTCCGAGCTTCTCCTCCCCAGATCTGACCGCCCCTTTCATGCCCGAAACTTCCGGCGAGCTCCAAGCCTCACTTTCGGCGAGATCCCTTCTTCTCCGGCGTGATCCACTCTTATTTCCACAATTTCAGTCCGCCATTCCCTCTTGACTTTATTCAGTCCGCTGAATTGGATCTCTTGACGACGTCTTCAATTCAGATCTCTCTCGGCGACGTCTTTCTCCTCTCTCGGCCGTTGGATCTCCGGGGAGAACCTCTTGGATCTCCACGGAGAGCCAAAAGGAACTCCACAGAGAGCCAAAAGGATCTTCGCGGTTCTCCGAATCTCCGGGGAGAGCCATTTGGCTCTCCGGGGAGAGCCATTTGGCTCTCCGGGGAGAGCCTTTTGGCTCTCCGGGGTGAGCCTTTTGGCTCTCCGGGGTGAGCCTTTTGGCTCTCCGGGGAGACCCTTTTGGCTCTCCGGGGAGAGCCATTTGGCTCTCCGGGGAGAGCCTTTACTCTCTCCGGGGAGAGCCTTTAGGCTCTCCGGGGAGACCCTTTTGGCTCTCCGGGGAGACCTTTATAATGATATAATTTCATATAAATTTTTTATGAAATATGAAACCTTGAATTTCTACCTATCATTTTAAATGCAATATTTAACATAATTCAATTGAATTGGAATTTTTTTTTATCAGAATTACTATAAATTAACATATATATATATATATATATATATATATAATGTTCGGCCTCACTTCAGTCCAACTACATTGGTTCAGCTTATCAAAACTGCACCCATGTAGTTTATCAAAAATGCATGGGTGCAGTGATTCAAAACTGCACCCTTACAGTTCTTATAAATTGCTTTGGTGTAGTTCTGACAAATTTCATAGGGATAGTTTATTAAAAAGGTAAGCCCAACTTTTTTTCATGATGCTCTTTTGTATATATAATATTTCATATTTTTTCCACCACAGCGGTTTGTAGATTTCCCTGTTAAATTCAATTGAGAAACATGTATTAGGCAACATTATTCAATTGGGCATTCCTGAATGATCCTCTTGGGAACAAGGAGCAATTGAGCATTCCTGAATGAACCATCGGTGAAGGCCACAGAAGGACCTGCTTACAAATACGTCGCGCAGTATCATGTTGCAGATCTGGGCAAAGTGAAAACTGAGAGTGGCACAGAAATGTTAGCTACTGAAGAAAGAGATTAAAAATTAAAGTAATGGGGATGAATATTGATGAGACTATAACATATATAAAGCTATTTTGGTCAAACATAAGTCTGTCTGGCTTATATATGATGTGTCTGTGCATCAAATAGTTGTATATCTGAACAGAACTTTATTAATTTGTTGTGGTGCGTCAGTATGGTGTGGTGTGGTGTGTTGTGGCTAACGTCTTTTAAATCTATATAATATATATGCAAATATAGATTTTCAGACTACAATAAATTGAGGCGTTCATCTTTAAGATTTATTAAATGCATGTCTGTGAAATTATCGGTTCAGTGTTGTGGCTAACGTCTTTTTTCTTCGATAAATCTTCCTCCGCAGGAAAAAAATGCTTAGTTGAAAAAATTCATAATACTCTTCCCTAGGATCAATGGTGGGTATTAAGAGGCTGGTGATGCAGTTGATTAGTTAATAAAATGTTTTTGAAAATTAATTGGAATAAATTGTGTTGAAATCAACTCAAAAACTAGCAGGTTTATACAATGAATGTTCATGTTGGTTCAACATTTATATGATACAGCTGTGGTCTTCTCCTGTGTTGATCTTCAACTGATTTTGACAAAATATTAATAATGAATATTTGATTTTGACAAAAAATGACTTCTAATTAAAACTTAAATGATTATTTTGAAATATAAATGTATTATTTTATTCAAAAAAAAAAAGATAAAAGACAACAGATGAGAAGACCACAGCTTCAATAAGGGATGATAGATTTTTTTTCTGCAAATTAGATGCATTTTCATCTTTTGATGAAAACTATGGGGTTGTTTTTCAACAAATTCATATTGAGAATACAAACTATAGAAAACATCTTTGGATCTACACAATGTAATTTTACCATTTATTATATATATTAGAAAGTTATAAACCACAAGAATGTTTTGCGTGGAGTTCAAGCTAATGGAGAATTTCAGATAATTTAATGAAAATGGTCATCTCAGATGTACATAATTACTTGGAAAAAAGTTGAATATTAAAAAAAATGAATAAATGACTGCTATCAACTTCAACTATATATACCATATCATGGTATGCTTCCGTGAACAATTGATCATCGTAAAAGAAAAAAAATGATTTGTAAAAATTAAAATATTAACCATATCACTCTAGGAAATGTTTTATATAAGTGTTTAATGAAGCAACATTTTCAAGGATCCAGAAGGTTCTCCGCGGAGAGCAAATGATTCTCCGCAGAGATCCAAAAGGTTCTCCGCGGAAAACCATTTGGATCTCCGCGGAGAGTCATTTGGATCTCCGCGAAGATCCAAATGACTCTCCGCGGAGATCCAAATTGTCATCTCGGTGATATGAATAATCACTGCAAAGAGCATTCATCTCTCCCTCCCTCCATTTTTTTCTTCCTTTCCCTCTTTTTTCTTCCTCCCTCCCCCTTTCCCTCTCCTCCCCCTCTTTTTTCTCCTCCCCCTCTTTTTCTTTTTTCTCCCCCCCCCCTCCCCCCTTTTTCCCCCTCATACCAGAGTGGAACCCGGCGCCCCCCCCCCCCCCCCAAAGGGGGGGCGGGTGAGTGGGAAGGGTGGTCTCCCCCCACCCGCCCCCAAAGGGCTAAGTGGGGGTCTCCCTGATGAAGACCAACCATCGGGACGCTACAAGTTAAGGACGAATACGCGAAAAAACTACCGCAAGATGGCCTTTGGTTAAATTTAATATGTTTATCATTTTGGCTCTTGCATTTTTTTTGTTATTTTATCATATTTTGAGAGTTTTGTAAAAGAACTATATATATCTTTGGTTGGGAATGTGAAAAGGCAGTTGACAAGATTAAAAAGAAAAGAAGAATTCTGGGAAGGTGAACAGCCACCCCCCCCCCCCCCCCCCCCCCCCTCTCTCTATCGTGAGAGCTCGCCGGTCCTCCTCCTCTCCGTGGAGTTCGGTGCGTTTGCTCCCGGATAGATTGCATACGGGTACACTTAGAAATCTTGCCAATAAACGCACTGGTCCCTTTAAGATTTTGAAGAAGTTAGGTGACAACGCGTATGCTTTAGAGCTTCCACTTGATTGGGGTGTACACCCCATCTTCAATGTTGCTGATTTAACATACTATAATAGGCCACCACAAGAACTTGAAGTTTTTCCTCTTTCTTCTTCCACTCAAAATTCTATTGGGGTGGGGAGTGATGTGAATGATACTATGGGCAATGACATTGATGATGATCTAGTTACTTCTAATGATATTTTGGAAGCTCCAGATATTTTTGACAGGTTTCCTAAGGCACACTCGGTGCCCGAGCTCATTCTAAATGATGAAATTATTTGTTCAAAGGATGGCGGCATTCATAGATTCTTGATTCGTTGGAAAGATCGCCCGCCATCGGAGGACACATGGTTGGCGTTGGACGAAATTGAAAAACTAGATTCGGAGCTACTGCATGCTTATCAAATCCGCCACTCACCGGAGTTGAGTGGTTTTCGGCAGGGGAGATTTGATGAAGACCAACCATCGGGACGCTACAAGTTAAGGACGAATACGCGAAAAAACTACCGCAAGATGGCCTTTGGTTAAATTTAATATGTTTATCATTTTGGCTCTTGCATTTTTTTTGAAATTTTATCATATTTTGAGAGTTTTGTAAAAGAACTATATATATCTTTGGTTGAGAATGTGAAAAGGCGGTTGACAAGATTAAAAAGAAAAGAAGAATTCTGGGAAGGTGAACAGCCCCCCCCCCCCCCCCCCCCCCGCCTCTCTCTATCGTGAGAGCTCGCCGGTCCTCCTCCTCTCCGTGGAGTTCGGTGGTTTTGCTTCGGTGCGACGCCGGTGGCTTTGGTTGGTGCGACGCCTTCCGTCTCGTGGTCGGAGTGATTTCTTCCGCTCCCTTGTGCGACGCTTGGGTAACTTCGCTCCTCTCTCTTCGTTTGTGTGTGCTTCTTCTTCCACCTTCCGCAAGTTCTTGCGTGTGGCTTCTTCGGTATGTTGGAAACGACATCGGCGAATACAATCGTGTTAGCCTCTAAGTGACGCACTCGCTTGTCTCTTAACCCTTCTCCATCTTTGGGGAGTATCGTTTAGGCCAAGTTTTGCTTGTCGGAAGCATCACTCTAATTGAACCCCTCCATTAGGGTGGAAGTTCCGTTTAGTGGATAGCTCGTTGTGTATGAATGTTTGACGACGTTTGTTTTGAGGTTCTAAGGTAATCATGGTGTAATGTGCTTAACTCGCGTTGGGACCTTGTCGGATCGTGGGGCTAGATCTATGATGTTAGCTTCGAGCCGTTATTATAACTTGTAGTTGGTTGTATTTGCGCCCGTCAACTGTTTGCGAAAATACCGCAAAGAAATCGGAGTGTAGAACCCTTCTTATTTTGGACGGTTTTACATCACTCCCCCACTGGCCCCCAAGGGGGCAGGCGAGTGAGGAGGGCGATCTCTCCCCACCAGCCGGGTTAATATAATTAAGATACTTCGAGAGCTAAGGTAGGAGAAAATTAAGAACCCTCGACTTGCGTGGATTTACCGGATGAGCCACAATACCTATCATACCCAAAATAATAATAATATTTTATTGATTGGGGGCAAAATAGTAAATTGAGTGCAAAAACACTGATTTAAAACCTATAATAATGTCACCAATTAATGAATCTTGTGGTACATAATTAATCAAAATAGAATAATTGACTCGATGCATCCCTTATGATGATATTATGAGCTATGATATGCAATCTATTCGCATGCATAATTACAAGATTAATCATCGAATAAAGCTCTTGTAAAATGGAACAAAATGCAACCTCCAAATCTATGCATTTCTTCATTATAGCATAAATCATTATGAGAATCATTTTATTGCCAATTTATTCCTAATATTATTAAGGGGAATACATTTCTCAATATCGGTGGCATCTCGCACAAATAGTATGTGTGACGAACTGAGAGAAAATTAGACGAAAATAGCTAGAAAAATAAATTGCCAGCACACGACAGACTGCTATTGCAGCAAACACTGAGACGAGATGCATAACTCTTTGGCTCTCTAACCGCGACGAATATCGTCCTCTTTCTCTTCCTTCAATGTAAGTGAAAGGAAGAAATTGAGGCGAACGAGCAAAACGTACCGCTTACTAACTGATGCGGATCGCTCGGGGCTTTCGGTAGATCGGAAAATTTGACCGCCTTAGCTCGCTAGCGGGCGAACATGCAAACAGATAAATGGGTCTCTTGAGAAGACCGAGTCAAAAAGCTGATGACATGGAAAACCCGCAATCGGGGTGAAAAATCACGCGATCGGAGCTATGCCGACCTAACCTTCACTATGCCTTGAGTTCCTTTACAGGCTTGTTCTTGAGAGAGCGAGGGCGACATGCCACGCCTCGTTACAATGACGGGGTGAGAGAGAGAGAGTTTGTTTTCTTGTTCCAATGCAAGCTTACCCCCCCCCCCCCCCCCCCCCCCCTGAGTCCAAGCTTCGTTCGTGCCACTGCGGGCCTTCAACTCCTTGATAGGTCTGCCAGTAATGAGCCCCAAGTCTCCAAGCGAGCTGCCAATAGCGAGCTCCGAGTCTCCAAGCGGTCTGCTGATAGCGAGTCCCAAGCCTCCAAGCGGTCAGTTTTTAGTGAACTCCAAGTCTTCAAGCGGTCTGCGAATAGCGAACTCCAAGTCTCCAAACGGTCTGCGAATAGCGTTCTCCAAGTCTCCAAGCAGTCTGCGAATAGCGAACTCTAAGTCTCCAAGCGGTCTGCGAATAGCGAACTCCAAGTCTCCAAACGGTCTGCAAATAGCGTTCTCCAAGTCTCCAAGCGGCTTGCAAATAGTGAACTCCAAGTCTCCAATCTCTAGAGAGAGGAAGAGGAATTGGGAGAAAGAGAGAGAAAGGAGAGATTTTTTCTCCACCCAATAAAATGTGTAAATGAGAGAATAAGGGGGTCTATTTATAGGCTTTTGAGGGGGCGGCCCGGTGATTATACCTGTTAATTATCGAACCGACTAATAAGATCGCTCGGATCCTATCACGCGGATCGCCAAATTCCCGGAAATGACGGTCCTACCCCCAAACACTAAACGAACGCGGTCGGAAGGAGGAGACGGCGCGCGGCCACCGACAAGACGGCGGTCGGGACGGAGGGCGGCCGGCCCGGCCTAGGGCGGCGGCGCCCTAGGCGACTGTGGCGCACTTGGCGGCCGCGGCCAAGGGCGGCCTCGCCCAAGGCCGGCGCGGCCTTGAGCGGCGGCCCCCTTGGCGGCCGCGGCCTAGGGCAGTCGCGCCCATTACGTCCGCGGCCTTTGGCGGCCGCGCCCAAGGCCGGCGCGGCATTGGGCGGCCGCGCCCAAGGCCAGCGCGGCCTTGGGCGGCGGCACCCCGGGCGGCCGCGTCCTAGGGCGACCGGCCCCTAGGCCGTGGCGGCGGCCTAGGGTGGTCGGTGTCGGGCGGCCGGCCCTTGCGCGGCCGGCTGTGAGCGTGAGGGGCCGCGCGGGGATTGCGGCCTGCGTGTGCGATCCGGTGCGCCGATCGTGCGTGCGGGGTAGACTTTCCTTGCGGGGAGGATTCAACGAATATGATGTTTCCTGATTGTCGACCTTTCATACGCGGTGATCCCCTAATTAATGGGCTTGACCCCATCACAAACTATGCTTGATCCACCAATTCCTTAAGCGAGTTAATTCCATGGAGCAACCTAGCATGTTCTTCCGCATGCATATATAAATTCTGAAAAGAGTGACAACATTATGAATTGCATGCTATACAGATATGTTTTTTCCTCATTATTCGATGTCAAATTGCATTTTGTTTGTGATCGTGTCGTGCTATATTTCTACTATTATACGAGGAGGGTTAAAGGCGTAAATTTACCTTGCGGGCTTGAAGTAGAAGAGTAGTTATCATCACACGTGTGCAGTAAAAATCAATTAATATAGAGCAATATTGCACATCAAGTTTGGCTACATGCGGGTTTCAGATGTTATGTGCACATCAAAATATTTTATTTGCAGCTAAATATTATATGTGCGCCCAAAATGAAACATCCTTAAAATGACATTTTAAATTTGAAAAGATTATGTAATAGTCTATATCATTCTCCCAATTACATCAAACTTCTCAAAAATTATAAACAACACAATCAAAGAACATATCATTCTCCAAATACTCCAAAAATCTCCAAAATGTACTTCGGCGATGCACACAGGGCTTGCATAGTCTCCTGGGAACCTCGTATGACCTACGATCTTCACTTCTCTATTCGCCAGTCCTGAATGTTATATATATGGAGTAGCATTTGGTTATTCTCCTCAAACAAGCAGGAAATTGTAAGAACAAATATAGGCTCTGTTTGGGAATTGGGAGGTCGGCGACGGCTGTAGAAGGAGCAAACGGCGCTGGAGGTCGGGATCGGAGGGGGAGGGCTGCGGCTGGGAAAGACTCCTTTTCTCCGTTCCACAGAGGGAGGGCGGGAGCAAACACCACCACGTGCGCCTCTGAGGAGTTTGTTTTCCCGCCTTGCGGCAGCGGCAACTCCCGCACCGGCATCCCGCCGCCCAACCAAACGAAGCCATAATCTTTATCATCCACTTTTTCTTGAGATGTATATGATGTAATATTTATAAACATGTTTCCCAATATTCTCTCCTTTCTCTTATCCTAAATCATTGTTGCCAGAGATCAGCAGACCACTGCCAACCCTAACTCACAACGTGTACAAGAAATACGGCCTCTACTTGATCAGAACCCTTCGTCCAGTTGCGAGAAATACCAGATGGAAATCAGCAGTAGTCGGCGTTGCGAGCGATCGGCATTGCGAGAGATCGACGACCAGAAGAGAACAACGGCGTTGCGAGAGATCGCGATCCGCAGATATCGGCGTCCGGCGGCGAGCGAGATCGGCGGAGGCGAGTGAGATCGACGGAGTCAGGCAAACCGAAGCACGGCGTCGCGCAAAATAATTCAGGGTCTGCCTGCACGTAAAGAGGGAAAGGAAACAGAAAATAAATCAAATTTACTTTATTTTTTTGGGGTGAATTTTCCCTGCGTTGAGCGCATGAAGCAAGCCTGCGGGACAGTATTTCTAGTTTTATATGCAGTTGTAACGTCGTATACCAACTGTATATAGACTGTATTTTTAGTTGTAAATACAGTTGTACAAAGGATGGTGGGAGAAATGCATTTATCTATTACATTTTTTATTTTTTCACAAAATAATTAACTGAATATTAATCTTTGTATTTTTATGATCATTTTAAGTACTCATATGTATATATTTTGAGGTGAAAATACACTTGTAAAAAAATGTATTTCTTGAACTATTGTACAACTGTATTTACAACTAAAAATACAGTATATATACAGTTTGTATATGATGTTACAACTGTATATAAAACTAGAAATACTGTCCCGCAGGCTTGCTTCCTGCGCTCAACGCAGGGAAAATTCAGCCATTTTTTTGGGCACACATTGTTGCTGGAGCATTTGACTAATCTCACCATTGTTGCTGGAGCATTTGACTAATCTCGCCAGTGTTGCTGGAGATCAACAGGCCACTGCCAACCCTAATACCAGACGGAAATCAACAGTATTCGGCGTTGCGAGAGATCGCGATTCGCAGATATCGGCGTCCGGCGACCAGCGAGATCGACGGAGTCAGGCAAACCGAAGCGCGTTATCGCGCAAAGCAAATAGGGTCTGCCTGCACGTAAAGAGGGAAAAGAAATCGAAAATAAATCAAATTTACTTTATTTTCTGGGTGCACATAGCCAAACTTGGCATGTATATAACATTGGCCTGCTCTTAATATATATATTATACCTAAAAATGGCTGCTTACGTAGAGCTTCTCTGTGAGTTAATTTTTAAACGCGAAATTTTTTGTGAGTTACACGCACGGGGAGGATCGTGAGGGAAATACAAAATTCTCCTATGTTTTCTATTTTTTTACAAACTAAATCACGAAATATTGATCTATGTATTTTTAAGCTTATTTTAAGTACCCATATGACTAAATTTTAGAGTGTAAATACAACTGTAAAAATGTCCTATTTTTGAACTAAAAATCGAGTCCATTTTTTGAATTAAAATCCAGTCCATTTTTACAATCGATGAAAATCCAGTTATATTTTTGAACTAAAAAAAGGTTCCCCAAAGATCTCACATGCGTTTAACTCACAGGAAATTTTCTCATTTATAAATTTATAAATTGTAATCATCAAATCTTTTAAAATTACAAAAATCATCTCCATCGGTTTACATTCCATAACATGCATGGACAAAAATACCCCTGGAGTGGTGCTCCATGGGGTATTTTTATGCACGCGTGATGTTATGAAACGTAAATTTGAAGGGGAAGGTTTATGTAATTTTTCCAAAATAGAGAGTTGCAGCCTGTAATTATGCTAAATCTTAGGGAAAGTTTGGGTAGTAATTAATAGTTATTAAAAATAAACAAAAATGTTAATTGTGTATGTGTGTTTTGTTTTTGAAATAATGCTATTACTCCGATCAAATATAAAATTATAAGAAAGATTGGATTCACTAGTTAAATGTATTGATAAAAATGAATTGGATTCATTTGGGCTCAATCAGTCGCAATGCTTTGAAAAATCGTCTAAGTATATAGCCAAAGAAGCAATATACGATGTTATGTTTCTTCTAACTCGGTATTATAAGATTATATGGTTAAATGTGTTGATAAAAATGATTTGGATTCATTTGAGCTCAATCATTCGCGTTGCTTTGAAAAGCTGTCTAAGTATGTAGGCAAAGAAGCAATATACGATGTTATGTTTCTTCTAAGTTGATATTATAAGATCGTATAATCCTAGCTAGCCATTTGATAGATAATCATCCTCATGAACTCCACCAACTTTTGATGTCACCAAGAATCACACATCATATATATGTCTGAGTTTATTATAAAGTTAATCAAATTGAATTATGCACCAAACAAACAATACTAAAAACTCAACAATGAGAAATATTAGATTGTTTTCGGTATAATTTTGATCATATTAAATGTAGAAACATGTAAAGGCCAAGGAAATGACACTTGGAAGCATTAAAAAGTTCCTTGAGGTACAAAAAATACATGTGTAGATATACATGGTTTCTTAATCTTGATAATGAATAAATTAATTAGTGCTAATAAAAATAATTCCAAAGAAGTTTTGGGAGTTCTTCACATGACACATGTGTTGTATATGCGCGTTGCATCTATTAATTAATCACACTTCAGTATTCTATTTTTAATGTAATGATAATAGTGTTCCAACATAAAATTATAAGAAATTAGCATCATTAATGTGTTTAGAAAATGATTTGGTTTAATTTGGGTTGAACCGGTCACGATGCTTTGAAGAACTTGTCAGAGTAGAGACGGACTAGAAGTAGTAGAACCGGTCACGATTGCCCAACTGAGTTTAAATTGATCGACCGAACTCTCGTTCTCAAATCGAACACCTAAAACTCGCATTACGAGGTGAATCCCGCTATTTGATTTGATTTCAATCCGGAAGACTTACGTCATCCTCTATCGAGGGTTGCGTGAAACTTTTTTTTTATTTTTGAGCAGTCAATTCGTACGCACTAGCCTCTCGGCTAACTAGAAAACGAAAACGAATATGAAATTCATACATCGACATATGAACTCGATACGTTTAAATCAAGACTAATTCTAAGGAAAGACAAAAGAGATAATAAAAGAGAAAATATTTATTTCATTGTGAACGCTTGCAATGATCAAGAACTACATTACTAACTACTTGACATGAAATAAAAGGGTACATGAAAGGGAAGAAAGAGGCATTGCACAAAGAAAAAGCTACATTAACATTTCATAAAGGAAAAAATACATGAAATAAAATCTAAGCTAAGACAAAAGACAATTACATGAAATGTAAGTGCATCTCTGCCCAAACAGGCAAAGGGAGAGTATGTCCATGAAATAAACCTAAGCTAACATAAAAGGAAAATACATGATAAAGAAGAACGGAACCACCCAAATGGGCGGAGGAAGAGCGTTTTCATAAGTGCTGGAATCATTCTGAATTTGTAGACTTGAAAAATCTAGTTACACGTCATTGGTCACAGGCGTATGACCAGAAATTAATGGCTGGGGGATGAATCTGTCGGTAGCTGGAGCAAAATTGAGTGGATTTAGCGTGTACACGGCCTAGGTCATGGGCGTGACCTAGGGCGTAACCATTACGTACGACATGCGGCAATATTCAATGAGAAGACGGCAGGGTGTACGTGTCCAGGGGGAATGAACAACAGACACGGGCGTGACCAATAGTTGACATGGGCATGACTTGCATATCGTCGTGAAAGGCTTTGCATATCGGCTAGATGGGCATCATATCACGGGGACAACTTCAACATCGGAGAGACAAGGCTACACGGTCTTGGACACGGGCGTGACCGAGGGCGTGACCTTGAAATTCTTCACGGTTTTGCTTCAGAACAAGCGGCGGTGAGTTAGAATTGGGCTTTAAGATGACACGGTCTTGGTCACGGGAGTGACCGAGGACATGTACTTAGAAATTTTACCAATTTGACCCAAAAATTGCAGAAAACCTACAAAATAAAAATGAAACTAAGTTAGTTAATAAATTATAGAAAGAAACTGACTTATAAAAGAAAGTAAGCAAAATATTACTAATTTAAATTAATATTATACTAAATTTAATATTAAAAATAGGTACAAAATACTACTCATCACAAGTCTCTTGAGAAAAAACTAAGTCTTGATCTGCGCTCATGAGAGCGCACAGTCGCAGGAACAGAATAGTCACAAGTGGAGCGCACAGTCGCAGGAACAGAATAGTCACAAGTGGAGCGCACGCTGAGCAGGAAGATAAACGGAGAGCTGTCTTCTCCTTTTTTTCTGTCCCTGCAAGGCGGCAAATGAAGGCATATGACCCCTTTTATAGTTTTCAGGGTGGCGCATAGGTAATTGTGCCCTCTAGGCAATTGAATAGAGGAATATGAATGTACGATTCTGGTCACCCGGATCACCAATTTTTGAATATGACGACCTTGCCCCCCGTGCGGTTTGGGCAGCATGGGCTAGGCCGCCAGAGATGGCGGCGGAGGCGGCGGCGAGGGCACGCATGGGGAAGCGCGTGCAAGGGTGTGCGGCCCACCGCTGCCCGCGTGCGCACAAGTTTTGGCCACTGGGCTTGCTTGGCCTGTATTTTTGGTTGAGGCAAGACCTCGTGGGCTGAGGCGAACCGTTTCGGCGGGCCGGTCGGGATTGTGGGTTATGAATGCCGGTTAGACTTTCTTATATTTTAGGGGACCCTATCACTGATTTTTTTTCTTCATTATTTCAATTTTCAGGTGAAGCTCTAGCACGTAGAAGGACTGATGACAATACATGGAACGTCAGTAAATAATGGCGTTCCCCCAACGACATTCCTAGTTACCTTTGGCTCTATTTGTTTAAGTGTTTTTCCTCCCTTTTAATTGGGGAAAACGCCCCGCTAAAAAATCTATTTGGTAACATTTCAATTCTCACCACTTCCGCTCTAAAACTCTATTTTTTTGCCTTTTTTGAGATCGTAGCCACCCCCATCATTCCTCACCGCTACATTGTCAACGCTCACATTCCCACCACTCCATTGTCAACGCTGACATCCCACCGCTCCAACTATCACCGATGAAACAAATAGACCCTTTGTTTGGAGGGGTTATTCGGCCAGTGACCAATAGCACTACATGTTGTGCACTGCGAATAGACCCCACAATGCAAAGTAAAATTGCGCAATGCGGGGCCGGTGAATCCTGCGCTAATATTATTGGTCCCGGCAACGTCCGGGACCCGGTTCCAAGTGGGAGGTCTTTGTTTGCCCCAAAAGTTGGGGTCCGCAGCCCGGACATAGATATATGTATGGGATGAGATCTATATCCGGGTCACGAAAAATGTTGACATGTAAGCGAAAAGCTTTGCTTTTCATATTATTTTTATGGTATGTTTCTTCCTTGCTTTTCATATTATTTTTATGGTATGTTTCTTCCTCTTCTAAGCGAGGATAAAAGCCAATTATACAAAAACTGTGGTCACGAACGCAGTTGAGTTGTTTGGAGAAACTGTATTTTCTGTGATATCATGAACATGAACGCATTTTTATCTGTTGGTAACACAGCATCCATAGCCTTGACCGACCATGCTTTAATGACATCTCCACATAGAGCCTTCCCATACTCAAAACTAACTACACCATCAGCTTCAGAAGGTGAAGGGAGTCGACATCGAGTTTTGAACTGCTGCATTTGCTGGAGAATCGAGATTTCGGCAAGGAGCTCAACTCAAGTGGTCGATCATGGCGCCTAGGGCAAATACCCGATTCCAAGCTTCAAATAATGTCAGTTTCCCTTCTCTCCTTCCATTATAGATCTCTAGATCGATTAGGAACTGATTTAGGCTCAAGATAGCCGGGATCAAGCAATTTCGAAATTGGTTTTTTGCCCGATTTTGCCAATGTGGCTTTTCATATTTGAGTGATTTTTGGGAGGTGGTGGTGGCGGTGGCCAGTCGTGGAGTGGAAGGGATGGTCGGGAAAAGACCATGCAAGGTAGCCCAGGTCGACCTGATCTCGGTCGTCGGTTGGAGGAGGAAGAAACCCAGCAGCCCTTGGATTATCTTTAAGATCTATGCGAGATCGGCTTTGCGCAGACCATATGCATAGCTTTAATAATATTCATTGTCACACTTTATTCAGCAATTTCAAGCTCAGATTTAGGTACCTTAGGGGATGAATCAGTTCAAGTATTGAACATCTACGCTATAGGTCTTGAAGAGACCTTTTCAGATTGGGGTTAAACTCAACAAGAGGTTGAGTGTGGCCCCCACAATCTTCATTTTAGTGGAGGGTATATTTTATGTGTATGCATTCGTTTTTTGTGTATATTTCTCAAAATACACATTGCATGTGAATGAAACTTTACACCTAGATGTAACATGACTAAATACACCTCCTATCCAAAAATCAAAATTTTTGAAAGACTTTTTCTATAGTTTTATTGAAAATGTGATTTTATGTATATAAGACATATACATGTCTAGATGACCTCAAAAGGACTCAAATATTTTGTAGATTGTATTTTATGTCATCAACAAATTTGGACTTGTGCATGTGAATGTGTTCAACATGCAAGAATTGTTTAGTATGAGAAATAGGGTGCTAGTAGCACAAAATGATATTTTGTGAATTTGTACAAAATAATTGATTGATGCCAAGGAAATTTTGGTCATGCATGTGTTATGATAATATATATCATCTCTGGAGAAATTAGGATTTTTGAACTTAATTTTCCTAAAGTCTGTAATTAGATTTAAATTGTCACATTTTGATATTGATGAAATAAAAGTGGCTAAACAAATTAGGAAAAAAAAATCCAAATCTATGTCATATGCTTGGTTAGGTCAAAAAATGCCTATGAGAATTTATTAGGAATTTTTGAACGTTATTTTTCCTTCTATCTATCATTAAAATGAATTGTCACATCTGTGTATAAGTGAATTAAATATAGTCAAATTAATTTGAAAAATTATGATACTCTCTAAAGACATTTTTTAGGGTACAACAAATCTCTGAAAATTTATTTGAAATTGTAAATGAAAAATTCATATAGATCACAACGGTTTCACTAATCCCATCCATCCGGGGAGGGCCATAATCAACCAAGATTCATGTCATGGCTACAGAAAATTATAACAGCAGATGAACAAAGCTTTGTAGAAGGAGAAAGCAAAGAGAATAATTAAACCATACTTGTACATAATTCAGAGAAGCATGAACAATTAATCCATGGCCGGAAAAAAAAGGCATAATGCAGAGAGGGCAATCTCTTTGACGCTTAAGAAGACGAGGTTTTACTTCAGCAGCTGAAGTAGTTTCCCTCCGGCGACTCTTCCGGCGGGGCTGACCACACGGACGCGGATATCAGCCGGCAGGACTTCCAGCACAGGACGATCTTATTCCGACCGTCCTCCTCGACATGATAGCCGTCGTTGAACAGGCCAAGCAGCAGCCGAGCTTGACAGAGGTTGAAGAAGCTCAGCCCCACCTTTCTAAACTCCGCCGCTTCCAAACACTCCGCCCACCTCTCCTCCTCCTCCTCCACCCTCCTATACGCTCTCCCCACTGCTCCGGCGATCATCGGTGCCAAAACCACCCTCTCCACCGTTTCCCTCGCCCTCCCATGCTTCGGAAACCCTGCCTCCAGCGCGTCGCACATCGCCGAGTACCTATTCATCTCCTCCATGAAACTCCCCACAAATCCAATCTGCTCCCTCTCTTGGTCGACAAGCGTCACCAGGCGGGCCCTCAGTTCGGCGGCGCTGGCGAGGAATGAGCGAGCGCCGTCGGCGGAGCAGGGACGGAGGACGCAGTTTAGCACCACCACCTCCCCTTTCACTAACCTGACCGCTGCCGGCCTGAACTTCTCGTCGCGCTCGAGCTGGCACAGCCCGAAGGAGAAGGACAGCCCGATCGACGCCGCAAAAGCTGCCAGCCTCCGGCCAGACTCCTTCACCGAACGCCGGTTAAGTGTAACCGCCGTGATCCTGAGGTGCGGCCGTGCAAAACCGCTGCCAATGGACATCAACGCCTGCATCAGCGAGGCCCACTGCACCCCCTCCATGATGTCGTAATCAACGATGTGTACACGCCGTTCGCCGGCGACGGCCTCGAGGATCGCCTGGTTAGCCGTGAAGTGCCCGAACTTCATGTAAGGAGACATGTCCTGCAACAGCTGAAACGCCTCGAGCACTTCGTTGGGATGATTTGGCGGCTCCTCGGCGCCGCCGCCGTCAATGAGGCCGTGCAGAGCGTCGGTGAAATGCGCCGCGAGGCGCTCCATGCTGCTTGCGCCGCCGCGCGCCAGCAGCTGCCTGAGCCGAGCCAATATCACTTGAGCCAGATGGGGGCTCTTGCAGGGGCCTTCGAGTGCTTCGGCTGCCGCCATGAGGAGGTGGACGAGACGGAGGCTTCTGTCGTCTTCCTCCGGCGGGTGTTCCTCGGCGGGTGTCCCTGGGCAGTTGGTGCTGCTTGGGCTGACGCTCGTCGACCAGGCTTGGATTGGCAGCGTGTCCAGCTCAATATCCTGTATCATTGAGTCAAAAAAGCCGTGGCAATCGCCGGCGTCGGGGATATGTTCCCGGTTAATATCCGGCGACCAATCCGTCCAGCTGAGGTCGCCGTGGATGTTGGTCGAGCAGGTGGAGCAGCATCCTGTAATTTTGGTCTCCATCATGAACTCCATGGTTACTTGAAATTCACTACTTTAAAAAAGGCTTACCTTGAACCGTCCCCCTTTCAGCCCTCTGTTATTTATAGCTGCTCTCGAGCACTTAACCCGAACTTTTGGGATCCGGTTTCTTTTCATTTGGGTGAAATAGATAGTATTTATTTTGTGGTGCAGATGCATTTTCACTTGATCTAATGATGTAGAATTTTTTGATTAAAAAAAATATAAAAAGATAAGATTAATGAACCCGATAAGCAAGAAATAGATTTGAACCGTGAAATAAATACTATCTATTTCACTCTAAATAGAGAGGATCCCCAGGGAACTTTTGAAGAGAGATCATTTGGTCCCGCCATGGCCTAGCGAAATTTTCAGTCCGGTTCGGACTCAAAAGTCTAAGGGTCCGTTTGAGCGAAATTTCTTGGGTCCAAGACCAATTAGAATACACCATAAAGTGGGCCCCATATAAAAACGCACACCACACTGCTCACGGCAGGACCCAATGTATGGTGGATTCCGTGGATTTTCATTGGTCCCGAACAGGACCCGGACGCAGATTTTGCTCCCGTTTGAGACTCCTTCCGGTGCCCGGACTTATTTTCAACCGGCAATTTCATAATGCTCCATGTTGCCTTTCCAAAACGAGCAGCGTCCACTTCTTTCGGCTCGAGACTCGTTTCCCGGCGAGCATCCGGCGGAGGACTACTCCCCTAGCAATATTTTTTTAATCGACGGTGACTGCGGAAACCTTCTTCGGCCCAACCCCAAATCGAAGAGATGAAGCCGCTGACGCCGGTGGCGGATTAGGAATTTATAAATGGGGGTGCACACAAGAAAATATCTAAATATAATGATAAATAATATTTCATTACTTGCTCATCAATCGAAGGCTCTGCCCTGATTCCTGAAACCGTGATTTATTTCGCAACTGAGCGGAGGTGAGTAGGCGGGCCGCGGATCACAGATTCGAAATAAAATTTGGGGTGCAATTAGCTTAGGTTACTCTGCGAATAGCCAAAGTTAGTCTATGAATAGCCAATTTTTGGTCCGCTTGTAACAAAGCGTAAAAAAATGGAGGTGTCAGTGTCCCTTTGCCCCCCTCTTAATCTGCCCCTCGCTGGCGCCCGTTCCTTCCTCTTGACGATCCTCGGAACTGTGAGCCTCTCACCCTCCTATTCCGTCTCTCTGTCACTTTCTTCTCGTCATTTTTTTTCATTCCATAAGCCGATCACATTGGGCTAATCAATTCATGCTTGTCCATTTTACGGTCCCAGTTTGATGTATCGTTTTCGCTCCCGGTTATTATATTACAGTTTGATCATACAAATATCTTCTAATTCTGTAGTTATTCTTTTATCTGTATAGAAGTCTATCTTGGAAGTTTGAAAGTGTTTTTATTTTTCAGTCCAAATCCTATTGTTTTCATAGCATATTTGTATGCTTGCAGAATTATTCTAGCTTAAATAGCATTGCAAATAGTATCTTTACTGATAATTTTTACTCCACCATGCTCTACTCTAGCCCATAGAGTTTCACATTAGAGCACAACAATTAGTTTTAATTTAAAATGCCACCGGAAAAAGTTTTTCTATCAAACAGCCTAAATGATAAAGCTATGTTCCATCAGTCCTTATACACAGACTCTTCAAACAGCCTGCAGTTTTTCAAAACAACTTCTCAAAAAGCTCTGTTCAATCAGCTCTATTCGATAATCATCTTTTTCATCAGCAATATTAGTTGTCCAAACAGAAACTTAAACAGTTTTCTTAATTTCTAAAATACAATTTTTTATATCACTTTTCTTTTTAAAATAGCACCGCTGTCTCAAACAGAGCATGAGCATTATTCAGAAAACAGATTACTTTAAAGTTCTTCGATCTGCTGATGCACCACATTGTGGTTTTTTAAAAAAACAGTAATGTCAACCTCCAATTATGGCAAGTTGGCTTAAGTTAATTTTTGTGGAGTTATTTTTGGATTTTTTAAAGCTAGTTGGGCGCTCGTAATAATTAATTTTCTCGCACAAAAACTATACAAAGTAAAATATAAATTTGATTCCTGTTGCAAGTAGAGCTGTCACGGTTCCGGTTCGGTTCCGGTTCTATTAAAATCGTGAACCGAACAGCTAAGGTAACAGTTCATCAAATTAGAACCAAAATCGTATTTGGTTTGATCGGTTTCGGTTCTGGTTCCGGTTCCAGCATAATTTTTGGAACCGTCGTGTTAACTGTTCCGGTTACGTTTCAACAAGAACCAAAATCAAACCGGCCACTAACGTTCGGTCCGGTTCTATGCGGTTCGGTCTGGTTCCAATTGGTTCCAACCAGAACCAAAACCAAACTTGGCGGAATGAATGAGGGAGGTCAAAAATAAAAAAAACCGGAGGGGAAAAGTATACCCGTTCGGTTTTTTTGCAAAAGGGACTTCGAAGTCTGAGGCCCGGGAGCAGGAATTTCGCGTTACACCAAGGGATAGTATTTTTTGTACAATATATAGTAAGTCAGGCTGAAAGTTAAAAACTGAAACCGCAAAATCACAAAAATGCAGCAGATCGCACCGAGTTTAAAAACTCAAAGATCATGATCGTGCAATGTTGATGCAACGTTCATGTTGCTGAATATCACGACTCAACACATGATAAAAAACTTTGAATTGTTGTTTTTGAAATCATATTTTACAAATTAAAATTTTATTTAAAGAATTTATTAGTTAATTCAATTTTACTAATTTATCAGCTGCAATTAGATTTGTCTTTCATGATTACTATTAAATAATAGTTGTATATTCTCTATATTTTTAGAACAAAATATTTCAAGAAAATATGTGAGTAAAATTGAAAATACATTATATGACTGTATAAAAACCAACTCCAAATCACACCAATGTCAAACCACACAACACGGTTTTGGGGCGGTGTGATTTTGTTCAGTCCAAAACCGCCCCCTTTATTGCGATTGCTATTTGGGTTCAAACCGCACTAGTTTCACCCATAATAGTAGGCATAAATATTATAGATATATTATAAATAATAATAATAATATAATAAACGGGTTGCGGTTTGGTTCTGATTCGGTCCGGTTCGGGTCGGTTCTAAAAATCTTGAAACCGCTTGAAACTTGTATATTGCAGTTCCGGTTTCGGTCCGGATAATAAAATGAAAGAACCACATCCGGACCAATGTTGTTCACGGTTCCAAAATTCAAACCGGAACCCAAATAATTCGGGAACGGTTCGGTCTGATTCTTTGCGGTTCAGGTTCAGTTTACGGTTTTCTGTTTTAAGTGACAGCCTTAATTGCAAGTGATTTCAAAGCTTTTTTTCATAAATTAATTTTGTTATAAGACCCTGACCCAGTATGTGATTTCATCTTCTTTCTAATACTTCGTGATGATTCATCCGTACCTGTACGGTCAGTCCAACTTCATTATGTGTATTTGTTAACTAATATTTTTAACCAACTGGGGAACAAATATCGATATTACTTGTATTTTGATAGGATTCCCCTAAAATACAAGTATTCAAATCGGAGTTTTTGGCCCGCGGCCTCGACCGGCTCGCCAAGAAAAAAAACATTTTGCGATATAGGTATCGGCTCGGTTCCATGCGGCGGATGGTTACACCAACTTGGGTTCAAGTATCTAGAGATCAAGAAGCAGAGGCACATCCGTCTCCTCCATTTTCACCGCAACTGAGAGGCAGGCAAGAGATAGAAGCTGCACCGGCCATCCACCATGTCCAGTTTGTTGCTGCACCGTGGGAGGGAATTCCTTGAGACAAAGAATCAAACCAGCTCGCCCTCCGGTGGCGTGCCTGCTTGTTTGGATTCCATTGTTGGTAATGGAGGAAACATGCCATAGAGAGGAGAGAAGAAGATGGTGATGTTAGCATATAAGTTCATATTTGGAAGGAGGTGAGACAGGTAATTGCAATTTTGGGCCAACGCTGAGACCACCTGATAAAAGGTGAGAAGGAGGAGGAGCTGGTGAGGCATGGCGCAAGGGAGAGGCCTAGACAATGACGGGGTTTTGGACTTTCCAGGTGCGATTATATTCAGTAAAGTTGGAGATTTTAGGTTTTTCGGGTGTGAATACTCATATTAGTACTTGATGCGTACTCATACAAGACTCCTATCATTTATATGCATGAGAAGAAGTGGTTACTCCCCAAAGCCACTATCTTGATGAGGGGAGAGTGGGGAAGTGGGCAAGCCCACTCCCTCCATGACCAACCGCCCTCGTCGGACAACCCGCAACCGTGCAGCACACTACCGCGCGGTAGCGCGCGGCGATACCGCGCGGTAGCGCGCGGCGATACCGCGCGGTAGCGCGCGGCGATACCGCGCGGTAGCGCGCGGCGATACCGCGCGGTAGCGCGCGGGCCGCCCCTTCACGGGGGCGCAACCTAACCGCGCCCCCTTGGGGTGCGGCCAAGCCGCACCCATAGTGGGGTGCGGCCAAGCCGCACCCTTAGTGGGGTGCGGCCAAGCCGCACCCCCTTTGGGGTGCGGCCAAGCCGCACCCCTAGTGGGGTGCGGCCTAACCGCACCCCTTGGGGTACGGTCGAGCCCCCTCCGCATGGAGGGGTTCGGGGGTGTCCGTCCTCTCCAGGCTCGTTGTGCGCCCTTTGGGCCACGGATTTCACTCGGAGCGCTCCCGCGCTCGCAACATGCTCAGAACGCCTCTAAGAGCGTTCAGAGTACTTCCGTGTTTGTTGTACGCTCAGAACGCCTCACAAAGCGACCAGGACGTTTTCTTCGATCGTTGCGCTCTCAGATCGCTTCCCCAGTTTCCTAGATTGCTTCTCCGTTCGTTGCGCGCTCAGAACACTTCTGAACGCACTCAGCTCACTTTCTTTCTTTTCTGACTTCTCACATTTTGTCTTTCTAGCATGCTCATTTTTTGTCTTTCCAGTTTCTCAGATTTCAGGAACAGCTTGTCGCCTTTTTCGCCTCCAGCAAAACTGCCCGAACTGCCCGAACTGCCCGAGGGGCAAGATGGTCAATTACAAATAATGGCGATCCGTGTGCTCTGAAGCGGAAAATATGATTCGTCCGCCAGGTGGTTACGGTGGTTACAACGGCGAAATTACCGGGCTACCCCCGACCAAAGCTATAAAAGGAACCTCAGGGCTTCATTTCAAAGGATCTTGCCTTCTGGACCCGGGAGAGCTTCTTGCAGACTTTCGCGGAATTCTCCTTCGGACTCGAAGATTTCCTTTTTCCCGAAAGGCGACTCAGCGCGCTCACTTTTGTTCTCCACGGCGTTCTCACTTTTGTTCTCCACCTTTCTCAGAAGGAGAAAGGACTTAGTTTTTCTGGAGGTGGTCTGTCACCTTCGGAATTCTCTCTCTCTCTCTTTCTCTCAATTATTGTAACGAGCAGCGGCCTGTCGCGCTCGACTTCTAAGTCTCAAATTGTAACCCCCAGAAGATAGTGGAAGTTTGGTCGGCACAGCTCCGACCATGTGGTTTTTTACCCTTTCCGGGTTTTCCACGCTAAAAAGTCCCAGTGTAATCAACGAATCTCAAATTGACTGTTTGCGCGCTTGGTTCGCTCCCGAGCTAAGGTGGTTCAAGTAAACCGGTCTACCAAGAGCCCTAAGCGACCCGCAACAGTTTGTCACCGTCTGTGGGAATGGATTACCAACTACTGAGCAAAGGATTTCCGAACGCAGTGCCCGCTTCGCCTGAGTTCACGGAACCAGCGAGAGTGGACACCTCCCCCGAACTATCCGACGCATGCAGTTCCTCAATCCCTGAAGGCCCGGCGAAAAGAGGGCTCATCGATGCACCCATCCAGCCCCAGTGGATTGGATCAACTAGCAAGTCGGCCCCTCTCATAGCGGGATCCGAATGATATCACGCACCAGCAAAGGCGACCCCCCCTGTCAAAGTCAATTTTGGCATACCCAGTACCGTCATGGCTAAAGCTCCCGCACTTCAAGGAGTTCCACGGAGCAGAAGACCCGTATGTGCACGTTAATCAATTCTTGATAACGGTGCGGACGTTCGGACTTCCCGACCAAATCAGCTGCAAAATCTTCACCAAGACACTGTGCCGAGACGCCCTCCGTTGGTATCAATCTCTGCCAAATGGAGTGATTCACAACTTCACCGAGTTGTCCCAACTGTTCGTTGAATGGCATGAAGCGTGTGCATTGAGGATCCAAGAAGAAGAGCGAGAAGAGCCAGAGACGAACGAGTTGCCCCACCTATGGGAAGCGGGACGAATCAAGCAGCAAGAAAAGATCTACACAAGCTTTCAGGGGCGTCCCCGGGGATGGATGGACTTCGCCTTAGACGCGAGCATAGGCAATCCAGCCTGTGAGCTTATAAGAGCGTTGATAACCCATCACATCTCGTTCAATATCCTGTTCGTGGCAGCCGTGGTGCGTCTCAAACTCCTAAGCGGGAACCTTAAGCTCAGGGCCAGCGACGCAGAGCTCCCAGACGGAACTATGGTACCCACCATAGGAGTCGTCACCCTCCCCGTCCAAATAGGGATGCATTCAGAATCAATCCAGTACGACGTTCAGTACATCATCGCAGAGGCAGACTCCCCCTACGACGCAATATTTGGGAGTCTCCTACTCGACGCCCTAGACCACGACATTTCCATGTCTGGACGCATGGCCAACAAAGGGAGAATCCTCAAGGATGCAATTTGTGGTTTCGACACGGCCGCAACCGAGCTCCCTTGGATCAACTACGACCCGTCACGAAAACCAAATTCTGAAAAGCAAGGCATGCGGGAGGACCGCGCAATCCCCACATTCGCAGAAAACGCTAATCTTCCGGCACCGGCAAACCAACTACAACTTGGGGATACGTGTCGCAAGAGAAAGGGACAGCAACATCAACTCGAAAAGGCCGTACCGCCCATTCAGAACCAAGCAGACCGCTCCCGAGGGCTAGCAAATCAAAGCTCCCGGATCTACACCCCGTTAAATGCCCCTCGCGAGCATATACTGTCCATAATCTACAACAGCAAAATCATCAACTGGCCCAGACCGCTCCCCCAGCGTAGGGGAGATCAATCCCCGTTCTGCAATTTCCACAAAGGTCGAGGACACCGTACGGAGCACTGTGCCAGGTTGAAAGAAGAAATTGAACGCCTTGTCCAGTCAGGACACCTTGAGGCTTTCCGCGAAGAAGCACAGAAAGATACCACCGAGGATCGGCCGCCGGGTCGCTGGCGTCCGCCATGCTGAACGACCAAAAGAGCTCGAGCCAGCACAGCACAAAAGGAGCGCAATGTTACCTTTTCTCTCTCGTCAAACTTGTATCAAGAAACTTATTAGCTCAAAAGCCGCAAGATTGCACTTACGCATGTACCAATGTTCATTTTCTGATTATGTTCTACCTGTCCTAAACTATTATACTGCAGGAATGCACTTCGGGGCTCTGCCCCGGGGACTTTGCACCGTCGTCGATTGAAGGTTCGCTCTTCTCCTCCGCCGTCGAGTCCCGGCGTCGTAGGGGCCTGTGTAACGCCCCTGATTTTTCCGGTATTTATTTAATTCAGTGATGGCGTGTAAATGACGTCGGGGCGTTACTTCTAACGTCGAGTTAGCGGCGCATTGCCGTTTCCGCGTTTTCGCGTCCGTTTGGGTCAAGTCGACCAAATTTTGCGACGACCCGGAATTGGAAAATTTTACGTTAGGAAATTAGATTATTTAATTTTAGACTTGTCTATCAAGTTTCGTCGCGATCCGAGCCATTTTGGAGCCTCGGCGCATTTTAGAAGTTTTGTATATATTTAAAGCTCGCCGTAACCTCCGCCATTCATATCTCGAAAACGGCACGTCGGATTTTGATTCCAACTTCGCCGTTGGATTCGTAGCGCCGACGTTCACTTTAGGCGAAATTTTCGTTGGATTCGGCGTTCATTATTTTTAGTGATAAAATAATAATAATAATAATAATAATATTATTATTATTATTATAAAAATATCAAAACTTATATACATATGCATTCATGAAAAATGCTTGCGTCGATTCCTCCTCCCCTTCATGCGTCGATTCCTCCAGCCTTTGCGTCGACTCCCCTTTGCTTGCGTCGATCTCCATATATATATATATATATATATATATATATATATATATATATATATGTATATTTGCATGCTTGCGTCGACCTTCTCCTCCCTCCGTGCGTCGACAGCTCTATTCATGCGTCGACAACCCTATTCATGCGTCGATTCCTCCAGCCTTTGCGTCGACTCCCCTTTGCTTGCGTCGATCTCCATATATATATATATATATATATATATATATTTGCATGCTTGCGTCGACCTTCTCCTCCCTCCGTGCGTCGACAGCTCTATTCATGCGTCGACATCCCTATTCATGCGTCGACAGCCCTATTCATGCGTCGACAGCCCTATTCAGCATGCGTCGACTTCCCTTTTTTTCAGCATGCGTCGACCTCCCTTCCAGTACAGTCTGATATATATATATGTATATATATATGTATATATATATGTATATATTTATATATATATAAAGCTACGTTCAGCAACTCGTCGGCCACTTTCCCAGCCCTTTCTTCTTCCTCATTCTGTCTGAACGCCACGTCGGGAGTGGCGTTTTCTTAAAATCTTCCGGGCGCCGCCGACGGAGCTCCGGTGGTCGAAATCGCGAGCCGAGCATAGATTCCGAAAGCTCTCGACGAGAGCTTCGTCATCGTGGTAATTTCCTTCCGTTTCGTGAAACTTTTTCGTTAGGTCTTTTTTCGGCCCTAACCTTCGTTTTGGCCATTTTCCGTAGATCTCGCCTCGTCGTGCCTCCTTTTTGGCCGATCTACGACGAGGAGTTGTTCGGAGAACGATTCCGGTGATTTGAAGGCAAGTGGTGATCTTGCTCCTTCTCTTTGCTAAAACCCCTTTATCTTTGTTTCTCGCATTTGTTTCCAGTAATTGGTTTTATGCTAAATTTAATCATCTGCCTCACCTTTGCTCCTTTTTACTCAATATAATTTTGCTCATCTCGTTAACCAAAAATGTTGCCTAATGTTCTGATGGGCCTCACCCATTTTCCTTTGAGATTGCATGAAAATATGAATTCTGTTGGAGGTCGTACACGATGTTGGCGGTGCCACCGGTGCGATGCTCTTTTAATTTAATAAATTCTGTTGGAGGTCGTACGCGGTGTGGTTTTTGCCCCCGGTGCGGTGCTCTTTTAAGCTTTTGATTAGGAAGCCGTACGCGGTGTGGTTTTTGCCCCCGGTGCGGTGTTCTCTTAAGCGTTTGATTGGGAGGCCGTACGCGGTGTGGTTTTTGCCCCCGGTGCGGTGCTCTTCGATCTTTTGGATGAGCTGATCAGTCTCTACAATTCCGAACAAGAGTAACATGATTAATAATTTGAAAACGGATGGCTTTTCTTTTGCTTATGGCGAGTTTTGTCATCGCCTGTGTTCTCACCTTTGTTTGGTGAGCATATTCTGCTGATTTTTAGTTGCTATGTTGTTTCCTTTTCTGCTGATGATTAGATACTTCTGCTGTTTCTTTTCCTGTCGATTACTTGCTGCTAGCTTTGTCATGACTGACCCTTGCAGCTTCTGTTTCCCTCCGGTCTCGCGGAGGTTTGCTTACTTTCTTATTTTCTGCACCACTTGTACTTGTTTCTGAGGTGTTCTTTCTTTGAATGCCTCAGGTTTTGGACAGTAGCAGGTGTTAGTGCGGAGCTTCTTTAGTTGTCGTCTTCCGACTCTCTTGAGGTAGAGTATTCTGTGGACTTGACGGCCCATGGGTTCGTGTCAGGTGTTGACGCCCGTGGTGCCGTTTAGTTAGATTTTTGTTTCACTGCTGCGGTTACTTGTTGTTCACTTTTGAACACTTGTTCTGGAATGATTAGATATTGGTTGGCTTTATGGCCCCTTGTTAGATGTGTTAAGGTAATTGTTGCATTGCATATCATGTTTTGAAATGTTAATTTCACTACTTTCTGCGCGTGATAAATTTACTTTTATATATAGTAAATCCACACATTCGATCTTGCATGGTGCACCTCACTAGGTCTTCATGTTCACTTAGGCCACTAAGTAATTAAATCAAGTATTTTTCCGCTGCGTAAAACTATATTTTAAAAGCGTGGACTAGTTGATCCACCTAGCCGAGGGACGCGGTTTATTAATTTTCTGCATAAATCATTTTTGAGTCACTTTGATTTGATAACGATAATTGCTTGAACTGCGATGAAGGATATGTTGCCTTAACGTCAGTAGGCGTCCCATACGTGACGTGGCATCACAACGCGTAGCTTTCCCCACTCTGATAACATTTTAAATGTTGGAAAAACGCGGGTTGTGACAGTTGGTATCAGAGATAGGTTCTGTGAAAAAGGTAGTTGGGTGGTTTGGCGTGTGAGCCAAACAACTGCTATCCTAAGCAGAACCTCATAAGACCATTTCATTGTATACACGCACCGATATGTCATCAATATGTCTCGACTGAAGCATAGACACCACACTCATAGCATGATAAGAAGTATACGGGGCATATTATGTAGTATGAGATGCATAATATGTGTTTGTATATGGATCCACCATAGGAGGCAACATGTGACGGTTATATAGTATAGGATGCATAACCACCATTACATGGATGCCCATTAGCACGTTTTCTTTTTTCGTTACATGTAATGTTATGTAGTATGGGATGCATAACATTACATGTGTACGCCGCTCATAACATGCATTAAGGCCTCTTTCTAGAATGCATTGCACTGCATACATTCATATCATCGCATAAGCACGCGTGCCAAGTTAAAGACGTACCATATGACATATGTACACACATGATTTGAAAAGAAATTTAAATGTTCATGCACTCATGTCATAGCACAAGAGTCAATAGGATGATGGTGCATCATCCTAAGTTAATCATGACATCATTTCATGAAATTCCAGAACAAGGTAACAGCAATAGCAGGTTGTTTTCTTTCCTGTTCCGAATCGATCCGTGAATTTTTCCGAGTCTATTTGGCTTAAGCGTCTTAAGCCTGTTTCTGATTGGATGTCCATCTATCTTGTAGACATGCCTCGTAGGAGAGTGACGTGGTCAAGTTTGCTAGCTTTTGTGTCTTAAGCTAGGTCTTGATGAGTCGCTGTTTGTAATTGTAGAAGATGACCCCGAAGCATTTTGCAATGGGGGCGTTTTCCCAGTTTGAGGGTGAGTCTTCAGATTCTCATATCGAAGCGATACTAGATGCACTGCGTCAGAGCATTGAAACAATGTCAAGGCAGATGTTTGTAATGCAAACGCAGTTGCAGGCATTGCTTACTACCACCTTGAGGCAGCAACCTGGTGTGCAGTTTCCTGTGTTGGTTGAATACCAGAGTGAGATCGGTAAATTGAATAGATTCGCTCCTGAGTTGATAGCTGCTGAGGAGTGCAAGGTCAGAAATTTCTTGGGTGATCCTCAAGGTAACATCCAGCAGTTTACTAACGCCTACCAATCCGAGACTGATGCGAAAGCAGTTGAAGCTGCCTTGAAGTTTGAGGCTATTGGAAATGCCAAAGATCGCGGTATGTCCTCGTTACAAGAAAAGAGAAAGGTTGGGGATGGTGAAAGCCTATAGGCATCTGGCCCCACCCCCAAAGGGAAGTATGGGAGAAAGTGTGTAGTTTCTGTGGCCGGTCAGGCCATTCCCTTGGAAAATGTTTCAAGAAACTAGAAGCTCAGAGACAGCAACGGGTAATCATAATTCAAGACGCACCTAAAAGTGATTTGGGTTGCATTACAAGTAATAAATAGGGGCACGATGAGATCTGGTGTCGGATGAAGGGAAGGATAAACTGATCGTGGTGAGCGAGGGAGAAGCTCAATCTTCAATCATGGTGATTAGGTTAGATTCTGATTCAGTTAATAGTTCCTCGCTATCTCGATTTCTGTTCAGCTCGCTATGCGTGCGATTTTTTAAGGAAGTTATGATAATTAACCGATGAGCACGCGTTCTTTTGATTTTGGTGTTATCCACTTGTTCGTGGCTAGGATCTTTGTAATGGTTATTTCTTGACTCCCGATCGAGTTAGTGATTTGTTTCGTGCTAAGTTTTCCCTCGGGTGACTCAGTAGCGTTGAACCTTTTCTTGGGTTTGATTTCTATAGTATGTCGATTGAAAGTGCCAGATTTGGAAGAGGTTAGTATGATTTCTTGGGCATGGATTGGAGATCTAGTTTGGCGTTGTATACCGGTGAGAGGATAAGCGCCTGGACATCTCGTTGGATATTGACTAACCCTTGAATGTTGGTTTCCCGAATCAAGATTCTCTGGTTATTTCTGCGGTTCGCGCTCGTCAATCCTTAGAGTCTGGCAACGAGTCTTTTCTCGTCTCTATTTCTGTTCTAGAAAAAAAATGCTCTCGTTGTGCCGTGCATTCTGTTGTGTGAGAGCTTCAAATGCTTCTCCGGCTAGTCTTCTCGGTCTTCCCCTTGAGAAAAAGGCGGAGTTTGTTTTAAGGTCTTGAGCCAGATACTTGTCTTTTTGCAAGGGCACCTTGCCGCATGGCCCTGCGTGAGCTAGAAGAATGTTTCTAAAAGATTATGAGCAAATTTGAGCATAGTTGAATGAGGTGACTATCGAGATAAATGTTCATCACCTCGAATAGATGATCTGCTTAATCAGTTGCGAGATGGATCCGTGTTCTCGGAGATCGGCCTCCGTATAGACTTTTGTCTGTAAAGGATCCGTGAGTCGGATGCTCCATGGACTGCCTGTTCGTTCCCGTTATGGGCTTTACTTTGAGATCTTAGTGGCGGCCTTTGTTTTAGCTAATGTCTTCTCTGCCTTCATGAATTTGGTGGATAGAGTGTTAAGAGATTTTCGAAACCATCTTGTGTCAGTCCTTAGAAGTGGTGTTTGATACACTGTAAGAGTGCAGAGGATCTTGCTGAGCATTTGTGATTTGGTGCGGTCTACGTTGTGAGAGCGCAAGTTCGTTTGCCAAGATGAGCAAGTACAAGTTTTGGATGTCTTTAGTTACCTATTTGGGTCATGTTATTAATGAGGATGAGTTTTCGACGGACCTAGTATAGATCATTGAGTGATTGATTGGGAAGAGATTTACAACATCCGAGAGAATAGGGAATTTTGTAGGGTTGGCAGGATGATATAGAAGGCTTGTGTAATGATTCCTGTGATTATTTGCGTCTTTGGTTAGGTTTATGTAGGAGAATCCAATTTTTGGTTCGGGGTGACTAGTGTGAAGGAGCCTTTCAGAAATTGAAGAGAAGATTGAGCACTGCTCCAGCTTTGGATCATATCTACTGAAGGAGTGGTGCACTGTTTATGTTGATAAGTTGTACGTTGAGCCCAGGTATGTCTCGAGAGAAAAAAAAGGGTGATCGCATATGGTTTGGGGCAATCGAAGATGCATGAAGCGAATTTTCATGCGCGTGATTTGGAATTTACCCCAGTAATCTAGGTATTGAGCCTTGGAGATTATTTTGGTACGACGTATTGTGTAAGGTTTACGGACCATAAGAATTGAAGCATATCTTCGCTCAGAAGGAGTTGATTCTGCGCCAGAGAAAATGAATAAAATATATTGCGAATTCTGGCATTGGCATTTGTTACCACCCGGATTCCACTAAGATGTATAGAAATTTGAAACATATTGTTCGCTGCTATTAGTTTAGTTATCGGTTTGATGAGGTTTTTCTGAAGACACAAATTGTGTGAGCTATCGTGAATAAATGGATAAAATATGTCCTTAAGGTTGGAGTCAGATCGAAACCCCAGGTTTTTTTTTGTGTCGCGTATCTAGATGAGCTTGGTAGAAGCTTCAGGGTCTGAAAGTTAATCCGATCGTGGAAGATATGATCAGATGTTACACATTGGAGCATGGTGGAGCTTGGGATAAGCGTCTTGGATTGATGAAATTTGCCTACAATAACAGTTATCAGGAAAGTGTTGTTATTGGCAATCTCACTATTCATTGCTTGTTGTTTGGGTTTATGCTCCAGGAATTATATTCGTTAGAAGTATCAACCATCTTGGGTTATAGTGGTTGTTTGGAATTTACACACATAAACCTCATCATTTTGGAATGTGTTGGCTATTGGTGGTGGTTGGTTTACCCTTCCTGAAATTTTATACTTAAAGTTATGCTCGGGGGCTGCTATGCTTAATCAGTTGGGAGTTTAAATCTCTATATGGGAGGCGTAGCCGGACTCCCTTGTTTTGGGCCGAGGTGGGTGAGAGTCCGTTGTTAGGCCCAGAAGCTTTGGAAGAAATGAGCGTTGCTGTGACTAATATTCGGGAGAAGCTCCGCGTTGCTCAGGAGCGGTACAAAAAGTATGCCAATCAAAGAAGGGCAGATCTGGAGTTGCGGTTGGGGACAGTGTTTTTATGAAGGTCTCTCCGATTCCATGCTTTAAAAGATTTGGAAAGAACCACAAGTTGGATCCCAGATATGTTGGGCCATTTCAGGTCGATGAGCGCATCGGAGTGTCCGCTTATAGATTGGAGTTACCTGCTACCTTCCCTGGCGTCCATGATGTGTTCCATGTGAGTCAGTTAAGGAAGTGTGTCTGCAGCAATCGTCAAGGTCTCGATTCGGTGCCTCAGATTCAGCCCAATTTATCTTATGTTGAGAAGCTTGTTCGCATTTTGGAAACCCAAGAGCGGGTGTTGCGTAGGAAATCCATTCCCATGGTGAAAGTTCTTTGGCGGAATCATGACGTCGAGAGCGCAACATGGGAGCTGGAGTCAGCAATGCGAGAGTCTCATCCTCACCTTTTCAATTAATTAGCTCAGGTAAATCTTCTTCCCGCACCTTTCATCTTCTCATTTAATTAGCTCTGATGAATTTCTTTTCCTGCACCATTTGATTATCTATCCTCGATTTCCTTTCCTGCACCATGTATTTATTTTAATGTGATGGTAAATCTCCTTTTCTGCTCTACGTCAAGTTTCGGGACGAAACTTTCGTTTAGGGGGAGTGGCTGTAACGCCCCTGATTTTTCCGGTATTTGTTTAATTCAGTGATGGCGTGTAAATGACGTCGGGGCGTTACTTCTAACGTCGAGTTAGCGGCGCATTGCCGTTTGCGCGTTTGCGCGTCCGTTTGGGTCAAGTCGACCAAATTTTGCGACGACCCGGAATTGGAAAATTTTACGTTAGGAAATTAAATTATTTAATTTTAGACTTGACTATCAAGTTTCGTCGCGATCCGAGCCATTTTGGAGCCTCGGCGCATTTTAGAAGTTTTGTATATATTTAAAGCTCGTCGTAACCTCCGCCTTTCATATCTCGAAAACGGCACGTCGGATTTTGATTCCAACTTCGTCGTTGGATTCGTAGCGCCGCCGTTCACTTTAGGCGAAATTTTTGTTGGATTCGGCGTTCGTTATTTTTAGTGATAAAATAATAATAATAATAATATTATTATTATTATTATAAAAATATCAAAACTTATATACATATGCATTCATGAAAAATGCTTGGGTCGATTCCTCCTCCCCTTCATGCGTCGATTCCTCCAGCCTTTGCGTCGACTCCCCTTTGCTTGCGTCGATTTCCATATATATATATATATATATATATATATATATATATATATATATATTTATATATATATATATGTATATTTGCATGCTTGCGTCTACCTTCTCCTCCCTCCGTGCGTCGACAGCTCTATTCATGCGTCGACAGCCCTATTCATGCGTCGATTCCTCCAGACTTTGCGTTGACTCCCCTTTGCTTGCGTCGATCTCCATATATATATATATATATATATATATATATAAATATATATATATGTATATTTGCATGCTTGCGTCGACCTTCTCCTCCCTCCGTGCGTCGACAGCTCTATTCATGCGTCGACAGCCCTATTCATGAGTCGACAGCCCTATTCAGCATGCGTCGACTTCCCTTTTTTTTCAGCATGCGTCGACCTCCCTTCCAGTACAGTCTGATATATATATATATATGTATTAATATATATGTATATATTTATATATATATATAAAGCTACGTTCAGCAACTCGTCGGCCACTTTCCCAGCCCTTTCTTCTTCCTCATTCTGTCTGAACGCCACGTCGGGAGTGGCGTTTTCTTAAAATCTTCCGGGCGCCGCCGACGGAGCTCCGGTGGTCGAAATCGCGAGCCGAGCATAGATTCGAAAAGCTCTCGACGAGAACTTCGTCCTCGTGGTAATTTCCTTCGTTTCGTGAAACTTTTTCGTTAGGTCTTTTTTCAGCCCTAACCTTCGTTTTGGCCATTTTTCGTAGATCTCGCCTCGTCGTGCCTCCTTTTGGGCCGATCTACGACGAGGAGTTGTTCGGAGAACGATTCTGGTGATTTGAAGGCAAGTGGTGATCTTGCTCCTTCTCTTTGCTAAAACCCATTTATCTTTGTTTCTCGCCTTTGTTTCCAGTAATTGGTTTTATGCTAAATTTTATCATCTGCCTCACCTTTGCTCCTTTTTACTCAATATAATTTTGCTCATCTCGTTAACCAAAAATGTTGCCTAATGTTCTGATGGGCCTCGCCCCTTTTCCTTTGAGATTGCATGAAAATATGAATTCTGTTGGAGGTCGTACACGATGTTGGCGGTGCCACCGGTGCGATGCTCTTTTAATTTAATAAATTCTGTTGGAGGCCGTACGCGGTGTGGTTTTTGCCCCCGGTGCGGTGCTCTTTTAAGCTTTTGATTAGGAGGCCGTACGCGGTGTGGTTTTTGCCCCCGGTGCGGTGTTCTCTTAAGCGTTTGATTGGGAGGCCGTACGCGGTGTGGTTTTTGCCCCCGGTGCGGTGCTCTTCTTTTGGATGAGTTGATCAGTTTCTACAATTCTGAACAAGAGTAACATGATTAATAATTTGAAAACGGATGACTTTTCTTTTCCTTATGGCGAGTTTTGTCATCGCCTGTGTTCTCACCTTTGATTGGTGAGCATATTCTGCTGATTTTTAGTTGCTCTGCTGTTTCCTTTTTTGCTGATGATTAGATACTTCTGTTGTTTCTTTTCCTGTCGATTACTTGCTGCTAGCTTTGTCATGACTGACCCTTGCAGCTTCTGTTTCCCTCCGGTCTCGCGGAGGTTTGCTTACTTTCTTATTTTCTGCACAACTTGTACTTGTTTCTGAGGTGTTCTTTCTTTGAATGCCTCAGGTTCTGGACAGTAGCAGGTGTTAGTGCGGAGCTTCTTTAGTTGTCGTCTTCCGACTCTCTTGAGGTAGAGTATTCTGTGGACTTGACGGCCCATGGGTTCGTGTCAGGTGTTGACGCCCGTGGTGCCGTTTAGTTAGATTTTTGTTTCACTGCTGCGGTTACTTGTTGTTCACTTTTGAACACACTTGTTCTGGAATGATTAGATATTGGTTGGCTTTATGGCCCCTTGTTAGATATATTAAGGTAATTGTTGCATTGCATATCATATTTTGAAATGTTAATTTCACTACTTTCTGCGCGTGATAAATCTACTTTTATATATAGTAAATCCACACATTCGATCTTGCATGGTGCACCTCACTAGGTCTTCATGTTCACTTAGGCCACTAAGTAATTAAATCAAGTATTTTTCCGATGCGTAAAACTATATTTTAAAAGCGTGGACTAGTTGATCCACCTAGCCGAGGGACGCGGTTTATTAATTTTCTGCATAAATCATTTTTGAATCACTTTGATTTGATAACGATAATTGCTTGAACTACGATGAAGGATATGTTGCCTTAACGTCAGTAGGCGTCCCCTACGTGACGTGGCATCACAACGCATAGCTTTCCCCACTCTGATAACATTTTAAATGTTGGAAAAACGCGGGTTGTGACAGCCTGCCCCCCTTACGTTCGCCCCCGGTTTCAATACACCAGCTATTCACCGGCCACTTTGGGGCCCGCCCCGGGGACTCTGCACCGCCGTCAATTGAAGGTTCGCCCTTCTCCTCCGCCGTCGAGTCCCGGCGTCGTAGGGGCCTTCCCCACTTGCGTTCGCCCCCGGTTTGAATCCACCAGCTATTCATCGGCTACTTCGGGGCCCTGCCCCGAGGACTTTGCACCGCCGTCGATTGAAGGTTCGCCCTTCTCCTCCGCCGTCGAGTCCCGGCGTCGTAGGGGTCTGCCCCCCTTACGTTTGCCCCCGGTTTGAATACACCCGCTATTCACCGGACAAGTCTATATTATAAAAGCCGCGAGCACAGACTCGTGCAAACAAATTTTCTATTATGTAAAAGCCGCGAGCTCGGACTCGTGCAAACTAATTTTCAATTATGTAAAAGTCGCGGGCTCAGACTCGCGCAAACTAATTATTTATTATGTAAAAGCCGCGAGCTCAGACACGCTCAAACTCATCTGTAATTTTGGAAATGCCATCAAGTTACGCAGGTATCAATAACCAGAACAACAGAATCACCAAAGAAAATAGGTACAATAAATGCAATAAAAGAATACGACCACATCTGCGTAGCACTGCACGCAAACAAACAACAATACGGAAAGCAGGAAAGTGGAAGACAACCAACATCAGTCCTCGGCTACATCCGAACAATCATCCCCTGAAAGATGTTGGAGCATGCGTTTCGCACTCCTCCGGTTTGATAATAACAAAGTCCCTTTTGTATTTGATTCTATTTTCATTAATGGTGTGCAGATAACAGGTATGTGATATTCACATTGCTGCTGGAGCTAAAATTGCATGTGGGAAAATTTCACTGTCGGAAAATTCCGACAGCCACTGTCGCCCAGGCGACAGCAGAGAAGTTACAACTACTTCCCTCCACGGCAGATCAACGAAAGATAGTTTTGCGCTGTCGGAATTCCGACATCGATGTCGCCCAGGCGACAGCTCCACGATTCCACCAACTGCCCACGACTTCACCCACGACAGCGGCAGTTTTGCGCTGTCGGAAATCCGACATCGATGTCGCCCCAGCGACAGCTCCACGATTCCAGCAACTGCCCACACGACGGCTCGACGGCACGACCGAGGCAGTTTGGCGCTGTCGGAAATTTTCGACAGTGACTGTCGCCCAGGCGACAGTGAAAGTCTATAAAATGGTGCCTTTGGTTCGTGCATGTAACACCCCAAATCTGGTAGTTCCGCGAAGTAGGCGGAGTGGTAGTGCGGCACGTGAGGCAGGCTAGAATTTTCCCTGTCTGCTCTTAGCGCACGATCAGTGGCCTCATCGCGCACGACCAGTGATCGTGTGCCAGCGATCGTGCGTTAATTCAGAAGAGAATCGAGTTCTGTCTCGGACAGTGCGCACGACCATTTCCCTCTTCGCGCACGACCAGTGATCGTGCGCCAGCGATCGTGCGCTTATTCGCAAGAATTCAGAGTTCTGTCCCGGATAGTGCGCACGACCATTGCCCTCGTCGCGCACGACCACTGACCGTGCGCCTGTGATCGTGCGCCCTGTTTATTCTGTTCCGCGATTTTGAGCGAAGAAGAAGATCCGACCGATCAAACTTCTTGGAATTAGATCCAATGGCTGGGATTTGTTGCTGGGGGGTCTTAGGGCTTTGGAGAGGGATTAAACCCTCATTATTTCGTAGTGTTTCTCTCTCCTAGGCTAGAGGAAGAAGAAGGGGGCAAGGAAGAAGAAGAGGAGATTTCGCCATTGACGGAGCTCCGGAGCTCCGTTTCGCGAGCCGTTTCCAGATCCGGAGAGTGCAGCCCGGTGCGGTTCTTTCCCTCCGCATAGAATCTCGGATCCATGGCGAAGAAGAACACGTCTAGGGTAACGATTCTTCCTCCCGAACTTTGGACTTGTATTTGTCCATTTATTCCTCTTTCTTTGATTGCATGAGGGGTCCCTTCACCAAATGGGTGAAGTGTAGGATTTCCTCAAGTTCTTCGGAACTCCGGGTAGATTGTGTCCGTCCCCGGCATATTGCATGTAGAAAATCCGGTAGTCGTGCGGATTTAGGCATTTTGTGTGAAGCCTATTCGTGGCCGTGAGCCCGAATCGGTGATGCTTGATTTGCGACGTTGCATTTAGGTTAGGCCTAGAATGCGTGCCGGAGAATGACTCCGTGAACTCACCTATAGTATTGCGGGAGTTAAGTGTAGGCGTCTTGTGAAGATCCCTACGAAAGCCCCATGCTTTGAGTTTTGGATGAAGGCAAACCTTCACCACGATATTGATGCAGAGCGTATGTACCTCCCTTGTTGAGAATTGGTGAAGCCTAGATCCTTGTAAAGGGGTTAGGTGCGTAGCGTATATTTAGTGTAGCACTTGAAAGTGCTAAACCCTTACGGGCCGAGGTGAAGCCGTACCCGCGTCGTGCGATAGATCGCGACGATTAGAGCACGGGCAAAGCTAAACCGACCCCGTTTCCATGCAGATCGGCGAGAGGTCCCTTCCTCATGAAAGCCGTGTGATCATGGGAGAGGTCGTGGAAGGTGTCATGCCTAGACCGACCAAAAGCTCTTGTTTTCCCACCTAAGGTTGTGACCCTTAGGGTGGAGTGTTGTGAATTTGATGTTATGTTTAGCCTCATGCGATTGCTTAGGCGGTTGTGAGAAACCTTCGGGTGAACCCAACCAACATCATGTGCATACCTAGGTTCCCTTCTTTTTGATGCTCAACCTAGAAGATTGATTGTGCTTGAAACCTCACCTTGTGTAGTTGCACCTTCTGTATACTAGTATTTGTGCTAGCATAGCTTGCTTGCAGGGTAGAAGCTCCGCCACCCCGGGAAAGGGGTGGGGTCGTTATAATTTGGTCAGCTGTGCTGACCGTTACCTTGTTTGCCACCGCTTGGTGGAATGTTCTTATGCAGGTGCAGGTGAGCCTAGCGGGAAGTAGCGGGCGTTGGCCCTTTTGCTGTGTTGGCCCTCGAAGGCCAGCCTTTTTCCTGTTTTCTCATGTATTGCCGGCCTGCGTGCCGATGTGTGCCTTTTTGGAGTTTTGTACATTGATTTGATGTAAGGCCCTAAGGCCGTAACTCTTACTTCTGGACTCATTCCTATGATAGTGGACATGTCTTTTTGAATGGTTTAATTAATGCTTCCGCTTACGTTTTCGTACTCTCGTTTTGTTGTTACTTTTCTGGTTATCACCTTTTAACTCCTAGCTAGTGTGGTTTGTATGGCGTGGGGTCCCGGCCGGACCTGCTGTTATACTTTTCGTACTGGCAGGGTGTTACAATTTGGTATCGGACTTAAGGCGTCGATCCGTAGTTTAGCGAATTCGGGACGAATTCCTTTTAAGGGGTGGTGCGCACGGGCTGTGCATTCACCTAGAACGACAAAAACTAATAAGAATGTCCACTTAGGAATGAAAAAACATACTTGTTTGCGGAACCTGAGCGTTCCATGATTGATGTTTGATATGGTTAGGGTCACTAAATTGTGCCTTGCATGATTATAGGTGACTAGAAGTGCTGCGGGGCGGTCTCAACCCCGTAACACCGCTGAAAGTAGTGGGTCGGCTGAGGTGCCAGCGACCACTCCTTCGGCTGAGATGATCAGAATGGTCGCAGAAGCAGTCTTCGCGATGATCAATGCTCAACCGCAAAGGCTTGCACAGCCTGCTACGCCTACTACAGATGCGGCCCCGGTAATTGAACCTGCAGTGGAACCTGCGGTAGCACCGAGGGTTGATGCCCCTGTGCCAGTAGCTGCAGTGGAACCGGCGTTAGCACCGAGGGTGGAGCGTCAAGTTGCGCAAGTAGTTGCGGGGCGAGCGCGTGACCAACAATTAAAGCACTTCTTGAGCTTTAATCCTCCTACCTTCTCGGGATCTGAGTCCCCAACGGAGGCAGAAGACTGGTTGTCAAGAGTTAGAAGAACTCTGAGGGCGACGGCGACGGACGAAGCCATGATGGTCACCTTAGCCACTTTCCTTCTTGACGGAGAGGATGTGCTGTGGTGGGAGGAACAGGAACTGCACAAGTTCGGCGATAGAGACATTACTGAAATAACAATGGCTGAGTTTTCAAAGTCGTTCCTCCAGCGGTTTATCCCCTCTGCCCAACGCATTGCGTTACAAAACCAGTTCCTGAGGTTAACTCAAGGTGATCGCTCCGTTGACGATTACTTACATGAGTTTACCAGACTGAGTCGCTATGCGGGGGCATTGGTGGAGGATGAGGAGACTAAGACGAATAAATTCTATGAAGGGCTTCGGGACGAGTTGAGGCTGCTCCTTGCAGGCCCTATGACGTTTGGCTTCCAAGTGATGGTGCAAACCGCCAGATCTTTGGAGTTGGACATGAAGAGGGTACAAGCAAAGAGTGTTGTAAAGAAACCCGAGTTTCATGCGCCGGCCTCTCAGTCCAAGCCGGACTTCAGAAGGAACAAGCGGAAGTTCAAACAGGCGGAACCAGCTTCTTCGAATGTTTCGGGAGCCACGACCGCGCGGACTCCTATTACGTGTTTCACCTGCGGGAAGGTGGGACACAAAGCTGCGGTGTGTCGAAGTGGTCCCCCAAAGGCGGCAAATCGAGCGGTGGATTATGCTCGGGCTGCGGAAAAGGGCAAAGCGGCAGAGTCTTCGGCCTCCCAACACATTCCGACTCAGCCGAGAGTCTATTCGCTTGGCCAACAAGAAGCTATACGACAAACCGATGTCGTCACAGGTATGAATTAGAAGTTAGCTTTTACAGCTATGTATATGATTCTTACGGTTGTACAACTATATGTGTTATTTGTGTACAATTAGGTTTCGTCCAAATTTTCAATTATCCGGCGAGAGCTCTATTCGATACGGGTGCATCGCACTCTTTTCTGTCCGAGGACTTCGTGGTGCGAATCGGAGTGCCGTCTACCTTTGTAGAGGATAGATTGGAAGTAGTGCTACCCAATGGATCTCGAATGAGTGCGGATAGGAAGAGCCGTGTGAAGGTGCGGATCGGAAGTCAAGATTTCGACTTGGAAGCGTCGTTACTACCGTTAGCTGAATTCGATGTGATCTTCGGCATGGACTGGCTCTCGGAGCAGCGAGCATGCATAGATTGCAATACAAAGGAGATCACTCTGGGAACGAACACCGACGATGAAACCATATTCGCCGGTATGCAAGGAGCGAGCAAGACGCTGATGTCTGCTCTCCAAGTGGTTAAGGCGGTGAGAAAAGGCGCCGAGTTGTTCTTCACCTTGTTGGAGGCTTCGGAGCCAAAGCCCAGGTTGTGTGATGTCCCAGTTGTAGCGGAATACGCCGACGTGTTTCCTAACGAACTCCCTGGGGCTCCGCCTCATCGGGAGATTGATTTCTGTATCGAGTTGGTGCCAGGTGCCAAACCTGTGGCCCGCTCACCATACCGAATAGCGCCAAAAGAATTGGCAGAGTTGAAGGTCCAATTGCAAGAACTGCTAGAGCAAGGCTACGTACGTCCAAGTTCTTCGCCTTGGAGTGCACCGGTCCTCTTTGTGAAAAAGAAGGATGGGAGCTTGCGTCTATGTATTGATTATAGAGAGCTAAACAAGTTGACCGAGAAAAACAGATATCCGATTCCTAGAATCGATGATCTATTCGACCAACTGATGGGGTCGACGGTTTACTCCAAGCTAGACCTAAGGTCCGGCTACTATCAACTGCGAATAAGGGAATGTGACATTCCAAAGACAGCGTTCAGTACCCGCTTTGGGCACTATGAGTTCACGGTAATGCCGTTCGGTCTATCCAACGCACCGTCGATATTCATGGACTTGATGAATAGGACATTCCGAGAGTATTTAGATCAATTTGTGATCGTCTTCATCGACGACATTTTGGTATACTCTCAGTCGGAAGAGGAGCATGTAGGGCATCTGCACGCAGTCCTGAGCACCTTGAGGAGGAGTCAGCTATATGCCAAGTTCTCCAAGTGCGAGTTTTGGCTACCGTCAGTGGCATTCCTTGGTCATGTTGTTAGTGGCGAAGGAATTGCAGTTGATCCGTCGAAGATAGAAGCGATCCAAGCGTGGCCTTTGTTGAAAAACGTAGCGGAAGTCCGAAGTTTCTTAGGACTTGCCGGCTATTATAGGCGCTTTGTGGAAAACTTCTCGAGGATCGCACTTCCTCTCACAAAACTGACTAGGAAGGATCATAAGTTCGTTTGGTCGCCCGAGTGCGCACGAGCTTTTGAAGAGCTAAAGAGCCGTCTGACCACGGCGCCCATTCTATGCTCGCCACAAGGTACGGAAGGCTACGAAATATATAGCGACGCCTCAGGAAGTGGTTTGGGTTGTGTCCTAGTGCAGTTCGGGAAGGTAATTGCCTACGGCTCCCGGCAGCTGAAGGTTCACGAGAGGAATTACCCGGTCCATGATTTGGAGCTAGCGGCCGTGGTTTTTGCCCTCAAACTTTGGAGGCACTATCTATATGGCGTGAAGATCGATATCTTTACCGACCATAAGAGCCTCAAGTACTTACTAGATCAAAGGGAGTTGAACATGCGCCAGAGGAGGTGGATGGAGTTCCTTGGGGACTACACCTTCGATATCAAATATACTCCCGGTAAAGGAAACGTAGTTGCAGACGCGTTGAGTCGTCGGGCTCCCGCACAAGCAAATTGGATTTTGATGCACGATGAGCGTCTAATCCGTGAGCTAGAAGAAATGGAGATCATATGCATTGATAGGAGAACGTCTACTTCAGCATGCTTGAACTGGACGGAAGTTCACTACGACCTTGCCGACCGAGTTCGACAAGCATTGGAGTTGGACGAGAGCATGAAACGATACAAAGCGGAAACCGTTGAAGGGTTAAACGCTGATTTCTCCTTCGAAGACGACCTTATGTGGAAGCAGGAAAGGTTATGCATCCCAAACGTTGGTACTCTACGGGCGGAATTGATGTACGAGGCTCATCATACCAAGTACTCGATCCACCCGGGGAGCACTAAAATGTTTATGGATATGAAGAAACTGTTCTGGTGGCCGGGCATGAAGAAAGACATTGCCCTTTACGTAGCCAAGTGTCATACTTGCGCGTTGGTGAAAGCGGAATGTCAACG
The DNA here is from genome assembly GCA_033032865.1 of Dactylorhiza incarnata. Lineage (NCBI taxonomy): Eukaryota > Viridiplantae > Streptophyta > Magnoliopsida > Asparagales > Orchidaceae > Dactylorhiza > Dactylorhiza incarnata. The sequence goes on from JAWHQI010000066.1 coordinate 9,333,458, forward strand.
TCCCGGTGGGTTTCTGAAGTCCTTGCCGATTCCGGAATGGAAGTTTGATGATATTTCGATGGATTTCGTGCACGGATTGCCGAAATCGCAACATGGAAACGACGCCATCTGGGTGATCGTGGACCGTTTGACAAAGGTATCGCACTTCATTCCGAACCGGAAGGATGATTCGGTAGAAAAACTAGCAAAGCTCTATGTGGATAGTATCGTGAGACTGCACGGTGTCCCTCGTAGCATCGTCAGCGATCGTGACGGGCGTTTCACATCGAAAGATTGGAGGCTTATCCATGAACTGTTGGGCACAAAACTGATGTTCAGCACGGCCTTCCACCCGCAAACGGATGGACAGACCGAGAGAACCAACAGGACTATGGAGGATATGCTCCGAATGTGCGCTCTAGACTTTGGAAAGAAGTGGGAGGATCATCTCTTTATGATCGAATTCGCCTACAATAATAGCTACCAAGCCAGCATAAAGATGGCTCCTTTCGAGGCCCTCTATGGTAAGAAGTGTCGTACGCCGTTGTCTTGGGCGGAAACGGGCGATACTAAGCTATTGAAGCGAAAGGATGTTGAAGAAGCAACTTCGACGATCCGGTCTATACGCGAAAGGCTATTGGTCGCCCAGGATAGGCAAGCAAAGTATTTCAACGCCAAGCATAGGAACTTAGAGTTTGCCGTCGGTGACCGGGTTTACTTGAAGATCAAACCGTTCAAAGGGGTATCAAGGATTCGACGCTTGAAAAAGCTCAGTCCGAGGTACTTAGGACCGTTCGAGATCGTGGAGCGTGTTGGTGATGCGGCTTATCGGCTTGCACTATCTGCAGAGCTGAGCGGTCTGCACGACGTGTTCCACATTTCAGTGTTGAGGAAAGCAGTGCAAGAGCCTACTCATATCATTGCGGTCGGCAAAGTTCCGGTTGATAGTGGGTTGTCGACGAAAGTCAAGCCTTTACGCATCGAAGATACCGAAGTAAAGCAGCTGCGGAACAAGTCCATTCGGATGGTAAAAGTCCGGTGGGATAACTGCGGCCGAGAGGAGCTCTCTTGGGAGAGAGAGCAAACGATGCTTGCGGAGTATCCCGAGCTATTTCCCTCAGGTAAAGTATAACTGTAATTTATGCTATTACTGTTTCCTGGATTTCGGGACGAAATTCTTTTAAGGAGGGTGGAGTTGTAACACCCCAAATCTGGTAGTTCCGCGAAGTAGGCGGAGTGGTAGTGCGGCACGTGAGGCAGGCTAGAATTTTCCCTGTCTGCTCTTAGCGCACGATCAGTGGCCTCATCGCGCACGACCAGTGATCGTGTGCCAGCGATCGTGCGTTAATTCAGAAGAGAATCGAGTTCTGTCTCGGACAGTGCGCACGACCATTTCCCTCTTCGCGCACGACCAGTGATCGTGCGCCAACGATCGTGCGCTTATTCGCAAGAATTCAGAGTTCTGTCCCGGATAGTGCGCACGACCATTGCCCTCGTCGCGCACGACCACTGACCGTGCGCCTGTGATCGTGCGCCCTGTTTATTCTGTTCCGCGATTTTGAGCGAAGAAGAAGATCCGACCGATCAAACTTCTTGGAATTAGATCCAATGGCTGGGATTTGTTGCTGGGGGGTCTTAGGGCTTTGGAGAGGGATTAGACCCTCATTATTTCGTAGTGTTTCTCTCTCCTAGGCTAGAGGAAGAAGAAGGGGGCAAGGAAGAAGAAGAGGAGATTTCGCCATTGACGGAGCTCCGGAGCTCCGTTTCGCGAGCCGTTTCCAGATCCGGAGAGTGCAGCCCGGTGCGGTTCTTTCCCTCCGCATAGAATCTCGGATCCATGGCGAAGAAGAACACGTCTAGGGTAACGATTCTTCCTCCCGAACTTTGGACTTGTATTTGTCCATTTATTCCTCTTTCTTTGATTGCATGAGGGGTCCCTTCACCAAATGGGTGAAGTGTAGGATTTTCTCAAGTTCTTCGGAACTCCGGGTAGATTGTGTCCGTCCCCGGCATATTGCATGTAGAAAATCCGGTAGTCGTGCGGATTTAGGCATTTTGTGTGAAGCCTATTCGTGGCCGTGAGCCCGAATCGGTGATGCTTGATTTGCGACGTTGCATTTAGGTTAGGCCTAGAATGCGTGCCGGAGAATGACTCCGTGAACTCACCTATAGTATTGCGGGAGTTAAGTGTAGGCGTCTTGTGAAGATCCCTACGAAAGCCCCATGCTTTGAGTTTTGGATGAAGGCAAACCTTCACCACGATATTGATGCAGAGCGTATGTACCTCCCTTGTTGAGAATTCGTGAAGCCTAGATCCTTGTAAAGGGGTTAGGTGCGTAGCGTATATTTAGTGTAGCACTTGAAAGTGCTAAACCCTTACGGGCCGAGGTGAAGCCGTACCCGCGTCGTGCGATAGATCGCGACGATTAGAGCACGGGCAAAGCTAAACCGAACCCGTTTCCATGCAGATCGGCGAGAGGTCCCTTCCTCATGAAAGCCGTGTGATCATGGGAGAGGTCGTGGAAGGTGTCATGCCTAGACCGACCAAAAGCTCTTGTTTTCCCACCTAAGGTTGTGACCCTTAGGGTGGAGTGTTGTGAATTTGATGTTATGTTTAGCCTCATGCGATTGCTTAGGCGGTTGTGAGAAACCTTCGGGTGAACCCAACCAACATCATGTGCATACCTAGGTTCCCTTCTTTTTGATGCTCAACCTAGAAGATTGATTGTGCTTGAAACCTCACCTTGTGTAGTTGCACCTTCTGTATACTAGTATTTGTGCTAGCATAGCTTGCTTGCAGGGTAGAAGCTCCACCACCCCGGGAAAGGGGTGGGGTCGTTATAATTTGGTCAGCTGTGCTGACCGTTACCTTGTTTGCCACCGCTTGGTGGAATGTTCTTATGCAGGTGCAGGTGAGCCTAGCGGGAAGTAGCGGGCGTTGGCCCTTTTGCTGTGTTGGCCCTCGAAGGCCAGCCTTTTTCCTGTTTTCTCATGTATTGCCGGCCTGCGTGCCGATGTGTGCCTTTTTGGAGTTTTGTACATTGATTTGATGTAATGCCCTAAGGCCGTAACTCTTACTTCTGGACTCATTCCTATGATAGTGGACATGTCTTTTTGAATGGTTTAATTAATGCTTCCGCTTACGTTTTCGTACTCTCGTTTTGTTGTTACTTTTCTGGTTATCACCTTTTAACTCCTAGCTAGTGTGGTTTGTATGGCGTGGGGTCCCGGCCGGACCTGCTGTTATACTTTTCGTACTGGCAGGGTGTTACAGTGCATTCCAAGCTTTGGAGATTTCCAGTCCCTACCTGAGTGCATACGAACCAGAGAGCTCCAGAACCTCCTCAACTCCTAATTGTGCAAAGAAGGATTGAAGATTGAAGACGAGATCGGGCGCGCTACTCCATCAACGATCATCTCGAGGCTTCAACAATCCATTCAGAGATCTGAATTTCTAGGGAGTTGACTTTTTCATATTGTATTTCATTTACTCATATTTCATTTTGTATTGGGGAAGAAATCGTCGTCTTGCGTGCGGCGTCTAAGTCCTTGCGCGGCTTAAGGGAAAATCGCTTCCTTGTATGGAGCGTCCAAGTCCTTGCGTGGCTTGGTGGGAAATCGTGGCCTTGTGCGCTACGTCTAGATCTTGAGAAGATCTAGAGGTTAGGCTTGGGCTTGGTCTTGGGAAAGACAAGCGATAGCCTTCCGATCCTTGGGAGAAGGATTGGTAAATCAAAATATTGTATTTCCATTTTATCATTGTGCCTTGATCTTAAGCATTGTTAAGATCATTTTTATTTGTATGCAAATTTCATGATAAATAAAATTATGATCTTTTCACTAATCGCAAATTTGTTTGCTTAAATTTTTATCTTAAAAATTTGTGCTTGGTGTTATACAAAAATTGCATTGTTGTAAAATTAATTTTTAAGAAACTTTTATTAAAGTGAAATTGTCTTAAAATTATTAAGTAAAAATTACAAATTTAAACACACCCTTATTCACCCCCCCCCCCCTCTAAGGGCGTCATACGATCCAACAAGTGGTATCAGAGCCAGGTTACTCCAAAACGGTTTTACCACCGGGAGTAATGGCGCACAACGATCACGCGTTCGTTGAGGGGCAAGGAATTAGTAGGCCACCACTTTTCACGGGCACAGACTACAATTATTGGAAAACACGTATGCGTTGTTTTCTAATTGCTTTAGATATAGAAGTCTGGAATATGGTAGAAACTAGTTACACTTCTCCAACATTTGTTGTAGGAGATGTAACTATGGAAAAACCCAAAGACAAGTGGGATGAAAATGATAAATTAAAATGCAAAAACAATGCAAAGGCCATGAATGCCTTATTTTGCGCACTAGATCGCACCGAGTTTAATAGAGTCTGTGCTTGCGATACTGCTTTTGATATTTGGAATCTTTTGGAAATTACTCATGAAGGTACTTCGCAGGTAAAGGATTCAAAGCTATTTCAATTGGAGTCAGAGTTCGAAAGATTCAAAATGGAAGTGGATGAAGAAATTGACACAATGTACACTCGATTCACTAAAATCGTGAACGATTCAAAAGTGTTGGGTAAGGTCTTTTCAAATGGAGATTTAGTTAGAAAAATCTTAAGATCACTTCCCCCGAAGTTCAATCCAAAAGTGACTGCAATTTCTGAGTCACATGATCTTAAAACCTTACAATTGGAGAGTCTCATTGGGAATCTAAAAACCCATGAAGTGGAGTTGAAGATTCAAAGCCAAGAATATAATTTGGAGCCCAAAAAGAAGAGCTTGGCGTTGAAATCTAAAAAGGAATTTGAGAGTGAGACTGAAGAAAGTGATGAAGATGAAGAAGGATTGTTTGTGAGAAATTTTAAGAAGTTTATGAGAAATCCGGAGAGGAGAAACTCATTTAAAAAGTTTTTCAAAAAGAAGGATTTTGCCTACCAAAAAGGCAAAGGAAAAATGGAGAATGAAGAGGAGCGTCCGCCACCGGAGTGCTACCATTGCAAGAAGATTGGTCATATCAGAAGCAAGTGCCCAAAGTATCTGAAAGAGCAAAAAGCAAAGAGGCACGATAAAAAGAAGAAAGTGTTAAAGGCAGAGACTTGGGATGATTCTTCGTCTGGTGAAGAAAGTGATCCCTCAACACAGGAGGAAGAGGAGGCTAATCTATGCTTGATGGCAAAAGACAGCATTACATCTGAAGACGACTGCAGTGTCCAAAGCGACACTGAGGTAACGCCTCCATCTTATGAAGAGTTATATTCTGAATTTATGAAAACATGCAAAGTTTTAGATAAAAGCTTAAAGAAAATTGATTTTCTAAAATCTGAAAATGAAGGTCTTTCAAAAGCAAATAAAAAACTATCAAATAAGTTGGAATCTATTGGGAAAGAGAAGATTTTTTGTCAAGAGTGTGATCATTCTTCGACAAGGATAAAAGAACTTGAAACTACTATTTCTAAGTCCGATCAAAAATTTGATCTACTTGTAAAAGAGAAAAGGGACTTAGAAAAAGTTGTTAAAACTTCTCATTCTCAATTAGATAATTATAAGAAAATTTTTGCAAATAGATGTGGCATGATAGTAAAAGAAAATTCAATTCTAAAATCCAAAGTAAATGAGTTGATCATGGCAATTAGAAAATTTGGTGTTGGGAAAAAATCACTGGATATGCTATTAGCCAACCAATGCCATGGTACAACAAAATTTGGACTAGGATACATTTCTGGAAGCTCTGGAGGCTGTCGGAAATTTCCGACAGCTACTGTCGGAACCGGCGACAGCTCCAGGTTCAGAAATCTTATTTCTAAAAATACAAATTTTTCTAAGTCCACACATAAAGATGCTTCCACCAGCAAGAGTCCAGAGAAACCATTGAAAAATGGTTCCTCACCATTCATTGTGTGTGCCAAATGTCATCGATTTGGTCACATCTCGGGCTCATGTTGGAAGAAAGGAAAAGCTACTGTTAAACAAATCTGGGTACCTAAGGCGTCCACCTATACAATGGGATCGACCACTTGGGTAACCAGATCTTTACTCTCATCATCTTTTTAGGTATGCGTGCAGGCTAGGAACAAGAAAGACGTGTGGTATTTGGACTCTGGATGTTCAAAACACATGACGGGTGATAAATCAAAGTTCCTTAGCCTGGAGATGAAGAAAAGTGGAACAGTGACATTTGGAGATAATGGAAAGGGTAAAGTCAAAGGCATTGGAGTAGTAGGTAACGAAGAATTTAAAATTTCAAATGTTTTATATGTTAAAGGTTTGAAACATAATTTAATTTCTATTAGTCAACTATGTGATAAAAATCTAAATGTTTTATTTGACTCTAGCTCAAACCTTTGCAAAATTATTGATTCTAAAACAAACGAAATCGTACTTACTGCACCAAGAATAAACAATGTCTATACAATCACTTTTCATGATTTATCTCATTCTACACTTAAATGTTTCATTTCAAAGAATGATGAACTTGAATTATGGCATAGGAGACTAGGACATTCTAGTGCTAAACGCATAGTAAAGCTTTCTAAAAATAAAATAATAAAAGGATTACCAAATTTGAATGGAAAGCTATCCTCATTATGTTCACCATGCCAAAAGGGAAAATTTACAAAATCATCTTTTAAAAGCAAAAATGTCATTTCTACCACTAGACCTTTGAATTTATTACATATGGACTTGTTTGGTCCAATTTCTACACAAAGTCTAGGAGGTAGAAAATATACGTTTGTTATTATTGATGATTATTCTAGATTTTGTTGGACTTTGTTTTTATATTCAAAATCTGATGCCTTTGATGAATTTGTAAAACTAATTTCACGTATTCAAAATGAAGTTGATCTGAAGGTAAAATGCATTAGATCAGATCATGGAGGAGAGTTCGATAATGAAAAATTTATTTCATATTGTAATGATTTTGGGATAAAACATGAATTTTCCGCTCCACGCACACCACAGCAAAATGGTGTAGTGGAGAGGAAAAATAGAACACTCCAAGAATTAGGACGTACTATGCTTTGTGAATTTAAATTGCCAAAATATTTTTGGGCCGAAGCAGTTAGTACGGCATGTTATATCATTAATCGTGTCATGATTCGTCCCACATTACAATTAACTCCTTATGAAATTTATTTTCAAAGAAAACCAAATGTATCTTACTTTAAAGTTTTTGGTTGTAAATGCTTTATTTTGAATACAAAAGATAACTTAGGAAAATTTGATGAAAAATGTGATGAAGGAATTTTCATTGGTTATTCTTCAACTAGCAAGGCCTATAGAGTTTATAATAAGAGAACAAAAATAATTGAAGAATCTATTCATGTTAGGTTTGATGAGTTTGCTTCATGTGTAGAAAGGAAAATTACAGGAAAAGAAGATGAACTCCTTCCCTCGGTGGAGAATGATGAAGAAGAACTTGGAGAAAATGAAGAAGAAAAAGGAGAAGAAAGAGAAGAAGAAAGAGGAGAAGAAGATAGAGAAGAAGAAGAAAGAGAAGGGTATGTACCTCCAACCGAGCTACAATTCTCAAAAGATCATCCGCAAGAACTTGTTATTGGAGAACCATTATGTGGGGTACGTACGCGTTCTAGTTTAAATGAAACCTTTTCAAATTTATGTTTTGTCTCAAATATCGAACCAAAAGATGTTGCCACCGCTTTAAATGATGAATCTTGGTTTCTAGCTATGAATGAAGAACTTAATCAATTTGAAAGAAATAAAGTTTGGATTCTTGTTGATAGACCTAGTGATCATCCAGTGGTAGGAGTCAAATGGATTTTCAAAAACAAATTAGATAGTGACTCTAGGGTCACTAGAAACAAAGCTAGGCTTGTAGCGAAAGGATATAATCAAATTGAAGGGGTAGATTTTGATGAAACTTTTGCACCCGTAGCACGATTGGAAGCAGTTAGAATTTTTGTTGCATTTGCTAGCCATAAAAGATTTAAATTATTGCAAATGGATATTAAAACTGCATTCTTAAACGGGTTGATTAAAGAAGAAGTTTATGTTGAACAACCCCTAGGATTTATAAATAAAAAATTTCCTAATCGCGTATATAGATTGCTAAAAGCTTTGTATGGTTTAAAACAAGCACCACGAGCATGGTATGATAGATTGACTATATATTTATTACAAAATGGTTTTAAAATGGGTGGTGTTGATTGTACACTCTTCATTAAGCAAGTAAATGATGATTTAATTGTTTTACAAATTTATGTTGATGATATTATTTTTGGAGCCACTAATGAAGAGTTGTGTAACTATGTTGTAAAAATGATGGAAAGTGAATTTGAGATGAGTATGGTAGGGGAATTAAAATATTTCTTAGGATTTCAAATTGTTCAAAAACATGATGGAGTTTTTATTAACCAATCAAAATATATTCATGATGTCTTAAAACGATTTGGATTTGAAAATCTCAAACAAGCAAATACTCCTATGAGTGTATCTTTAAAATTAGGAAAAGATGAAACTGGAATATCAATAGATCAAACTTTATATAGAGGCATGATAGGTTCACTTTTATATTTAACTGCTTCTAGACCGGATATTATGTTTTCAGTTTGTTTATGTGCTAGATTTCAAGCCGATCCCAAAGAATCACATTTAAAAGCGGTAAAAAAAATTTTAGATATTTAATTGGCACATCTAAACTTGGTTTGTGGTATCCTCATAGCGATGATTTTACACTTTTTGGTTATTCTGATTCTGATTACGCCGGTTGTTCACTAGATAGGAAAAGCACTAGTGGCACTTGTCACTTTTTAGGCCCTTCACTCATTTCATGGTCGAGTCGGAAACAGAATTCTGTTGCCCTCTCAACCACCGAAGCCGAATACATCGCACTGGGTAGTTGTTGTGCACAAGCCCTTTGGATGAAACAAACCTTAGAAGACTTTAATATTAAACAACAAACTATTGAATTATGGTGTGATAATAAAAGTGCAATTGATTTAACACACAACCCGGTCCATCATACAAGGTCTAAGCATATTGATGTGAGACATCATTTTATTAGAGATCATATTAAAAATAACCACATAAAAATTTCATTTATAGGCACGGATAATCAACTAGCGGATATATTCACTAAACCTTTACCGGATTCCCGTTTTTCTATGCTTAGGCTAGAATTGGGAATTCTAGACATTTCACAATGAATATATCACTTTTTAAAGCCTATAACAAAAAAAAAAAATTTATTATCACAAAACATAAATAATGTAAATACAAAAATGCCAAAAATATAAAAACCAAAACATCAAAAACTTTAACAAAATTCATCATCATTCATATTACATCAATATTGTTCAAATAAAAACAGTAGAAACAACTTAAGGATCAAGTTCATTAAACAAAAACAGAAATTTAAAAGAAGTTCACTGTCGCCCAGGCGACAGTGGATGTCGGAATTTTCCGACATCTCCCAGCAGCAGCAGCAACACAAACCTACTCTGAATCTTCATAACCAGCCCCGCTGCTCTCTGGACAATCTTCTGGAAGTCCTCGTCTCACGGCTTTGCCACGGCGAGTCTGCCTCACCGATTGGCGTGGCGGCTCCTCGTCCGGAACTTGCCATTCTGCCTCCTCCTCCGGCGTTGGCTTCAACTTCAGACCTTTGACAAGAAACTTCATAAATTTCTGCATTCGACTACGATCCTTTTTCACTTCCTTTTTGTGATCCTCTAACGAATCACGCAAATCATCAATGGATTCCCTTAGTGATCCTGCCCTAGAAATGCTCGGCTCTCTAATCTCAATTCCCGGTTGAGCTTTTCTAAGCGGCTTCTTCCCTTTCATTGAACCCGTGAAATAAATTTCCGGATAACAATCATCAAAATACGAGTCTTGCACAATCCATCCATACTTCTTATAAAGTACACGCTGAATTACCAACCCCATTGGCAGCGTATGCACCTTCACCCATCTTGGATGTTTCAATCTGTACGTATACCTAATCTGGGATAGTATGAAGTCTGCCATATCAAAAGGCTCATCCTCCATAATATAGTACGTAAAGAGGGTCAACTGCGCAGTAATGCTTCTTGTGTCTCCACTCTTCAACATCACCGAATTCCTTAATATATCTTGGACTAAGTAAGCATCCGGTGTAAGTGAGGTAACTTCAGTGGTAAGAGTTTTCTTCTGATTCCCATGTAAACTCATGTTTACTAGGGTCCAATCTCTATCCTTCCGATAATTCTCCACTATATCAGGCATATTCTCACTCATCACTAGTCCAAATTCCTCTCGTAGATCAACATGTGTTATTTCCACATGTTGACCTTGGATCCTTGATCTCACACCTCCATCCAATTCCATAACATTTGGGTCTTCCAAATGGTTATAAAATTCACGAATTAAAAAGGATGAAAACCCCTCTGGTGAGATTATTGAGAGAATACCTGCCTTCGCAAGACGATCATAAATATGATCATGTTTTGGCAAATCAAATTCGATGTATTTGGACACCCCAACAATAGCCTTCTCCACTCCGGAATAAACTTGATATGAAGTATGTGCATCTTCCGAAGTACTCTTTCGAGCTTTGGAGCTGGAAGCCATTCTACAATAAAATACAAAAATTTTGCTTAAAACAGATTTTTTATTGTGCACTGGAACACTGTCGCCCAGGCGACAGTGGCTGTCGGAAATTTCCGACAGCCCTCCAAGTGATTTTATCTCAGAATTTTTCCTAAAACTTCCCGATCTACTCATACTAAATGTTATTTCAACATCAAGTTTTAAAAAAAAAATTTTAATCTATTTTTTTTTTAAATTATCAAATTCTACAAATCTTTCACTATTCAACATCTTCCATCTTCTTCTCTAACCTAGATCTACAAAATTTTTTTGCAAATACACAAATGAAAACCTTTATCACAAAATCAAGAGAAATTTCACAAAGCTAGACATTTAAGCAAAGATCCACCAAGATCCTATAGTTTTAAAACTAGATCTACATTTTATTCAAATCAAAAATTTCTAAACCTCCACCATTAATCAAAAATCAACATGAAAACTATTTTTTCCTTCTTCTCTACTATCAAAATTAAAAAGCCCTAAAAATTTGGAGTTAAAAACACAAAATCAAAAAAAATACCCATACCTTGGATCTAGGGTTGTCGCCGACTTCCGACAGCCTTCCTCTCGTTTTTCACTCCAGGAAATGATGCACAATGTGTTTTGACTCGGTCCCCAGCCTTATTTATACTTTTGGCTGTCGCCCAGGCGACAGTGAGTGTCGGAAATTTCCGACAGCTCCAATTTTTGTAAAAACTTCAATTCTGGGTCCCTTTGATGATTTACAATAGTTATATGTCATTATTAATGCTTCACCTCATGAATTGATGACAAACCATGTGTTATTTATTCAAAAAAAAATGACTTACATGTTTATATGATTTCATTTCCAAGCTATCATCGTATTGACACTTCTACTTAGTTGTATAGACCATTGGAAATTGTTTTCGCATGCCTCTAAGTATGAGAAATTGTTTATCTATCATAATGAACTATCACGTTCACTTCTTTTGATCAATACGTATGTCGTTTTATTTAAAATATACATGGATCATATTTGTTTTCACATAATACAATAGCATTTCTTAAATACAACTTTCAACATTGATTTGTTAGCACAACAAAATATACACCATCTTTTGCGATTCAAGTGAATTCGGAGATCCTTGGTCAATTTAAAAAAAAACAAAAAAATTTTATATCAAAATTACGATATCACAACATCTGTGATAAAACAAAAAAAATTAAAATAACGACAAGGATACTCCATCAAGCACTACTTACCCTCCTGATAAGTCTTAATGAGCATTGTGAGGTTAAGCACCTTGGAAAGAATTGTAAAGTGTCTTGTGCAAAAGAAACATGGTTTTCTATTCATCCTGTGCTATATCTTCGACGTCAAAGTTGCCTTTATATGCTTTTATTATGTTATACATTTTAATGATCATGTAAATAACTTCATATGTTTGATCTAAGTATCACATTTACACATCATTATGTTATATAAACATTCATCTCATGAGAATTGGACCGAAAATATTCCATATATCTATAGACTATTGTGTCTTTCTCTGATACTTTCAAATGACCTTACTCATATTGAAGTTATTTTCTTTCATATACTTCATATGGCTATACCGTCACTTCATGGGCTTATTCATACTATGGCATATTCCTATTATTTCATGGACTTCAATTATTACCATCAAATTGCTTCCGCTTACTCTACAATTCTATATCCTATCCCTTAAAAGCTACTCTTTTATTTAATATTCACTTTTGCTAATACCAAAGGGGGAGAATTTAAAGTATAAAAAGAAAAATCACAAATCTATCACTCCTAAATATTCCACCTACACATTACATCATATATTTAAGGGGGAGCATATATTAAGGGGGAGCATATATTTAGGGGGAGCATTCATTTAGGGGGAGCCTTCACCTAAAAGGAGAGTATTTATTTTAAAAGAAATATATCAAGGGAGATTATTTATTTTAAGAGAAATATATCATGTTATATTTGTGCACACACCAAATGTCTAAAATCAACAATCTAAATAGACATGTTTTCTTTTTATACGGATTTGTTATTATCAAAAGGGGGAGATTGTTGGAGCATGCGTTTCGCACTCCTCCGGTTTGATAATAACAAAGTCCCTTTTGTATTTGATTCTATTTTCATTAATGGTGTGCAGATAACAGGTATGTGATATTCACATTGCTGCTGGAGCTAAAATTGCATGTGGGAAAATTTCACTGTCGGAAAATTCCGACAGCCACTGTCGCCCAGGCGACAGCAGAGAAGTTACAACTACTTCCCTCCACGGCAGATCAACGAAAGATAGTTTTGCGCTGTCGGAATTCCGACATCGATGTCGCTCAGGCGACAGCTCCACGATTCCACCAACTGCCCACGACAACGGCAGTTTTGCGCTGTCGGAAATCCGACATCGATGTCGCCCCAGCGACAGCTCCACGATTCCAGCAACTGCCCACACGACGGCTCGACGGCACGACCGAGGCAGTTTGGCGCTGTCGGAAATTTCCGACAGTGACTGTCGCCCAGGCGACAGTGAAAGTCTATAAAATGGTGCCTTTGGTTCGTGCATTCCAAGCTTTGGAGATTTCCAGTCCCTACCTGAGTGCATACGAACCAGAGAGCTCCAGAACCTCCTCAACTCCTAATTGTGCAAAGAAGGATTGAAGATTGAAGACGAGATCGGGCGCGCTACTCCATCAACGATCATCTCGAGGCTTCAACAATCCATTCAGAGATCTGAATTTCTAGGGAGTTGACTTTTTCATATTGTATTTCATTTACTCATATTTCATTTTGTATTGGGGAAGAAATCGTCGTCTTGCGTGCGGCGTCTAAGTCCTTGCGCGGCTTAAGGGAAAATCGCTTCCTTGTGTGGAGCGTCCAAGTCCTTGCGTGGCTTGGTGGGAAATCGTGGCCTTGTGCGCTACGTCTAGATCTTGAGAAGATCTAGAGGTTAGGCTTGGGCTTGGTCTTGGGAAAGACAAGCGATAGCCTTCCGATCCTTGGGAGAAGGATTGGTAAATCAAAATATTGTATTTCCATTTTATCATTGTGCCTTGATCTTAAGCATTGTTAAGATCATTTTTATTTGTATGCAAATTTCATGATAAATAAAATTATGATCTTTTCACTAATCGCAAATTTGTTTGCTTAAATTTTTATCTTAAAAATTTGTGCTTGGTGTTATACAAAAATTGCATTGTTGTAAAATTAATTTTTAAGAAACTTTTATTAAAGTGAAATTGTCTTAAAATTATTAAGTAAAAATTACAAATTTAAACACACCCTTATTCACCCCCCCCCCCTCTAAGGGCGTCATACGATCCAACAAAAGATCCCCAGCTCCAAGGCCAGCAGTGTCACATCCAAACTTCCTCCCCATCATACGAAGAGTCTATTGAATGCCACGCTGAAAATAAACTTCGCACTCGTCTGCTATCATAGGCTCAAACTCCTTCGTCATGACTTCAGCACAAATCTCCTCCGCCATCTGGAACCGCTCCTCTACAAAGGCAAGAGAATCTTTGTACTCGGTCACTCCGACTGCCTTGGCCTCCTCAAGACTGCGCTCGATCGACGACAATCGATCCACCTCGCTCCTCGGGAAGCCCAGCTCCCCCTCCAAGCGGAACATCTACCCCTGAGCTTCTGACAGCTGACGAAGCGCATCCTGGGCAAGCGCCTTGTCACCACCCTACTCCACCTGCATCTTCTCGACATCAGATCGAGAAGAAGAGATGTCGGCCTCCAACTGCTTGATATGAGATGAGTAGTGATCCCTCTCCCATTGCAAAATGGACAAATCGCTCCTCGCCACGCGTAACTCCTCCTGAAGAGAGAAGTAGTTATCTTTGAGGCCTACATAATGATCGTTCCATGTAAGAACAACGCTAGTCAAAGTCTCCGCCTGCAAACAAAAGATAAACGGTCAACAGACGTAAGCGATAACGGTGAAGAAGGGCCAAGATTAGAGAAGAAGAGCTTCACTTACCGCACAAGCCATCGCCTGAAGAGAAGAAGAAACTCGCCTCGTCGGCAAGAGGGGAGGTGGCGACAAGTCTCCCTGCGGATCCCGGTCGGTAGTAGGAGGCGCCAAAATCTCAATCTCCGGGTCCTGTGAAATCGGCTCTCCCCTACGACGGCTCGGGTCGGCCTCGCGATCGTGACTCGTAGGCGCCGGCGGAGTAGAACACGAACTAGGATCTCCGTTCTTAAAAACAATCATCTTCTTTCTCCCGCGGTCTAAGGGAACAACGGCCTCTCGCTCGGCATCCCAGGAAAGCCCCACCGAAAGCAGTCGGCTTTTCTCCACGCAGCTAGAAATGCAGAATAGGGCCTTCGACAGCCCTTCTCGACCAGGGAAGCCTGGGATAGGAAGGAACTCGTCTTCCCGTCTTGTCTGCCGGCGATAGCGTCCAGGGAGCGCCCTCCATAGCTCCGGCAGCTCCCATCGATTCTGCACGTACCCATAAAGAGTATTCCCGTGGCGGTAATCGGTCTTCTCCCCAAAGTGAAACCAGCTCTTGTTGCTTCGAACTTCAATACGACCCCCCGAGTCGGTAGAAACCTCGCACCAGTCCTTAAAAATCTCGAGTGAAAAGCGAGCGATGTGTTCCCGGAAAAACACCACCATCCCCATGATGTTCGCCATCCCGGCAAGCGTAAACTGGGTAATCGGGACACCGCAGAACCGGAGTATCTCAACCACCTCCTCAGATGGAGGGATACGAAACCCGGATTTTAGACAGCTTTCAGAAAGGGTCATAAAACCGGTAGGCGGGTTTTGAGCGCGTTCCTCCACCCGCGGAATCTTCAACTCGACATTTGAAGGCAACCCGAATCGCTTACGCCATATGTCAATCAGCACGCCGTGAAGAGAAGAGCGCAGACGCATTGGCCTCGAATAGCCTCCCCGCTTCGAACCCTGAAAATAAGAAAGACGTACATAATCACGAACGTCGGAACATAGTAACAAAATGACCAAAGGAGCACGCAACAAATACAAGCCACTCCCCCGAGAGAAAAGGTGCGAGGGCACCCACCACTCCCGCAAGACGCGCGACCATCCCCTCGGCCAGCACCAACCACACGCGCCGGCGCGCCAACTCCGGTCGCCCGGCCGGACTCGTCCGCACGCGAGGGCGCGCAGGCGCCGACTCCCTCCGCGCGCAAGCATGCGCGGATAGCGGCCGCCCGCGCACACAGCCTTGGTCGCGGGCGTCGGCCGCCCGCACCCTCGGCCGGCCGAGGCAACGCACGCGAGGGCGGGCGGGCGCCGGTCGCCTGCCCCACTCGGCCGGCTCCGGCCCGCCGCAGGCACGCGCAGGGACGCGCGGGCGCCGGCCGCCCGCGCCTACCGCCGGCCTTGGCCGCGCGCGGGGCCCACACATGCCGGCCGCGCGCGCGCTCCGATGGTCCCAAACGCGCCCTCGGCCGGTCCTGGCCGCGCGCGAGGGCGCGCAGGCATCGACCGCCCACTTTCCCGGCTGCCGCCTGCGCGCGCGGACTCCAGCAACCCTCGCACAAGTACGCGCTCCTCCCTCTTTTTTTTTTATTTTTCGAAAATAAAAATAACTTACCTCCACCATGATCCAACGCACCGCGCAACCAACCGAAATTCCCGCGAACAAGGACGAAACCTTCGCACTCCTCCGCACGAAAGCTGGGACTCCGAAGGTTTGGGGGGCTTATGATGCGTACTCATATAAGACTCCTATCATTTATATGCATGAGAAGAAGTGGTTACTCCCCAAGGCCACTATCATGATGAGGGGAGAGTGGGGAAGTGGGCAAGCCCACTCCCTCCATGACCAACCGCCCTCGTCGGACGACCCGCAACCGTGCCGCACACTACCGCGCGGCGCTACCGTACGGTAGCACGCAGGCCGCCCCTTCACGGAGGCGCAGCCTAACCGCAGCCTAGCCGCACCCATAGTGGGGCGCGACCAAGTCGCACCCATAGTGGGGCGCGGCCAAGCCGCACCCTTAGTGGGGCGCGGCCAAGCCGCACCCTTAGTGGGGCGCGGCCAAGCCGCACCCATAGTGGGGCGCGGCCAAGCCGCACCCCCTTTGGGGTGCGGCCTTACCGCACCACTAGTGGGGTGCGGCCTAACCGCACCCCTTGGGGTACGGTCGAGCCCCCTCCGCATGGAGGGGTTCGGGGGTGTCCGTCCTCTCCAGGCTCGTTGTGCGCCCTTTGGGCCCCGGATTTCACTCGGAGCGCTCCCGCGCTCGCAACATGCTCAGAACGCCTCTAAGAGCGTTCGGAGCACTTCCGTGTTTGTTGTATGCTCAGAACGCCTCACAAAGCGACCAGGACGTTTTCTCCGATCGTTGCGCTCTCAGATCGCTTCCCCAGTTGCCTAGATTGCTTCTCCGTTCGTTGCGCGCTCAGAACGCTTCTGAGCGCACTCAGCTCACTTTTTGTCTTTTCTGACTTCTCACATTTTGTCTTTCTAGCATGCTCACTTTTTGTCTTTCCAGTTTCTCAGATTTCAGGAACAGCTTGTCGCCTTTTTCGCCTCCAGCAAAACTGCCCGAACTGCCCGAGGGGCAAGATAGTCAATTACGAAAATGGCGATCCGTGTGCTCTGAACCGGAAAATATGATTCGTCCGCCAGGTGGTTACGGTGGTTACAACGGCGAAATTACCGGGCTACCCCCGGCCAAAGCTATAAAAGGAGCCCTAGGGCTTCATTTCAAAGGACTTTGCCTTCTGGACCTGGGAGAGCTTCTTGCAGACTTTCGCCGAATTCTCCTTCGGACTCGAAGATTTCTTTTTTCCCGAAAGGCGACTCAGCGCGCTCACTTTTGTTCTCCAGGGCGTTCTCACTTTTTTTCTCCACCTTTCTCATAAGGAGAATGGACTTAGTTTTTCTGGAGGTGGTCTGTCACCTTCGGAATTCTCTCTCTCTCTCTTTCTCTCTATTATTGTAACGAGCAGCGGCCTGTCGCGCTCGACTTCTAAGTCTCTAATTGTACCCCCCAGAAGATAGTGGAAGTTTGGTCGGCACAGCACCGGCCACGTGGTTTTTTACCCTTTCCGGGTTTTCCACGCTAAAAAGTTCTAGTGTAATCAACGAATCTCAAATTGAATGTTTGCGCGCTTGGTTCGCTCCCGAGCTAAGGTGGTTCAAGTAAACCGGTCTACCAAGAGCCCTAAGCGACCCGCAACAGTACTGCTTAATTATAACTTCAAGAAGCGGCACGTGGCCGACGAGCGAGTTAGCGAGAGCTCGATTAGCGCACCTCTTGGGGACTTTCTGTCTGCAACGTATGTTCTTCTCTTGGTCACTATTGTCAGACAATAGCACTCTTTCAGAGCAAGTACTAGAAAATATTTAGAAGGTTTGTGTTATGAAAATCGGATCCGAGTGTAGATGAAAAATCATGTTCCAAAATAATTTTTTTAACGACCAAAATAACGAAGATCGATTAGCACAAAAATTAGAGAAAATAAAAAATAAAAGCATGTACCGCAATCAAGAACACCAGATGTAAAGTGGTTCTCCGAAATTGGGTAAGTCCACTGTGTAAGACCCTTTTTTGCTACAAAACAGAGTCTTATGCCCAGAACCGCCGCTTTGCGGTGATACCAACACTCGGGAAGGTCGCCACTACAAAACGCTGATCCTGCCGGCCATATCGATCACATAAGAAGAAAAGTATATTTGAACATATAAAAGCTCAAGTCCACATCACATGTTATATATAGATCATAATAATAGTCCACAAGATAATAACTGACATAACAGAGTAATAACAAGAATAAAAGGACTCATGCCTAGTACATCAGGTCCTCACTACAAAATCACTCGCGGAAGCAAACATACTGATAGACACTCACAGATCCTGAAACTGGTGCTCATATGCTAGACTGGCCCGCCTCCATCTGCACCGACCTCTAGTGTTGTTGCGTCTCCTCGGTCCACTAAAATGATATGGTCCATCGACCGTTAGTCAAAAAAGACTAAGTCTCGTTTCCCACCACCCATCCCCCAGTGGCTCCTAGGCACCGTGCGGGAGGGATGAAGCAGAGGACAACAAGGGGTATATATCAAGCAGGTGACATGGCCTAGCTACAAGAATAACTACCACTACACATGTGTATATATAATAAGGAAAACAGTAAGTAAAGTGCAGCAAGTAAAATATGGTAAAGTACAAACATAAAATAGAAAAGTAACCATTGATTTATAGGAATGTCCATACAAATCTATAGACCAAGGGGTCGTTTAGCAAGACATGTCATATAAAAAGTCTCATAATCAATTTATACGATTGGGGTAGGAGTTGAAATGCAATGCTTATGCTATGACATGCAAAGTTATGATGGGTATATGTTGGCTATGTTCCAAATTTCAGAACATTCAGATGACTGGTTTAGTGGGGGCACACAAATCAAGCTTTGGTCAACCCTTTGTATAGGTTGCACCATTTTGAGTGATGTGGTCAGACCACTGAACCAAATTGCATGAAATCAATTTTGAATTAAAGTATACTTCACTGGCTACAAGTTTGATGCTGAACATTTTTCCAGTAGATGGCTCTAAGCATTTTCTATAAATAAATTAAGGTTCAGCATAAAAAAAGACAGAAACGTGAATTAAATCAATATGATAAAATCTGGCAGCACACATCTTGAAGCAGAAATGGACAGCATCCCACTTTCTTCTTCCTCCAACCAATGGCTGAGATCAGCCCGTCCTGGAGCTCCTTCAAAACCATTCTCCCGACCATTTGGCTACCTCCCTGGCCGGCCACCACCACCTCCGTTGAGGTGGTGGCTAACGCCGGGCGGCGGCACGACCGCCGGAGGGTCCGATTCCGGCGAACCCAACGGGAAGAAAATCCATGGAAAATTTAGATTTTTGCTCACCGGATCAGTCTCAATTGAGCCCGATTTCTCACCTATTTCGATCTAAGATTTATCCACAGAGAGAGAGGAGGGGGGGAGGACCTTTTTGGAGGGGAGATTCCTTGTCGATCTCCTATACACCATGGCCACATGAGAGCTCTTGAGTGTCATGGAACTTCTACACCAAGTTGACTGGTTCCTTCGGGTAAGTGGGGGAAAACACTCCCCTCTGTCCAGTAAAGTTTTTACATGGAACAATTTGGGGAGAGGAAGGATCTATGCTTAGGATTGTCATTAATGGCCATTAGAGGTGAATTCGGCCAACTGAAATCTCATCACATAAAGTCACCATATGGCCTGGAAAAACTCCTAACCTTCTTGTAACAGTCAGGGGAGATGAATCCCCATCAATTGTGGGTGGGGAGGGGGGCCTTTGGCCTCCCTTGGCCATGAATGTCATTACTCCCTCTCTTTCTCTCTCTCCACCATTTTTGGAGAAAATGGGGGTTTCTCTATCCTGGTCGAATTTCTTTAAATTCAATGGCAATTTCAGTAACTCCCAACCCCATTAGCTAGTGGACCACCTCAATTGGGTCTAGCCCAAGTGGATTGGGCTTGATTAGGTCAAAATAGGTCATTTTGACCTAAATTTAGGGTGGAGTTGACTTTGATCAATTTGACCATTTGGGTTGACCCCAATGGGTGACTAGTGACTCATTGGCCTCCCCTAAGGGTTAGGAAGGTCTTGGTAGGGTCAATTTGGCAAGGTGGGGGCCAATTGACCCTTATTAGGTCACTTTGACCAAAATAGGGCTATAGTTGATTTACGACAAATTGGCCAAATTGGTGGCCCCATGATGGGGCTTTTTGGTCCATTGGGTCCCTAATATCCTTATAATGGTAGGTTCAAGGTCAATTTGGCATGGTGGAGGCCAAAATGACCCTAATTATGCTACTTTGACCAATTTAGGGTTAATGTTGACTTTGGTCAACTTGACCTCTTTGGTTGACCCCAATGGGTCCTTGGTGCTCTAAGGGACCCCTAATGGGTTAGGGACGCCATAATGAGGTCAAGGTGAGTCCCTCAATTCTAACCCTAAGCTTGGTAACTAGAAATTGCTATTTGCAGACCATTGTGGTTTTCCTCCTTCTTGCCTAAGTTCACATGG
This sequence comes from Dactylorhiza incarnata, assembly GCA_033032865.1. Taxonomy (NCBI): domain Eukaryota; kingdom Viridiplantae; phylum Streptophyta; class Magnoliopsida; order Asparagales; family Orchidaceae; genus Dactylorhiza; species Dactylorhiza incarnata. The sequence continues at coordinate 9,354,034 of JAWHQI010000066.1, forward strand.
TATTTTGTGCTTCCTAGGGTTTTGTCATGACCTAGTAATTACAAAACCAACCTAGGGATCTAGTTGTTTGGGGGATGTTACACACTGTGCATGCAGAGATAAATTTACTATTAATTTCTCAAACATACAATACGACTAAAATGAAGGAGAAGAATAGATCGAGAATATGATGGAAATCACGAGTCCTCAAAAGTCATGTCGTACACGTTGTGACGAGAAAATGGTTTTGGCGGCGAGAGAAGAAGCCAACTGGAAGAAGAACTCCGAAGAGGAAGTCGGCTAGGCGATGGCCAAATGTCGGTCAAAATTCGCTGAACCACCAAAGAAAATCTGTTGATCTGCACACTCCTAAGGGTGGTCGACCACACCTATTTAAGGAGAAGGAAACCCTAAGAGGGTAAGGAGGATGAGTCAGGTCAATAATGGAAGGAGATCAATCCTTTCCCAAAAAAAGTCCTTCATCAATACCAGAATAATGAGGATGCCAAATTAGGAGCGATCTCCAAATAATAGTAGGGCCGGCCAGGAGGAAAATTAGGCGGAATATAGGGAATTCCAAAAGATGAGAGGAGATCAGCTGCACCCATGGAAAGAGATCAAATCTCATCCAAGAAATCTCCTCCATCCCATAAGGAAAATATATTCTGCCACCAATGCTCCTCCATAATTGTCGGAATTTGGGAAAATCCAAAAGAAGGAGCCACAAATTGAGCAGTCTCCAAAAAAGACGCCGACCAAGAAAGGGAAGATGCATCATTATATAACCGCAACAATCTCCACCTTGACGCCTCTTCCATGGCATACTCCAGCTGGATGAGATAACTCCAAGATACCCCAACGGTCACAAAGATCCAAAGCCAAAGTAACATACTGAACTTCGGCCAAGAACAGATCATAAGAAAGAAACTCCTCTGATTCTGAGTAGCACACTAACTAGACTAACGTGGCTGACTCAAAAAAAACACTCCACCTGGAGCTAAAAAAAGCAATTGCTCCACCTCCAGCGGTGGTCTCTCATAGCAAAACTGAACCCATCAAGACTTCTGCCCTTTGATGTGCGAGAGAGAGAGAGAGAAATGATAAATGCAGACACACCAACAAAGAATGCAAAACAAACTGACCTCAGCATGTAAATAATTAACCCATATGAGGAGTATACATGAAAGAGCTTAGGTAATAGAGGATGACCAAAATGCATTCAAAAAGAAGTTCTTGACCGGGAAAGATAACTCAAAATAAGAGTTATACGAAAACAAGCATAGAAATAACATGACCTAGAAAAAGAGGAAAAAATTGGGTGAACAAATAAAGAGATAATGACCATGGGAAACAAAACAAGGAAAATGACCGACATAAGAGAAAGATAGGTGAGAAAACTAGAGGATGTCCTCGTCGACATCCTCAAGGCATAGGGATGCGACAGACTTTTCCTTATCATCATCGAGGGGTTTTCCTTTCTCCTTGTTCTGAAGCTTCCAGCAATCCTTGATCTCATGACCCTTCTTTTTGCAGTAGTTGCAATGATTATTTGAATTTTTCTTAGACTTGCCTCCTCTGGATGAACAGACTGACCCCGAGAGAATAAAGCTGAACTTTCAACAGCATCTGAGCCGGACGACTTCTTTCGGATGTCATCTGAGAGTAAGGCTGCAGTGACCTCTTCCATATTTAAAATATCCTTACTGTAGGTGAGGGTAGTGACTCTACCCTCGCAGGACTTTGGAAGAGAGTTCAGAAGAATAATTGTCTTGTCTTCTTCCTCCACCTTAATATTTATGCTGTGACAATCTGATAACAGTTTATTGAAACTGTTCAGGTGGTCATGTAGAGAGGAACCCTCCTTCATGCTAAACTTGTATAACTGTTGTTTGAGGTAGATGTGATTGGGGAGAGACTTCGTCATATAGATACTCTCTAGCTTTGTCCAAAGACCAGAGACAGTCGTCTCTGGAAGAACTCCATATAACACATCATCATATAAGCAAAGCTGTATGGTGGACAGAGCTCTGAGATCCAAATCCTCCCACACACGATCAGTAACCTCAGCATCCTTATGGGCCTTTCCCAATAGGACACTGTGTAAACCTTCCTTGATAAGTAATGCTTTGACCTTCACCTGCCATGGCCAAAATTGTGCCTCCCAACAAACTTCGTGACTTCAAACTTCGCACTGGGTGTGGAAGATGCCATAGCAATCAAACTAAGGAAATCTGCATTGAAACCGAGGTGGCCAGATAAATTCACGGATCAAAATTAGGAAGATAGAGAGCGGACCGATGTCGTCACCTGTCGTTGACCCAACTCGAAATGGAACGTCCAAATAGTCGCCGATCAGAACCTACCTCTGATACCACTTGTTATAAAAATCGGATCCGAGTGCAGATGAAAAATCTTGTTCCAAAATATTTTTTAACGGTCAAAATAACGAAGATCGATTAACACAAAAATTAGAGAAAAAAATAAAAACAAACACCGCAATTAAGAACACCAGATCTAAAGTGGTTCCCCGAAATTGGGTACGTCCACTATGCAAGCAGAGATAAATTACTATTAATTTCTCAAACATACAATACGACTAAAATGGAGGAGAAGAATAAATCAAGAATATGATGGAAATCTCGAGTCCTCCAAGGTCTGGTCGTACACGTTGCGACGAGAAAACGGTTTTGGCGGCGAGAGAAGAAGCCGTCATGAAGAAGAACTCCGAAGAGGAAGTCGTCTTAGCGATGGCCGAATGTCGGCCCCGCTGTACCACCGAAGAAAATATGTTGTTCTGCACACTCCTAAGGGTGGTCGACCATACCTATTTAAGGAGGAGGAAACCCTAAGAGGGTAAGGAGAATGGGCCGACTCAATAATGGAAGGAGATCAATCCCTTCCCAAAAAAAGTCCTCCATCAATACCAGAATAATGATGATGCCAAATTTGGAGCGCTCTCCAAATAATATTGGGGCCGGTTAGGAGGAAAATTAGGCGAAATATAGGGAATTCCAAGAGATGAGAGGAGGTCAGTTGCACCCATGGAAAGAGATCAAATCTCATCTAAGAAATCTCATTCATCCATAAGGAAAATATATTCTGTCATCAATGCTTCTCCATAATTATCGGAATTTAGGGAATTCCAAAAGGAGCCACGAATTGAGCAGTCTTCAAAAAAAACGCCGGCCAAGAAAGGGAAAATGTGTCATTACCGCAACAGGTTTGGACATAATTTTCACATGCGGCGTCAAACTGTTACGGGTCACTCAGCGCTCTCACGGATCAATTAAGTCGGATCGTCTTAACTTATAGTGAGCCGAAATGCAAATAATCAAAAGATGCTAGCAGCAAGATATTTATGTAAACCATGGAACCTGGCCAAGTTCAAAAGATCCAATAGTTAAAAGTACACAGTAGTTGTTTGTGAGGGTGACAAGACATCGCTCATTCTTTAATAGTCGAGCTCTTTAATTGTGGTTTAGGCGCATCCGCTCACTTTTTGCGGTTTTCTATGCTCTGATCGCGCGCTGCTTAATGTAGTTGTAATACAAGTGTTATGAAAGCGCAAGAGTGGCCGGGGGTAGTCCGGTAATTTCGCCGTTGTAACTTCCATAAATACCTGGCGGACGAATCATATTTTCTGGTTCGGGGCACACGGATCGCCATTTTTCGTAAATGACCATCTTGCCCTTCGGGCAGTTCAGGCAGTTTTGTTGGAAGCGAAAAAGGCGACAAGTTATTCCTGAAATCTGAGAAACTGGAAAGATAAAAAGTGAGCATGCTGAAAAGACAAAATATGAGCACGCTAAAAAGACAAAATGTGAGAAGTCAGAAAGACAAAAAGTGAGCGTGCCCAAAATGCGAAAGTGCTCTGAGCACGCTCAGAAGTGTTCTGAGTGCGCAACGAATGGGGAATTGCTCCGAACAGTCCGGAGCCCGAAAAGCGGGCGGCGAGCTGGAAGAGGGGAGATTCACCCCAACCTTGCTATGGGGGAGAGCGGCTCGACCGCACCCCGAAGGGGGGTGTGCCCGGGCCGTACCCCAAGAGGGATGCGGCCTGGCCGCACCCTAAGGGGGGCTGCCTTGCCGCAACCCGCACCCCAAAAAGGGGGTGCGGGTTGGCCGCACCCCAAGAGGGGTGCGGGTTGGCCGCACCCCAAGAGGGGTGCGGGTTGGCCGCACCCCAAGAGGGTGTGCGGGCCGGCCGCACCACAAGAGGGGTGCGGGCCGGCCGCACCCCAAGAGGGGGTGCGGCCTTGCCGCACACCAAGAGGGGGTGCGGGCTGGCCTCACCCCAAGAGGGGTGCGGGCTGGCCGCACCCCAAGAGGGGGGTGCGGCCCAGCCGCACCCCAAGAGGGAGGCTCGGCGCTACCGCGCGCGGTCCTACTTTGCGCGGTGCTGTAGCGTTCGGATGTGGCGATCGCACGCGGTCTTGCACGGGCGGTTGGTGGCGGAGAGAGTGGGCTTGCCCACTCTCCCACTTCCCTCTTATCATCTTAGTGGGTCTTTGGAATAACCACCTCCTTAACTTTTATGAATGAGAATCTTGTATGAGTACGCATCATAAGCCCCCTAAAATCTATCTTGTAGAGTTCACTCCCTCTCTTTCAAAAAAATCATATCACTACAATTTTTTATCCATCTTGTACACCTACCTTATTATTATTATTATTATTATTATTTCTCTCGACGGTGAAATTCGTAGCATCAAACGGTGCATGAGAGTTCTCTCTTTTAAAAATAATATACAAACAGGTTTTTTAATTAAAATTTGCTTCAAATTAATTTCTTAACTTTATACTTTATTTTAAATAAGAACATAAATCAGCGTTATTAAGACTACTAGGCCCTGTCATACTTTGATGAATCTTTTATGTGTTGATAAAATATTTTTTTGTAATTATCTAATAAAAATAATTACTATTTTTTTAATTTATAAATTTTCTAATTAATTTTTATAATTTATAAGAGACCAATTCGAGTATTTTGCCTATATAAAATTAGCAAATTTGATCGCCTCTGCTTAGTTGGTCGTTAGTTATTATTCATTTTAGTCACTGTTGAAACAACCTAAAATAATTTGAGCCGCCGAGCGGTTTGACTTGGCATCGCGTTGATATTGTCTTTTCCATTAAATAAAATGTCGTTGTTGTAGCTTCTTGCTTGTGAAGATTTGGCTCGAGATTCATGTGAATAGATCTCGACCATCGATTTTTTTTTCATTTTTCGATCGATTCCATGGTAAAATTATGTATATATATGTACAACCCGTATTCGCCGAGTGGGACCCACAGGCCAACTGGCGAGACCTGGGCCAGTCAGATCATTCGCCCGGTGCCCTCACGGACCACTCGCCCGGAAGCGTGGGCATTCGCCCAGCTAAGCGGGTGCCCAGCGGGTGGTACCCTCACGAACCACTCGCCCAAAAGGCTTTGAGGGGGAAATGACCATAATACCCCTTGTGGGCTGCAAATAGCCCTTCGGAACAGCGGAGTTAGGCTATTAGCAGACCAATTTGGGGTGCGGTTAGTAAAACTAAAAGACGGATTCGTGTTATTTGCAGACCAGCCTAGAAAAATCTATAAATAGACCCTTAAGGGCACCTTGGAGGAGATCCGATTCCTTGAGAGTCCTCTCCTCCAGGCTAGTTTTGGTTGGCAGTCCGTGTCCTCCAAGGTGCCCGGCTGAGCTTTGGTTTGGGAGGGGAAGCTCTCTAAGATCTTTCGGGTGTGTGGCGGGACCTCCTCGCTACAACCTTGGGTCTATTCCAAGTTTCTCATCCACCGGTCGGAGGGTCTAGGGAGGGAGAAGTAAGCGTCGGCTACACCCCCCAGTGGGTCCGAACTCAGGAGACCAGTTGCTGGTTTCAACATTTTTGGTGCGGTGAGCGTGGACCGTAGCCGGTGAAGGAAAATCTCAAGCTAGGTTCGATGATAGGAGGTGGGGAAAATGGTTCAGACTCAGGCCACTCGCAACCGCCAGCAACAGGTGAGTGGCTGGAGATGTTTGAGAAGTTCAAGCGAGAAGTCCTGCAGACAGTTCTCGCTGGGCGGAGCGAGTGCGAGACCTCGACAGTCCCCGTGGTTCCGCCCCTGCAGATCGGCGAGAACGCACCGGGGCAGCGGCTGGGGAAGGAGGTGCCAGCAGAAGGCAGTGCGCGAGATCTCCCCGGGCGGCAGCTGTTCAGCTGCCCGGCGAGTGCTGAGGTGTGCGAGCTGGCTCCGCGCGAGAGGACCATTCGCCGAGCAGGGGAAGGGAGCCCCTTTTGCGAGATGATCCTCTCGGCCCCAGTGCCAGAGGGGTTTTGAGGGTCGGAGATGTCCTACTACACCGGCAAGGAGGACCCAGTCGTGCACCTGCAGTGGTTTGAGGACATGACGTCAATCCTTCCCATGTCGGATGCTTTTCAATGCCGACTCTTCGCAACCACCCTGAAGGAGAAAGCAAGGGACTGGTTCCACCAGCTTCCCACAGGTTCCATCTACGTGTTCGATGATTTGCGCCGGGGCTTCCGGCTGCGCTTCTCGACGTCGAAAAAGAGGAAGAAGGATGCGGAGGCTCTCTTCAAGATCAGACAAAGGGAGGGGGAATCCCTGGCACATTACGTGGATAGGTTCCAGGAGGAGATACACCTTGTGCAGGAGGTGCCGGGATTCGCCCTCAAGATGGCGTTCATCGTAGGGTTGCGAGATGGGTTCTTCAAGATGGACCTGAAGAGAAGGCCTCCTTTGTCCTTTGAGGAGTTGATGGAGCGAGCAGCAGAGGAGATTGAAGGGGAGGCGGCCAACCCGGAGTTCTACAAGAGATTGGCGAAGATGAGCGAGCCCGAGGTGAGGCGGCAAGAAGGAAGAAGGCGAGAAGAACCCAGGGGTCAGGGGTTCGAAAGACCGCCTCGGAATTGGAGGAATCAAGAGCCCAACAACAGGTTGGGCTGGAGGCACCAGGAAGGACCAGCGAGAGGTCAGGAAGGGGGGTATCAAGGAAGAGAGGCGGGAGGAATAAATTCGTGGTGGAGGCAAGGTCCCAGACCCCCTCACCCCCTAAGGGAGCAAGCTATGGCAGTAGGCCGAGGAAGAGGAGGTAGAGGAGCAAGAGGAGGGAGAGGAAGAGCAGGAAGAGGGGACAGGGTGGCGTTGCCCTATTGTGACTTTCACCAGGAAGAAGGTCACGCGACCGCCACCTGCCCAGAATTCTTGGAGATGAGAGGGAGAGGTCAACCACGGCGGCAGCAGGCCAGGATCGAGGAAGTGCTCCCAGAGGCGGAAGAGGACCGATGCGAGGACAGGGCGGATACAGGAGCCAGGGGGAATCAGGGTGATTCATGGTGGGGTTGGGATAGAAGCCTCTCGCAAAAGGAGCTTCCAGGCGATGTTCCGGAGAGACGTCGCATCAACTTCCCAGACCCCACCCCCCACAGAGAAGCTCACCTTCTCCTCGGAAGACATGCCCGATTATGAGGACCCGTTCTGCGACGCCCTGGTAATCCAGACGGCGGTAGAAAACTTCACGGTCTCCCGGATCCTGGTGGACAATGGGAGCTCGGTGAATGTTATCTTCAAGAAGGCTTTCGATGCGATGGAGGTGGAGAAGAAGAGGGTGCAGGCCTCTGATGGGCCGTTGTTTGGTTTCTCAGGAGAAAGGAAGGAGGTTGAGGGAGGTGTCGGCCTCCAGGTGACATTAGGAGGGGTCCCGAGGAACTGCCGGTTCGTCATCGTTGACGCTCCGAGCAGCTACAATGCCATATTTGGGCGCCCTCTCATCAGTGCCTTCCGATGTGTGCCCTCATCATACCACCAGTGCTTGAAGTTCCATAGTGGAGGAGTCCAGATCCGAATCTGGGGAGATGCAAGGGTGGTCAGGCAGTGCTATGTGACTGTCGTCAATATTATCTCTTGGATGGCGGAGGCTGAGAAGATGGATGAAGAGATGAGGAGGCCGGAGGGGCCAGAAGAAGGAGTGGAGAAGAGGGGAGAAGAGGAAGAGGGGAGAAGAGGAAGAGGGTAGTGCCCGAAGAAAGGAGAGGGAGTTAGCTCAGGAGGAGCAGGTCGAACCGATGGAGGAGGAAGGTGCGGCAGAGGAGAAGGCCAGGGTAGAGGGGCGAGAAGCGAGGGGAAGATGGGAAGAGACGGCCTGGCTTGAAACGGCAGAGGAAGTAGTGGAGATGGAGGTTATCACCCAGGGAGGAAGGGTAGAGAAGGTGCGTGTCAGCGGGGGCCTCAGCCCGGAAGACAAGGTGAGGATGCTGGAGTGCATTCAGAAGAACGTGGACATCTTCGCATGGAGCGCGGCAGACATGCCCGGCATCGAAGCGGGCGTGGCTTGTCATCGCCTCAACCTTGAGCCAGGAGCCCGCCCCATCCGACAGAAAAGGAGGGCCTTCGCCGACAAACTTGAAGAACCAATCCGCAAGGAGGTGGCCAAGCTCCTTGAAGCAGGTTTTGTATCGGAGATCCAGTATCCAGGCTGGGTCTCCAATGTCGTCATGGTAAAAAAGGGCGATGGTCGCTGGCGTATGTGTATTGAATTTTCTTTATTAAACAAAGTCTGCCCTAAGGATTGTTATCCCCTGCCTCAGATCGACGCGCTGGTTGACTCAGGCGTCGGTTTTTCTGTGATGAGTTTTTTGGATACTTTTTCAGGTTATCACCAGATCAGGATGCACCCCCCGGATATCAAAGATGTCTCTTTCATCACCCGGGAGGGGTGCTACTGCTATAAGATGATGCCCTTTGGGCTGAAAAATGCAGGAGCAACCTACCATAAGATGATGGACCGGGTTTTTAAGGAGCAAAGAGGAAGAAACTTGGAGTTTTACGTAGATGACCTCATGGTGAAGAGCAAGAGCGTGGGCATTCATCTCCGAGACCTCGAGGAAACCTTCGCCACCCTACGCAAGTACAAGATGCGCCTGAATCCCCTAAAGTGTGTGTTCGGGGCCAGCAAGGGGAAATTCCTGGGACACCTTCTCACCCCTTCGGGGGTAGAACCTAACCCGGACAAGGTCAAAGCCATCATGGAGTTGGGATCGCCTCGGAATGCCAAGGAGGTCCAGCGCTTGACGGGAAAACTCGCGGGGTTGAGCAGGTTTCTCTCCCGGGCCGGAGAGAAATGCTCCCCCTTCTTCAAAATGTTACGAGGCAACCAGAAATTTGAGTGGACAAAGGAATGCGAGGAGGCCTTCCAGGCCTTGAAGGGTCAGCTCACCAAAGCTCTGCTACTCCAAGGTCCCAAGGAGGGGGAAGATCTATCCCTATATCTCGGAGTCGGGACTGAGGCTGTAAGCTCCGTCCTGGTCCGGGAAGCAGGCAAGAAGCAGCTGCCTATCTATTACGTGAGTAGGGTCCTAAGGGAGGTGGAGCTCAGATACCCGATCTTGGAGAAGTTGGCCTTTGCTCTGGTCGTCGCAGCAAGGAAACTCAGGCCATACTTCCAGGCCCATTCAATTCAAGTAGTGACGGACCACCCTCTTCGCCAGATCTTCGAAGGAGTAGAGCATTCGGGGAGGCTAGCGAAGTGGTCGATATAACTCAGCGAGTTCAATATCACCTTCGTCCCTCGGCTATCCATGAAGGCACAGGTGGTGGCGGATTTCATGGCAGATTTTGTGGCCGAGATGGAGGAGGGTCAGGCCCCTCGTCATGTTCCGTGGAAGCTGCTGGTTGATGGGGCCTAGGGTAAGAATTCTCTCGGAGGAGGGGTAGTGCTGGAGAGCCCTCACAGGGTGAAGATCGAGCAGACACTCGTTATACATTTCCCAATCACCAATAACCAGGCGGAGTATGAGGCAGTGATCGCCGGTTTGCGTCTGGCTCGGGAACTGGGAGTCCATGATATGGAGGTTCTCACCGACTCAATGATAATAGCCTCTCAGATCAAGGGGGAGTTCGAGACGAGGGAACCTACACTCATAAGATACTTAACCAAAGTGAGAAGCCTCATTGGAGCGTTCAAGACTTTCTCCATCAGGCACATCCCTCGGGAGGAGAGCGGCCAGGCGGATCGCTTGGCCAAGACCGGTTCCCGAACCAGAGGAACCCTAACAGATCTGTTCCGTCCTTCGATCGAGGAAGGGGAACTCATGGAAATAGAGCAGCGGCCCTCTTGGAAGGATCCCTTCGTTACCTTCCTTACAACAGGGAAATTCCCGGAGGACGTTCCGGACCAAAGGCGCTTCCGATACAAGTCCGCCTACTACGTGCTCCATGAGGGGGATCTGTATCGGAAGACCCTCTCGGGCCTCTTGGCCCGGTGCATCTCGGAAGATGAAGCCCCGAGGATCTTGGAAGAAGTTCGCTCCGGCGAGTGCGGCAGCCACTCGGGGAGCAGGATGTTGGAGGCAAGAATAATGAGGCAAGGATACTTTTGGCCAACCCTAAGCAAAGACGCGGCCACCTTCGCCAAGAAATGCCATAAGTGCCAAATGTTCGCCCCGCTTCAGCTCATGCCAGCTCAGAGGCTAAGGAGTATCACGGCACCCTGACCATTTGCCATATGGGGGATGGATCTGGTAGGACCCTTCCCCCAGGCTAGTGGGCAGAGGAGGTTTCTCTTAGTCATGATCGACTACTTCTCAAAGTGGTTGGAGGTCAAGGCGCTGGCTAAGGTCACCTCCCAGGTGGTCCGCAACTTCATATGGGGGGAGATCATCTGTCGGCATGGTCTTCCACAGGCCATAGTCACGGACAACGGTTCGCAGTTCGCAAGCGAGGAGTTCATCATTTTCTGCGGCCAGTTGGGGATAGACCTCAGGTTTGCATCCGTCCACCATCCCAGGAGCAACGGGCAGGTGGAGGCGGCAAACAAGATTATCGTGAACTTGCTCAAGAAGAAGGTGGAAAATCTTAAGGGCAATTGGGTGGAGAAGCTCCCCTCGGTCCTGTGGGCCTTAAGAACCACCCCCAACACTGTCACTGGAGAGACCCCTTTCAAGCTATCTCACGGCTGCGAGGTCGTCATTCCCATAGAGTTCGAAGTCATGACGCCACGGGTAAAGGCCGCCACGAATGGAGAGGAAGATTGGAGAGCTGAGAATGAAGAGGAGTTGCGGCTCTCCCTCGACTTCATCGAAGAAGCCCGGGATCTAGCAGCCATTCGCCAAGAAGAGGTCAAGCGGCGGATGGTCAAGTACTTCGACAAGCACATCAGGATCAGGCAGTTCGAAAAAGGGGACCTAGTACTCAAGAAGGTTGACGCGGCCGGGAGGTCTGCCGCAGTGGGAAAGCTTAATCCCAACTGGGAAGGCCCCTATGTCTTGGAGGAAGCGCTAAAGTCCGGGGGGTATCGCCTTCAGAACGTGGAGGGCCAACCCCTCAGCCACACCTGGAGCGGTGACGATCTTAAACGTTTCTATCCCTGAAACTATGTAATAAAAATGTTTTGAGATAAGAATATTTTGTTAACATGTGTTTGAGATCGATACTGCAGCTTGTGGGAAAAACTCCGAAAGCTCCAAAGATGGCCCCGAGCGGACCCGCTGTCCAGGCTCTCATCTAGCTGGCAGGTCCGAAGGCTCACTCGGTGGCAGGTTCTATGTTGAAGGAAAAATGGCCCCGAGCAGACCCGCTGTCCAGGCTCTCATCTAGCTGGCAGGTCCGAAGGCTCACTCGGTGGCAGGTTCTATGTTGAAGGAAAAATGTCCCCGAGCAGACCCGCTATCCAGGCTCTCATCTAGCTGCCAGGTCCGAAGGCTCACTCAGTGGCAGGTTCTATGTTGAAGGAAAAATGGCCCGGAGCAGACCCGCTGTCCAGGCTCTCATCTAGCTGGCAGGTCCGAAGGCTCACTCGGTGGCAGGTTCAATGTTGAAGGAAAAATGGCCCCGAGCAGACCCGCTGTCCAGGCTCTCATCTAGCTGGCAGGTCCGAAGGCTCACTCGGTGGCAGGTTCTATGTTGAAGGAAAAATGGCCCCGAGCAGACCCGCTGTCCAGGCTCTCATATAGCTGGCAGGTCCGAAGGCTCACTCGGTGGCAGGTTCTATGTTGAAGGAAAAATGGCCCCGAGCAGACCCGCTGTCCAGGCTCTCATCTAGCTGGCAGGTCCGAAGGCTCACTCGGTGGCAGGTTCTATGTTGAAGGAAAAATGGCCCCGAGCAGACCCGCTGTCCAGGCTCTCATCTAGCTGGCAGGTCTGAAGGCTCACTCGGTGGCAGGTTCTATGTTGAAGGAAAAATGGCCCTGAGCAGACCCGCTGTCCAGGCTCTCATCTAGCTGGCAGGTCCGAAGGCTCACTCGGTGGCAGGTTCTATGTTGAAGGAAAAATGGCCCCGAGCAGACCCGCTGTCCAGGCTCTCATCTAGCTGGCAGGTCCGAAGGCTCACTCGGTGGCAGGTTCTATGTTGAAGGAAAAATGGCCCCGAGCAGACCCGCTGTCCAGGCTCTCATCTAGCTGGCAGGTCCGAAGGCTCACTCGGTGACAGGTTCTATGTTGAAGGAAAAATGGCCCCGAGCAGACCCGCTGTCCAGGCTCTCATCTAGCTGGCAGGTCCGAAGGCTCACTCGGTGGCAGGTTCTATGTTGAAGGAAAAATGGCCCCGAGCAGAACCGCTGTCTAGGCTCTCATCTAGCTGACAGGTCCGAAGGCTCACTCGATGGCAGGTTCTAAATTCTCAAGGAGTGACCTCAAGAGCACTCGCATAGAACACGCGCCGGAACGGTGGTCTCACCTCCCTTTCATAACTACCTAAACGCAGCCCCGTGATGCGTGAATGCTCCAGAGGCTCACTCGGTAGCGGAAAGTCGAAAAGAGTGATGCATCCTAGGTCGTCAATGAGCAGCGGCGAGTGGTCAAGACAGTTACACTACGACCTAGCGTCCTAATGAGCATAGCGAGATATAGTAGCGAATGAGAAAAAATTGAGAGCACAAAAATTGTAACCAATATATATATGACAAGGGGACTCGCCACTGTTCATGATTACATCCAAAAAGAAGAGTAAAAAAGAAAGCAAAAAATACAAAGGGCCCATCTCATGGGTCAGCGGGTTTCTCGCTAGAAGATCCGTCGCTCTCGCCCGAACCCAGGAGGAGGGCATCATCTCGCGTCTCGCCGTCCTCACCCTCTGGGAAGGGGATCAGAATGTAAAGCTCGGGGACGACTTGCCGAGCAGAGAGGCATTCGGCCTCCTCTTTCAGGTACCCGGCCTGCCGCATCACCTGCAGCGCGTGTTTAACGGCGCCTTGAGCATTCTCCTGCATCAGCTGCTCGAGCTCATGGTGGGGGTAAAAGTGCCCCCTGTTCCTTGAGGCGAGTGCTAAGGCTTCGACTTCTCGCGACCGTTGGGCCTCGACCTTAACCAGCCAGACTTCCTCCTCAAGGCCGGCCACCCGCGCACGAAGCATCTCGGCGACTGTGGTATCCTGAAAAAAATAATGGTGGTAAGAAGAAAGTGCGTCAATCGGCAACAGTTCACTCGCGGGGAGGGAAAGAGTATACCTCTCTGACGGGGCGATCGGCGAGAAGGGCCTCCGCAGCTTCCAGTTTCACCTTGAGTTCACGCACCTCGGCGGAAACAGTAGCCCTGGACTCCTCAACCTCTACCAAGCTCCGCGCCAGTTTGATGCTTCGGCGCGAAGACATATGCGCGAGTTCAAGCGCCCGCAGCATGGCCCTGGCAGTCTCATGGGCGAGAACCTGAGTCTTCTCGGCATCGAAGACTTCGGCATCTTCCCGGTCATAGAGGGCATACGCAATGGCGTAAGCCTCACCACTGGCGAGGTCGCTCTCTATCCACGACGGATGGAGGGTGGAGAGCGAGACCCTGTTGGCATTCCTATCCCACTTTACCAGGGGAGCCCCTGAGGGGTCCACGTACTTCTCGCCGCTGGGGAAGTTCCGGTGGTCCCTGGGCAATGGAGGCGGCGGCAACGACGATCCCGCACGGAGTGTAGTCTCGCCTGGCACACCCGTCCCCAGGGTTTGGGTCGGAGCACTCGCCCCTGGGGTCTCGACCAAGGCCCCCTTCCCCTTGACAGAAGGACTTTTCGACTTCTTTGAGGCAGAGGAAGTAAGCGCCCCGGGTTTTCGCTTTCGGCCGCTAGGCTTGGAGGTGGAAGGTTCCTCCCGACAGGCATCCGCGGCGGCCTGTGCAAGAGACACAGAGACCCCGGAAGGACGCGGTGGGTGAAGAGGGAAATTACGCACGCCTATGTAAGAATACGAAAGAATCAGCGAATGATAGCAAATCGACAAAAGCTAAGCGAATGAAGAACATCTAGAAAACTTACCCTCACCCTGCGGGATGGGCGGGAGCGAATTGACGTTTCGCCGGAGGTAGATGAGGTCCATCCCATGCTCCAGGATGTACTGGTGCAGTTTGTCCTCGTGCCCCCCTAGAGTCGGGGGCCGGAAGGTTGACTCCTCCTCCTGCACCGGGGCGAGAAGGGTGTTCCCAAGTCTCCCGCTGACAAAGATAAAGCGGCGAACCCAGTCGTGGTTCTTGTTCGGGAGACCCTGGTGCTTGAGAGGGCTTTGGCCCGAGAAGAAGGAGACGCCGTGTGAACAGCGGAAAGTGTAGAGCTTGCGGAAGACGGGTAGCGAGAACTCTATCCCTTCTTCCCGCAGATAGCACGCGTACCCGACTAGCATGGCGATGGAGTTGGGGTTAAGCTGGCCGAGCACGACCCCATAGTACCGGAAGGTCTGGCGGAGTTCCGGCCAGATAGGGAGGCGAAATCCCACCTCGAAGTGCTCCAACGGGATCGCGAGAGCACACGACGAGATGGAATTTAGGCGATCATCCGGCCCAGGCTTTCGCGCTTCGAACCCCGACGGGACGTAGTCCGCAACCGCGTTTAAGTAAGCCTCGTCGGAGAGGTCGCAGGAATCGAAGACGTGGTCGACGAATGCGCTAGCGCACTTGGCCCTTCCTTCGGTCTCGCCACCCATTTTTACGAATGCGGGAGAAGACGGGAATTGCAGAGAAGAGAGAAGCGTGTGTGCTAGCGCAGGGAGAGAAAGGAAGCGGATGGCAAGGTAATTAATACGGTAGCTGGACCGACCTATTTATAGAGGGAATAGGAAATGCTTGGGCTTTCGAGGCAACGGGTGTGCGGATAGCCATCACGCCTTCCCCGCGCCTTCCCGGCGCCTCGAAACCCGGGCCGACCCCCTCTCGCCCATTTATGGCGAGTGCCCTATGACTATTCATTCAACGGTTACGCGACAAGGTTGGAAGGGCATTCGGCTGTAAGATATCATTCGGCATACTCAGGCAAGTTGCGAGAAACATAAACGAAATAGAAAGAAAACATTCGTAAAGCACAGAATATGAAATTATTACAAACGTAAATAAAGTCCAGTATCCTCAGCACCATAAATAGAAAGAAAAGGAAAAATGCAAAGGAGGCGAATGAGGACCAGACTAGCGCTCCTCCCAGTACCACCGACCATGCCCTCGCGGCCCAGCCTCCGGAGGCATTCGCGGGCGATAGTACGCGAGCATGGAGGTGATCTCGTGAGACGCCAGCTGAAGCTGATCCCGGGCTCGCGCAGCGTGCCTCCCGGGAGAAAGCTCCCCCCTTCACCTCCCAGTCGCTCCACCACCGCGAGAAGGCGCGAATAGTCCTTCCGAAGGTCCTTCAGCTCGCGCGTGACCTCCATCCGCACATCATCCACCTGGCCGGCGATGTTCCGTTGGATATGGATGAGCTTCCTCAAGACCTCCGTGACTCGCTCCTTTAGGGTCGCATGATCTGAGGAGTCGCCGAGGAAGTCAGAGAGATCCCCGGGAGAGGGGAGGGGCGAGAGCATTCCGTCTTCCCCCTCGTGGTAGGATCCAAAGGGAGAGGCTTCCCGATAGCTTGCGAGATCATAGACTGATCAGTCACGTTAAACAAAGCGGATGCGCTAAATGCAGCAGAGGTCGCTAACCTAGTGAGGGGTCCCCATGACCAGAGGGACGAGACGAATGGGGGTGCGTTTTATACAAACCGGCGGGAGGTAGGACCTTTCCCTTTCCAGTACGGTAGGGCTGTGAAGAAGGAGCTGGAGCATCCGCAGGATCATCCGCTCGGTCCTGTTGACCGGGTCCCTTCTCGGGAGACACCCTCGGCTCATCCGCGAGCACGGAAGGATTCGGTCGAACAGGGGAGCTCGGAGGAATGAAGTCCCGCGGCGAAAGGTCGGGGATGAGGGCTACTAAAAACAATGGTCAGTGACGAGCAGTATGAAGGACGAATCAAGAGGGTTCACAACTTACCAGACTGCAATGTGGTCTCGCCCGGAGGGGGCGGAGGAGCAAGGTCCAGGTCTGGAGGAGGCCTCTCGTTCGCGAGAGGTGGCACGGCGGCACTGCTCGAGACTGCCCCGTGGCCGGCCTCAGGCACCGAAATCCCCTGCGAGCGGCCAGAGCGAATGCAGGATAAGGGACAGGAACCAAACAGAAAGACGGGAGGAATCCTCATACCTGCATCCCGGGGTCCGGAGGATTCCTCGACGGAGGAGTTTTAACCGGAGGAGTTTTCACCGGAGGGGTATTCGCCGGAGGAGTATTCGCTGGAGACTCCGAGGCGGTCTCGCCTCTTTGACGATTCAACCGAATCGCCTTGGCCCGACGCGAGACGTAGGGGGCACTCGGATCCCGTTTAGACATAAGCCAGAGAGCAAATTTGGCAGCCTTGGGGGCGGTTACACTTTGGGCCGCAGACAGGCGCTCGATCATCTCCTGCGAGAGGGGTCTCGCGGAAGGTTTGTGGGAAGACATTGATATCGGCGAAAGGACAAGGGAGAGAAGAAGCTCCGAATCGAGGAATGAAAGCGTTCCAGGAAAATCTGACATGAAGAGATATATATAGAGCAACGGTGGGACCCACAGAATCTTATAGGACCAGTCAGCCAGCACTCATCGAATACCGGGTTGGACTGTTCTTTCCGAGCGCGGGAACGGCTCGCAAAGAACGGGGATTGTGTACAACCCGTATTCGCCGAGTGGGACCCACATGCCAACTGGCGAGACCTGGGCCAGTCAGATCATTCGCCCGGTGCCCTCACGGACCACTCGCCCGGAAGCGTGGGCATTCGCCCAGCTAAGCGGGTGCCCAGCGGGTGGTACCCTCACGGACCACTCGCCCAAAAGGCTTTGAGGGGGAAATGACCATAATACCCTTGTGGGCTGCAAATAGCCCTTCGAAACAACGGAGTTAGGCTATTAGCAGACCAATTTGGGGTGCGGTTAGTAAAACTAAAAGGCGGATTCGTGTTATTTGCAGACCAGCCTAGAAAAATCTATAAATAGACTCTTAAGGGCACCTTGGAGGAGATCCGATTCCTTGAGAGTCCTCTCCTCCAGGCTAGTTTTGGTTGGCAGTCCGTGTCCTCCAAGGTGCCCGGCTGAGCTTTGGTTTGGGAGGGGAAGCTCTCTAAGATCTTCCGGGTGTGTGGCGGGACCTCCGCGCTACAGCATTGGGTCTATTCCAAGTTTCTCATCCACCGGTCGGAGGGTCTAGGGAGGGAGAAGTAAGCGTCGGCTACACCCCCCAGTGGGTCCGAACTCAGGAGACCAGTTGCTGGTTTCAACAATATATAAATTTATTGTTTAATTTATATTTAATCATTATTACATTTTATTTCTCTCACTCAAAAATTTTCTTTCTTAAAATTTATCCATCAATTTCTCCTCTAAAAAAATTAAGTATATGTGTTGTTCGGAGTTTCTATTCCATCAATTTCTCTCTCACTATAAATCTAGCTCTCAATGAATTTTTTCACTTTACGAAATTTTAATGACGAAAGGAAGCTTTGGTGCACTGATTGAGGTGTTGTCGTGTGACCTTAAGGTCACGGTTTTGAGTCCTGGAAGCCGTCTCTTGCAAAAATGCAGAGTAAGGTTTGCCTACATTTCACCCTTGTGGTGGGACCCTTTCCTGGACCCATGATGCGCCGGGATGAGTTGTGCTCCGGGCTGTCTTTTTTTTTTTTTTTACAAAATTTTAATGACCAAATAATCTTTAATTTCTTATGAGATGAGAATGGAAGAACTAACTTTGTAACATAACTTCACTTCCCAAGAAATTAAAGCATTCTAAGCATAGAGAGGAATAACACAATGTCGTGATGAAAGAAGTCTAAGTAGTTTATAATGAAAGCGGATACCCCCTCCTCATATACTACGGGATTTGTTGTTAGGATGTTCCACGAAATAATTCGCCGTCGTGCAGCAAACGAAGACGGCGCATTTTTGTGGATCACAATGGCAATAGGACCTTCATGCAGTATTTCAAATTATTGAAATACTTTGATGTGATGTAAAAAAATGATGGCAACAAAGATCTTTGCATTTATATTATTCTTTTTAGTTTCTTATAGTAGATTTGCAAATTATGTAAACCCTAATTTTTTTGAGGGTACATTGGTCATTTTATATCCTGAATATAGTTCAAGTCTTTTTTAAATATAAATTAAAGACAATCTCTTATGTAGGCTCCGTTTGGCACGGCGGTGACGGTCGTGAATGCGGTGCCTATAAACCATCGTTAGCGAACGCCCGACATCACCTAAGAAGCTCCTTACACTTTTATGCTCAAAATTAATTTTGCAATTTTTGTGCAAATTTATCGGAGCAAAAAAGTCATGCAAAAAGGAGCCATAAGCACACATTCTAGGTCATAACCTAAATATAATTGTTGTGGGTCGTTCAACTCTCTCCTAGACTGGTCGAGCCGAACCGGCTTAGCTCGAGAGTGAGCCGAACGCGCAAACAGTCAAAAGAGAGAACCAATAGTAAATATCGAGATTTTTACATGGAAAACCTAGAAAGGGAAAAAGCCACGGGGTCTAGCCCAGTTCTGAAGGATTCACTAGTTTTGTGAGTTACAGAGAGAATTGTTTTTCAAGGGTGACAGACCACCGCACGTTACAAATATTTTGCTAAGTCCTCTCCGCACATAGGAGTCGTTCCCGGTGAAGCGTGCTCGTGGATCCCCTTCAATGCAGATCTTGGTGATGTTATCCCGAACAGAGAGCTGCGGAGCAGCTTTGGAGAAGAACCTTGGGAAGCAGCCTGGAGCTGAACGTTTTGGAGCAGTCTGGTTTCACGCCTCTGAGGTCCTCCCAAGTTCTTGAAGTAAACCTGGGAAGCTAAGGGAGATCTCTAAGTGGAGCTTGAAGGCTGATGAAGATCTTCCAAAAATCATCGCCGGAAAACTCAATAGCTCCTTCTTCTCTCAATGCCAAAAAGTGTCTTCAAATTGAGGTCTGACCCTCCTTTTATAGTTTTAAGGTGAACGTTCTGGAAACTGCGCCATGCTGATTCTTGGATGAGCGAATGAGAATGCTTGATTCAAAGCACGTGGATTGTCAACTTTGTGATTACGACGAGTTTGCCCCTCGGTCACGTTGGGCAGCTCGAGTAGCCCGGGCAGCCTCCCTGGTGGTGGTGCTGGTGGCCGGCGATTGCCGCCGCCGATAGATGATAGCGGCGCGCTCCGCGGAACAAGCATAAGCGAGTGCGCTTCTTGCGGGCCATAAGAGAGCAGGAGCACTTCCCATGGAGCTGTAGCAAGCGGGAGAGTGCTTTCTGTGGAGCAGGAGCGAGCGAAATCATTCTTACGGAGCCGGCTGGAGTGGGAGCGCGCGGGAGCGCCTCCCGCAGAGGTGGAGTGTGCGGAAGCAAGAGAGCGTCTCCCGTGGAGCAGGAACAAGTGTAAGCACGAGAGCTCCTCCTGCGGAGCAGGCGAGAGCAGAAGCGCTCTCTGCCGAGCAGGAGCACTTTTTGCTGAGCAGGAGTGAGCGGGAGCGCGAGAGTTCATCCCGCGCAGCAGGAGAGAGCGGAAGCACTCTTACGGAGCAGGCGAGAGCGGAAGCGCTCTATGCGGAGCGGGAGCGCTCTCTGCGGAGCGGGAGCGCTCTCTGCGGAGCGGGAGCGCTCTCTGCGGAGCGGGAGCGCTCTCTGCGGAGCGGAAGCGCTTTCTGCGAAGCAGGAGCGAGCGGGAGTGCGAGAACCCCTCCCGCAGAGCAGGAGCGAGCAGAAGCACCCTTACGCAGCATGTGAGAGCGGAAGCGCTCTCTGCGGAGCGGGAGCGCTCTCTGCGGAGTGGGAGCGCTCTCTGCGGAGCGGGAGCGCTCTCTGCGGAGCGGGAGCGCTCTCTGCGGAGCGGGAGCGCTCTCTGCGGAGTGGCAGCGCTCTCTGCGGAGCGGCAGCGCTCTCTGTGGATCCGCGGAAGCGCTCTCTGCGGAGCAGGAGCGCGAGAGTGCTTCCCGCGGAGCAGGAGCAAGCAGAAGCACTCTTACGGAGCAGGCGAGAGCGGAAGCGCTCTCTACGGAGCGGGAGCGCTTTCTGCGGAGTAGGAGCGAGCGGGAGAGCATCCTGCGGAGCAGGAGCGAGCAGAAGCACTCTTACTGAGCAGGAGAGAGCGAAAGCGCTCTCTGCGGAGCGGGAGCGCTTTCTGCGGAGCAGGAGAGAGCGGGAGCTCGAGAGCACCTCACGCGGAGCAAGAGCGAGCAGAAGCACTCTTACGGAACAGGCGAGAGCGGAAGTGCTCTCTGCAGAGCGGGAGCGCTTTCTGTGGAGCACGAGCGAGTGGGAGCGCGAGAGTGCATCCTGCGGAACAGGGGCGAGCAGAAGCACTCTTACGGAGCAGGCGAGAGCGGAAGCGCTCTCTGCAGAGTGGGAGAGCTTTCTGCGGAGCAGGAGCGAGCGGGAGCTCGAGAGCGCATCCGGGGGAGAAGGAGCGAACAGAAGCACTCTTACGGAGTAGGCAAGAGCGGAAGCGCTCTCTGCAGAGCGGGATCACTTTCTGTAGAGCAGGAGCGAGCGGGAGCGCGAGAGCGCATCCCGCGGAGAATGAGCGATCAGAAGCACTCTTACGGAGTAGGTGAGATCGGAAGCGCTCTCTGCGGAGCGGGAGTGCTTTCAACGGAGCAGGAGCGAGCGGGAGCGCGAGAGCGCATCTCGCGGAGCAGGAGCGAGCAGAAGCACTCTTACGGACAAGGCGAGAACGAAAGCGCTCTCTACGGAGCGGGAGCACTTTCTGCGGAGCAGGAGCGGACGTGAGCGCGAGAGCACCTCCCACAAAGCAGGAGCGTGCATAAACACTCTTACGGAGCAGGCGGGAGCGAAAGCGACAACTCGAGGCTGCTTAGCTGCAGGATTTAGACCGGGCATCAAAGCTAGAGCCGTCTTACGGGTCCGGGGAAGGCTGCAATGAGAACATTCAGTCTGACTCAACCCGAGCCCTTTTAGGAGAACCCCATCAATTGCCCCCCAGTTTTCGGAGGTCGAGACTTACGGTAGATAGTCCTAAAATTTCTATCATTTGTAATGAGTCCGCGAGAG
Organism: Dactylorhiza incarnata; assembly: GCA_033032865.1. Taxonomy (NCBI): domain Eukaryota; kingdom Viridiplantae; phylum Streptophyta; class Magnoliopsida; order Asparagales; family Orchidaceae; genus Dactylorhiza; species Dactylorhiza incarnata. Next base: position 9,375,281 of record JAWHQI010000066.1, read on the forward strand.
TGTCTCGCCATGGCGGCCCTCGCACTTTGCAGCGGGAAACTTCCGCCTCACAATCAGGCTAACCAGGTGCTTACTCGGACACGATCCCCTCAGCTCACTTGAGAGCGTTCAGGAAATTAATGACCTAATAAAAAAATATGAAATATTAAAATATTAAAGCATTTAATGGTGATACTTTTATTTAAAGCGGAGAATAATAGATATTTCTTAATGAAATTTCGGCATTAATAATAAGGATATTTGATTCATCCTTAATGAGATCAGGGTATTAATAAATTTTTTTGATTTCTTTGTCTTTAATGACACTACTTTCACAGTTCGAGCCTTCTACCTCCCTATAAAATTTACTAGAGGGCATTAGCCGAAATAACAAATTTCTTTGAACACTTGTTAAAGGGAGTCGCCAGTGCTTGGACGAGAGCAGATTCTATTGCTATGGGAGGAGAGGGAAAAAAATTTACTTTCTCGCATTTTGTTAAACTTGAAAAGACAAAACCGCACGAGAACATGCTCGTGACAAAACACGTGCATGGGGCACTGATGCGCGCGGCCAGCGCGACACTGCCACGCGCTGGTTGTGCGGCCTGCCACGTGCGCCCAGCGCGACACTGCCGCGTGCGGGCTGCGCGGGTTGCGTGGGCCGCTGCGCACTGGGCGTGGCGCTGCCTCGCCCGAGGCACTATCGTGCCCCCGGGAGTGCGGCTCTGCGCGGCCGCGCCTCCGGGGAGCGCATGCCCGTGCATCGCCTCGAGCACGAGACTTTTCGCTGTTCAGAGCGCCACTCCAACTGGTCGGTGCCTACTACATCATGTCGGTGCCCTGCGGGTAGGCGTGCAAAAAAGGCCCGGAGGGCCCAGGCCAGACCCGGGCCTACTAGGCCCGGGCTTTTTGTTTGCCAGACCCAGGCCAGGCCCTGCTCAAAACGGGCCCGGGCCGGGCCCGGGCCGGGCCCGTGCATTAACAAAAAAGGGGGGCCTGATTGAGCCCTTTAGAGCGGGCCCAATCAGGCCCTAAATGCTGGCAGCCTTACTTTTTGTCTCCTTACTTTTTGTCTTAGCCGACCCTCCACGAGCTCCTTGAACTCCACAAACTTGGCAAACGCCTCCGCCTTCTCCTTCAGGAAATATACCCAGACATATCTGGTGTAATCATCGATCAACACCAGCATATATCTGCTGCCTCCGAGGCTTGGGGTAGCAGTTGGTCTCATCAAGTCACCGTGGATGCACTCCAACGGCACACTACTCTTTGTCTGCGACTTGTCAAACGGTAGTCGATGAGACTTGCCGAACTGACATCCCGCGCAAACATGACCTTCACCGTAGGAAGATAGATTTGGCAGGCCCTTGACCAGACCTCTCACCGTCATAGCTTTCAGCTTGTCCATCCCTACGTGCCCCAACCTCTCATGCCATATAACGGCACCATCATTCGTCTTCATCTTGTCGACGTAGGAACTTGTCGATAAAACGAACAAGTCCTTTGCACGTCTCCCGACATGGACGACCTCCGCCTTTACGGCCTCAAAATTGTGTAGAAACTTCACTTCTGTTGGGCCGAACAGAACGTGATACCCAGCGTCTACAGCGTTGGTCACGGAGAAGAGGTTTTTCCTCATACCAGGCACATGATAGACACTCTTCAAAGTAAGTGGCCCTCTATCACTGCCCAAGGAAACAACCCCCACCTTCTCTACTGGATGCACAGTATTATCAGCAGTAATGATTGCATTGTTACCTGTATAGGGCTGTGCAGAAGAAAGCTTGGTCTCGTCTCCGGTGAGGTGATGACCACACCCTGAGTCCACGATCCAGTCCTCCAGATAGTTGATAGGAGCGGAAGCTCCAACAAAAGCCGAGAAGGCTCCTCCCCAACCTCCTTCAAAGTGTCTGGCCTCAGCTTCCTCCTTCTCCGCAGCATGCCCAGCTTGGGTGACCACCTTGCAATCCTTCCTGATGTGGCCATACTTGCCACACTTGAAGCATTTCGGACCTTCACCCTTCTTCTTCCCGTCAGCCTTGGGAGCATACCCCCTTTCCTGCTGCCCAGAAGTTGAAGGCCCATAGCCTCCTCCAGCGGTCTTCTTATTCTTATCCCACTTCTTCTTCTTGCCTGAGAAGAGCACTTCGTCATCTCCCCCAGCCACCGACACCCCCGACATCTGCCTTGCCAAACTTTCTTGCGATGCAAGCAAGTTCTCTAGCTCCAACAGAGACGGCTGATTTGCCCATCCCTGCACCGACGACACAAAGGCAACATATTCCTTCCGCAAGCCGCAGATGATGTGCCTCTTCAGCTTCGCCTCAGAGATAGGCTCATCAGGATCCAATGCTGAGATTCAGCGCACAAGTTTTTCATCTTCAGAAAGAAAGTGGAGATAGAAAGATCTCCCTGAGCCGACCTTGCCAGCTCATTCTCCAAGAACTGTAGCCTTGCTACATTCTTCTTGTTAAAAAGCCCATCCAGGGCTCTCCAGATCTCTGCAGCCGATCCACATCCCAGAATGTGATCAAACAGATCAGGTGAAATTGCTCTCTTCAGAGTGAACTCTGCCTTCGCATTCGTCCTCCTCCAAGTTCTCACCTCAGCCCCATTGTCCCCTTCCGGGACAACTTCATGCGTCTGATCTCCTCCAACTACCTCCCAGAGGTCCTCGCCTAGAAGATAGCTTTGCATACACGACTTCCACTTCTTGAAGTTAGTCGATGTAAGCATCTCAATTCCAAGACCTCTCGCTTCCATTGCTCTACCACTGGTTCCTTCTTCACAAAGGCGATGGCTACTCTAAGTCACTCACTACTCTATCCACTCCAACCTCGCTCTGATACCATGTGAAATTTTTCGAATCTTTATGGAGCGAGCAGGAGTTAGTCAACTTAGAGTACACAAGCCAAAACAACCAGAAGCAAATGGAGGCAAACAAATGATCTTTATTGATAGCAGTACTTCAATTACAAGGCAAGACATGCTTGGCGAGACATGATTTCGCCAGCACAAACACCAAAGAGAAAATTACAAAGTTGAAGATAACTTGAGACCGCTCAGACCGCGCGACCTCCCTGTGACTTGAGCAAGCTGCCAACCCGCAGCGACCTACCAATCACAGAACACCACCAGACCGCACTCCTTCTTCCGAACTCCTGATTCTCCCGAACTCCAGCACCACAACTCCAAGCCGCAGACCGCCCGAACACTTTCAGAGGAAGAGGTGATCGTTGCTGCCCACACTATCCGCAGAAGTTGCACAAGAAGAGTTCAATCAGCAGACCGCCCGGTCAGACAAATAGAGACCGCAGGAAAGAAGAGAACTCGGCTTACACTTTGTGTGTCTTAATTATTGCTGCCGATGAGTCCTATTTATAGGCGTGAGACCTGATCCAGTCACCACCCTATGAGATAGGATCACCACCCTCCAAACCGCGCGACCTGACCGGTCACACCGCGCGATCAGCAATAGTACTCCTGCTTCATTTTGGTGAACTCGCCAGCTTCAACATCAACTATGAGAGACCGCCACTCTCACAGCAGATCGCGACTCCAAAGGAGATCGCCAGACCGCCCGAAATTGTTCACCCCCTGTGTTCGGCCGAGACCGCGAACACAGCCAGTTCGCCATCAACCCGCGAACTCCTGTCCGCATGCCGGTCTCCACCTGAGATCGCGAACAGCGTCCAGCTTGCATATCAGTCTCCTCCTGAGACCGCAACCTGAGACCGCGCGACTAAGACCCTTAGTCCGCGAATACCACCAGAAAGCCCGGTCAGCTACCAGACCGCATTCTGGAGAAAACCTGAAATAAGCTGTGCGGTCACACCAGACCGCCACAGCCTTGAAGAAGACAGCTCGCCACGTGGTCACAGACAGACCGCGCGGCCTACACCTTTAGCCGCCTTGGACCCATACCAGCGATCAAGCCAGGAGACCGCAGCTAGGCTGAGACAAGCCAGACCGCAGAGGCAGACCGCCAAGTCGTGCGGTCACGCCAGACCGCCCGACCTCCTCCCAGACCGCCCAGGTCCAAAAGGCTTCTAACTTCCACTTCAACAATTTCAACAGGCCCTCAACGACCGTATGACCTAGGCTCGCTCTTGATGTGGAGGGCTGACCACCATCTCATCGGAGGTTGTCGCCTTACCCTTTGGAGATTCGTAGGGGAAACATTGTTCACGCCGGGTTGTGAGGGGGACAGGCCCTCAACGACCGAATGTCGTAGGCTCGCTCTCGATGTGAAGAGCTTGCCACCATCTTATCAGACGTTGTCGCCTTACCATTTGGAGATTCGTTTGTTGAAGATCACTCATAGTGGGCAAGGACGTAAAATTATTTAGTTAGAAAGAAAAGCGTGGATACATTCTGAAACAGAAACGAGATGAAATTGCTACAAGTCCTTGAGGAAAGCAGTTTGGTTTAGGCACCGGTCACTCCGACGATTGGACCTCAGTTGCCTCTTCCCGAGCTGCTTGCCTCTGAGCTGTCCGGCGAAAGACCGTAAGGTGCCCCAACTGAATGAGGCGTTCAATTTCGTCCTTCAAACATAGGCATTGATTCGTATGGTGCCTCAGACCCCTATGAAAGTCACAAAACTTGGATTGGTCCCCCCGTGTTGCGAGGGAGAGGTCTTGGCCACTTGACAATAAATCTTGTTGGCTGCTAAAAAAGCCATGGCTGGCGTTCATCACCATGCGAGGATTGCCCGATTGGCTTTGGTTAGGCCAACCGGCCCCCACGAGCGGTTGTCATTTTCTCTTCCGGCCGATGGTTTCAAGTTGTCGTTGATTTGTTAATGTTGGGAGATCAACTTCTGCTACCGGTGCTGGGGCCACGCGGCTCTCTTTTGGGCGAAGTTTCTTGGGATCCAGGTTCTGTGAGGGCCCTTGGCCGATCCAAAGGAACCTGAGACTTTGCAGCGCTGAGGTAGCGAATCGAGTTTTGGAGGATTTTCCCCTTGCTCGCCATACGACCCATGAAGGCGTCATGCTGCAGTGTGTCGAGTAGGATGCTTCTGAATATCGCGTCATACGGTGAATCAGCTTCTGTGATGATGAACTAGACGTAGTATTCGACTGGTTCTGAAAATGCCCCTATGTGAATAGGGAGGACGATGTCTCCTATAGTTGGAATTTTTGTTCTGTCGGGAAGCTCTGCATGGCTAGCTCTGAGGTTGAGGTTCCCGCCAAGGAGTTTGAGTCGTATCACAGTTGCCATGAACAAGATATTAAATGAAATACGGTGGCTTATTAATGTCATTCTTAATTCAAATGTTGGATTATCAATGCTCGCATGCAGGGGAAAATCCAACCCATTGCGGAGATCCCTTTGGCGTGATTCTACGACGGCGCCCCCTGGCGCTTGTCATGCTCCGTCTGCCCTGCCTGGGGAGGGTCGTCCACCCGAGCTCCCTCCCTATCTGAGCCTTTTTCCTGATACTCTGTATACGGGCTTCCTGCCAACCGGTGAATAGCTGAGATAGCTTGGTGAAGTTGTGAATAATTCCCCCAGGAATGGATCGATATCAGTTGAGGGCGTTGTCACGAAGTGTGGTTGGGAAGATCTTGCAGCTAATTTTGTCTGGAATCCCAAGTGTCTCCATTGCGGCCAGGAAGTAGTTGACATGCTCATATAGATTCTCTGCTTCGTGGAACTTCTTACAGTGCGGGAGCTTGAGCCGAGATGGAATTGGATATGCCAGGACCCATCCTGATAGGTGGGATTGCCTTAGCTGAGGTATGCCATCGTTTAGAACTTGCCCATCTCCAGAGAGGCTTGTTTGCCGGCTGTGCCAAGCCACTGGGGTAGGATGGGTGTCGTGACGGGCGCTCCCTTTCCTGCGTTTGCGGGGAAGGTGGAACTGCCCGTGTCAGAAATTTTCTGGCGAATGTCCATTACTGTCAGTCTCTAGAGGGATCACTTTTAGAACTAATAGAGAACACTTGTTCCCACAGATGGCATCAAACTATTGTGGGTCATTCAACGCTCTCTTAGATCGGTCGAGCTGAACCGCCTTAGCTCGAGAGTGAGTCAAACGCGCAAACAGTCAAAAGAGAGAACCAATAGTAGACATCGAGATTTTACGTGGAAAACCCGAAAAGGAAAAAAACACGGGGGCTAGCCCAATTCTGAAGGATACACTAGTTTTGTGAGTTACAGAAAGAATTGTTTTCCGAGGGTGACAGACCACCGCTCATTACAAATATTTTGTTAAGTCTTTTTCGCACTTAAGAGTCATTCCCGGTGAAGCGTGCTCGTGGATCCCCTTCAACGTGGAACTTGGTGATGCTATCCCGAATAGAGCCCTGCATAGCAGCTTTGGAGAAGAACCTTGGGAAGCAGCTTGGAGCTGAACGTTCTGGAGCAGTCTGATTTCACGCCACCGAGGTCCTCCCAAGTTCTCGAAGTAATGTTGAGAAGCTGAGGGAGATCTCTAAGGGGAGCTTGAAGGTCGATGAAGATCTTCAAAAAATCCTCATCGTAAAACTCAAGAGCTCCTTCTTCTCCCAATGCCAAAAAATGTCTTCAAATGGAGGTCTGACCCTCCTTTTATAATTTTTGAGGAGGACGTTCTGGTAACTGTGTCATGATGATTCTTGAACGAGCGAATAAAAATACTTAATTCGAAGCATGCAGACTGTCAACTTTGTGATTACGATGAGTTTGCCCCTTGGTCACGCTGAGCAACTCGAGCAGCCCGGGGAGCCTCCATGGTGGTGGTGGTGATCGACGATCGCCGCCGACGATAGATGATAGCGGCGCGCTCCGCGGAACAAGCATAAGCGAGTGTGCTTCTTGCAGACCATAAGAGAGCGGGAGCACTTCCCATGAAGTTGGAGCGAGAGGTAGCGGGAGAGTGCTTTCCGTGGAGCAGGAGAAAGCGGAACTATTATTTAGCCTTACAAATGGGATGTCGACATTATTTATTTATTATTTTATGTTCCGAAAAAGAAATATGTATATAGAAATGTTTCTACAAGCGCAGACATCTTCACTGTCGCGAGGAATCTTTATCATGACTCATGAGTGACGCCTCCTCAACTTAATTAGCCCGCTGACGTGGTCTAACCACCTCAATTAATCGAATTAATTAAATATATATTAAATTCATTTCGCGAGTGCGTCAAAAATGTTCAATTTATTTATTTCATGTCACTTATTTTATATCGTGAAAATGCCAATCTTCCCTTCTTTTATATTTAACTATTAATGCTTCACCATTAACGTTGTGAGCTCATCAAGGATATTTTAATCGAGGATGAAGGCTACGCGTGAGATATATCTTAGAGTCCGTTTGACGCGGCGGTGGTGATCGTGAATATAAATCGTCGTTCGTGAAAGCCTGACCTCACCTAAGTAACTCCATCCACCTTTACGTTCACAACTAGTTTTCTTTTTGTTGTGGCGGTCATAACCATTGTCTTGTCAGACATGCATTCTATGATGGTATCGTTTTTGCCCAAACTCATCGGAGCGAAAAAGTAACGATAAACAGAGTCTTAGCGTAAGAAATAACCGCGGATTGAAGTTTTTGTAGGTTAATGTGTGCTTAACTTTTATAGTTCGCATAGGTCTTGACATTTTCAAACATTACTCGCGTAACTCCAAATGTCTAGATGTGCATGATACATGATATTGATATCCGATGATGTTTAAAAAATTGTTTAGAAAGTGGATCGGAATGCTCCTACACTTTCTAAAAAAGTGGTAAACATGATAGATGATTCGGTTGCAATTAGGCGTATAATCAAAATATTTGTAGGTGGCGCGCACTTTCTCGACAATGGTTGTGCATGTAACGCATCTGAATTTTCAATAATTTAATTAAATAATATTTCAGCGTAATAGTGACGTAAGACGTTACGTTTTCGCGGAGTTTATTGTTGCGCTGTAATTCGTGTGATTTTGCATCCGTGCGGTCAATTTAGTCGTGTTTTGAAACTTACAGAAATTGAGATTTTAAACCTTAGAAAATTAGATTTGATGGGCATCCGTAAAGATGACGTTCGTCCATGGATTTATAATAGCTGCTATGCACTCATATTATGGGTTCTCATCTATATGTACAAAACCGGGTGGCGGTTATTCACAAACCCCACTCAACCACTAGGGTGATGAGGGGTGGGTGAGAAAGTGGGTCAAACCCACCATCTCCACAGCCAACTGGCCGCGCAAAGACGCGCGCAGTACGCGCTATAGGTTCGGACGACGCGCGTGGCGGTACCGCACGGCGCTACCGCAAGGTAGTGCGCGCGGTAGTGCCAAACCGCCCGCTTGGGGTGCGGCCAACCCCCCCCCCCCCCCCCCTCTCCTTCGGGTACGGCCTAGCCGCACCCCTCTTCGGGTGCGGCCAAACCGGGCGTCCTGGCGAAACCCAGTTCCCCCTTTGGGGCGCGACTTCTCATTTCCCCGTTCGCCGCAGGATGCTCCCGCGCTCGTTGTGCGCTCAGAACGCCTCTCCATTCGCTCAGAACGATCTCGTGTTCGTTGCGCGCTCAGAGCGATCCCGCGCTCGTTGCGCGCTTAGAACATCTCTTCGTTCGCTCAGAACGCTCTCGCGTTCGTTACGCGCTCAGAGCGCTCCCACGCTCGTTGCACGCTCAGAACGCCTCTCCGTTCACTCAGACCGCTCTCGCGTTCGTTCCGCGCTCAGAGCGCTCCCGCGCTCAGAACGCTCCCAAGTTCGCTGCGCGCTCAGAATTCTCCCGAGTTCGTTGCGCGCTTAGAACGCTTCCACGCGCGCTCAGAAGGCTTCCTCGCACGCTCAGAACGTTTCCACGTTCTGAACGCACTCAGAATGTTTCCACATTCTGAACGCGCACGCAATTAACATTTCTTAATTTCTCAGATTGCAGGACTCGCTTGTTGCTTTTATCGCCTTCAATAAAGCTGCCCGAACTGTCCGAAGGGCGAGACAATCATTTACGAAAAATGGCGATCCGTGTGCTCCAAATCGACCAGCGTGATTCGCCCGACAGGTGGTTACGTCGGTTACGACGACAGAATTACCGGGCTACCCCCGGCCAAAACTATAAAAGGAGCTCAGAGCCTTCATTTCTGGGGACCTTGCCTTCTGCGCCCGAGAGAGCTCCTTTGAAGATTTCCTTGGAATTCTCCTTCGACGCTTGAAGATCTCCTTCGAGCCTTCGAATGTTGCGAAAGGCGACCCAGGCTTCTCACTTTCGTTCTCACTAGCATTCTCACTTTCGTTCTCACTACTGTTCTCAGAAGGAAAAGGACTTGGCTTTCCGAGAGTTGGTCTGTCACTTTCGGAGATCTCTCTCTCTCTCTCTCTCATTGTAACGAGCAGCGGTCTGTCGCGCTCGAGCTCTAAGTCTCTAATTGTAATCCCCCAGAAGATAGTGAAAGTTGGCTAGCACAGCTCCGACAGCGTGGTTTTTCACCCTTTCCGGGTTTTCCACGTTAAAAGTTCTTGTGTCACTTACTAGCTTTCTCTTTGACTGTTAGCGCGCTCGGTTCGCTTCCGAGCTAAGACGGTTCAAGTCGACCGGTCTACCAAAGCACCCGAGCGACCCGCAACAAAAATAATTAATTTTAAGCAGATTCGTGAAGTTTCGTTGCGATTCGAGCTATTTTGAGAGCCCGATGAATTTTAAAAGATTCTTCTTTTTATTTATTTACTTATTTTCTCTTATAAAAGACCAATCTTAGAAAAATTAGGTTTTCTTTTCTTCTTCTCGTACCTGCTGAACCAGAGAGTGAGAGAAGAAGTCGGTAATTTTTTTCGTGAAGCTTCCGTCGGACGCCGCGAGAGTTCTAGTGTGCGGAAATCTTGTCAGAGCACATTTTTGGAAAGCTGTCGCTGAGATCTTCGTGTGAGCGGTGAGTATTTTTGATTTCGTGAATTTTTGGCGTTGGAGTATTTGGCCTTAAGCTTCGATTTGTCCAAATCTTTCAGAAAAAGCTTGTTGAGGTTTTGTTCTTTCGGCTAATCTTTGGAAGGAGGTTCAAGAGACCTGAGATCGGAAGATTTGAGGCAAGTGGTGGATTTTTCCCCTTGCCATGTTCATTTTCTACTCTTTTTTCTCTTCTTTTTATCTGTTTAGGCAATGAAATAAATGTTAGACCCATCAGGAAATTCTGTGTTTTTTTTTCTCTAGCAGAATTCGTTTTAAGTTCAAGTAAATTCGTCAAGTAATCTAGCGTCATTTCAGTGAATTCAAGTAAATTCGTCGAGTAATCTAGCGGCATTTCAGTGAATTTAAGTAAATTTGTCGAGTAATCTAGCGTCATTTCAGCGAATTCAAGTAAATTTGTCGAGAAATCTAGCGTCATTTCAGTGAATTTCAGTAAATTCGTTGAGTGGTCTAGTGTCATTTCAGTGAATTCGTAGAGTGTTTTCAGCTAATCCGTCGATTGTTTAGGTAAATTCGACGAGTTCATCGTGAGGATTGTGGTTTACTTTGAATTTTTCGGGTTTTTCTGTGGTGCCAGGTTTGGTCAAGGAGATGTGTATCCTTACACCCAGTTGGTTGTTTTGGACTGTTGGTTGAGTTGGACAAGTGACCACCACCACAGTGCCTGTTTCTTTCCTTGGACGTGTAGAATGTTAGTTGTGTGGACCGTAACCACTGCCACAGTGCTTTTGTTCTTTGGATATTTTGGTTTGACAGGCTGTGTTGGGAAGATATCCACCGCCTCATTATCGTTTTATGGCTGGGGTATTGATTCACTTCTTGAGTCATTCCGACACTTTTTCTACTTAGTTGTTAATATAAAACTCTGACTGCACTTGGTGCAAGCTTTTCTCTGTTTGTATACTAAAATTTATTTGCTTTAATGGTTGTTGTTTCATAGTTGCATCTTGTTGGGTTGGTAATCCTCTTGAGCTTGTTAAGTTCTTTTTACTCTATGTTTGAGTTGTCGTTTTGCGCTTATGTGATGAGACATTATTTTCTTTTGAATGTCTCGGGTTTGGACCAGTAGCGGTTGAGCTAAGCAAGTCCGGATCTTTCAGTCCTTCGATAGTTGTTTTCCTTACTCTCATTTGGAGAGGTATATTGTTGACCCTTTTTCTGACCTTGTTAATGCTAGGAGTTCGTGTCAGTTTGTTGGTGCATATAGTATGAATTTTTTTGTGTTAGACTGTATCTTGCTATTTATGTCACTACTGTTGTCTTGTTGTTAATGCAAATGCTTTTTGGAAAGAATTTATGTTATGATGCAAAGTAGTTATTTTATATACTAAAATCTGCATATTTTCTCATGCACATGACATCTCTTTAACTGTTATCATTCTATTTTGAAAGCTCGTAAAAAAATCCTTTTTACTTATACTAAATTTAGAAGATACATATCATCAGAATGTTGGTTGAGTCCTCATGCTCATGTAGGATAAATTAAATTAAATTGTGTATTTTTCCCGCTACGTATATCTATATTTTCTTATTTGTGGACTAGTTGATCCACTAAATCGAGGGACACGGTGTTTGAAACCCTCAAACTTAAATGTTGTTTTAAACTCAAAGTTTATGCCTTTTTATAAGGAAAAGTGTAAAGATAGAGTGGCCTGAGCGTCTGCAGTTATCCTCTATACGACATGGTATCATGACGCGTGTTTCCTCTTACTCTGATATATAATTATATATTGAGAAAATGCGGGTTATAACAGCGCATGGTTCATATGGCTAGCTCATCGATCGTGGTTAATTCCTCCTGTTGTGCAAGATACTTGATGTTGTCAAAATAAAACTTCTGTTTGAGAGAGGTTGATGGATTATGTGGAGGTCTCTCACACGAGGCCGGAGAGAAATGTTAAGGCGCATGTGGTTTATGATTTGTTTGGCATGGTGGTTGCGGTCATGAACATAGGCACACAATGGTTAATTATGAACTGTGGTTGCGGTCATGAACGTAGCCAAGAGTCAACACTTAGTTCCCATCTTTGGACAGTTGCTCATCGCATGCAGTCCTTTGCATAAGAAGCATCCCCCTTTCGGAATGAAGGCTTTCTTCTTCTCCTCGTACTCCTTCCGAGAGTCATACCGCTGGAAGTTAGGCGTCTTGAAGTCACGCTTCTCTCCCTCACCTTTCCCTTGATCACCCTTTTCCTTCTTTGGCTTCGCTGCTTATGGGTGTCGTTGAAATTCGATAAGGGATTCAGCTGTGGCAATAGCTTCATCCAAGGTCTTGACATCTCGCCGTTGGAGTTCTTGCTTTGCCCAGCGTTGAAGACCATCCATGAAGAAGAATTGCAAATCTTCATCCGACAAGTTAGGGATTTGTAGCATCAAGGTGGTGAATTCTTTGACGTACTCCGCGATGCTTCCCTTGTGCATTAACTCCCTAAGCTTCTTCTTTGCTTCATAAACGACATTTTCTGGATGGAAATGTTGTTTGAGTTCACGTCTGAACTCCTCCCAAGTATCAATACGATATAAGCCTTTCTCGATGTCGGCCTGCTTCGTTCGCCACCAAAGAGAATCAACATCTGATAAGTAATAAGAGGCTTGTCGTACCTTAGCAGCTTCGTCGATGAGGTTACACCCCTCGAAGAATTGCTCTATTTGCCAAATGAAGTTCTCTACCTCCTTTGCATCTCGCTTGCCCACAAATGGCTTGGGCTTTGGAACCTCCATCCTTGGATTGCCCATTGCCATGTTGCCTCCACCATTAGCCACGGCTCGGCGACAAATGATGATTTCCTCCTTCATATCCTCAAAGACGATCTGCATCGCTTGAATGGTATCTTCCAACCTAGCAAAGCGTTCCTCCAACGCCGGGTGAGCATCAAGACAAGTTTGGGTAGACTCCCTGATGGACTCGAATTCTTCTAGAACATGGGCCTCAAGAGTTTCGAAGTTACCTTCCACCTTCCCAACTCGGTCGGCCAGCATCACGACGGCCTGATCCAAATGAGTTCCTTCCCGCGCCCTGCTACGATCCCTCTTCTTCCTTCCTTGTTGATCTACGACCTCCCTGCCGCGCTCGTCAACAACGCTTAAGTTGTTTGCCTCATTCGCCATAACAACACCACACGAACCAAACCAAACCTGGCTCTGATACCAACTGTCACGACTAGTCCCCTTGACTATGTCGCGCACGACCTTAGCTCTTCTTGCCACCCCTCGCAGCTAGCTAAATCAGCCTCACTCTAAGAAAACTGTGGTGGAAATGGGAATGAGAACAAGAACATAAGAGCACAAGTGCACAAGAGAAGAAGTAAGTCAGAGAACTCGAATGCTTTATCCACACTTGGATGGTTACAAATGAGGGGGCATTCCCCTTTTATAGGCCCCAAAGAGGTTTCCCTCCAAATCAAAGAATATTCTAGATCACTATTATTCTAGAGTATTCTATACAATTCTAGTATATACAAGAGTCATGTACTCTCTAAAATATTCCGCAATCTTCTTATGTACAAGATTCCGGATTTCTCTGGAATCTTCCCTTCTGTTAACCTCAAAAATGAGGAGAACGTAACAGCCGGCTTCGTCGGCTCCCGGGTTTTTTGTGCAATATGTTATTCAGGCTTGTTTGTCAATAAACATCCCAAATAACGGAGTTTGGCTGCTGATAGACCATTTTGGGGCGCACTTAGCAAAACCCAAAAGGCGGATTCTCATTATTACCAGACCTAGTAGGGAAAACTATATATAGACCCTGAAGGGCACCTTTGGAGAGCATCCAATTCTGTGGCATCTTCCTCCTCTGGACAATTCTGAAAAGGTACAACTTTGGCTTGGGAGGGGAAACGCTCTCAGATCTTCCGGGTGTGTGGTGGGACCTATATGTTGTAGCCAAGAGAGCGGGCACCCCGCATGAACTCATGCTTTCGCGTATCAATCCCCAGGCCAACAAGTCCTCGATGATGTTTGCAAGAGCTTCCCGCTCCTGTGGCCCCATCCGATAATGTGGTAAGTTAGGAAGATCCGCCCCTGGTATTAAATCGATGTGGTGATGAATGGAACGAAGGGGTGGCAGTTCTAGTGGTAGATCCTCCGGCACGATGTCCTTGAACTCCTCCAACAGTAGTTGTAGGTTTGTGGAGGACAAGACATTTTTATCTTCAGCTGCAGGGCCTTTGATCAACAACATAAACACTTCTTGCTCTCCAAGAGCTTTGATTTCAGCGCAAAATGCCTTTCCATCAAGAAAGAGGACTGACTGTCCACCTCCCGTCGGCTCTTTGTTGGGCATTGGTAAGCTGCATTCTGGAAGGAGGGCTATCTGTTTTCCATGCCAATTGAATAGATAGGTATTGTTGCGGCCCTTATGGCGGGCGTCCACATCGTATTGCCATGGCCGCCCCATAATTAAATGACTACAATCCATGTCTACAACATCACACCGAATCTCGTCGCGGTAGGACCGTCCCAATGAGAGAGGCACGCGACAAATTTGGGAGACTTGTACTTCTCCCCCCTTTTCGAATCCAAGCAATGGAGTACGGCGCCGGATGCGGTTCCATTGGTAACTTTAAATGATTTACCAGAGCAAGGGATACAAAGTTCTCAGCGCTCCCATTGTCAATAATCAACCCGCACACTTTAGTGTTGACGGTGCATTTGGTGCGAAAAATATTATGGCGTTGAGACACTTCCTTCCGCGGGGCATAGAGTACCCACTGCACCACACAACACACCTCTTCCCCTTCATCCTGTCCGACAAATTCGTTGATTGCATCGTCATCATCCTCCGTAAAATCAGCCCCAAAACAGCCCGGCTCTACTAAGTGCACCGGCCTTCTCGCCGGGCAGACATTCGATCGATGACCCATTTCATGGCACCGATAACATTTGACACCGGTGGGCTTGGCATATGGGTTCTTCACTGACTCCGGTATTTGTTTCGAGCCGGCTGCGACGTCCGGAATTGATTGCTTTGGTTTGGCCGCCGGAAACGCGTCTTCCCTAAATCGCTCGCAGCGAATTTGGGCTTGTCGGGTAGTCATTCTGCCCAACTGAAATTCTACCTTGAGAGCCATATTATGGGCTTCATGTACCGTCGTGATTGTTTGCAGGATAATACGGTCTTGTATGGGGTAGTCCAATCCATTGACAAATCTAGTAACCTGTTGAGCATCCGATTCCGACAGATTATTTCTTGCGGATAGGCGAAAAAATTCCGCCGAGTATTCCTCAATAGTTCGTCGATGTAGCCTGCAATTTTGGAGTTCCTGGAAGAGGAACGGTTCATAATCTGGAGGTAGAAACCTTCCCTTAAGCAGCTGCATCATACGATGCCAGGTACGCACCGGTGCGAGACCTTGCCACTGTCGGGTTGATTGCAATTGATCCCACCACGCCAAGGCCCCTCCTTTCAATCGGTATGCCACCATTTTAACCCGCTGATTTTCATCCACAATATCGAAGACGCTAAAGAATCGATCCACTTCCGACAACCAACCGATAAATTGTTCCACATTCATATTACCTGAGAAGGATGGAATGTCGGCCTTGAGGCGGAAATCATCGCAGCGAAAGTTGTTTTGGCGCCGCTCCGGGCGTGCGCCGAGGAGCTCGCCGAGACCTCCGTCCTCATCTTCGTCTTCAACCATAGCAGAGACGTGATGCGTCACCCCCGGATTTGCTGGCACCGCCGGCCGGCGAACCCGGTCTTGCTCCTCCGGAACTGTCACACCCTGGTTTTCGAGCAACCGAGTGATATCCTGAAGTTTCTGATTGAATCCCTCTTCGAAACGCCCTAATATGCGCTCGACTCGTTGGTTGACCGCTACAACATCTGCCGCCCACGGAGACTCGCCGGCAGGTACTCCTCCGTTTGCCATCTACGACAGCCAGGAACCCTCTGATACCACTTTATGTAGCTCACGCTACAATGCTGGAATCCACTAGAGTTCAGAAAATGAAAGGGGAAGTAGAACTCTCGGGCAACGCCGCTCCTTTCTAACCCACAATATTTCAATGTATTTCCAAAACTCAAAACTGCTGCCCTAAACAACAAAGCGAGCCTTTATACTTTCGGGCTCGCACAAACAAATACGAAATAAACACGAACTAAAACACGGTACGATACGTAAGCAAATAAAACGAGCGACACGAGCAGAACACGTATCACGACACGAATAAAAGAAAAGAACATATGCCTGAAATCTGTGAGGCCTAGGCCGCCTTTCCCCGCATTTGACGGTCGCGCTGCTCCATGTAGTTTGCCGAGATGCGCTATACATCAGCAAGTCCGGATCTTTCAGACCTTCGAAAGTTGTTTTCCTTACTCTCATTTGGAGAGGTAGATTGTTGACCTTTTTTCTGACCTTGTTAATACTATGAGTTCGTGTCAGTTTGTTGGCGCCCATAGTATGAATTATTTTTGTGTTCGACTGTATCTTGCCATTTATGCCACTACTGTTGTCTTGTTGTTAATGCAAATGTTCTCTGGGAAAGATTTATGTTATGATGCAAAGTAATTATTTTATATACTAAAATCTGTAGATGGCTAGGGTTTGCTCAAGGCTCAAGATAGTCCACAATGCCTCATCAAGTGTGGAATGAGTATTTATAGTATCTCCAGCGTAGAGCAATTCCCTAGTGACACGGAACCCATTAGGTCGTTCCGAGTCGGTCCTGACACGCGCGGACATATCATTATAAATAGAACTAACAATCTCCTCCTATGTCCGCGGTATACCGACGTTGGAAAAGGGTTGGTGTGTGTAATGTTCAACCAGTTCGACTTATTACACAACCGTGTCCGTAAGTACCTGTTATAATATATTGGACTGAAAGAAAACAGTAGTATGTATGCACGCATAAGTATAAAGCATAAACCAGGCAGCATCACATAAAAGTCAAGAGTACAATCAGAGAAATAGGTACCAGAAGACCTAATGTCTCGTGACTAACAAAAGAGCATAAATAGTCCAAACAAAAACAAGTAAAAAGAAAAGAGCTAAACAATGCTCTAGGCCAAAGAAAGTAAACCAAACATATACTCTAATAGTCATCATCCAGCAGGTCATCCTTCTCAGGATCCCAGTCTGCATGTGCTCCTCCTGCAGCAGCTCCTGTAATTTCCAACAAAGAATTTCATTCAGAATGAATTCAGATATGGAAAATGTACATGTATCTAGTTCTGTTTATAAGAACGTAGTACTTAATTATGCTTAAGAGGATATTTTGTGGAGTATTTCAGTTTTAACCGCAGAATCCATTAACTGTTTCCAAACGAAACGATATCAGACTTCTGGACAAACGCAGCTATATCTGTGTTCCTATGTGTGATATCCTGGTTACTGTTCTTCTAGGGTTAATTGGAACTCATCAAATGTGGAATGGAACCAATCAACAGGAGAAGGTCCAAAACAAGTTAGATCGTGTTATCAAATGTGGAATAACACTCTCCTCCAAGTTAAGGAAGACGAATCTGGATGAGGTTGTTATCATCAAATGTGGAATGAAACAACCAACCAGAAATTCGTACTCAGCAACCAAAACACCAACGGAGCACAATATGCTAGATTTGACAAAGGAAAGGAATCAAAACATTCGGGCTTAGGCTGGTTTCAAACCGCTTTGAGTTCCATTTCCCCCACTGTTTTAATTGAACGGTCTCGGGGCATTCCTTTTGTCAGTGGATCAGCTAGATTATCCTTCGATCGCACGTCGACCAAAGTAATAACGCCTTGTTCTTTAAGATAATTCAATAGGGCGTGCCTCAGTCGTACATGTCGTCTCTTAGTGTTAAAGAGGACATTCTTTACAACTTGGACTGCTGCCTGATTATCACAGAACAGGCTTAGAGAATTGATTTGAACTCTAGACAAGGGAATGTCTAAGATCAAATTCCTGATCCAGTCTGCCTCTTCACCAGCTGAAGCTAAGGCAAATAACTCGGCTTCCATGGACGACAAAGCTATGCATGTCTGTCTCTTGGACTTCCAAGTAACTGCAGCGCCACCTAATGTGAATATGAATCCACTTGTGGACTTGCTGTTTGAAACTTCTGAACACCATGAGGCATCAGAGTACCCTTCCAAAGTAGGAGGGTGACCAGTGTAGCACAGAGCGTGGTCTTGAGTACCTTTGAGATACTTCATCAGCCTATCTAGGGCATCCCAATGCTCTTTGCCTGGACTACTGGTAAAGCGACTTAGCATGCTTACAGAGAAAGCAATGTCAGGTCTAGTGCAGCTTGCAGCGTACATGAGACTTCCAATGATCTTTGAGTACTTGACTTGGTCAATGCTTGTTCCTTCATTCGGACTCAGCTTGACATTCGGATCAGTGGGTGTTTCAACAGGCCTACAATCTTTATAACCCCAGGTATTAAGAATCTGCTCTATGTAGTGAGCTTGACTCAGAGTGACACATCCCTTGTCTACTCTTACTTTCATACCTAGTAGGGTATCAACGGGACCAAGGTCCTTCATATCAAACGCTTTGGCGAGAGCGGACTTAATATCCCTCACGACAGCTAGGTCTGACCCCAGGATCAACATGTCATCCACATAAAGGCATATGATGACAGTTTGGTTCGACATTGAGCGGTAATAGAGACACTTATCTGAAAGACTGGACTGAAATCCAAAGCTCTTTACCACTTGGTCAAACTTCATGTGCCACATCTTAGGTGCTTGTTTAAGCCCATAGATGGATTTATCGAGTTTGCACACTTTGTCCTTTAGATCTGCATGGACATAACCTTCAGGTTGTGCCATGTAGATCTCTTCATTTATCTCTCCATTCAAAAAGGCCGTTTTCACGTCCATCTGATGGACGATGAAATTCTCGATAGAGGCTAAGGCTAGAAGAATTCTAATGGTGGATAGGTGACACACAGGTGAATAGACATCAAAATAGTCGATTCCCCCTTGTTGTTTATAGCCCTTTGCTACTAGACGTGCTTTGTATCTGGCTATAGACCCATCGCTATGTAGTTTCTTCTTCAGTACCCACTTGCATCCCAGGACTTTAGCTCCTTTCGGTAGGTCCACTAGATGCCAGGTATTGTTTTGTAGCAGCGAGTTCATCTCATCGTCGATGGCTTCTGCCCACATTAATGCATCTCTTGATCTCATCGCTTCCTGATAAGAAAATGGATCATCCTCTAAGTGGTAGGTGACGAAGTTCTCACCAAAATCCTTAGGGATTCTATCTCTTGTAGATACTCTAAGAGGAATAGGCTCGACCTCTAGAGGTTGGGGAGCAGTGCCAGAGGGGCCAGCTTCGGGTTCTACCGTAGACTCTGAGATCATGTCAGTAGATCCAGGAACGGTCAGGCCATGATCTTTGATAAATTTATGCTCAAAGAAGATAGCATCTCTAGACTCTATCACTGAATTTGTGGATAGATCCAGAAATCGGTCAGCTGCACTGTCTTCTGCACTGCCTAGATAGACACAGGTTGTCGTTCTAGGTCCCACCTTAGGTCTTTTAAGGTCTTGTATACGCACATAAGCGATACAACCCCAAGTCTTAAGAGTGTCATATCTACAAGGATGGTCGTGCCACAACTCATAAGGAGTAGAACTGAGCTTTGAGTGAGGCACTCTATTCAGAATGTGATTTGCAGTAAGGACTGCTTCCCCCCAGAAGGAATTGGGCATGCCAGCGGTCAGGAGCATAGAATTTAACATCTCTGTTAAAGTTCTATTCTTACGCTCAGCAACGCCATTTGATTGGGGTGAGTAAGGAGCTGTAGTTTCAAGGATTATGCCCTCAGTGGCACAGAACTCCCTAAACCCAGTTGCAGTGTATTCTCCTCCTCGATCACTTCTAAGTCTCTTAATCTTCAGATTTAACTGTTTTTCTACCCGAGATTTGAAGATTTTAAATGTCTCGAATGTCTCGTCTTTCGATTTCAATAGGTAGACATGACAAAATCTGGAGAAATCGTCAATGGAGGTAATTAGATACTTCTTTCCCCCTCTAGTGGCATGACTCCGAAAGTCACAGAGGTCGGAATGAATCAATTCCAAAAGTTGTGTGCTCCTAGAAACGGTCTTGTAAGGGTTTCTAGTTATTTTAGTCTGGGCACAAACCTCGCACCTATCAAACCGAATAGAGAAATCTAACGGAATGTTGTGACTCTTAGCTAGATCACGCATCTTCTTGTAGTGAACGTGTCCAAGTCTATTGTGAAGTAGCTTTGGAGCTAATAGAGACGAACTCACTTGATTTATGCACTCATTTTCTAGGCTAAGTCTATACATTCCATTGATTAAGTAAGCGCAACCAAAGTAGTGTGAATTAACAGACAGTGTTATTCTACCGCTAATGGTTGTGAAGGACATTCCGGACTTATCTAACAGGCTCATAGAAATTAAATTTTTGATTAAATTAGGAACTAATTTAACATTTTGCAAAATTAAAATTTTACCTGAAGAGAGGACGAGCTTTGCCGTCCCAGCATGAGTGACGACTGTCGCTCCTCCATTGCAATTCTCAACTCTGTCTCGGACTGCTCTGACGTCAGTGAGAAGACCTCTGTCATTTGTGACATGACAGGTGGCACCGCTGTCCAGCCACCACTCAGAGGACGCACTGCGGTGATTGCTCCCGATCATAGCCACAAAGGACTTGGGACCAGAAGTATCGACCACCATGTGTGCCGCCTGAGGTGGAGCTTCATCCTTTTGCTTCTTTGGACCCCTACAGTCAGCAGCCCAGTGACCCCACTTGCCGCAGTTGTTGCATTTACCCTTCTTCCTTTTGAGAGAAGGCTTCTTGACAGCCAACGGGGCAGGAGTGTCAACTTTAGGTGTCGGGGGCTTCCGAGGAGGCTTATTAGGACGAGAAACAAAGTTGACAGCCTGTGGGGGCTGAGCAACCTGCTCCGCGTTCTTTCCAGCGATGTTCTGGTCCTCGATGTGAATGAACCTTTTGAGTTCATCTAGAGTAATCTTCTCCTTCCGCCTGTGCATCTCCGTCTTGAATGTCAGCCACTCCGCAGGTAGCTTGCTCAGGATCAAGTACACGAACAGGTTGTCGTCCATCTTCGACTGATCGCCCTCCAGTTTGTTGCGCAGATTTTCCAGCTCTATGATTTGGAAGGTGATCGGCAGGTTCGCCTTGAGGCGGAAGTTGAAAAACTTCTCCCCAATGAGCGATTTGGACAACACCTCCTCCATCTGAAAATGCGCGTTGAGACGATCCCAGATCTCCTTTGCGGTCTTGTAGGCGTGGTAGGTCAGTGCGAGACGAGGATTGAGGGAATTCAACAGGTAGTCCCTGCAGAAATCCTCATCCTTGGTCCACTGATATTCGTCTACGCCCTCGCCAAAAGATGCAAAGTCGCTCTGGACAGTGTAGAAGATATCGCGTTCCTTCATTCCTAGTTGGACTTGTATTTTCCAACTGAGAAAATCGGACGCGTCGAAGGACTGCAGCTTGGTAACGTCGAGTGCACTTTTCTTCGACATCGCAACAAAATTCTAGAACAAGAAACTGAAATAGAGTCACCTGATTCGTGCGGAGACGACCGGGGAACTTCGGATCCAATCCAGAAATATACTATAGTTTTCTGCTCCTCCTCTCCAACTGCACTGTAATAGCGGCAACCACCAAAAACTTTGGAGAGGATTGCTCTTGGGTCTGATGCACAAGATCTGAACGGCGACAGAACTCCCTTCCTGCCTTCAGAATACAACAATAAGTAGCAAATCTGATTCCTGGATGGGCAAGAAATAGGCTGGTGCAGCGACAGATCCGGCGTGAAAATCCTGGATGGCAGCAGGGCTCCTCGCCAAGAACAGATCCAACAAGAACAGATCAGCGACAGATCTCACTGCCGGAAGAGAAAACGTGATGGCCCAGCGGAAGATCTCCAGAAAATCAGCGAGAAGTTGCGACGATGAGATCAGCACACGATCGAGAACCCTAACAACAAGCTTAGGGCAGCGACAGGATGAACGATCTGCGACGACAGGAGCAGCGAACTGCGACACCAGATCTGGAAGAACTCACGATTGTCGAGCTCCCTGCTTCTTCACGAAATGCAGATCTACGATTCTTCCTCGATCGGCACAGGAAGACGATCTCCTTCACGATCAGCACAAGGAGGCGCGATCTCCTTCACGATCGGCAACCACAGGCAGCGTCGAGTTGTGAAATCGCGAGCGGCGCAGAGAGAAAAACGGGAGCGGGAGCAAAAAGGATTTGTCTTCCTTAACGGGATCTGGATCGAAATCACAGATCGACGATCACTGGATCTCCTCCTCTAGGAACACAAACCGCGATCTGGAAGAAACCCCTAGAACTGTGATCGATCTGGAGAAGAAACGACCGAGCAGAAAACTCACGATCCTTGCACATTTCCTCATGCACATGACATCTCTTTAACTGTTATCATTCTATTTTGAAAGCTCGTAAAAGATCCCTTTTACTTATACTAAATTTAGAAGATGCATATCATCAGAAGGTTGGTTGAGTCATCATGCTCATGTATGATAAATTAAATTAAATTATGTATTTTTCCGTTGCGCATATCCATATTTTCTTATTTGTAGACTAGTTAATCCACTAAATCGAGGGACACGATGTTTGAAACCCCCAAACTTAAATGTTGTTTTAAACGCAAAGTTTATGCCTTTTTATAAAGAAAAATGTACAGATTGGGCGGCCTGAGCGCCTGCAGTTGTCCCATGTACGGCGTGACATCATGACGCGTGTTTTCTCTTACTCTGATATATATTTATATATTGAGAAAATGTGGGTTAATTGTGACAACGCATGGTTCATATGGCTGCAAGATACTTGATGTTGTCAAAATAAAACTTCCGTTTGAGAGAGGTCGATGGATTATGTGGAGGGCTCTCACAAGAGGCCGGAGAGAAATGTTAAGGCGTATGTGGTTTATGATTTGTTTGGCATGGTGGTTGCGGTCATGAACGTAGGCACACAGTGGTTAATTATGAACTGTTGTTCGTAAATGACAGAGCTCATCTAAGAAACTTCATTCACTTCTATATTCAAATTTACTTCTTTTTTTCTTGGGGGCGGTCATAATCGCTGGCGTAGTCTCAAATTGTAGGACTTTTATATATATATATTGATGTATTTTATAATTTTAAAAGGTAGAGAGTTGCAATCTAATCATCTATAAACAAAAAATAAAAAAATATACTTTTTTTATAAATTTATATATGATAGAATCCTGATAAACAGACATTAGTGTTAATAATTAAAACTTTGGATTTTTAATTCATCGAGAGGAATCTGAATCTGAAAATTGGGTGCATGCATGGGGAAAAAGAGAAATTAATATACCAACGGAGACATCAAATAAGGACCCATCAACAACTCCTTTTCTATTCTCCATAATAATAATTAAGCCGTGGGATTTGGGAGAAAAAAAATGCAACTGGTGACAATTATAATATGCTGATTTAATTTGAAAGTGTAAGTATATATCATATAATATTAATGGAATATGTATGATATCTCTCATGTATAGAATTATATCATGTTAATGGTCACCGATATATTCATTAATGTATTAGTGTGGGGCATAGATAGTGCCTTTAAAGTACTGGGGTCACCCTTGACCCTTATATTGTAGAGGAAAGAAATTTTAAAAGAACTGTTGTAATCTCTAATTTTTTATGACCGAGACATTTGACCCCCTGTCGAAAGCATTTGCAGGAGGTCAAATGTCTTGGTTATAAGAAATTAGAGGTTATAACAGTGTTTTTGAAACTTACATGAAATCAAATATATTTTCTCTATAATATAGAAGTGTCAGAGAAATTTACCCCTTTATCAGCCATCTTTTCACTTTCTGCAAATAATTATTTATATTTTATTTTTAGTACTTTTTTACATTAGCTTCTATCCCGTTTAAAGTTTTGTACTTTAATTTATTTTGATTTAATTAATTGAATTTTAAGAGTAAATAAAATATATAAATATGATGACAAATAAAAGCTATAAGAAAATTGAAGAAAAAATGAATAACTTGGAAATTTTGTTTATACGCTACTCTCATCTATGATTATCGCGCGTATCAGACCGTCGGTTCCTGCAAAAAAATAATGATTGATCAAAATATGACCGTATGTCAATAAATATGATCGTATTTCAATATGACTATATATTCGTAAAAAAAATGCTCCGACGTAGGATCACCGATAGGACGATTATACGAGTAACGCACCGTGAGAATGATATCATATTTATTGTATATATTAAGCATGAAAAATTATGAAGCTGCAAAACATAAATAAACTAGTAGGACTTCTGGGCCACTTCATCAATTGTCTCTGTACCCATAGAGAAATTATTTAAGTCGCGGCCGCCTCAGCGGGGAAAATTTGTATGTAGAGGGACATCCTATACACATTTTAGGAATCCAAAGAAGTGATTTTAAAGGTCTGTTTGGCGTAGTGTTTTTGCTCTAATGAGTTCGGACAAAAACGCCTTAATCACAAAATATGTGTCTGGAATGAAAACTGCCAAAAAAAACTTGTTTTTAACATGAAAGTAGATAAAGTTTATCGTGGCCAGATCTGCTCGCAAACCTCTTCATAGTTGTTAGTTTGTGGAGCCCGACTGTGTTAGGTGTACGAGACACTCAACACGATTTCACCGGTCTTGTTTTCGGCCTTGTTTCGGCCTAGGCATTTATGTAACCCTAGGCATTTATGGACACTCAGCACAATTTCGTCGGTTCCTGCAAAAATTACATAACCCTAGACATTTATGTAATTTTCTTTCGCTGTTATTCTTTGGGTATAAAAAGTCTTGTTTTCGGCATATGGTTAGTAGTGGAGAGAAACCTGAGGATGAGCGGCGGAAGAGGAGAGATGTATTTTTTTTTTATCTTTTCTTCATGGTGGATTTTCTGTGTCGGGTGTTTGTGGTTTTTTCCCCGATCTGTGGGGTTTTTCCACGTTAAATCCTTGTGTGCTTTTTCGCCTGATTTTTCTGCGATTCTTGTGTGTTTTGCGGACGTCATTTCTTTCCCTAACAATAATCACCGCATTTATGACCGCCACTATTGAATTTTTGAAATTCTCAAAAAATTTCCTTCAATTTTTTTTCAAGTCGCCGCATTTCTCCGTTGAATATCTTGCAGGTATCTTAAAAAACAACCTTTAAAAAAATTCTTTTTTAAAAGAAAAAATTTGATGAATCCAAAAAATCGGATGATGACGACCTAAAAACAAGTATTTGATACTCTAAACACGAGCATCAGGCCAACTCCTGCAGTTTAATTTCTCTAGCGTTAGGCGTAGGGCGAAGCTTAGCCAAATGGACGCCACGTTACGGTGCAGTTCACCGACATGACACCGCCATTGGGCCCAAAGGACCTGGTCCTATGTGCTTACATCTGCCCATATTTATCTTTATTATATATAAGCGAAGAGTAAAATGGATATGGTGTAACTTTTGGATGCCCAAAATACCCTAAAAAACCCTCTCCTGTAAACCTAAAGCTTGGTTTTTTCGGTCATTTCCACTCATTTGACCTTTGACTCGCCAATATAACTCCTCCCGCCAGGATTTGACCCACGCCCCCATGCTTTCACCTATTCTTCTTCAATAATAAAGTATGTCAGCGAGCCTGCAAATCTTCTCCCACACGACAAGCTCCTTCTGTGTTCTGCCACCCGCCGAAAGCAGCACGAACCTCCCCTCGACAGGCCCCGGCAGAAAGCAGCAGGTATACCTCCTCGAGAGAGCCTCATGCAAGTCTCCTCCTCCACAGATCCTGTAGCCGCTCCCTCTTCGATCGCTCCACCAAGCGGTGCCGCATCGCCGAGTTCCAACCTCCTCCGGCACGGATCTTCCATACACTGCATCTGAAGCTGCTAGTCGCTCTCGGCAAGCCCCCCATCCCAGCTCATTTTCCTCCTAGATCTGAAGCTCCGGTTACCCTTGGATCTGAAGCTCATTTTACTCCTGAATCTGAAGCACCGGCTGCCAGAAATCGAAAAATCTGCCCCGGGATAGTCGCATTTCAGCAGTTGTTCGCTTTCGTCGATGGGTTAGCATTGCGACTCTCAAAATTCAATTCAGATTCGAGCTCCCCTATCTTCCAGTTCAGATGCGAGCTTGAACATGAAGGTTAGCATTTCATATATATCGTTCTTTTCATCCAAATTTCAGAGAAACCGTAGGTTTTGTCGTTATATATATCCTGGAAGGTGCATAATTAATTGTAGCCTTAGATAAAATTTGCAACTTCATGTTATTTATGCTTTGATATCATTGCAAGTGAAGGTGGAGAACAAACTTGATCATGCATGCACATAAGCTGTTTGTGAAAATGACTGAATAACGATGCACTTCAAATTTTAGCCTGAAAAGGTAATAGATGAACCCACTTGCTTTTGTAACGATGCCTCCAAGACATGTAAAGTTGTATAGTTTCAGATATTTTATGTTTTGAAATAAATTTTAATTCTAACACCCCCCCACTAAATGTCATTTATTGAATGTCATTTATTGAATATTTTTTGCCCCATTAATACTTTTCGCGCATGATTCATGCGCCTTCACATGAAGTGGAATGATAGGATGGAATTTGATCATACGTAAAAGTATGTTTGAAGACAATGATGTTTTTAGGGGTGACCAAATATTGAAACAGTCATCTGTCCTTATTGTACTCCCCTCATTATCCATTAATATGAGTTTAATATTTGTATGTACTTTTATTTGAATATTATTGTAGGGGAACAATTAAGGGTGCGTCGAAGAGGAGTTTTAATGAAAAATTATGGGTGCACTCCGCAAATCTCTCAATCGTGTCTCCCTCCTTAATTATGTTTTGATGAGAAGAACCAATTAATATTTTCCCCCATGATTTATGCCCCTTTACTATGACATTAGTTGCATGGAAGCTGGATTATTCTCATAAATTGTATTTTAAAGTATGGATTTGGGTGATCGTTACCAAAGCAGGTCAAACTTTCGTATAATATTGCACTGCCATCCATGGTCATTTTTCTTGGAATGCAATTCATTTTTAGCACATTTAGATACATACTCAAATTATTTTGCCCCACACTCATAATTCTTATAATTTTGAGTTTTCTTTGTTGAATGTCGTCCAAGCTATACGATTATAAACAGCATTGCAGTTTTTAAGTTATTAACAATGGTGTGCAAGAGGAAGACTTAATGTCAAAATTATTTCTACCCACGTAGGCTGAACTTATATGAAATCATGGTGCCGATTCAGATGAAAGTCATAGTTTTTCGTCACGGAACTCCTGCTGCAATATTTATTTCATTTTTAAACTTAATGATGTGTAAATTTGCTCTAACCATCGGAAGCCACAAATATTTGAGATTGCGCATGTAAAATGTAGTTTGTTCTAGAAAGTAGTTTGAGTTCTAGAAGTTTGTTCTAGAAAGTAGTTTTAGCTCAAGCTAACTGAAGCATATCTTCAGTCAACGTCTCCTTTATAGTTATAATATTTGTATCCATGTACATGTGTTTTTTTAGGTTGCTATTACGATAACCAATTGCACTCATTATTATAATTAATTCCTTTTTTCCTAAAACATATGCAGAGCATCAAATGAGCATCATGGAAGTGATCGTGCACTGCCTGGCTACGGATGTATTTCAATTGTGATAAGCTAATCTTACTCATGTATCCAGGTATTTTTCCACTTCGCAACCTACCCTACCCAATCATTTTATTACATTCTTTTTTATGGATCTTCTGCCTACAGTTTTTTATTAAATTCTTTATTTTAATCATGGTGCTAAGTTTACATAATTTATTTATGCCTCAAATGAGAAAATATATGGAGATTCGTAACTCCATATAACATTGTTCCATTTGATATCTATTCAGATTGATTCCATGCCATAAAGTTACCACAATCATAGGTTCTGCTGAAAAATTAGGGCGCTCGCTTTTTGGTGGTCCTTTGAACAATGGTAGAAGAAAATCCGCAAAAAATTGATGATTCCCAACAGTTCGCGTGTTCACTCTGTGGTGCAACGGCAGTTATAACCCCCACGCCAAATAGAGAGCCAAAATATATATAAAAAGTGGTTTTGCTGGTTAAAAAACATAAAAAAAATTTATATTGCTACAACTATGACAGATACTCAAATGAGAAATCTGTGATTTACAACTATAGTACCACAAGTTATAAAAAATGTGTGATTTATTCTCTCTTTCAGTTACTCAAATGAGAAATCTGAAGCAAGACATTCATAGGCTATTTTGTCTGAGATAAGTGCAGAGTCAATATCAACAGCTCCAGTGGTACTCTGTCTTTTTAACAAATTACCTTTCCCCCCTGTTATTATAGCATAACAAATTGTGCAACATATTTATTATCTTTATAAATCACTCTGTAGGAGGCGACGGGTATATAAATAATATCTGTCGATCAATGCGGCAAACTGGGAAGATCTTTGGAGAGTGAAGTGCAGAACATATGCAAAAAAGGAGATGATTGTAGATTATATACAATATTGACGTTTGTAAAAAAAAAGAATGGAGAGATAAGTACAGATTAAAAATTATATCTTTCTGTTTCTAATGCTTCAAAACATGCATTCTACAACATTTATTATTCATTCCAATTTGTTACAAATTGTAGAACCATATGATTCCATGAACATTTATTATTCATTCCATTTATTATTCATTGTTTTATCAGAAAGATCATTCTAATTTGTTCAGGAATCTAAGGATGCAGAAAGTAAGGATGCAATAAAAGGATAACAATTGTTTTAAGAATCTCCTTCATGATTTTAAAATTAATCTTATGCAGAAAAATACTGTCCTAAAATTAATTTTTAATTATGGTTTTGCTCCTATGTCCTCATTTCTCTTTTCAATGCCACCTTCTAATTTTAGGTTTCAAAACATAATTTCAATACTTTTTCCCTCTCAAGTCTTCCTTGCGATCAACTTCTGTAATTTACTTTTATACTTTGTTGAGGTACTAACTACTATGTTGTACTTATTTCGATCTTTTCTTGAATGAAATAAGAAAAAACAAACTTAGTTAAACTAATGTACTAATCCTTTGAGAAATTTTGACCAACTAATTGGAACATATTCTCTAAAAAATATTTATGGATTTCAATAGAATTGTATGAAAAGAATTCTGAACAACCACCCACGAGCAATGTCACCCACGACCAATTTTGCCCCACTATCAATGTCGCTCCCACGATCAATGTCTCCCTCACGACCAATGTCACCCACCCAGACCAATGTTGCCGCCCACGACCAATGTCCCCGCCCGCGACCAATGTTGCCCCGCGATCAATGTCACCCCCCCCCCCCCCCCCCCCCCCCCCCCCCCCACGATCAATGTCGCCCCCTATCAATGTCGCCCCCCACGACCAATGTTGCCTCCCACGACCAATATCGCCGCCCACGACCAATGTCGCCCCCCCACGATCAATGTCACCCCCACGACCAATGTCGCACCCCTGCACGGGGTCCCCCGTGCACGACTGCTCGTTTATTTTTAAAAAAACTAATGTTTGTAGAAATCAATTTTCCTGCTGCACGTAGGGGGTGTTTGGTTAAGCGTTAAGAAGTACATATTATTATTTAAAGAGCAACGCAAACCAAACACGAACTTTTAGAGCAAATAGCTACGAGCATCGTGGACGGCGACGGAGATCGGCATTAAGTTCCAACCACAGGTTGGGAGTTGCGGCGGTTGCGAGTATGATCGAGAGAGAAAACAATGTGGGGACGAAGCTGGGAGAGCGATGGCAGGTTCAAAGTGGCAATAATATTGAAGATCGATCGGTGGAAGCTGGTAATATCGCGAGGGAGAGGAGTGACGGCTTTTACGTTCAACATTTAACAGAAAAATAATTAGGGACCGATTTCATTAGTTTGTGCAAGTTTGAGGATCAAATTCATTCAAACAAAATTAGGACTTATTTAAAAAGGCTTTAAAATTTAGGGACTGAATTAATAATTTTGCCTAATTATTCTGAAAAAAAAATGGGCTAAAAGGAGTAGGATGTGAAAGTATGAATATGCATGCATGTGAAAAGGGAGTTCCCTGTGAGCTTGGCTCCGTTTGGCGCGACGGTGGCGGTCTTGAACGTGGTGGTAAAATCGTCGTTCGTGAACGGACACCTAAGGAATTTCATTCACTTTATATATGTTCAAGTGGATGAAATTCCTGTTAGAAGGGGCGCTTTGGTGGGTGATACAAGGGGTTGAGTGCCCCTCTTATGGAGAAGGAGGTCGGGGGATCGAGGCCGAGCGTGCAATGCCTCGCCGACCTCAACAACCAGCCACGTGGCAGAAGAGGGTCTGTGTAACACATGATGGTCGTCAAAGATCATCGGGCGGGGTAAAATACAGTCGTAAGATCCGTGATTTAACGGTGAAGATTGTTTGCACAAATACCAGTATCTTTAAATATGGCTGTATTTTAGTTCAATCACGCGCATAAAGTCATGCTCGCAAAAAACAACTGTGTGATAGCGTATCCCGCACGATGATCTTTGATTCGTTACACGCACAAACAATTTTCTTCTGTTTGGCGTGACATTTTGAGAGCTACGCACCACTGCAATTTCAAAACCTGCGACAAACAAAAAGTTTAGGAGCTCCCACACGTGGAATTTTTTTTGGTCCGATAGGCGGACCTAGGGGAAGGTCCGCTCGGGCACCAAAAATTTGATTTTAATCTTACTAAAAATTATTTTTTTCTAAAATAAATTATAAAATATTAATTAAGATTTTTTATCTTCATGATCTTATTTTTCTTTAAAAAATGATTTTTTTTAAATCCGATTGGATATTTTTTTTTAAATTCGGTCGGATATCATTTTTTGAATTTTTTTAAATCATGAATTTTACTGGCGGTCTGATGTGTGATAGCACGATCAGATTTCAAACAGATCTTTCTCCCAGTTCTATCAAAATACCAAAAATTTTTCCAATTGAAAAGGGTTGCATGCAACTCTTCTCCTTCCACGGGTCCCCTTCGGCTAGTGGTGACCCGCAGCCGGAAAAGACCTGCCGTTGCAGCCCATTTTTATTAGAAAGTGATGCATAGTGCAACCCTTTTCCTAGAAATGGGCTTCATTTGCATCCCTTTTTATTAAGAAATGTTTGCGAACGCTGCCTTTTAAAACTAAGGTTTTGTTTGATTGAGCGGTGGCGGGAAGAGTCGGCTGGTCCAAACGGAGGGGTCAAACTGGAGGCACTGAGGCGGGGGTTGAAACGGAGCGGCGGCGCCGCTTTTCCTCCTTGCGTTTGGACCCGCAGCAATTGGGTTCCGGCCCACTACACACCACTATGAACTACGCCACCTAAAACCAAGAACAAACGGGTGGCAAACAAAGGTCAGCATGGGGCTGACCAATACAATGTAATGACCCATCCCCCGGACATTCTAACGGACTCCGGGGCGAGTACATCGCTCTCCTGCAAGTACGCACGAACCACCAAAATATGCAAAGCGAAGAACAAAGGGGCGCACTAAGCGTCACCTTCCAAACCATCATGCATGTTTTGTGGACACACCGGAATCGCATAATCCAAGCTCTAAAGATAAGCACAATAGTGCAAACGCGATACGAGTCATGAGATCGTCATTCGTCAACAATCGTAGTGATAGGAAGGACAAAGCCTACAACTGCCCTACAAGGAGTGACAGAGGTCTAGTTTACCTCACGCTCTCAAACATAGTGACAGGAGGGTCAAACCTACAACCATCAGAGCAAACATGACATGGGGTCCAACTTAACCCGCGTCCTCGAACGTAGCAACAAAGGAGGACACATAATCCAACACCCTCAATGTAACAATGAAGGGGGACTCATCACCCATGCCTTCCAACGTAACAACGCAGAGGGACTGATCACTCATGCCTTCCAACGTAACAACGAAGGGGGGCTCATTACCCACGCCTTCTAACATAACAACGAAGGGGGACCATCACCCACACTTTCCAACGTAGATTCTAAGTGTAGCCTTACGCGGCTCTAACATACATGGGCAACGTGTCGAAAGCTAAGAAAGCTCGTAAACACAACTACAGGG
This sequence comes from Dactylorhiza incarnata, assembly GCA_033032865.1. NCBI lineage: Eukaryota > Viridiplantae > Streptophyta > Magnoliopsida > Asparagales > Orchidaceae > Dactylorhiza > Dactylorhiza incarnata. The sequence goes on from JAWHQI010000066.1 coordinate 9,407,193, forward strand.
GGGCGAGAAACTCGCCTGTCCTACGAAAGCCCTCAAAACTCGTCGTTCTACTGGACCCAACGCAGGCCCTCCAAGGAACGGGGCTTCCACGAAGAAAGCCCACAAATTCCTGCAACACTACGACGGATATCACATGACATTCTCGTTTTGCGCACCTAGGGCTAATCGCAAAGCATATCACATAACATCGGGGATCTAGGCTTATCACCATGGTTAGGCTTCACACGGCATGCCTAAATTCATACTCGCACGTCGGACCACTGATGCACATTTATGCTGGGAATAGACACAATCGACCCGGTTCGCAATGAACCGGGGGAAACACACACCGCGTCCAATTGAAGACGGGTGACCCTCCTAAGCAAAGTAAAAACAGAAAATTACACCTGGGTCGCAATCCCACGCTCTGGCAGAGTCCCCGCTCTCTAACGCGTAGCAGAAGAGGGACTCTACTTGCAGTCCACATCAAACATATGTTGGGATCACAATCTCATGCCCTAGTGGAGCTAGCCCTCGTCCTCAATCGAAACGGCGTGAGGGGACTCTCATTGCACGGAACATAATCACATGCACAAAAATATAGAAAATACAGTCCTAAGATCGGGGAAAGGAATCGTTACCCTTGATACGTATTTCAGAGCAATTGAACAGTCACAACGGCTTTCTCTCGGTGATTTGAGCATCCAAATAGCTTTTCCACAACGATCTTCGACACAAACTTAATTTGACAATGCACTTCTCTATCTAATTTCTGTCAGCAGACGACTCGTAGATCTCGGCAAGAATGCTTCCCCACTTCACGATTAGCAGTCACACAAAAGGGAAATGCCCTAAGTGAGAACTTCTTTTCTCCCCTAGGAGGTGGTTTGGAAGGAGGACTAGGAAAAACTGAGATGCTCAACAATCCCCTCCTCAACTACCTCCTTGTCGGTCGGCATGCACACATAAGGAGGGATTTCTCTCCTCCTCTCACTGACGTCGGTGCAACAGCAACTAGGGCGGCACAGTTTCGATCAAAAGAAGAAGAAGTGAGGCTTCTTCATCGAGGGCTCGGCACAAGGGCAAAGGGGCTTCTGCTCTCTGTCGACACATAATGGCGACAGGGAGGTCTTCATCCTTTCTCTCTCTTGGCCGACATCAACTAGGCGACAGAGGATCTTCCTCTTCTTTCTCGGCCGACAACAACAAACATAGGATCGTCCTCCTCTTTCTCGGGCGACAACAACAAACAAAGGATCCTCCTCCTCGATCTCCCTCACGATCGGCGCAGGCGATGATGAACAGGAGTCCGACATCCCTCCTCCTTCCTCTTGATCGAGATTGACCAGAAGAATCGTGATGCCTAAGAGCGATCTCCTCCTATTCCCTTCCTCAACGACGCACGCATGGGAAGAGACGAAAGCGCTGGGAGGGGGGTCGGGTATATGCGTTGAGAGGTTAGGGTTTGAGTTTTAACCCAAATAATTATGCTATCCGCACTCCAAACCTATACCGGAACACTCATTACAAATTTTATTAATTTTTTGGGGTGTTACAATTCTCTCCCCCTTCCGAAAATTAATTTTGTCCTCGGTCGCAGAGATACACGACGTCAAAATTCAAACCGACGTGTGGTTATGGACCCACCTCATTTTCGTTGCGCTACTCGGATTTACACCTTCAGGAAGAAGATAAACGGTCTTAATCGAAGTAAAGTACCCAAATTTGTAGGTCATGAATAGCATTCGTATGACTTTTCAATGATCGGGAGACCGACTTAAATTCAGACATACACGTCGACGAATCTTCTCATACACTCTTACAAAGTGATTCTCCCATCACTTATACCATAACCACAAAGTCTTACGAACTTTCATTTCTAACGCTCCATAGTCATTCCATTATATCAAGAAGGGTTACACTCTTCCCAAAACGAGAGATTTCGACCTCTCATAGGAGAATCAAATCATTCCATTGATTTCAATTCCTTGCGAGTTCACTTACAACTCCAAACACAACAAGACTATGATGGTCCAGGAAGCCTTCAATTCGCAGTAATCAAACCAGAACATCACCTATATTCAACACATATAAACACCAACGCACTCAACGCAAAAAAACTCAAATCATTCTCAAGGATTTCCACGTTGGTGAACCCAACGGTCGGGTTGCTTTCCTGGTCGTCCAGGCTGTGTAGCTCAGTTGGTGATGAGGCTCGGTTGAAGAAGAGGATCAAGGAGGTTGCGGGTTCAATACCCCGCTTCAACAACCTGCCGCTGCTGAGAAATAGGCGCGGAGAGTAGGTTGGGATGCTTGGGCTGCAGCCCGGACGACTAGGATTGCCACATTGGTGAACCCAACGGTTGGGTTGCATGTCCTAGGGTCGTCACAATTATATATTTAAAAAATGGGTAGGTCAAATTTGGTTCATTCTAATAGAAATTCAATGATACAAATTAAGAGCATTTCAAGCATAACGGAAGACAATTGATTCTTTGTTTCTCTCCTCTACGTATAATTCCTCTCTCACTATTATTAGCCAAGTTGTTTATTAATCTTATTGTTTTACTGAAAAATGGTTTAGCTTAATTGTTGAATCTGAATGTTTCTATGATTTTTATTCCATTTCACTACTGTTGTTTTGTTTATGCCTTGGATTATACGTAACCCTCCAGAGCGCATTAGAAAATTGAAGAACAAATGAAGTATTGTGCTCCAGGGGCTGCAAGCAGCAGATGTACCACGGGGTCCCCCCATGCACTGTCACTCATTTGTGTGTTATATAAGGCTTTAGTCAAGGTTTTGTTTGTTATAAGGCTTTACTTTGTACTTTCTAATATTTGTGAAAATATGATCATTCTTTTTTCTTTTTGATTAAATTGTTGATAACCCCATAAATTTTTTAATCATGTCAATAAGCCCCCTAATTTGTAGAATAGGTGGATAAACCCCCCTTATCTTTTGCTTATTCAAGCTTATGGTCACTATTAGCACACCAAAAAATAATAAATAAACTTTTATTTTATTACTATAGTCGCACCCCCTCCTAAATAGCCAGTGAAAACCGAAACCCTTTTCCTGTGTTTCGCTAGGTTGTCAGACCCAAAAAGCTTTATGTTCCAATTTCTGGATGGCCCAAAAAACTCTATGTTCCAATTCTACGGGTAAATGATATGCTTTTCCGTACACCATTCTATAAGGAGTCACGCCTATGGGTGTTTTGAAGGCAGTCATATAGGCCCATAAGACGTCATTCAACTTAAATGTCCAATCCTTCCTAGTTGTACTAACCGTCTTCTCTAATATAGACTTAATTTCTCTATTGGAAACTTCGGCTAATCCATTGGTTTGCGGCTAGGGCCACCTTATGTGTTACACCATATTTTTTTAAAAATGTTTTAAATTGAGAAATGCAAAAGTGTGAACCTCCATCACTAACCATCGCCCTCGGAGTGCCGAATCTCGTTAATATATTAGATTTAATAAATTTGAGTACAACTTTGACATCGCTTTTCTGTGTAGCAACGACCTCTACCCACTTTGACACATAATCTATCGCTAGTAATATGTACAGATTTCCACCAGAATTCATAAATGGCCCCATAATGTCAATGCCCCATACGTCGAATACCTCCACCTCCTGGATGCTAGTCATTGGCATACTTACCCCCCGATGGATATTGCCCGTCTTCTGGCATCTATCGCACTCCGTGACAAACACATGTGCATCCTTAAATAATGTTGGTCAATAGAATCCAACCTCCAGCGCTTTCATAGTCGTTCGTTCTCCCCTGAAGTGTCCTCCGTAAGGAGATGCATGACACTTTTCTAGAATATCACAAATTTCTACTTTCGGCACACATCTACGAATTACATGGTCAGCACAAATCCTGAACACATGTGGGGAGTCTCATAGATAAAATCTAGCCTGATGAAGGTGTTGGAACCCGGATATCGGTCCAACCTATTCGAGACTTGGGGAGTAGCTTGAGTTATTTCTCTCTTCGTCAGATCCCTAGGTCTAAGTATTTCGAGCTAAGAACTGGCCCTCACCGGTTGATAGGTGGCTTCCTAAGAATGACCCACTGACTGCAGCGGGGAGGTCCCGCCACTAACACGAAAATCTCACTCGACTTCCCCTCCCAAAAACCAGAAGCTGAGCCTGTCTCAGACAGCACGAGGAAGAAAGTACAAGCCCTCCAAGGGGGTGGATCTGTGCTGATCTGAGACTTAATGGATCTGTGCTGATCTGAGACTTAATGGGTCCTAAAATAGACTTTTAGTGACGAGATTTTTCGTCACTAAAAGTTGGATTTTGGTCACTAAAGAGATTTAGTGACCAAATCCAGCCCATTACGAAGTGGTCACGAATGCCCCGCCACTAAATGTATTTAGTGACCAAAATGATTTTTGTCACTAATTGTACATATTTAGTGACCAAAATAATTACCGTTACTAAAAGAAGTTTTGGTGACCAAAGTGATTTGGGCACGAAATAAATATTTAGTAACCAAATTGAATCTGTCACTAAATGAAGTTTCAGTGACCAAAATGGTTCGGTCACTAAATAAATTTTTAGTGACCAAATTGATTCGGTCACTAAATGAAGTTTTGGTGACGAAATGGATTCGTTCACTAAATGAAGTTTTAGTGACCGAATTAGTTCGGTCACTACATGTGCATTTTTAGTGACAAAATTTTTGGTCACTAAAGTGACAACACAATTTAAAAATTTGTCACTAAATTTTATTCAATTTCTAAGAAAACATCATATAATTATTTCATTTACTATTCATTAGAATTCAATATTAGACATACAAACACAAGAATAAATTAAATACCCAATCAGTTTGCTGAATATAATTTTTTTATTAATAGAGAAAAAAGAGGGTGGGAGATAGCCCAAACCCCTCATTACAAGGTAATATTTTTTTCAACTATAATTAAATTGAATACATAAAAATATATCTATAATAAAGAAAAAGGTCTCAAGCTCGACGTCTCAGGATGGCAAAGGTCTTGCACTCGTCCATCACCAGCTGAAGGCTGTACTAAACGCAACCTTCTTCTACGTCACGACAAGCAACATCCTGAGTATCCCTCTCCCGTACGACCAACTCCGACCGATATCCATCCCCTACCTCCGGATATTTATGATCTCCATCAACAACTCATCCACCCGCTTCTTCAACGACTTTATCTCCCTTTGAAACTTGCTCCGAATGATGTAAAGGCAAGAGTGTTCCTGTGAAAACAAGAAAGAAATCAAACGATTCAGTATTATAATAGTATAAAAAAAGAGTATTATGGGCGGAACAATAATATAAAACTAAGTGCACAAAACAAGCAAGTAAAAAATACAATGCACCATAAATCACAGCTCCTAGCGCTAAACAAACATTTCAATATAATGGTTGTACAGATTTCTCATTTATCACCAGGCATTCAGGTAGGCTATAAAATCCGATCTTGAGTTAACCAAATCCAGACTCAAGGTCAGCATGAAGTCATTTGACCCCAGCTTAGGCATGGTTGTTTAATTTCTATTTGAGCTCAATCAAAAAATATCCTCAGAAAAACTCTTTAGTCCAAAATGAATACTTCTAATGAAATGAACTGATGTCTAACATTAATTTAAATCATATTATAAGCATATGCATGTATATTCTTTGAAAAATGATAGATGTTGCAACTCTATATCAAGCTAAATCGATTTGGTTTAGACTCGGCTCAATTCAAGTTTCATTTGAGTCGAACTTGGCCCATTGGTAGGGTCATTAACTATGATCTAAACAAAGGGAAAACAATAAATATGTAGAGTGGTCTTCATTCTTTGGGAAAACTTCAAACTCGAAATTTCTCATCCTTGAAATCAACATCCAACACAACCTAGGTGTCTTTGCCCAGGTACTATAAAAAATAGAGAGAACCAAAATAACAGAGATAAGCTTTAATATGCATATCATCAATTTCAAGTCCACATGTCTACCAAAAGAAAATAAGCAAAAGAAGATTGAAAGTTGGGAGGTGTTGCGACCGTCGCCTGACTGCGGAACGCATGAACGTGGCCTCCTTTCTAATTCTTTCTGCAGGTTTCTTTCTTCCTGCGTTTAGCAGAATGATGGCCACTGGGCACCGAACAACCGGCACCAATAGGCCCTAAATCAACAGCCAACCTTGTAACTTACTTACATTTAGATTTAAAGATTTTATCTATGAAACTGGATCATTCCTGAACATTTGAAGCACCTGAATCTCCTCTATTGTTGCAGGTTCTGCTGATATTATCTTATTTTAATAGTATTTATAAAGACAGCATTGAAGAAGAGGAGCCTCCATTATCACCAACTTATTCAGCAATGAGCCCTCCACCGACTGCAAGCAGACCCTTACTATAGTGTTATTTCGCACTCAGACTTTTTCGTTTGAAAAAAACATTTTGTTAGGAAGATTTTCTTGCGGCTCGTCTTCAACAAAAAACTTAAGCCTAGACAGAGACCTTTCTTCCTACAAACTTTGGTGCAGAAAACAACTTCAGTTCATTTAGAGGCAATATGTATACTATAGTTTCATTGTTGAATCTCTGTATTGATGTAATAAGATGGTTAGAACACTATTTTGGTTGTAGTTTTATGATCACGTGTTTATTGTTCATACAATAAACTGTACACTTTGGTATTTGTTGAGTGTTGCTAGAAGAATTTATTTTGAGAAGCAAGTTTAATGAACTATGTCCAGATATAAAGGAATTACTTGCAATGAACCTATCCCAGCATTATCTTAGGATCCACATTGAAGGTGTAGATGCCAATGCATTTGCAAGAGGTTTTCAGTGAAAACAAGGAAAAAATTCAAAAAAAAAAAACTTAAATGGTGTAGACCGCACAGATCAGAGATTCGTGCCACGGCGAATCATAGATCCGTACCGCGGCAGATCCACCCAGCCAAACGTGCCTATAGAATCAATTTAAATCCAAAAAACTTAAATGTGTGTATAATGAATCATCTCCTTTAAGCGCACTAATCGTTGTTCTCTTTGGGCATGCTTCCAGACATTAGGAGGGATTCCTACACTCCGCACCTTTCTTTCTAGAGTGGCAATGTCATCTTCATCATCATCATTGTCACCAAGTACCACTTATATAGCCCTCGTCGAAAAAGTAGATCCATGGTGTAAAAATAGAAAGATTATAATAGAGATAAAACAATAGAAGTAAGTTTTCTAAGATGCTATTCTTCAACTAGTATGATTCAGAAATTAATAAAATCAACACTAATAACATTAGTAAGAAGTTAACCGTGATATAATGAGATTAATGTCTTGGGAGTTGCAATTCATTGTCTGGTTACTGGATTAAATTTCATGTTCAGATAAATACCGAAACTGTTAAATAAAAGTTAACACCAATTTTTATTTTTCTTAATTTATACACTCATTTAAAATGCTTCAGTACATAAGTGCAAATAGCATGGCAACTTAACCAAAATTCAAACCTGCTGACGAAGGAGAAAATCTTTTTGGGTCTTCGAGAGCTGTCCCTCAACTTTTTGAGTTATTTTCTCTGCCACCCTAATTGACTGCATAGCCAAAAGGCCCAAAAGGCAGATTTTAATATATTGACAAATAACATACATAATATATATACATTTGAATGTATGTAAATAATTAACTATACATATAAATATACACATATGTGCACCATAAAGAACAACAAAGAACAAGTACACAATCATGGCAAGTTCACCAAGTACAATCACGTTTATACAATTACAAAAGTAGAGCATCTCATCAAGATAATGTGCAAAAATGTATGGATAATAAAACAAGATTAAACTATTTTCATCTACAAATGTTGTTCAACAAGTTCAGTTGCCTTTGACAATATAACTTTTAAGTCTACTTAGTATGTGCATAATATACATATATGTGTGTGTACTAGCATCTTCGCACGGGCTACCGTCCGTGCTCGATGTTCTTAGTTGCGAGTGGGATACGCCCGTCCGTGGGTTGCCTTAGAAGCGCACGGGCTTCTCCCGTGCGCACCCAAGGTTGTGAATGGGCTATATTTCTCGGCTAGACAAAGCCCATTGGGGCAATCAATTAATCTCTCGGGCTCTACAGTCTAAACAGGTCACTAATATTACACCATTCTAACAATTTCAGTATACTATAGATTTTGATTTTTTTTGAAAAGTATGAATGAAAAATAAGTTAAAAGGCATATAGTATTATAACAAGTAAACAAAAAACAACCATGTTTTCAAATCTCTATATGACTGAGACATCAGCAATGAAAAATGCATAGAAAAGTGAAAAAGGAATCATGAATATGATAAGATTCTACTTTAGAACTTACATGTTATGCTTGGATAGGAAGTAATAAGCCCTTGTAGTGACAATCCTGATCTTAATGCGATTTTCACTGTCCAATTATAAAATTGATCATTCACAAACACATGATCATAATTAATTCATGAGTTAGCAATGGTAATAAAGTGATAGACAAAATGAACCCTATCAAAGTGACTGAGTGAATGGGTGAAACATGATTCTTGATGAAAATTCACGGGACAGAAGAAAACGGGGCATATCGATCTCAAATTTCACAGGATATCCCTCTACAAAATCATATACACGTTGAAATATAATCAGCAAAATAAAAAAAATGGGGCATATAAACATTACATTTTGGAAGAAAGGGGTTTTTTCATAAATGCCTGAAACTATATGGTCCTGCGAAAAGTATTGACATCAAATGGTAAATGATAGGAAGCTAAGACATCAAGTTTATAACATCTAACAATGCATCGATTCCAATGTGTATTTTGGGTAGAACGTCATGCCTAAAACTTGAATGCAAGAGGAGATAATATTCCCAATGTAATAAGCATAAAACTTAATTGAAAGAAGAGAGTAAGCATAAAACTCAGTTGCAGATGATTGCAAGACGAGATAATATTAATAGAAATGTAATAATTTAATTTGAGCATTTAAACAAACATATAGTTTGCAAGATGAGAATAACATGCATATATCTCAAATCACGCAACCTTGAATGTGTAGATTAATGAACTATTATATTATGTGTATCCAGAAAAATACGAATAAGAAAATGAAATGCATGAAGAATTTCTGCTCTTTCTTGAAGATCGTAGGGCCAAATTTACAACTTCACCAGTGCATCCCTAGTTTTACAACTAAAATTGGAAAGAATTGGAAGAAAAATCAAAATTCCATTGATCCCTAGAAGTTTGGGGGAAGAAGAGGTAGAAATTGAGACTTACCAGTTTTTTCCTCTTAGTTTCATCGACATATACGAAATGTTGGAGAAGGAAGTATGGGTCGTTGATGCCCTATAAGTCTGGGTGAAGAAGAGGTGAGAGCTACAGAGATGGAGAAGGAACCAGGGTAGAAAAGTTTGGTGAGAAAGAAAGAAAAGCTTCATCGATCACTCCGCTTGACTCGCTTATCCCCTATTCCGCTTCTCTTTGTCGGGTCGGAGAGGAAGAAATGATAGAGCGATGTGAAATCTCTAAGAAAATCGTTGCTTCCATTGTGCCCTGGTTTCGAGCAAGGGCGTCGGAGAGGGTGCGGGAGGGGGCTGCAGGCGACGGCGGTTGTGACGGCTTCTGGCGAGGGCGACGACGACTTCAAATTAGGTTGACTATGGATTTAGGTGAGGAGGAGGCGAAGCGTAGGAGATGCTTCGGGCAAGGTGGGAACTGAGAGTCGATGGCCGTCGTCGAGCAAAGGTGGGATTACTGGTCGAGGATGTGGCTACTCGGACGTCGCCATCCCGGATGTGATTAGGTTTAGGGCACGAGAGAATGGCTAGAGGTTTTTTATGTTTAATTACTTTATTTTATTATAAACTGTTATTATTTAGGAGGGAAGAAATAAATATTGGGAGGGAAAGTTCAAATTTAACTATCAAATTATTTTTGTTAACAATGTTAGTGACCGAACTTATATTTCGTCACTAAAGATATGTCTTTAGTGACCGAACTTATATGTGGTCACTAAAGACGTGTCTTTAGTGACCGAACGTCTATTTCGTCACTAAAGACATGTCTTTAGTGACCAAATATATTTCGTCATTAAAGCCACATCTTTAGTGACGAAATATATATCGTCACAAAATTTCTGTCACTAAAGATCAGTTTTCTTGTAGTGTTTCCGTACACCATTCTATAAGGAGTCACACCTATGGGTGTTTTGAAGGCAGTCATATAGGCCCATAAGACGTCATTCAACTTAAATGTCCAATCCTTCCTAGTTGTACTAACCGTCTTCTCTAATATAAACTTAAATTCTCTATTGGAAACTTCGGCTAATCCATTGGTTTGCGGGTGATATGCTAGGGCCACCTTATATGTTACACCATATTTTTTAAAAATGCTTTAAATTGAGAATTGCAAAAGTGTGAACCCCCATCACTAATCATCGCCCTCGGAGTGCCAAATCTCATAATATATTAGATTTAATAAATTTGAGTACAACTTTGACATCGCTTTTCTGTGTAGCAACGACCTCTACCCACTTTGACACATAATCTACCGCTAGTAATATGTAAAGATTTCCACCAGAATTCATAAATGGCCCCATAAAGTCAATACCCCATACGTCGAATACCTCCACCTCCTGGATGCTAGTCATTGGCATACTTACCCCCCGATGGATATTGCCCGTCTTCTGGCATCTATCGCACTCCTTGACAAACACATGTGCATCCTTAAATAATGTTGGTCAATAGAATCCAGCCTCCAACGCCTTCATAGTCGTTCGTTCTCCCCTGAAGTGTCCTCCGCAAGGAGATGCATGACACTTTTCTAGAATATCACAAATTTCTACTTCCGGCGCACATCTACGAATTACTTGGTCAGCACAAATCCTGAACACATGTGGGGAGTCTCATAGATAAAATCTAGCCTAATGAAGGTGTTGGAACCCAGATACCGGTCCAACCTGTTCGAGACTTGGGGAGTAGCTTGAGTTATTTCTCTCTTCGTCGGATCCCTAGGTCTAAGTATTTCGAGCTAAGAACTGACCCTCACCGGTTGATAGGTGGCTTCCTAAGAATGACCCACCGGCTGCAGCGGGGAGGTCCCGCCACTAACCCGGAAATCTCACTCGACTTCCCCTCCCAAAAACCAGAAGCTGAGCCTGTCTCAGACAGCACGAGGAAGAAAGCAGCAGCTCTCCAAGGGGGGTGGATCTGTGCTGATTTGAGACTTAATGAGTCTTATTTATAGGCAAACTCTTTAAAGGGTAGAATGGTCCAAAAGGCCCGCGGATAGCTTCTTCCGTCTTAACCTGATTACTATATGCAGACCTAAATGGTCTGTTGGTCTGCGAACAGCTCCTCGCACCTTTTCGCACATACTAACCGCATCCCCTGCTGGTCTGCGGATAGTGAGGGAGGACTGAGGAGTCGGGTTGACCCATACTCGTCTTGCTCCCTTCTTGAAATTGTGACTGGGACGACCAGGTCAGGTCCTACTCGTCGAGGGCCATTTCCTCTGAGGCGAATTTGCCTGGGGCCAGGTCAGCTCGCCTCGCCCTAGTCGAGAAGGAGCTTTACCATCGAGACGGGCCGATATGAGATCATGGTAGGGAGGGAGCGTACTCGCTTTCCCTACCCTGGGCGAGTAAGACCGCCTAAGGTTCACTTGTCGGTAGGTGCTGGTTCACTCACTGAGCTCTACTGGTATACTCGCCGAATGCGGGTTGTACACAAGGAATCTCTTCTTCTGCTGATAATCTAAATCCGGAGGTAAAACATTGCACACAATGAAATTAACAAAATCAGCATACCATGGGGTGCTAACCTCAGATACTGCTAGTAATCTCTCGTCAGGAAAATTCTCTCTAATCTCTATTTGTGCATCCTTCTCACACTCATAATCTAGACGAGATAAGTGATCAGCTATGGGATTCTCAACACCCTTACGATCTTTGACTCTAAGTCGAACTCTTGCAAGAGGAGAACCCACCTAATGAGTCTCGGTTTAGCAACCTTTTTCTCTACTAAAAATCGTATAGCTGAATGATCCGTATAGACTACGACCTTAGAATTTATCAAATATGATCAAAATTTGTCAAAAGCAAAAGCAACCACTAATAACTCCTTTTCGGTAGTTGTGTAGTTTATCTGAGCGTCAATCAGCGTCTTGTTAGCGTAGTAGATGGTGTGGAAGATCTTGTCGTGCACTTATCCTAATACCGCGTCCACAACAAAGTTGCTAGCATCACACATAATGGTAAACGACAAGGACCAATCGGGTGCAATGATGACCAAGACTGTGCTTCAATATATTAAAAACGGCTAGACATTCCTTATCAAAAATAAAATGTGAATCTTTTTTCAACAATTGACTTAGTGGTTTAGAAATTTTCGAGAAATCTTTAATGAAACGACGGTAGAAACCCGCGTGTCCTAAAAAACTACGCACTCCCTTAACATTAGTTGGCGGAGGCAATTTCTCTATAACTTCAGTCTTAGCCCTATCTACTTCCAATCCTTTCTTTGACACCTTGTGCCCAAGCACAATCCCCTCTCTAACCATGAAGTGACATTTTTCCCATAGGATCAAATTGGATTGAATGCACTTATTCAACGCTTTCTTTAGCACCTCTAAACAATCATCAAATGATTTCCCAAACAACGAAAAATCATCCATTAAAATATTGATGCCTTCATCAATCAAATCAGTAAAAATAGCGATCATGCAACGCTGGAATGTGGCAGGAGCGTTACACAATCCAAAGGGCATTTTCCTAAAAGCAAATGTCCCAAAAGGACAGGTGAAGGTCGTCTTCTCCTGATCTTCGGGGGCCACCATGATCTGATTATACTCTGAGTAACCATCTAAGAAACAGAAATACTCATTGCCCTCCAACCGATCCAGAACCTGGTCGAGGAATGGAAGTGGGAAATGATCTTTCCTAGTTGCTTTGTTCAGCTTTCGATAATCCATACAGATTCGCCATCCAATTACAGTTCTAGTGGGAATCAACTCATTGTTCTCATTTTCTACTACAGTAATGCCCCCCCTTCTTCGGTACACATTGAACTGGACTTATCCACTTGCTATCGGAGATAGGATAAATAATACCCGCGTCCAACCACTTGATTATCTCCCTCATCACCACTTCTTTCATTGATGGGCTAAGTCTTCGTTGGTGTTCGATGGACTCCTTTGAGTCATTCTCTAGAAGAATTTTGTGCATACAAATTGAGGGTCTAATCCCTCTAATATCTGTAATGGTCCAACCCATTGCTCTTTTATACTCATGAAGAACCTTAAGCAGTTTTTTCTCTTTTTCTTTTTCTAATGATGAATCTATTATAACTGGTAGTGTATTTTCCTCACCAAGAAAATGTACTTTAAATTCTTAGGTAGAAGTTTCAAGTCTAAAGCAGGTGGCTCTAAAATAGAAGGTTTCATGACCTTAGACTCACTTGGTCTACTTATTATTTCAAAAAATTTAGCATTCGGTAAATGCTCATAATTACCTAATGCTTTCACAGATTCCATTAAGTCTTGGTCCTCTTCTACTTCTTCATTTGGCAACACACTAAGGATCTTACGCTCTAAATCATTCTCATCATACATCATTCGTGTAGGTGTATTTACCTCCTCAATGGAGAAACACTCCTCCTTCTCATTCGAAAATTTCATTGCTTTGAGGATGTTAAATGTCACTTCCTCATTGTTAACTCTCATTGTCAACTCACCCTTTTGCACATCAATGAGTGTGCGCCCAGTGGCTAAAAATGGTCTACCAAGAATGATCGAGACATCTTTGTCCTCTTCTATGTCTAGCACAACAAAATCAGCGGGAAAGATTAATTTTTCCACTTTAACCACTACATCCTCAACAATCCCTTTAGGATATACGAGAGATCTATCAGCCAACTGAAGAGTAAGAGATGTAGGTGTGATCTCCCCTAGGCCTAATTTCATGTAGATGGACAATGGCATCAAATTGATGCTAGCTCCAAGGTCACATAAGGCTTTCACGGTTAACTTTAATCATATCGAACATGGTATTGTGAAACTTCTCGGATCTTTACGTTTAGGTGGAAGTTTATTTTGCAGGATTGCACTACATTCTTCAGTCAACACAATTATTTCTCTATCAACAAACTTCCTCTTTTTTGCCAAAATATCCTTCATGAACTTGACATAACTGGGCATTTGCTCAAGAGCCTCAGCAAATGGGGTATTTATGATTAGTTTTTTGAACATATCCATAAACTTTTTGAATTGTATGTCAAGTTTGGATTTGACAAGCCTAGATGGGAATGGGGTGGGGGATAAATAATTTCTTTCTCCTTATTAATTAACTTCTCCTTTTGTTCCTCTCCCACTTCTTTTTTCTCACCTAGATCTTCTCTTTCTAGCATACTCGATTCACTAATCTTCTTATTTTTCTCCTCTTCCCTAACTCTCTCTAGCAACCCATCCCCACTTGGGATCTCTACACCACTCCTCAAGGCAATAACCTTACAATGATTATGATGATCATAAATTTGTTGGATTGGGCGTGGTATCAGAAGGTAGAGTACCCATGAGTCTATTGCTTAAAGAATTTGCAAGTTGTCCCAAAGTCGTCTCTAATGATCTTAAAGAAGATTCTATCTCTACCATTTTAGAATCATACTTTTGGAACATGCTAAGGATAAAATCATTTGTTATCTTCCTTTGGTTTACTTGTTGGGGTTGATAGTTATTATTGTTAGGGTGGTTCAGATTTTGATTAAACCCTGACGGTTGACTGATCCCTTGATTATTCTTCCAGGAAAAGTTTGGGTGATTTCGTCATTCGGGGTGATAGTGATTGGCAAACTCAGGTGAAATTTGCCTTTGTGCCCCTCCTAAATAATTCACCTCTTCAGTCATTTGATTCAATTGCTCCACGGTCAATGGAGCACTAGATGAAAGTCGTGAGAAAGAATCTATTCTCTTATTGATTAGATTAAACTGTGATGTCATATGAGCGGCCAAGGATGTGATTTGATCCACCTGGTGGATTCCAACTGCGGTAAGATCTTCAAGGATTGCATATGCATCATCGGGATATTTTTTAAGCAACGATCCTCCAGCAACTCCATCAACTAAAATCATGGTTGCAGTTTGCAAACCATTATAGAAGGTGGAGACTTGTCGATGTTGGGTTAACCTATGATGAGGACATTTCCTTAACAACTCCTTAAAACGCTCACAAGCGTCGTACAATGTCTCACCATTATTCTGTGTGAATGTGGTTATATCCCTTATCAACTTTGAGGTTTTTGATGGAGGAAAGTATTTATGCAAGAATTTCTCAACTAACTGTTCCCAAGTGGTGATACAATCATTTGGTAAAGAGTCTAACCAATCTTTAGCTCTTACTTCTAACGAAAACGGAAACAGTCTCAACATAATCGCATCATCGGATGCCCTATTAAACTTAAACATGTCACATATAGCTAAGAAGGTTCTTAAATGCGAGTTTACATCTTCATGACTAAGACCCCCAAACTTGTTATGTTGAACTTGTTGCATGATTAGTGGGTCCATCATAAAGTTATTAGCTGCAATTGCCGGACGGGCAATGCTGAAGTGCAAACCTCCCCTTATAGGTGTGTTATAATCATAGCATGCCATTCGTGGGGCATTGTGTTGACCATTTTTGTCAACCCGACCTTCATTGTTATTGTTCATATTATTATTATTATTATTCAGATTATCATCCATTTCAGGATGAACACTATTCACTGTTCTAGATTCTCTCCTGTTTTGTCCACACGTGCGTTCGATTTCAAAATTCAAAAGCAACAAATTTACGTGTCTATATCTGGACATACACAAAGCAGGATTCCAATAAGTTAACTGAAAACAACAAAAAAATAGACAAATAATTAAACAAACACTTGATCTCTAAATACTAAGATTTCACCAATATTGTAAGAAAATAGACACTAACACAGTGACACTTCCCCGACAACGGCGCCAAAAACTTGATACACGGAAAATAGTATTACGCAAGTGCATGTGCCGGACCAAGTAATAAAGAGTGAGAAGTGATTGTTCCCTCGAGGAAGTCAGTGAATTAGTGCTTGCAATTACTGGATCGCTCTTTTCTCTAAATTCAAGTGACAACTTTAAGGTGAATTTCGAGATTAATTTTTAAACTACAAAGTGAACATAAAACTATTCAATTACTATTACTAGACCCTTGGTTTCAGATTTTGGAAAGATAGTCTTGCATTTTTTTCCCGTGCCTTTTATGATGAAATTTCAAACATAGTCCTCATGAATTGATTAATCTCTATCCTACAACGATTTTTAGAGAATAAATATCATCGTCTCTCGACCTCCGACATCAGCTTGTTCAAATTTCCCTAGTCATCTCTAACTTAGGGTGAAAAGGACAAAATAAAGTGTAAAAATCACAATTGCTAGCCAAAGAGGAAATCTCTTTCTCTCTTGAAACTAAATTGGAACTTATGTTATACTTGCGTCACTCCTCGAATCTTGCAGCGTAGTAAGAAGATGAAATTTTGATTTAAGAAATATATGACTCCTCTCTCGAATCTCTCCATGTAGAAAAGAGGATTCAACCCTAGATTAGCGCAACTCCTCTCTCGAATCTCGCTACACTAAGTAGAAGAAGAATACTTACTCAAAATATCCACAATAATGAACATAAATCCAATAAAGAAAGAAGATTATTCAATCATGAAGAGGAAATTAACATCAATTCATCACAATAAACACAGTACTCACATCATACAAGACATTGAAGAATTAGTTCATGAAGGAGATGTTTAACCACACAATCGGAAAGATCTTACTACCCATCCTTAGATAAATATGAGTGTTGTAGGGATCCGAGTCAGATATGTTCTTCTCCCTTGATGGCCGACCATCCCCCTTCAAGGAGCCTCCTTCAAGTAGTGGCCGAAACTTCCTCCTCTTCTCTCCAAAAAACCAACTACTGTTCCCTTCCAAAAGCCCCCTCCGTTCTTTTTTTTTCAGCCTCAAATTCGGCCAATTAATTCCTCCCAAAACTGAAAGGACGCATCCCTTAATTCAAAATTTCGACAGTTACAAATCTGTATTTCGGAATTTAAAAATTCGCAGATGTGTTGCAACACCCCAATTTTGGTGTTGCAA
This sequence comes from Dactylorhiza incarnata, assembly GCA_033032865.1. NCBI lineage: Eukaryota > Viridiplantae > Streptophyta > Magnoliopsida > Asparagales > Orchidaceae > Dactylorhiza > Dactylorhiza incarnata. The sequence goes on from JAWHQI010000066.1 coordinate 9,424,338, forward strand.
CACCTTTGTCAAAATTCAGCAAAACTGCATAGCTCGATCCAGATTATCACAGATTCAGTTCCTTCGATAAATCTAACAAAAAACAATGGAAAATATCAACATAAATCAGCATTGGACATAAATATAAATAAGGAATATTTTTATTCATTTAACGTCTTTTTCTCTCATTTAGATCCAATTTTATAACAAAATAAGGAGCAAGATCACTTCTAAATGAAGTGATGTCGCCTCTATCATCGTCAGACCCCTCCTCGCGCCCCAACCTCGACGTTATCCCCACTGCCGCCTCCCCCAACCTTGCCTCATTGCACCTCCCCCGACGTTCCATTCCGTCTACTTGCCAAATCAGATTCTTCCCAATTTCCCGCGATAATGCCATTGCTTGAACTTGAATGTATTCAGATATTTCCTTTGATCTCTCCATTGATTGTCCTAGAAAGTTGATTGCCCTAGTGATGCGGAGCATTGGCGTGGACGAGCTTTTGGCCCATTCGGGGCTGATTTGGCGGCTTACCATATATGGCGCGCCCGGATCGACGATCCGACTTCGCAGTTGCGTCCGGAATATCGATAGGAGTCAAAATCATATATAGTTTTATTTATTTTGATGTATTTTTAACATGTTTTTGAATATTTCCCCCGCGGCCAATCATAGCCGTCGGTTGGGATGCCCTAGTCTTTATTTTAATTATAAATAGGATGCTAGGGGGCTGAAGGAGGCTATTGCAGAATTTGGAGAACACTCATTCCCGGATTCCAGCGATCACCCCGCGGTGCCGACGCCGTAGAACCCTAGGTGACGACTCCTAGGTGGTTTTCTTCCTCCCCAAGGTATCCCCTATCCATCCCCTTCTTCTCCCCCTCTTTCTAGCCATTTCCGGCCACCCAACCCTCCCCTAATCTGCCGCCAACCCCCCTGTCCAGCAAACCTGCAGGCGCTGCCAGCCACCTCCTGCAGCAGCCCCTCCCTCCAAACCGCCGCCCAGCAGCCTTCCCCTATCAAACCGCCGCCCAGCAGCCTTCCCCTATCAAACCGCCGCCCAGCAGCCCTCCCCTCCCTGTCGACAACCACCAGCAAGCCTTCTCTCAGCCGCCATCCCTTCCACAGTCCCTGTTCCAACCCGCCAACCTCCAGCCACCCATCTCCTTGCTGCCAGCCATCAGCCGCCTCCTCCCTTACCTCCAGCCGCCCTTCCTCCTTGCCGCCAGCCCCCCCACACCCCTTCCAACCGCCACCCCACTCCTCCCCTGCCTTATCCGAGCACCCCTTCCTCCTCCCACGTGGATCCACCTCTCTTACACCCTAAAAACGCTAGATCAGTCCAGATCTAGAGTTTCGCCTCCCGATCCGTTATTCCCACCATCATACGCCCTCCCGCACCCCGGATCCGCTATCACACATCGGATCCATCCATTCCCCACCCGGATCTATCTCCTAGTGGCCGGATCTATCCATTTCCGGCCCGACCTCCTTATTTTCTGCCAAGGACAGCCACCGCCATTATCGTCACGCCTCCGGTTCCACCTTCGATCGCCGGTCTACATACCCGGACCCGGATTCTACATCGCCTCGGTGAAGCCCTCTACTCTTGAGTATTTTGTAGTATTGTGGATTGAGATTTGATATTATTCATTTGGTAGCCCTCTATTTGTTTGGTATTATTTTGGTGGGTTGCTTGTTGCATACGAATATCAATTGCAGGTGGGACGCATTCGCCGCGCATTCGCTTAAGGCCCTCCGAGCGGAGGAAAGCCTCGCTTAATTGCCAAATTGAAGTTTGCTTCGTTTCTGTTTATTGCGCGTGGTGTTAAAATTTTATATTGCTCATTATTAAATTCCATCGTACTAATCGTCGCATCATCTTTAGAGTTGGATTAGCGGGTCGCATCTTACACCCACCTAGAGTCTAGGTTTTGTGCACCCACAGCCTACCCCTACATCAATGATGCAGGACGCCGGGGCCCCGACCGCACCCCGTGGCATCACACCAGCTAGCGGACCACGGCCAAGCACGCCTGCCAGAAGGACTGCAGTCCAGGCACCCCAACCCGTCTCCGTGCCTGTTCTCAGCGCGGCGGGTTGTTGAGGCTGGGGCTCGATCCCCAGACCTCCTTGATAAGAACCACTCCTAACAGGCCTTATCCGAGCACCCCCTTCCTCCTCCCACGTGAATCCACCTCTCTTACACCCTAAAAATGCTAGATCAGTCCAGATTTAGAGTTTCGCCTCCCGATCCGTTATTTCCACCATCATACGCCCTCCCACACCCCGGATCCGCTATCACACATCGGATCCATCCATTCCCCACCCGGATCTATCTCCTAGTGGCCGGATCTATCCATTTCCGGCCCGATCTCCTTATTTTCCGCCAAGGACAGCCACCGCCATTATCGTCACGCCTCCGGTTCCACCTTCGATCGCCGATCTACTATTCCGGATCCAAAATCTACATCGCCTCGGTAAAGCCCTCTACTCTTGAGTATTTTGTAGTATTGTGGATTGTGATTTGATATTATTCATTTGGTAGCCCTCTATTTGTTTGGTATTATTTTGGTGGGTTGTTTGTTGCATACGAATGTCAATTGCAGGTGGGACGCATTCGCCGCGCATTCGCTTAAGGCCCTCCGAGCGGAGGAAAGCCTCGCTTAATTGCCAAATTGAAGTTTGCTTCGTTTCTGTTTATTGCGCGTGGTGTTAAAATTTTATATTGCTCATTATTAAATTCCATCGTACTAATCGTCGCATCATCTTTAGAGTTGGATTAGCGGGTCGCATCTTACACCCACCTAGAGTCTAGGTTTTGTGCACCCACAGCCTACCCCTACATCAATTGGTATCAGAGCCCAGGTTGGGCCATTTGCATGCTCCGTAGAGGTAGGATATTTTTTTTTTTGAAGCATGGTCGATCCGTCAGGGAGACCTTCACATTACTACGACAGTTATCCTCGATCGCAGCACACCACTTTGAGAGATCGTGTTGGCCCACCGACACGACCCTACTACACTAGAGGCGATCAGTATGATGATTGTCGTCGTTCTTATCCGTACACGCGAGCGGATCGTGTCGATCCCTCGACACGACCCAGTTACCTTAAGGATGACTATTATGAGGGTCGTCACCTTGAGAGAGATCTTGAGAGTCAGTTTCGTACGGCTGCCCCTTCCTTTGACGGCTCATCGAGTCCCGAGTCTTTCAGTTATTGGCTCGTGGATATGGAGTATTATCTCGATCATTTTGAGTTGTTCGGTGAGCGTCGCATGAAGTTTGCGAAGCTTAGGCTCTTAGATCAGGCGAGAGCATATTGGTCTAGCGTAGAAAGGACCCGTGAGCGAGACCGTCTTCATCGCATCACTAGTTGGGTGGATATGAAGCGTATATTGTGTCAGAGGTATATGTCTTCGTCATATCGGAGTCGCTTGCTCGACCAATTATTTTCCCTTCAGCAAGGATCCATGTCCGTCGCTGAGTACAGGGATCGCTTTGATGAGTTAGTTGTGAGGAGCGATATCCGAGAGGACTCAGCCATGACCACTTGCAGATTTCGGTCTGGCCTTCGATCAGACATTCGTACGAAGGTAGTTTATCATAGCTCGAAGTCCCTCGAGCAGACATATCAGCTTGCCCTTCGTTACGAACAGTCTTTGAGATCCGCAAGAGCTGGTCGGTTGGAACCTCACTCTGACCTCTGCAGTACGAGCTCCTCCCACACCGAGGACACCACTTTGCCTACCATTGTTCTGTCAGACATGGCAGAAGTGATACCTGATACGGATTGCTCTCACCCCAGTGAGGTGCTTAGCCCAGTGAGTGACCTATCTCTTGATTCTGACCCGTCTCTCGTGACCTCGACTGAGAGTGAGCCTGAGCGACCTATTGAGTCTGTAGTACCGTGTCCCTCACCCGCACCTCCACTTCTGACGTGTCCTGGGTTGATTAGCGCCCCTACCCTAGACTCGTTTTCTGACATCGCGCCCACGGATTCCTTTTTGAGCGTAGGCCTGTGTCACTCTCCCATTGTCATTTCCATGAGCCACATCACGACCAAGAGCTCTGAGTCTTATGTTGATCCCGTAGTGGCCATGTCACCCAGTCATGAGGACACTACTTCCCACGAGGGTACTCATATGGTGGATCATGACCCTAGTTGCGAGTTCTATGACGACCCTCCTGTTGAGCCTCCAGACGAGCCACCACATTCCGGTGAGGATGCGATTCAGGTGAGCCGCTCATCTATGAGTTTCGAGTTATTAGCTCCCCTTCCTTTATCATCCCTGGCCTGGCCCCAGAGGATGAATGTCGTGTGGACTATTAAGTATTTAGGGCATCACCTGCTGATACATCACACCGTCGATGAGTTTTGGGACACGCACCACATTTTAGAGCCTCGTCCTCTAGTCAGCATACACGATTTACACTCAGGTGGTCGTCTTCTTCGCGATGACTTCTCGTATGCACCTCCTGGTGAGCCCCCTGATGTGCTACGTCCCCCGAGAGACGTTTGCTTCTATACGAGCTCGTATTTGGGCTTAGTTGTATCTCACGGTCATCTGAACACTTGTCTCACATGGGATGAATTTTTCTACACTCCACCGAGAGAGCCCCCTGATAGGCCACCACATTTTAGAGACTTCCCGGTTGTTATTAGATTTTCCCCTAGCAGGTATGTCGTGCATGTTGTGTTTCATTCGCATTATTTGTGTGTGTTCGTTGGGTCATCTGTCCTTCATTTGCATGTTCTGGTTGAGTCTTTCGCACAACATTTGCATGAGTTACATGAGTCAGTACGACGAAAAATAATTATGAGCAACGAGAATTATAAAACACATGCAGATAAACATAGGCGAGAGCAAATATTTAATGTTGGTGAGAGAGTGATGGTGCGAATCCGACCGGAGAGGCTCCCCTCAGGGCCTGCCAAAAAGTTGAGCGCTAGGCGAATGGGCCTCTACTCTATTGTGAGTCGTATTGGGACAAACGCCTACCGACTTGATGTCCCGACAAGTATGGGGATTCACCCGGTGTTTAATGTCGAAGATCTGACACCATACTATGAACCTCAAGCGTATCTGGACCCGAGCGGTGGAGATGCCCAGCCTTTTCCTCCACCACTCCCCTTACCCTCCACCACTCATACCCCACCTACGACCGACACCCATGACAGTCCACCCCCTGCTGACACCCACCCACCCGGGGATTTGTCGTCTAGAGATTCGTCCTCTATGGTTTCACCTTCGGCACCACCGATCGCTTTGGATTCCACCACTCGAGAGTCGAGAGATGAGAGTATTACTGAGATCAGATCCCACCAGTTCGTGACTACTACAGATGGGCCGCGCTGCCGATACTTGGTACACTGGCGGGGCCGCCCCGATGCTGACGACGCTTGGATATTGCCCGCGGTGCTTGATCGACTCGCCCCTGGACTTCGACTTCTGTACGACCATCTCCATTCATCGGAGATGGAAGCTTTCAGTCCAGCGGAGTTGATTGGCGTGGACACTTCTTCAGAGATGCCAGATGGACGACCTCGCGGTGAGAGAATTCGGATCTCCATTCATCGGGAGATGAATTCTTTCAAGCCGGGGGGATTGATGCGGAGCATTGGCGTGGACGAGCTTTTGGCCCATTCGGGGCTGATTTGGCGGCTTACCATATATGGCGCGCCCGGATCGACGATCCGACTCCGCGGTTGCGTCCGGAATATCGATGGGAGTCAAAATCATATATAGTTTTATTTATTTTGATGTATTTTTAACATGTTTTTGAATATTTCCCCCGCGGCCAATCATAGCCGTCGGTTGGGATGCCCTAGTCTTTATTTTAATTATAAATAGGATGCTAGGGGGCTGAAGGAGGCTATTGCAGAATTTGGAGAACTTCATTCCCGGATTCCAGCGATCAACCCGCGGTGCCGATGCCGTGGAACCCTAGGTGACGACTCCTAGGTGCTCAAACTCCTCCCCAAGGTACTACCTATCATCCCCCCTCTTTTCCCCCCTCCAAAATCCCTTGCCGCAGCCTCTACAACCTCCCGTAAGCCCACCGTTTGCTGTCCAGATTTTCACCTCCCGTAAGCCCACTGTTTACCCTTTTTTTTACTGTTCATTTATGAAATTTACTATTCAATAGTAAAGTTTCCTCAGCCGCCCCTCCTCCTAGCCATCCACATGCTGCCGCCCACCCCTCTACTTCCAGCCAGCCACCGCCACCCTCATCCAAGGCCAACCGCCCCTCCAAGCAGCTGCCAGCCCACACCACCCCTGCCTCCCTTGCCGCCAGCCCCCCCCCCCCCCCCCCCCCACACCCCTTCCAACAGCCACCCCACTCCTCCCCTGCCTTATCCGAGCACCCCCTTCCTCCTCCCACGTGAATCCACCTCTCTTACACCCTAAAAACGCTAGATCAGTCCAGATTTAGAGTTTCGCCTCCCGATCCGTTATTTCCACCATCATACGCCCTCCCACACCCCGGATCCGCTATCACACATCGGATCCATCCATTCCCCACCCGGATCTATCTCCTAGTGGCCGGATCTATCCATTTCCGGCCCGATCTCCTTATTTTCCGCCAAGGACAGCCACCGCCATTATCGTCACGCCTCCGGTTCCACCTTCGATCGCCGATCTACTATTCCGGATCCAAAATCTACATCGCCTCGGTAAAGCCCTCTACTCTTGAGTATTTTGTAGTATTGTGGATTGTGATTTGATATTATTCATTTGGTAGCCCTCTATTTGTTTGGTATTATTTTGGTGGGTTGTTTGTTGCATACGAATGTCAATTGCAGGTGGGACGCATTCGCCGCGCATTCGCTTAAGGCCCTCCGAGCGGAGGAAAGCCTCGCTTAATTGCCAAATTGAAGTTTGCTTCGTTTCTGTTTATTGCGCGTGGTGTTAAAATTTTATATTGCTCATTATTAAATTCCATCGTACTAATCGTCGCATCATCTTTAGAGTTGGATTAGCGGGTCGCATCTTACACCCACCTAGAGTCTAGGTTTTGTGCACCCACAGCCTACCCCTACATCAATTGGTATCAGAGCCCAGGTTGGGCCATTTGCATGCTCCGTAGAGGTAGGATATTTTTTTTTTTGAAGCATGGTCGATCCGTCAGGGAGACCTTCACATTACTACGACAGTTATCCTCGATCGCAGCACACCACTTTGAGAGATCGTGTTGGCCCACCGACACGACCCTACTACACTAGAGGCGATCAGTATGATGATTGTCGTCGTTCTTATCCGTACACGCGAGCGGATCGTGTCGATCCCTCGACACGACCCAGTTACCTTAAGGATGACTATTATGAGGGTCGTCACCTTGAGAGAGATCTTGAGAGTCAGTTTCGTACGGCTGCCCCTTCCTTTGACGGCTCATCGAGTCCCGAGTCTTTCAGTTATTGGCTCGTGGATATGGAGTATTATCTCGATCATTTTGAGTTGTTCGGTGAGCGTCGCATGAAGTTTGCGAAGCTTAGGCTCTTGGATCAGGCGAGAGCATATTGGTCTAGCGTAGAAAGGACCCGTGAGCGAGACCGTCTTCATCGCATCACTAGTTGGGTGGATATGAAGCGTATATTGTGTCAGAGGTATATGTCTTCGTCATATCGGAGTCGCTTGCTCGACCAATTATTTTCCCTTCAGCAAGGATCCATGTCCGTCGCTGAGTACAGGGATCGCTTTGATGAGTTAGTTGTGAGGAGCGATATCCGAGAGGACTCAGCCATGACCACTTGCAGATTTCGGTCTGGCCTTCGATCAGACATTCGTACGAAGGTAGTTTATCATAGCTCGAAGTCCCTCGAGCAGACATATCAGCTTGCCCTTCGTTACGAACAGTCTTTGAGATCCGCAAGAGCTGGTCGGTTGGAACCTCACTCTGACCTCTGCAGTACGAGCTCCTCCCACACCGAGGACACCACTTTGCCTACCATTGTTCTGTCAGACATGGCAGAAGTGATACCTGATACGGATTGCTCTCACCCCAGTGAGGTGCTTAGCCCAGTGAGTGACCTATCTCTTGATTCTGACCCGTCTCTCGTGACCTCGACTGAGAGTGAGCCTGAGCGACCTATTGAGTCTGTAGTACCGTGTCCCTCACCCGCACCTCCACTTCTGACGTGTCCTGGGTTGATTAGCGCCCCTACCCTAGACTCGTTTTCTGACATCGCGCCCACGGATTCCTTTTTGAGCGTAGGCCCGTGTCACTCTCCCATTGTCATTTCCATGAGCCACATCACGACCAAGAGCTCTGAGTCTTATGTTGATCCCGTAGTGGCCATGTCACCCAGTCATGAGGACACTACTTCCCACGAGGGTACTCATATGGTGGATCATGACCCTAGTTGCGAGTTCTATGACGACCCTCCTGTTGAGCCTCCAGACGAGCCACCACATTCCGGTGAGGATGCGATTCAGGTGAGCCGCTCATCTATGAGTTTCGAGTTATTAGCTCCCCTTCCTTTATCATCCCTGGCCTGGCCCCAGAGGATGAATGTCGTGTGGACTATTAAGTATTTAGGGCATCACCTGCTGATACATCACACCGTCGATGAGTTTTGGGACACGCACCACATTTTAGAGCCTCGTCCTCTAGTCAGCATACACGATTTACACTCAGGTGGTCGTCTTCTTCGCGATGACTTCTCGTATGCACCTCCTGGTGAGCCCCCTGATGTGCTACGTCCCCCGAGAGACGTTTGCTTCTATACGAGCTCGTATTTGGGCTTAGTTGTATCTCACGGTCATCTGAACACTTGTCTCACATGGGATGAATTTTTCTACACTCCACCGAGAGAGCCCCCTGATAGGCCACCACATTTTAGAGACTTCCCGGTTGTTATTAGATTTTCCCCTAGCAGGTATGTCGTGCATGTTGTGTTTCATTCGCATTATTTGTGTGTGTTCGTTGGGTCATCTGTCCTTCATTTGCATGTTCTGGTTGAGTCTTTCGCACAACATTTGCATGAGTTACATGAGTCAGTACGACGAAAAATAATTATGAGCAACGAGAATTATAAAACACATGCAGATAAACATAGGCGAGAGCAAATATTTAATGTTGGTGAGAGAGTGATGGTGCGAATCCGACCGGAGAGGCTCCCCTCAGGGCCTGCCAAAAAGTTGAGCGCTAGGCGAATGGGCCTCTACTCTATTGTGAGTCGTATTGGGACAAACGCCTACCGACTTGATGTCCCGACAAGTATGGGGATTCACCCGGTGTTTAATGTCGAAGATCTGACACCATACTATGAACCTCAAGCGTATCTGGACCCGAGCGGTGGAGATGCCCAGCCTTTTCCTCCACCACTCCCCTTACCCTCCACCACTCATACCCCACCTACGACCGACACCCATGACAGTCCACCCCCTGCTGACACCCACCCACCCGGGGATTTGTCGTCTAGAGATTCGTCCTCTATGGTTTCAACTTCGGCACCACCGATCGCTTTGGATTCCACCACTCGAGAGTCGAGAGATGAGAGTATTACTGAGATCAGATCCCACCAGTTCGTGACTACTACAGATGGGCCGCGCTGCCGATACTTGGTACACTGGCGGGGCCGCCCCGATGCTGACGACGCTTGGATATTGCCCGCGGTGCTTGATCGACTCGCCCCTGGACTTCGACTTCTGTACGACCATCTCCATTCATCGGAGATGGAAGCTTTCAGTCCAGCGGAGTTGATTGGCGTGGACACTTCTTCAGAGATGCCAGATGGACGACCTCGCGGTGAGAGAATTCGGATCTCCATTCATCGGGAGATGAATTCTTTCAAGCCGGGGGGATTGATGCGGAGCATTGGCGTGGACGAGCTTTTGGCCCATTCGGGGCTGATTTGGCGGCTTACCATATATGGCGCGCCCGGATCGACGATCCGACTCCGCGGTTGCGTCCGGAATATCGATGGGAGTCAAAATCATATATAGTTTTATTTATTTTGATGTATTTTTAACATGTTTTTGAATATTTCCCCCGCGGCCAATCATAGCCGTCGGTTGGGATGCCCTAGTCTTTATTTTAATTATAAATAGGATGCTAGGGGGCTGAAGGAGGCTATTGCAGAATTTGGAGAACTTCATTCCCGGATTCCAGCGATCAACCCGCGGTGCCGATGCCGTGGAACCCTAGGTGACGACTCCTAGGTGCTCAAACTCCTCCCCAAGGTACTACCTATCATCCCCCCTCTTTTCCCCCCTCCAAAATCCCTTGCCGCAGCCTCTACAACCTCCCGTAAGCCCACCGTTTGCTGTCCAGATTTTCACCTCCCGTAAGCCCACTGTTTACCCTTTTTTTTACTGTTCATTTATGAAATTTACTATTCAATAGTAAAGTTTCCTCAGCCGCCCCTCCTCCTAGCCATCCACATGCTGCCGCCCACCCCTCTACTTCCAGCCAGCCACCGCCACCCTCATCCAAGGCCAACCGCCCCTCCAAGCAGCTGCCAGCCCACACCACCCCTGCCTCCCTTGCCGCCAGCCCCCCCCCCCCCCCCCCCACACCCCTTCCAACAGCCACCCCACTCCTCCCCTGCCTTATCCGAGCACCCCCTTCCTCCTCCCACGTGAATCCACCTCTCTTACACCCTAAAAACGCTAGATCAGTCCAGATTTAGAGTTTCGCCTCCCGATCCGTTATTTCCACCATCATACGCCCTCCCACACCCCGGATCCGCTATCACACATCGGATCCATCCATTCCCCACCCGGATCTATCTCCTAGTGGCCGGATCTATCCATTTCCGGCCCGATCTCCTTATTTTCCGCCAAGGACAGCCACCGCCATTATCGTCACGCCTCCGGTTCCACCTTCCTCCTCCCACGTGGACCCACCGGATCCTTCTGCTAGTGTGTTGAGAGATGAGCTTGATCGATTCGCCACCGGACTTCGACTTCTGTACGTCCGTCTCCACTCATCGGGGATGGAAATTTTTCAGTCCGGAGGAGTTGATTGGCGAGGCCACTTTTCTGCGTCGACACTTGGACGACCTCTGGCGGACCTCTTTGAATTTTATCTGGCATGCGGCGAGAGAATTCTGACCCCTATTCATCGGGAGATGAATTCTTTCAAGCCGGGGAGAATGATGCGGAGCAGTGAAGGACTAGTTTTGGGCCCACTCGGGCTGATTTGGCGACTTACCATATTTTGCGTACCCGGATCGACGATCCGACTCCGTGGTTGCGTCCGGCTCGTCGTTCTGATGGATTTTCATATATAGCATGTTGTATTTTGAATAATATTTAGTATTGTTTTGACGCCGAGATTGACGGCCAATCATAGCCGTCCATCTTGGGTGCCCTAATCTTATTTCATTATAAATATGAACCTAGGGCTGCAGGAATTCTTATTGCTGAATGATTTGGAGAGCTTCTTCCTTCATTCCGGTGATCCCCTCCGCGGTGCCGACTCCGTGGAACCCCCTTGGTGACGACTCCTTGGGTAAGTTATCTTTTCCTTTTTTGTTCTCCTCTCCCTCCACCCATCCAAGCTGCCAGCCATCCCTCTTCCTCCCTGCAGCCCTGCCGCCAGTCCTCCCTCCCCCAAACAGCAGCGGTTCCCCCCATTCCAGCCACTATTTCCCAGAAGAAATTCATATTTATTTATATATACTGTTCAAAAATGAAATGTACTATTCACTACTATATACTTTCCAAGTGTTGGCTGCCTGAAGATCTCCCGGAGGCCATCCTCCGCCTGATTCCCCTCCTGCCCTCCGCCTGATTCCCCTCCCGCCACTTCCTTCCTCCAGGTCTACAACTCCACCTTCCAGCCGCCTATCATCAGGCCGCCGCCTTCTGTCCAGCCAGCCGCAACTCCCCCAAACCTCCCTCCTACCTGCTGTCCAGCCGCCGCCCTCCCTATTCCCCACCGACCAGATCTGTCCAGATCTGGACAGATTTGTCCAGATCCAGTCCCGGACCCAGATCAGCCCCTCACCCTCCATATCCGCAGCCAACAGCCCCTCCATTTCGTGGAACCACTTCCCCCTTGCCCGATCTAGTCTCTCACCATCCGGAAAACCCTACCGCACCTCCGAAATTTCAGATCTACTTAAAATTGCTGCAGCCCTAGTTTATTTCAGATTTCGTGTTGTGTTTTGTATTGGATTTTGGTTGTAAAACATTGTTAACGTTTGGAATATTATATGCTTGTTTGGATGTTCTTGTTATTATAATTATTTGTGCCTAGATTAATCTCTAACTGCAGGATTGGACCTATTCGCCGCGCGCTCTATCTTTGGCCCTCCACGCGGAGGGAAACCAACGCTTGTCGCTTAATAAATTATCTTGCCTTGCTTAGAATTATTTGCGTGGGATGTTTTATGTTTATTATCTAACTGTGGATAATCCGTTGGACTTTGCATAGCATGTAGGGTTAGGTCGCGGATTTTCCGCCGCCTATAGATTCGTCCTGCGTCACCTAGTTTCTATGCATAAACCTGAAAATTTTCTTGCTCTAATTTCAGTTTTTCGCATCTTCTCCATTTCTTGGACTCTAAATATTTGACAGTTCCTGGATTCTTGCCCGATTCGACTCCATTTGGCAACGTAAGGTATGCTTTTAAATTTAATTTTACCAATTGAAGATCTATGTTATTTTGCTTATGTTTTTTTTTCTCATAGGTACTGATATCTGAAATGTTGGAGTCTCTTAAGTTGTTCACTATGAGTGAGCAACTTAAAACGATCCAAATAGATGTATCAGATTTTTTTTGTAATTGATTTGTCATTTCCAAGTAAAGATGACTTAATTGAATTAACTCATAATACTTGGAGAGGTTTGAAGTTTGTAGTGACAATTCAAAGAGCCAATAAAATAACAGACATATCAAAGCATACATTATTTTTTGGTTGTGATAGGATCATATATCTCGCGTATTAGAGTTCCCGCTTCTAAGAATGCTATGAAGCAAGTTGTCAATGTATTTGATTCATGATCTAAGATAATACATTTTTACTACTTTGGTTCACAAGCATTGTTGCGGGTCAATCGACACTCTAGTAGACCGGTCGAATTGAACCACCTTAGCTCGAGAGCGAGCCGAGCGCGCAAACAGATAATGAGAGAACTAGTTGATGACCCAAGAACATTTTTAACGTGGAAAATCCGGAAAGGGTAAAAAACCACGCGGTCGGAGCTGTGTCAGCCAAATTCCAATACATGTCTGTTTCTTATAAGCAAAACTGAGGATACGAGGGCGACATGCCGCCGCTCGTTACAATGGTTACAAATAGAAATCTCTGAGGGTGACAGGTCACCTCTTAAGAAACTAAGTACTTTTCTGTGGGAATAAAAGTGAGATGTTCTGGTCGCCTTTGGGTGCCCGGAGGATCTCTGAGTCGCTTAGGAAAATTGTCTTCAAGAGCGAAGGAGATCTTCAAAGGCTCGAAAAAGATCTTTGAAGACTCGAAGGAGATCTTCGAAAACTTGAAAGAGGTCTTCGAGGACTTGGAGGAAATCTTCAAGCGTCGAAGGACATCTCTGAGGAATCTTCAACGGAGCTCTCTTGGGTGCTTAAGACAATGTGCATTGAAATGAAGGCTCTGGACTCCTTTTATAGCCTTGGGTAGGGGTAGCCCGGTAATTTTGTCGTTGTAACCACCGTAATCACATAACGGACGAATCACGTTTGCCGATTTGGAGCACACGGGTCGCTATTTTTTGGATATTCTCATCTTGCCCCACGGGCAGTTCGGTCAATTCGGGTAGCTTTGTTGATGGCGTTGAGCGCAGTGAACAAAACCTGCAATCTATGAATTTAAGAAAGGTTAACTACCGCGCGCATCGGGAATGGGAAGGAGTTCTGAGCACTCGGTGAACGCGTAAGCGTTCTGAGCGCGCAGTGAGCATGGGGGCGTTCTGAGCAGATGGGTTCTGAGCGCGCGGTGAGCGCGAAGGCGTTCTGAGCAGATCCGTTCTGAGCGCACGGTAAGCGCAAAGGCGTTCTGAGTGCACTATGAACTTGGAGGCGTTCTGAGCGCGTCATGAACTTGGAAGCGTTTAACGCGCGTCGTGAACTTGGACCCAAACAAAGTAGTCGAGCGATGCAGGAGAGGTGAGGCCAAAAGAGGGAGAGTGCACCCCACTAACGGGGGTGCTCCCTTGGCCTCACCCCTCAAGGGACGGGGGGGGGGGGGGGGGGGGGGGGGGGGGGGGGGGGGGGGGGGGTGCAGTTTTGGTCGTACCCCCTAAAGCGGGCAGCCGCACCCCTCAATGAGGGTGCGCGTGTTTTGGCCTGGGGGGTGCGGGTTTGTCCGCACCCCCCAAGGAGGAATGCGGCTTGGCCGCACCCCCCAAGGGGGAATGCGGCTTGGCCGCACCCCCAAGGGGGAATGCGGTTTGGCCGCACCCTTGTGCGGGGTGCGGGTTTGTCCGCACCCCCAGGGGGGTGCGGGTTTGTCCGCACCCCCCAAGGGGGAATGCGGCTTGGCCGCACCCTTATGCGGGGCCGCACCCAAGGGGTGTGCGGTTATGGTCGCACCCCCTAAGGGTGAGTGTGGCTTGACCGCACCCCTATGGGGGGGGTGCGGATTTGGCCGCACCCCCCAAGGGGGTTGCTGATTGGCCGTTGGCCGCAGCCCTCAAGGGGGTGCGGCTTTGGCCGCACTCCCTGAGGGGGGGTGCGGCCGGCCTTGGCCACACCCCTTAAGGGGGTGCGGATGTGCGGTTTTGGCCGCTCCCTGCAAGGATAGGGTGCGTGTCTAACCGTATTGCGCTAGCTTGGCTCGATCGTGAGCCGGTCAAGGTCACGGCGAGAAATTACGGGTACGACCGGATACATTTTGGGGAATCCCATCAAGCATATATAATGTATTTGGAGAGACTAATATTACACTTATGTGTTTATAGATTGCCACAACATAGATTATTGATGATTTTTGTGGAGCTTTGGTCTATACTTTTGATCAAATTGTATGCGATATAATATTATTTTACTTTTGTAATACTATTATTAGGTTGTGGGAGCTGTATTTTGTTGTTTGAAATAGGGTGACTAATAGCAAAAACTGGTGTGCTATTAACATTTGTTTTATATATATATGAGTGACAGCCACGGGGCTCCGCCCCTATTGCCAAGCCCACAGCATATACATATGAGTACTCAAAATAACCGCACAAAAATTTTAATTAATATTTTATAATTATTTTTTTCAAAAATATTTATATTTTAACAAAAAATCATTTTAAAGTAAATCTATGAGGTCTAATGATTACCTATCATAGTAAGTGTAGGAGGTTTACTAAAAAGTTTTTGAATTTTATGAATTTTCATCGTTATTTTAATTATAGGTATACATTGTAATTACACAAATAGTTATTATATTTTATAAAATTTTTTTTTCATAATATATGTTAAGTCATTGGAGTAATAGAATAAAGCTATATTTGGCAATTTTATTAGGCTTGTGCGTAAAAAACCAAACTCGCTCGAACCGAGCCGAACCGATCCAACTGAACCGACTTTTGAACCGAACCGACCGGTTCGGTTCGGTTTCGGTTTGTGATGGCTAATAACCGACTCATATTCGGTTCGGTTCGGTTTTCACCATTGAAAAACCGATTGAACCGAACCGAACCGACCATCAGCTATTTTCGGTCTAATATTTAACCGAACCGACTCATATTCTCTCCAACAGTTATTCTTATTCATGCTTGCTTAAATGTCTGCAGTTATTCATACAGAATTAGAAGTTTTAAATAAAATATCATAATTAATTTGTCTTTTTATACACAGGTTTTGTTTTAATATTTGCCTATTTGCCTATTTGGCCGAACCGGAACCATCAGGAGTTTAGTGTTTATGGCTTTACACCATCAGCGCCTTCAATCTTTTCCTGTTTTCCACTTTTCCCTTTTCTGTAGGGTTTACGAATCTTTCATTTCCCTTTTCCTATTTTCCACTTTTCCGTAGGGTTTACGCGCGGCTCAGCTTGTTCGACGAGCGGCGGAGCGGGATTTCATATCCGATTTCCCTTTCACCAAGAGCGGCTGCGCAGCTTGTTCTGCTAGCCCTCGACCCTTTCGTCTCCATCAGTCTGAGGTCATCTCTCTCGAGTGCAACCCTAGCCGAGTTCATCTGCTTCAACTCTGCTTTGGTGTGTATTTTTCTGAACAGAGCTCATATATTTTTCTGAACAGGGAAAGGGGAAGAAGATGTGGAAAGCAGGAAGTTTGGGGCTGGGGCGGCTTGACAGACGGTCAGGTAAATTTCAGTGGTGGAATTTCAATTCTTAGTCTAACATATACATATATGCTCACACACACACATAGATATACTTCCAGAAAATCAAAAATATGCTCACATATGTTCACACACACATAGATATTCTTATTTTTTCACATATTTGCAATAGTGATACTTATGCAATAATAGTCTAACATTTCTTTTTTCCTCCTTCCTTCCTGTTTGGTTATTATTATCTTTGCAATAGAGATGTCAAACATTGAGCCTGCGTCAGTGATGGATGAAAGTAATATGCAAGCAGTTGAAGGTATAGAAATAGAAGTGCAACGCAACATAAGTACAAAGAATAGTGATGATATTTCAAATTCTGATCATGTATCCAAAAAAGCAAAAGTATCCGTAGGTGATTCTACAGAAAATCCAAAGGGAAAATCATTAGTATGGGAGTGGTTTGCTAAGTTCAAGGATAGTGAAGGAAGAGAAAAAGCAAAATGCAAACACTGTAATAAGATTTATGCCGCCGACCCTAAAAAATGGTACAACTGCATTAAGAACTCATATGATGAATTTGTGTCGTTTTCGAAAAATCGAAGCAAATCAAAAAATGTTGTCTTTTTCTGAGAAAAAGGAAGCAGGGGGTATAGTTGGATCTTTGAGAGTAAATAAATTTGATGATGTTGAGTGTAAAAGAGTTCTTGCAAAAATGATAATTGTAGATGAATTATCATTCAGGTTTGTAGAGAATGAAGACTTCATAGTTTTTGCAAATCACTTAGAGCCACGGTTCAAAATACCTTCTCGCACAACGATTACAAAATATTGCACCGAACTTTTTACAAGTGAAAGGAAGAAATTAAAGAAAGAGTTAACAAATGAGAGACTATGCCTAACAACTGATACGTGGACATCTATCCAAAGGTTTGGATATATGTGTTTGACTACACATTGGATAGACCGTGAATGGAGGTTACAGAAAAGAATCCTTAATTTTGTAAGAGTGATAGATCATACCGGAGAGGGTCTTGGGATGGAAATAATGAATTGCTTATCATCCTGGGGGATTAAAAAAATTTCACGATCACAATGGATAATGCTTCTGTTAACGATGTAGTAGCAAAACATCTTAAAAGAAAAAGTAAGGAGTGGAAAGGTACTATTTTGGGGCATGAGTTCCTACAAGTTCGATGCACCGCTCATATCATAAATTTAATTGTTAAAGATGGTTTGTCTGATTTTAATGATTCAATTGAGAAAATACGTCTAGCAATCAAATATGTGAAATCATCTTCCCAACGTTTGGAGAAGTTTAAGAGGTGTGTTAGAAATGCCGAGATAGAAAGCAAAGCTCTTCTACGCTTAGATGTTGAGACAAGGTGGAATTCTACATTTTTGATGTTAGAGACATCAACAAAGTTTGAGAAAGCATTCGTTGAGATGGAGGATGAGAGTTCATACATAAGTTATTTTAAGAATGAAGATAAAATTGATGGACCCCCTTCTCCAAGAGATTGGCAGAAAGCAAGAATGTTTGTAAAACTTTTAAAAATGTTTTACAATGTAACTTTGGAGGTATCAGGCTCTAAATATCCAACCTCTCATTTATTTTTCCAAAATATCTCAATGATGGAGCATATGATAAAGACAATGTGTGCGAGTCAAGATGCTACTTTGAGTATGATTGCACAAAGGATGAAGACAAAATTTGATAAATATTGGGGCACTTTAGAAAAAAGTAATATACTCTTATATGTGGCTTTTGTTTTGGACCCCCAATGTAAGATAAAACGTCTAACAAAATGTTTTAATGCGGTGTGCGAGCCCACATGGGCAAGAAAAATGGTAGAATTAACAGAAAAAACACTTGATCAACTAGCTATATGAGCATTACAGTGCTACCATAATCCGTCTGAATCTCAAACATTTAGTACTCAAGCTTCAGGTAGCTCAAGGATTTGTTTAGAGGACGGAGACATGGAATATAATTTTGTGTCTTATCAAAAAAATATGTTTGAAGATGATGTTGAGGAGGAAGAGACATCAATCTTTGCAACTGAATTGACACAATATCTACGAGAGGACACATTGAAAATGCAACTTAATTTTGATATATTGAATTGGTGGAAAGCAAACTTTTCAAGGTTTCCAATTTTATCGGAGATTGCAAAAGACATTCTAGCAATTCCAATATCAACAGTTGCCTCAGAGTCGGCTTTTAGCACCGGTGGACGTGTACTCGATCCATTTAGAAGCTCATTGGCACCTAAAATAGTTGAAGCTCTTATTTGTGTTCGTGATTGGTTGCGTTGCAAGCCAACACTAACTGAAATTGAAGAAATGATAATTGATGCAGAAAAATTTGAAGAGCTTGATAAAGGTAAAAAAATTGTGTTGTCTTTAATGCAAATATTCAAAAAAAAATCATACTTTCATATTTAACTCATATTTTTACTGTTATTTTTAGAATTGGAGAAGGATGCAGCTGGGGCTAGTGACGAGGATGAAATACGCATGGATGAAAATTAAACAAGGTTAGTGAAAATTAAAAACGTTGTACTCTTTGTTTCCATTTTGAATTTTGAATAGTTCTAAAAATTTTTGGTGCACTAGTTAATCTAAATCACTAAATGTTGTTCTAATAGTTCAAAAATCTCATAAAATTTTATGATAGAACGCATGTGCCTAAAAAAATACTTAACAACTTTGAAGCAAATGCAGAAAACCGAACCGATGGGTAAAAAACCGAATCGAACCGAACCGATTCGATTCGGTTCGGTTTCGGTTTTGGGTGTGTAAAAACCGAGGCTATTCGGTTCGATTTCGATTTTACGTAAAACCGAACCGAAACGCTCGCAGTCCTAAATTTTATATGTTGCACCAAAGACAATTTCTTGTATATATAGTAGTTAAAGATAGTTTAATTTTTCAATAAATTGGACGCGTTCAATTTATTATAATGTCTGCGGCGCATTCAAACTTTTCATTTTTCACTCTCTTTTAATAATACAACAACAACAACAACAACAACAACAACAACAACAGAACCCATATTGTCCCCAATCATTGGGGGTATGGGCGGGAGAAGATTGTTGGGTATGGGCGGGAGAAGATTGGAAACAGACCTAACCTTTGGCCCTATGCACAAAGTGGCTTCTCTCAGAGGAGAAAGACCTAACCCTCTTTTAATAATAATAATAATAATAATAATAATTATTATTATTATCATTATCATTATCATATAGGTGAATACATCATATATTATCATGCATTTTTTATTTATTTTCCGACGAATTTCTTATTAAAAATTATTAAAGAAATTATGCTCTCCTAAATTTGGCTTCTTGAATGTTTGCCCCCCCCCCCCCCCCCCCCCCCCCCCCCGAATATTTAATTCAAAACCTGCTCGATAAAACTAACTTTTCGTTTGTTTCCATCTCTTTCGGCTCTTCACAAATTTTCTGCCTTACAAATTTTGCATTTTCCGTTGTCTTGCATGCCGAAGCTATTATTTGTTTTTACTCTTTCTTTTTCTTTTCGGAAATTTTATCTTAATCCGTTGTATATAGACAAAATATCTAAATCAATCACTCAACTTTAAAAATACTTTTTACCCATGTATTTTTAGGGAACGCGTTCAACATGAAAGTTGTAGATCTCGACGAGATCTACAACTTTAGTGTTGAACACTTTTCCTAAAAATGGACACACAAGACGTACTTCCAATAATTACGCCCATGTTTCAATCAGGGAGGCAATACGTCTTGTGCATGCATTTTTAGGAAAAGTGTTCAACACGAAAGTTGTAGATCTCATCGAGGTCTACAACTTTCATGCTGAACACGTTTCCTAAAAATGCATGGGTAAGGAATATTTTCAAAAGGCGCATAATAACTCTTAGAAATTGGTGTGTCCATAGCCGAAATTGGTGTGCCCGTAACACCACTCTTAATTTTTGTACTATTGGTCCCAAAACTTTATACTAAGTTATAAATAAATCATTAGACTAACTTCTGTTAAGTTTTTAACAATTTTAGACGATGTGTTGTTGCTGAGGCGATGTGTGAGAATATTTTATGCCTAATTAGAACCAAAAAGTTATAAAATGCATAAAATAAATAAAATAACAAATTAATTTATCATTTTTTTATTAAAACAATAATAGGTTTATTTCCATGACTAAATTCGAAGCGGTGGTATGGGTTCATCTCCGTCTCCAATCACAACGTACACAAATAGGAAGCAAAATGCGCTTTAAACCTCAATCAATCAAGGCAAACATACGTACGCTAGCTCACCCACATTCCTACACTAATTGTCATCAGATAGCAACTGCAGTCTAGCCCGCTCCTCCCCACTGTGGTGTTCAAGGTATGAACAACACTCATGGTGCAAGTTCTTAGCAATACGATCGATATCAAAGATACAACAGATGACAATCAGCATGAATACATACATGGATGACGCAATAAGCCACAAGTTGGCGTGTTAAGGCTTCATACGTGGATGTAAACATACATGAGAGATTTTTGTAATTTTAAAAGATAGTGAAGTGCAACGAATAATTTAGCGAACTTACAATTAAGAGAGGTCTTTCTCTCTCAAATTAAGAGAGATAGAGAGAGAATACAACAACAACACTCAAGCTTTTATCCCACTATAGTATGGTCGTCGGCTATATGGATCCTTTGTCGCGGCCCATTGTGTGAAGTTTTCCGGACCGATGGAGCACCAAGAGGTCCAAGACACGAACACCAAGAATGAACACAAACGCTTCTCTTTGATTACAAACGAAAGTTACAAGCTTACAAGACTGAATACAAGTGAATACAACTCGATTTACAACAGCCAAAAATAGAAGTAATAAAGAATTGGTCGTTGCTCGCTAACGCCTGACGTTGTCTCTAACGCGCCGCGTTAGCCTACTCGCAAGCTCTCTGCTCGCACTCACAGCTCGCTAGCCGTACTCGCACTCGCACACTTAACGCATGGCGTTAACTCCTAACGCTCCGCGTTAGCTCGCGAGTACTCTCTCTCTCTCTCTCTCTCTCTCTCTCTGGAGACCTTCTCTAGGTCACTCGCCGAACTCGCTCCGAGTTCTCTCTATCTCGCCCAAACAGATGATACTCGCCACTATCTGAATACTATTCTTAGAGGGGGGTACCCCCCTCCTATTTATAGACAAAAGAGAGACACTTTCGAGAAGGCAGAGCTAACGTTGGCGTTAGCGATAACGCCAGCGTTAGCTCACTTCAAAAAGTTAACACATTGTGCCCTATCTTTAGTCATAATTGTAGAAGGGTGCTCGAAACATCCGAAGGAGGGTCAAAGTGGAACACTCTCTTCGTTGCCCCCAGCTAGCTAGGTATATATAGAAGATTACCTAGGGTTTCCACGCGCAAAGCCCCCGAGCCTGTTATATGTCCGATTATACCTTTACAATCTCCTCATATATTCGTGACTAATAACGGTAACGTTTTAGGGTGCTGGAGAGTAGACAAAATAATAATTCAAGCTAAACAAAGCATTCAGGACAGATCATACTAATTAACACATGAAAAAGGTTTTTGCCTAAACGGCAAACCAAAATGCACAGATTCTATCCCAAAACATAGTCTGCATAATTATTACAAGATAACATGAATTAAAACGTTTGATGATTCTACTCATCTAGTAGATCATCGTCATCCATGTCCAAGTCTACTTCTCCTCCATAATCTCCACTGTGGCCTGCAAGGAATTTCACGAGTCAGACTCTATGAATTCATAATCATATGCAGTAACGTTTAAAGTAAACTAGCTCTTACTAAATGAGTTTAGCATTTCTAGCAACGGTGAAGTAACTCTGTCAGCATCTCATCCAGTCTAACTAGGACTAGTCACGTTATCTTACTCATTACTGATCACTATGTGCCTCACCGACACATGTGGGCACACATCACGTGCAACATTATCAGATGTGGAATAATGTGTTGTGACCAATAATATTTAGATTAACATTTACAATGACTTTCAATTCCCAGTTGAATAACTCTCGAATCAACTTACAATGAGAGAGGTGCTTGGTTATCAAGTGTGGAATAACCGGCATCAAATCATTTTGGGTTTTCATCAAGAAATTATTTGGGGTTTTCAGTCTGTTATTAGATGCTTGAATGTTGCGACTATAGGTTCTCAATGTCAAAACATAAACTGCGGAGGAAAGTTGCATACATCTATGAACTTTAGTCTCATTTCCCCCGATGTTTTTATTGTGAGAGCTCTATTCAATCCTTTGGTCAAGGGGTCTGCAATATTGTCTTTCGATCTCACATCAATTAGGGTCATAATCCCTTGACTTGTGAGAGAGGTCAACCAGGATTGTTTCAGCCTGAGATGCCTTCTTTTGCCGTTGAACAAAGAGTTAGTAGCAATCGTTTTAGTAGCCTGGTTATCGCAGTAAACTGCACTAGAACTCATTTTCAGGCTCGACAAAGGAATGTCCATCACCAAATCTCTCAGCCATTCGGCTTCTTCTCCTGCTGACGCATGAGCGTATAGTTCGGATTCCATAGAAGAGAGTGCAATACAGGATTGCCTCTTGGACTTCCAGGCTACAGCTGCTCCTCCTAGTGTGAATACAAAACCACTAGTGGACTTGCTGTCGTTTAATTTTGAGCACCAAGATGCATCAGAATAACCTTCAAGAACTGAAGAATGACCAGTGTAAACTAAAGCATACTTTTGGGTGTGCTTTAAGTATCTCATTAGACTATCTAAGGCGTTCCAGTGGTCTTTACCAGATTACTAGTGAATCTGCACAACATGCCGACCGTAAAGGCTATGTCAGGTCTAGTGCAGACCATGACATACATGAGGCTACCAAGCAGTTTAGAATAATCTAACTGTCTAACCATAACTCCTTCATTGGGCTTTAGGCGGTTAGTGTAGTCGTATGGTGTCTCAGATGCTCTACTGGCACTGTATCCCCACGTGTCCAATATGGACTTTATGTAGTGGCTTTGACTTAGGGAGATTCCATTCTTCACAAAGCTCACTTGCATGCCTAGTATAGTGTTAGCTACACCTAGGTCTTTAATGCTAAATTCTTTTATTAGATCTAACTTAACGTCATCCACTTCGGATTGATCAGACCCTAGAATGAGCATATCATCTACGTACAAGCATATTATGGCGATTTTATCCGATCTATTACGTATGTAAAGACATTTATCCGAGAGACTCGACATGAATCCCATGTTCTTTACACTATAGTCGAACTTCTCATGCCATAATTTCGGTGCTTGCTTTAGTCTGTATAAAGACTTAAGTAATTTACAGACTTTCGTTTCGTGACCGTCTACAATGAAACCTTCAGGTTAACTCATGTAGATCTCTTCGGTCAGATCTCCGTTCAAGAACGCAGTCTTAACATCCATTTGATGAACAATAAAGTTCTCAATAGATGCAATAGCAAGGAGAACCCGAATGGTTGCTAAGTGACACACGGGTGAGTAGACATCAAAGTAATCTACTCTTCTTGTACAACCCTCATTCTCCGAGGGTGGACCCCCCCCCCCCCCCCCCCCCCCCCCGAGGCCACGTAGGCAGAAGTCAAAGTCAAAGAGGTCAACACAGAGCCCGGCAGTTCAAGGCAGCAATACTCGCCAGGTTGGCGAGTATGGAACAGAAGACCTGGCGATTATTGGCCCAGCGTGTGCGAGCAGCACCCAATACTCGTCAGATGGGCGACTATGGCATGATACTCGTCGAGTAACCCATAGTCGCCAGGTTGGGGGCTGGGCTATAACCCCCCCCCCCCCTATCCTTTGGTTTTCCTATAAATAGGACCCCAGGGGTACTCGGATTGGCACCTGGACTTGGGCTTTTGGACCCCGATTCCCGAATTCTCGAGCCCGTCACCCTTGCTTTCAGCCAAGTCGGTGCCTTCCCTGTACCAAGCTCGGCCACTTTGGTTTCGGAGGGGAAGACTCTCTTGAGCTTCTAGGTACGTGGTGGGACCTCCCTGCCAAGCACCTGGGGTCCGGTGTGTTGCTCTTCTAGCTCTTCAGTAGTCGCCAGCCAGGTCATCTCGTCGGACTGCTGGGCGAGTAGCCTCCGGCTGCATCGGTCCGAATTTTGAGGTCAGGATTTTCCTGGCGTCAACACTTTGGAGCGGTGAGCGTGGACCGTAGTCGTTGGAAGAAAGTTCGGCAAGAAGGCGAGATGGTCGTCGTTGGCGACCATGAGGAGGTAGTCGGCAACTCGCCCGCAGGCGGCGAGTTCGTGACGCTAGCAGTTTTCGAAGCCTTCGCGCAGCGCATGGAGGGGATCTTGCAAGCAGCGCTTCAGCCGCGCGCCGAGGTCACGGCGACCTCGCCGCATCGCCCGGTTTTGACCAAGGGAAGGAGTCCCCCTCGGCGAGCACGGAAGGAGCACGTGGAGGATGAGACCGAGCGACCAAGGAGGTCGCGGTTCTACCAGCCGACCTCGCAAGGGATTCGCTTTCGCGAGCCGCGCGAGCAGGAGAGATACAAGGATACTCGCCCATATGGTGAGTATGGTCAGGATAGTCGCCAGGTGGAGGATCGTCATCGGGCAGGAGGGAGGAGCCCCTTCTGCGAGGAGATCCATGTCACGCAATTGCCAGAAGGATTCAGAAATCCCGCTGTGAATTATTGCTCAGGGAGAGACGACCATATCCGTCAGGGGAACAGACGTAACCGGAGGAATAGCCGGAGGAGGAATGGGGATCGGGTCAGCCAAGGATGTCAAGAAAGTATCAAGGTCGGGAAGGTAGGAGTGAGTTCTGGAGAAGCGGAGCTCGGATCTTTTCGCAAAACGAACTTCCACCAAGCCTACCGCCAGAATGTCGCTCCGACCTCTAAAGCACCACCCCCGCTAGAGGAAGTCACCTTCTCGGAGGAGGGCATGTTAAGGGGTGAGAATCCCTTCCATGAGGCCCGTGTGATTGATGCGATCGTCGAAGACTTCACCGTCAACCGAATCCTGGAGTGCAACGGGGGATCTGTCTGTGTCATCTTTACGTCGTTCTCACGAACACGTTTGACAACCTGGAGGTCGAGACAATCAGGATGATGATCCTGGACAGTTCCCTTTTTTTAATTTCTTAGGTAAGCAAAAGGTGGACGCGGCAGGAAGATCAGCCGCCGTCGGGAAGCTTAATCCAAGATGGGAAGAACCCTTCATCGTGAAGGGGAGCTGTTGGAAAACACATGGAACAACGACAACTTGAAAGGGTTTGGCTCCTGAACGGGAGTATGTACACATCCCACCCCTGTAAATTTGTTATCCATAAATAAAACCATCACCTCCCTGAAACATGGGAAATGGTGAGTCTTTTGTCTCTTTCGGCTATGTGTTTTCAAGAAAGAAGAAAGCGAGCGAAGCCAATCTCCGCGTCAGGTTGGGAAACTGGCCTCCGACTTAACCCTCGTAAAAACTCAGAATGGATGATGGGACAATGCCTCGGGTGTGCGTTCCCCTAAGTCCAAGCCTCTGCAATAACGGCCGAGATCAGCTCCCCCCTTGCATGTTGGCCGCGGTCCCCACCGGCTGCATTTCTCATCCGACTGGTGAGATTATCAGGAAGAAGTCTGGACGCCGACCTCCCAATCCGACGAAGGAATAATCGACTTCGGCAAGGCGGTGCTCACCCTTATCTGCTTCATCAAAAATGTGTTTTCCAGTAAAAGAATGGGAGTAGGTGAAGTTGATCTCCACGCTAGGTTGGGAAATGAGCCTCCGACTTAACCCTCGTAAAAACTCAGAACGGATGATGGGACAGTGCCTCGGGTGTGCGTTCCCTTAAGACCAAGCCTCTGCAATGACGGCCGAGATCAGCTCCCCCCTTGCACGTTGGCCGCGGTTCCCACCGACCGCACTTCTCGTCCGACTGTAGAGATTACCAGGAAGAAGTCTGGACGCCGACCTTCCGATTCGGCGAAGAGAAGATCGACTTCACTAGCTCTGGGGACCCTTGAAAAGAGGCGTCATATACCCTCGAGAGCTGAAAAGCTCGCAGCAAGCCATTTTTCTAAAAGTATTGTGTCCGATCATTTGAGCTGGTGTGCTTAAGTGTGCTTAACTCCCTGCTAATTTGTTGAGCAACAGGAAGCAGGTTTGGTCCACATCCAGCATCCAAGTGGGATGGAGGCCTCGGGATGGTATGTCCCTTTGGACCTCCCCGACTGCCACTCCGTGCTTGACGTCGTCCTGCATCAACATACCACACCGCAAGTTGGAAAGCGAGCCTCCGGCTCAACCCTCGTAAAAACTCAGAACGGATGATGGGACAGTGCCTCGGGTGTGCGTTCCCTTAAGACCAAGCCTCTGCAATGACGGCCGAGATCAGCTCCCCCCTCGCATGTTGGCCGCGGTTCCCACCGACTGCACTTCTCGTCCGACTGGAGAGATTACTAGGGAAAAGTCTGGAAGCCGATACTCCAACTTAAGAAGGGGAGCGATCGATTCGACCGGCCAAAGAATGGAAACATTCCGGCATCCAAGAAGAATGGAGACCTCGGGAGGGTGTGTCCCCTTGGGCCCCCCCGACTGTCGTTCCCTACTTGACGTCATTCTTCGTCGACATCTGGTATCCAAGTAGGATGAAGGCTTTGGGATGAGGTGTCCCTCCGGACCTCCCCGACTGCCGTTCCCTACCCCCTCTCTCATAAACAAACTCCCTTAAATAATTTTAATGGGCTCTTCACCAGGTACAGAGCAAGGCCTTGAGTTGAGCATGTGTCCCTCGGGATCCTCCAAGTACCCCCCCCCCCCCCCCCCCCCCCCCCCCCCCACGACTCGACTCCACCAAGGGAAACATTGAAGAAGGCGAGTATGGCTGTGCGAGCATACAGAGACGAGTATACAGGTGCGAGTATGGCTGTGCGAGTATACAGTGGCGGGTATGAAGAAGCACCCACTCTCGCCTCGATCCTAAGAGCCTAGCGAACACTCAACCTCGCCCCGAGCCTAGGAGCCTAAGCGGCATTCAAAAAATAAAGCAAACACCAAGGAAACAGGCGAGCAAAAGCTTTGACTTTTTTATATATATAAATATTTGATGTATATTACAAAAGAATCTTCAAGGTGTTTACAAAATGTCGCCGGGCGAGCAAAAAAGGGTGCTCAGGCGACTAGGCGACATCCTCGCCATCAATATCTGCATCTGGCTCGTCGCCACCATCATCATCAACATCATCGTCATCATCATCGTCATCCTCGTCCTCGGAATCGTCATCCGCAGCACCACTGGACGGCGGCGAGGATGCTCGCAAGGGGGAGGTGGACTCCTCGGCGAGCAGCGCCGGGATAATGTCCTCCACGGTCAGCTCCATCGCCGCCGGCTTCAGAAGATCGTCCGCCTTCAGCTGGCTCAGGATGACGGTCCCAGTAGCTTGCGCGATCTCTCGGCGAACGCGTGGCATATTGTCGCCATGCATCCGGATCTGCTTGCCGACCCTAGAGGGGCCCGCCACCGCTGACTGTTGCTCGGCAGGCCGAGTTTCCAGCTCAGCGATGCGAACTTGGGCGGCCTCCAAGGCCAGCCGAGTGTCGTCCAGCTCCTTCTCCAGCTGGGACACCTTTGTCGCCATCTCCACCTCAGCGACCTACAAAAACAAGAAGACACACAAAGTCAGCAAGTTATTCGGCAAAGTGGCGACTATCCCGGAGGCGAGTATCATAGAGAAGCGAGTACCTCATGCTCCTTCGCCTTGAGCCCCATGGCGATCATCTTCTTCGTGCTGATCCGGATCACCTCCTCATACTCCAGCAACCTCCTCGCCGTCATGTGCGCTAGCTCGGCGGACCGCAGCAGAGATCGCGAGGTCTGGTGCGCCAGGTACTCGGAAGGCTCCTCTCGCAGCCTCTCAGCGTCCTCACGACCATAAATGGCATGAAGCACATCAAAGGCCTCGCCCTGATCCTCCCAGTCCTCTGACCAGGGTGGAAGGTTAGAGCTCAGAGACACCACATGGTCGCCCTCCGACCAGGCGACTAGGTGGCGACCATAGGCGTCCTCACCACGAACACCCAAGTTGAAATTCGGGTGGGTATAGGGCTCGCCGGCTTCAGAAGGGTCCGCCTTCTTGCCAAGGTCCCGGTGAGCGACCTCCTTCTTCTTCCTCGAGGGCTCGGAGGGCTCGCCCCTCTCCTTCCGCTTCTTAAGCGGCCTGGAGCCTTCGCCGCCGATCAAGGGCTCATCGCCTCCTGGCGACAAGTCTATGGGCGAGTAGACCCCATCCCCGCGAGCAGAGGTCCCCGCACCTCCCTGTGTGGAAGCCGTCGCCTTCACCACCACGGGAAGAAGCTCACACGGCATAACCTGGACTGCTGCAGCAAGAGGAGTGATAATTCCGGTTAGTCGCCAAAGTTGAAGACGAAGAGCGAGTATTGCGAATACTCGCGTAGTAGATTACCTTCGCCTGCGAAAACCTCAGCGAGTTCATCCACTCGCCTCCTCCAGAACACCACATCAAGGCGGCGATTCCTGAAGGACTCGAGCAGTTTCTCGCCACCCTCGCTTAGGAAAGAAGCCCCGAAGACGCTCTCCGGTGGCTGGAAGGACTTGTCGGGGATCGCTTGAAAGTCGCCAGCGATGACGACTAGTCGCTCTCCCCAGCGATGATTCTTGTTAGCGGTGTCAGCCAGCGTGCAGACGTGGCTGCAGAGGAAGACGATGCCCTCGCCAGTCGCCATAAAGTGGAATACTCGCCTAAAGACCGACAGGTCGAAGGCTATTCCCTGGTCGCGCAGGTAGCACAGGTATCCCACGATCATCGCCACCCCATTGGGGTTGATCTGGGCAGGGACTATCCCAAAGTAACGGAGTATCTGGGAGAACTCCGTCCACAGTGGTAGTCGCAAGCCCACCTCGAAATAGGGAATACCCGCTCGTTGGTCAAGAAGGTGTTTAGTCGCTCGCCCTGGCGAGGAAGCCTAGCGACAAACCCTGGCGGGAGGTACTTCGCCTTGATGACCTCCAAATCCTTCTCAGTCGTGACAGACTTCTTGAAGGTGGTCGCCGCAAAGTTCCTGGCGTGATTGGCACGCCGGATGGTCGCCTCGTCGGTCATCTTGGAGGAAAGGAAGAAAGAGAGGCGAGTATCAAAGAAGACAAGAAGAGAAGAGAAGACAGAAGATACTCGCGCGAGAGTTAGAAAACCGCCAAAGCGTAATTAAGACTCACCCCCCCCCCCCTATTTATAGTGGTCGGATAACTTGGCTTATCGAGCACGACGGCGCGATCAGGAATAAGGGGGTGGCGAGTATTAAGTTGAAGTCGCCAGCTCAACAACGCGCGTCAGCAGAAAGTCGACCTCCAAGGCGAGAAGACCTGCAAGAAAGAAGCATGAACGAAGCTCGCCATGCATAGGCGACGGGCGGACAATACTCGCCAAAGTTAAAGAAGATAGAAAATTTTGACAAAAATCCATCACAGAAGAAGAAAGCAGAGCAAGTAATAAAAGGCGAGTTTTCTAATACTCGCCGAAAAATATTACACCAATAAAGAAATAGTTCAGAATTACAGGAATGCTCGCCAAGGGCGACTTAGCACAGAAAGAAGAGGAGTAAAAAAGGACAACATCTAGGGAGGCGCCTGAAGATTCGCCTGAAAATCCGGAGGCTGAGGATGTCGCCCAACGAAGCCCATGCTGCGAGCATGCTTGAAGTGCTCAAAGGCCAGAGACATCGCGTCCTCACCCTGCCGCAGCTGGTCTTCGATCCTCGCCAGCCGACCGACCGAGCCCATGCTCGCGCGCATCCCCACCAACTCGTCATGATGCAGCTGCTGGCGATGCTCGATCCTCGCAACTCTACGCTCCAGATCGCTGACAGTATGAAGGCGAGATTCTGCACCAGCCAGGCGAGTATCGAACTCCTCCAGCCGTGATACTCGCACCTCCAGCTCGGTCAAACGACGATGAGCGTCAGTGCTCGCCAGGCGCTCAACTCGCGATTCAACCTCGGACAGGTGGCGATGAGGCTCGCAGATCGCCAAGCGCTCCAGCTTGGACTCCAGCTCCAGGATCGCGCGAGTAGCCCTCTCCTGGTACTCGCGAGAAGGAAGCCCAACCGCGTCGATCAAAGCTCCTATGGGAGTATGAGCGCGAGCTGCGAAAAAGGTTTGAGTGTTAGAGCTTAGATGACGAAAACAGCGAAGTAAAGACAATGACGACTATTGAAGACGGCGACTAAAAACCTGGCCGAGGACTACGAGAATGACGGCGAGGAGAGACCCTTGCCCGGCGAGGAGATGGGCTGCGATGATGGTCTCCTCGCCACGAAGAGCCACCAAATGCCGGATCCCGGCTGGGAGGCGCGTTCCCCTGACCGCGATTATCGACTGGTCGTCCTCCTCCCCTTGCAGGAAAAAAGCCCGAGGAGCCCCCAGTCCCGCCACGGCGCGAGGACTCGCCCTGATGAGTCGAAGGTGCAGTAGAGGTCGAAGGGCGTTGATCGCCCTGAGGAGTAGCAGAAGGAGGGAACGGAGGAGGTGGCGGAAGCCCACCTGCGGGCAGCTGCGAACTACTCGTCGTTCCCATGGACTGAAGAGGCGGAGGAGGCGGAGGCACGATGCTCGCCAATGGATCATGTTGCCCGCTCATCGGCCCCTTCTCCAGCAAGGAGCTGTGGAGAACTCGCCCTGAGCGACCTCCACCCCGAGGCGAGACCATAGGCGACGACCTCAGCGGAGGCACGACCAGAGGCTCCTCCTGAGCTCCAATGGTGGACGAATCTGCGAAGCATAAAAGAAATATTCAGCATCTCGGTCCAAGTCGAGGTCAATCAAAGAAGGTGGCGAGTAGGTAGCTCCCACCTCGCGCAGGAGCGAGATTCTCCGGTTGATTCTGGGTCGAGGACCCAGTCATGCTCGCTTCCTCGGCGACATTTGGAGCAGGAGGATCAGCGGCCGGCGAGTCGCCCTCATTAGAGAGCCCCAGGTCGTCCAGCAGCTGCTGGTGTTGGTCGCACGGAGGAGCGGCGACCTCACCCTCAACGGCTTTCTTCTTCTCCTGCTTCTTTTTCTTCTGGGCAAGCCTCTTCCTCTTCTTGGAAGAGGGAAGGTCGCTAGAGGCGAGATCCGGGCGAGGAGGGAGCGAAGAGCCATCAAATAGGCCTACAAGACCAGCCATAGCCGCCTTAGCCTCGGCAGCATAGTCACGCACCATCTTGAGCGAGTTCAGAAAAGACGTGCCATCAGAGACCCCTGCCCCTCTATTTATAGAGTTCGAACGTCGGCCAACGAGAGGGCGAATATAAGCCGATAGTCGCCGGCAGGAGAGCTCGTCGAATGAAGGTTGGATGATTCTTTCAGAGCAACTGCGTTACTCGCAAAGAGCGGGGATTGTGTACAACCCTCATTAATTCTCCGAGGGTGGACCCCCCCCCCCCCCCCCCCCCCCCCCCGAGGCCACGTAGGCAGAAGTCAAAGTCAAAGAGGTCAACACAGAGCCCGGCAGTTCAAGGCAGCAATACTCGCCAGGTTGGCGAGTATGGAACAGAAGACCTGGCGAGTATTGGCCCAGCGTGTGCGAGCAGCACCCAATACTCGCCAGATGGGAGACTATGGCATGATACTCGCCGAGTAACCCATAGTCGCCAGGTTGGGGGCTGGGCTATAAACCCCCCTACCCTTTGGTTTTCCTATAAATAGGACCCCAGGGGTACTCGGATTGGCACCTGGACTTGGGCTTTTGGACCCCGATTCCCGAATTCTCGAGCCCGTCACCCTTGCTTTCATCCAAGTCGGTGCCTTCCCTGTACCAAGCTCGACCACTTTGGTTTCGGAGGGGAAGACTCTCTTGAGCTTCTGGGTACGTGGTGGGACCTCCCTGCCAAGCACCTGGGGTCCGGTGTGTTGCTCTTCTAGCTCTTCAGTAGTCGCCAGCCAGGTCATCTCGTCGGACTGCTGGGCGAGTAGCCTCCGGCTGCATCGGTCCGAATTTTGAGGTCAGGATTTTCCTGGCGTCAACACTGCTGACTTGTGTGAAACCTTTAGCCACCAGGCGTGCTTATACTCAGCTACGCTACCATCAAGATTCAATTTCTTTTTCAGAACCCACTTACACCCTACGGTTTTAACCCCTTTTGGCTTATTAACCAACGTCCAGGTGTTATTCTGAAGAAGAGAATTCATCTCTTCATCTATAGCTTCTTTCCAGAGTAGTGAATCCCTGGATCTCATCACTTCCTTATAGGTGGATGGATCGGCCTCAACGTGGTAAGTCACAAAGTCACTACCGAAGGTTCTGGGAATTCGCTCTCTTAGATAAGTCCTTCTAGACTCTAGGCCAGAGTTATCTACCGGAACGGAATAGGAGGTGCTCGGTACTGATTCAGGATCTTCCTCAGTAATAGTTGTTTGCATACCTGGGATCGTTAAGTTCTTATCTTTGAGGAATTTATCCTCGAAGAACACCGCATCCCTAGATTCTATTATGATATTATTAGAAATATCAAGGAACCTATCTGGAACAATATCCTCAGCACAACCTAGGT
The DNA here is from genome assembly GCA_033032865.1 of Dactylorhiza incarnata. Lineage (NCBI taxonomy): Eukaryota > Viridiplantae > Streptophyta > Magnoliopsida > Asparagales > Orchidaceae > Dactylorhiza > Dactylorhiza incarnata. The sequence continues at coordinate 9,457,026 of JAWHQI010000066.1, forward strand.
AGACACAAGTATTGGTCCTAGGTCCAACCTTAGGCCGTCTAGGGTCAGGAACCCTGACATAAGCTATACAGCCCCAGGTCTTAAGTCGAGTAAACGACGGGAGTCTCTTAAACCAAAGCTCGTAGGGAGTAACCTCTAACTTAACATGAGGAATTTTATTCAGAATGTGGTTCGCAGTCAAGACTGCTTCGCCCAAATAAGCGGAAGACATGTCTGCAGTGAGCAACATAGAGTTCAACATCTCTGTTAACGTTCTATTCTTGCGCTCGGCTATGCCGTTAGATTGTGGGGAGTAAGGAGCGGTGGTTTCTGCTATGATGCCCTGTGAAGCAAGGAAGCATCTGAACTCACTGGACATATATTCTCCTCCTCTATCACTCCTAAAACGTTTTATTTTCATGCTTAGTTGGTTTTCTACCCTGGTTTTGAAAAGACAACTTTTCAAACGCTTCATCTTTAGTTTTAAGCAACGAAATATGACAAAATCTCGTGCAATCATCTATAAACGTGATCATATACTTCCTCACATCTCTAGTGACAAAACTCTTAAAGTCACGAATATATGAGGAGATTGTAAAGATATATTCAGACATATAACGGGCTCGGGGGCTTTGCGCGTGGAAACCCTAAGTAATCTTCTATATATACCTAGCTGGGGGCAACGAAGTGAGTGTTCCACTTTGACCCTCCTTCGGATGTTTCGAGAATGTAGAAGGGTGCTCGAAACATCCGAAGGAGGGTCAAAGTGGAACACTCTCTTCGTTGCCCCCAGCTAGGTATATATAGAAGATTACCTAGGGTTTCCACGCGCAAAGCCCCCGAGCCCGTTATATGTCCGAATATACCTTTACAATAATCTCACTAATGCCAAAGTACATCATCTACTTACAATTAAGAGAGAGAGAGAGAGAGAGAGAGTACCCTTAAAATAACTCAAGTTTAGTGTGGAAGGTTCGATGACTATCGAGAGTGTCTTCCGTACATGATTTGAATAAAGGTTGTTCCTCGCATGCTTTTAGAATGATGAAATCGTACGAAAACAAAAATATATGAATGAACTAAATCTCAAATTTGAATTAATTTTTTTTATTAGGTTTAAATAGTAATTTGAACTTTCAAATATCATAGACACTTTTTCGACTGTCATATTGAAATCCCTATACAACTGTAGAGAATATAAAAGAACATATTCCTTTCCCGCTACACTCTATTTCTTCACTAACAAGGTGTAAGTACAATATTGCCCATTAACGTGCAATAAGCATCATTACAACTCTATAATTAGTTAACAGGGGCAAAATGGCCTTTTTTATGAGCGATTTTTATGCAGGTCAATAATTACTGAAGTCGTATGTGCCAATATATATTTATTTTTTTGAAAAATTTAATTGAAAATGCAATTTATAATATAATATTTATCAAAATGATATTTCCTCAGTCCTCACGTATATTTTCTAATAGATCTAGTTGGTTTATACGGCATACTTGAGCTGGATAAAATGGAGGAGCTTATTGAAACCAGACACGTGTTAGCATGCTAGTAGAAATTGAGATAAATAAAGAAGAATTATACGTGCAAACTAAAGTTCGCTATAAGCAAACCACGGTTATGTGCAAATCATGAAATTATAAGTGTAAACCATTGTGTTATGTGCAAGTCAAAAAAAAAATCAAAATTTCCATCATTTTGTAAAGCATTGTTACAATGACTTTAGTTAATACCAAAAATTAGTTGTATCACTTTCAAACAACAAAATACTTTGTAAAGCTTTGTTCCATCATTTTGTGCCTCCAAAACTTCATGTTATCGTTAGTAGCAGCATGCATAAAAGTAATAATCTTCATTAGGCGACTAAATAATATTGTAAATATTTGTTGTAAGTTCAATATTACTAGGAAAAAAGTACTTTTATTCAATATTTTTTCAAATTAACCGACTCATTTTCATTGAGTTTATCTCATCCCCTTGCATTATCTTCTCGATATTTCCGCCAAAGTGATATTGTTGGAGGCAATGCAAAATCTTCACGCATTTGCAATTGAACAAATTCTCATTGATAGATCCGATGTAGACTATCTTGTGAGAAGCCGGCGGCGATGAATGTAGTGGTAGTAATGTGAACGACTGATATTTAGATAAGTGAACAAAAATAATGTTATAGCAAGATGCAACCACCATTCCAATATCAGGCATCGACATCCATTTGTCGTACATAGCAGGAGTAATAGAACAATCAAGTGATCTTAGTAAGTCTGATCTTCTTTCCTTACCAAACATGCTATCATACAAAGATGCATTGTTCCGTAGTTCTAGAGATAAGTCAATATGCACCTTTAACCAGTCATTATCCATCCTCATAGCATTACTAACCACCCTATATCCACAATGCACATCACTCAATACATCAATCACATTTGTAATATAGTCAGAAACACATGGCGGCATTTGTGTTTGCACACTACGTAGCAGTCTGCTCTCCTTCAATATCCCTTTTCGTATGGGGAGTTTTTCAGTTTGTGTCGTTGGGAATTGTTCACGCATTAATACATGCTCAAAGAGGGAGGGATCTCGTTTTGTAGATTTTGCATCAACCTTGAATTTATTGTAGCTACCCCTTGACCGGCCCTTCAATGTTTTTGGTAGCAAGGGTTCCAATGTTAGAGTTGATGAGGGATTCATTAGCTCACGTAATTTTTTTTTAATTTCATGCTTCTGTAAATTACTAGTGCTCTTGTACCTCTTTAAAATACCTTCCATTTCTATATCAATTTCATCATCCATCTCACCCTCCACCTTCACGTTCTCATTAGCCTTGCTATCATGCAATGTCAACTGCTTCCAATGGTTGTGAATCATCCATAACGGAAATGAGTTTGATTGTGAAATATATGGAATCAAGTCATGTGCACATGGTAAGCCCAATACATGTCTACATCTGTGTGTGCACTCACCGACATTTATGCACCCGGATCTAGCCGATAGTTCCTCTTTTTTAATCAACTCTAAAGCTGTGAAAGAGATGCGCAAAACCAGCTCAAAGTATAAAGGATGACCAAATTCTTTATTCCATTGAATTGAGCTCTGTCCAAATGCTCTCTTAATCTTCGTGTGTTGCAAGTAAATCATTTGATTAAAGGTTTTCCATACCGTTGTAAGGTTCCCAACTGACACCTCTAGGAATCTTTTTAAGTGATTGTGGCAACTTTCAACGCAATTTGTTGTGGTGTTATCCAAATGTAGAAACTTGTCTACCCAAGCTGAAACGAAGTATTCTTTGTACGGTGAAATCCAAGTGCTAAGCACATATGAACAAATAATAGAATAATGGTCATTGTACTTGTGCAGCATATGATCCAAACTCTCTTTAAATCCATCAACGGTTTGTGCATCCACAACTTGTTGCCAAAAACACATAAATTTCTCTCATTCCTTCCCATCTTTAAAATTCTTTTTGCATTTAGCCAAAATATTTCTACTAATATGTACCTTGCATAAAATATTCTTAGTTTGAGGAAACACCGATACAATAGCATTCATCAAGGCTATTTCCCTGTCAGTTACTATAACCTGGGGCATTGAATGTTGGTCTAAAACAGATTTGAAACAATCTAGTGCTCATGCATAACTCTCTTGTGTTTCATTAGAAATGAATGTGAAAGATGCATAAAACGATTGCTTTGTTGAAGTAACCCCAACTATGCTCAACAATGGCAATCGATATCGATTTGTCTTGTACGTACAATCCATGATAAAGACCGTAGGAAACATTTTACTAAGTTGCACAGATACAAGGTGAGCAAAAAACAAACTCTCCAAATTGTCACTCTCTTTTGATATCTTGTCATAACAAATATACCCACTTTCGGTGATACATTTATATAAGAATTGGATGTGTGTTGCCCCTTGTAGTTCTTCCCTCTGCATTTTCGCTCTTTCATTGTATATTGTTCTCAAGACGGTGTAGTTCGAAGTATCTCTTTGCTTTAAGGCAGTTAAATTTTTTTGTGGTTTCACTCCGGCTTGGTACATTTCATGCACACCATTTTGCTCATTCATATCCAATCTACACGCATACGCATGAGCTTCTAAATGAACCATCTCATGGTTATGAACCCCACATATGACATCCAAACTCCACTCATCTATGTGTGCATTTTTTGACCTTTTAGAGAGAACAAGCAATCACATTTCTTCGAGGTGGACTTTCTCATATTCTTTCTAACCCAACCTTTTTTCCTTTGATTTTCAAGATAAAATCCCGCTCTATCACACCCAAGAAATACTCTTGGTTTGAGCTGATTGGTGAGTTTATAAGCACTTTTTATAGTAATAACAAATCTCAACCCAACTGCAATATTTCTAACCCATGCAATCAACTCCTCTTTACATGGAAATAAATTTGATGTCATAAAGTGACTTCCAAAATCAATTTGAGTGTTGAAGCCAGAAAAATCCTGGCTCCAAAATTCGGATCAATGCAGCCGGAGGCTACTCGCCCAGCAGTCCAACGAGATGACTTGGCTGGCAACGATGAAGAAGTTAGAAGAGCAACAAACAGGACCACAGGTGCTGCAGCAGGGAGGTCCCACCACGTACCTGGAAGCTCATGTAACATCCCCCAAACTGCTAGACCCCTAAGTTGGTTTTGTTATGACTGGGTCATGACAAAACCATAGGAAGAACCTTTTTGAACCTAAGAGCTTAGGAAAGGAGGAGGAAGCCACCTTGGTCTGCAAATAGCAATTCCCATCTTCCAAGCTTGGGATTGGAATTTAGGGCTTCAACCTAACCCTTGGACCCCACCATAGTGTCCCTAACCCTTTAGAGGTCCCCTTAGGGCACCTTGGGCCCATTGAAGTCAACCTAAGAGACTAATTTGACCAAAGTCAACATACACTCTCAAATTGGTCAAAGTAGCCCTCTTAGAGCCAATCAACCCTCACCATCTCAAATTGATCACACTCCTAGGTTTATAATACCATTATAGACCTAATGGACCCAAAAGCCCCATCATGGGACCCCCAGGGGTGCAAATTGACCAAAATGCCCTTTTTAGGTCAAAATGACCTTTCTTCTCAAAGTACCCCAATTGACCTTCACCACATTAAATTGACCTCACCCATAGGGCTATCATGTCATAGGGGAGCTAGTGGACCAAAAAGCCCCATGACCAAGTCAACCCTAGGGCTCAATTTGACCAAAGTCAAATTAGCCTATTTTGGTCAAATCACCTTAGATTGGGTCAACCAAGAACCATATGACCAAATTGACTCCACCATTAGTTCCTAAACTTAATTTAGAACCTATTGAACCCAAAAGCCCCATCCTAGGGTTCCCCAATTGACCAATTTGGCCAAAAGTCAAAATTGCCCAATTTAGGTCAAAATGCTCAAACCTAACCCAATCTCTTTGGGCTAGCTCAATTGGATGGTCAACCAGCCCATGTGGACCCTCATTAAACTCAGGAGAGAGGGTAGAAACCGACCATGGTGGTTAGGAGAGAGAAAATGGGAGTTTCACCATTTTTGGAAGAGAGAGAAGAAGCCATTCATGGCCATTAAGAGGTTTCACCTCTTGGCTCCCCCAATTGATGCCTCCATTCAACTCCTCAGCCAGCTGGGAGAAGTTTCCATCAGTTACACAAGGGAATTAAGGCAGGGGAGATGGAGAGGGGCCGGCCATGGAAGAAACCGAAGAAACCATTAATGGCCATGGAGCTTAAAGCCATCACCACCCCCAATCGAACCCCCCTTCACCTTCAGTGACCTGAGAGGAGAGAAACCCCCTAGTTACCTGGAGATTTCGTGCACTGTAGGAGGGAATTGGCATGGCTTCTCAACCGGCGGCAGCTCCCATGGTGTACTCAAGGTTGACTCGACGGCAAGCCCTCCAGCAGGTCCCGTTCTCCTCCCTGAACTCTAAGGGTTAGATCCAAATCGACGGCGGCTCGATCCGTGGCCAATTGGCCGGGAATCAAGCCGGCCTTGCCCCCCGTTGATCGGGTTGGGCTTCCTCTCCCAGATCACGATTCCGGCCACCTCCGGCCGATCAAACACCGCTCATCGCCGGCCCCCACCTCAACGGAGGTGGTGGTGGCGTTGGTCGGCCGGGGCGGCGCTCAGGTGGCCGGGAAATCATCGCTCAAGGTGGCCCAGGCGCGGTAAATCTCAGCCGCTGACTCATTGGGGACGATGACCCAGCGCCCTCCGATCTGCTTTAGGATTCGTGCAAATTTAATTCAATCCTTATTAAATCTGTGATTAAACTGCAGCTCCTATTTAAATCTGGGAAAAATACTTAGAGGCCGAATCATGAAAAGTGGTCTACATATGAATTGTAGCCCTTTGGGTCTAGTTTCATACAAAATTGAAATCACTCAATTTGGAGTCCTGGTTAGGGCTCAGCACTCATTCTAGTGGAGGCTGTCTTTAGGGCTAATCAGAACCCATTTTTGATGCCCACCCCATTATATAACTCCAAATGACTCGATTTTTGGGGTGTAGTCTAGTCTTGTGCATACTTAGGTCATGTCCAAAGATCACAAGGATTGGAGAAGTTTTCTTCTTAATTTTTGGGAAAGACCAATAATCCTAGTTTAACCTAATTAGGTGTCCTAAACACCTCAAAACCCTTCCAAACTTGGATGGGTGGTCCTAAGGGGTATGTATAGGCCCTGGTTAAAATATCATGATTTATGGAGTTGTTTTGGTAGGGTATTCCACCAAAATAGCCTTAGGCTCCCTAGGTTTAGGCAAAACTTTGGGTGAGTGCCCCCACTCTTCCACAAGGTCTTTTGGCTCCATATTTGGGGTGCACCTCACCCTCCCCCATGCCAACCTCCGGTCCAAGTTTGGTGGCCATTGGAGGGGTTTTGCCCTAGTAAATCAAAAAGGGGCTAAATTGCTAATTGCACCCCAAATAGGTGCCCATTGGAATTCCACTCCCCACCAAATGTTGGTAGGATCTTGGGTGGTCTTACTCTGACCCATGGTCAGTATGGTGAGTAGTATGGACTTGGGCAAGGTAGGGAGACCTTTGAGTCTAGTTTCTCTTAAAGGTTATGTTTAGGGTAAAGGTAAACCTAAGCTAGTTTTGGGGTGTGGAGGGGTTTCCTCCCATTGATTGTTGGGGTAATTTTGGTCACTGCCTTGGGAGGTAGGAGGCACCCCAAGGAGCCACTTTGGGTGGGTTAGGACCTATTGTGCCCATAAATCCTAATGGTTGAGTTTATGGTACCTTTTAGGGTTTGTGAAGGAGGTAGGAGTAAATGCCCATGGGGAGAGGTGTAATAGACCTCTCTGAGTCCTAAGAGTGGTATAATTCCCTCCCAAGAGGTTTGAGTGGATTTGGAGATGTTTAGGTCCTAACCCTAGGCTAAACCCTTAAGGGGTGCAAATAGGGGTCAATGAAGGGAGTAGGGTCAAACCCTAGTGGTTTGACCTAAAGTTTTGGTGGGTAGGTCTTAGTGACCAGAGAAGACTCCCTTGTGAATTTGAAGAGGTTTGGAGTTGTCTAACCTAGGTAATAAATCCTTGGGTAGATTTGTAAATAATTGGAATTTGGAGATCTAGGAAGAAATAGCACTTAGGGAATCACCATCTTCTGTCACCCACTTGTTTTTGAGGTTATGAATCTCTGGAGTTCCTACTAGGGCTGTTGGAGAAGGTTAGACCCTAACCCTAGGCTAAACCCTAAAGGGGTGCAATTGGAGGTTAATGAAGGAAGAGGGGTCAAACCTCAGTGGCTTGACTTGAAATTTTGGGTAGATGGCCTTAGTGACCAGAGAATGCTACTGTAGGAGTTTGGAGGGATTTGGAGTTGCCAATCATAAGTAATAAACCCTAGGGTAGATTTGTAATTATTTAGGGTTAGAGGTTTTAGGGAGAAATAGTATTTATCAAATTACCATCTTCTGTCATAATCTTGGTTTTTATGTCATATATCTCTGGAAGAATTGGTTAGATCATGAGTTAACCCTTGGAGGTCCAAATTGTAATATTCCTCATTGTTGGCAATTTTTGGGTTGGTTAAATTTGTGATGATAAATTACTGTAATTGCATGTAACTTTGCTGGATGTCTTTTCATAACAATATATAACCTCTGTAATTTTCTCATAATTTATAGATCAATATTTTTGGTACCTCTAGTTCATTTTGAAAGAAATTGCAAATATATCCTTGGATGGAATTACAAACATACCCTCTGAATAGCATAGTCAAACTTTGTAGGATTAAATATTTTATTAATAGGCACCACTGTGTTAATTTGCACAAGGATTGGAGTTCATATGAGGGTACCTCCTTTGGAAATTATTGGAAATGATTGTGTTTTGGAATTTCTAAAAATAATAAATCTTGCTGGTTTTCCCTAAAACTTTATATCTACTGTTTATTAGGTACCCTTGATTTATGAGTAAATTGGAGTGGGCATTGGAGGTCAGAAAAAGATACTTGTAGTTCAAACCTTAGTAATGTGGCCATTTGGAAAATTATTTAAAATACAATTATTAATGGAAAATTATGAAACCCTAGATTTGATCTGAAGTAGGTAGTATGGGTCCCCAGTAAATCCCTTGGGTCAAGAAGTTGGATATTTAGCGTACCTCTCTTCATGAGCATCAAAACGTTAAGGGTGGTCTGCGTTTAGCAATTTGACAACTTTGGGGTTAGAGGTCAATCTGGTAGTCTTGGGTCTGAAGTGATGAAGGTTGGGTGGTAGCCTTGTATTATGTATGGGTCTCTAGAGAAGTTGGGGTTTGGTAAGTCTTAGGGTGGTGGGGTGCCACCCTCGGCTAGGTCGTCCGAGAATTGACGAAAGATCGTCTTTTCTTGTTAGCGTCTTTGAGCACCTGAGTTTCTAAGGCAGGAAAGTCACTCTGAGGGAGTGCTTTTGGAAGTCTAGCCGGTTTAGTCCGGTGATCTTTTGTTTCTGAGGTATTTATTGGTGACGGGCGGGTTAGCCCGGGGAGCTTGTAGCTCGGTATTGTTGGAAGATAATTTGCATGTGCATAAGGTGGTGGGTCCTTCGTGTTGGCGGTCGTTGCACCGACGTTAACACTTGGGCTCGGCAAGTGTGGTATTTACACTTAGCCATAAAAGTCTGGCGGTCCAGTCAGTAAGAGTACGCAGACGCTCCGCGGGTTTTGTGGAGGCGTACGATAGGTCTAGGTCGGGTAGTGCATATACCAACCTAGAGGTGGGCGAGGCCCAACCCACCGCTTCCGTTTGCCACTACGGGAGTATCCTGAGGAGTCTAGCTCGCTCCAAAAAGAGGGAACTAAAGGTCTATGCGCATAGAGTCGTAGTGGGTGAGTTGCACTTGTTTGATCACCGCATAATCACATACTTGCATGACATAGCATAATCATTGCATTCAACCCCTGACACCTATCGTATAAATTGGTATGGGACTTTTTATACGATAGGCCCTGCTAAACGACCCCTTGGTCTATAGGTTTGTATGGGCACTCCTATAAATCAATGGTTAATATTATAATATTTAGATTGTTTCTACATTTACTCATTACTGCTTTACCTTTACTTTACCCTGCTGTTTCTATTTTGTTTCATTTATATATATATATATATCACCTGTGTAGAGTAGATATTACCTTGTCACCTGCATTTGTTCCTACCTCTTGTTTGTCCTCCGCTTCCTCCTTTCCATCCGGTGCCTAGGAGCCCTGGGGGGAGGGGTGGGGAATTGGCTGAGTCTTTATGACTGACGGTCGGTGGACCTTATCATTTTAGGAGACCGCGGCGACGGAGCAGCACCAGAGGCCGGTGCAAATGGAGGCGGGGCAGTCTAGCTCAGGAGCTCAGATGACAGGATCCGTGAGTGTTGATTTAGTTGTTTTGCTTCCGCGAGTGAATCATGTAGTGAGGATCTGATGTATTGGGCAAGGCCCTAGTTATCTTGTTTTCCTTTCTTTCAGTTATGGTTGTGGACATCTTTTGATGATTTATTTATATATGTGATGTGGACATGTTTTGCTTGCTTTATTCATGTTAGCTTACTTTTCTTGTGATCGATTTGGCCGGCAGGATCGGCGTTTTGTAGTGACGACCTTCCCGAGCGAAGGTGTCACCACAAAACGGCGGTTCTGGGCCTAAGACCCGGTGGTTTTTGCAAAAAAAAAATAGGGTCTTACAAGTGGTATCAGAGCAAACATCGATCCAAGGAAGAGAAGTCCACAAACCCTGGGCCACCCCGCGCGAGCTTAGTTTGCGGACAAACTAGCAGCGGAAGCAATGGTGTGCCCATAAGGGAAATCACATGTAAAAGTCCACTTATAACTGAAATTTTTCTTCCCTTTAGCTAAGTCCCTTATAAGTGCAATCTTTCTTGTGTAGCCGGCAACGGAACCTTCACCGCAGCATGGAGTCCCGCCGACTCCGAACGTCGTTCCACCACCACCGGCTCCTACCCCGTTCCAGCAGACGGAGTTGGGGCAGACTCTGACTGCCATTTTGGAGACATTCAGAGCACAGCAGGCACCGGCTCCTCAGCAAAACCCTGGGGCCAACTGGCTGAGCATCTTTCGGGGTCTCTCCCCACCAGCATTCATCGGGACGGAGACTGTTGTGAGGACCGAAGAATGGGTAGACATCATGGAGGAGATGTTGTCAGGAATCCAGTGCCCGGCAGACATGGAGGTGCCACTGGTGGTTTCATGCCTGGAATCCCATGCTAAGAGGTGGTGGAAGAGGTTCCTGGCTACATCGTACCCGGGATTAGAGGCAGCAGATGTTGCTTGGGATGATTTCAAAGCGGCGTTGTTGGAGCATTTTGTGCCGCAGTCGGCAAGAGATGACTTGGAAGATAGATTTCTGCAGTTGCGGCAGGGGAGTAGATCAGTGCTGGAGTACCATCAGGAGTTCACCCACCTGTCCCGGTTTGCGGTATCCTACCAACTGGACGATGCGGGATATGCTAAGAGATTCTATAAGGGCCTCCGTGACGAGTTGAGGCAGGCCCTCCTTTTTGTCTCCGACGGTTGTATGTCCAGGATTCTGGAGATGGCGAAGAAGCTGGAAGGAGACCAGCAAGTTGTTCGTGGGAGGAAGAGACCCATGGAGGACCAGGGAAGAAATGGCAGGAGAGATCAGCCGAGAAACAGAGACGCTGGAGAAGGAAGGACGGAGGTCCGACCCCGTCAGGGGGAGAGGCAGGAACAAAGGGAGCCGGTAGTTTTGACTCCTCAGCCTCTGCAGATGAGGGAAATGCCAAGGATTGGAGGAGGTGGGCAACCTCCGGAATGCTACCACTGCCACCAGGTCGGCCACATCAAGAGGAACTGCCCCCAGAGGAATGCTCTTCCAGCACCTCAGGCAGCACCTCGGGGTCAGCATCCCGGAGGCCGAGGACGTGGTCGAGGCCGTGGATTTCAGGGTGACGATCGGAGGCACTACAGAGAGCAGGCTTATGCCTTAGATTTGGCCAGGCCCAGGGACCCGGCAAGGGTCATCGCAGGTATTTGTCGCTTTTAATTTTAAATAGTTAATGTTTTGAAAGTTTCAGCTTTACCTTAGCTTTGAACCAATCGTCAAACCCTTCAGGTTTAGTTTCCATTTTCGGCAAACCTGCTTTTGCCTTGTTCGATACGGGTGCCTCGCACTCGTTCGTCTCGGCCAAGTTTATCGAAGACCTAGACCAAGTCAAGCACCTCAAAAGCGACTATAGGAGAGTGAGATTTCCGGACGGATCAGAGGTCTTAACAAATTTAGCATGCCTAATAAGTCTGGAGATTGGGGGAAGACTGTTCGAAGTCCCGGCAACTGTTCTGAAGATGAGGGATTACGACCTGATCCTGGGCATGAGTTGGTTGTATGAGAACCGGGCAAGGATTGACTGCCCGGCAAGGCGGATCGTGCTAGAGCATAAAGACGGGGTTGTGGCATTCGAAGGTACTCAACTTACCTCTCGTCTCTTTTTATCGTCCATTCAGGCCGTTAAGGCCCACCTGCAGGGAGACGAGGTTTACCAGGTGCTCTTCGAGGCGACTGAAGTCAAGGACTCAGTGCCTAGTATCCCGGTAGTTCGAGATTTTGCGGATGTCTTTCCGGAGAAGCTTCCTGGGCTACCACCGCACCGCGAGAAGGATTTTCAGATTCAGCTGGTGCCAGGGGCCAAGCCGGTGTCCAAAGCTCCTTATCGGATGGCCCCGAAGGAGTTGGTAGAGTTTCGGAGCCAGCTGCAGGAGCTGGTGGAAGCCGGGTTCGTTAGGCCGAGTTCCTCACCTTGGGGAGCTCCGGTGTTATTTGTGAAGAAGAAGGATGGGACGCTCCGACTGTGCATCGATTACAGAGCTCTGAATAGGCTGACGGTGCGGAACACGTACCCTCTGCCAAGGATAGACGAGCTCTTTGACCAGCTAGAGGGAGCCCACTGCTTCTCGAAGCTGGATTTGAGATCGGGATATTATCAGCTAAGGATCCAAGAGGAGGACATCCCGAAGACGGCTTTCAGCAGCCGGTATGGATTGTACGAGTTCACGGTGATGCCGTTCGGGCTCACAAATGCACCTTCAGCATTTATGAGCTTGATGAATCGGGTGTTTGAGCCTTACCTCGACATCTTTGTCATAGTGTTCATCGACGACATCCTCATCTACTCGAGGACGGAGGAGGAGCATGCGCAGCATTTGGCACTAACCTTGGGGAGCTGCGGGAGCATCGGTTATATGCTAAGTTCAGTAAATGCCAGTTCTGGTTGAAGGAGGTGGCCTTCCTGGGCCACATCATCAGTGGAGCAGGCTTGGCAGTAGATCCAGCAAAGGTTCAGGCAGTACGGGACTGGCCGCCGCTGAAGACGGCCACCGACGTAAGAAGTTTCTTGGGACTTGCCGGCTACTACCGGAAGTTCGTTCAGGGATTCTCTCAGATAGCCCTCCCGCTTACCGCTCTGACAAGAAAGGATGCTGTATTTTCTTGGACGCCGCAGTGCGAGACAGCTTTCCAGGAGCTGAAGGGTCGGCTCACTTCAGCTCCCATCCTTGCCCTTCCGTCGGGGAAGGAAGGATTTCAAGTGTATACGGATGCATCTTATCAGGGGATGGGTGCCGTTCTGATGCAGAACGGGCATGTGATAGCTTATGCCTCCCGCCAGTTGAAGGACCACGAGCGGAACTACCCAGTGCATGATTTGGAGATGGGAGCAGTCGTATTCGCTCTTAAGATCTGGCGACACTACCTCTATGGTGTCCACTGCGACATATTCTCAGATCACAAAAATCTGAAGTATGTAGATACGCAGAAGGAGTTGAATATCCGACAAAGGCGATGGGTGGAGTTCCTATCAGATTACCAGTATACGATGCATTACCACCCAGGGAAGGCAAACGTAGTAGCAGACGCTCTGAGCAGGAGAGCTACCACATCAGGAGCAGAGCCTAAGCTGATGGCCATGGAGTTGGTGCGAATGTTCGAAGATATGCAGATCTCCCTGGTATCGGAAGATGATCCGGAGCTGTACAAGGAGTACCTAGCGGCGATTGGTGCCACATATGACATTCGAGACCGCATCAGGGAAGGGCAGAGGCAGGATGCCAAGCTGGAGCCGATATTCAGAGCCTTGGAGGAAGGCTCAGCTGGAGATTATTCGATGAAGGACGGCCTGTTGAGTTTTAGAGGTCGGGTGTATGTGCCGGCAGGAGATCAGATCCGGGAAGATATTATGGCAGAGGCTCACTGCAGTAAGTATTCAGTGCACCCGGGCATTACCAAGATGACGGCAGATCTGAAGAAGACCATGTACTGGCCGGGTATGAAGAGGGATATCATTTATTTTGTGACCCACTGCGAGACCTGCCAGCTTGTGAAGGCGGAGTGTCGGAACCCCGCAGGATTATTGCAGCCACTCCCAGTGCCGGAGTGGAAGTTCGACGATATAGCGATGGATTTTATTCATGGTCTTCCCCGATCTCGTACGGGGAATGACTCGATTTGGGTGATTGTCGACAGGCTGACAAAGGTGGCTAGATTCATTCCGATCAGGAAGGATGATTCAGTCAGAGTTTTGGTTCGAAAGTTTGTGGAGCAGTTTATCCGTTATCATGGTGTGCCAAGGACGATAGTTTCCGACCGAGATGGACGTTTTACGTCAAGGGAGTGGAGAGCGGTGCAGGCCTATCTAGGCACCCGGTTGACCTTCAGTACAGCTTTTCACCCCCAGACAGACGGGCAAACGGAGCGCACCAATCGGACCTTGGAGGATCTGTTGCGTCTTTGCATTCTAGACCGTGGGGAGCCTTGGGAGAGACTGTTGCCGTTGGTCGAGTTCTCTTATAACAACAGTCACCAGGCTAGCATAGGCAGAGCACCTTACGAGGCATTATATGGACGGAGGTGCAGGACACCGTTATCTTGGATTCAGGATGAGGACCCCAAGGCTCTTGGCTCAGAGTTCGTGGAGGACACGGAGGCCCAGGTGAGGTTGATTCGAGATAGGATGCTGGAGGCCCAGAGCAGGCAGGCCAAGTATTACGATGCTCGTCATCGTATGGTGGAGTTCCAGGTGGGAGACCGGGTTTTCTTGAAGATACGTCCGATGCATGGAGTCTCGAGGGTTCGCGGCCGGAAGAAGCTCAGTCCAAGGTTTATGGGACCCTATAGGATCCTGGAGCGGATCGGCCCCTTGGCTTACAGACTGGAGCTACCGCCGGATTTGGAGGGACTGCATGACGTATTCCACGTCTCTTCACTTAGGAAGGCTTTACTTCGGCCTGAGCAGCAGGTGTCTACTTCTGAGGGGCCAGTAGCTACAGATCGATCGATTCACTTGGAGCCGGTTCGGATAGACGACACAGAGCTACGAGTCTTGCGGCGCAAGAAGGTCCCACTGGTCAAGGTCCTGTGGAGGAATCATGGACAGGAAGAACATACTTGGGAGCCACTGGACTTGATGCAGCAAAAATATCCGCAGCTTTTTACGGCAGGTACAACTTACTTTTTCTGGGATGTTACAGTTTTTCCTCTAGTAGAAACCCCATAGGCTTGTCTGAATTTCGGGGACGAAATTTTTATTTTTATGTATTGGGATTTGTAACATCCCCCAAACTGCTAGACCCCTAAGTTGGTTTTGTTATGACTGGGTCATGACAAAACCATAGGAAGAACCTTTTTGAACCTAAGAGCTTAGGAAAGGAGGAGGAAGCCACCTTGGTCTGCAAATAGCAATTCCCATCTTCCAAGCTTGGGATTGGAATTTAGGGCTTCAACCTAACCCTTGGACCCCACCATAGTGTCCCTAACCCTTTAGAGGTCCCCTTAGGGCACCTTGGGCCCATTGAAGTCAACCTAAGAGACTAATTTGACCAAAGTCAACATACACTCTCAAATTGGTCAAAGTAGCCCTCTTAGAGCCAATCAACCCTCACCATCTCAAATTGATCACACTCCTAGGTTTATAATTCCATTATAGACCTAATGGACCCAAAAGCCCCATCATGGGACCCCCAGGGGTGCAAATTGACCAAAATGCCCTTTTTAGGTCAAAATGACCTTTCTTCTCAAAGTACCCCAATTGACCTTCACCACATTAAATTGACCTCACCCATAGGGCTATCATGTCATAGGGGAGCTAGTGGACCAAAAAGCCCCATGACCAAGTCAACCCTAGGGCTCAATTTGACCAAAGTCAAATTAGCCTATTTTGGTCAAATCACCTTAGATTGGGTCAACCAAGAACCATATGACCAAATTGACTCCACCATTAGTTCCTAAACTTAATTTAGAACCTATTGAACCCAAAAGCCCCATCCTAGGGTTCCCCAATTGACCAATTTGGCCAAAAGTCAAAATTGCCCAATTTAGGTCAAAATGCTCAAACCTAACCCAATCTCTTTGGGCTAGCTCAATTGGATGGTCAACCAGCCCATGTGGACCCTCATTAAACTCAGGAGAGAGGGTAGAAACCGACCATGGTGGTTAGGAGAGAGAAAATGGGAGTTTCACCATTTTTGGAAGAGAGAGAAGAAGCCATTCATGGCCATTAAGAGGTTTCACCTCTTGGCTCCCCCAATTGATGCCTCCATTCAACTCCTCAGCCAGCTGGGAGAAGTTTCCATCAGTTACACAAGGGAATTAAGGCAGGGGAGATGGAGAGGGGCCGGCCATGGAAGAAACCGAAGAAACCATTAATGGCCATGGAGCTTAAAGCCATCACCACCCCCAATCGAACCCCCCTTCACCTTCAGTGACCTGAGAGGAGAGAAACCCCCTAGTTACCTGGAGATTTCGTGCACTGTAGGAGGGAATTGGCATGGCTTCTCAACCGGCGGCAGCTCCCATGGTGTACTCAAGGTTGACTCGACGGCAAGCCCTCCAGCAGGTCCCGTTCTCCTCCCTGAACTCTAAGGGTTAGATCCAAATCGACGGCGGCTCGATCCGTGGCCAATTGGCCGGGAATCAAGCCGGCCTTGCCCCCCGTTGATCGGGTTGGGCTTCCTCTCCCAGATCACGATTCCGGCCACCTCCGGCCGATCAAACACCGCTCATCGCCGGCCCCCACCTCAACGGAGGTGGTGGTGGCGTTGGTCGGCCGGGGCGGCGCTCAGGTGGCCGGGAAATCATCGCTCAAGGTGGCCCAGGCGCGGTAAATCTCAGCCGCTGACTCATTGGGGACGATGACCCAGCGCCCTCCGATCTGCTTTAGGATTCGTGCAAATTTAATTCAATCCTTATTAAATCTGTGATTAAACTGCAGCTCCTATTTAAATCTGGGAAAAATACTTAGAGGCCGAATCATGAAAAGTGGTCTACATATGAATTGTAGCCCTTTGGGTCTAGTTTCATACAAAATTGAAATCACTCAATTTGGAGTCCTGGTTAGGGCTCAGCACTCATTCTAGTGGAGGCTGTCTTTAGGGCTAATCAGAACCCATTTTTGATGCCCACCCCATTATATAACTCCAAATGACTCGATTTTTGGGGTGTAGTCTAGTCTTGTGCATACTTAGGTCATGTCCAAAGATCACAAGGATTGGAGAAGTTTTCTTCTTAATTTTTGGGAAAGACCAATAATCCTAGTTTAACCTAATTAGGTGTCCTAAACACCTCAAAACCCTTCCAAACTTGGATGGGTGGTCCTAAGGGGTATGTATAGGCCCTGGTTAAAATATCATGATTTATGGAGTTGTTTTGGTAGGGTATTCCACCAAAATAGCCTTAGGCTCCCTAGGTTTAGGCAAAACTTTGGGTGAGTGCCCCCACTCTTCCACAAGGTCTTTTGGCTCCATATTTGGGGTGCACCTCACCCTCCCCCATGCCAACCTCCGGTCCAAGTTTGGTGGCCATTGGAGGGGTTTTGCCCTAGTAAATCAAAAAGGGGCTAAATTGCTAATTGCACCCCAAATAGGTGCCCATTGGAATTCCACTCCCCACCAAATGTTGGTAGGATCTTGGGTGGTCTTACTCTGACCCATGGTCAGTATGGTGAGTAGTATGGACTTGGGCAAGGTAGGGAGACCTTTGAGTCTAGTTTCTCTTAAAGGTTATGTTTAGGGTAAAGGTAAACCTAAGCTAGTTTTGGGGTGTGGAGGGGTTTCCTCCCATTGATTGTTGGGGTAATTTTGGTCACTGCCTTGGGAGGTAGGAGGCACCCCAAGGAGCCACTTTGGGTGGGTTAGGACCTATTGTGCCCATAAATCCTAATGGTTGAGTTTATGGTACCTTTTAGGGTTTGTGAAGGAGGTAGGAGTAAATGCCCATGGGGAGAGGTGTAATAGACCTCTCTGAGTCCTAAGAGTGGTATAATTCCCTCCCAAGAGGTTTGAGTGGATTTGGAGATGTTTAGGTCCTAACCCTAGGCTAAACCCTTAAGGGGTGCAAATAGGGGTCAATGAAGGGAGTAGGGTCAAACCCTAGTGGTTTGACCTAAAGTTTTGGTGGGTAGGTCTTAGTGACCAGAGAAGACTCCCTTGTGAATTTGAAGAGGTTTGGAGTTGTCTAACCTAGGTAATAAATCCTTGGGTAGATTTGTAAATAATTGGAATTTGGAGATCTAGGAAGAAATAGCACTTAGGGAATCACCATCTTCTGTCACCCACTTGTTTTTGAGGTTATGAATCTCTGGAGTTCCTACTAGGGCTGTTGGAGAAGGTTAGACCCTAACCCTAGGCTAAACCCTAAAGGGGTGCAATTGGAGGTTAATGAAGGAAGAGGGGTCAAACCTCAGTGGCTTGACTTGAAATTTTGGGTAGATGGCCTTAGTGACCAGAGAATGCTACTGTAGGAGTTTGGAGGGATTTGGAGTTGCCAATCATAAGTAATAAACCCTAGGGTAGATTTGTAATTATTTAGGGTTAGAGGTTTTAGGGAGAAATAGTATTTATCAAATTACCATCTTCTGTCATAATCTTGGTTTTTATGTCATATATCTCTGGAAGAATTGGTTAGATCATGAGTTAACCCTTGGAGGTCCAAATTGTAATATTCCTCATTGTTGGCAATTTTTGGGTTGGTTAAATTTGTGATGATAAATTACTGTAATTGCATGTAACTTTGCTGGATGTCTTTTCATAACAATATATAACCTCTGTAATTTTCTCATAATTTATAGATCAATATTTTTGGTACCTCTAGTTCATTTTGAAAGAAATTGCAAATATATCCTTGGATGGAATTACAAACATACCCTCTGAATAGCATAGTCAAACTTTGTAGGATTAAATATTTTATTAATAGGCACCACTGTGTTAATTTGCACAAGGATTGGAGTTCATATGAGGGTACCTCCTTTGGAAATTATTGGAAATGATTGTGTTTTGGAATTTCTAAAAATAATAAATCTTGCTGGTTTTCCCTAAAACTTTATATCTACTGTTTATTAGGTACCCTTGATTTATGAGTAAATTGGAGTGGGCATTGGAGGTCAGAAAAAGATACTTGTAGTTCAAACCTTAGTAATGTGGCCATTTGGAAAATTATTTAAAATACAATTATTAATGGAAAATTATGAAACCCTAGATTTGATCTGAAGTAGGTAGTATGGGTCCCCAGTAAATCCCTTGGGTCAAGAAGTTGGATATTTAGCGTACCTCTCTTCATGAGCATCAAAACGTTAAGGGTGGTCTGCGTTTAGCAATTTGACAACTTTGGGGTTAGAGGTCAATCTGGTAGTCTTGGGTCTGAAGTGATGAAGGTTGGGTGGTAGCCTTGTATTATGTATGGGTCTCTAGAGAAGTTGGGGTTTGGTAAGTCTTAGGGTGGTGGGGTGCCACCCTCGGCTAGGTCGTCCGAGAATTGACGAAAGATCGTCTTTTCTTGTTAGCGTCTTTGAGCACCTGAGTTTCTAAGGCAGGAAAGTCACTCTGAGGGAGTGCTTTTGGAAGTCTAGCCGGTTTAGTCCGGTGATCTTTTGTTTCTGAGGTATTTATTGGTGACGGGCGGGTTAGCCCGGGGAGCTTGTAGCTCGGTATTGTTGGAAGATAATTTGCATGTGCATAAGGTGGTGGGTCCTTCGTGTTGGCGGTCGTTGCACCGACGTTAACACTTGGGCTCGGCAAGTGTGGTATTTACACTTAGCCATAAAAGTCTGGCGGTCCAGTCAGTAAGAGTACGCAGACGCTCCGCGGGTTTTGTGGAGGCGTACGATAGGTCTAGGTCGGGTAGTGCATATACCAACCTAGAGGTGGGCGAGGCCCAACCCACCGCTTCCGTTTGCCACTACGGGAGTATCCTGAGGAGTCTAGCTCGCTCCAAAAAGAGGGAACTAAAGGTCTATGCGCATAGAGTCGTAGTGGGTGAGTTGCACTTGTTTGATCACCGCATAATCACATACTTGCATGACATAGCATAATCATTGCATTCAACCCCTGACACCTATCGTATAAATTGGTATGGGACTTTTTATACGATAGGCCCTGCTAAACGACCCCTTGGTCTATAGGTTTGTATGGGCACTCCTATAAATCAATGGTTAATATTATAATATTTAGATTGTTTCTACATTTACTCATTACTGCTTTACCTTTACTTTACCCTGCTGTTTCTATTTTGTTTCATTTATATATATATATATATCACCTGTGTAGAGTAGATATTACCTTGTCACCTGCATTTGTTCCTACCTCTTGTTTGTCCTCCGCTTCCTCCTTTCCATCCGGTGCCTAGGAGCCCTGGGGGGAGGGGTGGGGAATTGGCTGAGTCTTTATGACTGACGGTCGGTGGACCTTATCATTTTAGGAGACCGCGGCGACGGAGCAGCACCAGAGGCCGGTGCAAATGGAGGCGGGGCAGTCTAGCTCAGGAGCTCAGATGACAGGATCCGTGAGTGTTGATTTAGTTGTTTTGCTTCCGCGAGTGAATCATGTAGTGAGGATCTGATGTATTGGGCAAGGCCCTAGTTATCTTGTTTTCCTTTCTTTCAGTTATGGTTGTGGACATCTTTTGATGATTTATTTATATATGTGATGTGGACATGTTTTGCTTGCTTTATTCATGTTAGCTTACTTTTCTTGTGATCGATTTGGCCGGCAGGATCGGCGTTTTGTAGTGACGACCTTCCCGAGCGAAGGTGTCACCACAAAACGGCGGTTCTGGGCCTAAGACCCGGTGGTTTTTGCAAAAAAAAAATAGGGTCTTACAGCTCAAGGGAGTCTTCCCCTCCAAAACCCAAAATGGTCGAGCTTGGTACAAGAAAGGTAGGGACCTGGCGAGTATCTCGCTTGAGGGGGTCAACCTCGTCCAAAAGGTCCTCTTTCTTGTACCCCTGGGGGTCTATTTATAGACAAATCCTGGGGGGGGGGGGGTAGTTACCTGGCCATACTCGCCCATACTCGTCTCTGCTCGCCCAACTCACCCTCTGCTCGCCCAACTCGCGCCTTGCTCGCCCAGCTCGCGCCTTGCTCGCCCAGCTCGCGCCTTGCTCGCGCCTTGCTCGCCCAGCTCGCGCCTTGCTCGCCCAGCTCGCGCCTTGCTCTCCCAGCTCGCGCCTTGCGCGCCCAGCTCGCGCCTTGCTCGCCCAGCTCGCGCCTGCTCCTGCTGGCTGAGTTGCCTTGTGTCTTAGACTGTCGGCTTCTGTGCTGACCTTTTGACCTTGACTTCTGCCTACGTGGCTTTGAATGAGCCTACCCTCGAAGAATGAGGGTTGTACATTGAGTATGTGGTGTTGACTCCTTATAACAAAGTAATTTGATTTCTACATTCCAAAAAAAGCCACCAAATACATGAAAGATTGGAAGAACATGTGCACAAAAAAAATCCACCCAAATGTATGAGGAAGTAATGAGGAAAAAGTCGATACCTTCATCTGGAAGTTGTTCCATAGAGTCTTCATGAAGATCTACGGGTGGACATTTCTTATGCTCCATTAAACCCAAAGGAGGAAGGAGTGTTGGAGAAACCCTAGATAGGAAACCAAAAACATCACTACAAATGTAGAATAGCTCCCCAAACAGGAAAAATACGGCCGAAAAAAAAAGTTGGAACAAACCCTAATACCTGCAGGGCTTCACGAACAGGGACGACGTCGAGCCGGGATTTGAACCTACGGCGGGGCTGGCCGGCGGTGATAGGAGAGCAGGAGGCGGGCTGGGCGTCGCACGGGAAGTGCGGAAGGTCGGCGTCGCCGAACGGGAAGTGCGGGAGGTCGGCGTTGGCGTCGAAGCAAAAAGTCGCGGATGCGGAAGGGGCGAATTTCGGGAGGGCGGGCTGCACCTAGTGGGATGGAGAAAGGACTAAGGAGGGGTTTTAAAATAGACCTAAATTTTTAATATTTTTATGGGTTTGCACCTAACCAAATTTGGGCTGCACATAACACGGTTCTAAATAAATAAAATCAAAATATTAGCATTAAAATATGAGATAAAATAATATTATCTTATAATGAATCTCATAATAAATGAGGACAAAAATGACACTTTTGAGGTCGAAAATGACTAACTCCACACCCAGAGGAATAGACCGAGTAGATGATTGGTGTTATGCGAGGCGGGGCAATGAGAGAGAGTCTTTAGTGTTTAGACGAGAAAAGAATAATGTAAACGATGAGGCTGGGATTCGCACAACACGAATCTTTAGATGTTGGTGATTACATTGATCAAAAGTTTATTACAACGGAGCTACAAATATCACTTCAATATTCCAAGCGAGTACCCACAAACACTGCTTTGTGTTATGTGAGTACTATGGAGTCTCTTACCGAGGTGTCGATGACCTTAATGTCATACTGATAAGGAGCACAAGGCCCGCCCGCGGGCACCCCCTAAAAGGATGGCATGACGGCCCCCCTTAAAATGGGGTGAAATGGAGAGAAAAAATCAAAGTACGGGAAAGCAGGGGATGGTTGGCGAGTTCGGCCATAGCGCATGCGAATACTGTTTGATAGTCGACGAATCATGCTGATGGTCGTCGAGTTACTTCAAAAAATTTCAAGACCCAAGTTTAGTGAGGATGCATCAATCCATGCTAGTGTCTTGGGTAGATAAGATACCCGCATTTTTTTCTTCAAATATTGACAAAAATATTTTGAAAAAATAAATGTATGTGAGTTCCACACCGCCTTAAATGCCGTCCGCGTCTATATATAACCAATTGTTTTGAATTGAATATCAATATTGATAACGACATGATTCAATCCAATTGTTGTGCGTGTACTCCTAAAAGACACGACGGGTGAGAGATTTTGACCTCGGCTCACCTTCATGCTAGCCATCTGGCAAAAATTAAAACGACCAATAAATGGTTTCTCCAATGGTGGGTGAATCTGCTCGCTTGAGAGTACTCCTGCATCATCTCCTTTGATCGATATTACCGCATCTGTGGCAACTTCTGCAAGATTGAGAATTTCTCTAGTTTATGAGGTTGTGGCAGTGTCTGCGATCTCCTCTAGTATTTCGAATACTACACCCTTTAACCGTTATAGTCTTAGATCCTCTGCAGGGTGGCTTCTCCGATCTCTTTTCAGTAGCGGCGATAGCTAGGAAGGTATTTTCACGGTGTCTGCGATTCCCAGAAAGGAGAAGGCATTAAGGTTGCATGTCTAGAGAATGACCTAAGGAAGGCCATCTCACTGGATGGTAGTGTTACGGTTTATGGGGAGGTTACTAAGAGTGAGAGCTCGAAAAAATGAAAAAGTAGTTCTGATAAATCCTTTCTTCAAAAACCAGGGCGGAAGAAAACTGACAAGGTTGAATGTAAGTTCATAAAGATTGTTGAGACGGCAGCAAAAAAGCGAGCAATGGGTTCCCCTGACAGGCCGTGACAGCACCATTGATCACTCATGCCCATTGTAGACACTTTGAGGTGACAACAATATCACTACTTAACACGATATCCATGGTGCATAGTGTTTGATGTAATAGTATTGTCGCTCGTACGTACATATATACATTTATTACATAGTTTTCCATAAAAAAACTCTTAGTTCGGGTTTGGTAAAGAGTGTTAATGAAATACTCTTACTTCGGGTTCAAAGCCTTGACTTTGCTAAAATGTCAATTTGTTATTTTTAATAAATTTTATTTAAAAAAATATTTGCTTTAAAAATAAATTCTAATGTCTCTAATTAGTTTGATGGTGTAATGATAAACCTTCAACTAATCATGAGAAATAAAGAGTGGTTATTAGTTTTTATTTTAAGTCAACACATGTGATTGCTTTGATGGGCCACCCCTTTAGACTAAAACCTTTCTTAAGGTATTTCCTCCTTATATATAATTAATAGAGATTAATAGTAATCTTTCCATGTTTTGTTCACTAATTAACGGCATAATACAATATTAAATACACGAATGCAACAAATTGCTTATAATTACTGCCTCCAAATTTCTAATTAATATATAAACTCCAATTGTCCTCCAAATCCTGGAGTTACAAACTTTTGAAGGCCAGCCGAGGACGAGGAGGAGATCATCAATATTGCCAATTGAGAAATGGAGGTCGCCATGGCTGAAGTGTCGTCGGAGCTCCTTTTTTCCGGCGAAGACAACCTCCATCTTCCAGAGATATACTGCGACGATGTCACCATAAGCTCGCCGGAAATGTTACAATGGCCATCCACGTCCTACGGCGGAGGCCGTAAAGAGGCTGTGAACACCGGCGAGAGCAAGGATCCGAAGGGACTGAGGCTTGTCCACCTCCTGATGGCGGCGGCGGAAGCCCTCGCAGGCGCCCAAAATAGCCGCGGCTTGGCCGACGTGATATTGGCTCGGCTCAACGAGTTACTTCCCCCGGCCGCCGCCGCCGCATCCTCCGGCATGGAGAGCCTCGCCGTGCACTTCACCTGCGCCCTCCAGCTTCTCTTTCAGGAAGGCCGCGTTGAACAGAGCATCCCCGTCGAGGTATTGTTGATTTTTTTTTAATTGATTGTTTAGGGTTTCGGCTGACCTAAATTTATTCCGGGCAATAAAATCAAGAGCACTCTTGAATTTTGTTCATAATTTAACAGGTAATGGAGGCATTCCAGCTGTTGCAAGACATGACGCCCTGCATCAATTTTGGGCATTTCACGGCGAATCAGGCGATACTAGAAGCTGTCGCCGGAGAGCGGAGGGTTCACATCGTCGACTACGACATCATGGAGGGCGTGCAGTGGGCGTCGCTGATGCAATCCTTCGTCACCACGAAGAATTCTACGCCGCCGCCCCATCTCCGTATCACGGCGGTCAGGTGCTGTGGCAGAAAGCCGATGGTTCAGCAGACGGGGAGAAGGCTGTCGGAGTTCGCGGCGGCGGTCGGACTCCCATTCTCTTTCCGGCAATGCAGGCTCGAGCCGGACGGTAGATTCCGGCCGAAGGCGGTTAAGACGGTGAGAGGAGAGGCGTTGGTGTTCAACTGTGCTCTGCACGCGCCGCACCAGGCGCATCACGCGGCCAAATCCGTCGGGTCTTTCCTCGCCGGCGCAGCGGAAGTGAGCCCTCGGGTGATTGCTGTTGTGGAGGAGGGCGGCGGAGGGAGGAGAGAGGGGAGCGGGGTTGTGGGGAGGTTTGTGGAGGAGATGGTGAGGTATTCTGCGATCTGGGATGCGATGGAGGCGGGTTTGGCGACGGAGGGAAAGGCGAGGGAGATGGTGGAGAGGGCCGTTTTGGCGCCGAGGATTGCCGGAGCGGTGGAGAGGGCTTACCGGGAGGATGATGAGGGGAGGCGGTGGGGGGACTGGATGCCGGAGGCGGGGTACCGGAAGCTGGAGTTGAGCAGCTTCAATTACTGCCAGGCGAAGCAGCTCATCGGGCTTTTCAGTGAGGGTTACGGCCTGGAGCAGGACGCGTTGAATAAACTCACGCTGCAGTGGAAATCCCGCCGCCTGGTCACAGCCTCCATTTGGTCGGCGGCTCCGGCGGCCGGCGATCTGGAATCTCGAGGTATCCCACCTCGCCAATAAATACCGTCCCCGCCGCTGGCCACGAAATGTATAGGCATGCTTAAATTAAAAATTAAAACTATTTGAATTTTGGTGGGATTATTAAAATCTTTAGGGTTTGTTAGAGGCCTAATCATGACCAATATATTGTTCTGTTGCCCTACATAACCCTAGCAAATTCTCGTGGTTAGAGGGCGAAGTCGCACTCAATAGAAACACGGTGTTGAGTTAGTTATGTGCTTCAGTATATAGAAGTAGATGCGACCGACTCAGCGTCACACTCTCATTATGTGCAGACGATCGAGTCACGTTCGCCGAATATAAAAAAAATTGTTGAAGAAAATCAATATTTGTCATAATATTGTGCATGCTTTGTATCATCTAGTAAGTAAGTTGGATCACATTATCAATCCTTGAATAGCAACAATCACTATATATTATGATCAAGAAGAGTAATACTATTATAAGAGGAGCGATTAATTATGAAGTAGAAGAGCTCATTGAAGGGCACAGATAAGAAAGAAGAAGAGGAGAGATGAAGATTTTAGACTCAATTTTGCGCAACATTTTTGCTTTGATGAGTTTGGACAAAATGTCATCGTCATGAAATATATGTTTGACATGACAGTGATTATAACTTATAACTCCTTTGAAGAAAAAAAATTAATTTTAAACACAAAAGTGGATGAAATTCCTTAGGTGAGGTGAGACGTTCACGGCTGATATTTCATAACCACAACATTCACAGGTATCATTGCAGTGCCAAGCGGACCCTTTAGGGTCCGTTTGGTTGGATTGTGGTGGTTGGAGATGAAGAAAAATAACGTTCTTGAATAGAGTTCCCTCCAGCTTAGGAATAGACAACGTTCTTGTTTAGATGTTTTTTCTGTTTTTTTTTAAGAACAAACTCTATTTTTTAGAGAAGGTCTTCCATCTTCATCTTCAGTTGCATCATCTTCAATTATCACTGCCTTCCCAATCATGCCCTAAATAATCTTTAATTTTATTTTATTTCCACCATTTTGAAAAACATTAAAATTGTGTAGCTGAAAGTCATGTAACTTTGTAAGCAATGCAATTTTAAATTCATTAATTAAATGAATATCCATGTCACCTTTAATAATGTTTAATTATTTGCGTATCACATATAGAATAATAATAGACCATTGTTATCTGAACTATAAGATTGTCTATTAGCACTCAAATTTTTGAATTTTTTCATTTTTTTTTTGCTATCCGCACTCGGTGCTTTTAACAACGGTATTCCTCTTTCCTCTCCGCATTTTCCTTCCCTCTTTGTATTCTCCCCCTCATTCCCCTCAGTCCTCAAAAACCAGAACGTAAATGTTGTCGGCGACTAAGCTGTCGTCCAACTAGCCTTTAATTTCCACCTGGTTTAGTGAATAAATGTACTCCCTTTATGCGCCTGAGGGGATTTCCTTCACCGCCATGATCTTCCAAGACTCCAATTCATGGTCATTTCTTCCTCTCTCAAAATCTTCAACACACTAACCGGCGGCGACAGTGGAGAGGAGGAATGAAATTAATAAAAGGGGGCTCATTGGTGGAAAAGCTCCTCCCACTACGACGCCGCTCACTGGGAACAAGTTTTGTGAGACTATGACCTCCGACGAGCTGCACCTTCTTCCGGTGAGGGGATTTACTTCTCGCAGGTGTCGATTTCTCTGCACTGAAAAAATTTGATTTTTCATGTTGCTTGCGGATAATGATTTCTGAAATACATGCTTGCAGATAGTCAAGAATGCGATGCTAATAAAAATACCCTAATAATATAATCAATTGTGATTAATCATAGTAATATTTTATTTTTATTATAATACTGCGTAATTAATTATAAGGGAACAATATGATTTTTTTTACTTCCCACAAAAATTAAGAAAAAAATAATATGATAATTATGTCTATATATACACACATGAGTGACATTGCACGAGCCGCGACAGTACCCCGTGACAGTACCCCGGCCGTGACAGTACCCCCACCTGTGCTCACCTGCTTTGGCTTCGGACGGCGGCACCCCGGCTGTTCGCAGCCCCCCACCCCCGCCCCCACCCCCCGAGCGTGCTAGAAAATCGAACCGATGTAATGCGGTGGTGGGGGTGCGAGCGGCAAGAGTGCTGCGAAAATGAAAGCCTTTGAGCGCATACTAAAATCAAAGCAGCCAACTCTTTTGAATTGCCACCATTCCAGAAATATATCAATGGCATGAACAAATAAACCAAAAGAATCATCCTTGTCCACTAAGGCATTGCATCAAACAGACTAAAGACATTCCAATTTAATTCAAAGCAATTCTAATTTCCCACAATTTTGAAGATGCCAAAACACAAATGGCATGGGAGTTATTGCTTAATCATCACAGGAATTAACTTTGCAAAGCAGATTTAAGGAGTAAAAATGAGTGCAGCCGCAATACTTGAGATCGACGGTGACGAAGATGTTTGCAAATGCCAAATGAATGAGCATGGTTTCCTAAACAATAGAAGAGAAGAAATGAGATGCTAAGAGAATGAGAAGCGGCAAGGGGGAATTAAGTGTGGCTTATAATAGACCTGTGCACATCTTTCTTGTTGTCGATGGTAGCCTGCCGGACGGTTGCGAGAACATCTATCATCGCAAAGGGCGGAAGAATCGAGCGGACGTCATCGATCCGGCAAGCAGAGAAGGATTTGAATCGGTCGGGGGTTCTTGAAGTCCGGCAAGGTGTCGTTGTAATCTGCGAGTAGGAGATGCCACAGTGGAGACCGGTGTGGAGGAACTTCGCGTGGGCATGCACTCCCAGCAAAAAAAGAGAGTGAGAGACGACATTGTAAAGAGGTTCTTGGGATGAGCGGGATGATTAAAATCTTCAAAACAGTGTGGATCAGATCTTGAAGAGGCGAGTTGAGGAGGGTTCGTGATCTAGAGGAGAGAATGAAGAGGCTATCGAAGTTCAGATGCAGGAAATCGGGATTTTAACATTTTTTTTGTACTCACCGATTCAGGTGTTAAATCGGACATCCGGAATTGTTCTGATGCCCTTAAATGCCAACCACAAAGTTTTCGTTTTTAAATAGTATATATATAAAGGAATTCTCACGCGAAGACTAAGATGAACAATAAACTTTGGTATCAAAGGCTTTTTTTCACATTTCGAATTTTGCTCATATCAGCTATGTTAATTTGCAATCATATCCTCGATCTGTATGCATATGTAGCGCATCCTCGATTAATATTGTTGGAACCGATCGGAATCGGCTCAACGAGGAGTTCAGATCCCTGAAAGAGAACAGCTAGCACTTATTGATCCTACGGAAGAAACTGGTCGAAGACTTGAAGCTAAAAAACCGACCATTGGCTACAGTGTGGAGGTCCCACCACACACCCGGAAGATCTTTAGAGAGATTCTCCTCCTAAGCCAAAACTGAAGTCGGACACCTTGGAGAGCCTGAGGAGCTAACCAAGAATATCTTAAGGAGGAAGAAGCAAAAGAAGTGGATCATCTCCAAAGGTGCCCTTCAGGGTCTATATATAGTTTTCTCTTCTGGTCTGCTAATAGCGTAACTCCGCATTTTAGATTTACTAATCGCACCCCAAACTGGTCTGCTAACAGTCAAACTCCGCTGTTTCGAAGGGCTATTGGCAGCCCACAAAGGGTATCAAGGTAATTTCACCTGCAGACCCCATTGGGCGAGTGGCTCGTGAAGACGCCATTCGTCAGTCTCCCTGTGAGCAGGGCTCACGAGATCTCCCCTTGCGAGTAGAGGTCATACTCGCCTCGCACCTCGGCGCGGCGAGTCCTCACTCGCCTCGCTCTGGCCAAATGCACCCCAAAGCGGTGTTGGAACATGCCTCGCCCTCACCATGCGCCACTCGCGAGATCGAGCCTCTGGATCGCCTCGCCTCGCCTTGGCTAGATGCTCGCCGCGAGTCGGCGAGTCGCTCATTAACTCGCCTATACTCGATTCCCATTTTTACCCCCTGGCGAATACTGGGTTGTACAAATATGTTGATTTATGAGGGACTTTTTTGTCTTTTTTGGGTTGCCCTAATTTCCCTTATAAGTAGAAGGGGTTATGGTTCTTATTTTGTGTGGAGTTAGTTGTATTTTAGCCTCTTCTTTTTCTTTCCCATCGGTGATAGTGAATATCCCCTCCTCGTGGACGTAGGCGCTCCACGCCGAACCACGTAAATCGCATCGTGTTCAATTGTTTGTGGTTGTGTGATTTTATTTTCGCATCGTTTCGTCCAACAAGTGTTATCAGAGACAGATTACGGTGCGATTTTCATCTAGAGGCGGCGTGGTTCTCAGATCTTCGACCAGAAGGGGGCCGCTGTAGTTTGGATCTCCTTTCGTTTGGCGGAGGGGGTGGCCATTTGTTTCGGAGGAAGCGGCACCAACAAAAAAAAGGAGGTTTGGTTGTTTCTCTTTCTAGCTTGGTAATGCCAATTGGAAAATTAAACAAAAAAGGAAGTTTTTTTTTTGGCAACGACAGCCCAGATTTAAGGAAAAAAGGAAGTTTTTTTCTGGGGCCTTTCCTTCTCAGGCAGAGCCAAAACCTAAATAGAATAAGGACGTTGTTAATAGCAAACCTTGAATGGATATTAGCAAACCATCAAAACTTAAGAAAATACGTGCTTTTTGAAAATACGTCTTATAGGTGTATTTTTAGAAAAAGTGTTCAACATCAAAGTTGTAGATCTCGTCGAGATCTACAACTTTCGTGTTGAACATTTTGCCTGAAAATGCACGGGTTACGCGTATTTTCAAAATGCGCGAGACTATTGTGAAATATTTTGTGTAATTTGAAAATACGCCTAACCCGTACATTTATAGACAAAATGTTCAACACGAAAGTTGTAGATCTCGACGAGATCTACAACTTTGATGTTGAACACTTTTCCTAAAAATGCACCTATAAGACGTATTTTCAAATAACGCGTATTTTTTTAAGTTTTGATGGTTTGCTAATATCCGTTCAAGATTTGCTATTAACAACGTCCTAAAATAAGGGTGCTGCTATAAGCACGGCAGTTTTGGCTATCCACACTCAATTTGTATGAGTTATTACTCGCCTTTTGAAAATATGTCTTGTATATTCATTTTTAGGAAAAGTGTTCAACATGAAAGTTGTAGATCTCGTCGAGATCTACAACGACGAGATCTACAACTTTCGTGTTGAACACTTTTCCTAAAAATACATGTACAAGTCGTATTTCCAAAAATTCGCTATAATTATGCCCATATTTTAACCAGAGCGGCAATACGTCTTGTGCGTGTATTTTTAGGAAAAGTGTTCAACACGAAAGTTGTAGATCTCGTCAAGATCTACAACTTTTGTGTTGAACATTTTTCCTAAAAAAATGTACAAGTCGTATTTCCAAAAGACGCGTAATAAATCGTACAAATTGAGTGCGGATAGCCAAAACTGCAGTGCTAATAGCAGCACCCAATAAAGGGGTTTTTTTGGGGTCTCTTCTTCAGCGGTACAGGAAGGCAGTGACAAACTTTTGGTTAGAAAAAAGAGCTTTTTTGTCTTCTTCCTCCACAAGTAGGCCTCTCGTATTCAGACGAAGCTAAAGAAAAAAAATTTGTTTTGGTGTTTTCTCGTTCGAAAGTATAGGAGGTTAACGATTTTTTTTTTAGTTTTTTTCGGTTGCAGGCTGTCATCGTTGGAAACACCGCCGGTTTGAGGAAGGGTACCTCCGGCGTTATCGTGGTAGTCTGGCGCTAGTCTCAGAGGAGGCGGCCACAATTTAAAAGAGAAACAAAGAAGGTTCATCAAAGGCGAAGGCCCATATTACTCAGAAGATTACTAGCGGCGGTGAGTCTTATGTTTCTCTCTGTCACTCCTCAGTGTTTATTTACTGATGATTCATGTTGGATTATGAACACGGGTGCTGCATATCACATTTGTCCCAATCGAGAGTGGTTTTGTGCTTACAAATCTTTGGACACTGTTGTTATTACAATGAGCAACGATCAGGCTTGTCGCACTATTGATGTTGGGAGTATTCGTGTTCGGATGTATGACGGTGCAGTGTGTTGGAGTTGGGGAACACTTCTGGTCAGTGTTCGTCGAACGGCGTTCGACGAACGGAGAAGAGTTCGTCGAACTCCGCCTGCGTTCGACGAACGGGTCCTTGATTACTCCCGTCTCAGCGGCTCGTCGAACGGGAGAAGCCTGCGTTCGACGCCTGCGCTCGACGCCTGCGTTCGACGCCTGCGCTCGACGCCTGCGTTCGACGCCCGACGCCTGCGTTCGACGCTCGACGCCTGCGTTCGACGCTCGACGCCTACGCTCGACGCCTGCGCTCGACGCATGCGTTCGACGCTCGACGCCTGGTGTACATACTGTCTCAGTAGGTTCCGTCTCAACGGATGTTATTGAACCATCTCAGCAGATGTTTGGTCTGAGCCCGGTTTGGCGCCCTATTTAAAGGGTGCATAACCCTGGTTTAGGGTTATGAAGGAAAAATGTCGTTAAGCAAGAAAGAAGCGGTACAATGTTTTCTTGGCGGCGGTTCCTCTGTTCTTGTCTGAAGAGGGTTAAGTGATGTAGGATCGGTTTTGTTCCTTGTAACCTTGTAAGCTGTAATCCATCTTGGTGAATAGAACAAAGAGAAGAGGAAGGGGAGAGGGGATGTAGCCCGGATTGGGGTGAACCTCTGTACATCTGTGTGTCTTCTGTGTTTTCTGTGTTTTGTTTTCTTTCGAATTTCTCGTCTCGGCACACCCTATTTTCTTTATATTTGGTATCAGAGCTAGGTTCTTGATCCTGGAAATGGGTTCTGGCGGTGTGCGGATCGAGATCGAGAAGTTTGACGGAAGTCGATTCGATCTATGGAAGATGAAGATGGAAGATATGTTGATTGATCGAGATCTATGGTCTGCGATCGAAGATGATCCTCCCGTTCCTAAGGTTGCAGAGAAGGATGCGAGCGCATCGAAGGGAAAATCTGTAGAGGCGACTGCAGATGTTGCAGCGGAGGCTGCGACCTGGACGAAAATCGATAGGAAGGCTAAGGGTCTGATCCGGTTATTCCTAGCAGATTCAATCTTGACTAACGTCATAGAGGAGACTTCAGCACGAAGTCTGTGGCGTAAGTTGGAATCCCTTTACCAGAGCAAGTCCCTGGTAAACAAATTACTATTGAGGAAGAAGTGGTATAAACTTCGGATGCATGAGGGCAATTCGTTTTCAGAGCACTTGACTCAATTCAATACCATTGTGAGTCAGTTAATCTCGATTGGTGAGAAGATCTCGAATGAGGATAGAGTCATCACCTTGTTGTGCTCGCTGCCAGATTCATGGGACAATCTGATTGTCGTGATTGGGGGGAGTGGAGACAAGGAACTGTCATATGATATTGTATGTGCAGCTCTTTTATCTGAGGAGACCATGAGAGGAGGTCCCGAGGTGACGAGCAAAGGTGCTTTGAGTGTATCTAGATACCGTCTTCAACGAAGGGAGAGCAAGCATGGTGGATATCGAGATAAGTCTCGAGGTAGATCCAAGAGCCGGGAGAGGGAGAAGAGTAAGAAGCCCGTTCGGTGCTGGAAGTGCAATGAGACTGGTCATGTGAAGTCTCAATGTCCGAACAAGGCCGTTCAGAACAAGGAGACACCGACAACTTCTGGTACGAAGAAGGAGGGCGACGGCGGTGACATGTACATCGCTGCCGCGTGCGTTGCTCAGAGAGATTCTGATATGTGGTATGTAGACACAGGAGCATCATACCGCATGACCCCTCATAGGCACTGGTTCTGTGAGTATGAGAGGTTTGATGGTGGAGATGTCATGTTGGGTGATGATTCTGCTGTGCAGATTATTGGGCGTGGCAAGGTGATGTTGAAGTTGTCTAATGAGATCACAAGGTGAAAGTGCACAGTTAACCTCACTAGAAATCTCTAGAGGGGGGTGAATAGAGAATTAAAAATATTTTGTGCAAAGTTAACAACAATATATATATATATTTTCACAGTTTTAGGCTTCCCACACACCAGCAAGAATTAAGCAAATAAAGAAAGAAATAGCAAAAAGAAAAACACAGCACAACACAAAGAAATATAGTGGTTCCCCAAACTTTGGGTAGTCCACTCTTATACCCCCCTTGGTAGGAATTCACTATCTTGTACTGAGTCTTTTGATAAGGAGACTCTTAGAACCAGTCTGAGTCTTTTGATAAGGAGACTCTTAGAACCACTACAACTAAATCTTTTGAAGAGAGATTCTTAAAACTCTTTTACACTATTGAAATTGAAATAAGGATAGGAATGAGAAGAAGAAGAAGAATAAGAACAAGAAGAAGAACAAGAATAAGAAACAAATTATGCAAGAAGGAATCTTCTTCCTAGCAAGAAGATTAGAAGCACAAGTATAGTGAATGTAATCTCTCTTCTATAGTGAGAAGGAGATTGTAGGCCTTTCTCTCTTTCAGTGAGAGCTTTCAGAAATTTGCAGCAGTATGACTTCATAAGGTAGTAGAAGAAGAAGAAGGTTTTTTCTTGCTGCATCACTCTTTCACTTTTCTCAATTTTCTCTTTCTTCTCTCTTGGGGCTTTTCCTCTTTTTCAGAAATGGAGTGGATCACTTGTGTTTTTTCTTTGCCGACCTCCTTGTGTATTTATAGCTCTGGTTATTCAAAAATATTGCTATAGGAGAATAATCAATTAGCTCACAGAAAAATGGTAAGAGAGAAATCTTCCATAATTAATATTTTTGTAGAAGGAAAGAAGTCATTCAATTTTCAAATAACATCCATAATAATCTTAATCAAATTAGCCAAGAGTCAATTAGAAGGAAAGATTTAATTCTGAACGGCTATAAGAGAATAATATAATTCCATAAATTCAAATCTACAGAAAGAAAGGAAAGAGATCTGGCGCATTTTTGAATGTCATAGAAATCGACGTGCGTCGATTAGAAGTCAGAGTTACATCGATTACGGTTACGTCGAATTCTGTTTAGAGTTACTTCGACTCATTTTGAGAGGTACGTCGACAACACTTCGACGCTGCGTCGATTACTATTCGACGCATATTTACTTAAACTAATTTTTCACTCTGAGAACTCATTTTCTACTCATTTCTAGGGGTTAAGATAAATCATTTCCCCAACACAAGGTCTCTTCCCAATGTGATGCACATTCCTGGGATGAGCAGGAATTTAATCTCGGTGGGTTCCATGGCGGATGTAGGAGTGCACTTCAGCTGTGACAAACAATCTTGCAAGATGACAATGGGGGGCAATGGTGATTGCCAGTGGAGTGAGACATGGAACACTGTATACTCTGCTTGCTGATACAGTGGTTCCAAGTGAGCTCTTATCTCTGAGAGTCTAGTGAGGGAGAAGTAAGCATCGGCTACACCCCCAGCGGGTCCGAACTCAAGAGACCTGTTGCAGGTTTCAACAAAAACACATAATAAAAACTTCATACCTTAGCCTGGTCTTTATTTTTCTTTTCCTCTCTGAACCACTTGATTTCTTAAGATTCTTCGGGAAACGTGCATCTTCCTAAAAAAATGAAGTCAACGGGCTTAGTCATAGCGAATATGACTAAGTGAATAACATACTTCTTTAACTGCTGTACATGCAAACCAGAAATATCAGTATCAATATGCATACAGTTCTTTAGGTTCTTCAAGTTCTTTATATTCTTATGTTCTTTCAAGTTCATTTCGTCGAATGTTCTAGTCTTATTCATTCACGTTCATATTCGTTCATTCTTATATTTCTTCTTCGTTCATATATCTTATGAGTCACTTTCAATTATCAGAAGTTTTATTCACCTTTCATCATCGAATTCAAATTGCAGTAGATAAATGCATTAAATAGGAAATGACATATCAATAACGATACGTTTACTTTTCAAATTCTTGTTTTCATTTCGTTTCTTCGTAACTTCTATTCACATTCAGTCCTTATTCGTTCACGGTCGTTTCATTTCTTTTATTCGAAATCTGTTCATCAATTTCAGATTCTTTCAACTGTAATTCATTAATTCATTTTCCATCGTCAAGCATCAGATGTTCTTACAATCAGTTTCTGAATCAAATTTCTCGTTTATCTTTCGCTTTATTAAATTAGGAAATCATAAGGGTTGATGTAGATTCCTTCTTGGTCTTCAACGACCTCTTGGCCTTCAACGGCCTCCGGCCTTCAACGGTCTCAATCAATATCAAAAGTACATTCCGCCGTAGCGTATTCACACCCCCACTACGGCTACTGGGTTAACCCTTATCATTTCCGATGCATCGATGCTTATTTTCTTTTCGTTCTGTTCTTATTCACGTATTCATAGTCAATATTCATATTTAATCTTCGTATCAGGTATCGTTGGTTTTAATCAAACATTTTTTAAGATCATCACTTAGTTCTTGTTATTTCCGATTCAATAGGTTCTAGAAAGTCTCATATTTATCCGTGATTCATAAATGCAAATAATTTCAATT
Source organism: Dactylorhiza incarnata (assembly GCA_033032865.1). Classification (NCBI taxonomy): domain Eukaryota; kingdom Viridiplantae; phylum Streptophyta; class Magnoliopsida; order Asparagales; family Orchidaceae; genus Dactylorhiza; species Dactylorhiza incarnata. Next base: position 9,492,783 of record JAWHQI010000066.1, read on the forward strand.
TCATGTCAATGCGCAGTCACTAAAATATTTTCAGTATGAAAATCAATTATGTATATATACAAAATATTCAAAGCTAGGCATAATTAAAGAAATAGGTACTCACCAAGTTTCTTTTGCCTCTATTCGTACCAGTATTTTCATCGGGTCTATCTCCGGACGCCATCCTCTGCAGTATCAATGAAATCATTTACTTTAGGGTTGCGTTGCGAATTAGTTACGATTTATTTCCTACGACGAGTACAACTACGACTCGAAAGGAGCTGCCTAAGGAAAGACATCATTGGTGACTCAAAGAAAGCGTCAAAAATCAGATGTCGAACTCAACTAAACATAACCCAAGAGTCACTGTTGGCAGCCAAGAAAAACCAACAACATCTAGCAACAGTAGCTTAAAGGGCAGCCAACAAACAAGCTACAGAGGAGCCCAAATAACACCAAACAGGGACCACAAACAGCAGCCCACTTGTATGTCCAAAGCAATTTATAAACAGCCAAGTGATGCCACACAACAGAAACAACCGGCCAATTATACAAAGCCAAGGGAACAGCAGCCATAGAAAATCAATTCATTTTCCCCAGTTAACTTCACAATTAGGACCTCAAAGAACACTATACAGGAAATTCCAACAGCAACCCATAACCCAAGTACCAACAGAAATAGGTAGCAGCCAAAACTAGTACCCACAAGTAGAAACCCTAGCCAATCAAGCCACAACAAAAGCAACAGCCCAAATCCTTTTCCAACAAGCAGCAACCCTAGTCGGCCAACATAGGACAAGAAAGAAGCCCCCAATTTCCAGGACAAACAAAGCCACTCCAACAAAATGAAAAGCCCCAAATAAATTCCAGAACTACTAGAGGAAGAGGGGAAAAAGAAGGAGAGCTCACAATGGAGATGTGGAGAGCTGAAACTGTCCACCAACAACAATAACCAGCACTGCACAACAGCAGTCGTACCACAAGAGTCCAACTACAGCTCAATAAACGCCTCCAGCACTGTTGACGCGAAGAGGAGAGAGTGTCGAGCAGGGAGAAGAAAAGAACTCACCAACCCTAGCTTCTCGGGCTCTCCAGGAGACGGAAGGGACGGGAGACAGGAAAGGAGATCAAACCCTAGCTCTCCCAGTACCGTCGACGGGAAGAGGAGGAGCCGCCCAGTAGAAAGGAAGAAACGCAGGAAAGCCCTAGCGCCGCTCCCTCGACGAGAACTCCAGACCGGGATGAATGAAAATAGCGGCAGAAGGAATAGACTATATCAGACGGGCGAGTGCCACGACTGCCATATCCACTGCTTAAAATCCAACGCCTAATCCCTCATTCGTTTATTCCTTTCTAGTAGCACACCATTCCTTCTTTAATATAATATGCTATGCTAACACACCATTCTTTGCCCAAATAATTACTTGTATACAGCCATAACAAAAGAGCCCTATTGACACACCCAATTTCTTAAATCTCACTATACGCACACCAATGTCTCCTATTCGCACACCAAATTCGTTATTAAACTTATTATTGACACACCAACTCACCCATTTTTCTATTGGCACACAATACACCAACTCTTCATCATTATTTCGGTTCAATTGCTCTCATAATTGCTTATTTGAACAACCTTATTATTGTTACGTAATCCAACCATTTTACTATACGCACATCAATTTCATAATTATTATTATTGCGTATTGAAAATTGGGTCGTTACACTGTGAACATTTCTTGCTTGGCAAACAGAGCAGAGTAAGCTTTCGTGGGATGGGCACGAGGGCAACTGAAGTGCTGGAGTTGATACACAGTGATGTGTTTGGGCCAACTCCAACTCCATCTCTAGGCGGCGCAAGGTACTATGTGTCCTTTACTGATGACCTCTCACGTTATTCCTGGATCTATTTTCTCAGGTCCAAGTCAGAGGTTCTGGACAGGTTTAAGGAATTTAAGAACCTGGTGGAGAACCAGTTGGAGAGAAAGGTGAAGGTCCTCCATTCTGACAATGGAGGGGAGTACTGCTCTGATGCTTTTGAGAGGTACTGTACTAAGCAGGGGATTGCACGGCAGAAGACCACACCGTACACTCCAGAGCAGAATGGAGTGTCGGAGAGGCTGAACAGGACCTTGATGGAGAAGGCCAGGTGCATGCTCAGTTGGGCAGGTTTGGGGAAGGAGTATTGGGTTGAAGCAGTGGTGACTGCAAACTACCTGAAAAACAGGTCCCCTACATCTGTTGTGGAGGGATGTACACCCTTTGAAGCCATATTCAAGAGAAAGCCAAATTTGGTCTATGCTCATGTGTTTGGGTGTGATGCATATGTTCACATTCCAAAGGAGAAGAGGGGGAAGCTTGATGTTAAATCTGAGAAGTGCATCTTTGTGGGTTACAAAGATGGCATAAAAGGGTACAAGCTTTGGAACTCTGTGACCAGGACTGTAACATTCAACAAGGATGTGGTGTTTTATGAAACCAATCCACAGGCAGTCACACAAGCTGAGAAGGCTAAAGAAGCAGAGAAAGAGACAGTGGTGGTGGAAGGAAGTTTTGAGAAAGGAGCTACCATTGTTGGGGCTGAATCTGATTCTGAATCAGATGATTTGGAGGTGGTGAGAAGTGCTGATGAGTTAGAAGATGAAGCTGAGGAAATCCCACTTCTGAGGAGATCGACAAGGGAAAGAAGGGCACCAGTGAGATATCCCCAATGTGCAGTGGTTGCACAATGTTGCTTGAGTATGTTTGGTGAAGATCCAATCTCTGCCAGAGATGCTAGATCAAGGGCTGATTCAAATCAGTGGGAGCTAGCCATGGTGGATGAAATGGAGTCTCTGAGGAAGAATCAGACTTGGTGTCTGTGTAAGCTTCCAAAGGGGAGGAAGGCCATTGGAAGCAAATGAGTTTTCAAGCAGAAGGTGAAGGGTGATGACACTGTGGAGAAATACAAGGCAAGGTTGGTTGCAAATGGATTCTCCCAGGTCGAAGGTGTTGATTATGATGAGATCTTCTCACCGGTAGCCAAGATGACGTCGATCAGACTAGTTCTCTCTATTGCGGCAGCGCATGATTTAGAGATTGAGCAGATGGATGTGAAGACGACGTTTCTTCACGGTGATCTGGAGGAGGAGATATACATGAAGCAGCCGGAAGGATTCGAAGCCAAGGGCAAGGAGGATCAGGTCTGCAGGCTGAAGAAGTCCCTGTATGGACTAAAACAATCTCCGAGGATGTGGTACCAGAAATTCGATACCTACATGCTGGAGTTAGATTTTGAAAGGTCGAATTCGGACCACTGTGTGTACATCCAGAGAAAGGGAGAGTAGTTCATCTTCCTGACACTTTATGTTGATGATATGCTACTGGTGGGCAATAGTGTCAGGATGATCCAACAAATGAAGAAGCTGCTCTCAGCCAAATTCGAGATGAAGGATTTGGGGCCAGCAAGTGTCATATTGGGAATGCAGATTTCCAGGGATCGAAGCAAGAAGAAGCTTTGGATTGTGTACAACCCCCATATCCATCGAGTGAGGCCCAGTGTGGAGGGCCGCCGAGACGTGTCTGTACAACCCTATATCCGCCGAGTAGGTTGCCAGGACCCAAGAGTGCATCAGGGCCACGTTTGTAATATGATCCAAGACAGAAAGAAATGAGGGAGAGCAGTAGAGGCAGAAACCTCCTGCTCACCCAGCTGGAGTAAGAGGCAAGTAAGGGGGCGAGAGGGGGAGGGGCGGGTGCCCCCCCTCTCGCCCGCGCCCAACTAGGGGCGAGAGGGGAGGGGCGGGTGCCCCCCCTCTCGCCCGCGCCCAACTAAGGGCGAAAGGGGAGGGGCGGGTGCCCCCCTCTCGCCCTCGCCCAGCTAGGGGCGAGAGGGGAGGGGCGGGTGCCCCCCCCCCCCCCTCTCGCCCTCGCCCAGCTAGGGGCGAGAGGGGAGGGGCGGGTGCCCCCCCTCTCGCCCCCGCCCAGCTAGGGGCGAGAGGGGAGGGGCGGGTGCCCCCCCTCTCGCCCCCGCCCAACTAAGGGCGAGAGGGGAGGGGCGGGTGCCCCCCCTCTCGCCCTCGCCCAGCTAGGGGCGAGAGGGGCGGGTGCCCCCCCTCTCGCCCTCGCCCAGCTAGGGGCGAGAGGGGAGGGGCGGGTGCCCCCCCTCTCGCCCGCGCCCAACTAAGGGCGAGAGGGGAGGGGCGGGTGGCCCCCCTCTCTCCCTCGCCCAGCTAGGGGCGAGAGGGGAGGGGCGAGTGCCCCCCCTCTCTCCCTCGCCCAGCTAAGGGCGAGAGGGGAGGGGCGGGTGCCCCCCCTCTCGCCCTCTCCCAGCTAGGGGCGAGAGGGGAGGGGCGGGTGCCCCCCCTCTCGCCCTCGCCCAGCTAGGGGCGAGAGGGGAGGGGCGGGTGCCCCCCCTCTCGCCCGCGCCCAGCCAGGGGCGAGTGGAGGAGTGGGGGCGACCCCCTCTCTCGCCCTCTACCCTGGTAAGGGGGAAGATCCTTGGTCTCGCCCCACCCCAGCGAGGAGGCTCGCCGAGCTCCGCGAGGTAACCTCTCTCGCCCAGTTCCAGAGGAGGGGGGGGGGGGGGGGGGTTGATCTGCGTTTAATATCTCAGAACAGCGGGATTTGGCTATTTGCAGTCCAGTTTTGGCTATTCGCAGTCCAAATCCGAGGGTATTTTGGTAATCTGGCAGATCAGTTTTTGGCTATTTGCAGCCCAACTTGGAAAACCTATAAATAGACCCTAAGGGGCACCAAAGGAGAGGACTCCAGGATTTCAAAACTTCGGATCTTCTTCTTCCCTTAGAGCTCTCCTTTGGTGCTTCTGGTTCAGCATTGGCTAGGGAGGGGAAGATCTCTCAGGTCTTCCGGGTGTGAGGTGGGACCTCCTCGCTGTAGCCTAGGGTCCGTTTCCAAGTCCAAGTGCTCTTGCCTAGAGAGTTGGCTCGAGAGAAGTAGGTGTGAGACCACCCCTTTTTTGGGACCCCGAACTCCACGGAGACCGAGTTGTCGGTTTCAACATTTTTGGTGCGGTGAGCGTGGAGAGTGGTCAGCACAGAAGTTCTTGAACCAAATCTCATGGCAGGAGACCTCGGAGGAGGAGACGATGAGGGGTCTCACATCCCAAGTGAGGTGGTAGGAAGGGGAGAGTTCATGGCGGCCATCAAGGGAATCATGGAGCTGCTCCAAGGCATCACCAGGGGAGGTGACTGCTCGGCTCCCTCCCCCCAGACACCGCCTTCTGGGTCGCAGGGAGTGCTCGCCTAGGGGGGGTCAGGAGAGGTTGCCCCAGGGGGTCGGCCAGGCAAGGAACCAATGACTGAGAATGGCGAGCGGGACCTCGCCGGGCGAGTGCTTTTTCCTAGCCCGGTGAGTGGGATCTCGCCCGGAGCAGGAGTCGCGCAAGTGGAGCTCGCGAAGCCGACGAGTGGGGGGTCACCCTTTAGCGAGCTGATCATCTCGGCTCCCATCCCGGAAGGCTTCAAGGAGCCCAACATGACTTTTTATACCGGGAAGGATGATCCCGTCCAGCACCTGCAGTGGTTCGAGGACACCGTCTCCATCAGGCCCATGACGGACGCGTTCAAGTGTCGTCTCTTCGCCACCACCCTGAGGGACAAAGCTAGGGACTGGTTCCACCAGCTCCCGGTTGGCTCCATTTACAGCTTCGAGGACTTGGGCCGAAGCTTCCAACTACGCTTCTCCACATCCAAGAAGAGGAAGAAGAATGCTGAGTCCATTTTCCTGATCAAGCAGAGGCACGAGGAGACGTTGGCCCAGTACATGGACAGATTCCAGGAGGAGATCCTGAACATCCAGGAGGTGCCAGGGTATGCCCTCCAGATGGCTTTCACCGTAGGGCTACGAGAGAGCCTTTTCAAAATGTGCCTAACTAGGAAGCCTCCCTTGTCCTTTGAGGACCTGATGGAAAAAGCTGCAAAGGAGGTAGCCACCGAGGCGGCAAACCCGGGGCTGGCAAAGAAGTTGGCAAAGTTGGTAGAGGCCGAGCCAAGAGAGCAAGGTGGCCCCAGGCAGCAGGAAGGAAGGAGGAGGGAAGAGCAGAGGGGTCAAGGGTACCAGTGACCCCAGGGGGGTCAGGAGCAAGGGAGGGGTCTCGCCCAAGGAGGGGGAAACTTCTACGGAGGCCAAGGGAGGCCCAACCCTCCTCCTTGGAGGCAGGCCCCTAGGCAGCTCCTACCCCCACCAGCTCAAGCTATGGCGATTCGAAGAGGAGGAGGAGTCGAAGCAAGAGACATCCCAGCCCGTAGGAGAAGGGGGGAAGGGCGGTGCCGTACTGCGACTACCACCAAGCAGAGGGGCATACAACAACTACCTGCCCAGAATTCTTGGAGGTGAGAGAGGCGAGAGGTCAGACACAACAGCAGCCGCCGGTGCGGATTGAAGAAGTTCCACCTGGAGCAGTAGTGGACGACGACATCTGCGAGGACCGAACTGACATAGGAGCCAAAGGACGGGTCGCGGTGATCCACGAGGGGGTAGGGATCGAGGCCACTCGTAAGGCAAGCCTCCACGTCGTATTTCGACGCAGCGTCGCTTCAACGTCACAGGACCCACCTCCCGAGGAGAAAATCACTTTCTCAAGCAGGGATATGCCAGATCACGAGGATCCATTCTGTGATGCGCTAGTCATTCAGACAGCCATCGAAGGTTACACTGTCTCTCGGATCCTCGTTGACAACGGGAGCTCTGTCAACGTCATTTTCAAGAAGGCGTTTGACGAGTTGAAGGTGGAGTCAAGGAGGGTGCTGGCCTCAGATGGGCCCTTGTTCGGATTCTCCGGAGAAAGGAAAGAGGTAGAGGGTGGAGTTGGACTCCAAGTGACGATGGGGGGGAGGCTCAAGGAACTGTCGGTTCATCATAGTTGACGCTCCTAGCAGTTATAATGTCATCTTCGGAAGACCCCTCATCAGCGCCTTCCGATGCGTACCATCGTCCTTCCACCAGTGCCTTAAGTTCAACACTGGAGGAATCCAAGTCAGGATCCGCGGAGACCCCAGGATGGCGAGGCACTGCTACGTCACAGCCGTCAACATCATCTCTTGGCAAGCAGGGGCGGAGGAGATGGAGAAGATCATGGAGAGCATGAGCAGGATGGGAGTGGCAGGAGAAGCAGAGGAATGATCATCTCGCGCAAGCAGCCTGAGAGGCGAGTGCCATGGGGGGGGGGGGGGTATGTTGTGTTTATTTTTTGTTTTTTGTTTTTTGTCGCTTTCCTTTGTAGCAAGTTCTACCCCTCGCTGGTTGGGCCAGGAGGTTTTGACAAGGGAAATCCCCCCATTAGATGGATGAAGTTATTTTGCTTATATGATTAGGAAGAGCTTGCCATCGAGATGTCCTCCTCACTCCAGGCTCTCACTAGCTGGGTGGGTCGAATGATCCTCGGATGGGTAAGTTCAACGCCGAGATGTCCTCCTCACTCCAGGCTCTCACTAGCTGGGTGGGTCGAATGATCTTCGGAAGGAAGAGCTTGCCACCGAGATGTCCTCCTCACTCCAGGCTCTCGCTAGCTGGGTGGGTCGAATGATCCTCGGAAGGAAGAGCTTGCCATCGAGATGTTCTCCTCACTCCAGGCTCTCACTAGCTGGGTGGGTCGAATGATCCTCGGAAGGAAGAGCTTGCCATCGAGATGTCCTCCTCACTCCAGGCTCTCACTAGCTGGGAGGGTCGAATGATCCTTGGATGGGTAAGTTCAACGCCGAGATGTCCTCCTCACTCCAGGCTCTCACTAGCTGGGTGGGTCGAATGATCCTCGGAAGGAAGAGCTTGTCATCGAGATGTCCTCCTCACTCCAAGCTCTCACTAGCTGGGTGGGTCGAATGATCCTCGGATGGGTAAGTTCAACGCCGAGATGTCCTCCTCACTCCAGGCTCTCACTAGTTGGGTGGGTCGAATGATCCTCGGAAGGAAGAGCTTGCCACTGAGATGTCCTCCTCACTCCAGGCTCTCGCTAGCTGGGTGGGTCGAATGATCCTCAGAAGGAAGAGCTTGCCATCGAGATGTCCTCCTCACTCCAGGCTCTCACTAGCTAGGTGGGTCGAATGATCCTCGGAAGGAAGAGCTTTCCATCGAGATGTCCTCCTCACTCCAGGCTCTCACTAGCTGGGTGGGTCGAATGATCCTCGGATGGGCAAGTTCAACGCCGAGATGTCCTCCTCACTCCAGGCTCTCACTAGCTGGGTGGGTCGAATGATCCTCGGAAGGAAGAGCTTGCCATCGAGATGTCCTCCTCACTCCAGGCTCTCACTAGCTGGGTGGGTCGAATGATCCTCGGATGGGTCAAACGTGCCTCGGGGGCGAGGTTCTGCCCCCTCGATGGATATTTGGGCTTGGACTTTTCTTTCCAAGGTTGTACCAACCTCGCAAAGAGCGGGGATTGTGTACAACCCCCATATCCATCGAGTGAGGCCCAGCGTGGAGGGCCGCCGAGACGTGTCTGTACAACCCTATATCCGCCGAGTAGGTTGCCAGGACCCAAGAGTGCATCAGGGCCACGTTTGTAATATGATCCAAGACAGAAAGAAATGAGGGAGAGCAGTAGAGGCAGAAACCTCCTGCTCACCCAGCTGGAGTAAGAGGCAAGTAAGGGGGCGAGAGGGGGAGGGGCGGGTGCCCCCCCTCTCTCCCGCGCCCAACTAGGGGCGAGAGGGGAGGGGAGGGTGCCCCCCCCCCCTCTCGCCCACGCCCAACTAGGGGCGAGAGGGGAGGGGCGGGTGCCCCCCCTCTCGCCCTCGCCCAGCTAGGGGCGAGAGGGGAGGGGCGGGTGCCCCCCCTCTCACCCTCTCCCAACTAGGGGCGAGAGGGGAGGGGCGGGTGCCCCCCCTCTCGCCCGCGCCCATCTAAGGGCGAGAGGGGAGGGGCGGGTGCCCCCCTCTCGCCCTCGCCCAGCTAGGGGCGAGAGGGGAGGGGCGGGTGCCCCCCTTCTCGCCCTCGCCCAGCTAGGGGCGAGAGGGGAGGGGCGGGTGCCCCCCCTCTCGCCCGCGCCCAACTAAGGGCGAGAGGGGAGGGGCGGGTGCCCCCCCTCTCTCCCTCGCCCAGCTAGGGGTGAGAGGGGAGGGGCGGGTGCCTCCCCTCTCGCCCTCGCCCATCTAGGGGCGAGAGGGGAGGGGCGGGTGCCCCCCTCTCGCCCTCTCCCAGCTAGGGGCGAGAGGGGAGGGGCGGGTGCCCCCCTCTCGCCCGCGCCCAGCTAGGGGCGAGAGGGGAGGGGCGGGTGCCCCCCCTCTCGCCCTCGCCCAGCTAGGGGCGAGAGGGGAGGGGCGGGTGCCCCCCCTCTCGCCCGCGCCCAGCCAGGGGCGAGTGGAGGAGTGGGGGCGACCCCCTCTCTCGCCCTCTACCCTGGTAAGGGGGAAGATCCTTGGTCTCGCCCCACCCCAGTGAGGAGGCTCGTCGAGCTCCGCGAGGTAACCTCTCTCGCCCAGTTCCAGAGGAGGGGGGGGGGGTTGATCTGCGTTTAGTATCTCAGAACAGCGGGATTTGGCTATTTGCAGTCCAGTTTTGGATATTCGCAGTCCAGATCCGAGGGTATTTTGGTAATCTGGCAGATCAATTTTTGGCTATTTGCAGCCCAACTTGGAAAACCAATAAATAGACCCTAAGGGGCACCAAAGGAGAGGACTCCAGGATTTCAAAACTTCAGATCTTCTTCTTCCCTTAGAGCTCTCCTTTGGTGCTTCTGGTTCAACATTGGCTAGGGAGGGGAAGATCTCTCAGGTCTTCCGGGTGTGAGGTGGGACCTCCTCTGAAAGTGCACAGTTTACCTCACTAGAATTCTCTAGAGGGGGGGGGGGTGAATAGAGATTAAAAATTATTTTGTGCAAAGTTAATATATATATGTGTATGATCACAGATTATAGCTTCCCACACATCAACAAGAATTAAACAAGTAAAGAAAGTAAATGCAAGAAAAGAAATCACAGCACAACACAAGAAAATATAGTGGTTCCCCAAACTTTGGGTAGTCCACTCTTCTACCCCCTTGGTAGGAATTCACTATCTTGTACTGAGTCTTTTGATAAGGAGACTCTTAGAACCACCCTGAGTCTTTTGACAAGGAGACTCTTAGAACCAACTGAGTCTTTTGACAAGGAGACTCTTAGAACCAGTACACTGGATTTTTTGAAGAGAGATTCTAAAAACTCTTTTACAATGTTATAAGTAAGAAAGAAAGAAAGAAAGAAATAAGAACAAGAATGAATCTTCTTCCTAGCAAGAAGATTGGAAGCACAAGAAGTAGTGAATGAAAATCTCTCTTCTATAGTGAGAAGGAGATTGTAAAAACTTTTCTCTCTTTTGAGAGAACTTTCAGAGTTTGCAGTAGAATGGCTTCTGAAGAAGAAGGAGAAGATGAAGGCTTTTTCTCTGCAGCACACTATCTCTTTTCTCAGTTTTTTTTATTCTCTTGGGAGCTTTTCCTCTATTTCAAATGTATGTGGTGGATCACTCAACTTCTTATTTTCTGCCGACCTCCTCTTTATTTATAGCTCTGTGTATTCAAAATAATGCTATAGGAGGATAATTAATTAGCAGTCAGAGAATTGGAAGAATAGAAATATTTCCATAATTAGCATACCAATAGAAGGAAAGAATTCATTCCAAATTCGAATAATATCCATAATGAGTTTTATCAGATTAGCCAAGAATCAAATAGAAGGAAAGAATGATTCAGAACGGCTATAAAATATTAACATTATTCCATATAAATTAGATCTACTGAAAGAAGGAAAGAGATCTGGCGCATATTTAAATCTATCATATAAATCGACGTGCGTCGATTACCATTCGACGTAAGCGTCGAATTCATCCTGGCTGGACGTCGAGAGAAGAATAAGGAAGGTGCGTCGACTTCTCTATATGCGTCGACTAGAAATCAGAGTAGCGTTGACAACACATACGTCGAAATCTTCCTAAAGTTACTTCGACTTAATCTGAAGGGAACGTCGACTACAGCTCGACGTTGCGTCGAATACTATTCGACGCATATTTACTTAACCTTGTTTTTCTTTCTTAGAATTCATATTCAACTTAATTCAAGGGGTTAAGAGAAATCATTTTCCCAACAATCTCCCCCTATTTGTCTTAACCTTATTTAGAGGGAAATTGTACTAGCATAAAATCAATCCAGCACAGCATTTGTATAGAAAAGAAATATATCAAATAATCAAAAAGTGAAATTTAGAAGAAGAGATCAAATGTTCCAGAATCATATAAATATATGTCATGTTCATTCCAATTAGTACTCAAAAATATATCAGCATTGTTTTCAAATATTACTCAGGAGGGGTAGGAGGGGTCTTTCTCTTTCTCTTGAATACTACTGTTTTAGGAGAGGAGAGTTTCTCTTTCTCATTTGTAGGAAGTTCTCCTAGCTCCCCCTGGGTCTCAGCCATTTGCTCCCCCTGAGTCTCAGCTTCATTTATAAACACAGCTTCCAGCTCCCCCTGAAGTTCAGTTTCTTTATATTTCTCACCATCTTCCTTTGCAGCCTCATTTTCTGCTCTGCTTCCCTCCCCTTGTAGTAGTGCCATTTGATTTGCAGCATCCCTTGCTATATTGAGTACCTCTATTGTTTGTTCATCACTATGTAGCTCAGGTACTGTCTCATTCCCAAGGATTTTGTCAGATTTTGGAGGAGGGGACTTGTGAGAGAGAGATTTAGGATTGGAGGGTTGTTCTTCATCTAGATTCTCCCCCTTCTTGACCTTCTTGGCCAAGGAGGTTAAGAAAGACCTAGTCACTCTAGAGGAAGAGAGAGAAGATTTCAGATCTTGCACAGAGACACTGACCCCATCTATTTGGGTGTGCATGTGAAGGATGGAGGAATGAATCTGGGAGCAATGCTCATCTAGCATTACTTGGAATCTTTGAGCTGTGGATTGTATGCACTGGGGCAATGTGAGAGCCTTAGTGGATTCAGATGGTTCATGGTGTGAGAGTTGATGAGGAGGGGACTTGTGAGAGAGAGATTTAGGATTGGAGGGTTGTTCTTCATCTAGATTTGAATCTGGGAGCAATGCTCATCCACCACATACATTTGAAATAGAGGAAAAGCTCCCAAGAGAATAGAAAAAAAAAACTGAGAAAAGAGATTGTGTGCTGCAGAGAAAAAGCCTTCATCTTCTCCTTCTTCTTCAGAAGCCATTCTACTGCAAACTCTGAAAGTTCTCTCAAAAGAGAGAAAAGTTTTTACAATCTCCTTCTCACTATAGAAGAGAGATTTTCATTCACTACTTCTTGTGCTTCCAATCTTCTTGCTAGGAAGAAGATTCATTCTTGTTCTTATTTCTTTCTTTCTTTCTTTCTTACTTATAACATTGTAAAAGAGTTTTTAGAATCTCTCTTCAAAAAATTCAGTGTACTGGTTCTAAGAGTCTCCTTGTCAAAAGACTCAGTTGGTTCTAAGAGTCTCCTTGTCAAAAGACTCAGGGTGGTTCTAAGAGTCTCCTTATCAAAAGACTCAGTACAAGATAGTGAATTCCTACCAAGGGGGTAGAAGAGTGGACTACCCAAAGTTTGGGGAACCACTATATTTTCTTGTGTTGTGCTGTGATTTCTTTTCTTGCATTTACTTTCTTTACTTGTTTAATTCTTGTTGATGTGTGGGAAGTTATAATCTGTGATCATACACATATATATATTAACTTTGCACAAAATAATTTTAAATCTCTATTCACCCCCCCCCCCCCCCCCTCTAGAGAATTCTAGTGAGGTAAACTGTGCACTTTCAATTGGTAAAAATGTATGTGGTGGATCACTCAACTTCTTATTTTCTGTCGACCTCCTCTTTATTTATAGCTCTGTGTATTCAAAATAATGCTATAGGAGGATAATTAATTAGCAGTCAGAGAATTGGAAGAATAGAAATATTTCCATAATTAGCATACCAATAGAAGGAAAGAATTCATTCCAAATTCGAATAATATCCATAATGAGTTTTATCAGATTAGCCAAGAATCAAATAGAAGGAAAGAATGATTCAGAACGGCTATAAAATATTAATATTATTCCATATAAATTAGATCTACTGAAAGAAGGAAAGAGATCTGGCGCATATTTAAATCTGTCATATAAATCGACGTGCGTCGATTACCATTCGACGTAAGCGTCGAATTCATCCTGGCTGGACGTCGAGAGAAGAATAAGGAAGGTGCGTCGACTAAGGTGCGTCGACTTCTCTATATGCGTCGACTAGAAATCAGAGTAGCATCGACAACACATACGTCGAAATCTTCCTAAAGTTACTTCGACTTAATCTGAAGGGAACGTCGACTACAGCTCGACGTTGCGTCGAATACTATTCGACGCATATTTACTTAACCTTGTTTTTCTTTCTTAGAATTCATATTCAACTTAATTCAAGGGGTTAAGAGAAATCATTTTCCCAACAATCTCCCCCTATTTGTCTTAACCTTATTTAGAGGGAAATTGTACTAGCATAAAATCAATCCAGCACAGCATTTGTATAGAAAAGAAATATATCAAATAATCAAAAAGTGAAATTTAGAAGAAGAGATCAAATGTTCCAGAATCATATAAATATATGTCATGTTCATTCCAATTAGTACTCAAAAATATATCAGCATTGTTTTCAAATATTACTCAGGAGGGGTAGGAGGGGTCTTTCTCTTTCTCTTGAATACTACTGTTTTAGGAGAGGAGAGTTTCTCTTTCTCATTTGTAGGAAGTTCTCCTAGCTCCCCCTAGGTCTCAGCCATTTGCTCCCCCTGAGTCTCAGCTTCATTTATAAACACAGCTTCCAGCTCCCCCTGAAGTTCAGTTTCTTTATCTTTCTCACCATCTTCCTTTGCAGCCTCATTTTCTGCTCTGCTTCCCTCCCCTTGTAGTAGTGCCATTTGATTTGCAGCATCCCTTGCTATGTTGAGTACCTCTATTGTTTGTTCATCATTATGTAGCTCAGGTACTGTCTCATTCCCAAGGATTTTGTCAGATTTTGGAGGAGGGGACTTGTGAGAGAGAGATTTAGGATTGGAGGGTTGTTCTTCATCTAGATTCTCCCCCTTCTTGACCTTCTTGGCCAAGGAGGTTAAGAAAGACCTAGTCACTCTAGAGGAAGAGAGAGAAGATTTCAGATCTTGCACAGAGGCACTGACCCCATCTATTTGGGTGTGTATGTGAAGGATGGAGGAATGAATCTGGGAGCAATGCTCATCTAGCATTACTTGGAATCTTTGAGCTGTGGATTGTATGCACTGGGGCAATGTGAGAGCCTTAGTGGATTCAGATGGTTCATGGTGTGAGAGTTGATGAGGAGGTGATGGTGGAGGAAGAGGTGATAGAGGAGGAGGAGGAGATAATGGATGTGGAGAGGGGATTCTATTATCTTGAGGAGGTATATTTGATGGAGGAGGTGGAGGAATAGATGAGACTTGGGCATGTGATTGAGGTGGTATTTGTGATTGTGTGGATGATGAAGGTACAGATGAGAGATTTGTTGAAGGAGGAGGAGGAGGAGGATGAGCAGGAGAGTTAGAGGGAGAGGGAGATCTTTCAGGGATGGAACCAGGCTTAGGGATTTGCCTGGTCCATTTAGAAAAGAGAGCAATTGACATCCTCTTTCCTGGAGGAATGGGGATTCCTTTTGACCTACATAGGTCAGGAAAGGAATGGAAGAGGACTTGACTCATGATTCTCATGTAGGCATTCTCTTTGTGAGAGTATTTAGAGCCTATCATCTTGAGTAGCCATGTGGCCCAGTCTACCTTCTTCTTCAACACAAGGGCCCCCATGATGTTCAGTTGTTGTTTTGGTACTGCATCATGTGCTGAGATTTTGCACAGTAGAACTTTCCCTACTATATCAGCCAGCAGCCTATATTCATCAGAAAAGTCTACCTTTTTCAGATGGATTGGTCTATCTTTTGAGAATTTCATGGTGGTGAGCAAATGCTTGATTTCATCAGGTGTGAGTTCAATGGATTCATCACCTATTAGGGGAATAATCAAGACTTGTTTAGTCATTCTTTTAGAGGCTCATTGTCTTTCCTTATTTCTTTTAAACTAAGATGATAGTAGGATATACCTGATGGAAGATCAAAGGTGGCCCTAATATGTTCTGCTGAGATTGAGATTGGTGTCTCATATAGTGTTCCCTGGATTTCTCCTTGTTCAGATATCTGAACATGAGTTATTAGCTCTGTGAGCTCTGATTCCAGGAGCTTGCACCTAGTGGAGATGAGTTTGTCCAGTCCTGCTTCAGTAAAGAGAGCAATGATGCTCTTGTAGTTTTCTGCGGCAGCTTGGAAGGACTCAAGGTCAATGTCGAAGCCTGAGTTGGTCTTGGGAGCCATTTTAGGTTAGTGAAGGAGAGAGGAAGAAATTAGCTGGTCTGAGGAGCACGAAGAATGAAAGAGGCAGTGTCGTGAAGGTTTCTAACTGAAGAGTCTTTTTAAGTCAGGTGAAGCGTCGAAACTGGACTCAATTCGAGGTTTATTCGGTACTTCAGTGGATGTGACCGAAAATAATTTAGCATTGCCGCTCGTTTTTATGAGGTCGACGTTACGTCGAGTGGAATTCGACGTGAGCGTCGATTTAGTCTGCTTTGGGATGCAAGGGTTTCTTATCGACGTATGCGTCGATAGCAGTCGACGCATGCGTCGATTGTGCTTATTGATCTGAGTTATCGACGTTGCGTCGATTAGAGGTCGGCGTGACTTTTAATTTTCCTGAAAAGTTCTGGGTGTTTATTTCTTTTTATCTCTTCTTAATCCTAAAGGTTTCTAAGGTAGCCTAGGACTGGGTTTTAAGACCAATTTGATTGATTATACCAACACTTTTTGGCAAGGTGGCCATTTTTTGTTGCATATGTAACACTTGAGTATCTTACTTTTGTGAGAGTTTGAGTTTAAAGGTGAATAGAAGTGTTGACTAGGATACCAGTGTTGATTAGGATAGAAGGTTTCATTAGGATGAGAAGTTTGGTTACCAAGTTTTGGGTAAAAATTTTGGTTAGAATGTTGATTAGGATAGAAATTATGATCAGGATGAATGGGACCTGAATAAGGGTTAGGATGATAGACTTTTGGAGGAAAGATGTTTAAATTGTTCTGAATTTTTGTGCGTCGATATCCATTCGACGCATGTTGATAGTCACGTTGATTTGTATTCGGCGCTTTCTCCAGATGGTGTCGATCTGATTTCAACGCATAGAAAAAGTTGCGTCGATTGGAAGTCGACATGCTTTTGTTCATCCATCTAGAAGAGGTCGAAGCATCTGAGAGATTGCGTTGAGTAGAAGTCGACGCACTATCATGCATGCGTCGATATGAAGTCGACGCAACTGTATCTTCATAAATTTTCATTTTGCCCTTCTCTGTTTTTACTCCTTTATGTCTTGTTTTTCTTGGTTTGATTGTTTCTTCAGATGAAGTTTGTGAGTCATCAGCTGAATAATAAGATGTTTCATCAAATTCCTTTATTTCTTTGAAGGAGTTTTCTTCCTTATCTTTTGGGTCTTTTTCTTGGTTTGTCATTTTGACAGGTTTAGTGAATTTTACAGGGCTCATCCAAGCAGGTTTGTTGGATGGAATTAGGCTGATTGAGGGATCAGCCCCTAACCCAAGATGGTTGTGTCTTATTGTTTGTTTTTCAGTGATTTCCTTAAGAGTTTGGCTTCTCATTTTTATTGATTCTTCAAAGGCTTTTGCCTGGGTTACTTTATCCTTAAGGAACTGATTTTCTATTCTAGCCCTTTCTATTTCCTTTTCTATTCTGCTAGCTATTGATTCATAATCTTTAGAGGATTTAATTTCTGTGTTTCTCTGGTTTTTAGCTACATTGATTTGTTCTTTTAGATCTTTAATTTCTTGTTTTGTTTTTAGTTGATCTAGGTACATTCCCATAAAATCATTTCTAAAATTATCACTTTGAAAATCTATTTCATCAAACATGCTTACCTCATCCTCATCCTCAGATTCCTCAATGAGAATGAGGTTCTTTTCTTTTTCATCATCAGAAGATATGCTTTCTTCTGATCCTGTTTCACTCCATGATTTATCATCATTCTTTGAGTCTTCAAAGGCCATCAAGCATAGGTCTTCTTGCCTAGATTCTTCATTGTCACTCTTAGAGGATGAACTATCCTCAGAGTTTGTTTCACTCCAGACTTCTGCAATGAAGCCTCTTTCTTTCTTCTTCCCCTTTTTCTTCAGATCTTTCTTTTTCAGATCCTTTTCTGTTTCAGCATTCTCTGGACATTCTGGGGCAATGTGTCCAGGTTTCCTGCAAGAATAGCAAATAATTTCTTTAGTGGGGGTTTTGTCATACCTTGGTTTTGACTCCCTCCTTTTGGATCCATCTGTCTTGACCCATTTCTTAAATCTTCTAGCCAAGAAACTGAATAATTCTTCTTCAGTGACAGGGGTTCCTTCTTCTGTTGCCTTTAGAGCAATGTTCCTGCTTTTTGAGGAAGTTGGAGTGTTTTCTCTTCTTTCCTTCTCCTCTCTAGTTTTCAGCAACTGCTCATAGGATCTGAGTTTTCCTAAGAGAGCATCTGTTGAGATATCTTTTTATCCTCTTGTGTCTCTTATTGCCCAAATTCTTGAGTCCCATGAACTAGGGAGACTCATTAGCAATTTGTCATTAATCTCAGTGAGAGAGATTTCTCTATCCAAATCTCTTAGTTGATTGATGATCAGACTGAATCTGTCATACATTTCAGAGATGCTTTCTTTAGCCTTCTTTTGGAAGTTCTCATATTGAGAGATCAATAGAGCCTTTTTATCTTTCTTTTCATCAGCACTTCCTTCCACCATCTTTGTGAGAGCATCCCAAATTTCTTTGGATGATTCACAGTCAACAACCTTTTGAAAAATGTCATCTGAGAGAGTTGAGACAAGTATGTTCATGGCCTTTAGATCATATGTTCTTGCCTTCTTTTCATCTTCTGTCCACTCAGATCTTGGAACAAGTGTTTGTGTGACATTGCCATTTGCATCCTTTCTATAAGGCTTTGGGGGACCTATCATAGTAATATCAAACAAGTCAGCATCAATGGAATTCATATAAATTCTAAATCTTGTTTTCCAAATTGCAAACTTTTCAAGATTGCACATTGGAGGTCTGGTGGAAGCATAATCTTTGATTTGTGCCATATGATAAAATAGTTTTGAAAAATATATATATATATGAGAGGTAAGATCTTTTTGATCAAGGAGTTATCCTTTTTAGATCAACCTGGCTCTGATACCAATTGAAAGTGCACAGTTTACCTCACTAGAATTCTCTAGAGGGGGGTGAATAGAGATTAAAAATTATTTTGTGCAAAGTTAATATATATGTGTGTATGATCACAGATTATAGCTTCCCACACATCAACAAGAATTAAACAAGTAAAGAAAGTAAATGCAAGAAAAGAAATCACAGCACAACACAAGAAAATATAGTGGTTCCCCAAACTTTGGGTAGTCCACTCTTCTACCCCCTTGGTAGGAATTCACTATCTTGTACTGAGTCTTTTGATAAGGAGACTCTTAGAACCACCCTGAGTCTTTTGACAAGGAGACTCTTAGAACCAACTGAGTCTTTTGACAAGGAGACTCTTAGAACCAGTACACTGAATTTTTTGAAGAGAGATTCTAAAAACTCTTTTACAATGTTATAAGTAAGAAAGAAAGAAAGAAAAAAATAAGAACAAGAATGAATCTTCTTCCTAGCAAGAAGATTGGAAGCACAAGAAGTAGTGAATGAAAATCTCTCTTCTATAGTGAGAAGGAGATTGTAAAAACTTTTCTCTCTTTTGAGAGAACTTTCAGAGTTTGCAGTAGAATGGCTTCTGAAGAAGAAGGAGAAGATGAAGGCTTTTTCTCTGCAGCACACTATCTCTTTTCTCAGTTTTTTTTTTATTCTCTTGGGAGCTTTTCCTCTATTTCAAATGTATGTGGTGGATCACTCAACTTCTTATTTTCTGTCGACCTCCTCTTTATTTATAGCTCTGTGTATTCAAAATAATGATATGGGAGGATAATTAATTAGCAGTCAGAGAATTGGAAGAATAGAAATATTTCCATAATTAGCATACCAATAGAAGGAAAGAATTCATTCCAAATTCGAATAATATCCATAATGAGTTTTATCAGATTAGCCAAGAATCAAATAGAAGGAAAGAATGATTCAGAACGGCTATAAAATATTAACATTATTCCATATAAATTAGATCTACTGAAAGAAGGAAAGAGATCTGGCGCATATTTAAATCTGTCATATAAATCGACGTGCGTCGATTACCATTCGACGTAAGCGTCGAATTCATCCTGGCTGGACGTCGAGAGAAGAATAAGGAAGGTGCGTCGACTAAGGTGCGTCGACTTCTCTATATGCGTCGACTAGAAATCAGAGTAGCGTCGACAACACATACGTCGAAATCTTCCTAAAGTTACTTCGACTTAATCTGAAGGGAACGTCGACTACAGCTCGACGTTGCGTCGAATACTATTCGACGCATATTTACTTAACCTTGTTTTTCTTTCTTAGAATCTTAATTCAAGGGGTTAAGAGAAATCATTTTCCCAACATCCTCGCTGCAGCCTAGGGTCCGTTTCCAAGTCCAAGTGCTCTTGCCTAGAGAGTTGGCTCGAGAGAAGTAGGTGTGAGACCACCTCTTTTTTGGGACCCCGAACTCCACGAAGACCGAGTTGTCGGTTTCAACAGTTGGGGCAGCAGAGGTATGTCGAGGAGATGTTGAAGAAGTTCAATATGACGGACTGCAAGCCAGTGGGAGCACCAATGCCAGTTGGGTGCAAGTTATCTGCAGAGTTGAGCCCGAAGACACAAGATGAGGTCGAGGACATGGCGAAGGTCCCTTATACTAGTGTTGTGGGAAGCTTGATGTACGCCATGGTCTGCACTCGCCCTGGCTCAAGCAGTGGGAGTGTTGAGCCGATATATGGCTACACCAGGAAAGGAACACTGGAACGCTGTGAAGCGTGTATTCAGGTATCTCCGAGGCACTTCGAATTACTCCCTATGTTTTGAAGGGGATGGTGAAGGAGGAGTCCTGGACGTGGTCGCACATGGTGTACAACCCCCATATTTGCCGAGCTGATTTGGTTAACCCAGACTCAGCAGAATTGCGGCGGGTCCGAAGGAGATGGAAGGAGCAATGGATCAAGCGGGTCGAGCACCCACCTTCCTCGGGTGAGTGGGGGGGACATCCCCCACTCACCCGGCCCTTTGAGCGAGTGGGAAGAATCCCACTCGGCGAGTGGGGGAACACCTCTTAAGGGAGCGAGTGGGGGCGGCTCCCCACTTGCCCAAGCCCTTAAGGGGGCGAGTGGGGGCATCCCCCCACTCGCCCATGTGACGCACAACATTTCCTCGTAAGTTTTATATTCGTGTTTATTGATTTTCTTAGTTTTAAGGCATTTCATTACATTAATGATCTCTTATGTGTTACTAAATCGAATTATCCCCTATGATGAAGTGTAAAACAGTGAAACGAACTAATGTGCTAATAAGGTTGCTTCCTCAAGTGAGTATGTTATTGGGACTTTGAGTTAGGCTTGTCCTGTGGCCTAAGGGTGAATTACTAGACTTCCTTATGGAACATGTGATGATATAGGTGCTAATAGCAATTGCTATTAGCTGTGATGGTATACTGATTATGGATGTGCTGATATTAATTACCCATTCAGTTTTCTTATTGTTGATGTGTTGATGGCTAGTACCAATTGGTATTTTTAATATCAGCTGTGATGGTGTGCTGATAGCATTTGGGTGGATTATTTGGGATTGGCTGGTTTAGGCGGTGGAGGATATATCTATACCTTTGATAATGCTGATTCTTCTATTCTCGGTCTCGACTTTTCGCAGCTAGGGTTCACGGAACCTCTACTCCTCTCCCCCTTCGATTTTGATATCGTCTGCGTGTACGGCTAGGTTTGGAAAGCGCTGTTGTTGGGACTGATTTTAACTCTGTTCGTCGGGGCTTGTGTTTCAGATCCACTGTAAGTTTTAGCTATGTTGAAGGAGCTCTAAGATTTTCGTATTGGGGATTTCTTTTATTGTTGAACTCGGGGGAAATTTCTTCTACCCTCAGATCTGCATGACTGCTGCTCTTTTAGGTTCCAGGTGGGGGAAAATTATTTATGTATTTCAATGTTGATGTCTGCCCTAGTTCAGAACTAATGCTGATGTTTGTTCTTTTGATGTTTTTCCCCGGTTGTCTTGTTATGCTGGCCATGCAGTCCATATGTGCAGTTTTGGTGACTGTTGTTAAAATTCTTTTAGACAGTCCCCCATTATGCAGTCCTGTTTCTATGCTAGTGTAAATTTGTTTGGGTCTTTTGTTTTATGAGCTGGCCGACTCCTGCTCTTATCAGCTTTGCTGTTGTAATTTTGGTACCTGCAACAGGTTGCAGACTTTGTTGTTTTGATGTCCCTTATGCTGGCCGGCTGTTTCTGGTTCAGATATCTGTTGTTTTCTAATACTGTTGTAGTTTACTTTGCATACTACTGTTAGTATAGTTTTAATACTACTGTAGTATACTTTTTATACTGCTGTTAGTATTGTTATACTCTAATAGCTGCTAGTTCCTTGGTCAGCTGCTGTCCCTTATGTTACTCCAGCATTTCTGTAATTATAATTGTCCCTTATGCTGCCCCTTATAAATGTGTCTCTTATATTCAGGGAGGGTTGTTTGCATTTAAGTCCCATAGTTTCGTCTACGTCAACCCTAGGAATCATCGTTATAACTATTATGTGATGCAACCCCAATAGTGTAAACATTTTATTAATACGATTGCTAAACAGATATCGGAGGATGGCATCCCACAATAGACATGACGATGAAGTGGGGCATGACAATGGAAGGGAAAAAGGAATGGTGAGACCTATTTGTTTAATCTATGCATAGTTTTCAAATATTTTCTTCTAAACGCACTTTTATGTAAAAAGGGAAAAATATGTTTATGGTATGTGATGATATGAAGCATGCTTATAAATCACTGAAACTACTTCTCGCTAGAATGTATGGCCTTGTAAAAGGCAAACAGGCGAATGAAAATTCTGAGGGGATTATAAAAGTAAATAAATCACTGTTACGTAAACGTGTCGACACGAGGTCTTATTACGGGCGAATGAACGGCTAGCACATGAATGAATATATGAATATGTTAAAGTCCAAACTCGTTTTGGAACATGAAGACCCTTCGGGGTGGGCCCAAAGCATGAAACATGAATGAATCATGTACATGAAAAATGAAATGGATTCACTCGCCCCTAATAATTCCTAATGAGTAGAATTTATGAATGATAATTGTATGGAATACTCCTTTACTCTTGTATCTACACATGTTTAAGATTACTGTACATATTATACAATTGCTAGAATAGTACACATTGTTTAGTACTGCTTTTACCTGTTTATAGAAATGTTATACATAATATTATGCATGCTTGACTGTATAGCAGGTTAAAGAAATAGCGCCTCGCTTAGTCTTTATGAAAGACTAACGGTTTCAAATGCTAAATTTTTAGGTACAGGGAAGTCGCAAGCCAGTCACCGTTAGAGATGCGAAGAATAACTTCTTTCCTTAGGAGTTTTGTACTTAGTTTTTTATAATGTTATCGTTATAGAAACTCATGTTTAGCCATGTATAATTACTTTTGGACTTCTTTGGACTTGTGTACAAAAATGTAATAGTGTATTTTGTGGCTTATATGTGCATACTCATTGTGTATAACTGTTGGAAATGTTTTTCTATTCCTTTTTGATGCGCATATGGATTAATGAGAACAGGTTATGATAGTACTTTTAATTGTGGCGGTCTACGGGCCGTTACAATTTAGTGGTATTAGAGCCCGGTTTTCAATAAGCCTGACCGCAATGAGTATGTGTATACGTCAAAAGGTCTATAATAGGATGTTATGATGTTATTAGGTCGTGAACTTAATTGTCATTATGACAATTAATTGGTTCGTGTTTTGGTGTTAAGGATCCTCGGAGGAATGTCCAGGACGCGATGCCTGGAAGTAATGAGTCTGCGCCTCAAGAACAACCGCAGCAGGAACATTTATCAATGGAGCAACCACAGCAGGCGCAGCCTCAGTTGACTGATATTGCTCGTTTGTTGGCTGAAGCAATTAAGATGGCACGAGAAGTCCCTCCAGCGGGACCTTCCACAGAGACTGTCGTGCCAGTACAGCAAAGACATCTGGATATAGACTTGAAGCAATTCCTGGAGCTGAAGCCGCCAACTTTCCGAGGTGGTTTGTCTCCGTTAGAGACAGAGGATTGGATCTCTCGCGTTGAGACGATCTTTGAGTGATGCTTTGTCCTGACGAGCGAAAGGTGGGTTTGGCTACGTTCCTCCTGGAAGGGGAGGCAAAGCGATGGTGGTTAAATGTCCGAGGACGGTTGGCAGGCCGAGGACAAGTAAGTGTTTCCTGGACTACGTTTGTACGAGAATTTACAGGATGGTTCGTACCTGAGTCCGAGAAGAAATTGCTACAAGATAAGTTCTTACGACTGGTACAGGGTTCTCGATCAGTTCTGGAGTATGAGACGGAGTTCGCCAACTTAGCATTCTATGCAGAAGCATTCGTGCCAAATGAGAAAGAAAGGTGTAGAAGATTTCAGGATGGCTTACGGGATAATATTCGCTCTATTTTGATTCCTTTAGAGATCCAGGAATATGGAGCCTTAGTGCAGAAAGCGCGTTTGATGGAGATCGATGCGGAAAAGGTTCAGAGAAGAAGGGAATTCGGGAAAAAGAGATCTCAGTGGACATCAAGTAAGGAATCCTCAGCTAAGCCAAGTACCTCATGGAAATCTGGTGATTATGAGAAGCGGTCCCGCCCAGCAGAGAGTAGTAGTGTAATGGAGCTACAGAGGCCGTCTCAGGGGCAGGAGCAGAAGTGTGGAAAATGCGGAAAAGCCCACAAAGGACAGTGTTTGGTGGGCAGTGATGTGTGCTACGTCTGTCGTCAGCCTGGGCATCGTCAGTGGGCATGTCCAAAACGAAAAGAAGGGGAAAGCAGTGCGAAAAGATTTCCAGGTCCTCCAAGTCAGAAAGTTTATCAGCTGGGTGTGGCAAAGGAGACTGAATCTCTCGCTTCTTCTTCAGTCCCAGGGGGCCTTGCAGAGGAAGAACGTCGCGTTCAACCTCATGTTTTCAATCTCAGTCAGCAGGAGGCTACAGCAGATGACACTGTAGTGACTGGTATGATTTATTCAAATGGTCATTTAATTCGAGTTTTATTTGATACTGGTGCCAGCCATTCATTTATATCAACTGCCATATTAACTGCAATATCGGTTAAGCCTTATGTTATACAAGACATTCTGCATGTTACCCTGCCAAATAATCAAAAAGTTCCCTCACAACAGCGGGCGGTAGTTTCATTTGACTTGAATGCTAAAAGCTTTACGGTAGATGCAGTGGTTTTACCACTAACCGAGTTTGATCTTATATTGGGCATGGACTGGTTAGTCCAGCATGAAGTCATTATTCACTGCAAACGAAAGGAAGTCACAGTGACGTGTGCAAATCAGCAGATTATTGTATTCTGAGGGTTAAACGAGGTATCGAAAATGCTAATCTCAGCAATGAAGGCTTCTAAGAAAATTAGAAAAGGATGCAACGTTATGTTGGTACTGATTAAGAGCACTACTGGAGAAAAGAAGGACATTACGACGGTGCCAGTCGTATGTGAATTCCAGGAGCTGTTTCCGGAAGAACTGCCGGGACTCCCTCCAGAGCGAGAAGTCGAATTTGAAATTCAGTTAGAGGAAGGAGCAAGACCGGTCGCAAAGACGTCGTATCGTATGGCACCGAAAGAACTGGTAGAATTAAAGTATCAATTACAGGAGTTAATGGACAAAAACTTTATTCGGCCAAGTACATCACCGTGGGGAGCGCCAGTGTTATTTGTTAAGAAGAAAGATGGAACGATGCGACTGTGCGTGGACTATCGTGAATTGAACAAATTAACGGTAAAGAATAAGTATCCACTACCACGCATAGATGATTTATTTGACCAACTTGTGAATGTGAAGGTGTTCTCGAAGGTGGACTTACGATCGGGGTATCACCAACTCCGAATTAAGGCGGAAGATATTTTTAAAACTGCGTTCAGCACAAGGTATGGACATTATGAGTTCATAGTAATGCCTTTTGGGCTAACAAATGCCCCAGCGACTTTTATGGACTTGATGAATCGCGTGTTTACAGACTATTTGGACAAATTTATTATTGTGTTCATCGATGATATACTCATCTATTCGACATCTGAGGAAGAGTACGCACAACATCTACGTTTAGCCCTGCAGCGATTAAAGGAACATCAATTATACGCCAAGTTTTCAAAATGTGAGTTTTGGCTCAATGAAGTATCGTTTTTAGGGCATGTGGTAACTGCACAGGGTTTAGCAGTTGATCCTGCAAAGATTGATGCAGTTCTTAACTGGCCGCAACCGACAAATGTGACAGAGATGCGGAGTTTCCTCGGATTGGCGGGATATTATAGAAGATTTGTGAAAGATTTTTCAAAAGTCTCATTACCGTTGACACAGTTAACGCGGAAGAATGTGCCCTTTCAGTGGAATGAAAACTGCCAGTTGGCCTTTGAGACACTAAAAGAAAAATTAACTACAGCTCCGGTGTTAACCTTACCGTCCGGAACAGACGGGTTCCAAATTTATAGTGATGCGTCGTACAAAGGTTTAGGCTGTGTGTTGATGCAGCACGAAAAGGTGATTGCGTATGCTTCTCGTCAATTGAAAGATGCAGAGAGAAATTATCCAACGCATGATCTAGAACTGGCCGCAGTGATTTTTGTATTGAAAATCTGGCGTCACTATTTGTACGGCGTGCGATGTGAAATATTTACAGACCACAAAAGTTTAAAGTACATATTCACGCAGAAAGAACTAAATCTTCGTCAACGGCGATGGTTAGAGTTTATTAAAGATTACGAAGTGGATATTCAATATCATCCGGGAAAAGCAAATGTGGTTGCTGATGCATTAAGCCGTAAGACTATTGTTGCGTTCTCCACTGTGAAAGTGTACAATAGAAATCTCTTACGTGAATTGGAGAAGATGGAGATAGTTCATATTTTTACAGTGGAGGATAAGCAGGCACAACTATTTCAGATACAGATTAGGTATTCACTCAAGGATATAATTGTAGACGCCATACCAAAGGATGTGTATTTCCAGGAAATAGTGGAAAAGGTAAAGAAAGGAGAAACCCAAAGTTTTGCAGAGCAGGATGGCTTATTGATGATGAATGGGAGATTGTGCGTGCCGGATGTAGACAATCTGTTAAAAGATATTCTATATGAGGCTCATAACACGCCTTACTCAATTCATCCTGGCCGAACGAAAATGTATCACGATTTGAAAGAGGACTTCTGGTGGCCTGGAATGAAGAAAGATGTGATCAAGTATATTGCGTCGTGCCATACGTGCCAAATTGTGAAAGCTGAACATCAAAAGCCTGGAGGTTACCTTCATCCGCTACCAATACCAGAATGGAAATGGGAGGACATTGCAATGGACTTCGTTTTTGCATTGCCTCGTAGTAAACAAGGTCATGACGGCATATGGGTAATTATTGATCGGCTTACGAAGAGCACTCACTTCAGAGCTGTGCGTCAAGATGGACCACCTGAAAAATTAAACGAGCTATATATGGATGTAATTATTAAACTGCATGGCATTCCTCGAACAATTATATCTGATCGTGATGGTCGGTTCACGTCAGATAACTGGAGACAAATTCATAAACGTTTGGGAACGAAGCTATTATTCAGTACAGCGTTTCATCCCCAAACAGATGGACAGTCGGAACGAACGATTCAATTCTTAGAAGATTTATTACGAATGGTGGTGCTTGACCTTAAGGGCTCATGGGAAAAATACTTAGCACTGGTAGAATTTTCGTACAATAATAGCTACCAGTCTTCTATTCAGATGGCTCCGTTTGAAGCGTTGTATGGTCGTCGATGTCGAACACCCTTAAGCTGGGATGAAGATGGTGAAAGACGATTATATAATAAAGAGAAGGTAGACAAGTGGCACGAGAAAATTGCACTCATCCAGCAAAGAATGAAAGTGGCTCAAGATCGTCAGCAAAAGTATTTTAATGCTCGCCACCGCCTCGTAAAATTTCAGGTGGGTGATCAAGTATGTCTTAAAATAAAACCCTTTAAAGGAGCTACGCGAATACGACGACTTGGAAAATTGAGTCCACGATACATCGGACCATTTCCTATCATCGAGCAAGTTGGTGAAGTAGCTTATCGTCTGGAGCTACCGGAAGAATTGCAACGGTTACATAATGTATTCCATGTTTCGGCACTGCGGAAATACATACAGGATCCGGAGAAGATTATTCCGATTGAAAATGTGCAAATCAACAATGATTTATCCAGCCCAATAGAACCGTATCAAATCCTTGATCGTCAAAGCAAAAAGTTACGTAATCGCGACGTCAATTTTGTGCAAATATGGTTGAAAGGTCATCCCCGCGACGAAGCTACTTGGGAGCGAGAAGATAATATGCTGAATCTCTTTCCTTCACTATTTCAAGAACATGACGACTAATATTTTCGGGGACGAAAATCTTCAAGGAGGGAAGATTTGTGACGCACAACATTTCCTCGTAAGTTTTATATTCGTGTTTATTGATTTTCTTAGTTTTAAGTCATTTCATTACATTAATGATCTCTTATGTGTTACTAAATCGAATTATCCCCTATGATGAAGCGTAAAACAGTGAAACGAACTAATGTGCTAATAAGGTTGCTTCCTCAAGTGAGTATGTTATTGGGACTTTGAGTTAGGCTTGTCCTGTGGCCTAAGGGTGAATTACTAGACTTCCTTATGGAACATGTGATGATATAGGTGCTAATAGCAATTGCTATTAGCTGTGATGGTATACTGATTATGGATGTGCTGATATTAATTACCCATTCAGCTTTCTTATTGTTGATGTGCTGGTGGCTAGTACCAATTGGTATTTTTAATATCAGCTGTGATGGTGTGCTGATAGCATTTGGGTGGATTATTTGGGATTGGCTGGTTTAGGCGGTGGCGGATATATCTATACCTTTGATAATGCCGATTCTTCTATTCTCGGTCTCGACTTTTCGCAGCTAGGGTTCACGGAACCTCTACTCCTCTCCCCCTTCGATTTTGATATCGTCTGCGTGTACTGCTAGGTTTGGAAAGCGCTGTTGTTGGGACTGATTTTAACTCTGTTCGTCGGGGCTTGTGTTTCAGATCCACTGTAAGTTTTAGCTATGTTGAAGGAGCTCTAAGATTTTTGTATTGGGGATTTCTTTTATTGTTGAACTCGGGGGAAATTTCTTCTACCCTCAGATCTGCATGACTGCTGCTCTTTTAGGTTCCAGGTGGGGGAAATTTATTTATGTATTTTAATGTTGATGTCTGCCCTAGTTCAGAACTGATGCTGATGTTTGTTCTTTTGATGTTTTTCCCCGGTTGTCTTGTTATGCTGGTCATGCAGTCCATATGTGCAGTTTTGGTGACTGCTGTTAAAATTCTTTTAGACAGTCCCCCATTATGCAGTCCTGTTTCTATGCTAGTGTAAATTTGTTTGGGTCTTTTGTTTTATGAGCTGGCCGACTCCTGCTCTTATCAGCTTTGTTGTTGTAATTTTGGTACCTGCAACAGGTTGCAGACTTTGTTGTTTTGATGTCCCTTATGCTGGTCGGCTGTTTCTGGTTCAGATATCTGCTGTTTTCTAATACTGTTGTAGTTTACTTTGTATACTGTTGTTAGTATAGTTTTAATACTACTGTAGTATACTTTTTATACTGCTGTTAGTATTGTTATACTCTAATAGTTGCTAGTTCCTTGGTCAGCTGCTGTCCCTTATGTTACTCCAGCATTTCTGTAATTATAATTGTCCCTTATGCTGCCCCTTATAAATGTGTCTATCTTATATTCAGGGAGGGTTGTTTGCATTTAAGTCTCATAGTTTCGTCTACGTCAACCCTAGGAATCATCGTTATAACTATTATGTGATGCAACCCCAATAGTGTAAACATTTTATTAATACGATTGCTAAACAGATATCGGAGGATGGCATCCTACAATAGACATGACGATGAAGTGGGGCATGACAATGGAAGGGAAAAAGGAACGGTGAGACCTATTTGTTTAATCTATGCATAGTTTTCAAATATTTTCTTCTAAACGCACTTTTATGTAAAAAGGGAAAAATATGTTTATGGTATGTAATGATATGAAGCATGCTTATAAATCACTGAAACTACTTCTCGCTAGAATGTATGGCCTTGTAAAAGGCAAACAGGCGAATGAAAATTCTGAGGGGATTATAAAAGTAAATAAATCACGGTTACGTAAACGTGTCGACACGAGGTCTTATTACGGGCGAATGAACGGCTAGCACATGAATGAATATATGAATATGTTAAAGTCCAAACTCGTTTTGGAACATGAAGACCCTTCGGGGTGGGCCCAAAGCATGAAACATGAATGAACCATGTATATGAAAAATGAAATGGATTCACTCGCCCCTAATAATTCCTAATGAGTAGAATTTATGAATGATAATTGTATGGAATACTCCTTTACTCTTGTATCTACACATGTTTAAGATTACTGTACATGTTATACAATTGCTAGAATAGTACACATTGTTTAGTACTGCTTTTACCTGTTTATAGAAATGTTATACATAATATTATGCATGATTGACTGTATAGCAGGTTAAAGAAATAGCGTCTCGCTTAGTCTTTATGAAAGACTAACGGTTTCAAATGCTAAATTTTTAAGTACAGGGAAGTTGCAAGCCAATCACCGTTAGAGATGCGAAGAATAACTCCTTTCCTTAGGAGTTTTGTACTTAGTTTTTATAATGTTATCGTTATAGAAACTCATGTTTAGCCATGTATAATTACTTTTGGACTTCTTTGGACTTGTGTACAAAAATGTAATAGTGTATTTTGTGGCTTATATGTGCATACTCATTGTGTATAACTGTTGGAAATGTTTTTCTATTCTTTTTTGATGCGCATATGGATTAATGAGAACAGGTTATGATAGTACTTTTAATTGTGGCGGTCTACGGGCCGTTACAGCCCAAACCTCTTAAGGGGGCGAGTGGGAGCAGCCCCCCACTCGCCCAGGTTTGGGCGAGTGGGGGCAGCCCACCACTCGCCCAAACCTCTTAAGGGGGTGAGTGGGGGCAGCCCCCCACTCGCCCAAATTCTTAAGGGGGCGAGTGGGGGCAGCCCGCCACTCGCCCAAGACCCTTAAGGGGGCGAGTGGGGGCAGCCCCCCACTCGCCCAAGACCCTTAAGGGGGCGAGTGGGGGCAGCCCCGCACTCGCCCAAGCCTCTTAAGGGGGCGAGTGGGGGAAGCCCCCCACTCGCTCAAACTCTTAAGGGGGCGAGTGGGGGCAGCCCCCCACTCGCCCAAACCCTTAAGGGGGGGCGAGTGGGGCAGCCCCCCACTCGCCCAAGCCTCTTAAGGGGGCGAGTGGGGGCAGCCCCCCACTCGCCCAAGCCTCTTAAGGGGGCGAGTGGGGGCAACCCCCCACTCGCCCAAACCCTTAAGGGGGCGAGTGGGGGCAAACCCCACTCGCCCGTTCCCTCCCTTTGGGGGGATTCTAGCTATTCGCAGTCCGATTTTGGCTATTCGCAGTCCGTTTTTGGGAAAGTCTATAAATAGACCCCCATGGGCACCTTGGGAAGGGTTGGTCTCTACCCCCTCCCTCGCGTGTGAGCAAGCACTACCCCTCCCCTCCCCTTGTCATTGAAGGTGGACGGTGAGGTGATCATTAGTGCCCTCCAAGGTGCCCAGGCTCAGCATTGGCTTGGGAGGGGAAGTTCCGAGTGAGCTTCCGGGTGTGTGGTGGGACCTCCGCGCTGCAGCTTAAGGGGTCCATTTGTGGACTCAAGTGTTCATCAAGGGAAAGGGTCTCTCAGTTCTTAGTGACCGGTCAAGGGTTTTAGCTTAGGTCAAGTAAGAGTTAGCCGCATCCCCCTTTCGAACGCTGAAACCGGGTTACTGGTTTCAACACGTGGACTCGGATTGGAGAGGCGATCTGGATAGCAGGAGATCCACCAGTGGGTACGTGTTCACACTGTTTGGAGGTGCAATCAGTTGGATGAGTCGGAGGCAATGCGTGGTGGCACTCTCGTCGACGGAGGCAGAGTACATGTCTCTTACTCATGCGAGCAAGGAGGCCATATGGTTGCGGAGGCTATGTTTGGAGCTCGGGTTTGAGCAGGGGCCAGTGAAGCTGTGGTGTGACAGCCAAGGGGCTATTTAGCTAGCCAAGAATCCAGCCTTCCACGCACGAACCAAACACATTGACATCCAGTATCATTTCATCCGGGAGAGGGTGGAGAAGAAGGTAGTTCAACTGGAGAAGGTGGACACGTTGGAGAACATCTCTGATTTTCTTACCAAGGCGGTTCCTGTTGCCAAATTTCAGTGGTGTGCAACGGCCATAGGGTTGAAGAGGAAGGTTGGAGGAGCAGCTCTCGTCGGAGGAAGATGTTCACCAATTGGGAGAATGTTGGAGTTGGGGAACACTTCTGGTCAGTGTTCGTCAAACGACGTTCGACGAACGGAGAAGAGTTCGTCGAACTCCGCCTGCGTTCGATGAACGGGTCCTTGATTACTCCCGTCTCAGCGACTCGTCGAACGGGAGAAGCCTGCGTTCGACGTTCGACGCCTGCGCTCGACGCCTGCGTTCGACGCCCGACGCCTGCGTTCAACGCTCGACGCCTGCGTTCGACGCTCGACGCCTGGTGTATATGCTGTCTCAGCAGGTTCCGTCTCAACGGATGTTATTGAACCATCTCAGCGGATGTTTGGTCTGAGCCCGGTTTGGCGCCCTATTTAAAGGGTGCATAACCCTGGTTTAGGGTTAAGAAGGAAAAAGGTCGTTAAGCAAGAAAGGAGCGGTACAGTGTTTTCTTGGCGGCGGTTCCTCTGTTCTTGTCTGAAGAGGGTTAAGTGAGGTAGGATCGATTTTGATCCTTGTAACCTTGTAAGCTGTAATCCGTCTTGGTGAATAGAACAAAGAGAAGAGGAAGGGGAGAGGGGATGTAGCTAAGATTGGGGTGAACCTCTGTACATCTGTGTGTCTTGTGAGACCCCCATTTAGACCCCACTAACTTTGTACCTAAGCTTAATACATTTATCCCAGGTTGAAGTAAGGCTAGTGAATAATGAATTAAAACACATAATAAAAACGTACCTTTTATTTGGTTGTCGTTGCCGGGACCTTTCTTTTCTTATAATTTTGCAACTCCTTAGCATTTAAAGTCTTTTTGGATACCTAAACAAAATGACGACGGGCTTAGTCATAAAAATATGACTAAGTGAGGATATACCTTTTTCATTGCTGTAAATAATTAAAGTTAAACTTACGCATTTTAAAACATGTTTTTCATACTAACCATTGATCTGTCTCAGTAGTGACCTTATGAAACATATAACTATACGAACATGTTAGTACCACTAAAACAGTATGAGCAGTATAGAATCATAATCATATCATGTAACAATATAACATTAAAGTAGTGTATCCGTATAAGCAATAAATCATTGTATCAGTATATCAGTGTAAGCAATAATTCCATGTATAATATCAGTAATGTATCAATTTATCAGTATAGCATTATATCAGTGTGTCCATGTATCAGTATCTATGAAAGAACATAATGACTGGGGGAAACATTTCAGTAATCATAAACAGTATAAGGAGCTATAGCATTATATGGACTATGGAATATGTAAACAATGCAAATATCATAAACTGTTTCTATATCATGGAAGCAGTGCAAATACATAACTTCATGTCGGTTTTCATGTCTATGAGCATTTATCTATGTTTCTTTTCTTAGGATATATTAGGGGCGATTGAATTGACATTCAACTTCATTTTCATTTTCTATGGGCCCGACCCCTCTGGGTCATCTATCCGAATCAGAACGTGCCTCGCGTTTCCGCCTACGGCTGACTGACTCGGTAAACTGGCCCGACCCCTCTGGGTCCTGTATCCAAATCAGTACATGCACACGCGTTTTCGCCTACGGCCGACTGACTTGACAATTCATCATATTCATTTCATTCATATGCATGCACTTCAATTCGCCCGTAACATAACCTCGTGTCGACACGCTTACATAAAGTGAGTTATTCATTTTTATAATCCCCTCAGAAATATCATTCGCCTGCTTGCTTTTTTTTCAAGGCCATACAATATAGCGACATTTAATATCAGTGATATCAACTATGCATGTAACATTCAGTATAAAAAGAGTGTGTATATAAAAAGAAAGTAAAGTCATAAAGCATAAATGAAACAGGTAGCTCTCACCATCAGTAACTCATGTCATTGTCATGACTATTTTGAGGTGCCATCCGCCACGGTATCTGTATAAGCATCATATCATTTAGGGTCGTTTATATCGGGGTTGCACCTCGCTATAGTTACAGTATAGACTATTTTGATTACATCATTTGGATACTACTTTACTAGCCCTCTATGTTGTATAATCAAATAAAAACATAAGCTCATAACATTTACAAAACTCAAACCCAAACTACCATTCTTATGCCTGGTCCAAAAGATAAGCATAACCGGCCTTGCCAATATTAAAACCATGTCATTTCTCTTTTTAAAACAAGTGGTGTAGTATAGGCAATTCAAATCAATGTGCCGTATAGAGCCGAAAACATCATAGAAACCCCCAAATACTAAAGCTTATAAAGAGGAGAGCTCCTCAAAGTAGTTAGAACCTCATAACCATATGTTATCAAAGCCACTTAGATCTCCCCCCTTCAAACCATATTGCCGGCTAAAACCAACCCAAAACAGCTCTTTGACTTCACATGTGAGGAAAAACAAAACAGCCCAAATGTTGTTACTGTGCAAACAGCCGGAAATCAAGGGAAGAAATTCCCATAAACAAGCACATACAAAGAAACTTGCAACATAACATAACCATACAGGAAGGAGAACAGCCCACCCTCCTTAAACCAACGGCCACAAAACCAGGAAGGAAAATAGCCCAAGAAGGAGAACATAACTTAAACATGAAGGAGAACAGCCGGCCAACAAATCCAGCAAGAACCCCCAAATCACTTCCAAAGCTACCTCCAATATCGTCCCAGAATCCAACTGGACTAGGCAGAAATTAAGGGGAAAAAGAACTAAAGCTTACAGTGATTTAAAAGAGATCTTATCGAGGCTTTGCTTCCAAAATCCCAAAAACGACACAGCTTCAGCTCAACCAAAGCCGCAAGCCGCGAATCCTTGCCCACAATTCTTGCACAGCCATATAGTTACAGCCTTTTCGTGAGATTAAGAGAAGAGAGGGAGAACGGAGGAGGAGATCGACGCCGTGCCCTAGCGCGACACAGTCGAGGGAGAAGGAAGAAAATGAGGAGAGGTCGGTCCGTGAACGAATAAAGCCGTGTATAAAACAATTCCACCGCTTAAAACCTCAAGCCAAGATGGCTATTTGCAGGCCCAACATGACTCTATTTGCAGCCCAACATGATCCAATGCTATTAAGGGTTAACCCACTCAAAAGCTATTGGCACACCAAGTTTAACAGCACCCCATTTCAGTATAATGAAGCCCCCATTTCAATAACAGCCAACATAACCCTCTACTAGCACCCCACCTTTCAACCATAAGAAAACCCCGCATAGCACATTAATATCAGCTAGGAGGCAACCTTTATCAGCATTAAATTTCAATTATCAGGGAACCTTTATTAGCAGCTCACCTTATTTCACAGATTTATATATTTCATCATAGGGGATTTTAACTTCGATTCTTTAATATGCAATGTTCATCATAGGGGATATATATATAAAATATTTAAATTGAGTTTTATTATCGATTTGCGTCATTTCACATTTTGAGCCGTTACATGTCTTCTGTGTTTTCTGTGTTTTGTTTTCTTTCGAATTTCTCGTCTCGGCACACCCTATTTTCTTTACACAGTGAGGGAGTTGACCGATGTCATACATGTTCAAGATATCAGGAAGAATTTGATGTTTGTTAGGGCTTTAGAATCCAAGGGATACAAGGTAGTGATAGGGGCAGGAGTTTTGAAGATTAGTCGCGGAGCTTTGGTTGTCATGAGAGGAGTTCGTCACTACAACCTATACTATCTACAGGGGAGTACAGTTACTGAGACTGTGGCCGATGCTGATGATTCTTTGGGTGCAACTATTTTAAGTCATATGAGACTAGCTCATGTAGTAAAGGCTTCCCTCCAGGCTTTATCAAGGCAAGGATTGATTAAGGGAGCAAGAAGCTGCAAATTAGATCTCTGTGAGCATTGTGTGCTTGACAAGAAAACACGAGTATCTTTAGGGACTGCCGTCCACAGTACGAAAGGTATTTTAGAGTATGTTCACACAAATGTTTGGGGCTCGACGAAGACGACTTCTTTCAGCGGGCGGCGATATTTTGTCTCCTGCATTGATGATTATTCCAGATATGTTTGAGTGTACACCATAAAGCATAAGAGCGAAGTTCTGGAGAAATTTATGACTTGGAAGAAGTTGATTGAGACTCATACTGGAAAAAAGATTCGATGCATCAGATCAGACAATTGAAGCGAATACACATCAAATTTGTTCTTGCAAGAGTGCCAAAGATCAGGTATAGAGCATCACTTCACAGTCAGGGAGACACCGCAGCATAACGGGGTGGCAGAGCGCATGAATCGGACTTTGGTGGAAAAGGTTCGATGTATGTTGTCTAATGCTGGGTTAAACAGAATTTTCTAGGCTGAAGCCCTTGAGTATGCTTGTCATTTGGTGAACCGTCTTCCTTCTGCAGCTATTGGAAAGAAGACACCAAAGGAGATGTGGTTGGGGCATCCTGCTAGAGATTATGTGCACATGAAAGTGTTTGGGTGTCCAACTTATTATCACGTAAGAAATGATAAGTTGGAACCACGAGCAAAGAAAGCTGTCTTCATTGGTTTTAGGCGTGGAGTCAAGGGCTACAAACTGTATGATCAGGCAGAGAGGAAGATTGTCATTAGCATAGATGTTACTTTTGATGAGGTGACTTTGCTGAAGCCTCGGGACTCAAAGCAGGTAGAGAGTTCCAAGTCGATCACTACTACTGTTCAGAAGGAGTTTGATATGACTCCATTTGTTCCACCAGTTCTCCACAGATCTGACAAGGTATATGATGAGACTGGTGATGAGGTACCAGGTACTGATGATCAGGAGGTGGAGGAAGTTGAGGCAGTCACGCTCTTTCGCTGAAGCCGAATATCCTGCTATGGTATTCGTTTGTAGTGAACTTATATGACTAAAATCTCTTCTACTTGACCTTCGAGTAACTCAAGATAAACCTATGGAGTTATTTTGCGACAGTCAATCGGTCATCCACACTACGACCAATTCGGTATTTCATGAAAGGACAAAACACATAGAGATTGTTTGTCAATACATTGGTGAGCAAATTCAAGACAAGAAAATCACCACTATACATCTCCGTTCAAAACTCCAACCGGCAGATGTATTCACTAAAGCTCTCGGAAAATCCCAATTCAATTTTCTGACAAACAAGTTAGGCATTTATGCTCCATATGCGCCAACTTGAGGGGACTGCTAATTTGATGTTATTTTGTGGGCTACTTGGTCTTTTCTCCTTTTATTCATTCTTGTATATGAATAGTTTTTTCCCATTAATGAAAAAGTGAAGTATGATTTTACGATTGTTCAA
This sequence comes from Dactylorhiza incarnata, assembly GCA_033032865.1. Classification (NCBI taxonomy): domain Eukaryota; kingdom Viridiplantae; phylum Streptophyta; class Magnoliopsida; order Asparagales; family Orchidaceae; genus Dactylorhiza; species Dactylorhiza incarnata. The sequence goes on from JAWHQI010000066.1 coordinate 9,529,487, forward strand.
ACCGCCGCTCAACATTTTTTTCTCCAATTCTTCCTCACAAGCTGCTTGGTAGCATTTTTTTAAGATATATATATTTTTAAGATTATTCTAATTTCGAAGCCATGAGTTTATATTTTCTTTCTATATATATGTATATGTATATATATATATGTATATGTATATGTATATGTATATATATATGTATATATATGTGTGTGTACAAGTGACAGTGCACGAGGGGCTCCCGTGCCTCGCGCGACAGTACTCTGTCGGCGATAACGTGCCTCGTTCTACACGGGAATCCACCCCCTACAGCCCCCCGGCGGGCTTCGCCCCCCCCCCCCCCCCCCCCCCCCCCCCCCCCCCCCCGCCCCAACGCGGGCTCCGCCCCTACGGCCAAGCGCGACAGTACCTGGCGGGAGACGGTGGACTTCGAGTATACACTCGAGCTAAATTAGAAATTTATAGCATGAATTTCATTTTTTGGGTTTTAAGATCCAAATATATCTTATTTGGAAAAATGATCAACATTCTCATCGAGATCTACAACTTTCATGTTGATCACCTTTTGATTTGAAGACGTTTAGGCCCCCGATTTGGGATCCGAAAAAAGTCGTGTCGGCTTTTTTCAGGGCCCAAATCGGGGGTATAAACTGCTTCAAATCAAAAGGTGATAAGCATGGAAGTTGTAGATCTCGATGAGATCTAAAACTTTCATGTTGATCACTTTTTTAAATAAGATACATTTAGGGCTCGAAAATCAAGAAAAGAAAGAATAGAAATGTTGGTCTGCGAATAATTGCAAGCGCAAAATTGATATGTTTGGAATTTTGTCGCACATCGTTAGAGTAAAAATATTTTTCTTGTTTGTAACATGATATGAGAGCTCATTTGAAATTTGAGATAGGGCGGACAATGTAGAGTTCACTGGCCTGTAAGCAGGTCGGACTGGCGATATATGCAGACCATGCAAGCATATATTTATATGCAGACCGGGTTTCACCTGGTCAGAATTTTTCAAAATCAGAAGAATGAAATGGTAATTTTCCAATGCAGGTAGGAGCCCTAAGAAAAATATAGGTTTAGGGCACCCTACTACTATAAGTTTAGGACACCCTAGTAGTAGGTTTAGGAGACCTAGTAAAATATGGAGAGAGAGAGAGAAAAAACGGTTTGATTGAGCTCGATCGGACAGCAGTAGACTTATAAACTCGTGATCAGACAGTTATATATAGACACACACACACACACACACACACACACACACACACACACACACACGAGCAGCTCCGCACGAGATTCGCTCGTGCTCGCTGACTCTTAGCAGGTTGCGCCCGCTTTCAAGCGGGCTGTGCCCGCATTCGACAGTGCCCGACCGGCGACGGCGGGCTTCCCCCGCAACTTATACATATGAGTACTCAAAATGGCTGTAAAAAATATACATCAATATTTTATAATTATTTTTTTCAAAGACATTTATATTTTAACAAAAAAATATTTTAAAGTGAGTCATTATATTTCGAAATTAGTTTTTGGAGGCATAATGATTACCTACCATAGTAGGTGTAGGAGATCTACTAAAAAGTTTTTTGGATTTTATGAATTTTCATCATTATTTTTATTATAGGGATATTGTGTAATTACACAAATAACAATTTCATTTTATGAATTTCCATTTTTTATAATATATGTCAAGTCATTGGAGTAAAAGAATTAGGCTATATTTGACACTTTTGAATGTCATGCGAGCACGGGCTGCTCATGTGTGTGTATATATATATATATATATATATATGCATATACTATATCAAAATAAAAACATTATCACATTATAATATCATCAAATTTATCACAATCACATTATTTTTTATCCTATCATTTGTTATATAGAACTATAGAAGTATATGATTTAAGCTCCGGTTATTTCCGCCGTGATGTTTTGGAGCGTTGAGAATAATGATCTTAGACAGCTTTGACAGCATTGAAGCTTTGACATTATTTTTATAGCATTAAAAATGAAAAATGAAGGCTTACCAAAAATATTTTTGCAGCGTTTACATTTTTTCGCAATGGCTTTATTTTTTTTCTCGCCTATAGAACATTCACGGCTGACAGCACTACCTTTTTCTCTATTAGCAAATTTTTCATATTTGAAGTTTTATATCCATGTGATTGTTATCTGCACTACAGTTTTGGATATACGCACTTTTTTTTGTATGAGTTATTACGCTCCTTTTAGAAATACGTCTTATACATGCATTTTTAGGAAAAGTGATCAACACAAAAGTTGTAGATCTCATCGAAATCTACAACTTTCGTGTTGAACATTTTTCCTAAAAATGCACGCACAAGACGTATTGCCGCCCTGATTTAAATATGTGCGTAACTATAACGAATTTTTGGAAATACGACTTGTACATGCATTTTTAGGAAAAATGTTCAACACAAAAGTTGTAGATCTCGTCGAGATCTACAACTTTCGTGTTGAACATTTTTCCTAAAAATACTTGTACAAGGCGTATTTTCAAAAGACCCATATTAACTCATACAAAAAAAAAGTGCGGATATCCAAAACTGTACTGCGGATAACAATCACATTTCTAATTATTGTTAAATATTAAAAACCTTCCAATTAAAAACATTCTTTTAATTACATTTCTAAGTTTGTCAACAACGTTGACTGCCAATGAAAGTTTTTTACTTTTAACTGCCATAGTTAATTTGTTTCCCCTTCTTTAATTTTTAACTAGACATGGGGGTTAAGCGGTTAACCTGATAAGGGCGACATCAACGTGGATTTTGCCTATCTCGGCTCCGTAGATCTAACGGCTACAATGAGAAGTCCTTCCGATCAAACGTCTACCACCAAACCTCGTCTTTAAGTGCATATATTGATCCCAAATCCACGGATCCTTCCCCTCTCCCTTGCTCCCTCGTTCGTCGCAGCGTGCCGCCGACGACCACTCATCTCTCTCTCTCTCTCTCTCTCTCTCTCTCTCTCTCTCTCCATCTCTCTCTCGCTCTCTCTCTCTCGCTCGCTCGGAGCTTTCTAAGGATGATGCAGACGCCGGCCTCCTGCGGAGAGAAGCAGCACCACCAGCCGCCGCCGGTACAGCCGTGGGTTGGGATACAATACTCAGAGGCTGCGGCGGCGGCGGCGATGGCGATGCAGCGCCAGATGATGGGAATTGTGAGGCCTCCTACGCCGGCGCAGTATGGGTATCTTCCGTACCCTCCGCTGCGCCACCCTCCTCCGTCTCCATACCGCCAGTACGAGCCACCGGTTTGGGCGGCGGGCGGATCGGGGTCCCAGTCTGGGGAAGAGAACAGGTCGATCTGGGTTGGAGATCTTCATTACTGGATGGACGAGAACTACCTTCACAGCTGCTTCTGCCACGCCGGAGAGGTAAATAGTCTCATTCGGGTTTCCTCTTTGTCTAATGTTACCCTGCGGCTATGTGAGGTTTGGAGTAAATATTTAACATAAACAACTGATAGTAATGTTGCAGTTAATGCTATGTTAATTTTAATACAGATTTCAACAGATTTCTTCATTTCATCACATCAAAAGTTTGTTGCTTGTTCATTTAGATTAAAGCTCTGTTTGGGGGGACTTATTTTCACCGGTCAAGCGGTTCATGCGGTCGTAACCGCTTGACCGGTGAAAATAAGTCCCCCCAAACGGAGTTTAAGGCTCCGTTTGGTGCGGCGGTGGCGGTCATAAACGTGGGTCGGATCTCACCTAAGGAACTTCATCCACTTTTATGTTCAAAACTAATTTTATTTCCTTGGTGGTGGTCGTAACAGTTGTCACGCCAAACATACATTCTATGACGGTGTCGAGTTTGTCCAAAATCACCTGAACAAAAACGCTGCGCCAAACGGCGCCTAAGGTTTTCATATAAATTCCATGAGATTTTGATCAAATTAAATGCCATTTAAGATAATACGATCATAGTTAAAGATAAATGCATAAGATGGAAAGCTAATTTGGGATTATGAAGTACTAGAATTATTGTTAGTCAAATTGCCTCTCAAAGTTGTGATTGTGGATCCACTATGGAGTACTTGTGCAATGGTTATTTATTGTAAGCATTGTGGATACTTGGAGTTTTGATATCCTTGGCTTTAGTTATTTTTTATAATATTAAATCTATGGAACAAGTGAGATATTCAAAATTATGTTACTATAGATTAATCAAATTTGTAGACCATACAATAAACCTATGAGTGAGAGTTATAGACTTGAAAATTATATTAATTTTAGATAAACATTTTGGTTTCATGCCAAGAAGATCTAATTATGGATGCATTTTTTGTTTGAAGATAATTAGGCTCCGTTTGGCATGGTGGTAGCGGTCGTGAACGCGGTGGTTATGAACCGTCGTTCATGAACGCCCGACCTGACCTAAAGAACTTCATTCACTTTTATGTTTAAAACTAGTTTTCTTTTCTTCGTAGCGGTCACAACCGCCGTCATGCCAAACATTCATTCTATGATGGTAGCGTTTTTGTCTAAATTCACCGGAGCAAAAACGCCCCGCCAAACGGAGCTTTAATGAAAAGTACAGAGAACAAGGAAATTGATCTTGAGAAAGCATATGCCTGAGTACCGTGACAATTGGTTTAATGTTTAGCGACGTAGGAATATGTGATGAAGTTATTAATGTGTGTATGATGAAGAGCTGACTATTATTACAATTAGTTCTGCAAGGAGTAAAAGGTTTCAATTACAGGATGATTACTTGAGGATCTACATTATTCATATCTTTTTATGCTGATTTTATAGATTTGTATAAAATATATTCAAAATGACATAACTTTGGTTTGTCTTTCACACATGAAATGCTTTAATATGTGAACTATCCGCTGAAATAAGTGAAATTTGGACAATGAAAAAAATAGTACAAGATAGATGGCTTAGAATTACTGAAGTCTAAGTATGAATATATGTTGTGCAATTTTATTTGGTTTTGTTGAATGGATATGGAAAAATACTTTTATAATAATATTCATCCCCCAAAGGGGTATTTAAAGGATTTACACTAGACAAACAAATACTAGAAGATGGTGTGGGACTATCCAGTACATATAATAGAAAAACTTAAATACACAAATATAAACAGGTTTATTATTAATCGAATAATAATATTAGAAAATTAAATGATAGCTAAATGCGATAAATTTAAATATGTTAGGTCTATTATATATAAGAATGGAAATATAGATGACGATATTACTTCTAGTATTAAGACTTTGTGGTTAAAATGAGGATATTTCTTAGAAATATCATATGATTACATCATACCGTTTAGATTTGAGACAAATTTTGTAAAACTACAATTAGTTCGGCAATATTTTACGGATTAGATGAAGGAAGCATGGTTATGTGCACATAAATCAAAATGGATTCTTGGGTCTGCCCTCTCTGATGTCTTTGGCTTTGATTTGAGGGCATGATTCCGCAGCAAACGCGACGGTATAGGGGGCCACTATTTCAGTGGTACTCTGTGAGCAGCCACTTTGTGCATTTATTGTCAAAGGTTAGGTCTTTCTCCTCTGAGAGAAGCCACTTTGTGCATAGTGCCAAAGGTTAGGTCTGTTTCCAATCTTCCCCCGCCCATACCCCCAATGATTGGGGACTATATGGGTTATGTTGTTGTTGTTGTTGTAATAAAATATTTGAGCTAAAGCATATCAAAAGTGGGAATATTAAGATTAATGTATTGCAAAATTGGAAAGGAAAAATTAATGTTTTATTTTACTAGATAAATGATTTGAATAATATTTATTGAACATAAATAGAGAAACCAAGAAGAAATAAAAAGCAAAGAAGAAGATTTGGTAGAAGATGCATCCATAATAACTGTGGTGTGGTGACAAGAGACCCCAACCACCTTGTTTGCAGACACATGTGATGCATAGCTAGCTGTCTTTAGATCATGGGACTACTACTAGAGAAAGAACCATATGTAAATTTGTAAATGACCATTTGATAAACTTTTTGAAAGATAATAACTAAGGTTGTAATTTGTAAATATCGGATGACGGCAACATGTCGGATTGAGTTTTTAAATGTCGGATATCGGAAGTCGGAGACTTGTCGAGAATATTTTAAAATATCAGATTTTCATATCTAGTAAACAAAAAATTATTATTTCTTATGTATACTAAATATAATTATATGTTCTAAAAAAATAGGATAACAAGTTTACGGACACTGATTCATGCATATCCCAAAATAAATTCTAAAAGTATCCAAAATAAAATATTAGTTGCACATTACGACTATTATTAACAAGTACAAATAGGTACTTTGTAAAATATATTTAATATTCTACATATTCACACAACATTAAGTTTTATAGTAAATAACAAATTTAAAACAATATTTTTTTATTAATTATAAGCCTTCTATGCTAATTATAAGTCATAGGTTTGAGTCCTGGAAGCAGCCTCTTGCAAAAATGTAGGGTAAGGTTGCATACTTTTCACTCTTGTGGTGGGACCCTTCCCTGGACCCTCACATATGCCTGAGTACCGTGACAATTGATTTAATGCTTAGCGAGGTAGGAATATGTGATGAAGTTATTAATGGTTGTATGATGAAAAGCTGACTATTATTACAATTAGTTCTGCAAGGAGTAAACGTTTTCAATTACAGTATGATTACTTGAGGATCTACTTTGTTCATATCTTTTTGTGCAGATTTTATAGATTCTTATAAAAGATATTCAAAATGAGATAACTTTGGTTTTCCTTTCACGGATGACATGCTTTAATATGTGAACTATCTGCTGAAATAAGTGAGATTTGGACAATCAAAAAATAGTAGATGATAGATGGCTTAGAATTACTGAAGTCTAATTATGAAGATATGATGTGCAATTTTATTTGGTTTTGTTGAATGAGAAATGAAAAAATACTGTAATAATAATATTCATCCTCCAAAGGGGTATTTAAAGGATTTACACTAGACAAACAAATACTAGAAGATGGTGTGGAACTATCCAGTACATATAATAGAAAAACTTAAATACACAAATATCAACAAGTTTATTATTAATTGAATAATAGTATTAGAAAATTAAATGATAGCTAAATGTGATAAATTTAAATATATTAGGTCTATTATACATAAGAATGGAAATGTAGATGACGATATTACTTATAGTATTAAGACTTTGTGATTAAAATGAGGATATTTCGTAGAAATATCATATGATTTCATCGTACTGTTTAGATTTGAGACAAATTTTGTAAAACTACAATTAGTTCGACAATATTTTACGGATTAGATTTTTGGTCAATAATAAAATATTTGAGCTAAAGCATATCAAAAGTGAGAATATTAAGATTGATGTATTGCAAAGTTGGAAAGGAAAAATTAATGTTTTATTTTACTAGATAAATGATTTGAATAATATTTATTGAACATAAATAGAGAAACCAAGAAGAAATAAAAAGCAAAGAAGAAGATTTGGTAGAACATGCATCCATAATAACTGTGGTGTGGTGACAGGAGACACCAACCACCTTGTTTGCAGGCACATGTGATGCATAGCTAGCTGTCTTTAGATCATGGGACTACTACTAGAGAAATAACCATATATAAAATTGAAAATGACCATTTCATAATTTTTTGAAAGATAGCAACTAAGGTTGTAAATATTGAATATCAGCAACATATTAGATTGACTTTTTAAATGTCCGATATCAGAAGTCGGAGACATGTTGATAATATTTTACAATATTGTATTTTCATGTCTATCAAACCAAAAATTATTATTTCTTATGTATACTAAGTATAATTATATTTTTTAAAATTTTAAAAAAATAGCATAACATGTTTACGAACACTGATTCATGAATATCCCAAAATAAATTCAAAAAGTGTCCAAAATAAAATATCAGTAGTACACTATAACTATTATTAATAAGAACAAATAGATACTTTGTAAAATTTATTTAATATTCTACATATTTACACAACACTAAGTTTTATAGCAAATAAAAATTTAAAAGCTAAATAATTTTGATTAATTATAAGACTTTCCATGCTAATTAAAAGTTACAGGTTCGAGTCCTGGAAGCAGTCTCTTGCAAAAATGCAAGGTAAGGTGTTATGCCCCCGGACGATCTACGGTTCCGTGGATATAAGTACGCCAGAAGACCTAAAGATGCGCCGGGAAAAGACCGGACTGAACCATCCGGTTCAGCCCGCAACTAATTAATAAGAGGAGGGGGCTGAACCGCACCGGTTCAGCCCCAATGGGGGCCGGCCGGCCCCCTTGTGGAGTGGGGTCACTTAAATACCCCACTCCCCCCTCTTTTGGAGGCATGCAAAATCATTTTCAGGTATTTCTCTTCTTTGCAAACCCTAGCCGTCTTCTTCATTCCTAGTTTTCTCTTTTCGTTCTAGAACCCTAGCGGTAGCATAACATTTGGTATCAGAGCATCCTTCCTGCGACCATGGTGACACGTTCGGAGGCGGAAACGGCGCGCTTGGCCGCCATCGAGGAGAACTATGTCACCTTGACGGATTCTGTAGCGGCAATCGAAGCAAGCGTGAAGAACTCGCAACAAAATCTGGAGGAACGCTTCGAGGCGAGGATGGAGGAACTGAAATCCCTCCTCTTGCAAAATCTGAAAGGAAAGGCGGTGAACGGCGATGGATCCGACGCCGAAGCAGCAAATACTCCTGGAGGGGGTAGTACTGGAGCGGGAAATGGCGGAGGACCTCCGGCTAGAGTTTCCGGATCTGGATCCGGAGCGGGAGACCTACAGGACGCCGCACGGGGGATCGGAACCCCGTATCGGGCGGGCGGAATGCCAGGCGGGCATCCAGACGGCTGGGGGCTGAGCAGCAGGGAGCCGGGAGGCCGGGAGGTGCCGGAACCACCTCGGACTGGCTCCAGCAGAGCGGCGGAAGCCGCATGCGGCTCCTGGGGGGTCGGCGGAGGAGCGACTGCTCCCTGGGGGGTCGGCGGAGGAGCGACTGCTCCCTGGGGTCTCGAACAACCCCCGCAGGGACCCGGCGGCCTACTGCGGCACGGAGGAGGCTCCGGACAGGGTGGGGGTGCCTCGTTTGGGCCCGGACAACACCCGGGACAACCGTGGAGGCCGCAACACCAAGGTTTTGGGCTGTTTCACCCAACAGGGGCAAATGCGGTTCCTCTCGGGGGCGCAACGGGGTTTTTTTCCTCCCCAACCAGCGAACGCTCCCAACGGGGGGTATGGGCCGGCCAATATGGGGCCGGGAAGGCCTCCGGGGTGGAATCATGGAGGACATCAAGGAGATCACGAGCAACCAGTACCGATGGGCCAAGATGGAGGCGGCTTAGGAGGAGCATTTCAGCGACCTTACATGCAACCTAAGCTGACACGGATGAACTTTCCGAAATTCAGGGGAGGCGATGCACTCGAGTGGATCCAAAAGGCCGAGCTGTTCTTCAGATATCAGGAGGTGCCTGAGGCTCAGTGGGTGCAGTTGGCGACCTTCCATCTGGAGGAGGACGCGTACCAGTGGACAAAGTGGTTTTTGCGGGGACGCACCTACGCGCCCTGGGCCGAGTTCATAGAGGCTTTCTCGGCTAGATTCGGGCCACTGGAGTACGAGGACGTGGAGGCCAGTCTTCAGAAACTTCGCCAACGGGGCACAGTCACAGAGTACCGAACGGAGTTCGAGAGGCTGGCCAACCGGGTCACTTGGGGAGAGCAGACGATGCTGAGCTATTTCATCTCGGGGTTGAAGGACCACTTGCGTGACGAGGTCCACGCGTACTTGCCGCGCAGTCTGAGCCATGCTATTAGCATCGCTTGGATACAGGAGGAGCGTTATAACAGGCAGCGGAACTGGACGACGACCAGGCCACCCGCGGCCCTCGCAGCGGGACGGAGAGATCAGCCACCTCCCATTCGTCCCACGATGACGAAGTTGACTTGGCCGGAGATGCAGGCTCGGAAGGAGAAGGGTCTGTGCTTTAATTGTGATGAGAAGTACACACGGGGGCACGATTGCCAGAAGATTCAGGTGTTTATGCTGAGAGAGGAGGATGAGGAAGAGGACCCACTGGAGGATGTCGACACTGAGGCACTCGACCTGACGGAGTTTGGGGTTTCTATACAGGCCATGGAGGGGGGATCAGCCCCGGTGACACTCCGTTTCACAGGTCTGATCGGCAGGGAGCGAGTTACCATACTGATAGATAGTGGGAGTACCCACAACTTTATCAACCCGACAGTTGCTCTGAAGGTGGGGCGACCGATCGATAAGGACGCGACTTTCCAAGTCATGGTGGTCGATGGTAGCAAATTGAGGTGCGAAGGGGTGATGAAGGGTGCGGAAATCCGGATGCAGAGCTATGTGTGCCACACGGACCTGTATTTACTTCTGATTAGGGGTTCGGACATGGTGCTGGGGGTTCAGTGGCTGCTTCAGCTACAGCGGGTCACCACGGATTGGGTTCATCTTACTATGGAGTTCTCCCAGTTGGGGAAGGATTACTGCCTTCGGGGTATTCGTTCTCCCCCCTGAAGGAAATATCTCTGCGGAGCCTGCAGCGGTTGGAGGTCGAGGGCTCCCCTATGGCTATGGTGGTGGGAGTGGCGACGTCAGACGCAGAGCCTCCGCTCATTCCGAAGGAGATTCAGGCACTTCTGTCCCAGTTTGAGGATGTGTTCCGGGAACCACGGGGCCTACCGCCACCCAGGTCCAGGGAACATGGCATCCAGTTGAAGGAAGGGGCGACGCCCCCGAATGTTAGGCCCTACTGATACCCATACATTCAGAAGGCGGAGATTGAAAGGAGCGTGAAGGAGATGTTGGCTGCTGGCATTATACGGTCGAGTACGAGTGCTTTCTCCTCACCTATTATATTGGTGAAAAAGAAGGATGGATCATGACGGTTCTGCGTGGATTACCGAAGTTTGAATGACTCTACAATCAAGGACAAGTTTCCGATTCCTATGATTGAGGAGTTGCTGGATGAACTACATGGGGCCAGTCTTTTCACCAAGCTAGACTTACGGTCCGGCTACCATCAGATATGGATGAAGTCCGAGGACATCCACAAGACGGCGTTTCGCACGCACGACGGGCACTATGAGTTCTTAGTGATGCCCTTTGGGCTCTTTTCGACCTTTCAGGCGGTGATGAACGAGACCTTTCAGCCGCTCCTACGGCGCTCGGTTCTCGTGTTCTTCGATGACATCTTGATCTACAGTCGCAGTTGGGCGGAGCATTTAGAGCATGTGGCAGAGGTCCTCTCCATTCTTCGTCAGCATCAGTTCTACGCCAAGCAGTCGAAGTGTTCTTTTGGGCAGCCCGAGGTGGAGTACTTGGGCCATCTGGTCTCTGTTCAGGGGGTCCGAGCGGATCCGAGGAAGATCGAGAGCATGGTTACTTGGCCACGACCGACCACCGTACGGGCGTTACGGGGCTTCCTGGGCCTTACTGGATATTATCGACGTTTTGTGAAGGACTACGGCAAGTTGGCTCGTCCGCTCACCCAGCTCCTCCACAAGGAATCTTTCACATGGCATGAGGAAGCAGAGCAAGCCTTTTCCGCTCTCAAGGAGGCTATGACGACCACACCGGTGCTTGCCCTACCGGATTTCAGCAAGGAGTTCGTGTTGGAGACCGATGCGTCGGGGGTAGGCATTGGGGCAGTGCTGATGCAAGAGGGACGGCCTTTAGCATACTTTAGCAAGGCCTTGGCTCCTCTCACCTTGGGCCTTTCTACCTACGAGAAGGAGATGCTGGCGATCCTACATGTGGTGACTCTATGACGACCTTACTTATTGGGCCATCATTTCAAGGTTCGCACCGATCATCAGAGTCTGAAGCACTTTCTGGAGCAACGACTGGCGTGTACGCTCCAACAGAAGTGGCTGACTAGGCTGCTAGGTTACGATTATGAGATTGTTTACAAGCAGGGGAAGGAGAATGTGGCGGCAGATGCCTTGTCCAGACTTCCAAAGAGCACTGTTCTCCATATCTCTGGGCCTTTGATCGAGTCCCTAGATGACATTCAGACCGACATAGCCGCGGACCCGGAGCTTCAGCCTATTCTAGAGGTTTTACGGCAAGGCCAGCCGATGTCCCCAGGTTATCAGTTGGTTGGGGGACACTTGTACTACCAAGGGCGGGTGGTTATTCCGGCATCGTCCACTTGGAAGGATGTCATGCTACAGGAGTTCCATTCATCACCATCCGGAGGTCATGCCGGCGTGCTCCGCACTCTGCAGCGCCTTCGGGCCAACGTCTTTTGGAGAGGTTTGCGCCAGGACGTTCAACGCTTCGTGCAACAATGCGAGGTCTGTCAGCGCCAGAAGTACGAGACTACGTCGCCAGCGGGGCTGCTCACCCCCTTGGAGATTCCGCAGCAAGTGTGGGAGACGGTGTCTATGGATTTCATTGACGGCTTGCCCCGGTCACAAGGCAAGTCAGTGATTTTGGTGATCGTGGACAAGCTGTCCAAGTACGGCCATTTCTTAGCACTCAGCCATCCGTACTCCGCAGAGACAATTGCCGAGCTCTTCGCCCGTGAGGTGGTTCGCCTGCACGATATTCCTCGATCGATCATCTCCGACCGCGACCCGGTCTTCATCAGCAACTTTTGGCAGGAACTTTTCCGGTTACAAGGCACGCGGCTTCGCATGAGCACAGCGAATCACCCACAGACTGATGGTCAGACGGAGGTCTTGAATCGGGGAGTGGAGACGTACCTCCGCTGCTTTGTCACGGATGAGCCACGATCTTGGACACGCTGGCTCCATTGGGCGGAGTATTGTTACAACACGTCGTACCACACCGCTGGCAAGATCACTCCCTTTGAGATTGTATACGGGAGACCGCCACCATCTTTGCGTTCTTATGAGCCGGGCAGTACAACTCTTCCTGCAGTGGATCGGACATTACGAGATCGGGATCAGACCTTGGCTCTCCTGCGGGATAATCTCCTTGCAGCCCAAGCCCGGATGAAGGTGCAGGCCGACAAGCACAGGACCGAGCGGGAATTTCAGGTGGGGGATGAGGTTTTCCTCCGTCTTCAACCGTACAGACAGCTGTCCGTTGCTCGCCGCGCCAACCAGAAATTAGCCCCCCGGTACTATGGGCCCTTTCGTATCACTCACCGGGTGGGACCAGTTGCCTACACTCTTGCCCTACCTGAGGGTTCCCGTATTCACCCCACTTTTCATGTTTCCTTGCTTAAGAAGAAGTTGGGGGCAGCGGTTACAATTACTCCTTGTCTTCCCGCGGCCACTACTACCGGCGAGTTACGTCCTAGTCCAGAGTATATATTGCTGTCCAGATGAAAGAAGCGGGGCACGAAATATCGCCCCGAGGTGCTGGTTAAGTGGAAGGACCTGGCAGAGGCTCACAACTCATGGGTAGACTTTATGGAGTTCCGGGAGCACTTTCCTGACTTTCAGCTGGAGGACAAGCTGCCTCTTGATGGGGAGGGGAATGTTATGCCCCCGGACGATCTACGGTTTCGTGGATATAAGTACGCCAGAAGACCTAAAGATGCGCCGGAAAAAGACCGGGCTGAACCATCCGGTTCAGCCCGCAACTAATTAATAAGAGGAGGGGGCTGAACCGGTTCAGCCCCCAATGGAGGCCGGCCGGCCCCCTTGTGGAGTGGGGTCACTTAAATACCCCACTCCCCCCTCTTTTGGAGGCATGCAAAATCATTTTCAGGTATTTCTCTTCTTTGCAAACCCTAGCCGTCTTTTTCATTCCTAGTTTTCTCTTTTCGTTCTAGAACCCTAGCGGTAGCATAACATAAGGTTTGCCTACTTTCCACCCTTGTGGTGGGACTCACCCTTCCCGGACCCTCGCTGCGCGGGGATGCTTTGTGCACTGAGCTGCTCTTTAATTATAAATCTTTTCTTGCTTAACAAATATTTGTTAAATATATGAAATAATCAACAAATAAATATTTAAACATTTTAATATTTTTGAAATACAAAGAAAGAAAAATAATAGTGAAAAATAATTTAAAAAATTGATTATAAGAATAACACATTAAAGAGAATAAAACAATATGTCCTTAATTTATGCATATATAATAAATACTCACAAATGATTTAAACAAATATTGCTAACATAATATAAAATAAAATAACGAACGATATGTTCAAAAATCATGTCGGCTGGTATATTGGAAAAAATCGGATATGTCGGTATATATTTAACAAAAGGACAATATATTTTTTAGTAAAAAAAGATTATTTTACCCTAAATAACAACATGTCGGAAGACATTTAAAACAGTGGTAGCAACAACATAGAAAATGTATTGTCTAAAATGAGAAGTATCTCTTTCTTTTCTTAATCACAAGATATAGTAATTTATGTATCTAGAAAGAATCCCCTTACGTTGGAAGTATACTCAAGTGATTTTGACATGTACAATTATAAGTGAAAAATGAAACCATTAGACGGGTGAATAAAGTTAGTGTAGGAGGCTTATGAAAGAGAAGGATGTGGACTTGAGTAATGTGGATATAAGTTGTTTAAAAATGACATGACAATAATAGGATTGGACTTCAAACAACACTTAGGAGGAATGGATGGAAATAATGATTCATAAAGCCAACCTCAAATAATGGGAAAAGGCTCTTTCATTTTATATAAAATTTAGATCTAGTATTAGGTGGGGAAATGAATTTAGTTTTACAAGGGAATAATGGATTGTATTGATATATTTTGTCATCTAGTATATGTACAACTTTTTTTAATTGATCTTTTATGCAGCCTAAATATTTATATCTTATATGCATTCTTTGCATCTTTTCAACATGAAAGAGTCATTTAATTTTAAATTTAGTTTGAGCTGCCCCTTTTTTTAGTGAAATTTCCCTCTTTTTTAACACACGTCTTCATGTTGAGATTTAACGACAAAGTTGAAACTAAGATCTATGCTACATTGTTCATAATCAATTGGTGTTATGATCTTTGTGCAGTTGATTTCCATAAAAGTTATCAGAAATAAGCAAACTGGACAGTCAGAGGGATATGGTTTTGTCGAATTTTGTTCACATGATATTGCTGAAAAAGTATTGCAGACATTCAACGGACAGCAAATGCCAAATAGCGAGCACCCATTTCGATTAAATTGGGCATCATTTAGCATGGGTGATAGGCGTTCAGATGTTACTTCTGATTATTCCATATTCGTGGGAGATTTAGCTCCTGATGTTTCAGATACCATGTTGCAAGGAACTTTTTCTAGCAAATATCCATCAGTAAAAGGTGCCAAAGTTGTTATTGATGCAAACACTGGCCGCTCTAAAGGTTATGGATTTGTGAGATTTGGAAATGACGACGAGAGAACTGATGCCATGACTGAAATGAATGGTGCATATTGTTCCAGTAGACCCATGCGCATTGGTGCTGCTACTCCTAGAAAGTCAAGTAAGATATGTATATATTTTTTAAACTTGTGCGATGATCTAAGTGGCGCTCTTACTTCTTCATAGTCATATTCTTCATCTGTCTTTTTTAACAATTTTTTTATAATGGTGATGTGTGTTATTAGTGTAAGTACGAGATTGTAATTTTCCCTATATGATTGCTTCAATCATCATAATCATCATTATCATTGTTAGGATTAAATGTTACTTTAAGGGATATATTTATAATTTCTAGTTTTTGGCTTTACGATTAATCTTGGAACCTAATTTCAATTTATTCTGACATGGTATTAGAGCCGCTCCTATAACCGGCTCTATCTCTTTGATGTATTTCATGTTTCAACCCTCTTTCTCACTTCGATGCCATCGATGTTTCTTCTTGTCGATGCCCACGGCGTTTGTTCTATTCAGAATAGTGCTTCTTCCACTCGAAGCAGAAGTTGATATCACTCTTGTAATTCTTCTTTGTTTGGACAACCTTATCATTGCCTAGACAACCATTGTCTTTGTTGCGACTTCTATTTGAAGAAGAAGCTAACACATATCCCCCTTATTATTTGAGACCATTATCGTCTTCTAGAGAATAATCGTCACCTAAAAAGTCATCACCTTCACAACTACTTCGGTTCGAAGCAGAAGGTCTCGTTATTGTAGCCCTTGTCGAGGCAGTCGATGTTATCTCCTCGTTGACCACACCTCATTGAACAGAGCCATTGTTCGTTGTCTCGACTCGCTCTCTACTCTCTAACACAACAACTGTCGCTGCATATCCACATTGCTGCAGCAACAACTTGCACAATGCCTTTGTCGCTTTCTCCCTTCGGCGTGATCTCCCGCCACTACAGTATCCGACATTGTTTCCGACTAGCTTAGTCTTGCGAGCTGCTTCTGAGTACCAAGGAAATGTGAGTGACTATAAAAGCTAGATTATCTATGCTGTCAATCTAAGTGGTGACAATAATGAGAGAATTTGTTTTACAAGCATGAACGTATTGTCGATGTTGATCTGAAGATTCCTCTGAGGACACCTGATTATGCTTTTGTTGAGTTTGATGATACTTGTGATGCTTAAAATACTATTTCGGTTCTTGATATATGTAATTTTGATGGCCATAGGTGACATGTAAAATTGATGCATAATACATTAGGTCATTCTTCTTCACATGGTCATCACAGTAATTATTGTGGTAGGCGACAAAGGTGAATATGAGAAAATTTGTTAATTTGTTTTACAAGCTTAAACCATACTGTTGATGTTGATTTGAAGCTTCCTTCAAGGTCACCAGGGTATGGTTGTTGAGTTTGATGAGTACCTGATCGCTTCTGCGACCACCACTCTCACTAGTAGAGGGCGTCAGCAGTGTACCGGTCGAAGTAATAAATTAAAATGGAGTATGACCCCCCGAGTATTGATCTCACAAGGAACACAGCATGGTGGATTAATCAAATTGAAAATCTAAATTCAAAGATAAGTTGGAAAGCGTTGATTTAAAGTTGGTTTTACTAAGCTACCTGCAAAGAAAATAAATATAATCTACGGTGAGGGTTGCCGACACCTCTTCACACGAAAACGATGACTTTACTGAGGGTCACTGACACCTCTTCGCGCATACACATTCACAAGACCAAAATCACAAGAGCAAGATTTATCATTCAACGACGCGAGACATGCTTAAACAAGTGTTCAATATCACGATTCATCATCCAAACATGCATGAACATAGAGATTCTCAAATAGAAACCTAAGGAGGCGGAAGTGAGGAGATGAATACAAACAATGCTCAAGACTATGCCTCGGATACCAACGGATCCTCCGAAGCCGGTGCTTTCTCCCATTGTGATCCTTGTTTACGTCCGGGTACTTAAGAGAGTTGTCACCTCTAACTGTTTACGTCCGGGTAGTCAAGAGAGTTGTCACCTTTAGCAAGAGCTCTTCCCATCTTCTCGAGATCTTTGCACTTGTCCACGTCGAACTCCTCTTCTCCCTAGCTTGGCGGATTCAAGAAATGGAGAGAAAACTCTTCATTGGAGCTTAGGAATGCTTGGAGAGGTCTAGGGGACGAATCCCCACTTCCAGGACCGAAAACGACGATCTCGAGCGAAAAATATCGAAAGGATCCCGTCTTCTCGCCAAAACCTGCTTAAATAGTCCGTTAGGAAAAATGGTCGTGCACGGTCGTGCATCCGATCGTGCGGAAATTTAGGCGCAAAATGGCGTGCCCTAGCTGCCAAGAGTCGATCGTGCGCAATAAGTCGCGTCCGGCCGTGCGAGTGAAACAACGCACGAGTAACCACAAAACATTAGATTTGGGAGCCACAGAACGTGCACGATCGTGCACGAGTAAACACGCACGGTCATGCGTAACCCTTAAATGCACACCAGTCGTGCGTTTAGAACGCGCACGACTAAAACGCACGGGCAGACTTAAAACTTAAGATTTTCAGGGAAATGACCGTGAGCGTGCATGGTCGTGCGACAATGATCACGCACGGTCGTGCGTTTTATAGCAGGTTTCAAGAATGCCCCTCAATCTTCCCACTACAGCTACAAATGAAATTACAAGTCAAATACAACATACAATAGCAGAAAACTCACACATGAGGGGGAGACGAAATCTCCCCCATGCATGAAATACAATAAATGCACCCAATTAGCTCACAAATACTCTTTATATGCACTTTGATCAAAAAGAGAAATATGACGATGAATCCTATCAAATGAGGAGCTAAACAACTTAAACCAGAGCTAAATGGATGCCAAAAATGCTATATAAAAATCACTCATCAGTACCTGTGTATTGAAAATACTATTCATGATTGTGATGACTATAGTTTTGGTGGTCGGTTACATGTGGAATTGACACATGGTGCAAGAGATCATTCTTCCTCACATGGGCACCACATCATTCTTGCTGTAGCTTAACCAAAGATAAACTTCATGTTTTAGGACCATTTATACAGGGCTTATGGACTGATTTTTCACCCCCTACTTCCACAACATTTGCTCTTAAAGAATGTGTGTAAGCTGCAAATGATATTATGTGGATTAAAACAATCCTAGAGATCTTTGTTTGTTTCAACAATCCTAGAGATCTTGTTCATCAAAAGAAACGAGGGAAACAATAGCTATTATTATATATGTAGCTCGATATTTCCTATGTTGTTGGATTTTTGAGCCAATTTAAGCCATCATAATGCGAATTAAAATTCTTGGATGCTTGAAAATTACTCTCGAGAAATATATTATATTCTCTTCTTACAGTAAGTCTGGACTTGATGGAATGAACAGTTCCACTATTGATGATAAAATGAGAGTAAAAATTTACATAGGATTATGCAAATTGAGTTAGGTCTATGGTCTATGGAGGACAGGCAATTTACCATAATATATTGTAGTTCTATGGAGGACAAATGTTTTGTTAGTGAAAATCTAATAACATGAAGTAAAAAAAGTAAGTCTTTATTCCCAAGTTGAATGCAGAAATTGAATGTAGGGCAATAGGCAATGGTATTTGTGAAATGTTTGTCTCATTATTATAATGAATTATCTTGGGCTGTTTTCTAAGTGATCTAATTTGTTTATTCTGATACAACAACTTCGTTATTTCTATTAATTTTCTGCACGGAGGCATCCAGTGCCCGATGCGCTAGTGTACATATGGATGTATAGTATTGTATACTGAATTTGTATTAATTTTGTTCTACTTTTTAAATTTTATTTCATTTTCTCCCGACTCCCTCCCTTATTCTTTTTTATATTTTATGAGCTCTTGATGATTATTTAAGAATCATTTAAAAATGATCATTATTACACTCTTGAAAGTAAAAAATAGCAAAATTAAATTAAGAAGGCATCCCTCTCACCCATTTTTGCTCTTCCTCCATGTTTGGTACACATGATGCTTCCATCTGGTTACTGTTCTTTACCTTCTCCGCATTTTTCAATTACAATGGTTTTATAATTCTAGGCGGTTTTGGTTCCACCGGTTCGTCTGTTCAACGTTCTCAGTCCGATGGGGAGCCATCAAATACAACAGTAATGTCCTCTTCCAAAAGCTTAATATTGGACTCCAGTATATATTGAAATGCATTGTTAGAGATTTGCTTCTGCTTTAGGTATTTGTTGGTGGACTGGATCCTTGTGTTAGTGAAGATGAACTGCGGGATTCCTTCTCTCAGTATGGAGACATTGCTTCTGTGAAAATTCCAGTTGGGAAACAGTGCGGTTTTGTGCAGTTTGTGCACAGGTACATCCCCTTTGAACTTATAACTCAAATTTGATTTTTACAAACTACATTTAAATCATTAATTGTAACTTTGTTCCATGTATTCAAATTGGTTCTGGATTTTTTTGCTAGGAATAATGCCGAGGAAGCATTGCAGTCATTAAATGGATCTGTTATCGGAAAGCAAGCTGTGCGACTCTCTTGGGGTCGTAACACGGTAAATAAGCAGGTAAGATGAATCTCAAAAAAAAAATTTCCAAATATGTTGTTAATTATTCCCTTTTTGTTGAGAATATAGTCTCATATTGAGAAACTAATGTGGTTTTGTGCTCTAACCATAGATCTTTAGGCTCTTTCACCTACAAACCAATTGGTATTGGGTTGGATTCTTAGGTTCTAAAATGGTATCTGAGCAAGTTAAGCCCAATGAACCGTTCTATGTCATCCAATTTGAAAAAGAAAACGAAGATTCATGTGTTAGAGGCCAAAGATCCTATGTATGAGGCTGTGTTGAGAATACTGTCCCACATTAAACAATCACGCAGTAATATAGGTCTTGGGTCCATTGACCTACAACCAATTGGTTTTAGGTTGAGTGCATAGGTTATAGCAATGTATCAAGGTTACAGGCCCAATTGCTCACTTCCACACCACACTTCAAAATAAAAAAAATTCATGTACTAGAAGTTAAAGACCCTACATGTGATGATTTTTTTGGCCAAGCCTAGCAAATGCAGCACTAGATTCACAAATGAATTGAATAGCGAGGAATGGGGCGAACATCTACGCTTTTGTTTTCGTGATATTTAGCCCCAATTTGAGATGTGGGCGAACATCTACGCTCAGTTCGGGGCTGGATTTTGCAAACGAGAGAGCATGTGGGACCCGTTGGAGGAAAAAATACGGTCAATAATTTTCTCTGCGCATGAGGAGGCGTGTTAAAAATATAGTCCAACATTAACATAGATCTTGAATCCCTCTTACAAATCATTTTTATATGAATATTAGTCAAAACATTTTTTATTGAAGCTGTGTCGCCAGCTAACTCTCTCTCTCTCTTTCTTTTATGTTTTTCACTTTTGCTAGTCACGATCTGATCCGAGCAGTCCATGGACTGGTTTGTATTATGGCCCTCCGATCTACGGCGGCTTCCGATTTCCAGTTCCGCTTCACGATCCAATGATGTATGCTGCAGCATATGGACCTTATCCTACTTTTGGTAGTCAACCACAAGTGAGCTAAAAGGCGCATATCTTCTTCGGTAATTGTCCAAACACGAATAATGCCCTAGTATTGAATTTTTACGAGGAATCTACGAGAAGCATAACATAAGATGGGAAAAAATCACATCGCAATCGGCTTAGGCGCAGTAACTTATAAGCAGCTGGCTACTTGGTTAGAGGTAAAAAACTGTTTTTTTTTTTCTATAGTTTTGAACTATATAATAATAGGATTGTAATGCCAGTGGCATGTTTTGTATTGCTCAAATTTATATAAATGTTGATCTGTATTGATGATAAGATTAATTTGTAATAATAATTCACGTTTCTAGCTCTATTGTTGGTTTTGTATTATTAGTCTTTGTATTTGGCGGTGAGGAGACATTAGAATTTCTCATGTTTGGCAAAGCTTTTTTGTCTTCTGGATTGGTAGAACTGCTTCTCGTGATCAGAATTGTATATGGCGAATAATGACGAGGAATTACTGCGAGGAATTCCTCGTGGTTTCTTGCAGAACTTTGTATGCGCATGTGAGCCCGACCCGCCAGTGGGGATGTGCCCATAAGCTTTCATGCTATGTTTGGCTTTGATAATTTTGCTCAAAGATTGAATATCGCTCGAATATGACTCAAGATATCAGATCGGCTTCTGGCTTAACGATTACTTTTTTTTTTGCCTGGATCGAGCTAAAGCTTCTATAATTTCATCAACTATTAGCTGTTGGAGCGAGTTCACAGCGAACAAAATAAAATATTACGAAAAAATGAGAGAAATCTTGCTCTTTTATAGGCCTCCAAATTCTTCTCCTCTAAATATTATGTTTTTTCTACACCCTACACCCTTTTTAGATCTATATATAAGATTCTTTTTAATCATTGTTCTACACAATTCTACACATCTCTAATACTTTGTACAACATTCTTTAACATTGTAGTATATACTCTTTACTCATTCTACAGTAATTTAGAATTTCCAGAAGACTCTAGAGTTCTTTAAAGAATTCTTGGGCATAGCATTAGCAGCTTAGCTGCTATCATCTTCGTCAATAGCCCTCAGTTCCGAAGCGGCGGTGGTATCAGAATGCAGCCTTCTGGAGCGCGGCGACGACGACCAGGAAAAGAACGGTTTCGGCGGCAATTGCAGAGCATCAGCATCCCCTTCCAGCATCTGCACGACCCGGCTCATAGAAGGCCGGTCCGAAGGCCTAATCTGAATGCACCACAGCCCAACCATATACATCTTCTTCTCCAACTCATTCATCTCAGAACTGCACTCAAATCCAATCCCCTCTCCCACCTCATCGCTGAGCTTCTCGTATATCAAAGAAGGATAGTAGACCTGGCTCGAACTCCCGGCGCGCGTGTCGATGTTCCTCCGACCCGATCCCATCTCGAGCAGAAGCATCCCGAAACTATAGACGTCCGATCTATCCGATATGAGGCCGAAGTTCCTGGAGACGAGCTCAGGGGCAATGTACCCTATCGTGCCTCTCGCGACGCTGACGGAAACTACGTTGTGCTCCTTCGGGTACAGCCTCGCGAGCCCGAAATCCGCAACTTTTGGATTGAAATTTCGATCCAGGAGGATGTTTTGAGGCTTGATGTCGAAATGCAGGATCATCATGTCGCAGCCGCGGTGCAGGTAGTCGATTCCCCTGGCCACGGCCAGAGCTATGCTGTTCAGCTTCTTCCACGAGAAAAAATGGTTTGGGGTTTTATCTGCGGTGAAGATGTATTTTTCGAGGGATCCGTTGGGCATGTACTCGTAGACGAGGGCTCTTTTTGAACCGTCTGAGCAGAAGCCGAGAAGCCGGACAATGTTTAGGTGGTGGATTCTGCCTATTGTGGAGACCTCGCTTATGAATTCATCGCCGTTGCATTTTGAATTTGCTGTGAGTAACTTAACGGCTATAAAATGGCGGCCGGGGAGTTCTCCTTTGTACACAGAGCCGAATCCTCCTCTTCCCAGCTGTTCTCTGAAGTTCCTCGTGATTGCGACGAGGTCAGTGTATGCGTACCTCGTCGGCGAGAGATTCTGCTGCGTTTTCAGGAATTTCTCCACGGCGTCCTCTGACGCCCAATTGCTCCAAAATTTGTGGGCGAGGAAGATGCAGAGCGTTAATGGAGCAAATACAAATCTGCCCAGCACGACCCAAACTGGAAACAGAAAGCCACGTCAAATTAAACTCGGATCAAGCATAAACAAAGCAATAGAATCGGCAGGATTCTCACTTATTATGATCTGAACAATCTCTATTACAACTATAACGCAGATCGACAGCCCGAAAATCAACTTCGCGTTGCTTTTCACCTCAGTATAATCTTCGACGCAGGCAGGAAAATGCATCTCGGCCTTAAAAACGGCTGGAACGAAGGTCAGGAAATTGCTTGCTTTATAATTGTCCCAAAACATGCTATAATTTTTTGAATGGCGGACATTAGAAGTATTCAGTATAATAAACCAACTAAATTTTAAAAAAAAAAATTGGATAAGTTCTTCTCTTCTCACCTGGATGATTGCCGAAGACATTCTCTTATTAGCATGGCCGTACTGAATCCCTGATTATTCCATGACAGAAAAAATCCCTCATGAATGGCCTGAAACAGATCTGTCCGAACCCTCAAATCATCACTCGTCGGCATCATGGAGAAAAAGCTACAAGAAGGTGCAAGATCTACCAGCAAGTAACCGGAAACGCCGTACACGTATGAATCTTTCCGACTTTTGCAGGGAAACAGCTGATATTTTTGGGGAAGAAGCTTCTTAGAGCAATTCATTATGCCAATCCAAGACCAAAGATCTAAATGATAATATTTGGATCTTAGCATGGAAGTTGCCGACAGAGATTTGAGGGGAAGGCTGCAGTTGCTTCTTAGAAGGCCAATCTCAATAACCTGGATAGATTTGCTGTCGTAATTGATTTGCTTAACTGAGTACTGACTCGAATGGAACTCCATGAATGTTCTGTTTCCGCTGCAGGTGAGTTCATAATTTGGATCCCCGCAGTTTTGGGGGTCTCCTTTCAGGCGGAATGGATAGGCAATCTGAATCTCTCCACACGACGAAGGATTGCAGTGTTGTTGATCTGGAAGTCCTGCTGTAAATCCAATGGAAATGAAGAAGATGAAGCAGTGAATGACAGAAGGAGAAGAAGATGAGCTCTGCGATCCCATTCTATATTGGAGGAGAAGAAGTGAAATGAAATAAGGAACTTCGAATTTGCTTGGCCAATGTATAAAAAGAATGGAGCAGGAAAGTTTCGGGTCCACCTTGCATTTGTGTTTAATGACCATTTTGACCTCATGCTGCTAGCTGATTCAACGCTTCACGGGGCCCTATGGAGACATTATAGCCCGGAGAGATGGGAAAATT
Source organism: Dactylorhiza incarnata (assembly GCA_033032865.1). Taxonomy (NCBI): domain Eukaryota; kingdom Viridiplantae; phylum Streptophyta; class Magnoliopsida; order Asparagales; family Orchidaceae; genus Dactylorhiza; species Dactylorhiza incarnata. Next base: position 9,553,706 of record JAWHQI010000066.1, read on the forward strand.
TTGTCGACAGGATTGAACAGGATTAAAAAGGAGCGGTCTAGTGCTAAGAACTTTTTAGCTCCATTTTATTTTTTTGAAAAAAAACTGCCGCAGTTTATAAACTACAAAACTTTTTCTCTCCTCCTTTGTAAAAGTCACGAGCTTTCTATTTTTCAATCTTTTCGAAAAATATTTTCTAATCCCGATTCATAGTTGCGCTGCGGAAACGTTTTCCTCCTCCCGATCCAGTTCGACAACACTGCGAAAATCCTAGCCTTTCACCCGAAGATCCAATTCTCCCGACGATCCACTTTCCACCTAGGCGCGCTTTTTTGGCCAGGACGCGCATTTTCAACCCGGGCGCACATTTTCAGCCTTGATGTGCATTTTTCCATCTGGGCGCACATTTTTAGCCCGGAGACACATTTTTCCACCTAACGCGCATTTTTCGCACGAGCGCGCATTTTTTGCCTGAGCGCGTATTTTTTGCCCGAACACGCATTTTTCGCCCGGACGCGCATTTTCCCGCCCGAACATGCATTTTTCACACTAGCGCGCATTTTCCGTCCGTGCACGCATTTTCGGCCCGGGCGCGCATTTTCCGCCCGAGCGCGCATTTATCGACCCGGGCGCGCATTTATCGACCCGGGCGCGTATTTTCGACCCGGGCGCGTATTTTTCGCCCAGGCGCGCATTTTTGGGTTCGGGCGAGCATTTTCCTCTTGGGCGCGCATTTTCCTCCCGGGTTCGCATTTTCCCCCCGGGCGCGCATTTTCCGCTCGGGCGCTCATTTTCCGCACGTGCGCGCTTTTTTCGCCTAGACGCGCATTTTTGGCCCGGACATACATTTTCGGTCAGGGCACGCATTTTTCCGCCCGGCCGCGCATTTATAAATTTATTTTATTTGCTTATATCCAATTTTGTCAAACAGTTGATAATGTGATTCTCGTTTCTGAAAGCTCTGCAAATGAAGTTCACCCAAACAGATTTTCATTTGTAATAGACCTTTTACAATAGATCTTTTTTTCTGCCCTCCTTTTGCAACCACTCTTTTCTCACCATCACTGCTCTCCCAAACAGGCCCTAAGTAGGTACGCTTAACGTACTCTTCTTTATGGTGCGCTATAAATTCATCCATTGGATTCAAAATCTCACGGTTCAACAATATCCTCGAATCAGGGCAATTTTTTGAATAAAGTGCAATTGCATCAAATTTTGGAAAAGGATGAACGGACTGTTTTCCCCCACACGTGATACGCTCAATGTACGATAAAATTTTCCCCAGAGTTAGGCCCGGAAAACACGTTCAGCATTATGGCTATGTTTGGAATGGCGGTGGGCAGTCCTGAACAAAAAAACCGGGCCTGACGGGCCGGCCTGAGCCCGGCCCGGTCAAGGCCCGGTCAAGCCCGGCCCGGTTCAGGCCCGAACCGGGCCGAGCTCTTACCCGGGGCCCTAAAAGGGCCCCGGTTTGGCCGGACTACCCGGCCCGGTACCCGGCCCGGTCCGGGCCGGGTAAAGCCCGATAATCGGGCTAGCCCGAAACCGGGCCGGGCAAAGCCCGAACCGGTCTCGGGCTAGCCCGATTATGAGCCTAACGGCTCTTATTAGAGTCGTTAGGCTGATATCATGGCAGCATGGCTGCCATGTGGCAGCCATGCTGCCATGAAGGCAGCCAACGGCTCTTAGAGCCGTTGGCTGCCATTTTAATATATTATATATATTAATATATAATAATATATATTATATTATTATTATTATTATTATTTTTTTAATTAAAAAAAACTAAAAAATCCTATAAATACCCCCCCTCCCCTCTCTCTTTTCTCACACCTCATCTCTCTCTCTCTCTCTCTCTCTCTCTTAGCTCTCCCAATGGCGTCGTCCTCCACAACTCCAGCTTCGTCTTCCCAAAGTACGGCTTCGGTGGTGGAGCACAATCGTAGAGCGGGTATTTGGGAGCATTTCGACATGGTCCAAGTCGGCACCGAAAGAAAAGCGCGCTGCAAGATGTGCTCGAAGTTGCTATCCATCAGCGACAACTCGACGCTCGTTAGACACCAAAAATCTTGCGAGTCGAAACAAGCTCCTCCCGAGTCAAGTCAAGCTCAAATTTCTGGAGCAGGACAGATTTGGACGTACGATCAAATGCGACAGCGAGAGATGCAGGCGAAGTTCGTCATCAAACGTGGGCTGCCATTCAGCGTCTTCGACAATGACGACGGCACAGAGTACATACATGGGGGGCTTCAGCCCAAATACCAAAAGGTTAGTAGAATTACTTTAAAGCGCGACATGATTAGGTTATATTTAGAAGCAAAACAAGAATTAATTACTTATTTTGAAAATTTCGAAGGACGTGTGAGTCTAACGAGCGACGTTTGGACGAGTAATTTAAATTTAGGATTAGCTTATCTTTGCATCACTTGTCATTAGATTGATCCCATTTCGTGGGAGCTAAATAAACGCGTAATATGTTTTACGGGTTTTGAATTCCCGCACACGGCTATAGCTTTATATAAGGTTATTATGAAATGTGCGCGGGAATTTAAAATTAACGATAAAATACTTAGTTTTTCTCTTGATAACGCCTCCAATAATGGCGCCGCAATTGAATTGTTAAAACGAGATTTAAAACCATTTCTCAACGGCGCGTTTTTTCATACTAGATGTGTTTGTCACGTCCTAAATTTAGTGGTACAGGATAGTTTAAAGGCAATGTCATCATATATTAATAAAATTCGCGACATGTTAAAAGCTATTTATTGTACTAAACAACGAGCTCAAGATTTTAGAAAATTTTGTAAAGCACAAAATCAGAAATATTTGAAACCACAATTAGATATGCCTATTAGATGGAACTCAACGTATAAAATGTTAAAAAGAGTCCTTCTACAAAAAGATCTTCTAATGGAATATTATAGTTTACTTAATATTGAACACGGTTTAGGTGAAACTGATTGGACCATAATAGAATATTATGTAGATTTACTAAAGTGTTTTTATAGGGCCACCGTTGCTTTATCTGGAGTGTATTATCCAACGAGCGCATTAGTGATTGAACATTTCGTACATATCACAGAAAGATTTAGTTATTATAGAAAACACCAAGGTTGGGCTCCTTTAATTAAAGTAATGGAAGAAAATTTTTTAAAATATTATAGAGAAATACCGCCTATGTTTTCGTGCGCCGCCGCTTTAAATCCGCTACTTAACGTAGAAGGTGTAGAAAATTTGATCGACGAAATCAATACTAATCTAACCTTAAATATAAATTATGATGAGGATGACCCCGTTAGTAGTACAAGTTTTACTAATTTTTTTACGCAAAGTTATAATTATTACAATAACTTATACGGGTCACGACCCCGCGAAGAAATAACGCAACCCAAAACGAAGGATAGTCTTAAAAATAAAATTTTAGATTTAGCTTCTAGGAAAAAAGCGCGCACATCTGGTAGTTTAGATGAATTAGGATTATACACAAAAACTCAATTTAGCGATTTTATGAGTTCGGACGAGATCGAAAACTTCGATATCTTAAATTGGTGGAAAGGTAAAGCTAATACCTATCCTGTTTTGGCATGTATGGCCCGTGATTTATTAACTGTCCAAGCTAGTACAGTAGCTTCGGAGTCCGCTTTTTCTCTTAGTGGCAGGGTTTTGAACGAGCGGAGGAGCCGGCTTAACGAAGATTCGCTGGAGGTTTGCATATGCTACAAGGACTACTTGGACAGCGTAAAGAGGAAGCAACACATAACAGCTTTGGAGGATAGCTCGGAGGAGATAGAAGACGAAATGGACGCGTTGAACTTGAATCTACAGGATGATTAAATCCGCAGTCCAATCTACATGTACTTTTTTTAAAATATGTAAATTTTTTAATTAAATTTTATAAGAATCATAGCTTTTATAGGTTTGTATTTTCAATTTTGTATTTTGTACAAATGTATGACTTAAATTTTGTAATATTTTAAATTTTTTGTTCCAAATTTTCAATATTAATAAAAAATTTTATTCCAAATTGTTCAATATTATTGGTTCAAAATGTTATTATTTATTATTTATAAAAATAAAAAATTAAAAAATTTATAATTTAATTAAAAAAATAAAAAACCGGGCCGGGCCGGATCGGGCCCGAGACCGGCCCGGTCCTGCCCGGCAAGGGCCGGAGCAGGCAGCATATCAATGCTGCCTGCCTGGCCCGGGCCGGCTCGATTCCAGGGGGGGACCGGGCCGGCCCGGCCCGATCCATGAAAAAGCCCGATCAGGCCCGGTCCAGGCCGGCCCGATCGGGCTTTATGTTCAGGGCTAGCGGTGGGTATGCGAAAAATAGTGGTAGGACATCAATGATAGTGGAGACTCGAGATTTCACTGCGTACGTGCGTGAGATACTCGCTGGCGGGTGGACTTCTCTCCGGCGAGGTTAGCGACGCTCCTCGGTTGGGGTGGAATCGTGAAAACCCTAAGGGCGAGAGGCGTGAGGGAGTTTCGTCGTTCGTGTGCGTGAGGAGGGATCGCTGAGTGCGTGAAGAAAAAATAAAACTCCTAAAAAATTAGAATTTTGAGTGCAAATAGCCTAAATCACAGTGGAAGCTTAGCATATGTTTTTTTATTATCACTTGAGATTTACTAAATATTGTGAAATTTTTCTAATTAGATTTTCTTGATTAAAGTTTATTAGTTCTTGCATAGAAAAGATAACTCGACAATAAAAAAAACGTTAAGGGTCGGTTCGTTTGGACGGAATTTGAATTCGATATTGGAATTAAATATTAGTGAATATTGCGGAATTAAATATTGATGACTAATTCCAATTACAACGCTTGCCTAGTAAACAATATTGTTGAATATTATGAAATTAATCAATACTTTTGTTCGTTTGTTAAATAAAATTCAATTTAAGAATTGAAAAATATTACGAAAAAACTAATGTTTCTCACAAATATCATAAACATATGTCATGACGACGATTTTTCGCCCGGGGGCAATTTTTTTCGCCCGAGAACGATTTTTTTCGCTCGGGCGCGATTTTTTCCGCCCAGGCGCAATTTTTTCACCCAACCGCGATTTTTTCGCCCTGACGCGCATTTTTTGCCCGGGCTCATTTTTTCGCCCGGGCGCGATTTTGTGTCCCGGGCACGATTTTTTTGGCCGGGTGCAATTTCTTTTCACGGGTGCAATTTTTCCACCACCTCGGCCGAAAAAAGCTCGCATAGGCGATAAAAGCGCTTCCCGGCAAAAAACCGCTCCCCGGTGAAAAAATTGCGCCCGAAAAATAACCCCCGAGCAAAAAAATCTCGTAGGGCGAAAAAAACTCGTCCAGGCAAAAAAATCGCTCCCGGGCGAAAAAATTGCACCCGGGCGAAAAAATTGTGCGCGGGCAAAAAAATCGCACACTGACGAAAAATCGCGTTTGAGCGAAAAAATCACGCCGGGGCAAAAAATTCTCCCCTGGGAGAAAAATTCATCCCGGGCGAAAAATTCGCGTCTGGGCGAAAAATTCGCGCCCGGGCGAAAAAATCGTGTCCGGGCGAAAAAAACACTCTCGGGGGAAAAAATCGCGACCGGGTGAAAAAATCGTGCCCGGGTGAAAAAATCGCTCCCGGGCGAAAAAATCTCCCCCGGGCGAAAAAGGTGCGCCCGGGCGAAAACCACGCGCCGGGGCGAAAAACGCGCACCCTAACGAAAAATGCGCGCCCTGGTGAAAAACGCGCGCCCCGGCGAAAAATGCGCGTCCCGGCGAAAAAACTCGCGCCCTGGCAAAAAATTGGGCGCCCGGGTGACAAAACATGCGCCCGGGCGAAAAATGCGCCCCTCGGGCGAAAAACGTGCGCCCGGGCGAAAAACGCGCGCTAGGGCGGAAAATTTCCGCCTGGGCAAAATTTGGGCGTCCAGGCGAAAAACGCATGTTCGGGCGAAATACTCGCGTCCGTGCGAAAAACTCGCGCCTGTGCGAAAAACTCGCGCCTGGGCGAAAAATTGTGCGCCCGGGCAAAAAACGCCATAAATAGAGCGTGCCAGCTTCGCCCAATTCCGATATGTCTAGCTAGATTTTGTGCTTAGACTAAAATCAATTCCATGATATTCAATTAAAAATTCAATTATTAAAGCTACCTAACAAGCGAATGGCGTAATTGGAATTCGACGTCGAATTTCAATTCCAAGTCTTCAATTCCGTCCAAACGAACGAGGCCTAATAGTTAATTAATTTTGGCTATCAGCATTTTTTATTAACTATATAAATCACGTTTATAAAAAAATTATCGGAAATATTTGAGCATTATAACTAATAAGCTTTATTAGATTATTAAAATTTGATAATTAAATATAGTGGTGACGAGTGAGGAAAAAATAGAAATACAAAATCTTCTCTCTAAATATAGGAGAACTGGAGAAGGCATAATTATCAGAATAATCGGAAATTCCACATTTTTCTCCAACGTCCAACTTGAAAATTGAAATGCTGACATGGCAACACTCTGGCCCCACTTTTGTTTCCTTAAACCTTTGAATATTCGGAATATTCCGAACGCGGGAATCCTTCCTATTTCGATCCCCAGTTTCCGCTTTTCTCCGGCTATTTCACCCCCCTCTCTTGCTCTCCTCCCCACCATCCTTCTTCAACCCCTCATATATATTTTCCTCCTCGAGAGCGCAGAAAGGCAGACTTTTGCCCTACAACAGAGGAAGAAGACGGCATTCTCTGTATTCTTGCTCCCAAACCATTGAATACCGATCGAGCAGGGGATCGAGGAGCGATCGCCGGCGGGCAGAGGAAAGATGGCGAAGCAGCTCCAGGTTCTCACCGCCCTCGATGCTGCCAAGACGCAATGGTACCACTTCACCGCCATCGTCGTCGCCGGAATGGGATTTTTTACAGACGCATACGACTTATTCTGCATCTCTCTCGTCACGAAGCTCCTCGGCCGCATCTACTACCATGTTGACGGCTCCCCAACACCCGGCTCTCTCCCTCCCCACGTCTCTGCAGCAGTCAACGGCGTCGCCTTCTGCGGCACCCTCACCGGCCAACTCTTCTTCGGCTGGCTCGGCGACAAGCTGGGCCGTAAAAAGGTCTACGGAATGACGCTGATGATCATGGTGTTTTGCTCCTTAGCCTCCGGCCTCTCCTTCGGCCACTCCTCCACCACCGTCATGGCCACGCTCTGCTTCTTCCGTTTCTGGCTCGGGTTCGGCATCGGCGGAGACTACCCGCTCTCCGCCACCATCATGTCAGAGTACGCCAACAAGAAGACTCGCGGGGCGTTCATCGCCGCCGTCTTTGCGATGCAGGGATTCGGCATTCTCGCCGGCGGGATGGTCGCCATTGTCATCTCCGCGGCTTTCAAGAGCCATTTCCCCTCCCCGTCCTACGGGGAGGACCCCGTCGGCTCCACCGTGTCGCAGGCCGACTACGTGTGGCGCATCATCCTCATAATCGGCGCCCTCCCTGCCGCCCTGACCTACTACTGGCGAATGAAAATGCCTGAAACCGCCCGCTATACCGCCCTCGTCGCCAAAAACGCCAAACAGGTCGCCTCAGACATGTCGAAAGTCCTCCAAGTCGAGATCGAGCAAGATCAGGACAAATTAGAGCGGTTTACGACTGATAGCGGTAATAATTTCGGGCTTTTCTCCAAACAATTCCTCCGCCGGCACGGCGTCCATCTCCTCGGCACCACCACCACGTGGTTCCTCCTCGACATCGCCTTCTACAGCCAGAACCTGTTCCAGAAGGACATTTTCAGCGCTATAGGATGGATTCCGAAAGCCGCTACCATGAACGCGCTTGAGGAAACGTTCAGGATCGCCAGAGCGCAGTCTCTGATCGCGCTCTGCGGCACGGTTCCGGGATACTGGTTCACGGTCGGATTAATCGACGTTATCGGGCGGTTCACGATTCAGGTGCTAGGGTTTTCCATGATGACCGTTTTTATGTTGGGGCTCGCCATTCCCTACACGTATTGGACCACACCGGGGCATCATATCGGATTCATCATCATGTACGGTTTCACCTTCTTCTTCGCGAACTTTGGGCCGAACAGCACCACGTTTATTGTGCCGGCGGAGATTTTTCCGGCGAGGTTGAGGTCGACGTGCCACGGAATATCAGCTGCGACGGGGAAGCTGGGGGCGATTGTGGGGTCGTTCGGGTTTTTGTATCTTGCGCAGAATCCGAATCCGAAGCTGGCGGATCACGGATATCCGCCGGGGATTGGAGTGAAGAACTCGCTGTTTCTCCTTGCCGGATGTAGTGTGCTTGGCCTCGCCTTTTCGTTTTTGGTGCCGGAGTCGAAGGGGAGGTCGCTTGAGGAGATTTCCGGCGAGGCAGAAGAAGAGGAGCAGGTGTGAGTTGGGGTGGGGGGAACTTGCCGGATTTTCTTTTTTACCCCTTGCCCTTTTTAAATTGCAAGGTCACCCGATCTGATAATATATGGCGATTGTTAACCGCAATCCGATTTTGGCTTGTCGCACCCCAATGTTAACCGCAACCCGAAAATTGTAATAATGTTAACCGCAACCTGATATTTTTTCGCGCCGCACCCCAAAATATTAAGTACTTAATTTTTATGTATAAACTCAAAACCATACATATTAAACTTGAATGCAACTACTACCAAATGATCTCTTAATATCTGTGTGTTGAATGTTGATCATTTGATCAAAGGTCCTCCAAATAGTTGATAAATTACCAATAGAAACCTCCAAAAATTTCTTAAGTTGATTATGTGCACCTTCAACACGATTGGTTGTTGAATTACCCAAATGAAGACATTTATCGATCCACCTAGAAACAAAAAATGTTTTGTATGGATTTATCCAAGTTGTCATGATGTATGTGACAACTTCGCAATACTTTGTAGAGTAATCAACCACAAGCTTGTTTAAGCACATACTAAAATCAGTTTCTGTATGAGCATCTACCACTTTTTGCCATGCACCCATAAAACTTTCGAATGCCTTTCCCTCATCGAAGTATTTCTTGCAATTTGCTAAAATGTTTCTATTAATATGCACTTGACATAAAATATTTTTTGATTGCGGAAATACAACCTTTATAACATTCATCAAAGCTTGCTCTCTATCCGTCACAAACACAATCGGTTGGGAATGTTGATGGAGAATGGATTTAAAACATTCAAGAACCCATTTGTAACTTGATTCCGTTTCATTTGACATAAAAGTGAAACACGAAAAAAATGTCTGATTTGTAGATGTAACTCCAACAATGCATAGTAATGGCATACGATAACGATTTGTCTTGTATGTGCAGTCTAACTGAAAAATTGTTGGAAACATATTACTTAGCTTTATCGAAACCGGATGTGCAAAAAATAACCTTTCCAATTGGTTATTGGCAGCGCAAACTTGGTTAAAAGAAACGTAACATGCATCGTTCAAACACTTGCATAAATATTGTATAGGCGTTCCTCCATCCAACTCTTTCTTTAGTAACCTCACCCGCTCATTGTAAATTGTCCTAATAACCGTGGTATTTCCACTATTTTCCTTTTTCACCGCGGCTAATATTTTGCGTGGCTTGACTCCTGAACTGTACATTTGTTCTACCAATTTTTTCTCTTCCTTATCTAATCTTCCTCTATAAGCATGTGCCTCAAGATGGACTCTCTCATGATTGTGTATCTCGCATAATATGTAAATCCTCCATTTTTCAGTAATTAACTCTCTTTGCCCTTTCAGTGAAAATGAACAACCACAACGCTTTGAAGAGGATCTACGCATTCCTTTATTCACCCAACTTTTGTTGTTCTGATTTTCTCGGTATTTACCCCCTATATCACAACCTAGAAATACACGGGGTTTTGGCCGCTCATTCAGCTTATCAGACGATTTTATGGTTACTACATAACCCAAGCTTGTACCAACACCACGAGCCCATTCGACTAACTCTTCTTTAGAATCGAACAATATGCTTGTGTCAAAGTGGCTACCAACATCCACTTCTACCTTCTCAAAGGTTTCTTCCCTTTCATTATTAAAAGCTAGAGACATGAAAAAAAAGTCTGAGAATCCTATGAAAATAAACATTTCATTGAAAGCAATTACATAGAGATTTACACTTACTAGTCATGGGTAAAGACAAATTTGCACCATACTCCAACATTTTCATGCTATCACTTGAAAATTCCATATAAGAAAAACCTATCCATATAAGAATAACCTATCAATTTGATGAATTATGAGACAATAACATGTAAAATAACAGTTGGATATCATTATAAAAATCTGCAGTTGGTATGAGAGCAAATTGGTTTCAATCCAAGACAGTATGGGATGAACCAATTCAAAGTTCCTAACAAAAATCAACAAGAAAGAGATGATATCTAACCGAAATCAACAGAAATCTATAACAGAAATCTACAGAAAGGGATGAACCAAGATAGTGAAAATGCTTTCACATCTATAACAGAAATCTACAGAAATCATGGGCCTGAAACCAAATCAACTCCAAATTGCTGTATACCTAACATTTGCATACAAATTTGCATACATTTTCATTAAAACTGTACATCAGCAGGAGGAATTACCTGAGCACAGCGGATGGAGGAAGACGAAGTCGGCGGAAGGTTGTGCTCGTGGAAGACAACGTCGGCGAGGAGGCAGTGACGGGAGGCAGAGACGGTTCAGGAGAGAGGAGGAGGCTGTGACGATCGACCACGAGCGGGAGCGGCGCGAGGAGGCACAGACGGGAGCGGCGCGAGGAGGCACAGACGGGAGCGGCTCGAGCAGGCACAGACGGGAGCGGAAGAGGGGTTTTTAGGGTTGCGAGTAAAGTAAATAAACAGTGGCGTTTTAAAACAAAATGGGGTGCGGATAGCCATTTTCGGGGTGCGGTTAACAATCGCCTAATATATATAGGTAAATTTTAGTGGAAGCTAAGTATGCATTTTTTTATTATTGATTAAGATTTATTAATATTGTGAAATCTTTCTAATTAAATTTTGTAAGTAAATTATTGATAACCCCTTATTTTTTAAGTAAATTGTTGATAACCCCCTTATCTTTTGAACATTGTTGCATGGTAAAGGGAACAGCTAGTCCTCAAGTGGAAGATAGTGTGTTCTTTGATGTAGGCTATATGTTTGAGAGTTTAGAGGATGAGCTCCAAAGCATTAGGCTCCATTTGGCACTGCGGTAGCGATCATGAACGCGGTGATTATGAACCGTCGTTCGTGAACGTCCGACCTCACCTATGATAGCTTTTTTTCTTGGCGGCGGTCATAAACATTGTCATGTCAAACAGACATTCTATGATAGTGGTGTTTTTGTCCAAACTCATCGGAGCAAAAACACCGCGCCAAACGGAGCCTTGGACACAAAAGTGGTTGGCTAGAGAAAGTAGTGCCCACATGTTTGCTATATGAAATGTTCAATTCAGAGGAGAGAGAGTTGTTAAGGGAAGAATATTAATTCATTGTACATCTAGAAGGATGGTTTCTTCTCTTTGTGAATCTCCATCTATCGACAAGGAGTGGTGGTGTGGCGATATTATCATCTGCGACAATGGTGGAGAAATGCATTGTTTTCACTTGCTGAGATTCTGATACTATCTTCGAAAAAGGAGATTATTTTTATTTTTGTGGTAGTCTTGTTTTTGTTGGGTTTCATGGGCATCAAATGCGCAGCAAAAATCCATAAAACCCCAAAAAATCAATGTGAAAGAAACTAATAAAGATATATAAGTTATACATGCCATAAAATGATAAAATATGGTTTTGTTTCAGAAGAATTTGTTGAAGATCAAACACATAAATCCATCAGTTTCTCTATTGGTATTCACACGAACATTTAGAATTCCAACACAGTCTGTCCAACGGCCTTGCAGAAGAAAGAAAATCGTTTGCCTAGCTTCATCTCTTTAAGAAGCGTGTATAAATTTCTCCTCTCTTTTGTCTAAGTTTCAAAAATAATAATGTTTTTATTCAAGAGAGTGGGTGTTTTGAAAACACTAAAGGAGGAGTAATGGACATGGTGAATAAGCTCATTACCTCACTGAATTAATAATTTTTATTTTAAATTATTTATTATTCATTAATATTTTTTTGGATCTTGTGTTAACTAAAAGTCTAACTTATATTAAACTCAACTCAATCTTACATGGTAGTGTCATTAATCCCTTAGTTGCTCCTGGATCATAGACTCTTAAAACTATATTTGGGTAATGCTTCTCTTAATCGGCGATGTGTGTTTCATAATGAGGTTTATAATAGTATTTTGTAAGTAATTGATGTGGGTGTGATGATATATAACAATATCTCTAGGTTTATAATAATATTTTTTGTAAGCAATTGTTTGCTTATGATGACATAACAATATCTCTCTCTATTTTGTAAGGAATCTTTATTGGGATTTATTAAAATCAATGGAATTAGAAAACAAAAATCATATTTCAGTCCGCAAACTTATAACCTTTTTAGATTTTTTTTAATAAGATTTTAGTCCTCTACTAAATACATGAAATCAGTCATCCCTTACTTTTTCCATTAAATGCCTTGGATTAAGAAGTTAAGACACTGATTTTGTTAGAAATAGCCTCCTTTTATGGAGTCAATGTTATAGTAGTTAAAAATATTAAAAAACAGTGTATTTATTTTAAAAATAGCACATTTTTTGAAATCTTTTAGCCTCAACAACACAATAACTTGTGAAGAAGTCTACAAGAAGATAGACGAGGAGGATGTCGCTAATGATAGAGGTGTTTCGAAGCTGCCGCCACGGATGGAGAGGGTTTTTCCGCGGATGGCAATGGTTTCGAAGCTGCCATCGAGGGGAAAGGAGCTTGCGAGTTTAGGTTTAGCCTCTTTTTCGCAGAGTTTTTTCACTCGGCAAAACCTACACTCGCAAGCTCCTTTCCCGTCCGTCTGTGAGAGTATCTATTTAGCAGTAGATACCTTGGTTTGGCAAACTTTGTAACCCTCCATTTTCAAAAGTCGGAGAATTATTCATATCATGCAGTTTGGGCATAAAAAGAAAGCTAAAAGATATGTGTGAAGAAAGCTAAAAAATAAGCATATTGGGCTGTTTTAAAAAAAATTTAACTACTACAACATTGCCAACATAAAAGAAGGCTATTTATAAAAAAAATAAGAATTTTAACATTTTAATCTAAGGCATTTAATGGAAAAAGTAAGGAGGGCTGATTTCATGTATTTAATAAAATCGAGGGAATGAAATCTTATAAAAAAAGTATATAGACTGAAATTTAAAAATATTATAAGTTTGGGGACTGAAATCTAAAAAGGTTATAGATTTGGGAACTGAAATCTAAAAAAAGTTATAAGTTTAGGGACTGAAATAAAAAAAAGGTTATAAGTTTGGGGACAGAAATCTAAAAAAGTTATAAATTTTGGGGCTGAAATCTAAAAAAAGTTATAAGTTTGGGGATTGAAATCTAAAAAAGTTATAAATTTGGGGTCTAAAATCTAAAAAGGTTATAAGTTTGGGGACTGAAATCTAAAAAGGTTATAAGTTTGGGGACTGAAATCTAAAAATTTTGTAAGCTCGGGGACTGAAATCTAAAGAATTTATAAGCTCGGAAATCATTCCATCAATTCTTATTTGCTCGGAAATCAGTCCTTCTATTCTATTAAAAACTGAGATAGTCTCTCCAACTCACCACCGTTAAATATATTAGCAGAAATAGCTACAATTTTAAAATTATTTTATAAATAACACAGTTGTTCTTAATTCATTTTACTGGTTCATGCTCAGTAGGGCTCCTCTCTCTGCCCGATCCTTCCTATTCACCTTTGATACCAATAATTCTGAACCATCAAGATTATATGAAAACATACAACAATGGCGGTGCAAATGAATTTCAAGGAACATGCAACAATGGTTGGACTAGTAGGAACATACTACTGGAACAGAGCATATTCACCATGTTGTAGAACTGAGAAGGAGTTGGAAGCTCCAAGAGCAGGAATATGGCGGGTGGGATCTATCTTACAACGATGTACGATTGCTTGGATTTAAAGATGTCTACAAGTCGTCAATGGCGGCGCTGACTTCAAACAACAATAACATCGAGAAAACTCAGGCAGGAGCTTACCGAAGGGAGAAGCAACAATGGAGATGGCTTGGGAGAAAGTGCAGCGAAAACGTGGAAGCAAATGGATGAACGAGAGAGAGACGTTGGCACCGACTTCATATGGAGGTGGCATGCACATCGAGAAGTTTTGAATTGAGGTATCGTTCAGGCGAAATCCAGAACCATGCAAATAAAGGAAATGCATGGCGGATCGACAATCAACGATGAATAATTGAGATGATATTTAGGAAAAATAAGCTTAACAAATATTAATAAATAGTTTATTTTAAAAATTAGATGATCAAAAATTCAAAATAACATATGGATCCAAATTCAAGCAATCTGGTTTTAAGTATCAGAATGAAAGGAAGGGTAATTGATTGGTTTAATAAACTTACCTTCTTTGGGGAAGTGAATGCACTCCAACATATGAAAATTTATTACAAATGGAAAGAAAGTCAAGGAGATTCTTATGTGAACTCTCACTCTAGTGGAATCTCATTCTCTACTCTAAAATGGTGATGGATGAAATAATTGACACAAAAAATCAGCTGATAAGAATGAAAGGTAGGGTCCTAGAAACACATACAACAATGACATAAAACACATAAATTTTCAAATTCTGAGAATGAGAATTATTACAATGGCATGTTTGATATCACAATTTGCAGTAGCCACTATTCACACCGGTGTGAATTGCAGCAGATTTGAAATTCATGTTCCTTCTATTAAAGTTGAAACTACAGCCTTACAAGTCAAATACAAACATGAAGAAAGATTAAAAAGTAATCAACGTATTGTTAGAACTTAAACTTCAATCTATTTGATATCATGATGCAGGAATGAGAAAATGGTGAAGGAGGAAGAAGAACAGTAACATAAGAAATGGGAGAAAGCACATATTCATTTCATTCCATACAGTTTTGTTGTTACAGGATTATGCTTTTATAGAACATACACGGTGAATACTAAGCATCACATTGATTTTAATTAAGCAGTAAATATGAGGAAGTTGGAAAGGTAAATGTGACATCGAATTCTTCAAACATTTATGTTGCATTTACGGTTCATTCTCCCCCCCCCCCCCCCCCCCCCCTCATGAGCTGCCGGTCCTGATACCTTTAGGTTTTCCATGAGTTCGGCAAAAGCGAACTCGGCTGAGGGGATTGGTGAAAATATTGGCGAGCTGATGCCCGTTGAGCAATGTTCCAGCTTTGCTTCATCGTTCTCAAACTTTTCTCAGATGAAATAGTATTTGATTTCAATATGTTTGCTTCGATTGTGGTATACGAAGTTTTTTGACAATGCGATTGCAGAGGTGTTATCGCATTTTAGTAGTATCGGCTTCTTCTCCCCTTCTGTTATCTCTTCTATCATTCTCTTCAACCATATACCTTCGCAGATTGCTGAGGTGATGCCCATGTATTTGGCCTCAGTGGATGATAGTGCCACTGTTTTTTGCTTTCTCGAACACCATGAGATAGGATTTGAGCCATAGAAGAATAAGTAGCCCTCGGTACTCCTTTTGTCATCTTGTGAGCCTCCCCAATCCGAATCACAATAACTAGTGAGCGATGGGTTGAGATCTTTGGTGTAGAGGATGTCGTGGGATATAGTCCCTTTTATGTACCGCAGGATTCTCTTTGCTGCCTCCATGTGCTGCTTCGTCGGTGTGTTAACATATCGTGACAATAGGTTGACAGACTGCTCCAAGTCTGATCTGGTGTTGGTAAGGTAAATGAGGGATCCAATTAAGCTTCTATAAGTCTCTTCATCTGCTTTCTCATCTCTTTCTTTGTGCTTGATTAATTTCACATCGACACACATCGGTGTTTGGCAAGGATTGCACTCCCACATTTTAAATTTCTTTAGCACCTCCATTGCATAAAGTTCTTGTGAGAGAAAAAATGACCCCAAGTGTTGTACCAGCATACCAAGAAAGAACTTTATGTGACCAAGATCGGTCATTCCATCACCTCTCTTTCATCTAATCTTTAAATTTCTGGATGGCAACAGTTGAGTCTCCAGTGACTAGGAGATCGTCAACATAAAGGCAGGCAATGAGCTTTTGATTTTTGGAGTCAGTTTTGATGAAGAGTGATGGTTCCAATTTGCTTGCTTTGAGTCCTTCTTGGTTGAAGTAGGCAGTAATATTTGAGTGTCATGCATAGGGAGTCTGCTTTAATCCATACAAGGCATTGTGTAGCCTGTAAACAGAGCCCTCCTTACCCTGTTTCTGGTACCCTTCAGGCTGTTCAACATACCTCCTCGTCAAGAGTTCCATTTAAGAAAGCCAATTTTACATCTAGCTGGTAGATTGGATAATTGTTAGTTGCCATTGCGAGAAGGAGCCTTATGGAGTCAATCCGAGCCACAGGAGCAAATGTCTTCTCATATGGTCTGTTTGGGATAGCTGCTGCGGATTGAAAAGCTGCTGATTGAACGGAGCTCTTTAGACAGAGCTCTTTGAGAAGCTGTTTTGAAAAGATGCAGACTATTTGGATGGTTTGTGTATAAGCGCTGATTAAACAGAGCTTTTTCAAATAAGACTGTTTGGTAGAACAGCTTTTTGAGAGCTGTTTTTTTCCAAACGAAAATACTGAAATATAATTAGAATAAAAATATTACAAGACATTTAATATATCAATAAAAGAATAATACTATACATACCTAAAGTCTACCTAAAAGCCACAAAAAGGGGCCCCGCAGGTCACAAAAACACCCGATTTTAGGGGTTTTTTTGCGCCAAACCCTAAAGTCGGGTGTTTTTGTGCCGAGTGGGGCCCACTTTTTGTGATTTTCACCCTAACCCTAGAAGAATCGGGTGTTTTTGTTACCTGTGGGGCCCATTTTTTGTGGCTTTTAGGTAAAATTTAGGTATGTGTAGTATTGTCCTCAATAAAAATATGTATTGTTCTCAAACATAACATGAAATAGTAAGTTTTTCGGTGCGTTCGTTCCACCTCATTCAATCATTTTACTTCACCTGCACAATAAAAAAATTTGATATTAATCATACTTTTGAATATTATGATTTCTAGAGTTTGTTAAAAAAGATGATGAGAAATTTTTTCAACCGTCCTTGCTAAAGTGGGTGGTAGGCCGATTTCTCAACCCGATCTCTATAATGCAAAGATCGCAGAAGATCAAAACTTCATTTGACTCCCAAGTTGCTGAGATTCCTCCCACCTTCGGGTTTCCCATATAACTGTATACCCCAAAAAATATTCACACAAATAAAACATAAATACACACAAATAAAACATAAATACAAACATAAATACACACAAAGAAAACATAAATACACACAAACATACACATACACACACAAACATACACATACACACAAACACACTCACAAACATACATACACACTCAAACACACCCACACCCAAACACATACATACACACACACACAAACACACACCAAAACATACACACACACCCAAAAACATACATACACACAAACATACACACACACCCAAACACATACATACACACACACAAACACACACAAAAACATACACACACACCCAAACACATACATACACACACACACACACACAAACATACACAAACATACATACACACCCAAACATACACACCCAAACACATACACACACATACACACACACAAACATACATACACAAACATACACACACCCAAACATACATACACACCCAAACACATACACACACAAAAACATACACACACACAAAAACATACACTAACACCCAAACATACACACCCAAACACATACATACACACACATACGCAAACACACACAAACACACAGACACATACACACAAACACAAACATACACACACAAAAACATACACACACAAAAACATACACACACACCCAAACACATACATACACAAACATACACACACAAACATACACACACAAACATACACACACACACACACACACAAACACACACACAAATATACACAAACATACACATACACACAAACACACAAACATACACACACACAAACACACAAACATACACAAACATACAAACATACATATTCACACATACACACACACACAAACATACAAACACACATACACATACACAAACACACACACATACAAACACACACAAACACACAAACATACATATTCACATACACACAAACATAGATCTGTACACAAACACACACATAAATCTGTACACAAACACACACACACATAGATCTGTACACAAATACACATGTAACCAAAGTTGGAGGTAAGCAAAATACACAATCACATAGATCTGTACACAAATACACAATCACATAGATCTGTACACAAATTCAAAGCATTCACACTGAAGAGGAGGGCTGAATATGGAAGTTTACCTGAAATTGGAAGAAGATCGAGGAGGAAGACGACTGATTTGTAGGGCTCGGTCGAGGAGGAAGACGACTGGGGTGTTAGGGCTAATCGACAAGGAGGAAGAAGACGGATCTGCGTTGAGGAAGAGAAGGCTCGTCGAGGATCTGTTGTGGAGAAGATGGCCGTTGTGGGGGAAGGCTCATCGAGGAGGGATCTGCGTCGAGGAGGAAGAAGACGGCGCTGTCGAGGAGGAGAAGGCTCGTCGAGGATCTGCGTCGAGGAGGAAGACGACTAGGGCCGCTTGAAAGTATCTAGTCGCAACCTAAATCACCTAGAGGGGGGGGGGGGGGGGGTGAATAGGTAGATTCTGCGTCTTTTTGCGGAATAAAAATATCGGAAGTAAAAGCACACAGAAAAGTAAGCACAGCACAACACAGAGAATTTATAGTGGTTCCCCGATGTGGGTAGTCCACTTTCCCGCCTCGCCTATCTAGCACTCCAAGGCTAGATTCAGCTACTTCACCAAACTCAGATCAATCAATATCCTACTACTCGGAGTTCACAACTCCTACAAGCTCGGAGCAAGAATACTCCTACAACAACTCGGAGAACAAACTTCTCCTACAAACTCGGAGCACACAAGCTCCTACAACTCGATCCTCAACCAAGGATCTACACAATAACTCGGAAGCAAGCTTCCTACAAGATTTAAAATAAGGTTCTTACAACAACACAGTAAATTGAAAAACAATCTTCTTAAACTTCCGATGAAGTTCTTCTTCAGATCTTGAGAGATAGATTTCTTCTTCTTAGCAGTAAATTTCAGTCCTTTGTGAATGAAGAATGAAGAAATCTTGAAAACGATTTGAAGCTAGATCTGAGAACTTGAATCGACTTGATCAACAGAAGATGAGAGCTAATCGGATCTTGATCTTGTCGATTGAATCTTTAGAAGACGAAACACGAATCGCTGGCTTTGTCGGAGACGAAACACTTGCGTGAGAACAGTCGGCCGTTAGAAGTAATTTTCGATTTCTTTTTCAATTCACGATTAGGGTTATCTGGAAATAATCCTTAGGTATTTATAGAGTCTTCTTCCAACGGTCATAAGCGCGAATTAGGGATCTAGCTCCACGTGTACTGTACATGGAGAAAGCCCTAAAGAATACACCGTCGAATTGAACCGGAGAATACCTGCAGACCGATTCGGCGAAATGGATTAACCGAATGGCATTAACCGAATTTATTCGGTTAAACCATATAGTCGAATTCGGCAGCTCTAGGGATTCGACTAAACCAATTCACCGAATTACAATAACCGAATTCGACTATTCTTATACTTAGAAAAATAAACCTTTCGGACAGGGATTAGCCGAATTCGGTTATATCCATTCAAACCATATAGTCGAATTCGACTATATGTTCCAAATGATATAATCGAATTTTACTTGGGTTAATTTCCATTCTCAATTGATTCCATCATCAGCTCCAGTCCTTCTTCTCTAGCACTTTGTAAATGAAGTACATCCCAATAGAGAGGTTTCACATGAGCCAACACTTTGGTCTATACAATGAGGGATTACATTGCATAGGCCTGTGTTTGACGACTCATTGAAACCTGACATTGGTTTGTACTTAGAGTGGAATAACCTGTCACATCACAGCTAAAGTGCATAGTCAAATACAATTACAATTCGTCTTAGTTTGAAGGGGACTTCTTCAAATCAGGGCTATTGTGGATACAATACCCAACACCGCTGTTGAGGAAGAGAAGGCTCGTCGAGGATCGGCTGTCGAGGAGATGGCCGCTGTGGGGGAAGGCTCGTCGAGGAGGGATCTGCGTCGAGGAGGAAGAAGACGGCGCTGTCGAGGAGGAAAAGGCTCGTCGAGGATTTGCGTCAAGGAGGAAGACGAGAGGGATCGTGAGGAGGGCGCGACTTTTTTTCTCCAGACAGGAGCGATTTTGGGAGAGCCGGGAGCTGGAGGTTTGTGACTTCCCAAAATAGGGCTAAAACGTGGTTTTAGCAAAAGCGATTTTGAAAATTTTGATCCTCCAAACAGTTACAAAACAGCTCCAGCGGTTGGAAAATAGATTTTCCATCCGCTGGAGCTGTCCCAAACAGGCCCATAGTCTCTCCCAAATTGCTGTGAATATCCCTTAGCTACAATTCTTGCTTTGTGCTTAATTACTTTTCCTTCTTCGTCACATTTTAGTTTGTAAATCCATTTCAGACCAATGATTGGATTGTTTATGGATCTGGGAAGCAAACTCCAAGTGTCGATCTTCTCTACTAGTCTCATTTCTTTGTTGTTGTAGTCTTCCTCCATTACTCATGCTCAGCAACTTCTTTGTAGCATGTTGGTGTGAGAGGACCATAACAACACTAGTGTTTTCATATATCTCTTGAAGAGATCGAGTCTTTTGAGGTGGTGATGACTCTGGATCGTTAGAGATATGAGGCAGATCTGCTTCTTCATGATTTGTTGCTTCCTGTGCCACTCGGAGGGGGTTCATTAAGAGCTCAACCGTGAAGCTAAGAGATATAGCATCATCTATCTCCTTGTCTGATGCCCAATTCCACCCTTTCTCTTCATGGAAAAGTACATCTCTTGAAATAATCAAGTTTTGGGTAGATGGATCATACAATCTATAGGCCTTACTAGTTTCACTATAGCCTAAGAAGATACATTTCACACTTGTCTGATCAAGCTTATCCCTCTATTCTTAGAGTACATGGGCAAATGCTATGCACCCAAAGGTTTTAAAATGCCCCATTTGGGGGTTTTTTGTTCTCCAACATTTCATATGGTGTTGATTTTTTAATTGCTTTGGTTGGAACTCTATTAAGGATGTAGATGGTTGTGCTTGCGGCTTCTCCCCAGAAATGTTTTGGCATACCTTGAGCATGGATCGAACCATTTCAATTATGGTTCGATTTTTGCGTTCTACTACCCCATTTTGCTGTGGAGTTCCGGGTGTAGAGAGCTCATGCCTTATGCCATGAGTAGTGCAAAAATATTTAAAAACATGAGATGTGAATTCCCTACCATTATCACTTCTAATAGTTTTAATGCTCCTCTCCAACTTCTTCTCAATTTCTCTTTTGAAATCAACAAAACAGGAAAAAGTTTCTGATTTTTGCTCTAATAGGAAGAACCACATGTACCTGGTGTAGTCGTCTACAATCAGGAAGAGATATCTTTTGCCTCCCAATGTGGGAGTGGATGAGGGCCCCCATAAGTCACAGTGCAGGAGTTCCAGAGGCTTTGAACATCGATAATTGGATTGGGGGAATGGTTGTCGATGAGATTTCCCAATAGCACAAGTCTCACAGTGGCAGTGATGAATCTGAAGCTCTAGGAGACCGTTGTCGAGTTTGTTCTCAAACAAATTCTGCATTGAGGTGAAATTGAGGTTCCCAGACGATGATGCCAAGTTGTAAGAGCATCGGGAGAATGATCCATTGAGGTGGAGCTGCCTGATGTGGAGACTCCATCGAGGGGGAGAACACTTTGTTCTTGAACATTTCTGTTGATACAACCTGATTGCAAAAATCATCAGAATGGTGCAAACATTAGCCTTGAAAACAATTGTGTATATGTTAGTCATCAATTGACCAACACTGAGCAGGTTCTAAGCCAGGGAAGGCACATATTGCACGTCAATGATGATTTTGTTCCTTCCATCTGTCTTTTATAGTGATGATCCCCATGCCCTCAATCGATGGTCCATCTCCTAGGTAGACAAGTGATTTTGAAGTTTCATCTAATTGAGTGAACAGAGTCTTATCATTAGCCATATGATTAGAGCATCCTGAGTCAATATACCATTTTGAGAACTTCTCAGGATGGGAAGTGGCCTCACTGCAGGTCAGAAAAAGCTTCTCCACCTTTTCTTCCTTTTCTGAAAATTTGGCATCTTGTTTATTCTTAAACCAATAATCACGATCAAAGTGAGTGGGGGGTTTTTGCACCGTTTACATCTGAAGAAACACTTTGAGTTGTTGTGATTGGTTTTCTTACACAATGTGCACAACATTCCCTTTCCTTGTGTGTTTTCAGTTGTAGTAGCAGTGGGATTTTGAAATTGGCGGTTTTGGTAAGTTGGTTTCCACTAACTACTGCCTTTATTTGGATTTCCATTTCTTTTTCCACCAATGCTTTGTTTACCAAGATGTATTTTGGTCTGAAGGGCATGTGCTATAGTTGGCGTGTGTCGTTTCAGACGTTCCTCATGGGATTGGATTTTCCCTATGAGTGCATCCATAGGAAGAGTTTCTATATCATTACTCTCCTCTATAGTTGTTGCTATGTGATAGGTCTTTGGGAGGTTTGTCAAAATTTTAAGAACTTGTTCAAGAACAGGAGCTCCAAGATCACTCAACTGATTTTGTGAGTTTTGGCATGAACTCAAAGATTGATTCGTCTTCCCTCATTGAGAGGGAATCAAATTGCCTCTTTATATTTACTTTATGGATAGATATTACCTATTTATCGTCTTGGTAGATCTCCTTGATCCCATGCAATTTTAGCTGTCTTGGCTCTCATGATTCTTGGAAAAATATTTGTTGGGACCGCTTGTTGGATGATTAGCAGCGCCAAGGAATTCTTCTGTTTTTCTCCCTTGGGTATTCTTGCTTCCTCACCGTCTTTCTCATTTTCTTTGCCGTCAGTTTGTGGGCCGTTTTGAACGATCTCCCAAAGATCTTGAGACTCAAGGAGTGTCTCCATCTTGACAGCCCAATGATCATACATCTCCCCATTGAACATGGGAGCGGGCTGATGTGAGTAGGGAATGCTAGTGGTAGATGATGAGTTCATGGTTTCCAAATGAGCAGGTATGCAAGATTGAGTGCTCTGATACCACTGTTAGAACTTAAACTTCACTCTATTTGATTTCATGATGCAGGAATGAGAAAATGGTGGAGGAAGAACAGTAACATAAGAAATGGGAGAAAGCACAGATTCATTTCATTCCATACAGTTTTGTTGTTACAGGATTATGCTTTTATAGAGCATACACGGTTAATACAAAGCATCACATTGATTTTAATTAAGCAGTAAATATGAGGGAGTTGGAAAGAAAAATGTGACACATCGAATTCTTCAATCATTTATGTTGCATTTGGACCATCCCGTTCATTATCCAACACTTATACTATCATCATCTTTCTAGTAGTAAATTAACACTAATCTCAAAGGTTCCTAAATCGTTCCAGCCTTCACAAAGAAGCACTGAATACAAGTGAGAAAATTAGAAGGCAATCAATTGCAAAAAATGGTGCTTAACCTGATTAATTAAGGCAGCAGAGCGAAAGAACAGCTACATTAGAGAAAAAAAAACAGTGTGGGGGCTGGTCGCCATCAGGGCTTGTCGGCGCAGAGGGAGGGGGCGTCGGAGAAACAATGTGCATCGGTAAGGGCATCAACGGTTCAGGTGCAGCGTCGGGGATGGTCACCGTCGGAGAGGCAATCGGCGCCAGCGTCACTTCGGCAAGGGAGATTGCAGAAGGGCGTCGGTAAGGGAGTTCCATCGGGAGGGAAAAACTAGGCGATGCTAGGGCTGCCAATAGTCGGTTCGAGGAGGAGAGAAAAAACCTTATTTTTACAAAACATGGTTTGCCGATAGCGGGATTGGGTCTTGCACATATAAATCATCTTAATAGAAGACAGAAAAATTTGTCTTCTTCCTTCTTAAATCAAACTTCGTCAATCCATGCAAAACCAAAATTGAAAAAATCTATAACCGTAGACCCACATACCTAGCGAATCTATATACTTTCTGAGCCGCTCGCACCAAATTTCTGGGTCAGTTCGCATCTCCAGAACAAAGTTCTTCGTTGCCCTTTTCCCAAAGTTACCACCACCGCAAAATGGATTCTCGCCCCAAATTTTGCCTCCGGTTCGTTCGACATCTCCAGAACGAAATTCTTCCTCGCGCTCTTCCCAAAGTTATTACTGCCGCAGAATGGATTCTTGAACTCACAGTTTGTTCGGCATTCGAATAAATATAGATTTTCTTCCATGTTCCTTTGTTGTTTCCTGAAGTAGAATCTGTGGCCGCCATGGAGATTGATAGCACTGGAGGTTGAAGGTGAACGATTAGTAGAGAGACGAGCCCCAACTGAGCATGAATCAACAAACAAAAGGAATTAAGAACAACTGTGTTATTCAAAAAATAATTTCAGAATTTTAGCTATTTCCGTTAATACATTTAAAGGTAGTGCATTTGAAGGACTTATATCAGTTTTTAATAAAGTAGATGGACTGTTAGGGGTCGGAAAATTAGGGTTAAGAAGGAGAGAGAGAGAGGGGGAAGAGGGAGAGAGGTTGGAGTTAGAGAGAAGGAGAGGGAAAACACAACTTCATTCCAGGATGAACAAAATACAGGGCTTACGCCTCCTCTTATAGTGATGAGGAGCGAATACAAAAGGAAACATTCAAACAGGGAAATATAAAATTACTTAAAATAAAGCATACGAATTAAGCAACAAATAAAGCATATGAAGGCAACAAATAAAGCATATGAAGGCAGCAAATAAATAATTAATTATCTTCCGCGGGAACGGTGGGCCCCTCCGATATACGCGCCCGGCATGTGTAAACTTTCCAAGGAGGCTCGTCGTCGTGCAGTTCCGTAACAATGACGCTGTCTGGAAAATGTGCCTTGTCCTCAAGGTAGTAGTCGGCGAACTGGCGACGGAAATCATCCCGTAGAAGCCACGTTGCTTCCGAGTCGGGCCGCCCGGTCCAAGTCACGAGAACCTCTTCCGATGTAGTGTCCCCTGTGGTGCGGTGCCTGCGGTCGAGGATCGAGGCGGAGTAGTAGGGCGCTTCCCCGGCAAGGTCGAGGTCATCCGGGATGTGGTCCGTAGTGGTGTGGTCCCCCACCACGCGCCGAAGCTGTGAGACATGAAAGACCGGATGAATGCGGCTCCAGGTTGGGAGGCGTAGTGTGACGTTCGACTTTCCACGTAAGGTATTTATTTTACGATATTTATGAATTTTAAATTTCACATTTACATATCCCCTATGATGAATAAATATATCAGTGCAATAATGAGGAGTGCTTATAAAAGGTTGCCTAGTTGCAAGTGGTGTACTATTAAAGGTTTATTTATAACTGAAATTTTGGGGTGCTAATAGAGGCTTTATATATGAGCTTCATGTGGGCATATTTTTTTTATGAGGGCTTAAGGTTGTATGGGCTGCTAATAGTAAAAAAAAAACAAAGCTATTGGTTTTAAGCGGTGGATTTTGTTTTTCTGCGCTTCTTAACCGATCAGATAACTCTCGAGCCTTTCATTTCCTCCCTCTCTCTCGAAGGTGTCGCGTTAGGGCACGACGCCGATCTTCTCCGTTCTCCTTTCCTGCTCTAAACTTCACTGAAAAAGTTGTTGGAAGTCGTGGCTGTTCAAGGATTAGCTGTTTGTGGCTTTGGTTGAACTAGAGCTTTGGCGGATTGGGGGGTTTTGTGCCGAAGAAGGACCTCGATTTTACCCTAAATCGTTGTGAGCTTCTCGTATCCCTCTTCTCCTTTTACATGTTGGATTATTGGGAGAAAACGTATATTCTTTATGAGTTTGTTCTAGGGATTTGAGGGTTTTCTTTGCTTCAATTTTTGTCACTGTTTTTGGTGGTCTGGTGTAGACTGGCTGGGAGAATGAATACCAGTTAATTGCTGTTAAAAGCTTGTTCTTATGCCAACTGTTTTAGTGTGGCTTGTTTTGGTGTATGGCCGGTTGTGGTTTTTGAGTTACTGTAACTGTTACCTGCTGCTTATGATAATATCCTCCAGTTATTGTTGATCGGTTGAGAATTGTTTTGCTGCTTTGAACTTACTGCTGCTCTTAACCTCCCTCATTGTATTGTACCATTGTTATGCAGAAAACAGGAGAACCTCTGTCAAATTAATATTGTTAGCTGCTGTCTCTTTGTGATGTTTTCTGATTTGGGGAGGGGGTTTTTTTGTTAGTCGGCTGCTGCAGTCCAGTTAAATGTTATGCTCCATTCTTGTTGGTCGGCTATTTGTTCTCTTGTCCTATTGGATATTTTGATCTATACAGCACTTGTGCTGTTGCTGTTTACCTATCATGCTGCAGTCCACTCTCTATTGTTCCCCTTAATTAAATGTTGTTGTCCCTTATGAAGAAAATCCTTAGATGTTTGAGTCACCCCTAGGAGTCAACGTCAACGCTATAGATGTGATGCAACCCCGATAGAATGCTTAGTTATTTTAAATAATGCCGTAACAGATATTGCGGAGGATGGCATCCACCGGTAGAGATGACGGTGATTTGGGGCGTGACTTGGGGAAAGGCAAAGGAACGGTGAGACTTATCTTTTTAGTTTATGCTTATTTCAAGTATTTTTAGTTACTAGCATTGTGTTTAAAAGAAAGAACGGATATTATTGTGGCATGTGACATCATGAAGAACTTTGTTTATCACTGATTGAAATTCTCGCTAATATGTATGGCCTTATTTAAGGCAAACAGGCGAAAGAAATAATCTGAGGGGATTATAAAAATAAAACAACTTATTTTATGTACACGTGTCGACACGAGGGAATGTTAAGGGCATATTTGAATAACATGCACATGAATGAAATCTTATAGAAGTATTGCCAAACCAGTCGGCCGAAAGGCATAAACGCGTGTTGTACGTACTGGTTAGGACATTGATGACCCTAAGGGATCGGGCCCAAACACTGACATTGTATACTGAATATGGATTCAAATGCCATTAATATTTCTTAAGCAATGAAATTGTCATAGAAACATATATAACATGCTATATGATTTAATAGTTTTCACCACTGTTTTTACTGTTCATAGACATATACCAAGTTATATACATACATGTTTATTTCTCCTGTTTATCAAATTATTGCTAACATAAATTGCATATTGTTATATATAACCTCTCTTGTTTGCATGTATAGCAGATTAAAAAGGTATAGTTTCGCTTAGTCTTTGTGAAAGACTAACGGTTTCCTTCTCAATCATTTTAGAGACAAGGAAGGATAAAGCGCACCAGCGCTAAGTAAATGATATGGACTGAAGGCTTGTAGTTATTTTATTGTAGTACACACTTTTGTAGTGGCTTATATATGCTACTATTGTTTGTATATACATCAAAACTTGTTTAACTGTATACCTGGAGTATATTTTGTTTAACTAGACTGTAATCTTTATAGTATGCATATATATCAAGTAATATGGCCATGTACTTGTGTATTTACGCATTGTGATTAGTAACTTTAAGAAATGAATTGTTAGTGAGATAGGAAAATGAATTATTGTTGATTGTGGCGGTGTACGGGCCGTTACAATTTAGTGGTATCAGAGTCAGGTTTCCAATGCCTGGCCACAATGAGTATGTACATTCGTCGAAGGGCCAAATGTATAAGGTTACTCGTAAGACTAATGATCGTTTCGTATTTTACTTTTAAGGAACCTTTACAAATTGCCCGAGAAACTGTGTCAGAAGGTAGTGATTCTGCACATGGTCAGCAAGTGCATCTACCAGTGGAACAAACAGTGCATCCACAAGTGGAGCAACAGATGCAACCTCAACTGACAGATTTAGCTCGTATGCTGGCAGAAGCTATAAAAATGGTGCGGGATGTCCCTCCTACCGTACCATTAGTAGAGCCCTTTGTACCATCGCAGCAAAGACATCTTGATGTGGATCTGAAGCAATTTTTAGAGTTGAAGCCGCCTGTATTTCGGGGTGGTCTCTCTCCCCTGGAGACTGAGGACTGGATTTCGCGTATCGAGACAATTTTTGAAGGTGATGATTTGCCCAGATGATCGAAAGGTGAGCTTGGTGACTTTCCTTCTTGAAGGGGAGGCTAAACGGTGGTGGATAAATGTACGTGGTAGGTTGTCTGGTCGAGGACAAGTTAATATTCCTTGGACCACTTTTGTACAAGAATTTACAGGTTGGTTTGTACCAGAATCGGAGAAGAAGTTATTGCAAGATAAATTTTTACGGCTAGTGCAGGGTTCCCGCTCCGTACTTGAATATGAAACAGAGTTTGCTAATTTAGCTTTTTATGCTGAAGCTTTTGTGCCTAACGAAAAAGAGAGATGTCGGAGGTTCCAAGAAGGCTTACGAGACAGCATTCGAGCAATCCTGGTGCCGTTGGAAATTCAGGATTATGGGGCTTTGGTGCAGAAAGCTTCAGGGAAATCTGGTGAATCCGGGAAACGACCGCGTCCGACGGAAAGTAGCAGTGTGATGCAGCCTCAGGGGCAGGAGCAGAAATGTGGGAAGTGTGGAAAAGTTCATAAAGGCCAATGTTTAGTTGACATCAACGTGTGTTATTATTGTCGGCAACCTGGGCATCGTCAGAGGGAATGTCCAAAAAAGAGAGAAGGTGAAAGCAGTGCTAGAAGATTCCCAAATCTTCAAGGTCAGAGAGTCTTTCAAATGGGTGTGTCAAAGGAAAGTGAATCTCTTGCTTCAACATCTGCTCCAGTGGGAACAATGGTGGAAGAACGAAGTGTGCAGCCTCGTGTATTCAATTTAAACCAGCAAGAGGCTACTGCAGATGATACCGTGGTGACAGGTATGATTTATGCAAATGATCATTTGGTACGAGTTTTATTCGATACTGGTGTCAGTCACTCTTTTATTTCAACTGCTATACTAAGCACATTATCAGCAAAACCATATGCTACACAAGAAGTTCTACATGTCACGTTGCCAAATAATCAATTAGTGCCTACACAGCAACGAGTAATAGTATCCTTCGAGTTGAATGATAAAAAGTTTATAACGGACTTAGTGGTTCTACCACTTACTGAATTTGATTTGATTTTGGGAATGGACTGGTTAGTCCAGCATGAAGCAATAATTAACTGCAAAAGAAAAGAAGTTATGGTGACATGTGCAGATCAAAGTATAACAGTCTTTCGAGGGTTAGGCGAAGTGTCTAAAATGTTAATTTCAGCATTAAAAGCCTCTAAGAAAATCAGAAAAGGATGCGACGCTATTCTCGTAATGATTAAAGCAACCATGGAAGGAAAGAAAGACATTACAGCTGTCCCAGTTGTATGTGAATTCCAAGAACTTTTCCCTGAGGAATTGCCTGGACTCCCTCCTAATAGAGAAGTTGAATTCGAAATTAACTTGGAAGAAAGAGCGAGACCAGTTGCAAAAACACCATATCGTATGGCTCCAAAGGAGTTGGCAGAATTGAAGTGTCAACTACAAGAACTAATGGACAAGAATTTTATTCGACCAAGTTCATCTCCGTGGGGAGCACCGATATTGTTTGTAAAAAAGAAAGAAGGAACATTACGTTTATGCGTGGACTATCGGGAATTGAATAGATTGACGGTGAAAAATAAATACCCCCTACCACGCATAGACGATTTGTTTGATCAACTGGTGAATGCAAAAGTGTTCTCAAAGATGGATTTGAGATCGGGTTATCATCAGTTACGAATTAAAGAGAAGGATATTTTCAAGACTGCTTTTAGCACAAGGTATGGACATTATGAGTTTGTAGTGATGTCGTTTGGGCTAACAAATGCTCCTGCCGCATTCATGGACATGATGAATCGTATTTTTAAATACTATTTGGACAAATTTATCATCGTGTTTATCGATGATATTTTAATTTATTCAACTTCTGAAGAAGAACATGCCCGACATCTGCGGATGACATTACAGAGATTAAAGGAGAATCAATTGTATGCGAAATTTACCAAATGTGAATTTTGGCTGAAAGAAATATCGTTTTTAGGGCATGTGATATCTGAACAGGGTTTATCGGTTGATCCTGCAAAGATTGAAGCGGTTCTCAATTGGTCACAACCTACGAGTGTGACAGAATTACGAAGTTTCTTAGGCTTGGCAGGATATTATCGAAGATTCGTCAAGGATTTTTCGAAGATTTCTTTACCATTAACGTCGTTAACGCGGAAGAATGTCCCTTTTCAATGGAATGAACACTGTCAACTTGCATTTGAAATATTAAAAGAAAGGTTAACCACTGCTCCTGTATTGGTCTTACCTTCAGGTTCGGATGGATTTCAAATATACAGTGATGCGTCGTATAAAGGTTTAGGCTGTGTCCTAATGCAACACAAAAAGGTAATTTCATATGCTTCACGCCAATTGAAGGATGCTGAAAAGAACTATCCAACGCATGACCTGGAATTAGCCGCAGTGATTTTTGCATTGAAGATTTGGCGTCACTATTTGTATGGGGTGAGATGCGAAATCTTTACAGATCACAAGAGTTTAAAGTACATATTTACGCAGAAGGAACTAAATCTTCGTCAGCGGCGTTGGTTAGAGTTTATAAAAGACTATGATGTGGATATTCAATATCATCCGGGAAAAGCAAATGTTGTTGCAGATGCGTTAAGCCGTAAGAATGTTGCAGAGTTATCGACTGTGAAAGTATATAATATGCAACTCATGCGTGAGTTAGAAAAGTTGGAAATAGTTCTGATTCTTTCGACAGAAGATAAGCAGTTGCAATTATTTCAAATGCAGATCAAGTATACGCTCAAGGATAAAATTATGGAGGCTATGCCAAGTGATAAACATTTAAGTGAATTGTTGGAAAGGGCAAAGAAAGGAGAGATTCAAAGTTTCCAGGAGCAGAATGGGTTGTTATTGATGAATGGAAGGTTGTGTGTGCCGAATGTTAGTACGTTGCGAAAGGATATATTATATGAAGCTCATAACACGTCTTACTCAATCCATCCTGGCAGGACAAAAATGTATCATGGTTTAAAAGAGGACTTTTGGTGGCCTGGAATGAAGAAAGATGTGGCAAAGTATATTGCTTCATGCCACACTTGCCAAGTTGTGAAAGCTGAACACCAAAAGCCTGGAGGTTATTTACACTCATTGCCAATACCAGAATGAAAATGGGAAGATATCGCTATGGACTTTGTTTTTGGATTACCGCGAAGTAAACATGGTCATGACCGTATTTGGGTTATCATCGATCGACTTACGAAAAGTGCACACTTTATAGCAGTTCGACAAGATGGACCGCCTGAAAAACTGAACGAGTTATATATCGATGCAATTGTCAAACTACACGTAATTCTTCGAACGATTATCTCAGATCGTGATGGGCGTTTTACATCGGCAAATTGGAGGCAAATTCATAAGCGAATGGGAACAAAATTAATGTTCAGTACTGCATTTCATCCTCAAACTGATGGTCAGTCGGAGCGAGCTATCCAGTTCTTAGAAGATCTCTTACGTATGGTAGTATTAGATCTTGGGTTCTTGGGAGAAGTATTTGGCACTCGTAGAGTTCTCATACAATAATAGTTACCAATCTTCTATTCAAATGGCTCCGTTTGAAGCATTGTATGGTCGGCGGTGTCGAACGCCGTTGAGTTGGGCAGAAGATGGCGAAAGACAGTTATATAATAAAGAGAAGATGGATAAGTGGCACGAGAAAATTGGACTTATCCAGAAGAGAATGAAAGTGGCACAAGATCGACAACAGAAATACTTTAATGTCAGGCATCGTCATGTAGAATTTACTGTCGGTGATCTTGTGTGTTTAAAAATAAAACCCTTTAAAGGAGCTTCACGGTTACGGCGACTTGGGAAATTGAGTCCACGCTATGTGGGACCGTTTCCTGTTATTGAACGAGTTGGTGAAGTAGCCTACCGCCTAGATCTATCAGAGGAATTGCAAAGGTTACACGATGTATTTCACGTTTCAGCACTTCGGAAATATATACGGGACCCTGAAAAGGTTGTTTCAGCCGAGAGTGTTCAAATCGATGCAGATTTGTCTAGTCTAACTGAGTCATATCAAATAATTGATCGTCAAAGTAAGAAGCTGCGAAACAGAGATGTAAATTTTGTGCACGTATGGTGGAAAAATTATCCACGAGATGAAGCGACTTGGGAACGAGAAGATACTATGCGAGACCTTTTTCCTTCACTATTTGCTGATAATGAAAACTAAATAATTTTCGAGGACGAAAATTATTAAGGAGGGAAGAATTGTGACGTTCGACTTTCCACGTAAGGTATTTATTTTACGATATTTATGAATTTTAAATTTCACATTTACATATCCCCTATGATGAATAAATATATCAGTGCAATAACGAGGAGTGCTTATAAAAAGTTGCCTAGTTGCAAGTGGTGTACTATTAAAGGTTTATTTATAACTGAAATTTTGGGGTGCTAATAGAGGCTTTATATATGAGCTTCATGTGGGCATATTTTTTTTATGAGGGCTTAAGGTTGTATGGGCTGCTAATAGTAAAAAAAAACAAAGCTATTGGTTTTAAGCGGTGGATTTTGTTTTTCTGCGCTTCTTAACCGATCAGATAACTCTCGAGCCTTTCATTTCCTCCCTCTCTCTCGAAGGTGTCGCGTTAGGGCACGACGCCGATCTTCTCCATTCTCCTTTCCTGCTCTAAACTTCACTGAAAAAGCTGTTGGAAGTCGTGGCTGTTCAAGGATTAGTTGTTTGTTGCTTTGGTTGAACTAGAGCTTTGGCGGATTGGGGGGTTTTGTGTCGAAGAAGGACCTCGATTTTACCTTAAATCGCTGTGAGCTTCTCGTATCCCTCTTCTTCTTTTACATGTTGGATTATTGGGAGAAAACGTATATTCTTTATGAGTTTGTTCTAGGGATTTGAGGGTTTTCTTTGCTTCAATTTTTGTCACTGTTTTTGGTGGTCTGGTGTAGACTGGCTGGGAGAATGAATACCAGTTAATTGTTGTTAAAAGCTTGTTCTTATGCCAACTGTTTCAGTGTGGCTTGTTTTGGTATATGGCCGGTTGTGGTTTTTGAGTTACTATAACTGTTACCTGCTGCTTATGATAATATCCTCCAGTTATTGTTGATCGGGTGAGAATTGTTTTGTTGTTTTGAACTTACTGCTGCTCTTAACCTCCCTCATTGTATTGTACCATTGTTATGCAGAAAACAGGAGAACCTCTGTCAAATTAATATTGTTAGCTGCTGTCTCTTTGTGATGTTTTCTGATTTGGGGAGGGGGTTTTTTTGTTAATCGGCTGCTGCAGTCCAGTTAAATGTTATGCTCCATTCTTGTTGGCCGGCTATTTGTTCTCTTGTCCTATTGGATATTTTGATCTATACAGCACTTGTGTTGTTGCTGTTTACCTATCATGCTGCAGTCCACTCTCTATTGTTCCCCTTAATTAAATGTTGCTGTCCCTTATGAAGAAAATCCTTAGATGTTTGAGTTACCCCTAGGAGTCAACGTCAACGCTATAGATGTGATGCAACCCCGATAGAATGCTTAGTTATTTTAAATAATGTCGTAACAGATATTGCGGAGGATGACATCCACCGGTAGAGATGACGGTGATTTGGGGCGTGACTTGGGGAAAGGCAAAGGAACGGTGAGACTTATCTTTTTAGTTTATGCTTATTTCAAGTATTTTCAGTTACTGGCATTGTGTTTAAAAGAAAGAAAGGATATTATTGTGGCATGTGACAACATGAAGAACTTTGTTTATCACTGATTGAAATTCTCGCTAATATGTATGGCCTTATTTAAGGCAAACAGGCGAAAGAAATAATCTGAGGGGATTATAAAAATAAAACAACTTATTTTATGTACACGTGTCGACACGAGGGAATGTTAAGGGCATATTTGAATAGCATGCACATGAATGAAATCTTATAGAAGTATTGCCAAACCAGTCGGCCGAAAGGCATAAACGCGTGTTGTACGTACTGGTTAGGACATTGATGACCCTAAGGGGTCGGGCCCAAACACTGACATTGTATACTGAATATGGATTCAAATGCCCTTAATATTACTTAAGCAATGAAATTGTCATAGAAACATATATA
Organism: Dactylorhiza incarnata; assembly: GCA_033032865.1. Lineage (NCBI taxonomy): Eukaryota > Viridiplantae > Streptophyta > Magnoliopsida > Asparagales > Orchidaceae > Dactylorhiza > Dactylorhiza incarnata. The sequence goes on from JAWHQI010000066.1 coordinate 9,587,902, forward strand.
ACATGTTATATGATTTAATAGTTTTCACCACTGTTTTTACTGTTCATAGACATATACCAAGTTATATACATACATGTTTATTTCTCCTGTTTATCAAATTATTGCTAACATAAATTGCATATTGTTATATATAACCTCTCTTGTTTGCATGTATAGCAGATTAAAAAGGTATAGTTTCGCTTAGTCTTTGTGAAAGACTAACGGTTTCCTTCTCAATCATTTTAGGGACAAGGAAGGATAAAGCGCACCAGCGCTAAGTAAATGATATGGACTGAAGGCTTGTAGTTATTTTATCGTAGTACACACTTTTGTAGTGGCTTATATATGCTGCTATTGTCTGTATATACATCAAAACTTGTTTAACTGTATACCTGGAGTATATTTTGTTTAACTAGACTGTAATCTTTATAGTATGCATATATATCAAGTAATATGGCCATGTACTTGTGTATTTACTCATTGTGATTAGTAACTTTAAGAAATGAATTGTTAGTGAGATAGGAAAATGAATTATTGTTGATTGTGACGGTGTACGGGTCGTTACACGTAGGCGGTAAGCGACCGCCCCTATGCGGGCGATGATCTCGAAGGGCCCGAAGAACCGTGGCGCCAATTTGGGGCATGGTCGGCGTGCTACTGAAAGCTGGCGGTAGGGATGGAGCTTGATGAAAACCTTCTCTCCCACTTCAAAGGAGAGGTCCCGACGTTTCTTGTTGGCAAAGGAAACCATCTTCTGTTGGGCCCGTCGTAGGTGGTGCTTCAGATGATCCAGAATGGTATCCCTATCGCGGAGAGCGGTGGCCAGGCTCTCCACCTGGCATTCCCCTGGGAGGTGACGGACAATTGATGGTGGAGGGCGGCCATAGACGGCCTCAAAAGGAGTAGTGTCGGTTGCTTGGTGGTGGGCGGTGTTGTAAGAGTACTCCGCCCATCCGAGCCACTTGGCCCAATTGCGAGGTTGCTCCCCCACGAAGCAACGAAGGTACGTTTCCAGGCACCGGTTGAGGACCTCTGACTGGCCGTCGGTCTGTGGGTGGTATGTCGTGCTCATGCAAAGACGGGTACCCTGTAGACGGAACAGTGTAGTCCAAAAGGTACTCAGAAATAGCGGGTCGCGGTCGCTCACGATTGACCGGGGAAATCCGTGGAGGCGCACGATCCCCTGGATGAAGCTGTCGGCGACTGTGGAGGCGGTATATGGATGATGGAGGAGAATGAAATGTGCATACTTCGAGAGCCGGTCCACCACGACCAAGATGCAATCGTGTCCCTGTGATCGGGGCAGTCGTGTGATGAAATCCATGGCGATGTCGCCCCACACACGGTCGGGGATCGGAAGGGGCTGAAGTAGACCACCCGAAAAAACTGTCTCATACTTGGCTTTCTGGCAGATGAGGCAGGCGGCCACGAAGGCCTTGACCTGTCGGAACATGTGACGCCAATAAAAAAAGGCTGCCAACCGTCGGTACGTCCGGTAAGCACCCGCATGTCCTCCCGTGGGGGATGTATGAAACTCTGTCATTAATAGGGGGATGCTCGGGGAGGAGGGCGCGAGTACGAGGAAGCCTTTGAAGAGAAAGCGGTCGTCCACCAAGGAGTACGGAGGGTGGGCTGTAGCGTCCGTGCTGAGTGCTGTCCGAATCTTGTTGAGTGTCGGGTCAGCTTCTACTTCCCGTTGGAGGACCTCCGTACCCTCCCAGACGGGGCGGGAGATGGCTGCCAGTATGGGGTTGCGGGAGAGGGCGTCAGTTGCGCGGTTCGCCTTGCCAGGCCGAAACTCGATCCTGAAGTCGTAGCCCAGTAGCTTGGCCACCCACACCTGTTGGGCGGGCGTAGCAATCTTCTGCTGCAGGAGGTACCGAAGACTATGGTGGTCGGTGCTAACCACGAAATGTCGGCCCAGTAGATAGGGCCGCCAGTGCTGGATTGCGAGAACGAGGCCCATGAGCTCATTCTCGTAAGTGGAGCGGCTGCGGATAGTGTCGGAGAAGGCACGACTAAAGTAGCCCACAGGGCGGCCGGCCTGCATAAGGACGGCTCCTACGCCAATGCCTGAAGCGTCACACTCCACGAGGAAGGGCTGAGTAAAGTCTGGCATGGCTAACACCGGGGCGCGGACCAGGGCCTGCTGAAGAGCGACGAAAGCGGCGGAGGCCGTCGTTGACCACTCGAAGGTGCCCTCGGCTGACTTCTTCAGGAGCTGGGTGAGGGGACGGGCCAGAGTGTCGTACCCCTATATGAACCTGCGGTAGTATCCTGTTAGGCCAAGGAACCCGCGAACATCGCGGATAGAAGATGGTGTTGGCCACTGGAGGACCGCTTCGATCTTGTCGCTATCCATTGCGACCCCTGTGGCGGAGATGGTGTGTCCCAGGTAGCGCACCTTCGGAACCCCAAAAGAGCACTTGGTTGGGTGGAGCTTGAGGTGGTGGTGTCGTAGCGTAGCCAGCGTCTGGCGGACGTGCTGGAGGTGCTCCTGCCAAGAAGAACTGTAGACCAAGATGTCATAAAAAAAAACAAGTACATGCTGGCGAAGTACCGGTCGAAAGATGTCGTTTATCGTGGCCTGAAAGGTGGCCGGCGCGTTAGTCAGGCCGAATGGCATGACCAGGAACTCGTAGTGGCCGTCATGGGTCCGGAAGGCCGTCTTGGCGACGTCGGCCGGTCGAACGCGGATCTGGTGGTAGCCAACACGGAGGTCCAGCTTGGTGAAGATGGTCGCGCCGTGGAGTTCGTCCAGAAGCTCCTGAATCACGGGAATTGGGTACTTGTCCGGGACGGTGGCTTTGTTGAGCTCCTGATAGTCTACGCAAAAGCGCCAGCTGTCGTCCTTCTTTCGGACCAAGAGGACCGGGCTAGAGAAGGGGCTCGCACTGGGGCGGATGAGGCCCCCCATCAGCATGTCGCGTACGAGCCTCTCGATTTCATCCTTTTGTATGTGTCCATAACGGCATGGTCGGACCGAGACTGCGGTCACGCCGGGCTGTAGAGGGATGGCATGATCGTGCGCTCGGGCGGGTGGCAACTCGGATGGTGCTGAGAAGAGGTCCGCAAACTCAGAGAGAAGGGCCTGAAGGGCCGGAGGTGGAGATGGGGCTGGTGGTGCCGTGTCCGTGATGGACCAGAGCCATGCTGAGAAATCGACGTCTGAAGTCCTCTGAATAGTGTGAAAGGAGACGGGGGATCGAAGTAGGGCGACATCTCCCGTAAGACAGTGCTCCCGTCCGTCTTGTAGGAACCGCATCGTCATAGACCTCCAATTTACTCGCACGTCGCCTAGCGTGCACAACCATGCCACACCCAGGATGGCGTCGATCCCGCCCAGGCCGAAGACGTAGAAGTCTGTCGTCACGGAGTAAGGGCCCACGGAAAGCGAGACATCCGGACAACGCCCCTGGATCGAGCAGCGGCGGCCATCGCCCAAGCTAACGGAGAAGTCCGGAGATGGCTCCATCGGAAGGCGTAGCTGCTTGGGCAGTTGATCTGAGAGAAAATTATGACTAGCCCCGCTGTCCACCATGATGATAATGCGGCGATCGCCTAACTTGCCCGCCAACTTCATGGTTTGGGGGCCGGAGATGCCGCCCACTGAAAAACATGGGAGTTCCAGACGGTGAAGGTCGGCATCGGTGGCTTTCCCGGTGGTGTCCTCTACTGCGATCTCGAGGTCCTCAAAGTCCTGCAAGGTGATCTCTGGTTCAAAGTCGCCGATGATGGCGTGAAATTCTTTGACCGCGCATATGTGGGTAGGGGAGTAGGGTTGACGGCAGCGGAAACAGAGCCCCTTGTGACGGAGGTCGTCGAACTCGCAGTTGGAGATCCGTTGCGGGGGTCCTGGGCGGCCTGGCCGGCCGGCTGGAGGTGGTCGAGGGGCTGGTGTTTCCGGGATAGCGGTTCGCCAAGGTCGGCCGCCCGGCGGAGGCCCGCCCGGAGTCGGTGGGGGTCGCGGAGACAGATCCACCTCCACGAGGCTTGCCATGTCGAGGGCCTCAGAAACCGTCCTGGGGTGATGGGTGCGGAGTCGGGACCGGATGTTGGGCTTGAGGCCCTGCATGAAGAAGTCGAGGTAATGATCCGGTGGTAGGCCCGGAACATGGGTGACGAGGGCCACGAACTCATCGATGTAGTCATCCACTGTGTCGATCTGGCGCACCCCACACAGTCGTTCGATGGCAGATCCGGAATAGCGGCTGTCGTAGCGGCGGATCATCTCCTGTTTGATCTCCGGCCAGGAGATAGCTGGGTTGGTTTGGCGGAGCCACCGGGCCCAATGAAGGGCGGAGCCGTCGAGTCCTACGATGGCGGTAGAGACCTTGTCCTGCTCGGGCGTATGGTGGAGATCGAAGTATTGTTCCGCCTTGGCAATCCACCCGATTGGGTCCACACCGACAAAGGTAGGAAGATCCAAGGTGAGGTTTGGACGGCCAGGAGGCAACGGCGCCGCTTGATCTCCGTTGTGCGGAAGTGGTGCCGCGCCGAGGATGGATGCGCCGGTGGATGGGCACGCCGATCCGTTGGCGGAGGAGGTGGCGGTGGGTTGGAGGGCATCAAACTTTGCGTGAAGTGCGGCGAGAGAGGCGTGCATGGCGGTCACGAGGGACTCCTGTGTGTCGACACGACGGAGGAGTGCCTCATGGGAGTCCGCCGCGGGAACTTCGGCCGAGGAACGGGTGTTTGGGGCCATCCCCTCGAGCGGTGCTGTGGACGGGGCTGCGGCGCGGAAGGTTTGCAGCGGGGGGTGCGGGCGGCACGGACGATCCGCGGCGTTTTGAACTACGGACGGAAGTTGGGCTGGTTCTCCGGCGGCTGATGGCGGGCGGAGATGGCAGGTCGGACCAATTGTTAGGGGTCGGAAAATTAGGGTTAAGAAGGAGAGAGAGAGGGGGGGAAGAGGGAGAGAGGTTGGAGTTAGAGAGAAGGAGAGGGAAAACACAACTTCATTCCAGGATGAACAAAATACAGGGCTTACGCCTCCTCTTATAGTGATGAGGAGCGAATACAAAAGGAAACATTCAAACAGGGAAATATAAAATTACTTAAAATAAAGCATACGAATTAAGCAACAAATGAAGCATATGAAGGCAACAAATAAAGCATATGAAGGCAGCAAATAAATAATTAATATCTTCCGCGGGAACGGTGGGCCCCTCCGATATACGCGCCCAGCGTGTGTAAACTTTCCAAGGAGGCTCGTCGTCGTGCAGTTCCGTAACATGGACTGATTTACAACAAATAAGAATTGAGAAACTGATTTCCAAAAGTCTAGAAAGCTAAGGGAGAAAACACAATTTTGCCCATTTCTAAACTTCCCAGATGCGGATTAAGAATATTATTGACCGTTCGATTACACACAATGATGTTCGAAGAGGATTTGTATGCGTGCAATCGCACGGTTACAAGGAAACAAAGCGTGCTTTGTGTGCATTTGAGGTGGGATTGAAGCAGCCTAATCACAGGTTGACTAGCCTTGATTCTGAGTCAAGCTCACACCTCATTTTGTTGGGATTAGATGGTTGATCCTCCAAAAAACCCCAATCATTTGGGAACCTTTAGAGCTGCGAATAGTAAAAATTTGCGAATAGAGAAACCTGGTTTGCGAAAAATAATCGCCTTAAAAAATGGTTAGCTGATAGAGATTTACTAAAGAATTATCCTTTTCCGTGGCTTCCTATACTTTCGAGATAGCCGAGTAGTCAGAAAGCTAGGTAAAAGTAACAAAAAAAACTAACTACTCATATGTTGATTAAATTAGCCTGATTACCCCTCTCGCTCCCTCTTGGAGTTAATTAATGGCTCTGTTTGGGACGGTGGCAGCAGTGGGAAAAATTCTATTCCCACTGCCACGTCTATTTTTGAGGCGCTTGGTTTCTCGGTAGTGGGAAAAACAATTGGGTCAAAAAGGTGTTTTGGGGACTTCTTGGAAAACTGTGAACCATTCCACTTTCAGAAAAGCTAAAATGAGTTTTTCACATTTTCACGCTTCTCTTCCCGTATATCAGCATCCCCCTTCTCTTCCTTCTGCTTTTCCTACCACTGCTTTTCTAACATATTAATCCCAACACACGTTTCTCACCACTACTTTTCCTTCAGCCACAACCGTCTCAAACAAAACCTAACTTTGGGAAAAAACACTATGTAGTTATGTTCGTACTAATAGTAATTGCACCTCGTTCCAACAGTGCATCTGCTTTCAAAATATTTTCTTCTCTATCGAACACCAAATAGTCTGAGTGTCAGTGTTTCTATAAACTCATCATTAAGCACAAAAGATTCAAAAGACTTCAAATTCTCTGTAATGATAACATAATAGATTCACGAGACTTTTTCATTGTTGAGTTTTTCATAGAGGATAAGAAGCCCAAACTAAGCCAACTTCATATTCACCTCTAAATGCATGTAAGTTCATTATTTTCTGTTTAAATGTATTAATACAATGGGAAAAAGGGCAAGTATTTTCATTCTCAAATTCCAATGCAAAGTTGAAGGGTGCGGTGCAGATCTTATGATCCAAAATAATGAGACATTTTACTATATGTCTCAGTGACATCTGCAGCATTAGCAAAAGTTGCTATGCAAGCCACAATGTGGTGATAGTTGTGATACAAGTAGGGCTGAGCTGAGAACTTAGCTCTAACACTGAAAATGGCTTGAAGTTTGAAAATAGCTCAAAGATTAGGCAGGCATGCGGTGCGAATGGTTTAGGCTCAAACCGAAGCTGCACCACAAGCCTTTCACCGCCCACGCAAGAAGAAGTCACATATCGGCTATTCTAGGCTAAGTCGGTCCATCTTGCATCATTCAAAGCATTTTTATATTTGATTTTAACTTCTTAGCAAAACCGAACACCAATTCGGCTTCTTCTTGATTACTTCAAATTTCATGTGTTGCGTCAAAATTTAGACTCAATTAAGAACATGCTAAAAAATGATAAATAAATAATCATGGCGCGACAAGATTGTAGTCGGTTGACAAAATCAAATGTGCATCCTTGGTCAACTAAAGTTGGCTCCATAAAAAAAATTCAATGCGATGTTAGCTATCAATAATGTTAATTTTTTTAATCTGTACACATAATTAATGAATTCATACAAATGAATGATGCACAAAATCATTAGGGTATGAAGGTGATTTTGGGGGTTCTTCATGTCATGAAATTTCAACAAAATTGCAGATATTAATGCAAGATCATTATGATGATTGACTTGGTACCAAATTACTGAATCAAATCAAACACAAAATTAGTTTCATAACTCATAAATACCTTATAGCACATGAGGCTCTTGATCACCTCATATGTAATTCAAACCAGCTAAAGATATCACCAGATTGCAGAGTGGTCATTTCATGATATCCATATGCAAGATTTAATTCCTCCTGAATATGATCAATCCACCGATTCTTCTCATATGAAAAATGCTTCTCCTTGAGAGCTTCCTTCCATGGAGTCGCTCGCCCGTCGCGCCTCATATACCCTTTCTCATCAATGAATCCCCTCTCTTGAAGCAGCTCAAACAACTGAACTGAGAAAGATTGATCCAGCCATGGCATTCTATCCCATAAAAAGTGAGGCGTCAATGGAAGCTCCATACATCTAACTTCCTTCACACGAACACCTTTCATCCTTAGATTTTGTATGTTCTTCTGAATCAACTGCATCCTCCTCCTATCTTTCGGCATATGAACAAAAAGGGTTGGAGGGTAGTTCTTCGGTATGTCCATGGATTCGAAGACTCCTTCGGCAATCATGAGAGTAATGCTGCTAAATCTCACCTCAGCAGCAAGTGCCGAAACAAAATAACCACCAGATGAAGCCCCGAGAGCCACGACAGGGAGATTCTGAAGCTTGTTTTCATCAATCCACCGTTGGAGAATCCATTTGACATTTTCTTTCTCCTTTCCAAAACTCCAGCATTTTCTGAGACTGGAGATGGCTATCACAGCGAACTTGCGTTCTAGGGCATGAAGAACAAGGAGTCTCTCTTCAGGCAGGCCGACACAATTTGGACAGGAGGAGGAAGCGTCCCAGAAGTTGGCAGCCTTGCCATTGCATCCATGGGCTATAAGAAGAACCGCTTTCGGCGATTCGGGAACTTGCCACATCAAATCAGTTCCATTCATAAACCCTAGAGATGGTACACGTTGCAGCTGAACGGCAGTCTGGTGGCTGATTCGTGGTTGATTTGGGAGATCGAATTGGGGGTTGGATTTATCTCCAGTTCTGTAAAGGATCAGTAACGTGGTCATGAGGATCGCGGAAAATGAAGAAACGGCGGTAACCCTGCATCTTTGTAACCCATAAAATGGCTCCATCGGATAGGGATTGCACCTCCAGATCGAATGAAATGAGATTAAATACAAGGGAGAAATCCTTCGTGCAGAAGAACGAGAATTATAGCAAATGATGGTTAATAATCCCGATAAAACAAATAATTCTGGGAAGTAAAGCTCAAACTGATGATCTGCTGGGCCTGTAGCCAGACATTGGGGATTTTGAAGCAGCCTAACAAAATAGATTAAAATGAGACGAACGAATTCAGCAGAATCGCGTGAATTCGCATCAAGATGCCCCCCGAAAATTAGATTTCACAAGAGGTTTTGCATACCTCTAAGAAAGATCTTCATCCCGCCTATGATTTACCTGAAATATAGATCTGAAATCCTGCAGTAAACACAATGCTTTCCTGTAAAACCCCCACAGTGAGTTTCGTGGTTTATGGATTTATTAAGAAGTCTAGAACTAATTCACATTATTTAAGAAATAATAGTTAGTTAAATGTTAAATATTTAAAATAAATTAAATAAAATTATCTCTGATAGGATCTCAATGAAGGCGTTAACACACCACATCCATGGGTGTGTGGTTATACAAAGAGCCTCCACTAACGGCGTAACTACCCGGGGAATAACCGTCGTCGTCATACATCGTCGTCGCCGTCCCCGAGACAGGCGGGCGCCCGATCTCCGCCTCCCTTGCGCCCAGATCGGGCGGCCACTTGGCCGCCCGATCTCGGTCGCCGCCCCCGCCGGGGGCGGCCTCCCTTGCGCCCAGATCGGGCGGCCACTTCGCCGCCCGATCTCGGCCGCCGCCCACGTCGGGGGCGGCCTCCCTTGCGCCCAGATCGGGTGGCCACTTGGCCGCCCGATCTCGGTCGCCGCCCCCGCCGGGGGCGGCCTCCCTTGCGCCTAGATCGGGCGGCCAAGTTGGCCGCCCGATCTTGGCCGCTGCCCCCGCCGGGGGCGACCTCCCTTGCGCCCAGATCGGGCGGCCATTTGGCCGCCCGATCTCGATCGCCGCCTCCGCCGGAGGCGTCCTCTCCGCCGCCACGGTTGGGCGGCCATTCGGCCTCCCAATCCCGGCCGGCGGCCACCTTTCCCGGCCACCGGCCTCGTCGACCGCTCCTCCCCTCGCGGTAGGAGCGGTTGTTTCTTCCGTTAAGCCCGTAAACGCCCGGGGGCGATCTCATCATTTGTGAAAATTTGGTGATCTGTGTGCTCCAAACAGAGCGTTGCTATTCGTCATTCCGGTAGTTATCGTGATAAATTATCGGGTCGCCCCTCTTGGAATCTATAAATAGACCCTCGTTCTCCTTCATTTGGATGATCTCTTCGGCCGGGAAAATTCTCCTACGGATTTTCTTTCTCCTCCTTCCTTGCGCGCTCTACTCCAAGCGCGCCTCCTCCTTGCGCGCTCCGCTCCAAGCGCGCTTTCGCACACTCCGCTCCAAGCGCGCTTTCGCACGCTCCGCTCCAAGCGCACCCCCGTTTGCTTCGCTCTAAGCGCGTCTCCATGCGCTCCGCTCACAAGCGCGCCCTCGTGCGCTCCACTCCAAGCGCCCCCCCCCCCCCCCCCCCCCCCCCCCCTCCCCGTGTGCCCCGCTCCAAGCGCGTCTCTGTGCGCCCCGCTCCAAGCACGCCTCTGTGCGCTCAAGAACAAGCACGCCTCCGTGCGCTAAAGAACAAACACGCCTCCGTGCGCTCAAGAACAAACGCGTCAGCCACCATCAAGACCAGCACCCCAAACTCCTCTCGCACAGCAGGAGACAAGCCACAGAGACAAAGACGCACAGAGTGCATCGATCCAACCTTCGAGTAGCAGTCAATGTCCCCAGAGCGCTCAAAGCACATCATTCCCCTTTGCAGCAGGCAGAAGACTTAGCACCATAAGCGGTGGCCCGTTACCCTTCGAGCACCTCTTCCTCTCCCTCTCTCCCAACAATTGTAACGAGGAGCGGCTGGTCGCCCTCGCCTTCTCTTAAAAGGCTCTGTACAACGCTAGCAAATAGTGAAGTTTGCTCGGCACAGGTCGACCGCGTGGTTTTTCACCCAGTTGACAGGTTTTCCACGTTAAAAAAATTGCCTTGTCAGCTTTCCTTTTTTCTGTGACTGTTTGCGCGCTCGAACGCTCCCGGCCTAAGACGGTCAATTTTCTGAATGGTTCAAGGAGCCTCGAGTAGACCGCAACAATCTCAATGCATTCAGCATTCCTCTCACCGTGCAGTACCCCGATCCCGACGTTAATTTCCACGCAGGAATTCTCGCGCATGATTGATCTAAAATATGACAAATACGCTCATATATTTTTGCAAACAATCTACAAAGTTGAAATCACGAATGATATGATTGTATCCCGCACAGTGCGTTACCCGTACCTAAATATCTACCCAGAGAAATCAGCTCAGTAAAAGCAATTTTCTGAAAAATTTGGTAATGCGCTCCGGGGGCGCTTCGTGCGGCTACGACAGTGTCCCGCCATGACAGTGCCCCATGCACGACGGCTCTCCCGCCACTCGCGGCCCCCCGAGACAGTACTCCGACTGACGCCCAATTTTCTAATAAGCTCCAGGGGGCCGCAAGCGGAAGGAGCGTCGTCGTGCCGGGACACTGTCATGGCCCGAGTACTAGCGCACGTGTGTGTGTGTTGGGGGGGGGGAGGTAAGGGGGCGCGGTAAAGTGCAGGTGATGCACTTTACCGTAAAGTGCGGGCATTCAACGGTCCGCGTGGATGCTCGAACACATCTCAAAGCGCTTTGAAATGTGTCCGCTTTGAGATGTGTGCGGGCATCCACGCGAACCGTTGGATTCCCGCACTTTACCGTAAAGTGCACCCCGCACTTTACTCCGGGGGCACTGCTCTTGTACAAATAATAACAATAAAATTTAGCATTTTACAATGACACAATCATTTTAAATAATGATTGGGTATTTCTATAAGATGTATACTTGCAATTCATTAAAGTTTGTCTTCAAGTTTAGGCTTCCTTTAGCACATCGGCGGTCGTAAAAGCATGGGTTAAATCGTCATTCGTTAATGATCACCTACAAACTCCATCCGTTTGAACATAAAAGTGGATGAAGTTCCTTAGGTCGGCGTTAACGAATGACAGTTTAACCACCCATATTCACGGCCGCCGCCACTGTGCCAAACATAGCCTTAATAATTTAAATATTCATGAATTTCTGAGCACAATTAAATAAAACTGAATGTTGTGAGTTAAATATTTACTTAATCCTAAAATGGATTATGAAGAAAAGGGTTCCACGGGAATGGCTACATTTGAAGCAGGTCTTATGATAAGAAACCTGGCGGCCATGTCAACATGGCTCCACACAACCTGCGGAAGCATCGGCAATGGCAACTGAGATAATTGGTTTCTCGAGAAATGAAGTACTATCAGGCGCACAGCGAGCTCAACAGAGTTAACAGATCGAGCATGCAAACTTCATCAGAATCCTTTCGAGTATAATTTTAGTGGGTACAAAGTAAGGATAGTCGTGAGACGACCTTCCCCTGTTTATGATGGATGGCGGGAAGAGTTCATTAACAGGCGGCGGTAACGACGGTGAAGGATGAAACACGGGAGGATTGGATAAATTAGTGAAGGATCTAAGAAATGGGATTTAAGATCCCGTTTGTTGAGGAAAGAGGGATGTGGAGGGAATGTAGAAGGTGGGAAGGGATTTAAGATCCAGTTTGTGAGATCGAATTGAATAATTCAATTGCAATGCTTTTATAGGGTTGCTCCGTAGTATTGGCCGGTAGAGGGTCAAACAGAGCAAATAGATCTTTATTTATATACTTTGTTGCAATGCTTTCATGTTTTCTACTCATGTTGTATCTAATGATGATTGTGTGTTGGACTCCTTACCCCATAAGAAATTAGTAATGACTAATTCAATTCCTGTAAAATGAATGTGTTGATCATATATGTGGTCAGAGTGTAGGCATTAATGCTTAACAGTATCGATTTGAAACCCATCATGTGGTCAGAGTGTAGAAACCCATCATGTAATGCCAAGCATTCAGCTTCTTTAATGCTTAACAGTATCGATAAGATTTAAGATCCAGTTTGTTGAGGAAAGAGGGATGTAGAGGGAATGTAGAAGGTGGGAAGGGATTTAAGATCCAGTTTGTGAGATCGAACCCATGACCTTCATGTCATAGGGCCTCAATTTAGCCAAATGGGCCAAACCTCATTGATAATTCTTTTGTCAATTAAAAATTATAATATTAATTCAAAATTGAATTTTTTATGTACAATTATATTTCATCCTCATTTTCTATCTCTTTCTTCCAAAAATAATAATAATAAAGTTTTATATTTCATGACTTCAATTTAAAATGATTGACTATATGTCATTAGTAGATAATTCTTTTCGAGTAGAAAGTTGTTTCTTTTTAATGAAAAATAGAAAATATTAACAAGTTTTTCTTTCCATAAATATGAAAAACATCAATAAGATTTATCTTTTCATTATGCTTGAATTTCTTGGTCTAGAAAGAAGTTGCACAAAGTTCAGTAGTAAGAACCGAGAGGCGCTGAAATTGAGTTCCGCTTTATAAGAGGCCATTACCACGATGGTAGTACACAATGAATCAGGCTTAAGCGTAACAGACTCAGACGACTTCACAAGGAAGAATTCTAGTTGAAGGACTAAATTATGGACCCTCAAACACCCGACATTCCTAATCAACAAGGTGGATACCTATGCGACCAGACTGATTGCACCAAAGGAAAGCCATGATGAGCTAATCAATCTTACATAAGCATTAGTAATAGCACTTACAGCACGCCAGTTAGCCTAGCTCGATGGGTCCTTGGACTTCACTTTCACATTGATACTTTGCGACTCGCTGATTGACTTATGATATTTATTACATATTTCTACTGACTTCAACTACGTATACTTTTTCCCTACGCAAAAATGTGAAATAACAAAAACTAGACTGACAATGTCTTCAAATTAGAAACATATGAAAATGCAAGAGTTAGATGATGTGTTGCTTCTTCTCTTGTACTACATATATATGACATCGTAGTCAAGTTGAGCGCATTGCACATAAAACTTTTCGGTTTTGTCAAACACCCGGAAGGGGGAATCTTACCACATGCCCTGACATTTTGCAGAAGTCGACCTATGCCTCCAGACCATCTATATCATTAAATAGATTAATTTTAATGATAACCAACCTTTCATCCGTGAATAAGAGAAGTGAAATTGTCGGGTTATATGTGAGAAGAGAAACCCCTTGACGTGACCTAGTCTTTTTCGTTCGCTCAAGGTATGAGTCAACATCTCCGATCGAAAGGATAAATAGATAAGAGGTCATGAGGCATCCCTGCCATAACCCGCCCTCGACTAGAAGAGCTACTCCAAACAAACACGATGCTCTCAAAAATTAAGTTGGGAGAATGATCTTTAACCTCGACACTACGATTTTGGCAACCATCATTTTTAAGAATATTACACGAGCTGGTAGGTCGGAAAAGCTTAGTCCTGGAAAGTTGGATGATTTTTAAAAATAAAGGCCACACCAGTCGTCTTCTAATTAATAGATATGATTACAATGGAGGTAAAGGTGACGAATCCACTAACCCATATAAAAGCTATCATGAACCCATCCACACACAATCATCCCCTGTCGTGAAAGCTGAGCAGGTGCCACTCGCAAAACGCGTTATGGGGCATTTTTACGTGAATACACGATCGCAGGTCGAGGTCCACTTTCGCGTATCAAATACACGCTTCTTCTTTCACGAGTGGCACCCCCCCCCCCCCCCCCCCCCCCCCCCTTCCTTCCTCTCTATTCTGCGAAACCCTTTTCGTGGCCGTCAACAAATCGAGCTCGCTGACGGATATCCACACCGGCGACCATCGATCTTCTTCACGCCGCCTCCGATGGAGCTTATTCCTCATGCAGTACGCCGCCGACAGTCCTCTGCTCCCCGATCTCTATAAGGTATCCCTAGTTTTTTTTATCTTCGAACACTCCTCCTCGCCTATACATTTTCAAATCTCCCTTTTTTCGTGGATGCTGACTCTTGGAACTGGATGGACATATGCTTTGAAGTTATCACACACTATTTCAATTTTTAAAAGAATTATGTCGAATATTTTATTAGTAATATTCTTGTTTGGACTTTTTTTTTAGTAATTAAGAGTTGGGCTATTAAAAAATTTTAAAATCACATTTTTATTTGTGTACGATAACAATTTTTTGTTTGCATTTTTTTTACTCCAGCAAGCACAACACCTTTGTTTTCCAAACAGTATAAAATTGTGTCTGCGTTCGTGACAGCATAGAAAAAGCAATTTGTCCAACAGCGCAATTGCATTCGTGACCACAGTTTTCAATCACTGCGTTCATGACCGCCGCCACCGACCACTGTGTTCATGACCGCCACCGCCGCGCCAAACAGATCATTGCGAGGAATGGGGCATTGGACAAAAATAATTTCCTTGCACATTTAAAGTGATATGTAAAATATCTGATATGTAAAAAGAAAGTTACATAGTAAATTGAAAACATTTAAACTGATATTGTTGTGTCATTATGCAATAATGTGTTTAAGATTTTGTACAAATAGTCTCGCACACCTACTCTCGCTCACCCTTGTGCGATAAAAGAATGAGTGACTAAATTACCGCGGGGGGCGGTCATGTCAGGTGACTAATTGCTCATAAGTGTGTGTGTGTATTATCAGCAAGAAGTTGCACATGTACCTGCTCTCTTTTTCGGGTGAAAAATTGTTGGAAAATATCTCTTGATTTGACATAACATATTACATATGTTAAGTGATATAAGTTGCGCCTATGTTTATATAGTAAGACATAGAGTCAATTTGTATGTCGTTGATGATAAGCAGAAGCCCAGATGAAAACTTAAAGAATGCATTAAATGCAGAGAACTTACATAAAAGTAATACACAACGTACATCGAATCAGGTCTCAGCTTACGTCTGCTACTTCTCAGTCAAAGCAAGCTATATTATTCATAGTGTAAAAGCAAAAGAGTGGATAAACGTCAAGTTGAAGTCGAAGTTTAAAGAGTAAGTGTCGACTAAAAGCAGTATTTTAGAATATTTCCTTGAAGTCTTCTCAAACTATAATAAAAGAATTCATATTGAGTTGTTATAGAATTAAGAACAGAAAGCAAATTATTTTAAGAAATAATATGCCTAGAACATTTGCCTTTCTATTAACAGGAAAATTCAATATTTGAAATTATTCGGTCATCTTATTTTGATAATTTTAGAAGTATGGAGAAATAAATTCAATATAAATATATAAATAGAAGGATATGCAAAATATCAGTAGTTCGTCTTCTTCCTCCTCTAATTTATTGTTCTATCTTTCTCTTGGGGACAAACCTTTCGTTTCTCTCATCCTCTAACTCATCTTTAGAAATGTTGTTGAGGCTTTCTGAAGGAAAAGAGAAGTGTTGAGTCAATCCCTTTCTCTGATTAAAGATCAATGGCAGATTGTTTTCAGTCTATATTCACATTGTGCTGAATTCAAGTTTCATTTAAAACCTATTGAAGATTGGATTTCATTGTGAAAAAGTTCAAGAAATCTCTTATCATCTACTCCAAAAGTAATGAGAATCTCTTTCTAAAGGATTCAACGTTTTGGTTCTAAGAGTCTCTTTATCAAAGACTCAGTGGTTTTAAAAATCATCTTACTAAAAGATTCAATGTGTGGTCTTCAAGTCTCCCTATCAAAAGACTCTAGTCATATGCTGAAGAACAATGAACTCCTACTTGTGATAGAAGAGAGAGCAAACACAATTTTAAAGGGAACCTCTATAAATCTTATTTGTCATCCTGATTGCTTTTCTGTTTCTTTATTTTCGTGTTATTCTATTTCTACATTACTGACTCAGATTTGTGATTATTTGTGACGGAATTTTTGAATACTATATTCGTCCCATTTAAAGTAATTAGATTAAAATTCCCGGAGTTCATTCCGTATTTTCACATTTATTTATCTAAAGATGTAAATATTATATATATATAATATTATATAAAGTAAAAGTGTCATTTGGTGCAACATTCATAAGGTTCATTATACCCTCATTCTTTTCACTTAAAGACTACAATTTAGAGAGAGAGAGAGAGAAAGAGAGGGGAGAGGGGAGAGCGGGAGAGAGTGCGCGACGACGACGTAGAGGGAGAGAGAGAAAAAAACAAAAATATTATTTTTAAGTATATAAGTATATTTTTTTACAAAATAAATATTGTAATATTGATGTATATTTTTTTACGATCATTTAGAGTACTCATATGTATATGTTGCAGACACAACCCGCATTGATGCGGGTGCATCCTGCAGACGCATCGAGCTCGGGCGAAGCCCGTGCAAAAATGGGCGAAGCCCGCCTGAATACGGCCTTTCAGCTGCGACAGCATCACGCCGAGGGCTAACAAAGCCCGCAATCACGTACCAGGATCCTCTCCATTTCAAGTGAAATGGATAGTATCCATTTCAAGTGAAATGGATAGTATCCATTTCACGGTCCAGATCTTTTTAAGGCTGATCCGACGGGTTCACTAATCTCATCCTTTTATATTTTTATTTATTCAAAAAATTCTAAATCATTAGATCAATTGAGAATGCATCTAGACCATGAAATGAACCTCTTTAAATTCCATTTAAAGTGACAAATGGAGAGGATCCCGGTCCCGCAATCACGGGCCGGTGTCGTCCCGCTTATGGGGTTAGTATCTATTTGCCTCCATCCGAACTCCTCTTTTACTATAACTGTATCTTCTCTCTCCCGCCCTCTATCTTATGTGAAGGCAAAGGGGTGAAAGGAAACGCCTTCTCCGTCCAGCACATTTTCATGGCTTCTCGCTTCTTTCCTTTACACCCGCTCCTCTCTCCAGCTTCTCACCTCCCTCTTCATTCCTTTTATTCGCTTCCAACTCCAAAGCCCTCTCTTCTCTCTGCGACGAAGCTCCGCTCCTTCGCATCTGCATCTACTTCTACTTTCTACCAGAAGTCTGATGTCGTCGTCACGAGAGAGCAGGGGAAGAACGTCAAGCTTATCAATGCCCTGGTACTCTCGTCCCTTAGTCAGATTATGAGTTTCGCGTTGATTTTTTTTGTTTCTGAATACTCATTGAAACATGACTGAAGCCGTCTGTGGGTTTCCATTGATTTCTATTTTCGATTTCAATTTCCTTTTGATTTTAGCATCGGGTATTCTACCATGGTGTTCTAATCACGCCTCTATGATTTATGAATGGAGAGCTTTGGCCATTGATTATATTTTCACTATTTCGGAACCCTATTTCCCTCTTTTCAGTCTTCGTCCTCTTGGAATGCTTTGGCATAGTTCTTGATCTGTATACAATTTCTTTACCATTTTTCACTCAAAATGGTTCAAATGCTGCGCTACGAAGATTCTGAAAGTATATATTCTCAGTAGAAATAAGGACATGGGTATTTCTACTGCAATTTCTACTTGATTTTCATAATGTATTTCTCAACAGAATTCACATCTTCAATCTGCAGAACTGTAAACAATTATGTGATGATCTTAAAAGTTGCAGAAGGTTTTAAGTTTACTTCTTTTTTTTTACATCAGAATCTTCATGACATGAACATGATGAAGTTGAATCAATTGCATAGAAGGGACGCAATAAATATGTAGTTTACTAATTTGGATGATTGAAATGAAGAAAGATATAATCTTCTTCGTTTATAAATTAAGTTATTTAGAAATATAAAGGTTGAAAACCGATAACGCTTACAGTATTTTAGGCTGCAAAAGGCATGGTTAGAAATAACTTTTAGAGTGTATAGAGCCCCCAGTTGCAGATGATGATAACTTGTATGATCCGTTCCTTCGGTATTCTCATGTTGACTGCACAATCCGTGGTTAATAATTAGCTTGGCGCAGTTATAAAAGTTCATGCAATAAAGTTTACTATATATTATTTTTTCATGTTCTTACACATGCACTTTTTAATTGATCATTAGTTTAAGTACAAATGGTTATTAAGATTCTAATATCTTACTCAAATGTAGGTAAAGTTTAATATTCATTGCCTTGAAGTTCCTCTTGTTGAGCACACACAAGGGCCTGATTTGAATAAGCTTTCATCTCTATTGCAGGGTATGCAGTTGAACTTAAGAACATGTATAGTACCATTTTTACCTTTAGTTTGCAGGGTATGCAGTTGAACTTAAGAATATTTATACTACCATTTTTACCTTTAGTTTTAAGCTTTTCTTTGTCCTTACACCATTATATATCTTGTGTTGTGTTCAGCTATCCCATAATCTTTCCCAGTCTACATCTTTGATATACATGTATATATATACATATGTATACATACATATATATATATAGTTATGGATCATTAGCACTTTCTTGAGAACAAGAAAGTGGATGGTGTAACAGAAAGTGAGTCACGTGTGAGTTGTGGCTTTACGAATTGACACAAATTTTTAATTATGTTTGGAGCATTACAAAATGCTAGTGACTCATATTTGTGTTACATTGCCCCTTTTGTTTTCATCAGAAGTCCACCTTTGATCCAAATCCATTCCTTCATTATGCTCGATGATACTCTTGATGGATCTTCTTGGAACGAATTTTTCAGCCAAATTGGATGCATTTTAGTATGCTTCATATTGCTCTTGCTTCAAAACTGGTTAGTAGAGTAACCTAAGGGTCCGTTTGTTTGGACGGAATTCGACCATAGAATTAGAATTGAAGACCCAATTCCAGTTTCGTTGTTCGTTTCTGCTCGACTTCATGTCCGAAGACTCCTGGATAGAATCTCTATTTTCTTTCTACGAATATACGAATTCAATAAGATAATGCATAAACTACCTGCTCGAATTCACTCCGAATAAAAAGGAAGTGGTAATAAGTTGTAATGAATCAATTCATCCATGTCAAATCCCTTCGAATTCATTCCGAATAAAAAGAAAGTGGTAATAAGTTGTAATGAATCAATTCATTCATGTCAAATCCCTTCATGCTGCATCCCCCCCCCCCCCCCCCCCCCCCCCCCCCCACCCCCCACCCCCCACCCCCACCCCACCCCCCCACACACACACACACACAATTTTTACTGAACGACAGATCCAACGTTATAGCTCATTTGTTGGTAGTTTGGAGGATGACAAACATGACTATTGATTTCAAACTAGCTATTTTTGCATTATTTGCAACTTCATTAATTTTACTAATTAACGTACCAATTGTATTTATTTCTTTTGATGTATGGTCAAGTAACAAAAATGTTGTATTTTTGGTACATCATTATGGGTTGAATTAGTTTTTTTGGTAGCTATCATGAATTCTCTCATCTCTTGAACTTCTTTGGTATTTTCTTGATCCAAAAATGACAATCCTTATAAGAAATTCAAAATGTGCCCAAAATTACATTTTATTTCTCTGAATTAAATAATTAAGAATTTTATCTTAATTGGAATCTAAGTTTACTTACTATCTGCCCTTGCGCAAATATGATATAGACACATATGATATATCAGAATTGGATAGGGGTCCGTTAGTTTGCACGCTTGAAGGGTGGAATTTGAAATGAAATCCATGTAATTCGTGTTGAACTAAATCCATTTTTTTCCGATCTATATAAGAATTGGATAATCTCGGTCGCGGTTCTCACATGCACCAATATATATATGTAAGACGTTCTTCACACAAATAAATGATATTTTCATAGTTTAAATCTTAAATTTGTTTTTTGCGTCCCCGTTAATATTCTTACGACTTGTAGAGTTCAATTTAGTTCGCCATAAATGTTGACTAGAGGGAACCGATGGTAGTGCCGCCTCGCCGAAAAAATAAACATCGTTTCATCATCCTAAAATTTTTAGGGAAGCTTAGTCTCATCGTTTAGAGATTGCACGTGATGACAGTTTGTCGATCTGATCTCCAGATCTCCAGAAAACGTTTTTGAATCACCGCCACACAAAAAATGAAAGTTGTCGGATCATCCTAATTTTTTTAGGGAAGCTTACTCTTATCATTTCAAGATATCGGCGGTGACAGTTTGTCGATCCAAGGGTTAGATCTCCGGTAATCTCGGTTGAACTTTTACTGTCAAAAAATGGATGTCTTCGGATAGTTAACGAATTTTTGAGAAACTTTATTCTCATTGTTTCGAGACATTGGTGGTGACAGTTCATCAATCCGATTTCCCGATTTACTGCACTCTCCGTTGGACCACTATCCTCGGAAGAAAATGAAAATTGTTATAATTTTGGGAGAGCCTATTCTCAACATCCTGAGGTCGTTCATGGTGATGGTTCATTATTCAATTACCGGATCTCCATTAATCACCGTCGAAATTGTAGAATTAATCAATTTCATTTCTACATATGCTCAATTTCATTGTCCAGTCGAATAATATAATTAAAATTTAAACTAATTTCAATTCTTACGGAATTAGAATTGATCTCAAGTCTTGTAATCAATTCAAATTTCATCCAAACGAACGGGTCCTAAGGGTTTTAGCACCCCGAGGTTGCCATGCTTAGTTACGTTAAACTTACCGGGTACCTCTAATTTTAAAGACAATTTTATAATTGTCTAGTTATGGCTTGTTCATCTTGCTGGTTGCTTGTTTTGATGGGATAATTAACACATTTATAGTTTGTTTATCTAGATGTTATGTTTGATTGGATTGTCATAACTTCTCCAGAAGCTGGTTCGGTATTCCTTGAAGCATGGAAGTAAGCATCTCATATGTAGTTTATTACAGTTTTGATTCTATTAATTATATTAGCAGAATTTTACCATAATTGTTTTATTAAATGAATTAATTCATTACAAGCTTTCTCTAGGAACTCATCATTCAGTCATGATAAACCCTATTAAAACTGTGTTTTAAGCATTATGAATCCTTCTTTGCCATACTTGAAGTACTGCATAGAATTTATCATTTTATGAAGAGGTTGACTTTCGAATCTATTTTTAATGATATTCAGTTTGTTAGCTGGATGCTGGTTTTTGATACTTAATGATCCTTCAAGTTATTTTCTTTATTGTGTATCTTTATTTACCTTTGCTCATATTCGACAAATGAATCTTCGTCCAAGTTTTAGTTTGTAGAACGAAGAGTTAAATGACACAATGCATGGTGATTTCTTTCCGACAATTTAATTTAGATATGTATTATTTTTTTAGGAAACATATATATTGTTTTTATGCTTTTGGCATTATAGTCAATTGGATAATGAGGATTTCCTCATCTTTGGGTATTAAATTTTTCTTCTTCTTCTTCTGATTATTTAGCTTTTCTTTAATTTAACTGTTGCATGCATGCTATTTCTTTTATGCTGCATTAATGCTTTTGCCTGGATTCTGATATGTCAAAGTGTGCTTGCAATCTAATCATTGTTTTCTGTAGCTAACTTGCAAATTAGACTGTTGTTTTCAGATTAGTTTAAACTGACATCATTTCAGAACTGCTGGATCTCCCAACGTTCGAATTGGGGTTGTTGGAAGTGGTACAGCAAGCGTCTTCCATGAGGTTTTACAGTCAGGTGACAGACATCTCAATGTTGCATTTTCCCCTTCAAAAGGTATTGCATTCTAAGCTTCTTGATCATGCTACATTTTCTGAATTGATCCTTTTATTTTTGATTATATGAAAACCATGCATCCATAATGTCATAACTTAGTTTTAGTTCCTTTCAGCAACAGGCAAAGTATTAGCATCTGAGCTTCCAAAAGATGGCAGCAACACTTGTAGGGTCCTGTACCCTGCATCTGTGAAGGCTGGCAGTGAAATTGGTACCTTATCATTATTTTGGTAGTGTTTTTGTTTCAGTTTTTAGTATTTTCACAGATAAATTATTATGTCAATGGAGTTAATTTAGTTTCCTGCTTGTTATTTTATTTCTTTGACATGTTTACAGACCGCAAAATATTTTTCCTTTTGCATGCTTCCTTGTAATATAACATACTTATTTTGTCAACAAAAACTAGCTTAAGTGTAAAAATGAAGTTGAACAAATTTTACATCAGTAAACTTGGTTTGACTTCTGTATACTCTCTCTCTTTCTCTCTCTATATATATTATTGGAATAGAAATCTTATTAATTAATTGAAAAAGAAGAGGGACCTCTACTTATAGTCGATGGTATTACA
Source organism: Dactylorhiza incarnata (assembly GCA_033032865.1). Taxonomy (NCBI): domain Eukaryota; kingdom Viridiplantae; phylum Streptophyta; class Magnoliopsida; order Asparagales; family Orchidaceae; genus Dactylorhiza; species Dactylorhiza incarnata. Next base: position 9,610,316 of record JAWHQI010000066.1, read on the forward strand.
TGAAAATAAAATACGTATTAATACTTCCAACACCCCCTTCAGTTGAGCATGTAATATTATTCATACCCAACTTGCTAACAAGATTTACAAATATTTTCGCTCAATCCCTTAGTAAGGACATCTGCAAGTTACCCCTCCGAGTGTATGAAAGGAGTACATATAATTCCTTTAATAATATTGTTGGGCTGCCCTTTGTTGATCTTGTCGAGTACGAGTCATACATAATCCTCGTATTTTTTGGGCTCGGCCCGAGGTCGGAAAACAATGTAGGACCCGTACTTCGGCGAGATGGTCGTGATGATGATGTGCGAGGTTGTACACCCTCCTTTTTGGTCTGTCTAGGGGCTGAAAGAGGTTTAACGCGGAGCTTCGCCGGAGTCGCGAGCTGTGTCGTTATGCAAGAAAGATCTTGACATCTCCCCGGTTCTAGCTTGCGCAGTCGAAGTCCCTGACTCTGTGAGCCCTCACGGGCTTTTCATTGTGCAAGTGTCGACGGTAATAAAACCAAAACAGTTCGACACGCTCCCGGGTCATTCGCGTAGAGGGTGAGCTCAACTGGAGGAGATGGATAGATGATTTATTTGTCGTAACGATGGCACTAGACTGGATAAGATCGACACGCTCCCAGACCATTCGTACAGAGGGAGAGCTCAACCGAAGGAAGTGGAGAGGCGAGTTGTTTGTCGAATCGACGATCCTAGACCGGATAAGATCGACACACTCCCAGGTCATTTGCGCAGAGGGCGAGCTCAACTGGAAGAGGTGGATATGCGAGTTGTTTGTCGCATCGACGGTCCTAGACCAAATAAGATCGACACACTCTCAGGACATTCACACTGAGGACGAGCTCAACTGGAGGAGGTGGATAAACGAGTTACTTGTTACATCGACGGTCCCAAACCGGATAAGATCGGCGCGCTCCCAGGACATTCACGCAGAGGGGGAGATCAACTGGAGGAGATGGATATGCGAGTTGTTTGGCGCATCGACAGTCCTAGACTAGATAAGATCGACATGCTCTTAGGTCATTCGCGCAGAGGGCGAGCTCAACTACAGGAGCTAAATAGCGAGTTGTTTGTCGTATCGATGGTCCTAGACCGGATAAGATCAACACGCTCCCAGGCTCCCAGCCCATTCTCGCAAAGGGCGAGCTCAACTGGAGGAGGTGGATAGACGTGTTTGTCCCATCGACTATCACATACCAGATAAGATCAACACACTGCTGCATGGCCCATGCCAAGGTGGAATATCTGTCGAGCTGAATGTCGCGTCGCGGTTCCAGATCGAACTTAGGATCAACACACTCTTTGTTGTCGCATTTCCGAGGAGCCCCTAACGAGGTGGATTATCTGGCAGCTGAAAGTCACAATCGACGGTATAAGACCCGACTTGGGATCAATACACTCCCGACGGCCGCATGCCCGCGGGGTCCTCGGCGAGGTGGCTATCTAACGAGCTGAAAGTTGCGTTGACGGTACAAGATCGGACATAGGATCAACACACTCCCAACGGTCGCATGTCCGCAGAGCCCCTGGCAAGGTGGATTATCTGGTGTGCTGAAAATCGCATCGACGGTATAAGACCGGACATAGAATCAACATAGTCCCGACTGCTGCATGTTCGCATGGCCTCTGGTGAGGTGGATTTAGGCGAGTTGAATATCGCGTCTCGGTCTCAGACCGAACTTTGGATCAACACACTCTCGGCTTCCGCATGTCCGCGGGGGCCTGGCGAGGTGGATTCAAGCTAGTTGAAAGCGCATCGACGGGGCAAGACCGAACATAGAATCAACACACTCCCGGCAGCCGCATGTTCGCGGGGCCCCTGACAATGTGGATTATCTGGCGAGCTGAAAGTCACGTCGACGGTAAAAGATCGGACATAGGATCAACACACTCCCGTTTGGCGCATGTCCACGGGGCCTCTGGCGAGGTGGATTCAGGCGAGTTGAATGTTGCGTCACAGTTCCAGACCGAACTTATAATCAACACATTCACGACTTTCGCATGTCAGTGGGACCCCTGACGAGGTGGATTCAGGTGAGTTGAAAGTCGCATCAACGGTCCCAGACCCGACTTAGGATCAACACACTCCCGACTGTTGCATGTCTGCGGGGCCCTGATAAGGTGGATTCAGACAAGTTGAAAGTCGCGTCAACGGTACCGGATTGGACTTAGGATCAAAACACTTTCGGACGCCGCATGTCTGCGGGGCCCCTAGCGAGGTGGATTCAAGCGAGTTGAAAGTCACGTCAACAGTCTCAGTCCGGACTTAGGATCAACACACTCCCATCTTTCGCATATCCACGAGGCTCCTTGTGAGGTGGATTTAGGCGAGCTGAATGTCGCTTCGCGGTCCCAGACCGAACTTAGGATCAACACACTCCTGACTGCCGCATGTTTGCGGGGCCCCTCGCAAGGTGGATTCAGGCGAGTTGAAAGTCACATCAACGGTACAAGATCAGACATTAGGATCAGCAAACTCTCGAATACCGCATGCCCGTGGGGCCCCTGACGAAGTGAATTATCTAGCAAGCTGAAAGTTGCTTCGACGGTACAAGACTGGACATAGGATCAACACACTCTCGACTACCGTATGTTCGCGAGATGGATTATTTGGTGAGCTGAAATTCGAGTCGACGGTACTAGACAACACATTAGATCAACACATTCCCGTCTGCCGCATGTCCACGGGGCCTCTCGCGAGATGAATTCAGGTGAGTTGAATGTCACGTCGCGGTCCCAGATGGTGCTTAGGATCAATACAATCCCGACAGCCGCTTGTCCGCGGGGCCTCTGGCGAGGTGGATTCATGCGAGTTGAAAGTCGCATCAATGGTCCCAGACCCTACTTATGATTAATAACACTCTCGACTCGCGTATGTCCGTGGGGCCCCTGACAAGGTGGATTCAAGCGAGTTGAAAGTCGCGTTAACCTTCCCAGACCGGATTTAGGATCAACACACTCCTGGATACCGCATGTCCGTATGACCCCTGACGAGATGGATTCAGGCGAGTTGAAAGTCGCATCAACAGTCCCAGACCGGTCTTAGGCTCAACACACTCCCGACTTCCGCATGTTCGCATGGCACCTGGCGAGTTGGATTCAGATGAGTCGAAAGTCCAGTGATCGACTTTCAACTGGGAGTGTGTTGATCCTAAGTTGGATTCAGGCGAGTTGGATTCAGACCGAACTTAGGATCGACACATTCCCAGCTGCTGCATGTCTGCGGGGCCCTTGGCGAGGTGGATTTAGGAGAGTTGAATGTTGCATCGCGATCCCAGACCGAACTTAGGATCAACACACTCCCGGTTGCCGCATGTTCGTGGCTCCCCTAGCGAGGTGGATTATCTGGTGACTGGCGAGTTGAAAGTGGCGTCGGCGGTTCAAGACCGGACATAAGTTCAACACGCTTTCGGTTGTCGCATGCCCGCGGAGCCTCTGGTGAGGTGGATTCAGGCGAGTTGAATGTCGCGTCACGGTTCCAGACCGAACTTAGGATCAACACACTCTCGACTGTCGCATATCCGCGGGGGACCTGTTTAGGTGGATTTAGGCAAGCTGAAAGTCGTATCAACGGTCTCAGACTGGACTTAGGATCAACACACTCCCGACTGGCGTATGTCCGCGGGGCCCCTGGTAAGGTGGTCAAGCGAGTTGAAATCGCGTCAATTCCCATACCGGACTTAGGATAAGCACACTCCTCGCTACCACATGTCTGCGGGGCCCCTAGCGAGGTGGATTCAGACGAGTTGAAAGTCGCATCAACGGTCCCAGACAAGACTAAAGATCAACACCCTCCTGGCTGTCGCATATCCGTAGGGCCCCTGGCGAGGTGGATTCAGGCGAGCTGAAGGTCACATCAACGGTCCCAGACCGGATTTAGGATCAACGCACTCCCGATTGCCGCATGTCCGCGAGGCTCCTGACGAGGTGAATTCAAGCGAGTTAAAAGTCGCGTCAACGATTCTAGTCTGGCTTTAGGATCAACACACTCCCGACTGCCGCATGTCCACATGGCCCCTAGCTAGGTGGATTATCTGGCGAGATGAAAGTTGCGTCAACATTCCCAAACCGGACTTATGATCAACACACTACCGACTGTCGCATGTCCATGGGGCCCCTGACAAGGTGGATTCAAGCGAGTTGAACGTCGCGCGAGCTGTACGCGAGATGTTTCCTGTTAGTCATATTTGAAATTTAGGCGACTTCAACTCGACAGAGCTCTCTAGGAGGTTCTCCTCGTCCCGTTTTTCGGCGGGCCATCAATGCTCAGATAGACACGAGCATCTGAGGGGTAGGCAATTAACGTGCAAGGGAAGAGCTGATCACGACTATCAGTGTCGAGGCTTGGATTTAGAGACATGCACCCCGGGATGTCGGTTATTCGCATCGTCGAACGGTTGTAAAGAGAGTGATGGAAGGGTCTGCAACCCTAGGAGAGACTCTGAAGGAGAACTCACTCTTCGGAAACGTCATTGCTATCATGCAGAGATAGACAACCAAAGTGCAAAGGGGGAGCTGATCTCAGCCGTCAATGCAGAGGCTTAGATTTAGAGTCATGTCGTCCGGCGGTTCAATCGATGTCCCGTGGAATAGGGAGGTGTCCACTTGCTGTTCTTTTTTGTTGAGGGAGGTCAACGGGCATGATCGAAAAACTCGTTAAGGTTAGTAAAATCAAAATGAGCATTCAAGTAATGTTCGAGGTTCATATTACAAAGTAATTACCTTAGGTGTCACAAGAGCGAGGTCTCCTGGGTAATACCTTTTCAGATCGTCGCTCAACGCGTTCCTGTAAATGCTACCTTGAGCAGCACCCTGATATTTTGTAATCTTTGCGAATACTAGGCATACTTTCGCGAGCTTTGATTGAAACTTACTAAATAGGAACCCGCCAATAAGAACCCGACGTATGACTCATTGCATATAAAGCTAAATCTGATATCGATGGGATAGATGATCATGTGCTCTTGCGAGAACGATGAGCATAGAGAGTAGCAAAAATTTTAAATATCCCGAAAGAGAATTGTTCGCCGATGAAAGTGGTACGTGAGTTGGGTTTAGAACGTCGACAGACAGTTCGGTTCCTATCTACCATTGGTGTGAAAGTGAGAACTGCGAGGAGCCAACCCTAGTACGAGAGGACTGGGTTGGACCAACCTATGGTGTACCGGTTGTTATGCCAATAGCAGCGTCAGGCAGCTAAGTTGGTATGGAACTAGATGTTACGATATCATGCGCCAATGAATTTATGAATGAGAGTTCCCCGAATGAGAACTCATCGAATATGAACTTGTCAGATAAGTGTGTTGAAAACCAATTTGTCCCTGCTGAGAAACCCAATATAGTTTTACTGAATAAGAGTATAGAACCTGCATAGTAAGAGCTTGCATATGTCATATGCAATGAGTACTTGAAGTACTCGAGTATTTTACCAAAACAACCTCTGAGAGCGAGGAGCTGGATAATAATAAACATTTTATGAAAATGAGAAGTCTATATAATAAAAAGTGTTAATTAGGGCTGAGAATATTGTAATGTTCAATAGAAAGGTACCCATTATATAGAGGAGAATACATCGTAACGGTACGTAACGTCGACGGAATACGTGAATACGTTCTAACACTCCCCCTCAAGTTGGGCATGTTATATTTCTCATACCCAACTTGTCGATACAAATACAAAAATTATTTCCCTCAAGACTCTTAGTTAAGATATTAGCTAATTGTCCCTCTGAGGGAACAGAAGGAATGCAGATAATCTTCTTCTCGATTTTCTCCTTAATGAAGTGTTTGTCCACCTCGATATGCTTGGTGCAGTCTTGCTGAACGGGGTTGTTGGCAATGCTGATTGCAATCTTGTTATCACAGTACAATCAGATAAGACTAGACTCATTTAAACCCAGGTCACACATCAAAGAGCGTATCCATAATCCTTCACATATGTCATGAGTCATAGCTCTAAATTCAGCTCCTGCGCTGGACCTTGAGATGACATTGTTTTTTACTTCTTCAAGTGACTAAGTTCCCACCAACAAATGAGCAATACCCGAATGTGGATCGCCTGTCTCCAGCAGAACCAGCCCAATCAGCATCAGTAAAAACTTCAATCTTCAAATCTGTATTAGGAGTGAACAGGATCCCCCTTCCTGGTGAAGTCTTCAAATACCTCAAGATTCGGTGAACAACATCCAAATGTCTCGTCTTTGGGGAATGCATATATTGGCTAACGACTCCAACAACATAAGCTATGTCGGGACGAGTATGAGATAGATAGATTAATCTTCCAACAAGGCGTTGATAGCCAGCCACGTCTTCAATAGGGTCACCATCATCTTTTCCAAGATTATGATTCACCTCCATAGGTGTATCAGCAGGTCTACAACTACTCTTACCAGATTGTTCCAGCAAATTAAGGGTGTATTTTCTCTGGGAGATGAAGCCGTTTAGATCTTGCTACCTCAATTCCCAAAAAATACTTAAGTTTCCCCAGATCTTTTACTTCAAACTTTCTTGCCAAATTCAACTTCAAAGCTTTGATTTCTTCAATATGACGATGTCATCAACATAAACAATGAGAGCAGTTAACAGATTTGTTCTCCGTTTAATAAACAAAGTATGATCAACGTGACTTTGTTTGTATCCAAGAGAAATCATGACTTCGTGGAACCGACCAAACCAAGCCTTCGGAGATTGCTTCAAGCCGTAAATTGCCTTTTTTAACCGGCACACTTTCCCTTCAGATCCGGAAGGGGAAAAACCTGGAGGGAGAGACATATATACCTCTTCATCTAAGTTCCCATGAAGGAAAGCATTCTTCACGTCCAATTGGATAAGGTCCTAACCTTTGCACGCAGCACATGATAACAAAACTCGTATAAAGTTCATTTTTGCGACGAAGGCAAATGTGTCTTGATAATCAATCCCCAAAGTTTGAGTATACCCCCTTGCCACCAACCTTGCTTTGAATCGTTCAACCAAACCTTCAGAGTTCTGCTTCACGGTGAACACCCACTTACAACCGACGACCTTCTTTCCATACGGAAGATGAGTTAGGTCCCATGTACAATTCTTTTCCAACGCATTCATTTCTTCAATCATAGCCTCTTTCCACTGTTGATGCCCAAGAGCCTCCTGCCATGTGGACGGAATGGAGACAGAGGCAAGAGAGGAGACAAAAGCTTTGTAGGAAGAAGTTAGAGCCTCATAGGAAACATAATGAGATAGTAGATGTTGGGTGCAAGATCTGATACCTTTTCGAAGGGCAATGGGAGGTTCAGAAGAATTCGTTAACAAAGCTGACATTGGCGCTGGTGGCGTGGGATGAGCTTGTGTGTTAGCTCTACCCCGTCTGGTGTACACCTGTAACTCTTGTTCTTTATAAGGAGGCTCCCCCTGATTGAGAATCTCATCAGTAGGTAAAGAATATGAAGGAGGAATTGGTAAAGAATATGAAGTAGGAATTGGTAAGGGTAAAATAGGTGAGCTCACTTCATCCGTATGTGTGGGCTCCCCCTGAAGTGAAGGCACATAATAAGGTTCAGATTCACCAAATGTGATATCCGTCGTGACAAAAATTCGTTTAGTCGGGGGATGATAACATTTATACCCCTTCTGAGTGGGTGAATAGCCAATGAACACACATCCAAGGGCCCGAGGGTTAAGCTTGGACCTGCCCAGAGAGTGTATGTGAGAGAAGCAAACATAACCAAAAGTTTTTGGTGGTAGAAAGGTCGGTGTGACCTCTAAGGTAGTAAAGGGGGTTTGAAAGCCCCGAACTGAAGAGGGCATGCGATTAATGAGATAGGCAGCCGTGAGAACAACATCGCCCCAGTAGTATTTTAGGAGGTTCATAGTGAAGAGTAAGCAGCGAGACACCTCTAAGAGGTGACGGTTCTTTCGTTCAGCAACTTCGTTTTGAGATGGAGAGTGAACACACGAGGTTTGAGGAAGAATGTCATGAGTAGCAAGATAGTCCTCCAAGGGAGCGTTGACATACTCCCGACCATTATCACTACGAAGGATTTTAATAGTGGCAGAAAATTGAGTAGAGACCATGGTAAGAAATTTTTGGAAAATAGAAAACACCTCATTTTTATTTTTTATTAGATAAACCCAAGTTGTGCGGGAAAAACAATCAATAAATGTAATAAACCAAAAACATCCAGAAATAGAGGCAACGAGGCAAGACCCCTACACATCAGTATGAATAATATGAAAAGGAGTTGTACTAGGTAATGAAACATGATGAACATGAATTCGATGGTTTTTGGCAACAACACAGATGTCACAAACAAAATGTTTAAAACATGATGGAGAAATAACATGAAATAAACGTTGCATGGTCGCAACAGAAGAGTGTCCAAGTCGACGATGCCAAGTGAGCAAGGTTGAGGTCTGCGAAGAGTGGAGAGCTTGCGGAGAGTAGACCCGTAAGAGGAGTCAAACACATACAAGCCATCCTTCATGCTACCAGAGTCAATCACCTGCCCCGTCTTCAGAACCTGAAAGACACAATGAGAAGGAAAAAAAGTAACTGAGCATTGAGGAGAATTAGTCAAATGACTAACAGAAAATAGACCACGGGTGAACTTTGGAACATGAAGAACAGAGGATAAAGTGAGAGAAGAACAAGGAATGAATCCTTTCTAAGCAATGGAAGAAAAGGAACCATCAACAATGCTCACTTTATCTCTGCCAGAAAGAGGGGAATAAGATACAAAACCTGAAGCAGAACCAGTCATGTGATCGGTGGCGCCAGAATCGATAATCCACTGAGTAGGACCAGTAGAAGCAGAGTTGGCACTGGAAGTACCTGTGTGGGCAAGGGCAAATGATGGCATAGGGGCATCTGTAGGCTCAGTAGTAAGACCGTTCATCAAACGACAGAGAGCTTGCATCTCTTTAGCAGAGAAGGAGGACGACTGAGATGAACCACCATCAGAAGTCTCGGTCAGATGAGCGGAGTGAGGAGGCCGACCAGGAGTCCTTCCACGATCGCGACCACCACGAGAAGTCGATCCACCTCTAGGAGGAGGAAATCCATGGAGGCTATAACAAGTATCCCGAGTATGACGAGTGATGTAAACTAAAAACCTAGGGCTGTAGTTTTGGAATAAAAATATTGTGATCTTTTAAAACAAATGCAGCGCGATAGAACTTTGCGGGCTATTTTAACGACTAAAACAACCTAGGCGTTGTAAACGGGCGTAAGGCTACCACAAGAGCATAATAACATCATGAATCACAATCCCACAGGCACAGAAATCAAGGTGGCTGACAATCACGTGTATATATTTGACGGTAATTAAGAAATAAGACTAGTAGGGCAAGCTCCAACAATTAACTATTCACTAAACTTTGCACATGAAAATTAACTAAGGTTTGAGGGAGAGTGATGAAGAGGTATACCACGAGGAAGAGTAGCCGAGGCGAACAAGTCCCCTGCAGAAATGTGGAAGATCTGATCCCGGGCTTGCAGGAGGCGCAGGGAGGCGGATGTGGAAGGATCTAGGGCTGGCAGGAGATGGACGAAGGGCTGACGATGTCGATGCAGGAAACGACGATGTTGGCGCAGGATGAGCAGGTGGACGACGTCGGCGGCTGGCGAGGCAGATGACAGGGCGTCGGAGCAGGAGTGATAGCTGGCAGGGCACGGGAGAGCTTGATCGGTACTGGAATGTCCGTCGGGGAAGACTGACGGCCGAAGGTGCAGGGACTTCAGGATGACGCCGTCGAACGGGAATCCCGCAGGCAGGGGGAGCGAGAGACTGAGGAGGTGCGGGCGGGTGCGTCAGCGCCAACGGCTGGAGGGGGAGGAGGCAGTGGCGTCGAGTGAGGGCAGAGTGCGAGCAGCGGCGCTGGATGGGCTGAACCGATCGAAACAAAAGTTTCGTTCAATTCATTTTCCAGCCACTGAATAGAAGGGGGAGGGTTTTCTTATATAGCATGGGTTAGGGTTTGGGATTTTGATATTGGCAGACTTTAATACCTAGGATTTTAATACATAGGATATTAATAACGGCAGATATTCCAAACGAAAGTGAGGTGAATTTCTTTGCGGGGTCGGCTATAGGCAAATGAGACATTTTAATAAGTGAATAGTTAATTAGTGCAAGCTTGCCCTAAGTTATTCTATCCCCTAAAATACCGGACCTATGCATTTAGGGTCTCGTTGACCGGTCACACCAACGAGCCAAAAGAAAAGATGCGCGAACAACATGCGCGATACAAATTAACATCCAAGCGCTTATAACACGCGCAATACAACTCGACGCTACATTATAATTCAAAAATGCGCGAAGACATGCGCTACGAAAATAAACGACACGTGCAAGAAAATAATAAAAGGACGCGATGCAGATTGCACCAATTCTCCCGGGGTTGAAAAGAGCTCGTCCCCGACGAGACTCGATGTAACCTGCAAGTAGAAAGTCCAAATGTCGATCGGAGAACACGCTGCATGACTGTCCAGCAGATGTCGCCGCTGCGACCCGAAACCTGGAAGTACCCTCTCATCCCCCAAAACTCGCAATCCATTAGTCAAAATTTCATGCCAAATATTTAGATAAACAGTAATTATTAGAGCTTTCAGAGGGTGACAGGGGCAGTGTGTGGGGCAAACATAAGGCAGGGGAAAAAACAGAAAACAAGAGCAAGGTAGAAAGTAAAGCAGGAAGCAAGCGTGATCAACCTGTGGGATCAGTAATTCATAACGCGACATACGCTCGCTCGATAGACACCTACGAACGTCCGCTAGACCAGGATCGTCTATCGTCATGACTTCACCTGTCAAGGTCCCACTCGAGGCACAAAATTTTAAATAAATCCCAACTTTATCGTGTGAAATTTTCCATAAAAAACCCTTGAAACGGGTGTCCCGATGAGGATAAAAACATCTAAGTATCGTCTTGGTTCCCTCAAGACTACTAAACCTAGAAGTGTCAGAACTCAAATGGTAGTGATGTGGGGACTCAACATGCTCGCCTACAACCAAAGGAAAGTGACATGAATAAAAGACGTGCTCACCAAAAATAAAATCAATATAGGGTGATGATTCGAGTGTCACTAACGGGTGGCCACCAAGCACAATGTATGTGGCCTCAACGGTTTGTGGCGGCAGTGGGCTAAGAAACTCAGGACATAAGATGAACGAGTCTATGTCACCCATGATGAGGGCCTCATCACTAACCAACTCTTCTGGGAGAAGAGAGAGCGATGATGTGTCATCCGAGGTGCGTGAAACATCACTAATAAGTCCCTCTCCCTGGAGCGGGGCCTCAGGGAACAACTCGACGACTGAAGGATGTGAGTCAGTGGGGGCAGGTGGACACACCATGTCAATCGGGAGGAAGGAATGAGGAGGGAAAAACTCATCTTCCTGGAGCAGGGGCTCGGGAAAAGCCTCCTCGATCGAAGGGGGTGCTGAAGCGGAAACAGGTGGAGACACGACTTCAGTCGGGGTGATAAAGATAGGAGGAAGCTTTTCTTCCTGGAGCAGGGGCTCAGGAAGAAACTCCTCGACTGTGGGGGTGGGTGGGACCAAAGTGCTCGTGGGAGAAACATCGAACCTATAAAGATGACTATGAAGATTCTGAAGCCCGGGTGCCACTAGTTGATATGTAGTTGGGAGATAACTAGGAAGGACATGTCGTTTGTGCATTCTCGTTTCGAGGTGGTGTACATCATCGCACAGACCAACCGGACTCTGCGTGTAAGCTGCAACGACTGTGTCGACCGACTTTGTCAGTTCACGCATACGAATGGCTAAGTCGCCTAAGGTGGCTTCTACTCGATCTAAGCGAATCTCCATTTTTTTCTTTTAAATGCAAAATACTAACTAAAATATTTTGGAAACGAACGGCGCTCGGCTATCCCACGATAGGAGTGAGATATCACAGCAGCCACACCAAATTGATGTAAACTAAAAACCTAGGGCTGTAGTTTTGGAATAAAATATTGTGATCTTTTAAAACAAATGCGGCGCGATAGAACTTTACGGACTATTTTAACGACTAAAACAACCTAGGCGTTGTAAACGGGCGTAAGGCTACCACACGAGCGTAATAACATCATGAATCACAATCCCACAAGCACAGAAATCAAGGTGGCTGACAATCACGTGTATATATTTGACGGTAATTAAGAAATAAGACTAGTAGGGCAAGCTCCAACAATTAACTATTCACTAAACTTTGCACATGAAAATTAACTAAGGTTTGAGGGAGAGTGATGAAGAGGTATACCACGAGGAAGAGTAGCCGAGGCGAACAAGTCCCCTGCAGAAATGTGGAAGATCTGATCCCGGGCTTGCAGGAGGCGCAGGGAGGCGGAGGTGGAAGGATCTAGGGCTTGCAGGAGATGGACGAAGGGCTGACGATGTCGATGCAGGAAACGACGATGTTGGCGCAGGATGAGCAAGTGGACGACGTCGGCGGCTGGCGAGGTAGATGACAGGGCGTCGGAGCAGGGGTGATAGCTGGCAGGGCACGGGAGAGCTTGATCGGTACTGGAATGTCCGTCGGGGAAGACTGACGGCCGAAGGTGCAGGGACGTCAGGATGACGCCGTCGAACGGGAATCCCGCAGGCAGGGGGAACGAGAGACTGAGGAGGTGCGGACGGGTGCGTCAGCGCCAACGGCTGGAGGGGGAGGAGGCAGTGGCGTCGAGTGAGGGCAGAGTGCGAGCACCGGCGCTGGATGGGCTGAACCGATCGAAACAAAAGTTTCGTTCAATTCATTTTCCAGCCACTGAATAGGAGGGGGAGGGTTTTCTTATATAGCATGGGTTAGGGTTTGGGATTTTGATATTGGCAGACTTTAATACCTAGGATTTTAATACATAGGATATTAATAACGGCAGATATTCCAAACGAAAGTGAGGTGAATTTCTGGGCGGGGTTGGCTATAGGCAAATGAGACATTTTAATAAGTGAGTAGTTAATTAGTACAAGCTTGCCCTAAGCTAATCTATCCCCTAAAATACCGGACCTATGCATTTAGGGTCTCGTTGGCCGGTCACACCAACGAGCCAAAAGAAAAGATGCGCGAACAACATGCGCGATACAAATTAACATTCAAGCGCTTATAACACGCGCAATACAACTCGACGCTACATAATAATTCAAAAATGCGCGAAGACATGCGCTACGAAAATAAACGACACGTGCAAGAAAATAATAAAAGGACGCGATGCGGATTGCACCAACGAGGCTTGCCACAATAGTCACATGTGAGATGATCCCTGTCTGTCGGCTTGCCACAACGAGGCTTGCCACAATAGGCTTGAAATCACGAGAAGCACGACTGCCATAATTGGGCTGATGAGCCACCAAAGCAGATCCCTCCAGAATGCTGGATGTGTTCCAGGATTGACGTCGATCAAACTCTTGTTGAACAATATTGTAAACCTCGGGAAGGGAGGGAATAGGAACACGCCCCAAGATCTTGACAGTAATCTGATCAAAATCTCTATGCAATCCATGTAGAAACTCAAATACACGATTTCGATCCTCGCGGTTCTTCAGCAAGAGTGCATCAGCATTGCACACCATAACGAGAGAGTCAAAATGATCGTACTCCTGATAGAGCTGGGTAAACTCAAGGTAATAGGCAGAAGGAGAACGATCCCCCTGACAGAGATTCCTAATCTTGCGGCGAAGCTGAAAGATTTGGGGCGCATTCCCCTTGCGTGAATAGGTAGACTCAACACACTTCCATATCTCTGCAGCAGTATCCAGGAAAAGATAATTCTGCGCAATCGATTCCTGCATGGAGTTGATGAGCCATGACATGACAAAGGAGTTTTCTGACTCCCATTTAGGCCAAGTAGTAGAAGTCGTTGCAGGAGCAGTGGTGGTGCCGGTGACGTAGCCAAAGAGATATCGACTCTTTAAGGCAAGGGTAATGGAGTGGGACCAAGCCAAATAGTTGGTGTCATCAAGGCGGATTGTGGTAAGCTGAGAATAGATGTGATCTTGACCAACCCGGGTAGATCCAGCGGGGGTCGTGGAGGTAGTGGAATCATTAATGTCCGACATGAGGACGAGAAAAACAACAACCAAACTGCCTAGAAGATTGAATGAAGTGGAGAGGAACACCCCGTCAATGAGGAGAGATGGGGACAATAAAAACAACAACCAAACCGCCTAGAAGATTGAATGAAGTGGAGAGGAACACCCCGTCAATGAGGAGAAGGGGAACGAGCATCAATGGAGGGTTAGGAGACATTCTCCGTGTGGACAAATGAAACCCTAGATCAAAGATTGGGAGACATCCAACCGTTGGAATCATACAAAACTTGAGAGAGAGGATCCGAATAGCGCCGATCGGTCGCCTACTGCGTCGAGCGCCGATCGGCCGCCTACTGCGTCGAGTGCCGATCGGCCGCCTACTGCGTCGAGCGCCGATCGGCGCTACAGAAGGGGGGTCGAGCGGATGTGGAAGCGGTATATATATATATATATAGAGAGAGAGAGAGAGAGAGAGTTGGGAGGGGAGGCCGAGCGGAGGCGGACGCCGCACGCGAGCGGAAGCCGAGCGGGAGACGGAATTAGTCGCACGGGAGCGGAACCCGCTCTGATACCATGTTAATTAGGGCTGAAAATATTGTACTGTTCAATAGAAGGGTCCCCATTATATAGGGGAGAATACATCGTAACGGTACGTAACGACGACAGAACACGTGAATACGTTCTAACAAAAAGTGTCTTGAAACTCCTGAATTAGAGTCATTTTTAATAAGGAATTCAGTAATAAGTACTCGTGGAACACAAGCTCCTGAATCAGAACCTCACGAGTGAAAATGCGGAATTGAGACTTGGAATATTTGCTGATGATGAGAAGACATCGCGAGTACAAACTCGCAGAATTCATGCGGAATATATCCTGATGAAGTGAACACCTAGCGAGTATGGACTCACAGAATATACCCTGCTTAGGAGAAGATCTTACAAGTATGGACTCGCAAAATACATGATGATGAAAAGAAAAACTCGTGAGTATGGACTTGTGGAATATAGGGTTCCTCCACAAAGACTAGATTGTTGTGAGAATCCTTCAATGACGGTCATCATCGTAATGAACTCACCATGACTAACCTCCGCTCCAGTCACCTGTTCCGGCGGTCCCTCTAGATTCATTACTTCAGACGACCACCCCTCTGTCGGCGCCTCCACTCCCATTCAGCAAGGTTTTCTGTCGCCCTCGACCGCCCACCGAGCACACTTGCTCCAATTCCACATATTATACCTGACAGTCTTCCCTCAGCAAGTGCGTCCGCCACGCCAGATCCCTGCAGTTCGTTGTGACATGTGAGCACGACGACAGCTTGTTGCTCGATGCAGCCTCCAGTACCGCGACACATTACAAGGATATTTTCTGGCGCGAATTCAAGGAGTCAAATGATCTACTCATTCGAGACTCGTTCGAGCTTGAGGGCAAGCTCGATTTGAAGGATGTGTGAGATGTTATGGTCTCACACGACCACTTATCTATGTCGTTAATTAGAGTCATCGTGTGTTCATGTTAAACGTCTTTTATTAATCGCGTTGATGTAGGAGTCCTTAATGCCTTTTATTGTTTCTTGCTTTAGGGTTATTCACGCTTATGCTATTTTATAATATTATAAATAGACTCCTTGGATCATGTAAGAGGATATCAAATGAATAAAATTACAAAAGTTCTATTTCTTTCTCTAGTTCTTTTCTCCTCATCCCATTTCTAGGGTTATGGTTGAGCAAGGTTCCCCTTCTTTCTCTCCCTTCGCCGATTGAGCTCGGCTCTCATTGTATCTCCGCCTCCACCACCACTTCCGACGACGTTACATGCTAGGTCCATAACAAATGCATCCATAACAGACCCTAAAAATTCTTGAGAATCCTTCGCCTAAGGTGATAATCGGGACATACCCTAAGATCAGGTCTCAAGCTACCCTGAAATGCCATCATAGCTAACAGATCTCTATGCTTTATCTTCTTCTTAACATCAAATATTTTCTGGAAGATTAACATCAACTCTTCATTTAATTTTCAAAATTACGCAAGTAATCAATGAGATTTATTCCCCATATTGCATCCATCGACGACCTTTGAAACATCAAACACCTGACTAACATTGCTTTTCCCTAGATAGAATATCTCAAGATGATATCAAACTTGATTTAATTTCATACAATGTGAAACTAAGTCTGAAATCCTCAGTTCCATGTTATCCCCCTCCCAAAAAGAAATCACCAGATTGGCATACCTCAATATTAATCTATATCCTCCAGAATTGATTCATCTGATACCAACTTGCCCCTTATTCTTGATATATTGAGCCAAGGCATGTGCTTCATTGGCATCTATAATATTTTTAACTGGTATAGTTATCTTCTGTGTTCTTTTATGTTCTCATTACCTTTTAATATATTTAACTCTTTGGGTGTAGCAGTATTCGTTCATGTCAATATGCACAAAAACTTCTTAACATCATCTACAGCTGAGTTATACATAGCAGTCTAATCCTACTCTTATGTTATGTTTCTTTTGAACTATGTTGACATTTTCAGAGGAAGGCCTTTCTGATAGAGGATTTGACGTCACCCGGTTGAATACTTATAACACTGTAAGACCTTAAGTCTTAGCGATTATGTTGACTATCTCATTATTTACTTAAATATTATCAGTCATAATAATGCGATTTATATTGTAATAAATGATTAAGAAATTTGCATAAAACTATGTGGTTTACCATCTTATAAAAGACTGACCATTTTTCCAAGGTTTGTTGACAAGTTCTTATAGTTTCCACGTTTTATTACTACAAAAACTTGTCCTTGTAATTATAATGTTTTTGATGTTTGTTGACAAGTTAAGTTAGCTCGGACAATGGCACTCCAAAAGGAAAGCAGCAGTTATAAAGCTCATCAATCCAGAGCTAGAGAGAGCTTCCCGTTAAGATGAGGATAGGTATTTGGAGATGTTCAGTTAGGTTTAGTTATGATTAGATAATTTAATTTTAATTGTCCTTATATTCATAAAGGCTGAAAGTTGGGGACACTTGATCACCAAACTATAAGATGTTTCCTTGTTGATTTTTCAGAAAAAAAAAGATTTCTAATCAGTAATCACTTACTTTTACCTAGCATATAAGGAGAACTGCCCGGGAATTAGCTTAGTTGATACTAAAGTAATCTATTTAATAGCATGTGAAGTTGTTTAATTATTGCTGCAAGCCTCTATTTCTGGGTGTTCATGTTTTTTAAAATTGGGTTTACATAAATTTGATATGCTTCATTTAGTAGGTAAGGTGATCCGGGAGGAATGTGGTGACGTAGTACAATTGTACCCTAAAAAAACTCTAACGAACAAGTGTTAGTGTGTGTCATGGGAATCTAAAATGATGAGATCTACAAACAATTATTCAACGAATAATTATTGTAAGTGCTGAAATTAGTGAAAGTAATCACAAACAATCACAACTGAAATTAGAACAATAGATAAACAAATAATTTTAGGATGAATAAGGACTCAGAGTGCTTCAATTAAATTTTAAGCAGATAAACTACACAAATAGTATGAATCATGGGAAAATAAGCACAAAATACTACAACAACAACAACAACAACAACAACAACAACAGCAGAACCCATATAGTCCCCAATCATTGGGGGTATGGGCGGGGGAAGATTGGAAACATACCTAACCTTTGGCTCTATGCACAAAGTGGAAGCACAAAATACTATTCATAATTTTATGTTTGTTCACAAATTGAACAACAATGTGTAAAATTGACTTTAAATATGAACTCACAAATGAACTAGTTACTGATTTCTGGGTTGGGACAGCAACCTTTCAGTTTTCGCAGTGGCTTCAGAGATGGTGGGGGGTCTTGGCCTCTTGGGGGAAGAAGATGGGTGTTGGATTACTGGATTGGTGGGAAGGTTGATGAGGCTGCTGGATAGGGAAATCTGATGTTTGACCAGGTTTTGATGAAGGTGGAGTGCTGACTGTGGGATTTCAGGTTGCTGGAAGGGCCGAAAATAGATGTTCCTGCCTTTGGCAGTTACTGGAGCATGGGAATGTTGATCGGCCAGGAGGTCTGAAACAATGGAGGGTCTCGTGGGAGGTGTTTGGAGAGAAGATGAGCGTTAAATTTGTTGAGGCTGGGTGCAAGGTGGCTGGAAGGTGAATTTCTGGCCAGAGACTGGGTTCCATACCTCGGATGGGTGGGGAAAGAGGCCCAAAACTCTTCCAAGCAAGGGGGATGGTTCTGCTGGGCAAGATTTGGTGGTTATGAGTGGTGCGGGTGGTTATGAGATAGTTATGGAGGAGGGTGTTATGAGCTTCGTTCTCTGTTATTATGTTGTTGTCTTTAGGGTTTTATTATGTCGTCTTTATGTTGCTTTATCATGTTGTGGCTTTATATTTGTATTTGCCGTTTATGTCGTAGTTACCTTGGCTTTGGCATCAAAGATCCACGGAATCGACACCGTGGGGCGATCGCGAAAGCCCGAAATTTATGTCCAAAATTCGAGTTATCTGAAAATCAGCCTACAAACCTCTACTTATAGATTTAGAACTCACTACGGGCGGCCTAGATTGTCCGGAGCATACATCAACTAATTTTACATAATAATAAAAAACTCAGAAATATGTTGTCGTCATCGCGACTTCCGGCCCAGATTATCTTTCCGACGACCTATCTCTGTCTCCTACATATGTAGACTTGTGCAGGTTTTGGTAAGTGTTAGTCCGCCCTCAATCCGTGACCCCATCATAAGGAAAGCAAAAAAATCTGGCTATCTTATTCTTAAAGTATTAACTTTTGCTTTTATTTATTTTTCCTTAGTTCTTCATTTATATTATTTTCTTGCTCAACCTATTCATTCAACTTCACTGAAAAAATAATCTATGCAGGCTAGGATTCCCACATTTGTATATTTATTAAAATATAACGTTCAAATTGAATGGTCTCCGTTATTGCCTTGTTCTTTTCAGGTGCCTGTTCAAGGCATAGACCACGTAGTTTTGAAGCAAGCACTTTCAGTTCCTGTTGTTGCTGTAGCTTCTCCTTCAGCTATCCGGTAACTATTAATACTTAGTAGCAAATCTACTAACACAAAACTCCTCTACATGCTAGAATCCGGGAGATTTGTTGCCGACATTAAACTTTTGCTCCTTTTTTTAATCAAATCTTAATATCTGCCCCCGATTTTTATTGTTAAACTTATTCTTCAATACACTATTCACAAATATTTAATAAAAAGGGTAACAAAACATCATAAAGAAAGTCTAATATTTGTACAACCAAATAGCCTCTCGCTGGTGAGCGTTTCCCCAGCCATCGCCAACCACTGTCTTCACCATTTGCCAGTGTATGCCAGTCTTGACATACTCAATCACCCACAAAATTTAAGATCCACATGACAAGACCGAGTAGTTGCATGACTAAGAATTTGTTTGGCGCGGTGTTTTTGCTCCGATGAGTTTGGAAAACAATTCTATCTTCATAAAATATATGTTTGGTATGACAACGGTTATGACCTTCATCAAGAGAAAGACTAATTTTGAACACAAAAGTGGATGGAGTTCGTTAGGCGAGGTCGGACATTCACGAACGACGGTTCATAACTACCACGTTCACGACCGCCATCGTTGTGCCAAACGGACCCTAAGTCACACATTACGGATAGGATACTGTTATGGACATACTCAGACTCTCACGGACTCCCTCTCTTATTACATGTAATATTCAAAATTATTGTTGTTCACACATGCATTTAGAAGTTGAGAGAATAATCCTTTGATCATAATTCAAGAGCGCCCTTACTCATACATATACTTGAGTGAGCGAAAAACCTAAAAAGGAAAAAAGACCAAACTACCCCAATCTCAGATTAATACAAAATAACGACGACTTGAAATGAACTAAATATATATTATAACTCAACGCCCTCAAGTCGGATGGAAGATGTCGGTCATCCCAAGCTTTTGAATATCATCGATGAACACATCACATCCCAAGCTTTTTGTAAACACATCGGCCAGTTGATCTTTGGAATGAACAAAAGGTGTGACCACCGTCTTTTTATCCAAGTGATCTTTGATAAAGTGTCGATCAACCTCAACATGCTTTGTCCTGTCATGTTAGACTGGGTTATGAGCGATACTGATAGCCGTCTTATTGTCACAGAACAAGGAAAAAGGGGTTATCTCAGAGAAACTCAGATCTTGTAACACGGTACGCAACCATAGACCCTCACATAGGCCTTGAGACATAGCACGATATTCCGTCTTTGCACTTGATTTAGCCATCACATTCTGCTTCTTGCTACGCCACGTCACAAGATTTCCACCAACAAAGGAACGGTATCCTGTGGTGGACTTTCTGTCATCACGACATCCAGCCCAATCAGCATCAGTAAAAACTTCAATCTTCAAGTTGTTGTTTTTGGAGAATAGGACACCACGACCAGAGGCTTTCTTCAAATACCGTAGCACGCGATACACAGCTTCTTGATGTCTGATTCTGGGTGAATGCATATATCTGCTAAGGATACCGGCCACAAACATAACATCAGGGCGTGTGTGGGATATATATAAGTTTCCCAACCAATTATTGATAACGTGATACATCAGTGTGATCACCATCACCATCTTCCTCGATCCTGTGATTTTCCTTCATAGGGGTGTTCGCAGGAACACAACCTAGCATACCAATTTCCTTTAGGAGATCCAATATATACTTCCGTTGGGATATGAAGATTCCCTGCTCAGATTTAACCACCTCGATACCCAGGAAGTATCGTAATCTTCCCAAGTCTTTCACTTCAAATTCAGCAGACATGAGGGTTTTAAGATTAGCAATCTCCTCTATGTCATTTCCGATAATCACAATGTCATCCACGTAGATAATGAGAATCACAATCTTTTGTTCATGTCTCCGGATAAATATGGAATGGTCAGATTGAGCTTGCTTGTACCCAAACATGAGCACAACCGTGAGAAATCTCCCAAACCAGGCCCTAGGTGATTGCTTCAGGCCATATAAGGATTTTCTTAGGCGACAGACAAGCCCTTCAACTCCTTTCTTCACAAAACCAGGAGGGAACTTCATGTACACCTCTTCATCAAGCTCGCCGTGGAGGAACTCATTCTTCACGTCCAGTTGATGGAGGTCCCAGTCCAGGCAAGCAGCACACGATAACAACACCCGAATGGAGTCCATCTTTGCTACTGGAGCAATGGTCTCCCGGTAATCAACTCCCTGAGTCTGACTGTATCCTTGAGCGACCAGACGTGTTTTGTACCGTTCCACCTTGACATCTTGGTTCTGCTTAACAGAGAAGAGCCACCGGGAACCTATAGATTTCCTTCCTGGAGGTAGAGAGGAAACATCCCATGTGTGATTTTTGTCCAAGGCAGACATCTCATCTTGCATAACCTGTGTCCAAACAGCTATCCCCGAAGTTTCTGGCCATGTCTTAGGAATAACGACTAGGAAAAGGGACGAAACAAAAGACTGAGGAAGTGGGGTAAGATGATGGTAAGCCACATGATTAGAAATAGGATGTTGCGTACAAGTAGTTTTACCTTTCTTCAGCATTGCAAGAGGGATATGCAGATCAACATCATCAGAATCTGAGTCTGAAGTTGGCACTGGTAGAAGTGGAACTGTAGTAGCTTGTGTACTTGAACGACGGTGGTATACGTGGGGAAAAGGGGAAATCATAGTAGATAAGTCTGGTACCGGGATAGGGGCTATGGGTACCGGAATGGGAAGTTGAAGGGGAATGGAAGGAATAGAAGGGACAAGAGGAATAGGAGTAGGAGTAACATCCGTATCACCACTATTCTCCCCTTGACGAAAAAGGTGAGTCGAAGGCAGAAAATAGGATTCCCCTATTGAAGAGCATTGATGCAGGCCATCAGAAGGCGTTTCCAACCTTAGAAGAAACTGAAGCATTAAAGGAGCGGCTGAAACTGAAGCCTTGAAGAAGAAGCTGAAACTGAAGCCTTGAAGAAGATGCTAAAACTGAAGCTTTGAAGAATGAACGAGGAGTTATGTTAGAAATAAATTCTGTAAAGAGTCAGTTATAAGACTCATCCTATAAATATATGTAATGAGCTGAAATTGAAATATAGAGAATGCCATGAATGAATATCTACTTCCCTCTTTCTCTTCGCTGTGATTTTGAGTGTATATTCCTTAACAGTGGTATCCGAGCTCATATAGTCTTACACGCCATCAGTTTTTGATTTTTCTCCACATTGAGAGTGTTTGGCAATCATTTACATCATATGGCGGCTTCCAATCAGCTATTCTCTTACTCTCAATTAGGGGTCCCTCTCTTTGAAGGTGACCACTTTGATTCCTGGTGCACACTGCTATGACCTAACTAGGAGAAGGGAAGGAAGTAGGAAGACGGCTAGAGAATTAGGGTTTGAGAGAGGAAGAAGAGAGAAAGTACCTTGAATAATATATTTCATGATGAACCAAGGAGGATGGGTTGTGTATTTATGCTCCCACCCAACTCCTAGGGCCGGCCGACCCCATTGGGGTGAACCCATGTGGTTCAGCCCCCATTCTGCTTTATTGTTGAGTTCGGGCTGAACCGCCCGGTCTTCCTCCGCCTTTTCCTTTGGTCGACGTGCACAGTAATCTTCGGAGAATCTGGTAATGACGCCCAGCGTAACATTCCCTCCCCCATCAAGGGCCAGCTTGTCCTCAAGCTGGAGGCGGAGAGCGTGCGGCTCTTGGAACAAGTCGGCTCTGGCTTGCATCTGAGACGAGACCTCTGTTGGAGCCGTAGGCTCTGCTCTACTCGGCGTAACGATGGTCATCGTACTATCCGGTGCCCCTAGTCGTTCCACGCTGCGGAGTGAGATCTCCTTTACCGGAGACGACTTGAGGCCTTCCAAGCTGTTGGTGTGCATTTAGTAATTATGTGTATTGGTGTGTAGATAGCCAAATAAGAGTGCTATTGTAAAGAGGGGGTATAAATAGTGTATGAGGTATTCAGAACAAATAAGAAAAACCCTATTTCGACAATTTGGTATCAGAGCGCAGCTGTTGGCTCCCGCTGTCGTCCATCCGGCATCGATCGGAGGAGAGGAAGCCGACCGACGCAGCTGTTGGCTCCCGCTGTCGTCCATCCGGCATCGATCGGAGGAGAGGAAGCCGACCAACGCAGCTGTTGGGGAGCCGCTGTCGTTGATCGAGAGGGCGCAGCTGTTGGGAAGCTGGACCCGGCGACGGTTCGATTCGAGTCCTTCCCTGCTATCGCCGATTCCGATTCGACTATTGCATATCACCGATCCGATTCGACTATTGCATATCGTTGAACAGAGAAGGTTGTCAGCTCCGACGATTCGCCTATTGCACTTCGCTGATCCGATTCGGCTATTGCATATCGCCGATCCTATTCGTTTATAGTAACTTTCACCGATCCAGTTCGACTATAGCTTTTCCCGAATCGTCCATCGCATCTCCCGATTCGTCTATAGTCCTGATTCCTGCCGCAGAAGGTTGGAGGTACGACATCGATTGGTGTGGACTTTAGTTGAAGCTGTTGGGTCGACGACGAATGGATGGAGGCCATCTTCGAGAAGCTGGACCCGACAGAGGTGGTTACTTTGTTGAAGTTGTTGAGTTCATCACCCCGACCAGTGAAGTTGGACCTTCCTCCTGTTGACCTGAAACTTGATGGACCGACCACCTATCTAGGTTGGTCGCGCCGCGTGAAGAAGACACTTACAGCGCGGAAGGTTGGAGGTCTCTTAACAGGGGAGTTGAAGAAGCCAGAGAACCCAACTGTAGGAGATGAGTGGGAATCAACCCACATGACGGTGTTCATGTGGCTTCTCAGCTCGGTTGTCCCATCGATCGCTGCCACGGTTGATGGCCTGCAGACAGTCGCTGAGGTGTGGGACCGACTGAGATGCACCTATGATGGGGTGGGGAATGCTCTCTGAGTCTTCCAGGTGAAGGGAGAAGTAGACGATACAGTCCAAGGAGAGAAGACCGTGCAGGAGTACGCCTCTGAGTTAGAACGACTGTGGGTGGACTATGACCACGTGTCTGGCGGGATGAGTTGCAAGGACCCTGAATGCAAGGCCTCCAAACTGATTGTAGAAGAAAGGACTATGAGATTCCTTAAAGGGCTACACGAACGGTTTGACCAGAGGAGGGCATTACTTCTGTCAAGCACGAAGATTCTCACCTTGTCAGAGGCCATCTCGGCCATGATTCAGGAAGAGACTCGATTCAAACTCCAGGCGGGACCAGGGGATTCTGCTGTGGCAAAGTCGGCATTGGCGGCAACTGGCCTGCCCTTCCACAGAACTCAAGAGGACACTTGTCAGTGCTACAACTGCGGGGAAATTGGACATATAGCGGCTGTGTGTTCTAGGACACCCAAGGAGAGGGGTTCCCGTGGTCGTGGACGTGGTCGTGGGCGTGGCCAGGGTCCCAGTGGCAGAAGCAGTCATCGGGCCAATCTGGGCATTGGTGGAGGTGATGACAATCGTAGCGGTATCTACACTGAGGAGGAGCAGACTCTACTCAGTATGATGAGTATGATGGAGGGTCTCAAGGGAAGATAGATTGGAGAGGGCAGCAAGAGTGGAACAGGAGGAGCATCAGCCTTGGCTTCGTATGCTCACCCTCCCAAGACGTCGGATTGAATTGCTGACTCGGGCGCCTCTCAGCATGTGACAGGAGATGTTGGTGAGTTCTCTTCCTACACTCGCCTAACTAAGACTGATAGCATACAGACAACAGATGGGACTTTCCAATCCGTGATCGGTAAGGGCACTGTCGATTGTACAGGTTCGGTAAAACTCTCTAACGTCTTGCATGCTCCATCTTTTCCAGTTAGCCTTCTCTCTATAAGTTCCATAATTCTTCCAACTCAAATGTATTGTTTGTTTTGACATTCCCAAGGTGACCTTCCGGGAGAAAGAGACGGGCCATATACTTGGGACTGGGACCTGGCATGATGGGCTATGGTACTTGGACCGAGGGGAACTCGATGTAGCTCTCACCTCCAAGTCAAGGGAGTCAGAAGAAGGAGGAGCGAAGATGAGTACAGAGGACATTCTTCTCCTACATCACCAGCGGCTGGGACACTTATCTTTTGATACTTTAGCTAGAGTTTACCCTGTTTTGTATAAACATTCGAATCGATGTAAACTTATGTGATGCTTGTGATTTGGGAAAACTCACTAGGAGTTCTTATGTTAGTACTGGACGTCTAAGCTCTGCAAGTTTTGATATAGTGCATTCAGATGTGTGGGGACCATGTGCGGTGAATTTTTTGAATGGCTACAAATACTTTGTAACGTTTATTGATTGTGCCTCGCGCGTTACCTGGCTATATTTAATGAGGAATAAGAGTGAAGTCTTCACTTGCTTTCGAGACTTCCACAAATATGTTCAAACGCAGTACGACAAGATGATAAAAGTTTTAAGGTCGGACAATGGGACGGAATACACTAACCAAGCGCTGGGAGAATACCTATCTGCCCATGGGATCCAGCATCAGACAACGTGTCCGTACACCCCTGCACAGAATGGTGTTGCGGAAAAAAAAAACAGACATCTAATGGAGGTGGCTAGGAGCATGATGCTGCACATGAACGTTCCACAAAGTCTGTGGGGATACGCCGTACTAACCGCAACCCAACTGATAAACAGAATGCCATCACGTATTCTCGGATGGAAATCTCCATGTCAGAAGCTGCAAGGAAATAATGGCGGGATGCTTCCGTTAAAGGTTTTTGGCTGTGCGTGCTATGTAAAGGACAACAGACCGGGGGTTGGAAAACTCGATGCAAAGGCACTTAGGTGTATCTTCGTAGGCTACTCTGGGACCCAGAAAGGGTACGTATGCTGGAGTCCAGTCGAAAAGAGAAGTTTTGTGAGCATGGATGTCCACTTTTGAGAATTGGAACAGTACTACCGTCATGAAGAAACGTCACGCACACCAGAACCGACGAACTCCGAATGGATTAGGAGAGAGAGAGAAAGCCTGGTGACCGAACTAGAGATATGTGATGAGGAATCGGCGGAGGAGTCTGGGAGCGATGAGGTGCAGGAGGAGGAAGTGAGAAACGTGCGTCCGACGGCTCAAGGGGAACTGCATACAGACAGCAGATGGGACTTTCCAATCCGTGATCGGTAAGGGCACTGTCGATTGTACAGGTTCGGTAAAACTCTCTAACGTCTTGCATGCTCCATCTTTTCCAGTTAGCCTTCTCTCTATAAGTTCCATAATTCTTCAACTCAAATGTATTGTTTGTTTTGACATTCCCAAGGTGACCTTCCAGGAGAAAGAAACGGGCCGTATACTTGGGACCGGGACCTGGCATGATGGGCTATGGTACTTGGACCGAGGGGAACTCGATGTAGCTCTCACCTCCAAGTCAAGGGAGTCAGAAGAAGGAGGAGCGAAGATGAGTGCAGAGGACATTCTTCTCCTACATCACCAGCGGCTGGGACACTTATCTTTTGATACTTTAGCTAGAGTTTACCCTGTTTTGTATAAACATTCGAATCGATACAAACTTATCTGTGATGCTTGTGATTTGGGAAAACTCACTAGGAGTTCTTATGTTAATACTGGACGTCTAAGCTCTGCAAGTTTTGATATAGTGCATTCAGATGTGTGGGGACCATGTGCGGTGAATTTTTTGAATGGCTACAAATACTTTGTAACGTTTATTGATTGTGCCTCGCGCGTTACCTGGCTATATTTAATGAGGAATAAGAGTGAAGTCTTCACTTGCTTTCGAGACTTCCACAAATATGTTCAAACGCAGTACGGCAAGATGATAAAAGTGTTAAGGTCGGACAATGGGACGGAATACACTAACCGAGCGCTGGGAGAATACCTATCTGCCCATGGGATCCAGCATCAGACAACGTGTCCGTACACCCCTGCACAGAATGGTGTTGCGGAAAAAAAAACAGACATCTAATGGAGGTGGCTAGGAGCATGATGCTGCACATGAACGTTCCACAAAGTCTGTGGGGATACGCCGTACTAACCGCAACCCAACTGATAAACAGAATGCCATCACGTATTCTCGGATGGAAATCTCCATGTCAGAAGCTGCAAGGAAATGATGGCGGGATGCTTCCGTTAAAGGTTTTTGGCTGTGCGTGCTATGTAAAGGACAACAGACCGGGGGTTGGAAAACTCGATGCAAAAGCACTTAGGTGTATCTTCGTAGGCTACTATGGGACCCAGAAAGGGTACGTATGCTGGAGTCCAGTCGAAAAGAGAAGTTTTGTGAGCATGGATGTCCACTTTCGAGAATTGGAACAGTACTGCCGTCATGAAGAAACGTCACGCACACCAGAACCGACGAACTCCGAATGGATTAGGAGAGAGAGAGAAAGCCCGGTGACCGAACTAGAGATATGTGATGAGGAATCGACGGAGGAGTCTGGGAGCGATGAGGTGCAGGAGGAGGAAGTGAGAAACGTGTGTCCGACGGCTCAAGGGGAACTGCTTACCTACCATAGGAGGGAGAAACAAACTGCTGAACCAGTACCGATGACTGAACCAGTACCAATGCCCAGGATGCCAGTGCTCAATCCCGTGTCTATGCCCGTCTCTCATTCTAGAGCACCTCCAGCCCCACAACCTTGTTCCGGTGAGATCGTTTCCCTTACACCCTCTTCCCCTATCGTCACTGTCCGGCGGAGTATACGCAGCAATGCGGGCAATCCTCCGGACAGATACGGCTGGGACCTTGCGTCATTTGTCTCTTATAATAATATTTCCCCTTCCCATGGAGCATTCATCGCCTCGTTAGATAGTGTTACTGTACCTAACAATTGGCAGGTTGCCAAGACTGATCCGAAATGGAAAGCAGCGATGAAGGAGGAGATGAGAGCCCTTGAGAAGAACAAAACCTGGGAGCTGGCATATCTACCTGACAACAAGAGGGCCGTCGGATGCAGGTGGGTCTTCTCCTTGAAACAGAACCCGGATGGACTTATCGAGCGCTACAAGGCTCGACTAGTTGCAAAGGGATACTGTCAGACCTATGACATAGATTACGACGAGACATTCGCACCCGTGGCCAAGATGAGCACGGTCAGAACTTTGATAAGCTTGGCAGCAAATGGTGGATGGAGAATGCATCAACTGGATGTGAAGAATGCCTTCCTTCATGGAGAACTAACCGATGAAGTGTACATGGAAATACCACCGGGGTTCGAGACCGCTGAGACCAAAGGTAAAGTATGTAGACTGAAGAAGTCACTATATGACTTGAAGCAGTCACCCCGCTCGTGGTTTGATCGATTCAGGAAGACCATGATTGGGATGGGATACCGGCAGACCAACGCTGATCACACATTGTTCTTCAAGGAAAGTGAAGGTCATCACATTACTATCCTTGCTGTGTATGTGGATGACATGATCATCACAGGGGATGATGAACAGGAAACCTTCCGCCTCAAGACAGCGTTGGGCAAGGAGTTCGAAGTAAAAGATTTGGGGATGTTACGGTACTTCCTTGGAATTGAGATCGCCTACGGAAGAAGGGGTATTGTCCTATCACAGAGGAGGTATGCCTTGGATCTCCTTACAGAGACAGGAATGTTGGGTTGTAGACCGGCCGCAACACCGATCGATCAGAAGTGTAAGCTGGGGGCTGAGGCAGGTGACACAGTTGATCGAGAGAGGTACCAGAAATTAGTTGGGAAGTTGATTTACCTGAGCCACACACGCCCAGACATCTCTCATGCGGTTAGTGTAGTGAGGCGTTATATGCACGATCCTAGAAAGGGGCATATGGATACTGTGTACCGGATACTACGGTATTTGAAGGCTTCCCCGGGGAAGGGATTGCTCTTCCGAAGAAATGGGCACATGAAGATCGAAGGCTACTGTGATTCTGATTGGGCAAGCTGCATAGATGACAGGAGATCCACGTCAGGCTATTGCATATTTGTAGGAGGAAACCTGGTTTCCTGGAGGAGCAAAAAGCAATCAGTGACGGCACGATCAACTGCTGAGGCAGAGTACAGAGCTATGGCATCGGGAGTGGCTGAACTTTTGTGGCTGAAGAGGATGTTGACGGAGCTGAGTCTAGATCAAGGGACAAGATGAAGCTGTTGTGTGACAGCCAGGCAGCGATCAGTATTGCAAATAATCCAGTCCAACATGAGAGAACTAAGCACATTGAAATTGACAAGTTCTTCATAAAGGAGAAACTGGACAGTGGGCTACTGGAGCTTAGTTATGTTGCAAGCAAGGATCAGGCTGCGGATTGTCTGACAAAGGGGCTGAGCTCGAAGGACATGAGTAGGAACTTGGACAAGCTGGGTTTAATAGATATATTTCACCCACCTTGAGGAGGAGTGTTGGTGTGCATTTAGTTATTATGTGTATTGGTGTGTAGATAGCCAAATAGGAGTGCTATTGTAAAGAGGGGGTATACATAGTGTATGAGGTATTCAGATCAAATAAGAAAAACCCTATTTCGACAATTCAAGCAATACCCCTTCCCGTGCTGGCTGAACTCCATAGCCATCTGGTCCCAATCGAAAGTCACCCGCCGAAGTCGCCGCAGCCACGGTACGCCCAACACCATGTCAGAACCCCAGATAGGCAATAAGTAAACCTCAATATGTCCAGTGTAATCCTGTATCCGGAGCTCCACCCCTTTCATCACTCCCTCGCACTGCAGTGTACGTCCATCCGCTACCCTGACGTGGAAAGTTGCGCTGCGATCTATGTCATACCCCGTCTTCTGGGCCACAGCGGGTTGGATGAAGTTGTGAGTGCTCCCGCTATCCATCAAGATCGTCACCGTCTCCTTGCCGACCCTCCCGGCTATGCGTAAGGTCGGAGATGGGGTTCCCCCCTCCATGGCTTGGATGGATACTCCAAAGTCTTCAATAGGCAACTCTCCCTCCTCCTCAGTGCGAGGAACATCTTCCGCATCCTCCCGTAGCATGAATACCTGGACCTTCTGGCATGTGTGCCCTCGGGTGTTCTGCTCATCACAGTTGAAGCATAACACCTTCTCCTTCCTGGTCTGTAGTTCCTGCCACGTCAGTTTCGTCACTGTCGGCCGGCCCTCGGCCGGGGAAGCCCCCCGAGGAGGGTGTACAACCGTAGGAGCTCTCACCGTTGTACGGGTCCTCTGCCGGGTGAATCTCTCCTCCTGTATCCTTGCTAAACTGATGGCATGGCTCAGACTTCGTGGCATATAGGCGTGGACCTCATCCCGCAACTCATCCCGCAACTCATCCCGCAACCCAAATATGAAGCAACTGAGGAGGGTCTTTTCCTCCCAACTGACCCGATTGGCCAACTTCTCGAACTCTGTACGGTACTCCATCACGGTGTCTTTCTGACGAAGTTTTTGTAACGTCGCCTCCACGTCCTCGTACTCCAAGGGCCCGAAACGGGCTGAAAAACCTTCCACAAAGTGAGTCCACGGCGCATATCCATTTCCCCGCAGAAACCACTGTGTCCATTGATACGCATCGTCTTCCAGATGGAAGGCCGCCAGCTGCACCCACCCACTGATCTTCAGGAATTTCCTGTTAAGAAAAAAACAGTTCCGCCTTCTGCACCCATTCCAAGGCATCTCCGCCCCGAAACTTTGGGAAATTCATGCGGGTCCTTTTCGGAGGCATGTAACCTCGCTGGTGTATGTCTACGTTCCTCCCCCGTTCTGGACTGTTCACCATCGGCCTCTGGTGTCCTGCAACTTGGTGTGGCCGGCCTTGGAGGTCGTGGAAGTGCATTCCCCCGTGCCTTGGAGGTCGTGGAAGTGCATTCCCCCGTGCCCGCCGCCCATTTGTTGTCCTCCGCCTTGAAAACCATTCCTCGGAGGTCGCTCGTTCCATTGCTCACCGTTCCCCGCCCTCAAGGGAGCCTCAAAAACTTGTGGCGTAGGTAACAGTCCTGTTCGGCCCCCGAAAGGAACGTCAACAGCCCCGGTCGGCTGAAAATGGGCTGGTAGGGGGTCCCGAACCCTCCCTGCGGCCACTCCGGCGGCCTCGACGCCGGCGCCAGGCCCTCCTGGGTCGGCCCAGGCGGTAGCAAGCGGCTGGAGGTGTTCCGACCCGGTCGGGTGCGGCTGGTGGTAGCGGAACCCATCCGCGTATGCGGAGTTTCCCGCGTACTCGATCTGCGGGATCTGGCTTGGAGGAGGCTGTGCGGGCCATTGGCTGGCCGTGCGGCCCTGGCCAGCCCTGGGGAGTCACACCCGAGCCCCCCGACGCCCCGTTCTGCGTCGTATGAGATGCCTCCGCTTCAGATTCGACGTTTGACGCCGTTTTGCCCTTCAAGGACTGCGTTAACATCGCCTTGATTTCTTCCATTCATCCCTCCAAACGTTCCTCTAAATTTTTCGTGGAGATCTTCAGTTGTTCTTCAATGGCCGCCACCGAATCCACCAATCCAACATAGTTTTCTTTGATGGTGGCCAAGCGCGCATTCTCGGCTTCGGTACGTGTCACCATGGTCGTAGGAAGGAGGCTCTGATACCAAATGTTATGACCTAACTAGGAGAAGGGAAGGAAGTAGGAAGACGGCTAGAGAATTAGGGTTTGAGAGAGGAAGAAGAGAGAAAGTACCTTGAATAATAAATTTCATGATGAACCAAGGAGGAGGGGTTGAGTATTTATGCTCCCACCCAACCCCTAGGGCCGGCCGGCCCCATTGGGGCTGAACCCATGTGGTTCAGCCCCCATTCTGCTTTATTGTTGGGTTCGGGCTGAACCGGATGGTTCAACCCGGTCTTCCTCCGCCTTCTCCTTTGGTCGACGTGCACAGTAATCTTCGGAGAATCTGGTAATGACGCCCGGCGTAACACACACACATGCGTCTCCTTTTCTTGTCTCAAGAATTATTGGACGTAGTCGAAAAAGGTATCGGAGAAACTACTCCAGCCTCCTCCAAAGAAACAACAGATGCTGCCTCTACACGCACCAAACAGGCGGCAGAAGATAGTAAGAACGATGCTAAGGCACTCTTGTACATTCATCAAGGTGTCAGCAAACAACTTTACCCGTGCATCATGGGAGCAGCTACTTCAATGGCTGCTTGGGAAATCTTGAACACTGAGTTTCGTGGATCTACTAAGGTAATTGCTGTAAAATTACAACACCAATGTCGTCTTTTTGATACTTTGTTCATGAAAGAGCCGGAGACAATCCAAGATTTTATCTCCCGAGCCATGAACATTGTGAATCAAATCAAAAGCCTTGGTGATGCCATTGAGGATCGTAAAATTGTCTCAAAATTACTTCGAAGCTTGCTACCCAAATTTGATCCCATTGTTACCGTTGTGGAAGAGTCCAAGGACCTTCAAACTCTCTCTCTGCCTGAGCTCATGGGGTCTTTACAATCATTTGAAGAAAGATTCAGGAGACATGACTCCTCCCTGGAGCAGGCTCTCTACTCCAAAGCTCAAATTTCCACCTCCTCTTCTTCCTCCTTTCTCCCACAGTCAAGAGGGAGAGGAAGAGGGAGAGGGAGTGTCCGGGGGAGAGGGAGAGACAACAGAAGTGAATTCAAGTCTCCAGATGGTTTTTTGAAACATGATAGACAAGCTTTTTTTTTGTATCTTATGCAAGAAAACTAATCACCAAAATGAAGATTGCTATTATAAGTGTAAGAGATGCAAGAGGGGTACCCATCTGGACAAAGACTGTTGGTTCAAAGCCAAGGATGAGAGCAAGACCAAAGAGGATGCCAAAGTCAGAGAGACAAAGGAGCTGGTGTTCTTCACCAGTCTGCATACAGAAAGTGATCAGGAACATACCTGGCTAATTGATAGTGGGTGCTCCAATAATATGTCTCACTCCAAAGTCTGCTTCTCACAACTTGATGCAAACTTCCACTCCTCTGTTGTCTTAGGAGATGGAAAAGAACTGGCAATTGAAGGGAAAGACACAGTGCATGTCAATACACCCTCAAGTGAGTCTCTAATTATTTATGATGTCCTTTTTGTACCTACTCTCTCACAAAATCTTTTGAGTGTGGGGCAGCTCTTAAGAAAGGGACTCACCCTTACCTTTGCTGCTGAGCACTGCACCATTTACAAGGGCACTCAATGTGTACTAAGAGTGACCATGACTCACAACAAGCTATTTCCAATTCTCTTGAATCCCTCAACTGAATCAGTTTTCCTAAGCACTGCCCAAGACAAATCAGCTCTATGGCACAAGCGCTTTGCACTTCTCAACTTTAGAGATTTGCAAACACTTCATCAGAAACAAATGGTGCAAGGTCTGCCAGAAATATATCAACAGGAAGGATTGTGTGAGGCATGTGCAATAGGAAAAAGCCACAGGATGGCTACGAAGCACGGATACTTAAAAATGCTTCGCGTATCGGCTCGAACGCGTATCGGATACGGGAAACGCCTGAAAATGCGTTTCCGAAACGTTTCCTAACGTAGGAAACACAATATTTAAATTAAATAAAAAAATTAATTGGGAAACGCATATCCCCCTTGCGGGATACGCGTTTCCCGCAATTTTATTCACGGCGTCAGGCGCGCAGTCACGCCTCATATTAAATGGTGGCTAACTCTTAGAAATAATTTCTTCTCCTTACAAAATCATTTTATTAATTTAATGCCAAAGAAGATCTTGTTTATGTGAAGAGTTTGATGATCATCATTACATATTATGATATTAGTTCTCAATGTGTACTTGTAGGCCCAATCTTGACTCTTGAGTAATCTGTATTGATAATAAATAAATCAAACTAAAATGTGTACTTGTAGGCACTATAAATAATGTTTGTGCTTTTGGATACCTCAAAGAATAGATTGCATGAGTTATTCTTCATATTTTCTCTTCCTGTGATATCCAATACCTTCTCCCAGTCTAATCTTTCTCATTGTGCCTAAACAACATGATTGTGCGCCAATTATTCTTTATTGAATGTAGTGACTGAGATGGTACCTTAGTTTGTTAATTGTATTTTCTTATATTAATTAATACTTATATTAAAATAATTAAAAAAAATTAAAAATGTTTCCCGTATCCGTATTTTTTTAAAAATCATGTTTCCCGTATCCGTTTCGTATCGTATCTCGTATCCCGTTTCCGTCCCCGTGCTACTTCCTCAACTACTTGGAGGACATCTCAGCCTCTGGCGCTGATCCATGCAGACCTTTGGGGACAAGCACCCGTCCCCTCACTCTCTGGTATGCACTATTATATATGCTTTGTTGATGATTATTCCAGGATGAACTGGGTCTATTTCCTTAGTCAAAAGTCCCAAGCCTTGCCAAATTCAAAGCATTGATGAAGGAAGTAGAAACAGAGAGTGGTTTCAAAATTTAAAAGCTAAGGACAGATCGAGGTGGAGAATTCATAAGTGCAGAATTTCTTAACTTCTGCAGCAATGAAGGCATAAAAAGAGAAATGACCACCAGTTACACACCAGAGCAAAACGGTATGGTGGAACGGCACAATCGAACCATAGTCGAGATGGCACGATCAATGGTAAAACAACATAACATGCCAAAGACATTATGTGCTGAAGCAGTCCATACTGTTGTGTACATTTTGAATAGATCTCCTACCCGGAGATTGCATAACCAGACTCCATATGAACTCTGGTACAAACGCAAGCCACGGGTAGAACCTCTAAAAGTATTTGGGAGCCTTGCATACATGCACATTCCAAAAGAAGAAAGAAAAAAGCTAGATGAAAAGGCACAACCAACCATCCTCGTTGGATATAGTTCATAATCGAAGGCTTACCGTCTCTAGGATCCAATTAGTAACATACTATTTATCTCACGAGATGTTTTAGTTGATGAAGGTAACATCTGGTTGTGGAAGAAGCACGAGGATTAGAATCATTTGATCCCCTTGACGGTTACTGAAGACTCCAATTCAGGAGAGCATCAGCCATCCATGATAAGGGATGAGACCTTGGATGCCTCTCCTATTGAAGAAGATGTCGATCCTGATTCATCATCTTCAAGAAGGTATAGATCCCTTGCCGAACTTTACAATGGAAATGAATTTGCTCTCTACTGCCAGGAACAACAAGCTACAATCAAGCCTCAGCCATTCCTGCTTGGGTGGAGGAAATGCAAGAAGAAATCCACATGATTGAGAAAAATCACACCTGGGAGTTAGTTGCAAAACCAGCAAATAAACAAATTGTTGGGCTGAAATGGGTTTAGAAGACAAAGCTAAATGAACAAGGAAATATTCTTAAGCACAAAGCTCGGCTCGTTGCAAAAAGGTACATACAAAAGGCCGGTATTGATTTTACTGAAACATTTGCACCTGTGGCCAAGATGGAGACTGTTAGAACACTCCTTGACATAGCTGCTCAAAAACATCTCCTTGTTCACCAGCTAGATGTCAAGTCGGCCTTTTTAAATGGAAACTTAGCAGAGGAAGTCTTTGTCCAGCAATCTGGAGGGTTTGTAAAATCTAATGAAGAGCACAAGGTATACAAGCTGCACAAAGCCCTTTATGGGTTAAAACAAGCTCCAAGAGCTTGGAATTCGAAAATTAATAGCTATCTTCTCACAAAGAAGTTCACTAGAAGTCCTAATGAGCCTTCTTTGTACATTAGAACTTATGCTAATAACCATTATCTGCTCATGAGCCTTTATGTTGATGATTTGATATTCATTGGGACAAATGATGCAATCATCACTGATTTTAAAAATATTATGATGACTGAATATGAAATGAGTGACTTTGGACTCATGAAATTCTTCCTTGGTTTTCAAATTCAACAAATTTCAGGGAGAATCACTATTAGCCAAGAAAACTATGTAGAAAGGTTGTTAGAAAAATTCCACATGACTGAATGCAATCCCATGACTACTCTCATGATCACGGGAAACAAGCTAAGGCAATCTTGTGAACAAACTCAAGTTTCAGAAGGAGATTATCGAAGTCTTGTTGGATCATTAATTTATCTTACAAATTCTCGGTCTGACATAGAAAATGTCGTTAGTATTGTTTCCAGGTTCATGAGTAAGCCATGCTCAGAGCATTGGCAAGCAGCAAAAAGAATTCTGCGTTACTTAAAAGGGACTATAAGGATGGGTCTGGTGTATGAAGCAGAGAAGAAAGAAGATTGCATGTTAACAGGATATACCGATAGCGATTGGGGAGGTGCTTTGTATGATCGAAAGAGCACAAGAGGTTATGTCTTTCTCCTAGGAGTTAAACCAATCTCCTGTGCCTCTCGTAAACAGAAGGTGGTTGCCCTTTCCACGGCCGAAGTAGAATACATAGCCGCATGCAATGCAGCCTGTGAAGGTATATGGCTCACCTATTACAGGATTTACAGTTTTTGAAGACAAGAAATCATCCCACCAAGATTTGGTGTGACAATCTCTCAGCAATCAACATAACTA
The DNA here is from genome assembly GCA_033032865.1 of Dactylorhiza incarnata. Classification (NCBI taxonomy): domain Eukaryota; kingdom Viridiplantae; phylum Streptophyta; class Magnoliopsida; order Asparagales; family Orchidaceae; genus Dactylorhiza; species Dactylorhiza incarnata. The sequence continues at coordinate 9,646,681 of JAWHQI010000066.1, forward strand.
AAAATACTGTGTTCCACAATCGAACAAAGCATATCGAGCTTAAATATTACATTCTGAAGGAATTGGTAGAGAAAGGAGAGATCGAAATCTGTTTCTGTCTAACCATCAAACAGTTGGCAGACATATTTACCAAACCTTTACCAGCCGAGCGGTTCATGGAGTTACAGACTCAACTGAAGATTTCTGATGTCCAACATCAAGGGGGAGTATTGAAGAGCATTGATGCAGGCCATCAGAAGGCGTTTCCAACCTTAGAAGAAACTGAAGCATTAAAGGAGCAGCTGAAACTGACGCCTTGAAGAAGCAGTTGAAACCGAAGCCTTGAAGAAAATGCTGAAACTGAAGCTTTGAAGAATGAATGAGGAGTTATGTTAGAAATAAATTATGTAAAGAGTCAGTTATAAGACTCATCCAATAAATATATGTAAAGAGCTGAAATTGAAATATAGAGAATGCCATGAATGAATATCTACTTCCCTCTTTCTCTTCACTGTGATTTTGAGTGTATATTCCTTAACATCCCCCTCCGGGAAGGTGACATCCATGGTACAGAACATATGCCAGGAAGGGGGGTGATAACAACGATATCCTTTGGTCTTAGAGGAATTGTCAAGGAAGACACAACGTTGAGCCCGATGGTCAAGTTTGTCGCGATGGGGTTGGTGAACATGTACGAAACGGACACACCCAAAGACACGGGGTGCCAAATATGAAGTATGAACCATGTTGGAGGTGGAGAGACGAGCTAGAGGAGTAGTAAAGGAAAGGACACGAGAAGGAAGACAGTTGATAAGGTGAGTAGCTCTAAGAACCGCATCACTCCAATAGGATTTAGGAAGATACATAGTGGCTAGGAGACAACGAGCAGCCTCAAGGAGATGTCGATTTTTACGTTCGACCACTCCGTTTTGAGTAGAGGTGTGAACTCACATTTTTTGCTGGATGATACCATGAGTGGTGAGGTAACTTAAGAACCGAAGGCACCACGATCGTCATACTCCCCCCTAATCACTTCAAAGAACACGAATAGAGGCATCAAATTAGGTTTTCACCATTTTATGAAACGCTTGAAAGCAAGGAAAAACTTCAATTTTCTTTTTCAACAGATAAACCCAAGCAGTGCGAGAGAAACAATAAATAAAAGTGACAAACCATCAAAAAACAGATAAAGATAAAATGCGGGACGGACCCCAAACATCAGAATGAATAACAGCAAAAGGGATACTACTAGGCGACGAAAGATGCGAAGAAGTATGTCACACATGTTTACATATATCACAAACATCACAAGCAAAGTTCTGAAGAAAAGGTAAAAAAATGGGAAATAAGCAGATAAACGGAGGACGGATGTCCTAGGCGCAGATGTCAGCGACGAACATCATCAGCAATAACAGTGGAACTGGAAAGAGCCTGAGAGGGAAGCTGGGTGTCCAGGTAGTACAAGCCGCCACGGTTCCTACCACTACCAATGTTCCGCTTCGTACTCAGTTCCTGAAAGACACAAGAATAAAAAAAAAAGTTACCGAGCAGTTAAGAGATTTAGTAATATTGCTGATGGAGAGTGAATTGCGTGGAAATGAGGGAACATGAAAAACAGAGATAAGAGAAATGAACGGAGAACATGAGATGTTGCCTTTGCCCGCAATAGAGGACAAAGAACCGTTAGCAGAAATAACTTTGTCCTTACCAGACAAAGGAGTATAAGAGAGAAAACCTGAGGAAGACTCAGTCATGTGGTGCTTAGCACCGGAGTCGAGCACCCATTCAGAAGGTGAGGCGGTGACTGCATGAGCACTGGGCATAGCAATGGTGCAAGGGAAGTAGAACCTCTGGTGACAGGATCGGACTGAGAGTGAGGCAGGCGACGAAATACATCCAATTCTTGAGCAGTAAGAGAGGCTGAAGCGGAATAACGGGACTCATCATAGACATCTATAGTTTAAGCAGCATTATGAGAACGGTATCCACTGTGTCTATGACCCCCGCGGCCAGATCCACGACCACGTCCAGGAGGTGCCAAATGCGGGTGAAGTTTGAAACATACCTCCCGAGATTGTCCCTTTCGACCACAGTAATCACAGGTGGGCACAGAAGATCCAGGAGTGGGAATAAGACCTCGACCAACACTAGTCAGGGCGGAGCGATCAGGAGGAGCCATAACACTGAGGGACTTGCGGCGGTCTTCATCACCCAAAACCATACTGAATGCCTCCCGAAGAGAAGGAAGAGGAGAGCGGTGGAGGACATGTGTTCGCACCATATCAAACTCCATGTTCAAGCCCATCAAGAAGATATGGAGACGAAAGCGAACCACCTTTTGCTTTAACTGAACGGCGTCAGCAGTACACGCAGGAGTGAAATGCGCAAAGTAGTCCAGCTCTTGATAACAACGCTCGAACTCCGAGAAGAATGATGAAACGGTTATCGATCCTTGACACAACTCCAAAATGCGACAAGTGAGCTCATAAACCTGTGTGGAACTACCAATCTGAGGTACGTTTCGCGAGCACGGGTCCAAATCTCGAATGCTGAGTCCATCAACATATAGCTCTGGTAGACCTTAGGAGACATCGAATGCAGGAGCTCTAGTTGTCAGAATCCCAACGCTTCCAAGAGGGATCAATCTTGGGGGGCTCCTTAATTGTCCCATCAATATACCCAAACATCTGTTGGCTGCGAATGACATGTTGGGCAACGCGAGACCATTCAAGGTAATTCGTGTCATCCAAGGGAACTGTGGTAATCTTCAAGAAGCTGGAGTGGCCATGAGGCCGCTAAGGGTCACTCATCTGAGGCAAGATCATACCCGGAGAAGATATAGAAGAATCGGGATCACCAATATTGGCGAAGAAGAGGGACAAGAGATCAAGCAGCAGGATACATTAGAGGCAGTAGCATCAAAACATCAGGAAGCATCAGAAATCGGCGGCAGGGAGCAAAAAACGGCGAATAACAGCGGGAGGGAGCAGCATAAGTCAGAAATCAGTGGATAGTAGCGGCAGGAGTCGTCGACACAGTGGCAGGGTGATCAGAGGTGATAACCGACGTTACAGGAGACCGGGGGCGGCAGCAGGAGCAGAAAATAGAGGAGCGATGGTGAGCGGCGGCTTCACTGGGGAACGACGACGTCGTTCTCCTCAGCAATCGACGGCGGCGGCAGTTCCGCCAGACGACCGCATCGGCGGGTCGAGCACGAAGATCCGCTCAGATCAGCGGAGTGGGAGAGACGATCGATCGAAGCGAAGGAGCAGTGAGACGAACCGGAGTCGCGCGAGACCGACACACACGATTAGGTTTCCTTTTGCATCTGATACCAAGTCGAGAGAATAATCCTTTGATCATAATTCAAGAGAACCCTTACTCATACATATACTTGAGTGAGGGAAAAACCTAAAAAGGGAAAAAGACCAAACTACCTCAATCTGGGATTAATACAAAATAACGACGACTTGGAATGAACTAAATATATATTACAACTTTAGATACCTAGGGCGTAGTCTACATATATAAATAAATAAGGAGGTTTAAGGCTTTTCATACTAATTCTACTCCAAATCCTTGTGGATGATAGCAAAACCACCAAAAATCCTGCATCAGCAAGTTCAACAAAAATATGTTGTGTGATAATGCATTTTTCACCCTCCCTAGTTTACCAACATATCAAGAGTCCATTTGACGCTCGTGTCATGAAGTATATAATTGATACAATAACATAGTGGAAAAAAGGATTCGTAATTATTTCATTTCGTGCCCCCATACATATATACAGGGGCGGATCTAAGGGGGGGCGGCGAGGGCCCGACCCCCCAAGAATTTTGCAAATTCATTAGTGGATTTGAATTGCTCTCGTCGAGACAATGAATTTTGACTACTTACACGTCAAAAATGGTGGCCGGATGAGGAAGAAACGACTCCGATAAGATGAAGGTCTTCAAAATTTTTTTTGACGAGAGAAAGACGATACCTGACCCCCCTTCTACGAAGCCTCTGCCATGCTTCTTCGGTTCCCACAAGTGTGCAGCAATCTCTACGCTAGTAGACGAGCATAACAACATTTGTGTCGTCTCCAGCAAGAACGCTGACGCTCCCAGCACGGCCAACGCATCCGTTCTCTGCATCTGCCTTCTACAGCGCCTCTACGATCCCTATTGCCATCGACGAAGACATCCATTTGTTAAAGGACACTTGTAAGGGGAAGCAACAACACTCGTCATTCTATTTTCATCCTATCGTCGTCCCCTCGTCCCCTCGTCCCAGACACATCAGAAGCCTCCATCAATCTCCCCTTTCAACGCCCTACCAACGACGCCTGCTTGCTCCTTACGAGATTCTTGATGATCGAATCCGCTCAACCATCCGCGTGTGTCATCCTTGCTAACCGCATCGGGAAGAGCGACCTTTTTTAGCCCCGGGCCATCTGCCCTCGGAATGCCTTCCATTTCTTCTCGAGCCACCCGCTGCTCGTTCCATCGAGCCTAGCCCCATTTGGAAACCGTGTGGACCCATCAGTTTTTACACATAATGTTGCAAGTTCAAACAGACAGAGTGCAAGTACAATAAACATGAAAAATATAAGTTTCACATTAAATGTAATTAGACTTGCTTGACTATAAATATGGGTGAAACACAATAAAAGTAGCATAAATTTGAGTACTTAAAAATCTTTAGGGTTCTAAATTTATCTTTAAAATCATTAAAATTCAGAAAACCCTACATTCTGACTTACAGTTAATGTTCAGTGTTTTCGCGTTTGTCTTATCTTGGATTTCTTAATTTATTAAACACATCACTAGACTTGAGTCGTTGACGCCCAACCTATACTTTTTAGTGCGCCCTTTACACGGTACACGGATTCACATACGAACATATCTAAAGTGTTAATTAAATGTGTCATAGTTCCCCATTCGGGATTCACATGATCTATTGTGTCCTATGAGTATGATGATGTGCCCTCACAATTCACGAGAGAAATCACCCCTCATGTCCCTACCGAATTTTTCATCTAGTGGTTGGTCTATATTCTAACATTTCATTCGCGTGATCCATTAATCTAAGGGTTCACCATTGTTTTATTCATTGTTTCTTCTAGGTTTAGATCAATTCATTACTTAAATCTAGTGCATTACCCATGAAAATATTTATCGTTATGTTCTTACCTTATTTTGTCATAAGATTAATTGCACCCGCATACACTTGAATCTTTCGCGCAATTCCTAATAAAGACTAAATTCCTACTATACCAGTAAGTGGCTTTATATACGGGTAGTGAACAAAAAATAGGATTACATTCCTAATATATGAGTAGCTAGTGGGCTTACTTTTGGCCCGTTACAATTCTCTCCAGAGACCATAACTTGCTAGTTACAATTCTCTCCAGAGACCATAACTTGCTAGTTACAACCAAACACAAATTAACAAAACTAACTTCAAAATACAAATTCAAAATTTGAATTTAGAGAAATTCAGTTGTTAAATAAGGTCATTTTGACATGTATATGTTGCATTTCTGACAGTTTTGTGCTTTTTGATTCACATCACTAGTGTGTTTCCTCAATTTGTTGATCAACTCTTTGATATAAAGAAAATCGTTCAAGTTGTGTTTTCTTCAATTTGTAATATTGGATTTACCCAAGTTATTCTGACCATCCTTTTTGTATTAGTGCTTGGGTTAATCTTGTTCAAAAATCAGAGAATTGGGACAAATCTGTTGCTTGCATCGGTCAAACAACCGCTTCGGCGGCAAAGAGATTAGGCCTCAAAAATGTATACTATCCTGACAACCCCGGTCTTGAAGGGTATCCCTCTTTCTCATACTATCGCTTAACTATGAACTGTGAACTGAGTATGACATTTTTTTTATTGAAAATTTTACAAGAGGAATCACCATTGTCGTTCTTGTGTTTGTGCAGAACATCATAATGACTTGGATGTGTAACTTCAGTGTGATCATAGCTTGGAAAGAATGATATATTTCATTTTAACTCATTGTATTTGTCTTTGGCAGGTGGGTGGAAAGTATTCTCGAGGCTTTGAGAATGCATGGCGGAGATGATAAGGTTATACCCAAACTTTACTATCATCCTCATTATAAATCTTACCCCATTAATTCTGGTCGAGTTATAGAATTCTCGTATTCTTTCGCTTGTTGCAAAAATATACATATACGGTCTGGTAGGATGATTTATGAAAGGTTTTATGTTGAGGTATGAAATATGAGATAGAAACACAAATTGAGAAGTTATATTTGATTTCGATGCAGATGTTCTCACAATAGAGAATAGTTTATAAAAAAATGAGAATATCATCTAGTTACTTTCAAATTTGACCAAATCACAAATATATAAAAAGGGTAATTTATTGGGACCTTTCCTATAAGTTTGCAAAATTATATGTTGCAGTCCTCTATCATTTGAAGGAGATGTTTTTGAGCATGTATGCTATGAAATGTAAACTTACAGAAGAGATTTTTGTAGTGAAATAATTACCAAAATTTCCCCTGAAAGTTAGCATAATTACAGGTTGCACCCCTCTTGATGCAGTGGTAGGTCGACTTGGGGTGGACGCTCTAAATACGACCCTATATGTGATGAGAAGTGTAGAAGATGCAAGAGTAGGTCCGTATGAACATTAGCAGTAGTAATTTATTAATATAAAATTAATAAGGGCACAAGCGCTCACAAACAATAATTAGGGAAAACAAGTTTCAATTCTTCAAACGATATAGGCGCGAATACTTTAAGCGCATGCGGAATAAACCCTGCAAGTTATATGTAGCCCAGTACTAAAGCAAACAATAACAAACATCCACTGCAGATATAGTGTCAAATATACAACAATAGAAAATAATAACTCAAACAACAACTTACGCATGCAGGTGGTGGAGAACAATGGTCGGTTGCGGGCATCCAAGGTCGTTGCAGGGTGGGAGCGGCTCCAAGAGTGGGTTCTGGACCGGTGGGGGCTCGGGTAGTGTATATGGGGCTGAGTGAAGGTGGCTGACTGCTGTTAGGACTCACGGTGGGGGAGTGTTGAGGGACTGGCAGCTGAGTAGGGGCTTAGGAGAGGTGGTTGTGGGTTTGGGAGGGGTTGAGGGGGGTGGGGGGGGTTCGGCTACGGGGAAGATGACAGGGAGGGTGAGGTCTTGAAGGCGGTAGGGCTAGCAGAAGGTTCAGACTGGTGGGGAAAGGTTTTCTGGAAGGATTCGGCGGGCTGGATGGCGGCAGCAGGCGGAAGAGGCGTCGGCAGCGGAAGCTGCGTCGGTTCCGATTGGAGAGAACGACGGGAGGGAATGCAAGGGGTAGAGGGATGGGTTGCGGCTAGGGGAGATGGTGGCCTGGTCGGGGAAGAGAGGAGATGCGTGGGCTTACCCTGGAGTCGCACCAGGGGGAATTCTTTCTGGCGTCGCACCAGAACAACGAGAGACCGACGGTTGCAGAATTGCACTCTAACCTTCGATGCCCCCAACCGGTTCCTGCACACACACACATGTATATATATACTTAAACAAACCTAGGGCACCCGAAACGGACGACTCATATCGTCCGGTCCGATTGGGTGTCAAATATGACTCAAAATAAATAAAATGATACATCAAACTGACTCGGAACGACCATCCGGACGCAACCGTGAATTTGGTTCGTCCGAACTGGTGGTGGTTCATTGCCTCCTGCAGGAATAGACGTGTGTCGGGCGTTGCGCGCCATCAACTCCCTCCGGCTTGAAAGCACTCATCTCCGGTGAGTGAAGACGATTGTACTCTCTATGTAGCTGCAGGGCAAGTCTCTCGAGCTCCTCTGAAGAAATCCATGTCGCGTCATAAAGCGGTTGACCGCTCCAACGAACAAGATAGCGAACAATAACTCATTCGTCGGCGGTATAGAAGTCGTGACCCATGATCTGAAGTATGTCGACGGTAGGAGTAAGTGGATCTGACTATAATGTATCTCCGTCTGACTGCTGGATCGGTGGAACCGTCACTGGTGTCGGGTTAACCTCATGGTGCGACTCCTCGGGTGGGGACAGGGAAGGACTGGTAGGGACCAAAGGAGGCAAAAGCTCAGGTATGGGTGTGGAGAAAGGGTCCACATACATGCGCTCCTTGTAGTAAGGAGTCAAATCTTCTACGTTGAATACTCGGCTGACGCCCATATCTTGAGGGATGTCAATCTCATATGCGTTCGTACCGATCCGTCGCATGACTGTAGGGGCTCATTCGGCGAGCACTTAATTTTTTTGTTGGACCTTGCAGGACCCTCTCAGGTCAAATGTGAATCATCACTTGCTCTCCTGCCTCAAAGATTTGTTCTCGCCTGTGCTTGTCTGCTGAGTCTTTATAATAATCATTACTATATGCAATTTTCCTATGGACCGACTCATGAAGTGGATGCACATGCTGAATGAAAGACTCTGCTGACTCACTGAGTCGTCACTCAAGAGGAACATCAATCAAGTCAATAAGTTTCCTAGGTTCATACCCTAATATGATATGGAATTGATTCAAACCTGTGGACCTATTGACGGAACTGTTATATGCAAACTCGGCTATAGGTAGAACGGAATCCCAACCGTTGATCACCCTTGGTGCGGTGCCAAGCATTCTCCCGATGCGACTCCTGGATTCTCCTCTCCCGCAGCCCCTGTTCCGTCGATCTTCCCCGTCACTCCCGCTCTCCAAGCCTACGCCAGATCCCCAGCACCCCAGTGAGCCCTTCCTCCTTCGTCCCTCCCCATACCCACAACACCTGCGCCAGATCCCCAGCACCCCTGTGAGCCCTTCCTCCTTCTCCACCCCACCCCTGGTCGTAGCTCTCCACCACCGCTGCCCTACAACCACCCCGATCCCTCTTCTCCCCTAAGATTTGGCTGCCCTACTCCCCTTTACTGAATCCCCCGTCCCCAATCATCCAACGTCGCCCCCTACCTCAATCTCCACGCACTCCAGTCGGGTGTGTGTAACCCCTACCTACTGCCCGATCATAAATCCGACCCCTCCCTGCTCTCTAGCCGCTGAACCGCCCTTTCCCCATCCCATTACGCCTCCTACAGCCCTACCAAGACCCAAAAGAGCACGACTACTTTCCTAAGCCCTCCCACAACCCAAACCGTCTCTCTATTCAGCCACAAGTCCTTCCCTGAGCTTCTTCTTGCCGATGTCCATCCGCCCGCAGTCCTTGATGGAGTCACCCGCCGTTGGATCGTCGTTATACCCAACCCCCACCGCCGCCTGCATGTGTAAGTTGTAATTTGAAGTTGTTATTTTCTGTCGTTGGTACTTGGCACTATATTTCTGTGGATGTTTGTTTCATTTGTTATGAGTATTGGTTGTTGTGTGAATTGCAAGGTTCATTTTGTGCCTGCTTAAAAATAGTTGCGCCTTCGATTGTTTGTTAAAAGTCATTTGTTTTTCCTTAATCAATATTTGTGAACGCATGTGCCTCTGCATAGTTTTTATTACTAATTATTGTTGTTATTTTAAGCGGACCCCTCCTGCATTTTACAACATACACATTGCATTTAGGATCACATTTAGAGCATCCACCCCGAGTCGACCTACCACTGCATCACCTCTTACTTTTGAAATTACAAAAACCTCCCCTGAAGTTTACATTTCATAACATATGAAATGTACTCTTACAGGAGAAGTTTTTGTAATTTCAAAAGTAAGAGATGAGAGGTTTTTGTAATTTCAAAAGTAAGAGATGGGAGGTTTTTGTAATTTCAAAAGTAAGAGGAGTGCAATTTAGCAACCTTAGAGGGGAGGTCCCGTTAAATGGCCCTTTTTGTAATTTCAAAAGATAGAGGGATGCAATCTGTAATTAGGCTAACTCCCAGAGAAAGTTTGGATAATTAATAGTAGATAAAAAATCTTAAAAGAAAGAGAGTTTCCTGTAAAGATTGTAATGTTATTCAGGTGAGAATTTGATCACACAACATAGAGTTATATGTATTAACTTTGAAGAAGATGCATATAGGTAAGATTTTAGCCCCTACTATGAGAGTTTAACTTCAGTCATTTAGTTAACAAGTTTTTTAAATAGAGCATTGAAGACTAAGACTCCGTTTGGCTCGGCGTTTTTGTTCTAGTGAGTTTGGACAAAAACGCCACCGTCATAGGATGTATGTTTGGCATGCCAACGGTTATGACCACCACCAAGAAAAGAAACTAGTTTTGAACATAAAAGCGGATGAAGATACTTAGGTGAGGTCGGACGTTCACGAGCGACGGTTCATAACCACCGCGTTCACGACCACCACCGCCGTGCCAAACAGGGCCTAAGAGGATGTCGACTAGAGAAGAAGCATTTTTATTTTAGTTTTTAAGAATGACAAATATGTTCAATTTCGTATTAATTATAGAGAAATAATTTTAGTTTTTAAGAATGACAAATATGTTCAATTTCGTATTAATTATAGAGAAATCAAGCTTAAATAAGTTAGATAATGAAGCTGTGAGAAAGAATTATGCAGCATAGGTTTTAAAAATAGTACTTCACATTCAAATAAACATGTTTCATACCACAGAGATCTAGGCTCCGTTTGGGGGGACTTATTTTCATCGGTCAAGCGGTTATGATCGCATGAACGGTTCATGCGGTCGTAACCGCTTGACCGGTGAAAATAAGCCCCCCCAAACGGAGCCCTAATTTGGAAGCTATTTTGTGCAAGATTGTTGTGAAAGGAAAGTGCTTCCTATGATTTTTATTGATGCTTAAATGGCTTATGATCAAGTGATGATATTTGATTTAATGTGCATTAAGAAAGAAAAGTGTCCCATATATTTGATTTCAAAAGTAAGAGGGGTGCAACCTGTAATTTAGCAAACTGAGGAGAGGTCCTCTGTAAATGACCCATATATGTGCGTGTGTAGGAAAATATGCACGATTGCCGCGCTCTCTGGGCATAATAGCAAGATAGTCAAGAAGGAGCGAACCTCCAAAGTCAATTTTCGAGTTTTTCAAACAAATTTTGAGAATCAAGTTTTTCTAGCAACCATACTAATCTTTTTTTTCTCCCCATATGACCGCGACATTAAAATTTTAGAAGGCCCTCCCTATTTTCTTTAATTGTGACTGATCCTATAACTTTCTGTATCCTTCCTGTAGGCCCTTCTGTACTGAATAGGGGGACTTGGGATCATGGCCTCAAATAAAGTGCTGAGATTGAGGATTTGGTCCAAAGCTTGGTTTTGCTTCTCTCTCTATAAATGCTTTACCTTTTTTTCCATATGATGGAGATGTTTATTGTATTTCATTTTTGATTCATGAGTTTATGAATTGAAACATGTGGAGACACATAATGTATTGCTATATACAAGAGATTTTGTAATATTTGAATTTTCCAGTTTATCCCATATTTTACATCTTTACTTCCCCCTAGACTGATAGAAAGTGAGGGAGGAAAAGTGAGAGGGAGAGAAAGGCGGGGATCGAGTTTTTCTTTACACAATTCTTTCTCTCTCTCGATAATGCGAGTCATTCTTTACACAATTCTCTCTCTCGATAATGTGAGTCATTCTTTACACAATTCTCTCTCTATATATATAGGGTTAATGATGCAGGACGGCGCGTAGGGTTTGTGCGCCTGTCGGCTATTTCTAGGAAACCCTAAATGCATGCAATTAAAAATTGAAATTTGAGCGGGCGTTACACGAACTTAATAAATTAAACAACTAGATTTTGTAAAGCACAATTACTATTTTGTTCAAAATGAATTTTCTTGAAATATGATTCAATTCTAAATCCGGGAAGGAAGCTCGCAACTTTCGTTCTGTTCCCCTTGTCGTAGCAAACGGAAATCGTGAACTTCAAATACGTTTCCGTTTGGAATTTTCGACGTAGCGTTCGATGACAAAATCCGGGCGAAAACCCACTATGCCTGATATTCTAGTACAGGATGTGTGGAGTCAACCCCCACGAGAGTCTGCCCCACTTAGTGAGACCACCATAGAGACCATATCTATATTGAGTGAAGACTTTTCACATACTTCACCCAAGATTCTAGATTCTCTATTGAGTGAAGAATCTTCGCACACTTCACCCGATAGCGCACCGAGTCACCTCACGATTGAGAGCCGAGAGCTTTGTAGTGATCTCGAGGTTGTCACCTCTCCCTTTTCCGGGAGCACGAATGGTTTGCTTCTGGAGGACCATCACTCTACTGATGGGTTCTTTGACGATCCTCCTATTGAGCCTCCAGATGAACCACCTCACCCATGTATAGCTGAGATACCTGTGAGTAATACCCTTATGAATTCCAAGACATGGATACCTGCTCCATTGTCGCCCTTGATGTCACTAGTGCTCCAAAGAGATGGTTTTGAGTGTGACATTCATATGGTGAGGCTTGATCGTAGACATCTGATCACTCGCGCTCTAGATAAGTTATATGACGTACCGCCTAATCAGCTCATTCAAGAGTCGCGTCATATTTTCAGTGAGCACGATTATCACTTTGAGGACCATCGTATTCGCGATGAGTTTTCATATGTTCCACCTGGTGAGCCTCCTGATGCCTCACATTCTCTTAGTAAGTTTATTACGAATGTCACACTTCACGTGCATTATTGTTTATATGAGAGCACTACATATGTTATTGGAGCCTATATCGGTACTCGTCGTATTTGTGACGAATTTTATTATGCCCCTCCCGGTGAACCCCCAGATGAACCACATATGGGCTCACCACACATTTGGGATGTATCTATCTTTAGTGGCATAGTCGAGTTTAAGGGTGCACTCGATGATTCGTTGGTTTTATATCTTATCACCGATGTCTCTGATTTTCACCTGAATGTTCATCGCCTGCGTGATGAAGTCTTTTATGAGCCACCTTCCGAGCCTCCTGATCACGTACCTATCTCAGGAGTTGCTTTTAGTATCTAAAACCTCCGGTTTGTGGAGTTAGTCGTGTCAGTAGTTCATCTTTTGCATTTGCATGAAAATTGAGCGGAAAATGCATAACACTTATGATTTATACGCAACTCAAGCTAACAAGCATAAAAGAGCTACTAGTTTCAAAGTGAATGACTTGGTGATGGTTCGGCTAAATCCGAAACGGTTATCTTCGGGTACCGTAAAGAAGTTAGCTGACCGTAGAACTGGACTCTTTCGAGTAGTAAAGCGGATTGGGCAAAATGCGTATGAACTTGAGATGCCTTCCGTTTGGAGAGCAAATCCGATTTTTAACGTAGCCTATCTGACTTGATTCCACGATTGCCTGCATGAGTCTTTAGATTTTCCATTGCCTTCTCCTCCATTTGTTTCTTCTGGGTTGGAGAGTGCTAGTGAGGAGCCACATTCAGGACACACCGACACTCATTCAATTACTGACACACCATCTGCAGTTCTTCCGTTTTTCGTTGATAGCTTGCAGGCTGAGCATGAGACACCAGGTGATTCTTTCATATCAGTTCCCAGAGCCGCTGACAGACTTCCGTGACAGATCTTGGTTCCCGAGCAGATACTGGACGACGAGACAGTAACCACTACTTATGGTGGTTTTCAGAGATACTTGGCTCGTTGGCACGGTAGACCAGAGACCAAGACCAGCTGGATCTTGGCCAAGGAGTTAAAACGTATGGATGCTGATCTTCTACAACAATACCTATCAAAACACTCACCAGAGATGAGTGATTTCGAGAGAGATAGAGTTGGTGGAGACCAACACAGATCAGGTCGACGCAAAAGTGTCCGACGCCGCACCCGTCCGGCCCTCTACCGACCCTAAATATTAAGTGCACGTCTGCGTGCGTCGCCATGTTTAGAGCTTTTCTTATATTCTCCAATGAAATGTATATATTTATATATATAAATATCTATAGATATATATATATCAACATATATATATGTCTGTGTGTATTCAACATATTTAGATGAAGACCGGTTCAGACCGCACCAGCTGGTCCCTCTCCCCGTTCGGCCAGAAGAAAACCTCGCAGTTGCTACTCGCGGTAGGGCTCCCAGAGCACTTCCCCGACCCTGGCGCTGCACCAGGAGAAGCTCCCGCAACCACGATCCAACCCCCACCAGTCTTGCTTCCATTTCTGGCCACGACCTCCCCTCCGGCAGTTGAGGCCAACTCAACCATGTCGCCTCTTCCACGACGCCATCGGTTGGCGTAAACTTCTTTTTTTCGTTCGTTCGTTTAATTCCTGTTTTTAAAACCCTATAAAAGAGGGAGATCTGTGCATGTGATGGGGGGAATGTTTTCTGACGTCCTGTTTTGAGATCTGAATGAGTTTTTTTGTGGTTGTTTTCTGTTTTCCGTGAAGAAGGAATTCTGAAATGAAAATTACTGTGTGTTTCCCCTCCGGTGAGAGTGATGATGAATAGTGCTTAGGAGTTGTAGGTGTTAGGCGAATATTGGTGATTGATTTTCTTGTTGTTGAATGAGAATGATTGCTGCTGTCTCAGTTTGATAATTTTGTTTTTGCATAGTGCTTCCTTTGTGAGTGTTGTATTGGAGTAGGAGGATATTTGTGCCTTGCCTGCTTCCAGCTTAGGCATTACCGTGGAGTCAGATTAGGAGAAGAGTTTAACTGTTAGTCGTTGTTGGTCCTGGAGAAGGAGGAGAACAGTAAAATCCAATTGTTGTTACCGTTTGACTGTTCCTTTGACTGCTCGTTTGCTGTGCTTGCCGAATTTTTCCTAGACAGTTAAAGATAATTCAGTTCTTGTGTAGAGATTTCGTGGAGTCACTCTTGTGTGAGAGAGTGGTGAATTTATGTTGTTTAGTTTGTGGCTTCCGTACACTAGGGAGGATTAGAATTTTCGCGGAACCACTTTCGTGCAAGGGTGAGTGAAATTTTTACTTGGTGCCCGTGTGCCATAACGGCCGACCCCGGAGCGGGAGATCGAAGGTGACGAGGAATTCCTCGCGGGATCGCCGTCGACTTCGGTTGCGGAAAGACGTCTCTTACCGTGGGTAATTTGTTTCTTCCTCCTCCTTTGTGTGCATCTAAATTTTCTCTTAGGGATATTAGATTTATTGTTGGGTTTTCGCCCGGATTTTGTCAGCGAACGCTACGTCGAAAATTCCAAACGGAAACGTATTTGGAGTTCACGATTTCCGTTTGCTACGACAAGGGGAACGGAACGAAAGTTGCGAGCTTCCTTCCCGGATTTAGAATTGAATCATATTTCAAGAAAATTCATTTTGAACAAAATAGTAATTGAGCTTTACAAAATCTAGTTGTTTAATTTCTTAAGTTCGTGTAACGCCCGCTCAAATTTTAATTTTTAATTGCATGTATTTAGGGTTTCCTAGAAATAGCCGACAGACGCACAAACCTTACGCGTCGTCCTGCATCAGTTAATTGCCAGGATCTCCCCTAAGAGTTTGCTTAATTACAGGTTGCACCTCTATCTTTCGAAATTACATTTACCTCCCCTCCAAGTTTCCCCAGTTTACAAAAATGCCCCTTCCGTTAGAAATATGGATGGAAATGATACAATTAGCTAAATTATTTTATGATTTTTCAATTTTATCCTTTTATAATGATTCTAGATTCATTACAAAGGGTAAAATGTAATGCACCATTTTCAATGCAGAGTTATTACAAAGGGTAAAATTGAAATATCATAAAATAATTTGGCATATTTGATCACTTTTCATCTATATTTGTAAAGGAAAAGGTCACACCTTTCAATGTAGAGTCATTACAAAAGATAAAATTAAATATCATAAAATAATTTGGAGGGGGAGGTAAATGTCGAAAGATAGAGGGGTTCAACCTGTAATTATTCAAACTCCCATGGGAGGTCCCGGTAATTAACCCTATATATATATATATATATATATATATATATATATATGGATATATACTTATTTGTTTATGATATTATAAGTGTTGGGATGTCTTGAATCATAATATGCTTTGAATCTTTTCAGTTGATCCTTCCCTTAGGTTTTGGTCTCGGTCACGTGTTATCCGACATCTTCTAAAGTTTTCAATTCTTCGTATTTTAGGAAATTCACATATATCGCAGAGTAATACTTTGATAATTGCATGGTTTGATTTGATCCTTCTCTGTGTACCCTCATTTTTCATAGTGAACATTTGCCGCTAGTTGTCGCGCTTTTTTTTAACTTTCTCGTGTTGTATACAATTCTGTGTTTTTGTTTGGCTCGATATGCAAAGGTTAAACTACTTTCTTCCTTGAAGGCATGCACTAAATGCCCCGCAGGCCCGGGTCAGACCTATGATTGTCAAACTCAGCTTTATGGGAACCAAGCCTAACCTGTCTGGCCAAGGGCTGAATTTTTTGTACGCTCTTCGCACCATGAGCTTGATGCATGGATCTTTGTTTCCTGCAAAATTATAGTTGTAACGTAAGGTTACAGTTGTAATGAACTGTTTTTTCATTGTATTTTTGCTGCAAAAATACAGTTGTGCATTTGTTAAAAAAAGACACCTTACAGTTTTTTTTACAACTGTAATTTTGCAGAAAAAAGTCTACGCATCAAGCTCATGGTGCGAAGAGCGTACAGCAAATTCTCCCCTGGCCAAGCCAGGGACGCCTAGCATTTGTCCAGCTCAGCAGCACCTAGTTATATGATAATTGGGCATGCGCCCAACTACCAGGCCTTTTGCCGGGCTTAGTCGGGCCAGGGCATGTCCTGGGCTGGGCACCAGGCCAGGTCCTACATAAATAAGGCGGCATGTTAAGATCCCTAAGGCCTGACCTAGACCTGGACGGAGCCTACCAGAGCTTTTTTACAAGGCAGGAGCTTTTCAGGCCGTGTTTTTGTGTACCCTTGTATAGAATCCTGTCATGGAATTGTGTTTATGTCAATTGGGTTTTATGTAATTTCTGAGAGGTTTTCTTTGATGTAGATTATTAAGCTGAATAATCAATGCTGCTTATATTATCATTTAACTAGCTTATCTTTTATCTGTCTTATTTGCATATTAATTAAGGTGATTGTTATCCGCACTACAGTTTTGGATATCCACACTTTTTTTGTATGAGTTATTACACATCTTTTGAAAATAAGTCTTGTACATGCATTTTTAGGAAAAGTGATCAACGCAAAAGTTGTAGATCTCATTGAGATCTACAACTTTCGTGTTGAACACTTTTCCTAAAAATGCATGCACAAAACGTATTGCCGCCCTGATTGAAATATGTGCGTAACTATAGCGAATTTTTGGAAATACGCCTTGTCCATGCATTTTTAGGAAAAATGTTCAACACAAAAGTTGTAGATCTCGTCGAGATCTACAACTTTCATGTTGAACATTTTTCCTAAAAATAGTTGTACAAGACTTATTTTCAAAAAGCGCATAATAACTCATACAAAAAAAGTGCGGATATCCAAAACTGTAGTGCGGATAACAATCACCTTAATTAATTAATAACATGTTTTTTTATATTAATCATTTAAATTATTATATCTATCTTTGTTTTTATTTGTAATTATATAATAATTTTGGGAATGAAAAGCTTCTAGATTAAGGCTTTGTTCGTCATGGTGATTATGAGCAGTCCTTCGTGAATGCCCGACCTCACCTAGGGAACTTCATCTACTTTTATGTTCAAACTAGTTTTTTTTTTCTTGGTGGCAGTCATTGTCATGTAAAACATACGTTCTATGATGATGACATTTTTGTCGAAACTCACCGGAGCAAAAACACCGCGCCTCTGTTTGGGAGGGCGGTGGGCCACCGGTGCGGCAGTAGACGGCCGCCGGTTGCGACTGGAAGGAAGGGGTCCGGGTTGGAGAGGGAGATTTTCGCCGGCTTTTGCGCTTGATCGCGGGAGCAAACGCCGCCGGAGGGCGTTTGTTTTTCCGCCTTCCGGGGGCGTTTGTTTTTCCGTCTTCCGGGGGCGTTTGTTTTTCCGCCTTCCGGGGCGTTTATTTCTCCGCCTTTCGGTGGCATTTGCTGCCTCACCGGAGCTGCACCGGCGCGCCAAGCGGACCTAAGTCTATATCAACCTCCTCATCGAGATAAAAAAAACTCATTGAGATCATGCGGCGGTGGTAGACCTGGGCAAAAAGACCGCCAGGCCCTGGCTGGGCCCGGGCATGCCAGGCCCAGGCCTTTTGGAAAAAGCCCGGGCTTGGGCCTGGTTTTTGCCAGGCCCAGGCCTCCTCTTGAGGAGGAGGCCTACCAAGGCCTTGTAGGCCGGGCCTAGGTCTGGCCCGGAAATTGAGCTCGTCGAGCTCAAGCGAGCTCGACGAGCTCCACTGAGCTCGACGAGCTCAGGCGAGCTCGACGAGCTCAGGCGAGCTCGACGAGCTCCACTGAGCTCGACGAGCTCCACTGAGCCCGACGAGCTCGCCTGAGCTCGACGAGCTCGCCTGAGCTCGACGAGCTCGCCTGAGCTCGACGAGCTCCACTGAGCTCGACGAGCTCGCCTGAGCTCGACGAGCTCGCCTGAGCTCGACGAGCTCCACTGAGCTCGACGAACTCGGCGAGCAAAATTTTAAATTAAAAAAAAAATTTAAATACATATAAATATATTAGTATAATAATATTATAATAATAATATTATTATCTATATTTTATAATACACACAAAATGATAATGAAAAAAAATTATTATTGATAAAATTACTAATACAAAAATATGCGACAATAAAAATTAAATACGTCCAGATATTTTTATGATTATGAAAATAAAAAATATACGAATACAAATATTTGATCTTTAAAAAATCTACAATAATACAATATTAGTCTTGACACTTGAGACTTGAGAGTTAGCCCTCAGAAATGACGTTCAGGCTTGATCTTCTGTGCCCAAATTTAGGTCGCCTAGCTCATCATCAACTTCGGATGAACTATCTTCGATCGATGCAACATGATGCCTCCTTTTCATAGCATTCAAGTGGTCTTTGTAGCATATGCACATTTCCAAAGTTTCGTCGCTCAGGCGGCTCCTTCGGTCATTCAGAATCCTGCCACTCAAAGAAAATGCAGACTCCAAAGCTACAGTAGTAGCTTGGATTGTTAGTAAATCTCTGGTCATAAAGGCCATAACAGGATATATATTACTTTTATTTTTCCACCATTGTAAAATATCAAAATTTTCTATCTCATTTGAACTCATAAAATCTTGAAATTGTGTTTTCGTATATAATTCTAATTCATTTAAAGTACTAGAAGTTCGTTGTTTTTTCCGGGTGGCTAACTCTAAAATCTTATTTTTGTAGAATATCTTTGGTTTTTGGTTGGATGCTTTCTTCTCTAGGCCGCGATCCATATAACTGACTGTAATAATTATAAAATTATGTAAAATCAGTATTAAATTTTGAAACACTTATATTATCAAAAAATTGATAGGTTACAGATAAGTTTAAATTATTGTTTATTTCTTCTATAAGATTTTCTATGTCATCTATGCCAATTAAAGGATTTAAAGCTGCAGCGCATGAAAACATAGCTTGCATTTCTTTATAATATTTTTAAAAAAATTCTTCCATTATTTGAATTAACGGACGTCAACCTTCATATTTTTATAAGCTATAAATTTTTCTGTAATTAATACAAAATTTTTGATAACGAGTGAACTAGTAGGATAATAAACGCCAGATAAAATAGTTGCCGATCTATAAAAAACTTCTAATAATTCCATATAATTTTCAATTACATCTCAATCAGAATCATGAAAATCATGAACTTCGGACATACTATAAAATTTCATTAGTTGTGTTTTTTGTCGCACTGCTCTTTTTATTATTCTATATGTTGAATTTCATCTTATAGGCATATCAAATTCAGGTTTTAAAAATTCGGATAATAGGAGGGGGGATTTTATAAAAACTTTTTTTAAAAAAATAAATAAAAAAATTATTAGCCTAGGCGTATGCTGCCAAAAAATGACAGCCTACGCCTAGGCTGCCATTAATTCCTGGCAGCTGGCCAGGAATTAATCATTCCTGGCAGCTGGCCAGGAATTAATCATTCCTGGCAGCTGGCCAGGAATTAATCATTCCTGGCAGCTGCCAGGAATGGCTTTGAGAGCCGTTGATCATTGATCAACGGCTCTTTTGAGAGCCGTTGATCAACGACACTCTGCCGGGCTAGGCTTTTCCAGGCCTGGCCCGGGCTTTGTCTGACCTGGTCCCAGGTCGGGCCTAGTGCCCGGGCTTTGCCCGGGCTGGGCACCAGGCCGGGCAACTAGAAGGAATGGGGGGCCTTGTTAGGCCCCCAAAGCCCAACCCGGGCCTGGATCGGGCTTTTTCAGGCCCGGGCCTTTCGGTCTTTTACTGGGCCAGGCCCAGGCCGGCCTGATGGGCCCGGTCCTAATGCCCACCTCTAGGTGGTGGTGGTTAAGGAATGAGAGGATATTGATTTAGTTTTATTTGAATGAGTGAAAATAGTATTGTTGCAGAAATATCATATTGTTGGGTGTCACCCATTTGTTTAATTTGTAGCTACGTTGAACGTAAATGGAGGATGGTACGCGGGTTGCATCTGAGCCATCGATCAACTTGTGCTTTTCTTTGATGTTGCATCACGGCCGTTGAATGTACCATGCTCGGGAACGTTCAACGTACCAAATTATTGTTCCACCCATTTTGCTTAAATTTTGAGTTAAATGTGGTATATCTGTCTTAACTTTTAACAATTATCATACACTTATTTGTTGTATTTTGAATCTAGTAAAATACTAGGAAGCTTCTTTGATAAAATTCCCTAAAACCAGCGTTATTGCTTGATAATGAAATTAGTACTTATTTTTATCATACAAGATATTATTTTTCAATCAAGTATAATGATATCTATTTAATTCAAATAGTCATGCAAAAAAGAACAACCGGGAGCCCGGGCTTTATTCCTACCTGGTTCAGCAAGGCTTCCTTTCAAAACATGCTAAACACCAAAAGATGCGGATGATCACAATCAGCGGCTGATCCAGGAATTTCAATAAGAGTGAGGCTGGATTTTTTCAAGAAATTTGAGAAACTCGTATTCAACAAATATAGTGTTGGATTTTGAGTTTCAAAAATAAACGAAATCACATAACAACTTATTTTCTATGCGTGAGGGGCATTAATTAAAAAATTCAACCAAGAGAATACTCATATATTTAGTGCACATATCTATATAAATAATAATAATTGGAGTATCATATAAAAATGCACTAATTAAAAATCATGCTCCTAATTCTTAAATCCCGCTCCTACAAAAATCAACCCTCCACGAAGCTCGCTAACTCGACGTCACACCTCTGGTTTCAAGGAAATCTCAACCCTTCATCCTTGTCGGTGGTTGCTTCGTTCTCTCATCCAGCTAGGTATGTTCTTGATTTCTATTATTTTTTTGTTACAAAAATTTTCTTTGTATATATTTAAAGATTAAAAAATGAAAAAAAAAATGAATAAACATATAAAAAGTATTAAAGCATACTATTTAACATATTGTTTCCTTTAAGAGCTTAATGACCGGTCCTGATCTAGTGTACTCTTAGGGTGTACTAAATGTGACACTATCAAAATATCCAAAATTGCAAGTGTTGAGTAAAGAAGACGTCACGATATATCGTGCCGAAGATATCAGTGGTTCTTTCAGAGATTCCGAAGATGCTATGAGTAAAAAAAGGTGGACTTAACGAGATCAAAATTGATTGCAACTATCTCAATTAGATTTACACGTCACCTCTACAAAAATTAATTAAACTAGTTAAATGTCATGTCATCTTCCTTCTCTTATGCCTAATGCCCCAAAGAAGTTTGAATGTCTCCACCTTTCCGGACATTTTTTTCGCCCTCATCCAGAAATTCATTACCTCGACGAGAGAAATCCAAATTCCCTTCAATTTTACAAAAAATCATGTGTGGGTTGGGGGGGGGGGGGGGGGGGGGGGGGCTCCCGCCATCCCCCCTTAGATCCGCCCCCGATCACAACGTTTGAGAGTTGGAGTCGATGAACTTGCCACTGCCGGACCTTCAACTTTACTAGGAAGAAAAGTTTTCGTGCTTCTTCATTGATCAGGGATGAGCGGCGAGTCAATTTGGGTGTTGATTTCATTCTATGCCGGCGAGAATGTCGGCGCCTGGGCCGGACGGACCGATGAAGATGATTTCTTAAATAGCAAGATGAGCGCGAGGAGCCATGCCGGATGCCTTGCGGGGAGGAATTTCAGTTAGAGTTTAATAATCAGACTTAAAATATATTTTATTTTTAATTAATAAAATTTGAATGAAAGGAGCGGGACTGATTTTCAAACAAAAGTAGCGGGACTGATTTTCAAAAAAAGTAGCGGGACTGATTTTCAAAAAAAGTGTAAAATCAAGAGACTCAAATAAAATTGGGCGATTGTTATCCGCACTGCAGTTTTGACTCTCCGCACTCTTTTTGTATGAGCTATTACGCGCCTTTTAGAAATACTACTTCTACATACATTTTTAGGAAAAATGTTCAGCACGAAAATTGTAGATCTCGACGAAAAAAAATTATACTTTTTTTTTATATAATTAAAGCGGGGCCGCCTTGCACCACTAAGCTAGGCGCTAGCTTGGCAAATGGCTGGGATGCGAAAAGCAGGCCAGACGGCTAAAATGAGGGTCTTGTAAGGTCCCCTAGGCTTGACCTGGGCCTAATCAGCCTCCGGCCTAAACTGGCTCATAATCGAGCAGACCAGCATATGATTTGTTTGAATTGACGCATAGATTCATGAAAATAGTTATTGCTTAGTATTAATAATAATATCTCTCCAATTAAAATGAAATCTTCCACCTAACATTCATAATAATATATAAAAAATTGTTATAAAATGTAAAATTCTAAGCAAATATTTTCGATTGCACGAATGAGCGCACAAAATTATGAGCAAATATTCACCCTATTGAATGATGATCATCATTTAAGCATTAATGATGAAAATTCTTCCTCACCTACATAACTCAGGAGATCTATGATTTGAAAATAGAGTTTGGGAAATTATAAACCATATCTTTAATTTCTCCATCCTCGTCTTTAAAACATATTATATAGAGAAAGCTCTGTTTGTTTGGGCTTTTTTGCTTCATTTCCAATGGGTGGAAACGGAGGGCTAAAAACAATGTTTGATAACCCTCCAATTCTCGCCGCTATCGCTCCAAAACGTCATTTTTGGCCTCTTTTGAGACCGCGGCCTTCCTCCGTTTCCCACCGCTCCATTATCAACCCTCGCATTCCCACTGCTCCAACTCTCACTGCCGAAACAAATAGACAGATAACCCGCAATTTCAATCAGCTTCAAATTAAATGTTGTAGGAGCATGGAGCGCAAGCGAATCTTGGTCAACCCAAAACATTTTGATTGTGATTATATTTTGTAATTAACCAATCACTTAACTACTTTCATGTAATTAAGCAATTAATTAAATAAACAATTGAGAAATTGGATATTTAATTTGGAATTTAATGAAAACATGTTGTTTAAGACATTGGCAAAATATCCAAAATGTTCCCTTAATTTTAGGTCTTGTTTCAAATAGGTCATTTAAATTTTATTTGATTCAAATGTGTCTCTTAACTTTATACTTTATTTCAAATTAGTCCTGAAATTAGTACCATTGACTATTTAACAGCTTCAGATGACTAGGCGTTGACGAGGCATTGACATGAAAAATCACTTATCTGATAATAAAATATTTTTTGTAATTATCTATGAGGATCAATTCGTTTGGATGGAATTGAAATTGAATATTGGAATTGATATCAATTTCAATTCAGATTTAGAATTAGTCCAATTCCAATTATAGTGTTCTATAATAAACAGAATTGAAGAATATTGTGAAATTGATCAATTTTGTTGTTCGTTTGTTAAATAAAATTCAATCTAAGAATTATTATTTTTATCATTTTCAATAAAGAACCAAACATTTTCTCTCATATATTATGAAAAATCTAACATTCAGGCTTTGTTTGTTTTAGCTATGATAGCCTCCTTTTCTTTTGGCCAAAACGGCGTTTTTCATGTTCTAAGCGTTTGCGGGCAAAACGTGTCAAACATGATTTTCTAAAATAACCCACGTTCTTTGTATGTTATGTGCTACGATGACATGCTAGAATCATGTGATAAATGACTAAGAGTTATATGATGCATTCATAATGATCATCCAACATGCATACATGTTACACATTATGACTCAAATTGTATGTTCAACTCGTAGAAAATATGTTTGATATATGTTTGTGACACCCTACTTGATGCATATTATATTTGTGTTATTTATGTTTCATTTATTGTCATACGAAGTGCTAACTTACATGGTTACTTAGCTTCTCGGGGTCCGCTAGGACGATTGGGAGGAGAGGATACACTAAATTGTTGTTGGTTAGCTTGCAATCGCCCCTCATTTTTTGCTCTTTGTTTTTTTATGTTGTAGACATAATGCGTAGAGCAGAGCTTAGCTCTCTAAAACAAAAGAAAGTCTATGAAGTGTCTCCCCTACCTTCTTTCTTTACATTCAGGTTTGCATGCCTGAGTTTCTTTCTATTTTGTTGAGGCATACTTTGAGATTTTAGTTGAGGTTGAGAATGCTTTGATATCATGTTATAATATTTTGTTTGTAAGTGTTGTATGTTGTAGGACCCGATCAGACTTAAATTATATGACCGTTACAAATGAGATATTACAATTTGATATCAAAGTTAGGCTACATTAACGCTAGTTCAAAAGGTATTGCTTCACACACATGTGGGTGTGGGTGTGCGTGTGGGTGTGGGTTTGGGTGTATATATATATAGTTAAATTGAGCTCAAAAGTATTTTTCTCTTGATAAAAATGCTCATATAGTTTAATTTACTATATAAAAGAATTAAATAAATTGTGTGGTTGAGATTTTTTGAGGACAAAAATAATTTTATATTAGTAATTAGCATTCCAACTTGAAGTTAACATCTGTATTTAAGTTTTCGAAAGGACTTTCTTCGTGAATCATGAATACAAAAGTCAGATTAATTAGGGCCCATGCAGTCAACTTTGGAATATATTATTTATATATAATAATAATAATAATAATAATAATAAGGTGGCTTTTCTAGAACCACATCTACCGCTACGGATGGCAGGTTATTAATTGGGTAGATTTGGAGAAAATTAATTATCCTGTGCAAGTCATTAGCCTTGAATAAAAGACCAAAATTGGTTTTAGCCGCCCAATTTCAACATTAATGTCCGTAGATTTTACACTTGATTACTAAAAAAAGCTAGCTTGAGTATATATATATATTTATAACGACATATTACGTCATCTTATCGTAAGAATTATTTTTAAAAATTTATACGAAAAATACGTGCATAGCATTACGCGCTTCTTTTTTTTAATTTTAGTTCTAGTTTCAAATATGTCTTTTAATTTACATATTTTATTTTAAATAAGTCTGTAAACTAACGGTGTTAACTATTTAACGACTTTGGATAATTAGGTGTTGACGCTCTGTTTGGGGGGACTTATTTTCACCGGTCAAGCGGTCACGATCGTATGAACCGGACCTTAATTTAAGGTCCGATTCATGCAGTCATAACCGCTTGACCGGAGAAAATAAGTCCCCCCAAACAAAGCCGAAGACATTAAAGTGACGTTGGCGTTGATGAATCAAGAATAAAATAAATTAGTAATATTTTATTATATTAATAAAATATATCGCTTTGTCAACCCAATACAACAAATGGAATACCCTAAAAATGAGCAAAATGAGTATTAATTCTTCATTTCTCCCTTCAATCTAAAATCCAAGTGACCATTCAAAATTCTACATTCATCGCATGCCAAATTGGTGCTAGTCATAATGGAATTAAAAAAAAGGCGATCGTTAATCTTACAATCGTTTTGGCTATTCACATTTTAATTCTAGGTTTTTTTTCTCTTTCAATACCGATAGCCGCACTCTGACCGTACGCCTCTCCTTCTCCTCTGTGGTCGTCCGCGATTCCGAACGCCAAACACGCCACCCTTGCCGGCTTTCTGCTCGCCCAGCCACCCCGACGTCGTTGTCCCTTTGTCGCATCCACCCTGACACCCGATTTCTCATTCGACCAAATGAGATCGTTCCTTGTAGGGTTTCGACGCCAACTAGCATATTTTTGAAGGTAATATATTGCTATTTCTCCTCCTACCACTTCAACCCTTTCAGATTTTTTGAAAGCAATAATATTTCTGATATCTTACTATATTTCATCAAAAAGTAAGTTGTTTGTTTCTTGGTTTGAGAAGATGTTTTGCTTTGCAAATAACAATTTGATTTGCGGATACAATTTTATCAAAAATTGTTTTGTGGATATCAAAAATTTGTGGATATCCATTTTAATAGTGCTAATAACAATCGCCTTAAAAAACAACAACATTAAGTTATTCTTTTCCATTCTTTGCTTTGCATCTTCCTTCTTCTGATGCATCCTCAAATGATGATGCACTCGAGTAGGGCGTTCAAAACCCTAATCTTCTACGATGCCTCTGGGATGAAGCCCTAAATTGGGAGAAATATTTTTATACGTGTATCATTGCTACCTCTAGCCGCGGGACTGTATTTTCCCTATTTACTACAGTTGTATTGAAAATACAGTTGCAAAAAATTGTGTTTTCAAACCTTTTTGTAGGCAAAAATACAGTGTATTTAACACTAACAAAAATAATTTTTCTACAGTAATATTTTTGTATATTTTTTATCCAAAACATATGCATATGAGATCTTAAAATGATCGTAAAAAAATATGAATTGATATTAAGATTTTTATTTTGTAAAAAAATATACATATTAGCCTGCAAAATCATTTACGCATCTAGAGATAGCAACAATACACCTATAAATTTTTTTTGGTACATGTTTCTTTTACTTAAATCTCTGTTTTTAATTTTGTGGTTGATTCATGAGAGCGTAATAATATAAAGTATGATTTTGTTTGGTTTCTAGTACAAATTCCGTGCCTCTTTGATTTCTCAACTATTTTAATCATTTATAAAATATAATATAATATCTCAATACATTGATAAAATTTTATTTTCTTATAATGCTATTAATTTTTAAATATTATTATTTACAAGATCAAAAATAAGTAATATAATAATTCAACTTCAATATATTTTTGTTACTCCTCAATAAATTATATTGAGGAGAAAACTCAATATAATAAATTATAATTTGTTGACTTGATAAATAAATAAATACTTAATTATAACTATTGTACCTGAAGTGACTAACTCAAAGGTATTGCAACAAATCAGAAATCACTAGTAAAAATTATTAATAATTTGTATAATTATATATTTATATTTTGGCAATATATATCTATATTGCGTATATAAGCACATTGTATAAGCACGTTAGGGTATTTTGTTTGGGACTCCGGTGGCGGCTGAAAAGGGAGACAAAAGCCGCCGCGATATCGGAGTGGAGGTAGAGGGCTTAAACGGTATTTTGCCGTTTAATTTGTAGATGGCGGCGGCGCTCGCTGCAATCGCGCCGGAGCCCCAAGCCAAACAGACCGGCTGTCTTAAAAATGGTTATCAACCCTGCATTTGGCTCAATGAGTAAACAACATCTTGTATGGAATAATAATTTAAAAAAAAACTCTGAAAGTTAGAATAATTATAGTCATATAATAAGGCAATTGTTAACCGCATCTCAGTTTTGGCTATCCGCAACCTTTTTATATAAAGTATTACGCATTTTTTTTGGAAATACGCCTTGTACAAGCATTTGTAGGAAAAATGTTCAACACGAAAGTTGTCGATATCTACAACTTTAGTGTTGAACATTTTTCCTAAATATGCATGCACAATGCGTATTTCCAAAAATTCGTTATAGTTACGCCCATGTTTCAATTCGAGCGGCAATACGTCTTGTTCGTGCATTTTTAGCAAAAATGTTCAACACTAAAGTTGTAGATATCGACGATATCTACAACTTTCGTGTTGAACACTTTTCCTAAAAATGCTTGTACAAGGCGTATTTCCCAAAAAATGCGTAATACTTCATATAAATGGGTTGCGCATAGTCAAAACTGGGTGCGGTTAACAATTGCCTATAATAAAAGATTGAAAAAATAACAAGACTTTTATTAACCCGCCAAGAATATGAAAAATCGCAATCAAGCATGCATGTATAAAATTCTCAATAATATTTGAGCATTGAACAAATTCATGAACTGACGGGTTCGTTCGCCACGACGGTGGCAATTGTGAACGCGGTGATTATAAACTATCGTTCGTGAATGCCCGACCAATTCTATGCGCACAGAGGATTATCTCCGCTGCAATTTATTAGATTTTTCACTTTTTTCTTAATTATTTTTTTAAAAATTGTTTATTTTCAAAGATCTTAAGACTATTTTTATTTGTAAAGTTTGGTCCTTGAATAATCAAATTTTACAAATAGTCAATTTTTTATTTATTTTTAAATTAGCTTGGCTGATAACGTGAATTTAGGGTTCGGCTGTTGGCCTTTAACAGCGAATGCAGCCTTTGAAAGAAACAATGTTGACATTTAATAATGCTTTTGACGACAAGAATTAGCGAGTGAAAATAAAACTCCGATATATTATATATTTGATATATAAATTAATCTTTTATGTAGGTTGCTGCGAATTATTCTTAAAAAAAAAACTATTATTTAATGCCAATAAAATAAGACTAAAGATCTATTATTTATATATATCTATATGAGTCGAACGGCACGTGCCTCCGTCCCTACGTGAGGGTAACGGTACGGGCCTCCGGCCCTACGTGAGTGCAATTGGCGGACTTCGCCCGCCCCCGGCCATTTGATCTCCACCATAGCACCTTATTACCGTTGCCCTCACGTATGCATATGGGGATAATAGCTGACCCCTCCGGTACAATGTCATCCAGCCCAGGAATAGTGCTAAGCGACACAACACCCTTACGATCCCATGCCGAGGGGGAGCGGTAATTCGGTCCGGCATTGTCCCGAGCACCTTCAGTGCGGGCGCCAAGAGGCGAGCTGCCGCAAGCGTGAGCATCCGCAGAGGGGCCCTGATGGCTAGAAGGGTCTCCAGGCAGCTGTGCCAAGTCAACCGGTGCGGCAAACCGCGCTGAATCATCATCAAAACTGGAGTTGGCATTCTGTCGAACAACTGTTGGGCGGCTGTCTTGGCCAAAAACTACAACAATTCCTTGCACAAAGGCAAGTTCCCCCACCTGTACACCTTCACCAGGCGCCATTTCCACATCATTAACAGCACATTCAACATGTTCGGGCATAACTGAGTGCGAACCGCCATCGTCGGCCAAGGCATTGACAGCAGCTTTGCCGCGAAACTGGGCCGAAAACAGCCCCTCCAAAGAATCACATGCGCCCTCTAATGGCAGAAACCGGTCATTTCCTCTACGGGGCTGCCGATCCTGCACCATTTCATCCGCCCAGGAGAGACGATTCCTCTTGGAGGCCCTCTGTACTACCACCGACAGGTTCGTCGGAGACCGACGAACCTACCAGTGTCCTAACGTCGGTCAGCCAGCGGCTCCGCCGCTAGCGGCAGCCCAAATGGGGCGGAGGGGGGCACGGGAATTGGCTGGGAGGGAGACAGAAGAAATTTAGGGAAATGGATATTCGCAGGCCCTTTTGATTATTTGATTTGAGATCAAACGGTAGAGATTTTAAGCAGTCAATTTTTTTTATAAACTTATCTATCTCATCGGAGCCGCTTCTCCCTCATTCGGCCACCATTTTTGACATATAAGTAATTACAATTTGTTGCCTTGACTGATAGAAATTCAAATATACTAATCATATTTCAAAATTCTTGGGTGACGTATTGCTCCAATGAGTTTGGACAAAAACAACACAGTCATAAAATATGTGTTCATTACAACGTTTATGACCACCACAAACAAAATTAAATTTTGAACATAAAAATGGATAGTGTTTGTAATTGAAGTTGATAGAGCGTGATTGAGCCTTTACGACAATTTTTGGCTTCATCCAAGGAATTTTTTTTGTATACGTGTATCGTTGCTACCTCTAGATGCGAAAATAATTTTATAGGCTAATATGTATATTTTTTTACAAAATAAAAATCTTCATATTTTTTACTATCATTTTAATATCTCATATACATATATTTTGGATAAAAAATATACAAAAATATTACGGTAGAAAAATTATTTTTGCTAGTGTTAAATGCAATTATATTTTTGCCTGCAAAAAAGTCTGAAAACACAGCTTTTTGCAACTGTATTTTTAATACAACTTTAGTTAATAGGGAAAATACTGTCCCACGGCTAGAGGTAGCAATGATAATATTTCTCCATGTACAAAATCTTGACAACGTGTTCAGCTTATAGAAACTATGGAGCTAGCCCTTATCTCGGACATATCTTCTGTGTTCTGTCCCATTTGCTTGATATTTGGTTGTAAATTAATCATATTTCCGACCGTACATTTTTCAAAAATTGGAATTATAAAATACATTTGGTTTTATAATCCATGTATGCTTGCTATTTTATATATGCAAATAAAACTAAACAAAGTTTATTCTTTTTTTTTCTCTTATAATAGTTTATAGGCAAAACAATATATTTAAATCCTTCTCTTAACTTTAGCTAAGTTTTAAATAGGTCGGTGAATTTTATTTTTTCTAAAATTGGTTCCAAAAGTTTACACTATGCTTGAAATAGGTCTATGGAGTAAGGTCCCATTTGGGGGAGCTTTTTAGCTCTGTTTCTGTGGATCGAAAATGGAGGTCATATATGTAACGCCCTTTCCACCAGCTCGGCGAGCCTGGTCAGGATTATGTTACCGGGTTGCAACCCAAGCACCCCCCAAAGTCTCCCCACGCTTGTTTCTCAGCAGTGGCACATTATTGAGGCTGGGTCTAGCTCGAACACGTAACCTCCTTGATAAGCAACCTTCAAACCACTCACCATCACCAATTGAGCTGCACTTTTTATTGTAACGCCGTTTCCACCAACTCGACAAGCCTGGCCACGAAACTTTTTATTGTAACGCCCTTTCCTGACCAGGCTCGCCGAGCTGGTGGAAAGAGCGTTACAATATAAACATAGTGCTTGATGAATTTCTTAATGAAAACAAGCCCTATGTTTATTTCCTACTAGCTACAACTTATAATTCCTCCGGTTATACCGCAATGTATCATGATCCTTTTTGTTGTGAATACCTCCTCTCATCGTTCGCATTCTCATATTCCTTGTAAAGAACCTCCTCGTCGACGGTCCACTATTGATCTCCAGTCGAGGCTCCACCTTTCTCTCATTAATCTGCATACTGATGTCTGGAGCAACTTCCCCCTCGATCTCGAAGGCCTTCGTCGATCTTACGGCTTCCTGACGACTCCGCTGCATCCTTTATCTTCGCCTAACACAGATATATTTCATCGATCTTCTATATGTAATTCTTAAGTTTATTCAATCTTGGTTTTGAAATTGTTCCCTATGTAAATTGTTCTAACATTTGTTCAGATCTTAACATGAGAATGCGCTCCTCTATAATTTGTTCATATTTTGCCGTGACAATATTCTATATAAATTTTTGCCCGTTTCTATAGAAAAAGTGCCCCCGCAATGTATTTTCTCCCCTCTGAATATGTTTCATGGTTCTATGTAGATCTTTTGTTTATTGAAAAGTATTTACAACTCATGTTGTTGGAATCAAGAATCAGCTCAACGAGGGGTTCGGACCTCTGAAAGGGGCAGCTGACACTTACTGATCCCAAAAATGAACTTGACCGAAGACTTGGAGTTAAAACACCGACCATTGGCTACAGTGTGGAGTTCCCACCACACACACGGAAGATCTTTAGAGTGTTAGGTTTATTAATATATATATATATATATATATATATATATATATATATATGTCCGCGCGTGTCAGGACCGACTCAAAACGACCCAACGGGTTACATGTCACTAGGGTTAGGCTCTATGCTGGAGATACTACATAAGGTCATTCCACACCGATGAGTCTTAGTGGACTATCTTGAGCGGGGCACTTTAACATTCTCAAGATATCTCGTTAGGGTTTTTTCTGCTCTCCCGGAGCTGCTCCCTCCCATCTCCCGAGTTACGATTTCTTTCCCGCTCACGATTTCTCTGCTCGCCGCCGATCGTAAGGGAGATCCACTCTTTCGTTCGCGTTTTCTGAAGGAAGGAAGGGCACCCTCGTCGTCGATCGTTTGCGATCCAGGCAGAAGGCGCCTCCACTGTTCTTCTTCACGTTTAGCGAGCTTTTGCTGCAGTCCACTGCCGATCGCGAGTTTCCTGTCGCAGATCTCATCGCCGCAGTCGTCTCTTGCGTCGATCGGAAGAGAGGAACCAGTTTCTCTCGTTCTTGTGTACCGCTGCCGCTCGTTTGAGAAGTCGTTCTGCAGTATTCGCGATTTTCGAGTGCACCCTCGCTATCGTCGTAGATCGCTGGTTTCTTGTCGCAGATCTGGAAGGAAAGTTTCTTCTGTAGCAACTTCCTGTCGTCAAAAGATCTGCGGGAGAAGTCGCCCTCTACAATAGAAGACGAACAACAGTTGCGGATCCTTTCCGTGAGGAGTCCTGTCGTTGTTCTCCCTTGCCGCTTGGTGCTGCAGATCTGGCCGCCAGTCCCAGATCCGATCGCTATTCGGTTGAACGTCTCTGCTTCAGCACAAAGGTTTTATTGTTTAGCAGAAGGAGATCTGCGATCTCGATCCTGTGTGGAACGGTAGAGGAGGAGCTTGATTCTTCTAAGAGAATTTTTAAGATCTGGAAGGAATTTCTCTGTTGCTGCTGGGATTCTTATTTGCAGCCGAGATCTGGTGTTCTGCCGAGTGTTGGATCCAGTTGCTGCGGTTCCTTCTGTTGTGCTCAGCCGCAAAGGAGTAGCAATCAAATTTTTTGGATTGGATCCGAAGTTTCCTGGTCGTCTCCGCGCGAATCAGGTGACTTTATTTCAGTTTTCTGTTTTTAGAATTCTGCTGCGATGTCGAAGAAAAGCGCGCTCGACGTCGCCAAGCTGCAGTCGTTCGACGCCTCCAATTTCCTCAGTTGGAAAATACAAGTCCAGCTAGGAATGAATGAACACGACATCTTTTACACTATTCAGAGCGACTTTGCGTCTTCTAGCGAGGGCATAGACGAATATCAGTGGAACAAGGATGAGGATTTCTGCAGGGATTACCTATTGAATTCCCTTAATCCTCGTCTCGCACTGACCTACCACGCCTACAAGACCCCAAAGGAGACCTGAGATCGTCTCAACGCGCACTTCCAGATGGAGGAGGTATTGTCCAAGTCGCTCATTGGGGAGAAGTTCTTCAACTTCCGACTCAAAGCAAACTTGTCGATCACTTCCTAGATCATAGAGCTGGAGAACTTGCGCAACAAGTTGGAGGACGGTTAGTCGAAGATGGATGACAACCTGTTTGTGTATCTGATTCTGAGCAAGCTGTCTGTGGAGTGGCTGACCTTCAAGACAGAGATGCACGGGCGGAAGGAGAAGATCACTCTGGATGAACTTAAAAGGTTCATTCACATCGAGAACCAGAACATCGCTGGAAAGAGCGCGGAGCAGGTTGTTCAGCCCCTACAGGCTGTCAACTTTGTTTCTCAACCTAATAGGCCTTCTCGTAAGCCCCCGACACATAAGGGTGACACCCCTGCCCAGTTGGCGGTCAAGAAACCTTCTCTCAAAAGAAAGAAGGGTAAATGCCACAACTACGGCAGTGAGGTCACTGGGCCACTGAATGTAAGGGTCCGAAGAAGCAGAAGGATGAAGCTCCACAATAGGTGACACACATGGTGGTCGACACCTCTGATCCCAAGTCCTTTGTGGCTATGATCGGGAGCAGTCACCACAGTGCGTCTTCTGAGTGGTGGCTGGACAGCGGTGCCACTCTTCGTGTTACGAATGACAGAGGTCTTCTCACAGACGTCAGAGCAATTCGAGACAGAGTTGAGAACTGCAATGGAGGAGAGACAGCTGTTACTCATACTGGGACGACAAAGCTCGTCCTCTCAGGTAAAATTTTAATTTTACAAAATGTTAAATTAGTTCCAAATTTAACTAAAAATTTAATTTCTATGAGTTTGCTAGATAAGTCTGGAATGTCTTTCACAACCATAAGCGATATAATAACACTAACTGTTAATTCATATTACTTTGGTTGCGCTTACCTAATCAATTGAATGTATAGACTTAGCCTAGAAAATGAGTGCATAAATCAGGTGAGTTCGTCTTTCATAGATCCAAAGCTACTTCACAATAGACTTGGACACGTTCACTATAAGAAGATGCACGATCTAGCCAAGAGTCACAACATTCCCTTAGATTTTTCTATTCGATTTGATAGGTGCAAGGTTTGTGCCCAGACCAAAATAACTAGAAACCCTTACAAGACCGTTTCTAGGAGCACACAACTTCTGGAATTGATTCATTCCAACCTCTGTGACTTTCGTAGTCATGGTACTAGAGGGGGAAGAAAGTATCTAATTACCTTCATCGACGATTTCTCCAGATTTTGTCATGTCTACCTATTAAAATCGAAAGACGAGACATTCGAGACCTTTAAAATCTTCAAATCTCGGGGAGAAAACCAGTTAAATTTAAAGATTAAGAGACTTAGAAGTGATCGAGGAGGAGAATACACTGTAACTAGGTTTAGGGAGTTTTGTGCCACTAATGACATAATCCTTGAAACTACAGCTCCTTACTCACCTCAATCGAATGACGTTACTGTGCGTAAGAATAGAACGTTTACAAAAAGGTTGAATTCTATGCTCCTGACCGCTGGCATGCCTAATTCCTTATGGGGGAAGCAGTCCTTACTCGAATCACATTCTGAATAGAGTGTCTCACTCAAAGCTCAGTTCTACTCCGTATGAGCTGTGACACGGCCATCCTTGTAGATATGACACTCTTAAGACTTGGGGTTGTATCGCTTATGTGCGCATACAAGACCTTAAAAGACCTAAGGTGGGACCTAGAATGACAACCTGTGTCTATCTAGGTAGTGCAAAAGACAGTGCAGCTGACCGGTTTCTGGATCTATCCACTAATTCAGTGATAGAGTCTAGAGATGTTATCTTCTTTGAACATAAATTTATCAAAGATCATGGTATAATCGTCCCTGGATCTACTGACATGATCTCAAAATCAACTGTAAAACCTGAAGCTGGCCCCTCTGGCACTACTCCCCAACCTCTAGAGGTCGAACCTGTTCCTCTTAGAGTATCTACAAGAGATTGAATCCCTAAGGTTTTTGGTGAGAATTTCATCACCTACCATTTAGATGATGATCCATTCTCCTACCAGGAAGCAATGAGATCGAGAGATGCGTTAATGTGGGAAGAAGCCATCGATGATGAGATGAACTCGCTACTACAAAACAATACCTGGCATCTAGTGGACATACTGAAAGGAGCTAAAGTCCTGGATGCAAGTGGGTATTAAAAAAGAAGTTGCATAGTGATGGGTCTATAGCCAGATACAAAGCACGGCTAGTCGCTAAGGGTTATAAACAACAAAGAGGAATTGACTATTTTGATGTCTATTCACCTGTCTGTCACCTATCTACTATAAGGATTCTTCTAGCCTTAGCCTCTATCGAGAACTTTATAGTCCATCAGATGGACGTGAAAGCAGCATTCTTAAATGGAGAGCTAAATGAAGAGATTTACATAGCATAACCTGAAGGTTATATCCATACAGATCTAAAGGATGAAGTGTTAAACTCGATAAATCCATCTATGGGCTTAAACAAGCGCCTACGATGTGGCACATGAAGTTTGATCAAGTGGTAAAGAGCATTGGATTTCAGTCCAGTCTCTCAGACAAGTGTCTCTATTACCGCTCGATGTCAAACCAAACAGTCATCATATGCCTATATGTGAATGACATTTTGATTCTGGGGTCAGACCTTACTGTCGTGAGGGATACTAAATCCGCTCTCGCAAAAGTATTTGTTATGAAGGATCTTGGTCCTGTAGATACCATACTAGGTATGAAAGTAAGAGTAGACAAGGGACGTGTCACTCTAAGTCAAGCTCATTACATTGATCAGATTCTTAATATCCGGGGTTATAAAGATTGTAGGCCTGTTGAAACACCAATCGATCTGAACGTCAAGCTGCGTCCGAATGAAGGGACAAGCGTTGATCAAGTCAAGTACTCAAAGATCATTGGAAGTCTCATGTACGCCACAAGTTGCACTAGACCAGACATTGCTTTCTCCGTAGGCATGTTGAGTTGCTTTACCAGTAGTCCAGACAAAGAGCATTGAGATGCCTTAGACCGGTTGTTGAGGTACCTCAAAGGTACTAAAGATCACGCTCTCTGCTATACTGGTCACCCTCCTACTTTGGAAGGGTACTCTGATGCCTCCTGGTGTTCAGAAGTTGGAAATAGCACGTCCACAAGTGGATTCATATTCACCTTGGGTGGCGCTGCAGTTACTTGAAAGTCCAAAAGACAGACGTGTATAGCCTTCTCGTCTATGGAAGCCGAGTTTTTTGCCTTAGCTTCAGCTGGTGAAGAGGCAGACTGGATCAGAAATTTGATTTTAGACATTCCTTTGTCTAGACTTCAAGTCAATTCTTTAAGCCTGTACTGTGATAATCAGGCAGCAGTCTAAGTTTTTAAGAATGTCCTCTTTAACACAAAGAGACGACGTGTACGACTGAGACACGCTCTTTTGAATTATCTTAAAGAACAAGGCATTATTACTTTGGTCGATGTGCGATCGAAGGATAATTTAGCTGATCCATTGACAAAAGGAATGCCCCAAGACCGTTCAATCAAAACAATGAGGGAAATGGGACTCAAGGCGGTTTGAGATCAGCCTTAGTCCGAATGTTTTGATTCCTTCTTTTGTCAAATCTAGCATGTTGTGCTCCGTTGGTGTTTTTTGGTTGCTGAGCACGAATCTGGTGAGTTATTTCATTCCACATTTGATGATAACAACCTCACCCAGATTCGTCTTCCTTGACTTGGAGGAGAGTGTTATTCCACATTTGATAACACAATCTGACTTGTTTTGGACCTTTTCATGTTAATTGGTTTCATTCCACATTTGATAAGTTCCAATTAACCCTAGAAGAACAGTAACCATGACATCACATATAGGAACACAAATATATCTGCGTTGTCCAGAAGTCTAAAATCGTTTCGGTTGAAAACAGTTAATAGATTCTGCGGTTAAACCAGAAATACTCTACTTAATGTCCTCTTAGCCTAATTAAAGTACTACGTTCTTATTTGTAGAACTAGATACATGTACATTTTCCATAGTTAAATTCATTCTGAATGAAGTTCTCTGTTGGAAATTACAGAAGCTCCTGCTGTAGAAGGAGAACGTGCAGATTGGGATCCTGACAAGGATGATCTGCTCGACGATGGTTTCTAGAGTATTTGTTTTTTTTCTTTGGCTTAGAGCATTGTTTTAGCTCTCTTTCTTTACCTGTTTGTTTATACTATTTCCTGCTCTTTTGTTGGTCATGAGACATTAGGTCTTCTGGTACATATTTCTCTGATTGTACTTTTGACTTTGATGTGATGCTGCTTAGTTGATGTTTTATTTTTATGCGTGCATACATACTTCTGTTTCTTCTCAGTCCGATATGTTATAACAGGTGCTTCGGACATGGTTATGTAATGAGTCGAATTGGTTGAACACTACACACACCAACCCCTTTTTCTGACGTTGGGTTTACCGTGGTCATAAGAGGAGATTGTTAGGTTTATTAATATATATATGTTCGCGCGTTTTAGGACCGACTCGGAACGACCTGACGGGTTACGTGTCACTAGGGTTAAGCTCTACGATGGAGATACTACATAAGGCCATTCCACACCGATGAGTCTTAGTGGACTATCTTGAGCGGAGCCTCAACGTAGAGCGCTTCCCCTCCTAAGCCAAAACTGAAGTCGGACATCTTAGAGAGCCTGAGGGGCTAACCAAGAATGTCCTAAGGAGGAAGAAGTCAAAGAAGTGGATCCTCTCCAAAGGTGCTCTTCAGGGTCTACATATAGTTTTCTCTTATTGTACAACCCTCATTCTCCGAGGGTGGACCCCCCCCCCCCCCCCCCCCCCCCCCCCCAAGGCCACGTAGACAGAAGTCAAAGGTCAAAGAGTCAACACAGAGACCAGCAGTCCAAGGCAGAAACAGAAGAGACCCTGGCGAGTATGCATGTGATAGTCGCCAGGTAGGCGAGTATCGACCAAAAGAGCTCGTCGCGCGCAGAAGACAGTAGAAGCCCTGGGCGAGTATTGGCCCGACGTGTGTGAGCAACACCCAATACTCGCCAGATGGGCGACTATGGCATGGTACTCGCCGAGTAACCCATAGTCGCCGGGTTGGGGGCTGGGCTATAAAAAGCCCCCTACCCTTTGGTTTTCCTATAAATAGGACCCCAGAGGTACTTGGATTGGCACCTGGACTTGAGCTTTTGGACCCCGATTCCCGAACTCTCGAGCCCGTCACCCTTGCTTTCAGCCAAGTCGGTGCCTTCCCTGTACCAAGCTCGGCCACTTTGGTTTCGGAGGGGAAGACTCTCTTGAGCTTCTGGGTACGTGGTGGGACCTCCCTGCCGCAGCAACTGGGGTCCTGTTTGTTGCTCTTCTAGCTTCTTCGTCGTTGCCAGCCAAGCCCTCTCATTGGACTGCTGGGCGAGTAGCCTCCGGCTGCATCGGTCCGAATCTTGAGGTCAGGATTTTCCTGGCGTCAACACTTATGATCTGCTAATAGCGAGATTCCGCCTTTTGGTTTTACTAATCGCACCCTAAACTGGTCTGCTAACATCCAAACTCCATTGTTCTGTAAGGTTATTGACAGCCCACCAAGCGTATTTGGGTAAATTGACCCATGGACCTTCTCTGGGCGAGTGACCCATGAAGGCGCCACTCGCCAACCCTCGTGCGAGCGGGCCTCGTGAGATCTCCCCATGCGAGCGGCCCGTGGGGGCGCCACTCACTCGCCCCTTGGCGCCATAAATGCATACCAGGACCACTTATGCGAGGCGGCGAGCCCTCGCTCGCCTCGCCATTGCTAAACGCTCCCCAAAGCGATGAGTTAAACAGTTACCTCGCCCTCGCATCACTTTCCTTGTAGGGAGATAAGACTGGCTCGCCTTCCCCTCACCTTCGCGGCGAGCCCCTGCTTGCCTCGCTTACGCCCGACTCGCCCTGTCTCTCTTCGGCGAACACGAGGTTGTACACATGTGAATTGAGATTTATGTTAAAAGGGTGTCTTACTTCAGATTGTTTTGTAGTTCAATGTGATTTTGTCTCACAATGTCATTGCATAATTATATGCGTGGGCATATCTATCAGTGTAGATTCTGATTTCAGTGCATGTGATTTTGATAATAATTTTGTAGGGACATCAAGAGACATGCATCAATACAGCTAGTTGTATAGATTAGATGATTGCACTGTGCAAATTCATATATAGCCCAATGATTGCATGAAGCTAGAAGGTGATCATAATCATGAGTAATAAAAAAGTTATTGCATTAAAATCTAATATTTGCCTAATTATTTTCTTAGGTGACACACACTATATATGCAGGTGAAATATTGTGGAGTTAGTAAGGCTCTGTTTGGCGCGGCTGCAGCGACTGGAGAAGCAGTGGGGGGAAGCAGTGGTGGAATAATCAGCTGTTCTGCAGAGTGGTGGCTGAATCTGTGAATCTGTTTGGAAGAACAGCTGTTGTAGTGTTGTTTCAAACAGAGAAGCTGTTAAGCTGTTTGGCAAAACAGCTGTCCATTTTGATTTTTTTTTTAACGTGGCACGGACTCTTCCAGAGCGGGAGTCGAAGGTTGGTGCGGGTTTATCAGATCCAAGCTGGTGTCGGAGACTAGGGCTCTGTTTGGCGCGGCTGCAGCGACTGGAGAAGCAGTGGGGGGAAGTAGTGGTGGAATAATCAGCTGTTCTGCAGAGTGGTGGCTGAATCTGTGAATCTGTTTGAAAGAACAGTTGTTGCAGCGCTGTTTCAAACGGAGAAGCTGTTAAGCTGTTTGGCAAAACAGCTGTGCGTTTTGAAATTTTTTTTAAATTAGAGATAAACAGCTGTGCGTTTTCTTTTTGAATTAACTCCGCTTTGGGAACTTTGACCAGGTGTAGCTGAGCCAATATCATCACTTGCAACAGCTTGTGTGTTATTTTGTTCTGTGATAGGGTCATCATCCCCTGATAAGGTGTCCGTCTAGGAGAAAAGAGAAGGCAACTCTCCAGACGAAGGCATCCATATATTATCCCCTGTAGCAACAACCAAGTTGAACATTTTTTCTAATTTTTCTTCAAGCTTCGGAGGTATACCAGCAGAACAGAATTTCTTTGCATTAGGGATCATCTAAAAAATTGAATTAATTGTTAGACATGGAAAATAGTAATTACAAAAACTAAAATGTAAAAAACACGCTAGTAACTAACCTCAATTCTTTCCTTCCACCAATCATCTGAAGCGTCTATCGTCCGTTTAGTCGGGTTCCAACCAAGCCCTGTCTCGCCTCTTTTAAGTTCACGCCATAATTTCCAATCACACTTCAATTGATCCCACTTGTTTTTCATTTGTGCACGAGTGTACTCTAAAGTGGTTTGCTCCTTAAAATTTTTCATCAAATTCACTCAACCCTCTTTATTGAAATGAGTGGTTGGTCTATTCCTAAATCTATCTCTCGGATACAAAGATCGCAGAATATAAGAACATGGGTTGACTCCCAGTTGGCCGATATCCCACCATCTTTTGATATTACCATCTAAATTACCAAACATAAAAAACAATCCAAATAAAATTAACACAACATTATGAATGGATCCTAACATTTGCAACATTATGAATGGATCCTAACATTTGCAACATTTATAAAGTACATTTGCAACATTATGAATGGATCCAAACAAGATTATAACAATCAAAACGGGTAATAACACAACATTTGAATGGATCCAAAACATTCATAACAAGTAATAACCACAACATAGATAACAAGTAAAAAGCACAACATATGAATGGATCCATTACATTCTACTACATCGATTCCTATAATGCCTGAAAAAAATTAGAAATTTGAAGAAATTATAATGCCTGAAGAAATTTGAAAGACCCCAAATGGCCGCTGGGAAGAACTGGGAAGGGGAAGACAAACCTTGGAGCTTCTTCGGCCGCAGAGAAGAACTGGGAGGAGGAAGAGGAGGAGGGGCCACTGAGATGTTGTCGTCGAGAACTGATGAGGACGAGGAAGGGCCGCTAGCGGGAAGAACTGGGGGGAGGAAGATGAGGCGAGGCCGCTGAGAAGAAGGGGGAGATGTTGTCGTCGACGAGGACGGGCCGCTGAGAGAAACTGGAAGGTGAGAGGAGGAGGAAGTGTAACGGCCCAGCCCCGACCACCACACCAGAGGCCTACGGCACCGCCCCATCCCTGGTGGGCCGGCTAACCGACCGTTAGACGCCTGGCCCCATTGTCCAGGACGCCCGGGCTGCAGCCCGCTTAGCAACACCCCAACCAATCCCTGTAGCCTGTTTCTCAGCTACAGTAGGGTGTTGATGGCGGGTCTCGATCCCCCGCCACCCTTGATAAGAACCTCTTCAAACAGGTCTCATCACCAACTGAGCTGCAGCTCAGTTGGTGATGAGACCTGTTTGAAGAGGTTCTTATCAAGGGTGGTGGGGGATCGAGACCCGCCATCAACACCCTACTGTAGCTGAGAAACAGGCTACAGGGATTGGTTGGGGTGTTGCTAAGCGGGCTGCAGCCCGGGCGTCCTGGACAATGGGGCCAGGCGTCTAACGGTCGGTTAGCCGGCCCACCAGGGATGGGGCGGTGCCGTAGGCCTCTGGTGTGGTGGTCGGGGCTGGGCCGTTACAGGAAGGACCGCTCGGAGAGGAACTGGGAGATCGTCGCGCTAGGGCAGGGAATCGCGAGGGAATCGCGGCCGATTCCGCGATCCAGGAGTCGTGAAAAATAATCACGACTCCCGAATCGCGGTTTGTAGATCTATTTCGGCGGTGGTTGTTTCCACTGTAGGGCGTAACTTTTCTATTTGACGGGGCGGTTTAAGAAGCTGCGGCGTGCAGCTCTCAAAACGCCCCGCCAAACATAGCCTAAGTAGTATGACCTGCTGACGAAGAGCCTATCTATAATTTTATATATAAATTGTCATTTTATTGTAATGTTGTTCAAAATTGAAGTTTTATTTTTTAACAAGTGACTAATTATTTATTGCTTTGCGTACGATTATACCAAGTTGAAAAAAAAAAGATCAAAACATTGTTTTTATGAAATAGTTTATAATTATTATGTTATCAGCTGCTTTGCAAACAGAGTTAACTCAAACGGTTTTTATCTGCAAACTTCATTTCTCAAAAACAGCTTATTTTGCAAACTTTAGTTCTGACAGCCCCAAGGCTTCATTTGTTTGCGAGTCTGTGTTTTCAAATAATGCAAACCCTATTTTTTGCATATTTGAATAACCTCCAATTGGAACCATCGATCCCTCAAAATTCCATTTTATGTATTATAAAATATTGTGTTATTCTCATCTCCAACCGCATCTATACCCACCGAGACATACCCTAACCAGTGTTGAATTTTTGAAGGTTTACAATGATATGATAGTGTTAATGTTGAAACCAGAACTTGGTCTCTTGTGGAGCTCGGGCCCTCAACAAGTTGAGGGGCATCTAGC
Organism: Dactylorhiza incarnata; assembly: GCA_033032865.1. Classification (NCBI taxonomy): domain Eukaryota; kingdom Viridiplantae; phylum Streptophyta; class Magnoliopsida; order Asparagales; family Orchidaceae; genus Dactylorhiza; species Dactylorhiza incarnata. Next base: position 9,689,249 of record JAWHQI010000066.1, read on the forward strand.
ATTTACTGGTTCCTCAGAAGGAACAGACCGAAAACTCAAAACTAGACACATACCCTTGGTCGCAGCGAGAAGGTCCCACCACACACCCGGAAGATCTTTGAGCGCTTCCCCTCCCAAGGCAAAGCTGAGACTGGGCACCTTGCATGGAGAGCCTGAGAGCTAAGCTCAGAGTACTGAGATTGAAAAAAATGCGCCCGGGCGAAAAAATCGCGCCCGGAGAAAAAATCGCGCCCAGGCGAAAAAACCGCGCCTGGGCAAAAATCCGTGCCCGGGCGAAAAAAAACAAGCTCGGGCGAAAATGTCGCGCGCCGATCTAAAAAAACTCGCTATTGTTGGGATATAATGCGGAAACTATCCCCTAGGCACAACCAAATATATACAGGGTATACAAGAACATAAATCTGAACAAGAAACGCTGCATATATAAATCATATAACTGCAAAATATATAACAAGAAATGTACCGACGTCCGTTACAGAATACGCTGCGGAGAGCCGGACTCGCTCGACCCGCGGGAGAGATAACAATCTGGACTGCAATCCGCTAGCACAGCGGACGCACAAGGTTCGCCGAGAACCTTCGTCGTCGAGTGACGACCAAACCACCAACCACCACCGGAGAAGCACCGTCAAAGCCAACTGCACTCGCGCATGCCATCGACACCAAGCCGCACCACCGGAGAGAAACACCATCAAGGCCACTGCACTCCCGCATGCCTTCGCCGCCACACCCGCACCGCCGGAGAGAAACTCCGTCAAGGCCACTGCACCACCGCAAGCCTTCGCCGCCACGCCCGTACGACATCATCTCCTCACTTCGCCGCCATCGCACGGTGTTGCACCAACGACAACCACCGACGGAACCTCTACAGGGGTCTCTCACCCCTCGCGGCACCAAGAGCAAGACGACGGCGGCGGCGACAGCGGCTCTTCCCTCCAACGCTAGCAAGGCGGCTCCTTCTCACATAAAAGGTCACGGCTCTCACGAAGAAGAAACGGGATTCTATCCCAGGCTTATCACTCAATGCTCCTCTCACGTGAATATCAATATATATAATATATATTACCCATGAATGGTGGTGGTTTAAATTCATGCAAGAGAGAGAAAGGGACAGCTCTCTCTCTCTAAAAGGAATGCCAATTAAGGGCCGGCAGATTCCAAATTTTTATTCCTTTTTTTTATTCCTTTTTTTTCCTTAAACCGAGGCTCCAATTCCCTCTCTCTCTCTCTATCTATCTAGAGAGAGAAACAACCATGCATGGTTTTTCCAAATTTGGATCCGAACAAAAAAACAACAATCACCACCTTGGTTCGGGATCCGGATCCACCACCTGCACGAAGCACCAACTGCACCAAGCAGCAACTCTGCACGTAGCACCACCTCAGTCCGAGGCATCAGCCGACCTGCTCCTGTCAACTCATCTCTGCTCTTGTACAACCCTGTATTCGCCGAGTAGGTCCTCGAAGCATAAGAAGCATTTGGGAGCGTTATTGTTCACTATGATCCGGGGTAAGGAAAGAAGAGGGCGAGCGGTGGAGGTGGAGACCTCCCGCTCGCCCAGCTCAGTAAGAGGGGCGATCTCCCCTCGTCCTGTGCCCCCCCAAGTAGGGGGGCGAGAACCCCAGTAAGGGGAGAGACCAGCCAGGGGGGCGACCCTGGCTGGGTCTCGCCCAGCCCCAGTAGGGGGGCGAGACCAGCCAGGGGGGCCGCCCCTGGCTGGGTCGCGCCCAGCCCCAGTAAGGGGCGAGACCAGCCAGGGGGGCCGCCCCTGGCTGGGTCTCGCCCAACCCCAGTAGGGGAGTGAGACCAGCAGGGGGGCCGCCCCTGGCTGGGTCTCGCCCAGCCCCAGTAAGGGGCGAGACCAGCAGGGGGGCCGCCCCTGGCTTGGTCTCGCCCAGCCCCAGCAGGAAGGGGCGAGACCAGCAGGGTGGCCGCCCCTGGCTGGGTCTCGCCCAGCCCCAGCAGGAAGGGGCGAGACCAGCAGGGTGGCCGCCCCTGGCTGGGTCTCGCCCAGCCCCAGCAGGAAGGGGTGAGACCAGCAGGGGGCCACCCCTGGCTGGGTCTCGCCCAGCCCCAGCAGGAAGGGGCGAGACCAGCAGGGGGCCGCCCCTGGCTGGGTCTTGCCCAACCCCAGCAGGAAGGGGCAAGACCAGCAGGGGGGCCGCCCCTGGCTGGGTCTCGCCCAGCCCCAGCAGGAAGGGGCGAGACCAGCAGGGTGGCCGTCCCTGGCTGGGTCTCGCCCAGCCCCAGCAGGAAGGGGCGAGATCAGCAGGGGGGGCCACCCCTGGCTGGGTCTCGCCCAGCCATAGTTAGGGGGTTCGCCGAGCCCCGCGAGGTACCCCCCTCGCCCGGTTCTGGGGGGAGGGGTTGGTCTGCGTTTAGCGCTCCAGAACAGCAGGATTCGGCTATCTGCAGGCCATTTCCGAGAGTATTTTGGTAATCTGGCAGACCAGTTTTTGTCTATCTGCAGCCCAACTTCAGAAATCCTATAAATAGGACCAAGGGGCACCATTTGGAGGCAAGCTGATCCTAGGCTAGCTCTCTCTCCCTCTCCCTCCCCAGGTCTCTCTCTAGTGGGGTGAGGAGAGCCTCCAGTGGTGCCCAAGCCCGGCATTGGCTTGGGAGGGGAAGCGCTCTAAAGATCTTCCGGGTATGTGGTGGGACCTCCTCGCCGAGCCCTTGGTCCAGTTCATAGTGCCTCAACCTTCAACCTAGAGCTCTCCCTTGGTGGAGTAAGTGTTGGTCGCCCCTCAGCTTGTTGAGGGTCCCGAACTCCACAAAGACCGAGGCTTGTTCATCAAGTTGTCGGTTTCAACATTTTTGGTGCGGTGAGCGTGGAGTGTGACCGATTCAAGAAACTCTTAAGATGAGCTCCATGGACGGAGGTGGAGGAGGTTCCGACCCAAGTCACTCGCACCCCCCGGTGGCTGGAGTGACGTTGGTGATGTTTAAAAATCTCAGGCGGGAGGTCATGCAGACCTTGCAGGTGGCTTTCGCCTCGATAACCGAAAGCAGGAGAGAAAGTGGACAGGAGGTCTCGCCTCAGCATGTTGGCGAGAGCACCCTCGGGCAGCCATCCAGGAAGGAGGTGCCGCAAGGGGGCGAGTGGGGAGGCGCCAGGCCCCCACTCGCCCAGCCCCAAAGGGGGGCGAGCACGGGAGGTCCCTTTTGTGCGCTGATCCTCTCGGCCCCGATTCCGGAGGGGTTCAAGGGGGAGAAGATGCCTCACTACTTCGGCAAGGATGACCCCGTCTTACACCTGCAGTGGTTTGAAGACATGGTCTCCATCATGCCCATGTCGGACGCTTTCAAATGTTGACTCTTCGCGACAACTCTGAAGGAGAAGGCTAGAGATTGGTTCCACCAGCTCCCTGCGGGATCCCTCTATGCCTTTGAAGACTTGCGTCGAGGCTTCCTGCTACGCTTCTCGACGTCAAGGAAGAGGAAGAAAGATGCATGTTGAAACCGACTACTCGGTCTCTGTGGAGTTCGGGGCCCTCAACGAGGCTGAGGGGCGACCAACCCTTACTCTCCCCAAGGGACAGCTCTAGGTTGAAGGTGTCGGAACTAAGAACTGGACCAAGGGCTTAGCGGGGAGGTCCCGCCACGTACCCGGAAGTCCCCTTGGAACTTCCCCTCCCAAGCCACTACTAAGCTTGGGCACCACTGGAGCCTCTCCTCACCCCCTAGAGAGACTTGGGGAGGGAGAGGGAGAAGGAGAGAGCTAGCCTAGGATGAGAGATCTCTCCAAATGGTGCCCCCTTGGTCCTATTTATAGGATTTTTGAAATTGGGCTGCAAATAGCCAAAAACTGGTCTGCCAGATTACCAGAATACCCCTGAATTGGGCTGCGGATAGCTGAATCCCGCTGTTCTGAAATGCTAAATGCAGACCACTGGACTGCGAATAGTAAACTGGATGAGGGGGGCCGAGTTGGCCTCTCCGCCGAATGTTGGGCGAGAGGGGGGGTCGAGCTGGCCTCTCCCCTCTCCGCCGAATGCTGGGCGAGAGGGGGGTCGAGATGGCCTCTCCCCTCTCCGCCGAATGCTGGGCGAGAGGGGGGGTCGAGCTGGCCTCTCCCCTCTCCGCCGAATGCTGGGCGAGAGGGGGGGTCGAGCTGGCCTCTCCCCTCTCCGCCGAATGCTGGGCGAGAGGGGGGGTCGAGCTGGCCTCTCCCCTCTCCGCCGAATGCTGGGCGAGAGGGGGGGTCGAGCTGGCCTCTCCCCTCTCCGCCTTCCTCCGGAGCGGGGGGCGAGAGGAGCTCGCCCTCTTCCTTTGCTCGCTTCCTATATGAGCTGGGCGAGCGGAGGTCTCCGCCTCCTACCGCTCGTCCTCCCTCTCTCTATCCGAGGGAAAAGCACTCGACGAATACTGGGTTGTACACAATCCCCGCTCTTTGCGAGGTTAGCTTAAGCTCGCAAAGAATCATCCAACCCTGAGTGTTCGACGAGTGTCGCTGGAAATCCGGCTAACGGTGCTATCTCGGAAAAACACGTAGCCTCTCCGAAGAGGTCCTCCAACCTTGTCGGCTAATGAGAGCCCGGCTAGGGAGTTTGCTCGGGACTGAGCGCCTCCGGGAGCGAGCTCGACTAGTGGTCGACAATGGGTCGACACACTCCTAGGAGCGAGCTCTACTAGTGAGAGCCACCCAACTAGTGAGAGCCACCCAGCTAGTGAGAGCCCGGTTAGCGGAACCATCCAAGGGGAACATCTCTTTTCCTCCCTAGGAGGTCAACCTGGCCTGCCGTCTAGTGAGATCCCGGTCAACGGAACCATCCAAGGGGAACATCTCTTTTCCTCCCTAGGAGATCAACCTGGCCTGCCGTCTAGTGAGAGCCCGGTCAGCGGAACCATCCAAGGGGAACATCTCTTTTCCTCCCTAGGAGGTCAACCTGGCCTGCCGTCTAGTGAGAGCCCGGTCAGCGGAACCATCCAAGGGGAACATCTCTTTTCCTCCCTAGGAGGTCAACCTGGCCTGCCGTCTAGTGAGAGCCCGGTCAGCGGAACCGTCCAAGGGGAACATCTCTTTTCCTCCCTAGGAGGTCAACCTGGCCTGCCGTCTAGTGAGAGCCCGGTCAGCGGAACCATCCAAGGGGAACATCTCTTTTCCTCCCTAGGAGGTCAACCTGGCCCGCCGTCTAGTGAGAGCCCGGTCAGCGGAACCATCCAAGAGGAACATCTCTTTTCCTCCCTAGGAGGTCAACCTGGCCTGCCGTCTAGTGAGAGCCCGGTCAGCGGAACCGTCCAAGGGGAACATCTCTTTTCCTCCCTAGGAGGTCAACCTGGCCTGCCGTCTAGTGAGAGCCCGGTCAGCGGAACCATCCAAGGGGAACATCTCTTTTCCTCCCTAGGAGGTCAACCTGGCCTGCCGTCTAGTGAGAGCCCAGTCAGCGGAACCATCCAAGGGGAACATCTCTTTTCCTCCCTAGGAGGTCAACCTGGCCTGCCGTCTAGTGAGAGCCCGGTCAGCGGAACCATCCAAGGGGAACATCTCTTTTCCTCCCTAGGAGGTCAACCTGGCCTGCCGTCTAGTGAGAGCCCGGTCAGCGGAACCATCCAAGGGGAACAATACTTCAAAAAGCTTTCATTTCATTATTCATTCGGTTACATGCAAGAAAAACTAAGTAGGGAAACACTCTCTCCTACTACATGGACTCAAAGAAAAAACAAAGCACGGAGACTGGGACTCGGACTTCTATTCCCCGGCATGGTCCTCCCCGACCTCCTCTGGTTGTCGATGCTGCGGCCTCGGGCCCCTCGCCTCCCTCATTTCCAAGAACTCAGGGCAGGCGGATGTCGCGTGGCCTTCCTCCTGATGGAAGTCACAGTAGGGTAACTCCACTCGGACGCCCCTTCTTCCTCCTCCACGATTTCTTCTTCTTCTGTGGCCTATCACCATGGCTTGTTGGGGTGGTGGAGAGGGTGCTTTCGGTCCCTGCCTCCATCCTGGGAGGTCGGTCCCCTCTTCTTGGAAGTTGTCTTCCTCCTGGTCGAACTTCCTCTTGGGGGCCTTTGCTCTTCCCCCCTGCTGCCTTGCCTCCGGCTCACTCAGCTTGGCCAGCCTTCTTGTGAACTCCGGGTTGGCCTCTTCACTTTCAACTTCTTCGGCCACCCTTTCCATCAACTCCTCAAAAGACAAAGGAGCCCTCCTCTTGAGGTCCACCTTGAAGAAGCCCTCCCGCAGCCCCAACGTGAATGCAAGCTTGAGGGTGTACACGGGAACCTCTTCGAAGAGGTGAACCTCTTCCCTGAACCGTTCTAGATATCGAGCCAGCGACTCCTCTGGCTCTTGCTTGACCTTGAAAAGTGCTTCGACATCTTTCTTCCTCTTCCTTGACGTCGTGAAGCGTAGCAAGAAACCTCGACGCAAGTCTTCGAAGGCATAGATGGATCCCGCAGGGAGCTGGTGGAACCACTCTCTAGCCTTTTCCTTCAGGGTTGTCGCAAAGAGTCGACACCTAAAAGCATCCGACATGGGCATGATGGAGACCATGTCCTCAAACCACTGCAGGTGCAGGACGGGGTCATCCTTGCCGAAGTAGTGAGACATCTCTGCTCCCTTGAACCCCTCCGGAATCGGGGCTGAGAGGATCATCTCAGAAAAAGGACCTCCTTTGCTCGCCCCCCTTGGGGGCTGGGCGAGACGGGGTTTGACACCTTCCCATTCGCCTACTTGGGTCTCGGCGAGTGGGGGTCGATGACCTCCCCACCCGCCCACTTGGGTCTCGGCGAGTGGGGGTCGAGGACCTCCCCACCCGCCAACATGGGTCTCGGCGAGTGGGGGTCGAGGACCTCCCCACCCGCCAACTTGGGTCTCGGCGAGTGGGGGTCGATGACCTCCCCACCCGCCAACTTGGGTCTCGGCGAGTGGGGGTCGATGACCTCCCCACCCGCCCACTTGGGTCTCGGCGAGTGGGGGTCGAGGACCTCCCCACCCGCCAACTTGGGTCTCGGCGAGTGGGGGTCGAGGACCTCCCCACCCGCCAACTTGGGTCTCGGCGAGTGGGGGTCGATAACCTCCCCACCCGCCCACTTGGGTCTCGGCGAGTGGGGGTCGAGGACCTCCCCACCCGCCAACTTGGGTCTCGGCGAGTGGGGGTCGATGACCTCCCCACCCGCCCACTTGGGTCTCGGCGAGTGGGGGTCGAGGACCTCCCCACCCGCCAACTTGGGTCTCGGCGAGTGGGGGTCGAGGACCTCCCCACCCGCCAACTTGGGTCTCGGCGAGTGGGGGTCGAGGACCTCCTCACCCGCCAACTTGGGTCTCGGCGAGTGGGGGTCGAGGACCTCCCCACCCGCCAACTTGGGTCTCGGCGAGTGGGGGTCGATGACCTCCCCACCCGCCAACTCCTGACACCTCCTCTCTGGCTGGTTGGTCGAGAGGGATCTCACCCTCCTATCGGGGAGAGACCTCCGAACCACTTCCTCTCCTGCCTTCGCCTCCCGAGGCGAAAGCTACCTGCAAGGTCTGCAGGACCTCCTGCCTGAAATTTTCAAACATCTCCAACATCATCCCAGCCACCGGGGGCTGCGAGTGACCTGGGTCGGAACTTCCTCCACCTCCATCCATGGAGCTCATCTTGAGGGTTTCTTGAATCGGTCACACTCCACGCTCACCGCACCATAAATGTTGAAACCGACTACTCGGTCTCTGTGGAGTTCGGGGCCCTCAACGAGGCTGAGGGGCGACCAACCCTTACTTCCCCCAAGGGAGAGCTCTAGGTTGAAGGTGTCGGAACTAAGAACTGGACCAAGGGCTTAGCGGGGAGGTCCCGCCACATACCCGGAAGTCCCCTTGGAACTTCCCCTCCCAAGCCACTACTAAGCTTGGGCACCACTGGAGCCTCTCCTCACCCCCTAGAGAGACTTGGGGAGGGAGAGGGAGAAGGAGAGAGCTAGCCTAGGATGAGAGATCTCTCCAAATGGTGCCCCCTTGGTCCTATTTATAGGATTTTTGAAGTTGGGCTGCAAATAGCCAAAAACTGGTCTGCCAGATTACCAGAATACCCCTGAATTGGGCTGCGGATAGCTGAATCCCGCTGTTCTGAAATGCTAAATGCAGACCACTGGACTGCGAATAGTAAACTGGATGAGGGGGGGCGAGTTGGCCTCTCCGCCGAATGTTGGGCGAGAGGGGGGGTCGAGCTGGCCTCTCCCCTCTCCGCCGAATGCTGGGCGAGAGGGGGGTCGAGCTGGCCTCTCCCCTCTCCGCCGAATGCTGGGCGAGAGGGGGGGTCGAGCTGGCCTCTCCCCTCTCCGCCGAATGCTGGGCGAGAGGGGGGGTCGAGCTGGCCTCTCCCCTCTCCGCCGAATGTTGGGCGAGAGGGGGGGTCGAGCTGGCCTCTCCCCTCTCCGCCTTCCTCCGGAGCGGGGGGTGAGAGGAGCTCGCCCCCTTCCTTTGCTCGCTTCCTATATGAGTTGGGCGAGCGGAGGTCTCCGCCTCCTACCGCTCGTCCTCCCTCTCTCTATCCGAGGGAAAAGCACTCGACGAATACTGGGTTGTACAATGCCGAAGCACTTTTCAAGATCAAGCAAGAGCCAGAAGAGTCGCTGACTCACTATCTGGAACGGTTCAGGGAGGAGGTTCTCCTCGTCCAAGAAGTGCCCGGGTATACCCTCAAGCTCGCCTTCACGGTGGGGCTGCGGGAGGGCTTCTTCAAGATGGACCTCAAGAGAAGAGCTCCTTTGTCCTTTGAGGAGTTGATGGAAAGGGTGGCAGAAGAAGTTGAAAGTGAGGAGGCCAACCCGGAGTTCACAAGAAGGATGGTCAAGCTGAGTGAGCCAGAGGCAAGGCAGCATGGGAGGAAGGTAGAGGCTCCCAAGAGGAAGTTCGGCCAAGAGGAGGACAGCTTTCAGGAAGAGGGGGCCGACCTCCCGAGGTGGAGGCAGGGGCAGAAAACACCCCCTCCACCGCCCCAGCAAACCATGTCAATCGGCCAAAGAAGTAGAAGGAACCGCGCAGGAGGAAGAGGGGGCATCCGAGTGGAGTTACCTTACTGTGACTTCCACGAGGAGGAGGGTCACGCGACATCCACCTGCCCTGAGTTCTTGGAGTTAAGGGAGATGAGGAGTCCGAAGCCGCAGCGCCAACAACCAGAAGAGGTCGAGGAGGACCATGCCAGGGAGTAGAAGCCCGAAGCCCGGTCACCGTGCTTAGTTTTTTCTTTGAGTCCTTGTAGTAGGATGGAGTGTTTTCATACTTAGTTTTTCCTGCATGAAACCGGATGACTAATGTAATGAAAGTTCTTTCCAAAATATTTTTCCCCTCGGATGGTTCCGCTGACCGGGCTCTCACTAGACGGCAGACCAAGTTGACCTCCTAGGGAGGGTAAGTGATGTTCCCCTTGGATGGTTCCGCTGACCGGGCTCCCACTAGACGGCAGGCCAGGTTGACCTCCTAGGGAGGGTAAGTGATGTTCCCCTTGGATGATTCCGCTGACCGGGCTCCCACTAGACGGCAGGCCAGGTTGACCTCCTAGGGAGGGTAAGTGATGTTCCCCTTGGATGGTTCCGCTGACCGGGCTCCCACTAGACGGCAGGTCAGGTTGACCTCCTAGGGAGGGTAAGTGATGTTCCCCTTGGATGGTTCCGCTGACCGGGCCCCCACTAGACGGCAGGCCAGGTTGACCTCCTAGGGAGGGTAAGTGATGTTCCCCTTGGATGGTTCCGCTGACCGGGCTCCCACTAGACGGCAGGCCAGGTTGACCTCCTAGGGAGGGTAAGTGATGTTCCCCTTGGATGGTTCCGCTGACCGGGCTCCCACTAGACGGCAGGCTAGGTTGACCTCCTAGGGAGGGTAAGTGATGTTCCCTTTGGATGGTTCCGCAGACCGGGCTCCCACTAGACGGCAGGCCAGGTTGACCTCCTAGGGAGGGTAAGTGATGTTCCCCTTGGATGGTTCCGCAGACCGGGCTCCACTAGACGGCAGGTCAGGTTGACCTCCTAGGGAGAGTAAGTGATGTTCCCCTTGGATGGTTCCGCTGACCGGGCTCCCACTAGACGGCAGGCTAGGTTGACCTCCTAGGGAGGGTAAGTGATGTTCCCCTTGGATGGTTCCGCTGACCGGGCTCCCACTAGACGGCAGGCCAGGTTGACCTCCTAGGGAGGGTAAGTGATGTTCCCCTTAGATGGTTCCACTGACCGGGCTCCCACTAGACGGCAGGCCAGGTTGACCTCCTAGGGAGGGTAAGTGATGTTCCCCTTGGATGGTTCCGCTGACCGGGCTCCCACTAGACGGCAGGCCAGGTTGACCTCCTAGGGAGGGTAAGTGATGTTCCCCTTGGATGGTTCCGCTGACCGGGCTCCCACTAGATGGCAGGCCAGGTTGACCTCCTAGGGAGGGTAAGTGATGTTCCCCTTGGATGGTTCCGCTGACCGGGCTCCCACTAGACGGCAGGCCAGGTTGACATCATAGGGAGGGTAAGTGATGTTCCACTTAGATGGTTCCGCTGACCGGGCTCCCACTAGACGGCAGGCCAGGTTGACCTCCTAGGGAGGGTAAGTGATGTTCCCCTTGGATGGTTCCGCTGACCGGGCTCCACTAGACGGCAGGCCAGGTTGACCTCCTAAGGAGGGTAAGTGATGTTCCCCTTGGATGGTTCCGCTGACCGGGCTCTCACTAGACGGCAGACCAGGTTGACCTCCTAGGGAAGGTAAGTGATGTTCCCCTTGGATGGTTCCACTGACCGGGCTCCACTAGACGGCAGGCCAGGTTGACCTCCTAGGGAGGGTAAGTGATGTTCCCCTTGGATGGTTCCGCTGACCGGGCTCACATTAGACGGCAGGCCAGGTTGACCTTCTAGGGAGGGTAAGTGATGTTCCCCTTGGATGGTTCCGCTGACCGGGCTCCCACTAGACGACAGGCCAGGTTGACCTCCTAGGGAGGGTAAGTGATGTTCCCGTTGGATGGTTCCGCTGACCGGGCTCCCACTAGACGGCAGACCAGGTTGACCTCCTAGGGAGGGTAAGTGATGTTCCCCTTGGATGGTTCCGCTGACCGGGCTCCCACTAGACGGCAGGCCAGGTTGACCTCCTAGGGAGGGTAAGTGATGTTCCCCTTGGATGGTTCCACTGACCGGGCTCCCACTAGACGGCAAGCCAGGTTGACCTCCTAGGGAGGGTTAGTGATGTTCCCCTTGGATGGTTCCGCTGACCGGGCTCCACTAGACGGCATGCCAGGTTGACCTCCTAGGGAGGGTAAGTGATGTTCCCCTTGGATGGTTCCGCTGACCGGGCTCTCACTAGACGGCAGGCCAGGTTGACCTCCTAGGGAGGGTAAGTGATGTTCTCCTTGGATGGTTCCGCTGACCGGGCTCTCACTAGACGGCAGGTCAGGTTGACCTCCTAGGGAGGGTAAGTGATGTTCCCCTTAGATGGTTCCGCTGACCGGGCTCTCACTAGACGGCAGGCCAGGTTGACCTCCTAGGGAGGGTAAGTGATGTTCCCCTTGGATGGTTCCGCTGACCGGGCTCCCACTAGACGGCAGGCCAGGTTGACCTCCTAGGGAGGGTAAGTGATGTTCCCCTTGGATGGTTCCGCTGACCGGGCTCCCACTAGACGGTAGGCCAGGTTGACCTCCTAGGAAGGGTAAGTGATGTTCCCCTTGGATGGTTCCGCTGACCGGGCTCCCACTAGACGGCAGGCCAGGTTGACCTCCTAGGGAGGGTAAGTGATGTTCCCCTTGGATGGTTCCGCTAACCGGGCTCCCACTAGACGGCAAGCCAGGTTGACCTCCTAGGGAGGGTAAGTGATGTTCCCCTTGGATGGTTCCGCTGACCGGGCTCTCACTAGACGGCAGGCCAGGTTGACCTCCTAGGGAGGGTAAGTGAGGTTCCCCTTGGATAGTTCCGCTGACCGGGCTCTCACTAGACGGCACGCCAGGTTGACCTCCTAGGGAGGGTAAGTGAGGTTCTCCTTGGATGGTTCCGCTGACCGGACTCCCACTAGACAGCAGGCCAGGTTGACCTCCTAGGGAGGGTAAGTGATGTTCCCCTTGGATGGTTCCGCTGACCGGGCTCTCACTAGACGGCAGGCCAGGTTGACCTCCTAGGGAGGGTAAGTGATTTTCCCCCGAGGTGACTCCGCTAGCCGGACTCTCGCTAGCTTGCAAGGTTGGAGGTCATTTCGGGGAGAGTGTGATTTTTCCAAGGTAGCACCGTTAGCCGGATTTCCAGCGACACTCGTCGAATATACAGGGTTGGACATTTCTTTCCGAGCGTGTACCTCGCTTGAAAAGAGCGGGGATTATTTACAACCCTGTATTCGCCGAGTAGGTCCTCGAAGCATAAGAAGCATTTGGGAGCTTTATTGTTCACTATGATCCGGGGTAAGGAAAGAGGAGGGCGAGCGGTGGAGGTGAAGACCTCCCGCTCGCCCAACTCAGTAAGAGGGGCGATCTCCCCTCGTCCCGTGCCCCCCAAGGTAGGGGGCGAGAACCCCAGTAAGGGGCGAGACCAGCCAGGGGGGCGACCCTGGCTGGGTCTCGCCCAGCCCCAGTAGGGGGGAGAGACCAGCCAGGGGGGCCGCCCCTGGCTGGGTCGCGCCCAGCCCCAGTAAGGGGCGAGACCAGCCAGGGGGGCCGCCCCTAGCTGGGTCTCGCCCAGCCCTAGTAGGGGGGCGAGACCAGCAGGGGGCCGCCCCTGGCTGGGTCTCGCCCAGCCCCAGTAAGGGGCGAGACCAGCAGGGGGGCCGCCCCTGGCTGGGTCTCGCCCAGCCCCAGCAGGAAGGGGCGAGACCTGCAGGGTGGCCGCCCCTGGCTGGGTCTCGCCCAGCCCCAGCAGGAAGGGGCGAGACCAGCAGGGGGGCCGCCCCTGGTTGGGTCTCGCCCAGCCCCAGCAGAAAGGGGCAAGACCAGCAGGGGGGCCTCCCCTGGCTGGGTCTCGCCTAGCCCAGTAGGAAGGGGCGAGACCAGCAGGGTGGCCGCCCCTGGCTGGGTCTCGCCCTGCCCCAGCAGGAAGGGGCGAGATCAGCAGGGGGGCCGCCCCTGGCTGGGTCTCGCCCAGCCCTAGTTAGGGGGTTCGCCGAGCCCCACGAGGTACCCCCCCTCGCCCGATTCCAGGGGGAGGGGTTGGTCTGCGTTTAGCGCTCCAGAACAGCGGGATTCGGCTATCCGCAGGCCATTTCCGAGGATATTTTGGTAATCTGGCAGACCAGTTTTTGTCTATCTGCAGCCCAACTTCAGAAATCCTATAAATAGGACCAAGGGGGCACCATTTGGAGGAAAGCTGATCCTAGGCTAGCTCTCTCTCCCTCTCCCTCCCCAGGTCTCTCTCTAGTGGGGTGAGGAGAGCCTCCAGTGGTGCCCAAGCCCAGCATTGGTGTCACAACCCGCATTTTCTCCGAATTTAAGAATATCAGAGTAAGAGAAAATACACGTCATGATGCCACGTCATACAGGAGAATACTGTAGACGCTCAGGCGGGAACCTATTACTTAACTAAACAAACATGATTATATGATAAGTCATCATTTGAAATCATTTATTAGGGGTTTTGAGATAAGAACTGTGTCTCTCAGTTCGTGGATCAACTAGTCCACCGAGAAAGTATATATACTTGCAGCGGAAAGTACTTGATTTAGTTTACTTAAAGTCCTACATGTATGCAAACGACGGAGCATGAAGTAAATGATATGCACATAACTAGGCGTACTGTAAGAGTAGAAAATACCTTTAGGCGACTTTAAAGTTAAGGGTTTCAGTTAGAAAGAATGCAATGAGGATGAAGAAAAACCATTTTATAACTATAGTGCACCTAACATAAATCATTCCCAGAGGGTAAGATACACAAAATCTAAAAGTAGTGGCATAATCTGGCAAATAAACTATAAAGTATAAAAAGGGGCACAATGGGCGTCTACAACATGACACTAACCCATCAGCACCAACTAGTATGTCTGAGCACAAGAAGTAACTAGAAACAACTACCTCGCAGCAGCGGGGTGAACAGCTACTAAAACTCTGAACTTCAGGCTACACCACTAGCCGCTACGGCTCTGAACCTGAGGCATTCAATAAAACAAAGAACGCCTCAGCAAGGAATTACAAGTGGCAGAAAACTAGCAGAAAAACAAGCAAGGCATAAGGGGTACCAACCCAAGCCAAATTTACCGAAAGAGAGCTCTAAACAAAGAGTCAGCAAGCATCAAGTGCACTAAATACCAAAAGAGGAACAACACGTTCATTTATTTAGTTTCATCAATTAAAGAGACTGATCAGCTCAAATTATACGGGAGCGGTTAACTACCTCCGCTACCCAAAGCCCAAAACCAGGTGGGGGTACCACTAGACCCAACCACCCAAACACGACTACCGTGCAAGGCTATAACATTTTCCCCCACTGTCCCCCAAACACAACTACTGTGTAATGCTAAAGACAGTAGTTCTTATTACTTAAATTTTAATTAAACACGGGACGCTGCCCGAAAGGATAATCACTGGAAGGCCCTAAGAAATAGGGTCAAGACGAAGTACACATCGATCAATATGAATCATAAGAGTGACTCAAATGTTAACAGACCACAACGAGTAAAAAGAGGTTCAAACGAGAGGGATTCGAGATCAGGAGAACCGAAGGGTCACTGGCAATCATCCAAGTACACCCGAGGGGACACGAGATTCAAACACAAGAACTCAACGAAATCACATGCGTTCCGGGCGGGGTTCCAAGAGGCCGCGCCCCCTGGCGGGGGTCTTAGGGGCAGAGCCCCTAACGGGGTCCAAGGGGCAGAGCCCTTGCGGGGTGCGGGGCAGAGCCCCGTCCAAAATTTTGAAAACCCACCACCAGAAACCACACAAAATCCCATCAAAATTTAGGACTTCTCGAAAACTACAAGGGACGTCTCGAGAGATAAAAGGATTTCTCGAGAGATGGAATTTGATTTCTCGAGAGAAAGACAGGGATTTCTCGAGAGATGAGTAGGATTTCTCGAGTGATGAAAATTGATTTCTCGAGAGGAAGGCAATTTCTCGAGAGAAGAGAATGATTTCTCGAGAGGAAGGCAATTTCTCGAGAGAAGAGAATGATTTCTCGAGAGGAAGGCAATTTCTCGAGAGAAGAGAATGATTTCTCGAGAGGTCAAGGGGTCTTCTCGAAAACTTGGCTAAAACAACGACTTAACCAAACAAAGAGGAGGAGGAAGCCACTTGCCTTAAACCTTGCAAACTCGAAGATCTCCGCTCCGAAAGCTATGGATCGGCTAGGGAAACACACGAGCACAGATTCCTGAAACTTTTCAGGTCGAAAGAAGGGGTTAGGTCACTACCCTAACTCTGAAAATTCCATAAAACGGGAAAAGCTTACCGCTAGAACGAAGATCTCGCCGAGAGCTTTCCAAATCTACTCTCCAAACGCGATTCCGACTACTACAGCCCGAGAAATCGCCGATCGAATGCTCCTCGAAGCTCCGCACTCGCCCTTTCGCTCGGCGGCTGATTTGATCGAGGGAGGAAGAAGATGAATAGGGGAAGAAGGTTTTAGGCTTTATATAAAAACCCTAATTAATTAATTAATTAAGTCCCTCATTTACTTAAAACCGCGAGGGAAACTAGATCACCTCAGATTTCTACGAAATTCGCACCTTAACTGAAACACAGCGCTACGAATCCAACGGCGAAGTCAGAATTCAATTCCGACGGGCCCAACTCGGGCTAAAGCCTCCCGAAGCTAAAATCTTGATATCCACCCAAAATCTCTACCTTAACTCGAAACGATGCGAAATCTCGCACGCTCGATCTACAAGACATACTTTAACTAAGCTAAGGCTCAACACACTACTCGACGAGCTGACGTAACGCCCTTACGCCAAAATTACGTCACAGCGGGCACGTAAAATAATTAACGAAAATCAGGGGCGTTACAATTGGCTTGGGAGGGGAAGCGCTCTAAAGATCTTCCGGGTATGTGGTGCCTCAACCTTCAACCTAGAGCTCTCCCTTGGGGGGAGTAAGTGTTGGTCGCCCCTCAGCTTGCTGAGGGGCCCGAACTCCACAAAGACCGAGGCTTGTTCATCAAGTTGTCGGTTTCAACAGCTCTGGCTCAACCTGTGAATGTCGTCGCAACCTGATCGTAGAAACTGACTCGCATAATCTGAGTCCCAGAAGGAAGATCATCTGCACTACCACGACAATCCACCATGTCGTCCGCATAAATCATGGGTGCGCCACCACATATCATGGTCCCCATCAGCCGGTACAAACTACTGCACTGCACAGCTCTCCTAAGCATGGTACGCCCTCACTCCACCATCAGGACTCCTCCTCAGGCCACACAACTGTAGTCACTGGAATCCAATCCGCTCAGTAATGTCAAACATCTAGCTGTCAGAGTCGCACAGACTCTCAGTGATGGTGAGGACCTCATCACTCTGCACCCTGACCCAGCTGTCACCCAGTCCGCACCCCAGCCTCGAGGCCTTTTTGCACGCTGCGAACTCGCTCTCCTATGTGACTGCACTGTCTGCAATGGTAAAATACCACACCCTCCTTCGGCCCGGATCGAGATCGTGCTCCACTCAATCCCTGCCAAACTGCCTCAACTTACCCATCCGCTGCTGTCAAGATGTGACTGCCCTTAGGAGTAGGGCCCACTAACATCTGTCTGGATAGCACTGCGATCGTGACCTCCACCGTATCCTTCTCATACAAGAGCATCGTCACTAAGGGCGGGTAAAAATATGTGAGCGAGGAAGGAGTGAAAAAAGGGTCTTCACGTCCTCCTCCGTCTCTGCACAAGCTGCATTTAACTGCCACAGAAACCAAAATTGAACACGTCTTGTGTTCCTCCAGATAATCACCTCCCTGCAACAAATCTGCGGTTATCATGACCATCTCATGCAGTACCACATGTCATAGGTCAAACCCGTCACTGTTGCACTTCTTCAAAAACTGTCCAGATTCACGTTCTTCCCTGTCATGGTTGTCCTACGGCACGACCAGGAGACCTGATTAATTCAAAGGTCAGATTTGAAAAGATGGGGAGCGGACCTAGTCGTCACCCACCGCAGTCAAACCTTTCCTCGAACGTCCAATCAGTCGCCTACGAACCTCGCTCTGATACCACTTGTTGGGATATAATGCGGAAACTATCCCCTAGGCACAACCAAATATATACAGGGTATACAAGAACATAAATCTGAACAAGAAACGCTGCATATATAAATCATATAACTGCAAAATATATAACAAGAAATGTACCGACGTCCGTTACAGAATACGCCGCGGAGAGCCGGACTCGCTCGACTCGCGGGAGAGATAACAATCTGGACTGCAATCCGCTAGCACAGCGGACGCACAAGGTTCGCCGAGAACCTTCGTCGTCGAGTGACGACCAAACCACCAACCACCACCGGAGAAGCACCGTCGAGGCCAACTGCATTCGCGCATGCCATCGACACCAAGCCGCACCACCGGAGAGAAACACCATCAAGGCCACTGCACTCCCGCATGCCTTCGCCGCCACACCCGCACCGCCGGAGAGAAACTCCGTCAAGGCCACTGCACCACCGCAAGCCTTCGCCGCCACGCCCGTACGACATCATCTCCTCACTTCGCCGCCATCGCACGGTGTTGCACCAACGACAACCACCGGCGGAACCTCTACAGGGGTCTCCCACCCCTCGCGGCACCAAGAGCAAGACGACGGCGGCGGCGACAGCGGCTCTTCCCTCCAACGCTAGCAAGGCGGCTCCTTCTCACATAAAAGGTCACGGCTCTCACGAAGAAGAAATGGGATTCTATCCCATGCTTATCACTCAATGCTCCTCTCACGTGAATATCAATATATATAATATATATTACCCATGAATGGTGGTGGTTTAAATTCATGCAAGAGAGAGAAAGGGACAGCTCTCTCTCCCTAAAAGGAATGCCAATTAAGGGCCGGCAGATTCCAAATTTTTATTCCTTTTTTTTCATTCCCTTTTTTTTCCTTAAACCGTGGCTCCAATTCCCTCTCTCTCTCTCTCTCTCTCTCTCTATGTAGAGAGAGAAACTGCCAGTGTTTCCAAATTTGGATCCGAACCAAAAAACAACAACTCGCTATTGCTTATCATAATTTGCAGGAATAAGCTTAGAAACTTAATATTGATCAATGTCAATTCCTATGAAAGAAAGCATTTCTGCAAACGAACAGTAAAAAGTAATGAATATGAATTCCTATGACAGAAAATAATCATAAAGACGAACAAAAGAATTGGATTTAAACTCAATGACATTTCCCGTGTGTATTGATATTAGATTGAAAACAAATATTTTACTATCAATGTCCGTGAAACGAACAGACCCGTAGACATTTTGGATTTTGTAGTTCTTCAAAAAAAAAAAAAAAAAACCTTGGACAATACATATTTCACTAATGCATTAACTCTCTCCATCTCTAGGGCGGGGGACCAATCTTCATTGACTAGCTGAAAAAGCTCAGTAACAGGATCTTGCCACTTGAATTGATAATACGACCTTCTGTTAAATTTGAACTCAACTTCCCCGTTTGAAATGCCAAGGATGAGTGTCATTTCATTGATAATAATCAACTTGACATATATATATATATAATCTGCCAAATAGAAATGCCTTCTTCTCCCGATGACAAGACTTCGTCGACAGTGAAATCGCAGGCTTATGAGTAAGAAAATATGCAATAACCCAACATCTCTTAACAAAATACCTTTGAATTAAACAATTCAAATAAGTACATAATGTCATTCGTAAAATTTTAAATTAAACATTTGAGAGAAACTTAGGTGCGCAACTCTCACCTAAAATTAGGTGGGAGAGAAATATAGTCGTATGATCTCAAATCGGACGGTATATAAAATACTGACTGTATTTATTATTTATAAATACAGAATTATTTAGAAAAATACAACCGTATGATCTCTGATCAACGGCTAGATGGGTTTCTCTCATAGATGAGAGTAACTCACCTACAAATTTCTCTTTCTAAAATTAGGAAAAACAAATCCAGATGAACTGATCATGCAATGATTACTCGCACGCGCGGCATTGATTCGTAGGCACGCGGCTGTCCGAATTTCTCCTGCCTCGTTTTCTCTTGTCTAACAAGTCAAAGTTGACCCTTGTATTGTAAAATATTGATCGCGGGTGACGTGGAACTTCTAGACGTCTTCTTTACGTGTTAGACATGGGGCCAACCAGATCTAAACACGATAATTGGTCAGTTAATAGGTTCTTAACTTCTTATGCGGCTACTGTACTTATCAAAATGATACGCCACAAATTACTAAGTTGTTAATTTATTATTCTATTACTAAAATTTAGATTGCAATTTCATCGTATTACTTATCTTAAAAAAATACAAAATACAAAATACAAAAACAAACTTTCACCCTTCCAATATATATATGCATATATATATATATATATATGCATATATATATATATATATATATGCATATATATATATATATATATATGCATATATATATATATGCAATGTATATATATATGTATATATATGTGTTGTGGGTCGCTCGGGTGTTTTGGTAGATCGGTCGGATTGAATCACCTTAGCTCGGAAGTGAGCCGAGCGTGCAAACAGTCAATTAGAGAGATTCGTTGAGTACATTGAGACTTTTTAACGTGTAAAACCCGGAAAGGGTAAAAAACAACGCGGCCGGAGCTGTGCCGACCAAACTTCACTATCTTCTGAGAGTTTACAGTTAGGTACTTAGAATTCGAGCGCGACAGGCCGCTGCTCGTTACAACGATAGAGAGAGAGAGTTCCGAAGGTGACAGACCACCTCTCAGAAAACTAAGTCTTTTTCCTTCTGAGAATGTCGGAGAACCAAAGTGAGAATGCTGAGTCGCCTTTCGGGAGAGAGGAAATCTTCAAGTCCACGAACTCTGGGCTCTTTTTATAGCTTTGGCCCGGGGTAGCCCGGTAATTTCGCCGTCGTAACCACCGTAACCACCTGGCGGACGAATCACGTTTTCCGGTTCGGAGCACACTGATCGCCATTTTTCATAAATGACCGTCCCACCCTCGGGCAGTTCGGGTAGTTCGGGCAGCTTTGTTGCAGGCAAAAAAAGGCGACAAGCCGTTCCTGCAATCTGAGAAATTAGAAAGACAAAAAGTAAGCGTGCCTGAAATGTGAAAGTGCTGTGAGCGCGCTCAGAAGTGTTCTGAGCGCGTAACGAACGGGGAAGCGCTCCGAACGGAAACCGGAACCCGAAAAGCGGGCGGCGAGCCAGAAGAGGGGGGACTCACCCGAGGGGGGGTGCGGCTTGGCCACACCCCACATGGGGTGCGGTTTAGCCGCACCCCCCACTATGGGGGGTGTGGCTATTCACACCCCACTAGTGGGGTGCGGGCTAATCGCACCACAATAGTGGGGTTCGGTCATGGCGACGCGCGACGTGCATTTCGTGCGTGTTCTCGTACTGGCGGTTGGCGGCGGAAATGACGGGTTCGGTTTCTGCAACTTGGGCGATCATGCGTTGACCGTTGACCCCACCTCCCTTTAGTGGAGTTTTCTCTAGACGCACTCCAAGGCCTTTATGGATGTATAACATAAGCCCCCCAAACCTTCAGAGTCCGAATTTCTGCGCGTAGGAGTTCGGAGGTTTCAATTTTTCTGTGGCGGCTTTGATCATTGCTCTCTTCGTGGTGCCTTGGGTAGGAATTGCTGTCGAAGGATGAATGTGTGGTGGCTTTTGTCTTCTTGTTCTGTTTAGGCGTATCTCGTTTTGCGTTGTGTTGTGATAGCACTCTCGTGGTCCCGTTGCCCTGGTTGTTGTCGAAGTGTCGATTGAGGAAAAGTGCTTCAAGATGGTCGGCGAAGGATGTTCGTACTTTGGGATTGTTGCTGGCTTCCTATTTAACGTTGATATCTGAACAGCTTGATGGCCTTTTACAAAATACCGGATGAGCCTGCGCGAGTCTTAGTAGAATATTAGTTGCGCGAGTTTGAGCTCGCGACTTTTTACATAATAGAAAAAAAATTAGTTTGCGTGAGTCTAAGCTCGCGGATTTTATATAATATAAATTTGGCCCGTGAATAGCGGGTGTATTCAAACCGAGGGCGAACGTAAGGGGGGCAGGCCCCTACGATGCCGGGACTTGACGGCGGAGGAGAAGGGCGAACCTTCAATCGACGGCGGTGCAAAATCCCCGGGGCAGGGCCCCAAAGTGGCCGGTGAATAGCGGATGTATTCAAACCGAGTGCGAACGTAAGGGGGGCAGGCCCCTACGACGCCGGGACTTGACGGCGGAGGACAAGGGCGAACCTTCAATCGACAGTGGTGCAAAGTCCCTGGGGCAGGGCCCCAAAGTGGTCGGTGAATAACGGGTGTATTCAAACCGGGGGTGAACGTAAGGGGGGCAGGCCCCTACGACGTCGGGACTCGACGACGGAGGAGAAGAGCGAACCTTCAATCGACGGCGGTGCAAAGTCCCCGTGGCCGGGCCCCAAAGTCGGTTCCTGCAGTAGAATAGTTTAGAACAGGTAAAATATAATTAAAAAATGAACATTAATACATGCACAAGTGCAATCTTGCGGCTTCTGAGCTAATGAGTTTCTGATACAAGTTTGACGAGAGAGAAGGTAACATCGTGCTCCCCCTGGCGATGCGCTCGCTCGAGCTTTTTCGGTCATTCAGCATGGTGGGCGGCGGTGACCCGGCGACCGACCCTCGGTGACATCCTTCTGTGCTTCTTCGCGGAAGGCCTCAAGGTGTCCTGACTGGACAAGGCGTTCAATTTCTTCTTTCAACCTGGCACAGTGCTCCGTGCGATGTCCTCGACCTTTGTGGAAATTGCAGAACGGGGATTGATCTCCCCTACGCTAGGGGAGCGGTCTGGGCCAGTTGATGATTTTACTGTTGTAGATTATGGACAATATATGCTCGCGGGGGGCATTTAACGGCGTGTAGATCCGGGAGCTTTGATTTGTTAGCCCTCGGGAGCGGTCTGCTTGGTTCTGAAGGGGCGGTACGACCTTCTCGAGTTGATGTTGGTGTCCCTTTCACTTGCGACACGTATCCCCAAGCTGTAGTTGGTTTGCCGGTGCCGGAAGATTAGCTTTTTTCTGCCAATGTGGGGGTTGCGCGGCACTCTCGCACGCCTTGCTTCTCAGAATTTGGTTTTGGCGACGAGTCGTAGTTGATCCAAGGGAGCTCGGCTGCGACCGTGTCAAAACCACGAATTGCATCCCTGAGGATTCTCCCTTTGCTGGCCATGCGTCCAGACATGGAAACGTCATGGTCCAGGGCGTCAAGTAGGAGGCTCCCAAATATTGCGTCGTAGGGGGAGTCTCCCTCTGCGATGACGAACTGAACGTCATACTGGACTAGTTCCGAGTGCATCCCTACTTGGACGGGGAGGGTGACGACTCCTATGGTATGTACCATAGTTCCGTCTGGGAGCTCTGCGTCGCTGGCCCTGAGCTTTTGGTTCCCACTTAGGAGTTTGAGCCGCACCACGGCTGTCATGAACAGGATGTTGAACGAGATGTGATGGGTTATCAACTCCCTCCTTAGTTCACAGGCTGGATTGCCTATGCTTACGTCTAAGGCGAAGTCCAACCATCTATGGGGACGCTCCTGGCGAAAGCTTGTGTAGATCTTTTTTGGCTGCTTGCTCCGCCCCGCTTCCCCTAGGTGGGGCGACTCGTCCGTCTCGAGCTCTTCTCACTCTTCTTCTTGGATCCTCGGCGCGCGCGCTTCGTGCCACTCAACGAACAGTTGGGACAATTCAGTGAAGTTATGAATCGCTCCGTCTGGCAGAGATTCATACCAGCGGAGGGCGTCTCCACGCAGTTTCTTGGTGAAGATTTTGCAGCTGATTTGGTCGGGAAGTCCGAACGTCCGCATCGTTATCAAGAAGTGATTAACGTGCCCGTACGGGTCCTCTGCTCCGTAGAACTCCTTGAAGTGCGGGAGCTTTAGCCATGATGGAACTGGGTATGCCAAAATTGACTTTGATGGGTGTGTGGGGGGATCACCTTTGCTGGTACGTGACATCGTTCGGATCCTCTCCTGCCGCGAGAGGGGCAGGCTTGCTAGTTGGTCCAAGCCGCCGAGTTAGGATGGGTGCAGCGATGAGCGCTCTTTTCGCCGGGTTTTCAGGGATTGAGGAACTGCATGCGTCGAATAGTTCGGGGGGAGGTGTCCACTCTTGTTGGTTCCGTGAACTCAGGCGAAGCGGGCGCTGCGTTCGGAAATCCTTTGTTAGGTATTTGGGAATCTATTTCCCACAGACGACGCCAAACTATTGCGGGTCGCTCGGGTGCTTTGGTAGACCGGTCGAATTGAACCACCTTAGCTCGGAAGCGAACTGAGCGCGCAAACAGTCTATTAGAGAGATTCGTTGAGTACACTGAGACTTTTAACGTGGAAAACCCGGAAAGGGTAAAAAACAACGCGGCCGGAGCTGTGCCGACCAAACTTCACTATCTTCTGAGAGTTTACAGTTAGGTACTTAGAATTCGAGCGCGACAGGCCGCTGCTCGTTACAACGATAGAGAGAGAGAGAGTTCCGAAGGTGACAGGCCACCTCTCAGAAAACTAAGTCCTTTTCTTCTGAGAATGTCGGAGAACCAAAGTGAGAATGCTGAGTCGCCTTTCGGGAGAGAGGAAATCTTCAAGTCCACGAAGGAGATCTTCAAAGCCACAAAGGAGATCTTCAAGCACCGAAGGAGAATTCCGTGGAAATCTTCGAAGGAGCTCTCCCGGGTGCAGAAGGCAAGGTCCTCCCAAATGAAGGCTCTGGGCTCATTTTATAGCTTTGGCCGGGGGTAGCCCGGTAATTTCGCCGTCGTAACCACCGTAACCACCTGGCGGATGAATCACGTTTTCCAATTCGGAGCACACGGATCGCCAGTTTTCGTAAATGACCCTCTCACCCTAGGGCAGTTCGGGCAGCTTTGTTGAAGGCGAAAAAGGCGACAAGCCGTTCCTGCAATCTAAGAAATTAGAAAGACAAAAAGTGAGCGTGCCCGAAATGTGAAAGTGCTCTGAGCGCGCTCAGAAGTGTTCTGAGCGCATAACGAACGGGGAAGCGCTCCGAATGGAAACCGGAGCCCGAAAAGCAGGCGACGAGCCAGAAGAGGGGGGACTCACCCCAACCTTGCTACGGGGGAGAGTGGTTCGACCGCACCTAAAGGGGGGCGCGGCGCGGCCGCACCCGAGGGGGGGTGCGGCTTGGCCGCACCCCACATGGGGTGCAGCTTGGCTCGGACGCACCCCACATGGGGTGCGGCGCTGCCGCACCCCAAGGGAGTGCGGCCTGGCCGCACGCCCTTGGGGTGCGGCCAGGCCAGAAGAGGGGGGACTCACCCCATATGGGGTGCGGTTTGGCCGCACCCCCCACTATGGGGGGTGTGGCTATTCGCACCCCAGTAGTGGGGTGCGGGCTAATCGCACCCCAGTAGTGGGGTTCGGTCATGACGGCGCGCGACGTGCGTTTCGTGCGTGTTCTCATACTGGCGGGTGGCGGCGGAAATGGCGGGTTCGGTTTCTTCAACTCGGGCGATCATGCGTTGACCGTTGACCCCACCTCCCTTTAGTGGAGTTTTCTCTAGACGCACTCCAAGGCCTTTATGGATGTATAACAATATGTATATATATATATCTATATATGTATATATATGTATATATATGTATATATATATTTCCTTAACTACTAAATGCAAGAAGTTGTTTTTGGTGCAACATTCAAAATTGCCCAAATATAACCTCATTCTTTTACTCCAATGACTTAACGTATTTGATAAAAAAAATGAAAATTTATAAAATATAAGGTCTATTTGTGTAAATAACACTATATCCCAATAATAATAAAAAAATTATACAAATTCAGAAAATCAAAAAGTTTTTACTAGACCTCCTAAAACTACTATGATAGCTTATCATTACCTACTAAAATCTCCTTTAAAATGATTTTTTGTTAAAAAATATATATATTTTTTGATTTTTTTTATAAAATAGTAATTAAAAATTTTTTGCGGTCATTTTGAGTACTCATATGTATATGTTCTGGGCCCAGCCGGCTGAGAGAAAGCCTATCCGCACCCCAGCCTGCCAGTCCAACTGACGAAGCCTATCCGCACCCAGCCTGATCGTTCGTCGAATGCGGGTGGGCCGTCGTTCGTCGAACGGCGGCACGCGTTTGTCGAACGCAGGAGGCACCCCTGCGTTCGCCGAACGGTTGGGTCTCAGCGTTCGTCGACCGCAGGAGAGCCGCCGTTCGTCGAACGCAGGGGTCCCGCCGTTCGACGAGCGGCGGCACACGTTTGTCAAACGCAGGCGTGACGTGTTCGTCGAATGCAGGCATTCCGCTGTTTGTCGAACGGCGGCACGCGTTCGTCGAACGCAGGAGGCACTCCTGCGTTCGACGAACTGTTGGGTCTCAGCGTTCGTCGAACGGAGGAGTGCCGTCGTTCGTCGAACGCAGGGGTCCCACCGTTCGACGAACGACAACACGCGTTCGTCGAACGCAGGCGTCTCAGCGGTTGGCAATAGAGTCTCAGCGGGGGGGTGGACTCCGGGCCGGCTTGGCGGGCCGCTTTGGCGTAGCCTGTGCGGAGGCGGCCGAAAGCCGTTGTGGAGCAGCGAGCACGGGTGAAGCCCGTGCGGAGCTGCTAGTATGTATATATATATATATGTATATATATATACTATTTTAAAAAGAAGTATTGCGCTCTGCGAATAACATGAAATTAAAATTCATTGGAAAAATATGAACCGTTAATAATGATGTGATTAATAGGAATCGTTCACCATCAAACCCCAACTCCCTACTTCTCTCTCCTCATTCCCGATCCTTCTTCTATCTTTACTATTCTCCTCGCGCTGCCCTCTCGAGTCCCACCCACCGCTCCTCATATCCCACTACAGATAGCCTCTTCGAGTTCTCTAGGTCACGACGGCTTCCCGCTTCTCCTCTCCCACCACAAATATGGAGCAGTGAAAACTAGGGGGCAAAACCAGGAAGCGACTTCTTCATATACGGACCTCCATCGCCTCCTCCCGAGGAGGGAGAGACGACAAGACATCGGCTCTCCTCTTCGTGGACGCACACGGGATCCTTCGGGCTTTGAATCGAGCGCTCTAATGTGCTGAAGTCGACGCTAATGTGTTGTAATGCGCTATAATGTGCTGAAGCCGACACTAAAATATTTCGACGCACACGGGATCCCTTCCAATCTTCTTCAATTAGAGAGGGTTTGAGCCGACGCTACTGGGAGGAGGTTGAACTAGGTTTGCGACTCTCTCTTTCCCTTTATCTTCTTACCGATCGTAGGGGTCGCGGCAGGAAATCGAGCAGACCATGTGATTCTTTCTCTCTTCCTATTTTGAATTTCTGTAACCTCTCCCCTCTCACAACCTCTGCCAATCTCCACTTGATTTACTGCTTTATGCATTACTGGATTGGGGTTTAGTAGAAGCATCATCTAGCCGCTCCTCTTAACATCCACTGAATTGGTCCTGGAGGAGTTTTAAGGACGGATTCCATTTTCCTGTTCTACTGACATTCTAGAAATCGGATTTATTGCGGTGAATTGATTTGAGTTTGGATAATTGCCAGGTAAGAGAAACCTGGATGAATCCTATAACCTCTTTTCTTCGATTTTCTGTTGGGGTTGCGAGAGATGCTAACTTTGGTATATCAATCTAATTTCAGAAGTTGGGTTTGCTCTATTTGTCACGGTACTCTTCTCTAAATTCATCTTGATTCTCCTTCTATTGAGCTTTGTGAGATTCTTTCACTAACAAAATTAAGATTTTTGGAAATTAATTGCTTTAGGTGTAGGCTTAATACAGAACCTTTATGCGTGCTTACAGATAAAAGCATTGGATTGATCCAACTTCTGAACGTTGTGTTGTCTTGGGGGACTGATTCTCTATGCTTTATGTATTTTCTTCTTCTCATCCCCTTATATTCATTTTTATAATTTGCTGATTTTCTTCATATTTCCTTCTTGACTGAGATTTCATTTACTAATGTGTAGCTTTATGGTTAAAACATGAGGAGAAATTTCTACGACTTGGGAATCAAATTCATCACTTTCTTGGCATTACCACAACACGACAAGGCATTTCATTTCATGCTAGATGTTTGTGAAATCGTTTGATTTCTAATTTCTCGATATTCTTCAAATCTCTTTATTATTTTCAAATCGTTTGATCTAATATACATTTGGGTTTAGGGCTATTGTTCCAGTTCTTAGACGTGGAAATGAGGAAGTAGCTGTATTATTTTCTTTCATAGCCGGTTACCAGTGTACTTTAGGAATTAATTACTCATATGATGATGTGTTTTTTTCTACCGGGCTTCTCCTATTATGTATGTTCTACAAAAAATTAAATCAATTCTTCTTAATTGGTAATGCTTCTTGGTTTTGATAAGTTAATTTTATATGCCTCTTTGTCCCATGTGATTGTTAGTATGGTTTTACTTTGAAAGACTGTCTCACATACCACACATTTATTTGATACAATAATTTAATACTCTCTTCTTCCATGCCTTATATCCTATTTTCATCAATCTATGAAATGTAATTACTTTAATTGGAAAAGTTATGGACAACCACACAACATTTGTGTGAACCTCTATTGCACACCTCAATTATCTACTAAATTTGTTTCCTACCATGAAAAGTAACTTATTTAAGTCTCACCATTTGCAAACATACTTTATAGACTGCTACGAATGCTGTATTTCTTCCAGGCGAATGTCGTCACCCGCGGAGCAGATAGAATTTTTTTTATAGAAACCTCATCTCCATCAACGACAGAGGACCCCACCGAAACTCATCGTCAACGATTTTATTTCGGATATTTTTTCCCTCTTCCAATTTTGTATTTTATTATGCAATTTCACAGCATGTCTTGATTAAGAATTTGTTTTTCGATTTTCACTTTTAGTTGCAATTTTATGTGTAATTACCTTTAATTTACATAACAGTTATGAATTTTGGTGTTAGAGAGACACCAAGGACATCAGTTTAAGATGTTCACTAATACATCTAAATACAACTTTCAAATTTATTGTATGTGCATAAAGCTTTGAACTACAAATTTATTGTATATGCTGAGCACCGGCGGACCCACGTTAAGACACGGTCGGGCACGTGCCCGACCGTGTTTTTCGCAAAATCCCGCTAGGGCAGTGGTCTCCGTGCTCCGTCTCGCCTCGCCTGGAGCGATTCCGCCCGACGCCTGGAGGCTGGAGCGATTCCGCCCGACCCGACGCTGTCAGTTCTTCTTCTTCTTCTCAGCCCCTCCTCTTCTCAGCCCCTCCTCTATTCAGCCCCTCCTCTATTCAGCCCCTCCTCCATTCCATTCAGCCCCTCCTCCATTCAGCCCCCTGTTTTCCCTCCATTCAGCCCCTCCTCCATTCAGCCCCCTCCTCCATTCAGCCCCATGTTTTCCCCCTCCTCCATTCAGGCCCCTTCTTCTTCTATTCAGCCCCTCCTCCATTCAGCCCCCTCCTCCATTCAGCCCCCTGTTTTCCCTCCATTCAGCCCCTCCTCCATTCAGCCCCCTCCTCCATTCCCCCTCCTCCATTCAGCCCCATGTTTTCCCCCTCCTCCATTCAGCCCCCTGTTTTCCCCCTCCTCCATTCTTCTTCAGCCCCCTATTTTCCCTCTCCTCCAGTTCTTAATGCTGATTATGTTAAAATTTTAGATTTGTTATTAATTTTGCAATCTTCTTCAAATTTGACAGGACATTTGAACACTTTTTCCATCTGATTGCAAGGAAATTCAAGCTTACGGCAAGGACGCAAGGTCCATTCTTCTTCCTCACTTAGATCTAGGTAGGATATAAATTATATAGAGATAGATATAGATTTAGGTTTGTGATTTAATCCAGTTTGGTATAGATTTAGGTAGGATATAATTTAACACCTATTTTTAAACACGTATTCAGCTATTTTCAAAAGAGTTTTATGATTTCAATATTTTGTTTTGAATTTTCAAAAGAGTTTTATGATTTCAACGTTAATTGGAATGTTCCTCTTGATTTAGCCCTAGTTGCGCTTACGGGATTGTCCCATTGGTTTTTTGCAGCGTGTTTAATTAGTGGCCAATGGAGAAAATTTTTTCTAAAAAGGGAGCATGTCGCGTAGAAGAGTTCAAAATAGAAGATTTACCTTCAGATCCTGGCCTAAGAAATCCAATAAAGTCCTACGATGCAAATATTCAAGAGTCAATACGAAGATATTACTTGCAGAAGGGTCCTTGTCAACCTCATTTAGAAAGTTTTCCCCAAACAGAAATTGGAAACAAAGATCGACGCTTTAACAAGAATTTGTTTAACGAGTTTAAAGGCTGGTTAGAATACAGTATAGAAAAAGATGCAGCATTTTGTCTTTACTGTTATGTTTTTCCTCAAAGAGGTTGTGAGCCTACTTAGACTATTAGTGGATTCAAAAACTGGAAAGAGAAAACTGTATTGGACAGGCATGTTGGAAATCACACTACTCCACACAATGCTTCTAGAAAATTGTGTGAGGCTTTGATGAATCAAAAACAAGGTATTCAAATTGTTTTTGCTAGACAAGAAGAATAACAAAGTTTGGATTATCGTGCTCGTTTATGTTCTTCGATTGATTGCGTTCGATTTCTTTTACGACAAGGACTTTCATTTCGTGGTCATGATGAGACTAAAGAGTCTACCAATCGAGGTAATTTTCTTGAGCTTCTGAACTTCCTTGCATCGCATAATGATGAGATCAAAGCAATTGCGCTTCAAAACGCTCCTCAAAATTGTCAACTTATATCGCCGAATATTCAGAAAGAAATAGTATCAGCAATTGCAATAGAGACAACAAAATAAATTGTTTGTGAAATCAAAGAGGCATGACAAGCGCACTATTACAAATTATCTTGACTTTTAAATTTGTATTTGTGCTTCATTTGATGAAAAACATTTTGGCAAAAACTAACGAGTTATCACAAGCGTTGCAGAAAAAAGATCAAGATATTGTCAACGCAATGCATTTTGTAAAGTTGTCCAAATCCCTACTATTAAATATGAGAAATGATGAGGTTGAGTGGCAATCGTTTATGGTTGAAGTCTCTAAATTTTGTTGTAAACATGACATAGAAGTTCCAAATATGAATGAGAAGTTTGTTCAACCAGGTAGATCAAGACGCAACACACATGAAATTACCAATTTACATTTTTTCAGGATTGAAATTTTTAATGCAGTGTTGGATTGGATGCTAAATGAGCTAAATGACCGTTTTGATGAAGTCAACACAGAATTGCTGATGTGTGTTGTTTGTCTGGACCCAAAGAATCAATTTGCTGCTTATGATAAACAAAAACTAATTCATCTTGCTGAATTATACACATATGATTTTACTCTAATAGAGTTGCAGTTACTTGAAGGACAACTTGACATGTATATTTTTGACATGCGATCTGCATCGCCGGACATATTTTCAGAAATTAAGAGAATCAGTGGACTTCTTCAAAAATTAGTGGAATTAAAAAGAGAATATACTTACCGGCAAGTTTTCAGAGTGTTAAAGTTAGCTTGCCTCCTACCTGTTGCAACAGCTAGCGTTGAAAGAACATTTTCTGCAATGAAGATAATAAAGAATCGTCTGCGAAACAGAATGAGAGATGAATGGATGAATGATTGTTTGGTGACGTATATTGAAAAAGACGTTGCAGATACAATTACAAATGAAGAAATTATTTCACGTTTTCAGAGTATGTGTCAACGTATATAAAGCATCATGTTGATCTGTAAGTTTTTATAATGTTTTGTTTTGAATTTTCATGTAATTGCATTTTATTGTAATATTGTGTTGAATATTTTTCTTACATAAATATCTCAGCAAAAAAAAATTTTGAGGGCGCTGACCCCGAAGCCCCGCTCAGGGGGCCCTACCACCCGAACCCGCCCTGCCCCCCAAACCCCCCAATCGACAATACTTACATTGTGCCCGTGCGACTTCAAAATCCTAGTTCCGCCATTGATGTTGAGTGATCTAATTGTGTTCGGGCAGTGAAAACCATAAACTTTACTCGGCAAATATTAGTTTACTGCAGTAGATATAGAAACAGCAAGGCATCTTGAATAACTGATTTTACTCAAGCTAATTGATTTTACACTCTCTTTTTCCATGTACTGCCCATGATATTTCTTTCAGCTTTCATTCATTTCTTCATGTATATGTAGCTATTTTAACTCATATATATACGTGTGATAGTGCACGGGGTTCGCGAGTAGCGGGAGCGCCTTCGCGTCGGGGCACTGCCGTTGTCGGGTTACCACGCCGGGTGATATAGTGAAATACATTTCAACTTTTGACAACATGTTTTAGTAATGTAATGAGGCTTTTCATTCATTTTAGTGCATGTTTTAATATAATTTGTTGATTTCTTTTTTGTTATGTTGACAAAGAAATTTGAGTAGATTAAATAAAAAATGTTGCAGCAGGTTTTTCATTTGGACATATATGGTGGATTGCATGTCTCTTAGAGGTTGTATCTTGATCATGGGTGAGGTCATGAATGTTTTTCGTCTTCATCAAATTGGGTAGTAGATGTCAACAATGAGGTAGAGTGTTTACCTAGAAGACCGCTTCCGATAGAATTATTCGCAGACCGGGCGGTTTGCAGATGCAAGTCGCCCGGTTCAGGTTTTACGAGGTCCATCAACACCAACCAGCACAGGTCGGGCGGTCTGACATGATTCAGATCGCTTCCAAGTATTGAAGATTATCCAAGGCCCAAGTCCAAAAACGGCAGACCGCGGTCTCAAGTCGGAGGCCGCTCGGGTTGTGCCATGAAAGTCATCAGGGTCCAAGTCTAGAAGGCAACTCGCGGTCTCAAGCTGGAGACCGCTCAGGTTACATCTTGAAGGCTAAAACAAGGCTCAAGACTAGGCGACAGGCCGCGTTCTCAAAGGCAAGCCGCGGGCTCAAGTTGGAGACCGCCCGGTTTGCGCCATGAAGACAAGCCAAGGTTCGAATCCAAAGAACAAGCCGCGGTCTCAAGACGGAGACCGCTCGGATCGCATCATCTCCTTGGTCGCATCGTCCTCAGCCTCTGGTCAGACAGATCGGAAGGGCAAGCCGCCAAGCCGCGCATCTTCTTTCTTTTCTTCTTTGTGTATCCCATCACCGCCTGCCCGTTTCTCCTGTACCCGGGCAGGCGGTTATTTTATCCCTGCCCTTTCGGGCAGGCCCCCGAGCCTATAAATAGGGGGCGACACCGTTCCCAAGGCACGCACACTCGAATCCAGAAGCTCGCTTGTTTGAGCTGCGGTCTCGAGTTTCCCGTCTTGCGAACTGTCTGACCGGCCGGCTTCTTCTTTCCTGCACTTGTAACCCGCTGTAACAGCTTCTTCTTAATCAAAGGAAAGCCCGTCACAGGAGTGACATTTGCCCTTGACGGGCGAAGTCTGGCCTTGACCGCTGCTAGCGGTCTCGTTTTCTCCACCTAAAAAGTAACCGGCAGCCCGCAGCCTCCGATTTCCTTCGGAGGTGCGATTTCGGACTCAACAGAAACACGCGACCTTCAGATCGCGGATTGTCGGTGAAATCCTCTTTGCCATAATGTCAGACCGCCAGTTCCCCCTTGGAGACCGCTCCGATCACAGTGAGGACTCTTTGTGGGAAGCCTTAGAGCAATCCAGAAGAGAAGCCGAGCGGGCTCAGAGGGCGACTGATCAGCGGTTGGACGCAATCAGTCAGACCTTGGCCCTATTAACCGAGTGGTTAGTTCCACAGCAAACCGCGGTTAATCAGGCGGTGACTCCGGTTCCTCCTCCGCCTCCACCTTACCCGCTACCACAAGCCGCCAACCTCCAATCCCAACAAGAAGGTTTTGCTGCTAGGCAAAACTTTTATCAGGAAGCCGCGCACAGCATGCCGGCTCGGGCCCTTGATTTCCAGGGGGAGGCTTCTCATGCTGCCCGCCTTTCTTACCCACAGGAGGGCGCAGCCCGTTTCTCCAACCCGCCTGAAGTTGCTAATCATCACTCCTACCCGCCAGAAGCTGCTTCCCGGTCCTCTTACCAGGCGGCTTGTCCGCGAGTAGCTGCAACTCCGGCGGCTTACTATACTACTCCTCTGTATGAAGATGTCGAAGAAACTTCTCCCTTCGTGGACGAAGTCCGGGGGGAGCCAGCCCCTAATAATTTCAGAGAGCCTCGTCTGCCAGCTTTCAATGGGGAGACTGATCCCACTGTTCATCTACAAGCCTTTGAATCAGCCATCGCTCTTAGGACCTTAACTGATGCGACTAAGTGCAAACTCCTTGTGACCTCCTTTGAAGGACAAGCAAGGGAGTGGTTTTATGGGCTGCATGCCAGATCGATCAGTTGTTTTGCTGAGTTGCGAAGAGAGTTTTTGCTGAGATTCTCCACCTCAAGGAAGAGAAAAAGTGGCCCGGCGGCCCTTTTCGATATAAAACAGCGGGAAGACGAAACGTGGGCCCGTTTCGTAGACCGCTTCCAGAAAGAGATCATGGAAGTCCAAAATGTGGATCCAGAACTGTATAAGGTTGCCCTCATCCATGGCTTGAGGGAGGGCCCCCTAAAATTTGAAGCAAATATAAGGGAGCCCAGGACTTATGATCAGGAAGTGATAAGTTTGACAAATATGTTCATTAGAGGAGAGAAGAGTAATCCGGGCTATGTCGCAAAGCTGGTAAGCGACAAAGAACAGTCCAATCCGTCCTTCCATCATCCGCCATCAAATCAGTCCCACTTCGAACCCCGTTCCCAAAGGGGGAGAAACTACAAAAATAAACAACCATTCATGGGCCATCAATGGTTTCAAGATCAGAAACCGCCGTTGGCCATCGCTCCCGCTCCATCCGTTCCTCTTCCACAAATCATGCCGGTATACTTGCCACAATATACCGCGCAGCCACCTCCGGTCATTCCATCCACCCAATACGATGACTCGCAAGAGTCGTTCACTCCCTTAAATGTCACCATGGACGAAGTGGTCCAGATCTTACAGAAAAGGCCAGATTTCAAAAGGCCTGCTCCTCTGAAGTCGGATATTCGAAATCGAAATCCGAACCTTTACTGTGAATACCATAAAGAGGGAGGGCATCTGACCAAAGATTGTCGGGCCCTTCGCTTACTGATAGAGAGGCTCCTGGGAGAAGGAAAGCTCCGGGGCCTAGTTCGGAAAGAGCCAACCGCTGAGTCAGCAGCTGAGAAGAAAAAAGAGAAAGAAATAGTAGAAGTAACCTGGGAATGCACCGACGTCGAAGACGCCGGCTGCTATGGTGATATCCATCCTTCCGCTGAATGCGTCGAAGTCAATGATGTGGGCCCCTTAGGGGACATCTATTGTATCCATGGAGGAGCTGGAGCAGAGTCATCTCGCAAATCCAGAATCGCGAGAGTTCTGAAGCAGGAAGTAGCAGCCACTACAAGTTCCCTCCCCCCCCCCCCCCCCCCCCGAAAGCACTATTGTCACCTTTGGCCAGGATGACCTTCCCCCCAATGCCAATCCTTTCGACGATGCGGTGGTCATTAAAGCCGTCATCGAGAATTATACAGTTCACAAGATCTTAATTGATACAGGCAGCTCCGTCAATCTCCTTTTCCGCCCGACCTTCGAAGCCCTGAAGACCGGAAAGCCTTTGCTTTCCACCGACGGGCCCCTCTACAGTTTTTCTGGGGAAAAGAAAGAAGTAGAGGGTTCGGTAAAGCTCCTGGTCTCTCTTGGAGGAGTGATAAAGCTAATCAATTTCGTGGTGGTGGATGCCCCAAGCAACTACTGCGCCATCTTCGGAAGGTCAATTCTCAGTGCATACCGGGCAGTAGTTTCCACTTTCCATCTTGATCTCAAGTTTGCCGCCGAGGGAAGACAATATCGGGTTAGAAGTAACCCAAAGGTGGCTCGGGAGTGCTACGTCCGAACTGTCAACATGATCACTGACGTTTCACTTCCCAAAGCCACAGCTGAAATTCTGGAAATTGTCGAATCCTCAAGGGTTGCTGAGGAAGGAAAAGATCGAGAAGGGGCTCACCTGGAACCTGCCCAGGCGACCCAAGAGGTCCCTATTGCAGAAGGGGAAGAAAAGAAACTGGTCATCAATGCTGAGTTGCTGGAGGAGGAGAAAGTGGAGCTGATCTCCTGCCTTTTGAAAAACCTGGATGTCTTCGCCTGGTCAGCGGAAGACATGCCAGGAGTGGATCCGGACGTGACTTGTCATCATCTGAACGTATCTCCCGAGTTCAAGCCCGTCCAGCAAAAGAAGAGAGAAGTGGAAACCAAGCTGGCGTTGCCCATCAGAGAGGAGGTTGTCAAACTCCTGAAAGCAGGATTTATTTCTGAAATTCAATATCCCACATGGATGTCGAATGTTGTAATGGTTAAGAAACCTGTTCGGAAGTGGCGCATGTGCGTAGACTTCACTAAACTTAATAAAGCGTGTCCCAAAGATTGCTACCCTCTGCCTCGGATAGATGTTTTAGTTGATTCTGCGGTTGGGTATGATTTTATGAGTTTCCTCGATGCTTTCTCTGGGTATCATCAAATTAAAATGCACAAACCTGATATCCCGCACACCTCATTTATCACAAACGATGGGTGTTACTGCTATCTCGTAATGCCCTTCGGTATTAAAAATGCTGGTGCAACGTATCAAAGAATGATGGATACCGTCTTTAAGCATCAAAAAGGCAGGAATCTCGAAGTTTACGTTGATGATCTTCTTCTGAAAAGTAAAACATTTTCATTACACTTGAAAGACCTCGTAGAGACGTTCGCTACTCTACGAAGGTTCAAGTTAAAATTAAACCCATTGAAATGCGTGTTTGGGGCAAACAAAGGAAAGTTTCTCGGGCATCTCTTAACTCTCGATGGCCTGGCACCGAATCCAGATAAGGTAAAGGTCATCCTTGATATGACCCCTCCTCGAAATACCAAGGAAGTTCAGCAGCTTGGAGGAAGGTTGGCAGGGTTAAGCAGGTTTATCTCCAAATCCGGGGATAAAAGTGCCCCATTCTTTAAAATACTGCGGGGAGGATTGAAGTTTGAATGAAGCGAGGAGTGCAACAGGGCTTTCGAGCAGCTAAAAGTACAGTTGACTTCAACTCCGCTACTCCAAAGTCCCCGTGAGGGGGAAATATTATTCTTATATTTGGGAGTCGGCCCAGATGCGGTGAGTTCTGTCCTCGTTCGAGAAGAAAAGAAGAGGCAGTTCCCGATTTATTATGTTAGTCACATTCTCAAAGATGCAGAAACCAGATATTCAATCTTGGAGAAGCTAGCCTTGGCCTTGGTTATGTCTTCACGAAGGCTTCGTCCTTATTTCCAAGCTCATCATGTCCAAGTGATTACAGATCATCCTTTAAGAAGTATTCTTGAAAAGCCAGACCATTCAGGGAGGTTGGCTAAATGGGCTATCGAACTAAGTGAATTTGAAATATCATACATCCCTCGGACAGCAATCAAAGCACAAATTTTGGAAGACTTCTTGGTGGATACAGCGGAACCTAGTTTTGAACAGGTGGAGCAATCCCCTTGGGCCCGGGTCATCTATGTGGATGGGGCCTCTGGCAAAAACTCCGTGGGAGCCGGGGTAGTTTTAATCAGTCCAAATGGTATCAGGCTGGAACAAGCTATCAAATTCTTCTTTCCAGTTACAAATAATCAGGCAGAATATGAAGCACTTTTGGCTGGGCTGAGGCTTGCGAGAGAACTGAGCATAGAACATGTGCATGTTAGAATCGATTCATTAGTCATGGCCTCTCAGGTCTTGGGAAATTATGAGACAAGAGAGCCAATTCTGAGGAAATATCTGCTGTTAGCCAAAAAGGAAATTGGAAGATTAATTCAAATCATTCATCATCGAGCACATTCCAAGGACGCAAAACGAGGAAGAGTTGTCAAAGTTCGGTCTTCCATCCGGGGGAGTGACCTCTGAACTTTTTCATCCAGCGACAGATGAAGCGGAGCTCATGCAAATTGATCATAATCCTTCGTGGAAGGACCCTTACGAACTGTTTTTGTCAAAAGGGGAATTTCATCATTCCATCAAAGATAGGAGAAGATTCAAAAGGAAGGCGGCATACTCCTATCTGATAGCAGGAGTTCTCTACAGAAAGACTTTGATTTCTCCCTCAGCATGATGTGTTTCCGAGGAAGAAATCCCAACCATACTTCAAGAAGTGCATTCTGGGGAGTGTGGTAGCCATTCAGGAGCAAAGACTCTGGAGAAGAGAATCTTAAGTGTTGACGCCAGGAAAATCCTGACCTCAAGATTCGGACCGATGCAGCCGGAGGCTACTCGCCCAGCAGTCCAACGAGACGACTAAGCTAGCGACTACTGAAGAGCTAGAAGAGCAACACACAGGACCCCAGGTGCTGCGGCAGGGAGGTCCCACCACGTACCCAGAAGCTCCGAAGAGACTTCCCCTCCAAGACCAAAGAATGGCCGAGCAGGGTACGAGGAAGGCACCGACTTGGCTAGTACCGGGAGTAGCGGCCAAGTGCGACAAGTTCTAGAATGCAAGAGCAGGGTTTTGAAAGCTCAAGTCCAGGTGCCAATCCAAGTACCCCTGGGGTCCTATTTATAGGAAAACCAAGGGGTAGGGGGGTTTTTATAGCCCATCCCTTGCCCGACGACTAGCGACATTGAGGCGATCTCCCCGGGCAGATGGGCGAGTATCACCTATGGTCGCCCACCTTTTGGCGAGTATCCGAGCTACTCGCACGAGTGCACCCCTACTCGCCTAGGCTGTCTTCTGCTCCTAGGCTTGACTGCCGTGTTGGCTCTTTGACTTTGACCTCTGCCTACGTGGCCTTGGGGGGGTCCACCCTCGGAGAATGAGGGTTGTACACAATCCCCGCTCTTTGCGAGTAACGTAGTTGCTCGGAATGAACCATCCAACCCTTTTTCGACGAGCTGTCTTCTGGGCGAGTATTAGTGTGTAGTCGGCATCCCGCTGCTTTGACGCCCCGGCCCTATATATAGAGGGGGAGGGGTCTCTGACGCCAAGTTTTTTTTTGTTCTCGTTTCAAGATGTCGCGTAGTATTGTCGAGGAAGCTGCTGCGGATTTGGCCGAGCTTGCCAGTCTGCTGCCGCCGTTGCGGAAGCCTGCTCGCGATGCCGAGCTCGAAGACTTTCTCGCTTCCAGGAAGAGGAAGCGCCTGGAGAAGAAGAAGGAGAAAAAGAACAAGAAGAAGAAGAGTGTCGACGCCTCCGAGAATGTCGCTGATTCCCAGGTCGGCACTACTCAGCAGGTGCTCGCCGACTTGGGTCTCGGCCAGTCAGGTGGCTCGCCTGCTCCTGATCCTCCTTTGCCGAATACTGCTCCAGAGGCGAGTACTGCGGGGATCTCGGCTCAAGATCCAGCTGAAGTTACTCCTGCGCAAAGTGAGAGATACCTACTCGCCACTTCTATTAGTCGCCCTAGTGTCGGCTGGTCTCTGACGTTTTCTGTACTATTTCGCAGATCCGCTTCTCGCCGATGCTCGGGAGGAGTCTCTGAGCGCCATTCCTCTACGATCCTCGCCTATGGTCCCGCACACGACTGGCGGAGGAACTCGCCGGGGCGGATCGGTGCGGATCCTTCATAGCTCTGCGGTAGACAAGAGGCCGATGAGCGAGCAGAGGGCTCCTGCAGCGAGCAATCCTCCTCCGCCGCCACTGCCTTTGCAGCGACTTGAGGTGGCGAGTAGCTCGCAAATACCTGCGGACCAACTTCCTCCACCTCCTCCGTTTCCTCCTCCGGCCGACATGCAGGATGATCGCCGCCTCTTATCTTCTTTGGCTCCCACCGCTCATCCGGCTGGGTACTCGCGTCGAGGTGGGATGGCGAGATCTTCTGGTTTCTTCTCTCCCAGAGGGGGAGGGCGACCAGTGGATAGTCGCGGTCGGGGTGATGCGCCTTCCAGCAGGGAGCACATCGGCGGGTCGCATTCGAACCGGCGAGATGGCATTCGTCGCAGTCCGTCCCCGCATCGGGGAAGGAACTCTCCTCGCCGACCATCTCGGAGTCCTCGCCGCAACTCGTGGAGTGATGCCTATCGGCCTGGTAAATGGAGTCGCTGCCTTTCTGAGTATCTTCCAAGAAGAGTCTTCTCGCTACTCGTCACTAAGATTTTGCTTTCATGTTTTTTTTTTTCTGCAGCTCGCGCCCATACCCCTATCGGGGCTCTGGTCGACGCCGTCGGGCTTCCTTCTCGCGAGTATCAGGAGAGGGCTACTCGCGCCATCCTGGATTTGGAGGCAAAGTTGGAGCGGCTGGCGATCAGCGAGTCTCATCGGCGTCTGACCGCGGTTGAAGCGTGAGTAGAGCTCTTGGCGGCTGCCGACTCCCAGCGTCGTCTGACCGAGCTGGAGGTGCGAGCATTATGGCTGGAAGAGTTAGATACTCGCCTGGCTAGTGTAGAATCTCGCCTTCAGTCTGTCGGCGAGCTGGAGCGCCGGGTGGGCAGGATGGATCATCGCCAGCAGCTGCACCACGACGAGCTGGTGGGGATGCGCGCGAGCATGGGCTCCGTAGGTCGCCTGGCGAGGATGGAGGAGCAGCTGCGACAAGGCGAGGATGCAATGTCCGTGGCCTTCGAGCATTTCAAGCGAGCTCGTGGTTTGGGCTGGGTTGGGCGACAACCACAACTTCCCGATGCTCAGCCGAACCCCTAGGATCCTGGCTCCTTTTTCTTCATAGTCGCTTGTCGCCTTCTGGCAAATGTTTGTAATTTCTGAACTATTTGATTTCTTCAAGTAATTTGTTATTTGGCGAGTATGAATATCGCCTTTGTTGTCTTTCCTGTTTGCTGTGATGCCTTGATTTTCTTTTTTTTGTCTTTTGTTTCCGCGAGTATTTGTTAAATGTCGCGTTGATGTTGCGAGTAGCCTAAAAATTCGATGCAGGTGCTCGCTCGTTCGACATCAGTGATTTGACGTGCACCCTAGGTTTTGGCGACTTTTCCTCGATACGCGCCACCTCCTACTCGCGCTCGCGGTGGCGTACGCGGGAAGCCAAGCTTTGTCGAGTACTATAAATAGGGGGGGTGGATACGTATTTATTACGCTTTTGGCGATCTTCCCTTTCTTTCCAGCGACAATCTCTCGATTTGCTTCTCTCCTCGCCACTTCGCTACTCGCTTCTTCAATCCTTCCACTCTTGGATGGCTGACGAGGCAGCTATTCGCCGTGCAAGTCACGCGAAGAACTTTGAGGCAAATTCCTTCAAGAAGCCGATTACTCGGCCGAGCGACTTGAAGGAGTTCTCCGCCAAGTACTTATCGCCTGGATATGTCGCCAGGCTTCCTCGTGAGGATGAACGCCTGAATTCTTTCTCGGCGGCTGAGCTGGTCTTCCCCATCCGCCACTTTGAAGTCGGCCTGCGACTACCCTTGTGGCCGGAGGTTTGCCAGATCCTCCGCTACCACGGGATAGTCCCGGCGCAGATCAATCCAAACGGAGTGGCGATGATCGTGGGGTTCCTCTGCTACCTGCGCGATCAGGGGATCGCCTTTGATCTCTCCGTCTTCCGGCGAGTATTCCACTTTGGCGCCACTGGCGAAGGCGTCGTCTTTTTGTGCAGCCATGTCTGCACCCTAGTCGGCACGGCGAACAAGAACCATCGCTGGACGGAGCGCATAGTCGTCATTAAGGGCGACTTTGGCGTCGTACCGACTTCCTCTTTCCAGCCGGCCGAGAGTGCATTCGCCACTCCTTACCTGGAGGAAAGCCGGGAGAAGCTACTCGACAGCTTCCGAGGTCGCCGGTTGGATGTCGTCTTCTGGAGGAGGCGAATAGATGAGCTCGCGGAGGTGTTCCCTGGTGAAGGTAGTCGCCTAAACGAGCATTGGGTCATACTCGCCAATTCGTCTTCAGCCGGTGTCTAACGTTTTTCTCTTTATGTTTTGTTGCAGCTACTCGCTCTTTGCCGAGCGAGCTTCTTCCCTTGGCGCCGAAGGCGGGGACTCCTGCCTTGGTTGATTTGTCGCCCGGCGGCGATGATCAGGAGGTCGCCGGCGTTGATGTTGGGCCCTCGAAGAAGAGGAAAGCCAAGGCGAAGTCCGCCGAGCCTGGGAGAAAGAAGGAGGTCGCCAAGAGGGATCTGAAAGCGAGGGCCGATCCATCGGAGGCGGGCGAGCCTAGCGGCCATCCTCTCTTCGGCGAAGGTGGGGGTAGCGAGGATGCTTATGGTCGCCCTCTGGTGTCCTGGGCTGAGCGAGCCCATGAAGTGACCTTGAGCACCAACCTCCCCGCCTGGTCGGAGGATTGGGAGGATGCGGGCGAGGCTTTCGACGTTTCGTTCGCCCTCTATGGTCGCGCGGACGCCGAATCCTTGCAAGAGGTCTCGGCCGAATATCTCGCCCATCAGAGCTCGCGAGCCAACCTGCGGGCTGTCGAGCTTGGGCATGCGATGGCGAGGAAACTGCTCGAATATGAGCAGATGATCAAGGTGCAGGGCCCGAAGATGATCGCTATGGCGAACAGGATTAAGGAGTTCGAGGTACTTACCAATGCGACTTTACTCGCGTTTTGGGATACTCGCTACCTTGCAAACTTATTTAAACTAACCTTCTTCTTTTCGCTCGCTGCAGGCTGCCGAGCTGTAGTCGGCAAAGAGGCTGTCCCAGGCCTAGAAGGAGCTGGAGGATACTCGGCAAACCTTGGAGGCCGCCCAAGTGCGAATCGCTGAGTTGGAAACTCGGCCTGCCGAGCAACAACCTTCGTCGGCGGGCCCCT
Source organism: Dactylorhiza incarnata (assembly GCA_033032865.1). NCBI lineage: Eukaryota > Viridiplantae > Streptophyta > Magnoliopsida > Asparagales > Orchidaceae > Dactylorhiza > Dactylorhiza incarnata. The sequence continues at coordinate 9,730,907 of JAWHQI010000066.1, forward strand.
CCAGGGTGGGCAAGCAGATCCGGATAGTCGGCGACGATATGGCGCATATCCGCCGGGAGATCGCTCGAGCAACCGGGAAGGTGGTCCTGAGCAGCTTGAAGGCCGATGGCTTCTTGAAGCCGGAGGCAATGCATCTGACGGTCATGGACATCATCCCGGCATTACTCGCCGAAGAGTCCACTTCCCCCATGCGAGATCTCCCATCCTCATCCACCGATTCTGACGACGACGATTCTGAGGACGAGGCTGATGATGTGGAAGATCTCGATCCTGACGGCGATGATGGTGGCGAGGATTCATAGTCGCCTGTCTTCTTTTTGCAAATCTGTACAATCATTTTTGTGTATGTATTTACGACAGTAAATGAATATAATCATTTTGCTCGCCTTTTTCTTTGATGCTCGCTTTCTTTTTTTTGAATGTCGCTTAGGCTCCTAGGCTCGGGACGAGACCGAGTACTCCGGCATGCTCGCACTTACTATGCTCGCACCTGTATACTCGCACATGTATACTCGCCTAGGTGCTCGCACATACATCGAGACCGAGTACTCCGTCATGCTCGCACTTACATGCTCGCTTTCTTCAATATTTCCCTTGGTGAAGTCGTGAAGGCTACTTGGAGGGTCCCGAGGGACACATGCTCTCAAGGCTTCGCTCTGTACCTGGTGAAGAGCCCATGAAAATTATGTAAGGGAGTTTTTTATGAGAGAGGGGGTAGGGAATGGCAGTCGGGGAGGTCCGGAGGGACACATCATCCCAAGGCCTTCATCCTACTTTGATACCAGATGTCGACGAAGAATGACGTCAAGTAGGGAACGACAGTCGGGGAGGCCCAAGGGGACACACCGTCCCGAGGTCTCCATCCTACTTGGGTGTCGGAGTGTCTCCACTCTTCGGTCGGTCGAATCGGTCTTGTCCCTTCCCAAGTTGGAATGTCGGCTTCCGGACTTTCCCCTGGTAATCTCTGCAGTCGGATGAGAAATGCGGTCGGAGGGTAACTCGACCAACCAATATGCAAGGGGGGAGCTGATCTCAGCCGTCAGTGCAGAGGCTTGGCATTAGGAGAACGCACTACCGAGGCACTGTCCCATCATCCGTTCTGAGTTTTTACGAGGGTGTGGTCGGAGGCTCGTGTTCCAACCTGCTACGGTGAATGTTGATGCAGGACGACGTCAAGCAGGGAGTGGCAGTTGGGGAGGTCCAAAGGGACATACCATCCCGAGGCCTCCATCCCACTTGGATGCTGGATGTGGATCGGACCTGCTTCCTGTTGCTCAATGAATTTAGCAGGGAGTTAAGCACACTTTAGGCACACTAACTCATGTGATCTGACACAATAATTTAGAAAATGAAATGATTTGCTGCGAGCTTTTCAGCTCTCGAGGGTACATGACGCCTTTTTTCAAGGGTCCCCTGAGCTAGTGAAATCGATCATCTCTTCGCCGAATCGGAAGGTCGGCGTCCAAACTTTTTCCTGGTAATCTCTACAGTCGGACGAGAAATGCAGTCGGTGGGAACCGCGGCCAACATGCAAGGGGGGAGCTGATCTCGACCGTCAGTGCAGAGGCTTGGTCTTAAGGGAACGCACACCCGAGGCACTGTCCCATCATCCGTTCTGATTTTTTACGAGGGTTAAGTCGGAGGCTCATTTCCCAACCTAGCGTGGAGATTGACTTCACCTGGCTTCCTTATTTTGAAAACTTCGTTGATGTGAAGGAAGCTGCCTCGTCCCGTGTTTCAGGGAGATGTAAATTTTATTCAAAGAAATGAATTTACAAGGATGGGATATACACATTCCCCCTTAGGGATAAAACCTTTTTAGGTCATCGCCGTTCCAGGTGCTCCCTAGCAGCTCGCCTTCCTGGTTCTGCAAGCGGTATCCTCCTGTCAGGAGTGCTCCCTGGATGATGAAAGGTCCTTCCCAGTTCGGGTTGAGCTTCCCGACGGCTGCTGATCTTCCTGTCGCATCCACTTTCTTCAGGACTAGGTCACCTGCTTGGAAGTGTTTGAGGCGGACATTTTTGTCAAAATGTTTTGCCATCCGGCGCTTGATCTCCTCTTGCCTGGCCGAAGCTAAATCTCGGAGTTCCTCGATGTAGTCGAGAGATAGCTTCTGAACCTCTTCGTTCTCTAGTCGCCACTCTTCGCTTCCGTCTTCCGTGGCTACCACCCTTGGGCTTCTGACTTCAAACTCTACTGGAATGAGAGCTTCCGACCCGTGAGAGAGTTTGAATGGCGTTTCCCCCGTGGCTGAGCTAGGAGTGGTCCTCAAAGCCCACAGGACCGAGGGGAGCTGGTACGCCCAATTACCTCTTAGGTTCTCTACCTTCTTCTTCAGTAGGTTGATGATCAGTTTGTTGGCGGCCTCTACCTGGCCATTACTACTCCTTGGGTGATGCACGGAAGCGAATCGAAGGTTGGTTCCTAGTTGCCTGCAAAAATCCTCCAGCTCTAGGCTGGCAAACTGGGGACCATTGTCGGTGATGATGGCGAGAGGGATCCCGAATCTGCAGACGATCTCTCCCCAGATGAAGTTCTTCACGACTTGAGAGGTGGTCTTGGCTAGAGCTTTGGCCTCGATCCACTTGGAGAAGTAGTCGATCATGACGAGAACGAACTTCCTCTGGCCACTTGCTTGAGGGAAGGGTCCGATCAAGTCCATTCCCCAGATGGCGAACGGTCATGTGGAGATGATCGATCGGAGCTGCTGGGCCGGCTGCAACTGAAGGGGGGCGAAGAGCTGGCACTTCTGGCACTTCTTTGAGAAGATCTCAGCATCCTTCCGGATAGTAGGCCAGAAGTAACCATGCCTCAAGACCCTCTGTTCCAAAGTGCGAGTCCCAGAATGACTTCCACACTCTCCCGAGTGGATCTCTTCCAACACTCGAGGTACTTCGTCTTCAGAAACACATCTGGCCAGGGGGCCCGAGATGGTCTTGCGGTACAGCTCCCCATCTTGCAGGAGGTAGTATGCCGCCTTGTACCGAAATCTTCTCTGATCCCCTCCGTCCGCTGGGAGCTGGCCGCTGGCCAGGAATGCCACAAAGGGATCCATCCACGAGGGGCGTTGCTCGATCTCCATCATCTCTCCCTCTTCAATGGACGGGTGGAATCGCTCAGTGATAGTTCCTCCAGCCCTCGGCCCATACTTGGCGAGGCGATCTGCTGCCGAGTTCTCCTCCCTTGGCACATGCTCGACGAAGAAGGACTGGAAGCCTCCAATCAGTCCTTTCACTTTTACCAAGTACTTCTGCAGGGTGGTGTCGCGCACCACGAACTCGCCTCGAATCTGCGACGCGACCACCATTGAATCCGTGAAAGCCCGGACATCACGGATCCCCAGCTCCTTGGCAAGGCGCAAGCCTGCCACTATGGCCTCGTACTCTGCTTGGTTGTTCGTGACGGGGAAGAGGATCTCGACTGCTTGCTCGATCCTTGTTCCCTGCGGACTGACGAGTACGATGCCCATCCCCACTGAACTTTTGCCCGAAGCTCCATCAACAAACATCTTCCAAGGAATTGGGTTGAGCACCTCTTCTCCTGGCTCCGCTTCCACCGAGAAGTCAGCCAGGAAGTCTGCTACTGCCTGGGCCTTGATCGCCACTCGGGGGGAGAAGGAAATGTCGAACTCGCTGAGTTCTACCGACCATTTCGCCAACCTCCCTGAGTGCTCCACTCCCTCCAGGATATTGCGGAGGGGGTGATCAGTTACCACTCGGATGGAGTGAGCCTGAAAATAAGGTCGGAGCTTCCGCGCTGACACTACCAAGGCGAAGGCAAGCTTCTCCAGGATTGGATACTTCAGCTCCGCCTTCTTCAGCACCTGGCTGACATAGTAGATGGGTAGCTGCCTCCTCCCCTCTTCCCGGACCAAGATGGAGCTAACTGCCTCCGCTCCTACTCTTAGGTAGATGAGCAGGTCTTCGCCTTCCTTCGGGCTCTGAAGGAGAGGTGTCTGAGTCAACTGCTCCTTCAGCCTTCCGAATGCTATCTCACATCCTTCGGTCCACTCGAAGCTTTCTGTTTTGCGGAGCATTTTGAAGAATGGAGAGCACTTCTCTCCGGCCTTTGAGAGGAAGCGGCTAAGACCCGCCAGCCTGCCTGTCAACCTTTGGACTTCCTTCATCGTTTTTGGGGATTACATCTCCAGGATCGCCTTCACCTTGTCGGGGTTAGGCTTTACTCCCCTCGGGGTAAGGAGATGTCCCAGGAACTTTCCCCTTCCTGCTCCGAAGACGCACTTCGCCGGATTGAGCCTCATCTTGAATCTCCTCAGTGTTGCAAAGGTCTCCACCAGATCGGCTATGTGTTCCTGGACGCTCTTGCTTTTGATCAAGAGGTCGTCCACGTACACTTCCAGGTTCCTCCCCTTTTGCTCCTTGAAAATGTGGTCCATCATCCGTTGATAGGTGGCTCCCGCATTCTTTAAACCGAAGGGCATCATCTTGTAGCTGTAGCAGCCATCGTCGGTGATGAAGGAGACATCGCGGCAATCAGGGGGATGCATCCGGATCTGGTGATATCCTGAAAACGCATCAAGGAAACTCATCACAGAAAAACCGACGGCTGAATCAACCAGCGCGTGGATTCGAGGCAAGGGATAACAATCCTTCGGGCAGCTTTTATTCATCAAGGAAGAATCCACACACATTCTCCAGCTACCCCCCCCCCCCCCCCCCCCCGCCTTTGTCACTATTACAACATTGGAGACCCAGCCTGGGTACTGGATCTCTGATACAAAGCCCGCATCTAGCAGTTTTTTAACCTCCTCCCGGATAGGCTTGGCGAGGATGGTTGCGGTTCTCCTCTTCTTCTGGCGGACGGGCTGGACAGCGGGATTCAGGTTGAGGCGATGACATGCAACCTTAGGGTCGACTCCTGGCATCTCGGCTGCGCTCCAAGCAAAGATGTCGACGTTCTTCTGCAGACACGTCGCCATCTCGATCTTCTCTTCGGTCTTCAGCGACCCGCCAATCTTCAGCAACCCAGGCACTCCCGCTGCGGAGAGTACCTCGATTTCTTCCACTTCTTCGGCCACCTTCAGCCTGGCCGGGCTCTCCAGCACTCTTCCGAACTCCTCCGCGTCAGCCATCCAGCTGATGGTACTGACGGCGCTAAGATAGCACTCCCTAGCGGCTCTTGGATCGCTCCTGATCCTCACCTGGACGTCTCCTTTACAGTACTTCAAGCACTGATGGTAGGAGGATGGGACGGCTTTGAAGGCGTTGAGAAGCGGCCTCCCAAAGATAGCCCTGTAGCAGCTCGGGGCGTCGACGATGACAAATCGACAGCTGACGGAGGTGCCACCGAGGGTTACAAGGAGATCTGCTCCTCCTTCCACCTCCTTCTTCTCTCCGGAGAAGCCAAAGAGGGGACCATCAGATGTCCGAACCCTTGCTGCTTCGACTCCCAGTCCGCCAAACGTTCCCTTGAAGATGACGTTTACAGAGCTACCGTTGTCGATCAGAATTCGATCAACGGTGAAGTCCTCCACCGCAGCTTGAATCACGAGGGCATCATGGAAGGGATTCTCATTCCCTAGCATGTCCTCTTCGGAGAAGGTGATCTCCTCCATTGGGGGCGGTGCTTGTGAGGTCGAGGCGACACTCCTGCGGTAGATCTGATGGAGGCTCCCCTTGCGGGAAGCTTCCAGCCCTGCTCCCCCATGGATTACTCCAACTCTGCCTCCCTGGCCCAGGTCTCCCCGACCTCCCAGGTCGACCCGGTCCTCGTTCCTCCTTCGAACGACGACAGCCTGCCCTGCTTGAGGCTCGGCAGGGGCCTCTATCCTCCGCTGCTCCCCGCCACCTTCTCCTGCTGCTAGCCTCCTCCGGGCTTCCCAAAAGTCTGGGCAGGCAGCCATGGCATGTCCCCCCACCTGGTGGAAGTCACAGTAGAGGGGAACCTCTTCTGCTTGCTGTCTCCTCGGCTTCTGCTTCTTCCTTCCTTGACGGCGGCCACGCCCGGCTACCGCCATCGCTTCGTCTCTCCTTCTCTCCTGACGCCTTTCTGGCTGGCGAAAGGGCCTTCTCACCGGGGATCTCCCCCTTTGATCCCGACGCTGGGGCCGTCCAGCCGGCCTCCAAGGTGGCCGGTTGACGGGGACCTGGTAGCGCCTTCCCTCCTCCTGACGCTCGGGGGACTCGACGGGCCTTCTCTTCACGCTCCTCCTGGTTTCCTTCCTCCAAGGCTCCTCCCTCTTCTTCTCTGCTCTTCCCCTTTCTTCTTGCCGCTCCGGCCTCTTCTTTTCCTCCCTCCGGGGCTCTTCTCTCTTCCTCTTCTCAGGGATTCCATCCCTCTCTCCACGGTCGCCTCTGGTCACCTGTGCCAGCCTTGCCAAGAAGTCAGGGTTCGAGGCCTCTCCCCGGACAAACTTATTGGCCCTCTGAATGAGGTTGTCGTAGGAGTAGGGAGGATTCTCACTGAGCTCCAACTTGAAGATGCCTTGACTTATGCCGAATGTCAAGGCCAGCAACAGGATATTGCTACCCACCTCCTGGATCTGCAGAACCTCCTCCTGAAAGCGCTCGATGTAAGGTCCCAACGCCTCATTTGGCCTTTGCACCAGATAAAACAAGGCCGTTGCCTCCTTCTTCAGCTTCCGGGCCGTGTCGAAACGGGTTGTCAGCCCACGGCACAGGTCTTCAAAGCAGTAGATCGAGCCGGCGGGCAACTGGTGGAACCAGTCCCAGGCCTTTGCACGGAAGGTGATGGCAAACAACCTGCACTTGAAGGCGTCCGACATGGTTCGGATAGAGACTATATCCTCGAACCATTGGATGTGCCTGACGGGGTCCTCCTTTCCCGAATAGTAATTCAAGGCGGGGTCCCTGAACCCCTCTGGCACTGGCGCAGCAAGGATCTCCTCGCAGAAGGGGATCCTCCCTCCTGCCCGGCGACGATCCTCAACCTGGCGAGTATCACCTCCATACTCGCCACATGGGCGAGTATCCTGGTATCTCCCCTGCTCGCACGGCTCACGGAAGCGAATGCCTTGCGAGGTTGGCTGGTAGAATTGCGACCTCCTTGGTCGCTCGGTTTCATCCTCCACGGGCTCCTTCCCTGCTCGCCGAGGGGGACTCCCTCCCTCGGACGGAGTTGGGCGATGCGGCGAGGTCGCCGTGACCTCGGCGCTGTTTGCAAGATCCCCTCCATGCGCTGCGAGAAGGCTCCCTCCATGCGCTGCGCGAAGGCTTCGAGAACCGCTAGTGTCACGAACTCGCCACTCGCGGACGGGTTGCCGACTACCTCCTCATGGTCGCCACCTACGACCATCTCGGCTTCCTGCTGAACTTTCCTTCTCCGACTACGATCCACGCTCACCGCACCAAAGTGTTGACGCCAGGAAAATCCTGACCTCAAGATTCGGACCGATGCAGCCGGAGGCTACTCGCCCAACAGTCCAACGAGACGACTAAGCTGACGACTACTGAAGAGCTAGAAGAGCAACACACAGGACCCCAGGTGCTGCGGCAGGGAGGTCCCACCACGTACCCAGAAGCTCCGAAGAGACTTCCCCTCCAAGACCAAAGAATGGTCGAGCAGGGTACGAGGAAGGCACCGACTTGGCTAGTACCGGGAGTAGCACCAAGTGCGACAAGTTCTAGAATGCAAGAGCAGGGTTTTGAAAGCTCAAGTCCAGGTGCCAATCCAAGTACCCCTGGGGTCCTATTTATAGGAAAACCAAGGGGTAGGGGGGTTTTATAGCCCAGCCCTTGCCCGACGACTAGCGACATTGAGGCGATCTCCCCGGGCAGATGAGCGAGTATCACCTATGGTCGCCCACCTTTTGGCGAGTATCCGAGCTACTCGCACGAGTGCACCCCTACTCGCCTAGGCTGTCTTCTGCTCCTAGGCTTGACTGTCGTGTTGACTCTTTGACTTTGACCTCTGCCTACGTGGCCTTGGGGGGGTCCTCCCTCGGAGAATGAGGGTTGTACATTAAGGCAGGGATATTTCTGGCCGACTATGAGGAAGGATGCCGAAGCATTTGCAAAACGATGTGTTCAGTGTCAAAAGTTTGCCCCTCTCCAACATTTGCCAGCTCAGTCACTCAGATCAATAACTGCGCCAAGGCCCTTTTTGCAGTATGGGGGATGGATCTTGTCGGACCCTTCCCAATAGCCAGCGGCCAGCGTCTCTTTATCATCGTGATGATTGTTTACTTCAGCAAATAGATTGAGGCGAAGGCATTAGCAAGAACTACAACTCAAATTATCAGAAACTTCATCTGGGGAGAGATAGTCTGTCGGCATGGAATTCCGCTAGCAATTGTCACTGACAATGGTCCGCAATTTAATAATCCGGAGATGATAAACTTTTGTGATCAGGTGGGAATCGATCTTCGGTTTGCCTCGGTACACCATCCAAGGACAAATGGCCAGGTGGAAGCAGCAAATAGACAGATCCAACAGCTTATAATGAAGAGGGTCTTGAATCAAAGAGGAAATTGGGCAGACCAACTTCCTTCTATCCTTTGGACTCTTCGTACCACTCCATCTTCGGCCACAGGGGAGACACCATTCAAATTATCTCATGGCTCGGAAGCTGTTGTTCCTGTAGAGTTTGAGGTGGTCACTCCAAGAGTTGTATATGCAAATGAGGGAGGAGAATCATGGATAGATGAGAATGATGAGGCCATTAAGTATAGTCTGGATCTGATCGAGGAACTTCAGGATGAGGCAACCATCAGACAGCAAGAAGTTAAAAGGAGAATGACAAAATATTTTGACAAGAATGTCAGGGTAAAACATTTTGCAGCCGGAGACGTTGTGCTAAAGAAAGTTGATGCAGCAGCCAGAACAGGCAACGTCGGAAAGCTGAATCCTAATTGGGCCGGACCCTTCATCATCAAAGAAGTACTAAAAAGTGGGGCTTACCGCCTTCAGAAAAGCGAAGGAGAAGACATCTCACGCACCTGGAGCGGTGACGATCTCAAATGGTTCTATCCTTAGAATGTCCTCTTTACTCTCTTGCATTTTTTGGATATTTTAAAGAGAAGCCCTATACTGACACTTCTTCATGTCTGATTTTTCTTTTTTACACTTTCTTATACATCAACCTCACTGAACCACGGAGACATCGCCAAGTTCTGCTCGAACCCCCTCGGATTGTAGTCATTAGCGTAAAACCACAAAGATCATGTGTAGCGGGGAGTTTTCGCACACGTGTAGTGGTAGCTTGCCAATTCCCGTGCAGTGGTCTTCGGAACCTTGGATCCCGGCTGATATCCGACACACCCCTGCATCAAGGGAGGTCTAGGTGAATGTTGGCTCTATCATGCCCCGAGAGGGATATAGTTACAACTTTGATGATCTTTCTGAGGAAAGCAATGTCGGTATAGCCCCCGCGGCATAACCACACCTGCCCAACTGATCATCTTAGTCTATGACCATCGAATACTCCTAGGTACTCTCAAGCGATGCCTAAGCGGGACCCACAACTGAGTTGATCTCTCTGAGGAAAGCAATGTTCGCCGCCTAGGCCCACCTGCCCAATTGATCAACTCGGCTTGTAGCCCTAGGCAAGAGAGCAGTTGAGTCGCTTACAGTCCTTATGATCACTTGAGGAAAGCAATGTTCGCCGCCTAGGCCCATCTGCCCACTTGGTCATCTGGGTCTGTACTTGTCTTTTTCTTTATTTCTACAGCTCTTATGACCACTTGAGGAAAGTAATGTCCGCCGCCTAGGCCCACCTGCCCACTTGGTCATCTGAGTCTGTAGCCATCTCTTGTTACACTGCAGGAAATTATCTCATCCTATATGGTCATTCTAGACCGTTTGGAGAAAAAGCAGGATTCTTATTATATACATCTCAAACCGGTCGGCTTGATATTTAAACCGGACGGTTTGAAATAAGCAGGTACCAAGTATATCATGCGGTCTGGTTATCAGACCTGGCGGTTTGGAATAAGCAGGTACTAGATACATCATACGGTCTAGTTGTTAGACTGAACGGTTTGAAACAAGCGAGATATTATAAAATACAAGGCAAGTATTAAAGGATCAAGCATAATCCTGATCGGTCGATCTCGTCATTTGGTCTATGAACCTGGCATCCTTATGGGCCGCAATTCGATCTGTTCGGTTAATAACAGACTCTTCACAATCAGGCAATTATGATTCTCATTACAAGTATCAAGCTACTAAACCGCTTAAAGCATAGTCCGCACAGATTTATCAGTCGATATTATGTCACACAAATCATTCAGGTTAAATGTTAATCGCGCGGCCTATCAATTGTCTTCTTAATATTCTATCTTGTGAGGCAATTACAAAAAGCCAGGTCATAATCGCGCGGCTTGGTTATGACAATTCCCTGTTCGGTTATTAATTATGTTCATAGGGATGAAGCTTGCAGCAGTCTGAGTTGTAAGCCACTCGAGTTAAAATGCTGGCCACTCGACCTGTCAACTATTCTTATGACTTGGCATTCTCTAAAGCAATTATACAAAGTCAGCAGTCTGAGTTCTAAGCCGCTCGAGTTAAAATGCTGGCCGCTCGACCTGTTGATTGATCTTATGACTTGGTATTTTTTATCCTGTAAAGAAATTATACAAAGTCAAGTAATAATCACGCGACTTGCCTTGGTTATGTTCGGCTTCCTGGATACCACAAGGCATTCATAATAAGGTAAGGCAGAACTTGGATTTCTGTCCGCTCGATCAAACATCCAAACCGCATCAACTACATGACGTAACATTATAGTTGACACTTTCTCGGGATGAATCAAATCAACTCGATTCGGATTGAAGAAACAAGCTGTGCGAATAGGTTTTTTGCTAATGATTATTTAGCCGGAATCCTATGAAGATCATTATCCTAACCGATTGAGTTAATATTAAGTCGCACGACTTGGTTAGAAGAGTCGATTATCCAAAGCAGGAAGAGATCGCAAAACAATCACAAGTAAGTCGCAGAAAGTAGACAGACAGACATGTAAAAGCTTTCCATTCCATTATCAAAATATTCTTTCATCATGCTTTAAACCGACCGGCTAACAAAATCATGTCGTCGACCATACAAAATAAAAAGCAAAATACAACTACTGATTATCCGGCTTGAGTTTCTTAGATGCAGGAGCACTCGAGTGTTCGCTGCCATCAATTGAAACATCAGGGGAATAACCCTCGCTACCCGACGAGGACGAGCTACTCAGTTCGCCCGACTTGCGCCCGGTCCCTTCATCAGAATCGGTGGACTCAGAGTTTGAGCCGCTTCCATTGTCCTTAGTCACTGCGGGCTCTTCTACTTCATCATCCTCGTCGTCACTTTCCTCCGAACTGGAGCCATCGACTTTGTTCTTCCCTTTGGCCTTCCGCCTGATCTTCTCTAATTTCTTTTGCAATGACGGGTAGGCATCGGAAAAGGTAAAATGCTCAAAACCGGCTGCAAGCCCACCGAGCTGTCGCAGGCGGTTAAAAGCATTATCAATTCCCTCGGCGACATGAGGGAAAAGTTCCTCTTGGTAGACCGGATCGGTCTCATCATATTTTTTCTGCAAACAAAAAGGTAAGGTAAGAGACCGCGCGATCTGGGAAATTCAGAAGGATAGTCGGTCAGGTGATAACTTACCAACTCGGCTTCCTTCAGCCGCGCGTTTTCCTTCTTCAGTTCGGCAATTTCCTTCTCTAGATGATCATTCGCTCTGATCAACCTTTTGAAGGTCATCCCCATGAAGACATTGGTGATAAGACTCTCAGCTCCAACTCGCGCGGCCGGGCAAGCTCCTCCTCGGGGATCTTCCTCAATCGCCTAAAGTTTCGTCTGCCAAACATGGCGATGCTGGCGGCCTCAGCATGCCGACCTGATTTGTCATTCTCCCAGTGGGGAAGCGCAGTGGAAACCTGGACGCTATCACTGTCCGGATGCCAGGTCAAGACCGTGCGGCCTTTTGTATCCTTCACCTTGCTGAAGGAGCGGAGGGCGGAGAAGTCGCCCGAGGAAGTCGAATCCTCTCCATCGGATAGCAACGGCTTGTCCTTGCCCTTCCTTTTCCTCCTCTCGCCCTGAGTAAGGATTAAGCCGGCCGGACTGATCGATTTGTTTTTGGGAACAACGACCTCAGCTGCAAAAAAGAAGTAAAAGGATTAGAACGAAAACTCGAACGGTTAACATCAAAGCCGGAGGCGGCTTGAGGAATAACTTACTATCCTCAGGCCGGACATTCTCCAGCTCGGCGAGCAGCGAAATGTAGTGGCGTACATTAAGCCGCTCACTCACGAGAAGTTGGCGGGTCTCCTCCTCGACCTTGCTAATTGCGATTGATTGAAAGGCCTCCTCTGGTCGCACTTGTGGGTTCGGGTTCAGCAGGCCAAGTCGGCCTTCGAAAATTAAATACCTCTCCGACTAGGCCGTAACCTTGTTTGCAAGGTTAACCATCTTCAGCCCCCGGCAGCCAAAGTAAAGATGGCATTTGAAGACATTCGGCTCGGAATCCGGGATAGCCCGCACCGAGAATATCTTTCTGAAAAGGTCCATAGAGAAGCGAACTCTCTCAGACCGCAAATAGGAAATGAAGCTGCAAATCCCGGCCATCGAGTTAGGGGATATTTGGCCGGGGACAACTCCATAATGGTCAAAAACCATGGCGAGCTCGATTGGTATGGGGAACTTGAAGCCGCAATCGAAATGATCGATTGGGATGGCGATTTGGTTCGGGCCGGAAGAATTCATCCGCTCATCACGGAGCGGAAGCCGCGCGAGCAGCGGATTGTCAACCATATGCTTTTCAACGAATTCATCCAATTCGGCCTTTGTCAAACGACATTCCTCGAGATCGGCCGAATGAAATGCCAGGGCGGCTTCGGAGCGGGTAGCAGAGGTTTTCGCAGGTCGCTTCGGCTGACGCTTTGCTCCCATCTTGAAATTCTAGTGAAGAGACCTTCAGAAAGGCGCTACTTATAAGAACGGCCGATCTGCATTTAGCAAAGGTCAAATCGCGGCTAGACTAATCAACCCGCGCGGCCACATTTCAATACAAGGCTAAAATCGTTGAAGCACAAGTAAAACCTAAGCAAGCAGATTAAAAAAGACAACAGAAACAAGTCGTTCGGCTTATAAAACAATTCGCAGGCATCAACTAACATACGAAGGAAGAGTAAAAAGCACATTCAAATACACAGACCGAGCGGTTTGAGAGTCAGACCGAATGATATAGAATCAAGCTCAAGCAGTTAAATTGTCCAAGGGACCGAATAAAATATTACAAATAATTGTCTCAAAACCGCTTATCACTAGCGGGCATCACTCGACGCGTCTTCTCTATGAAGTCGCGCGACATGATCACCTATCTGAAGAACTGTCCCTTGCATTTGGTTAATACTGTGATTGAGGTAATTGATCATGTTGTGAAGCCGCGCGGCATCCCTCTCGACTCGCGCCGCTGGAATCACGCGAGTAGGTAAGGCCGTTGCGGGCTCATTCGCACTAGCAATATGGTGGATCCTCCCGGCTACCGGAAGAGACAAGCTCGTCCCAGTATCTGGGCGGCGTGACCCACGCCGACCTTCATCAGCTGCATTAAGGGGACGCCGGCTTCCGCCGACCTCCCTCGTCAAATGGAGGTATTTATCTCGGTAATAGGCGCAGTCTCCTTCGAGTTTCTGTATCTCCTTTCCGCGATCAACCCGGGCGGTCAGTGCGGCCACTTGATCTTGTTGCGCCTTCTCTTTTTCCCGACGCTCTCTCCGCTCGGCCTCCAGCGCAGCTCGACTCTCCTCCCTCTCAGCTTCCATTTCTGCCCGCAGTGCAATCTTTCCCTCCTGAGCGGTCTTCTCCCGCTCCTCAAGGGCCTTCAACTGCTTTGTAAGGGCTTCTAAGTTCCTTTGAAGATGGGTCATCTCATCCTCCATCCGGGTATCCGGTACAACCGAAGGTCTCGGCAAAGGTGGATCAAGCGGAGGGATGTAAGTCACCAGTTCGCCCGGTTTCAGAATGGAGTCACGATCATCTGCAAATAAGAAAGACAGTCAAGAAAGTCGGCCGCATATAACTTCATGAAATCATAGAATTGCCAAAAGAAGACAGCTCTTTCCAAATTCTCATCGCTTACAAGCCGCTGCAGTTCGAGCAGAATTCATACGGATAGATCGCTTTGCTTGTTCAGTATCGATCTTTCGGCGTTGTTCTCTCCACGATCTCTCGCTTTGCCTCCGCTTGGCAGCAGAAAATTGAGCGGCGGAGGGAAAGAAGCTTGGTGACGGGTTCAACAACAAGTCGCTCGACTTGTTTCGAGACCTCGTCTTGAAAAAACGAACAGGGCGGTAATCCGCGACCCTTTTACCTTGCAACAAAAGATTGGGTGGCGGCGGTGGCGGTCTGGAGAGCTGATCCCTTACTTTCTCCGCCTTCACCTGCATAAGCCGAAACCCGGCCATCACAGAATCTTCAGAGGCTGGTGCGGTTTTCTCGGTTCTAGTCGTGACCTCAGGCAAGACTGCCCCTTTAATGCTGGTCACATCCTCAGCCGGGTCGGCTTCTTTCTCTCCAGGCGGGTCAGTGGCCTGCAGTTCGGAAGAAGTTCTTAGCAGATCGTCTTGCTTCTGGAGGGAATCTAAATCTCTGATAATATCACTTACAGAGATGCTGTGAGCGTCGACAGGGACCTGGTCGTTCGACTTGGGGGAGGGAGTAATTAAACCCTCCGAAACCTCCTTCTCGCGCGATTTGCCTTGCAGGCTGTCCGCTCCCGGCTTCCCGGACGCTGCCTTATTTTTGGCCTTTAGCCTCTTCATCTTCTTCAAAAGCCTGTCCGCCGCGGACTCCTCTTTCTTCCTCTTCTTGATCGACTTCAGGTCGGTTGGCTTTGAGGAATCCGGGCTGTCCTCGATGTTCACTACCGAGGCTTGTTGGTTGCTCGGTTTGGGAGAGTCAACCGCCTCTCCCCCTTCATCCCTTATTTTCAGATGGAAAACACCTGAAGGAGTAACCTCCATTTTGAAAGAGTCGTCTCCATCACCCTTCGGGATGACGGCCCCCGAGTCCGTCTTGTCCAGAGGAGGGGGCAGGTTATTTCCTTTGTCGGAGAGCGCTGGAGGATCAGCTGGGGGCAGGTTCGGGCAACTCGCCTCATTTTTAGTTGACAAGTCAATTGTCAGCTCGGGGAGCAGGTCGGTTGGTTTACTCGTGGAAGCAATCGGCACTGTATTATCAGGCCGCGTCTTCTTCTTCTTCTTCTCCTTCGGACGGTCTCCCTTACGGTCTTTTCCGGGTTTTTGGCGACCTTCGAACTGAGCCATTAAATCCACCATCTTTTTTGGGCTGTTCAATTTGAAAGTTCTAACCGCGAGCGGCGAGTAGTGACTCGTGATAGAGATGAAGTTATGCCAGAATAAGAAGCTCCTAGAACATTTATAACCCACAGGGTAAGGTCGGCGCGGTCTCCGGCTAGAACTGATATTTTCGAAATCTCCTCGGAAATTTAAAAATATGCGGGGATTATGTTTACCCAGAAGACCGCTTCCGATAGAATTATTCGCAGACCGGGCGGTTTGCAAATGCAAGTCGCCCGGTTCAGGTTTTACGAGATCCATCAACACCAACCAGCACAGGTCGGGCGGTCTGGCATGATTCAGATCGCTTCCAAGTATTGAAGATTATCCAAGGCCCAAGTCCAAAAACGGCAGACCGCGGTCTCAAGTCGGAGGCCGCTCGGGTTGTGCCATGAAATCCATCAGGGTCCAAGTCTAGAAGGCAACTCGCGGTCTCAAGCTGGAGACCGCTCAGGTTACATCTTGAAGGCTAAAACACGGCTCAAGACCAGGCGACGGGCCGCGTTCTCAAAGGCAAGCCGCGGGCTCAAGTTGGAGACCGCCCGGTTTGCGCCATGAAGACAAGCCAAGGTTCGAATCCAAAGAACAATCCGCGGTCTCAAGACGGAGACCGCTCGGATCGCATCATCGCCTTGGTCGCATCGTCCTCAGCCTCTGGTCAAACAGATCGGAAGGGCAAGCCGCCAAGCCGCGCGGCTTCTTTCCGTTCTTCTTTGTGTATCCCGTCACCGCCTGCCCGTTTCTCCTGTACCCGGGCAGGCGGTTATTTTATCCCTGCCCGTTCGGGCAGGCCCCCGAGCCTATAAATAGGGGGCTGCACCGTTCCTAAGGCACACACACTCGAATCCAGGAGCTCACTTGTTTGAGCTGCGGT
The DNA here is from genome assembly GCA_033032865.1 of Dactylorhiza incarnata. NCBI lineage: Eukaryota > Viridiplantae > Streptophyta > Magnoliopsida > Asparagales > Orchidaceae > Dactylorhiza > Dactylorhiza incarnata. The sequence goes on from JAWHQI010000066.1 coordinate 9,747,052, forward strand.
CTCGGGTTTCCCGTCTTGCGAACTGTCTGACCGGCCAACTTCTTCTTTCCTGCACTTGTAACCCGCTGTAACCGCTTCTTCTTAATCAAAGGAAAGTCCGTCACAGGAGTGACATTTGCCGTGACGGGCGAAGTCTGGCCTTGACCGCTGCTAGCGGTCTCATTTTCTCCACCTAAAAAGTAACCGGCAGCCCGCAGCCTCCGATTTCCTTCGGAGGTGCGATTTCGGACTCAACACGGAGATCTGCCATTTTTCATCAAATTGGTTTAATGATGTTTTTGACTTTAAACCAGTTCTCATCTTTATCGTGTTTATTGAGTGCATCTTCTACTGCTACGTGGATTTGAATATTTGCATGAGTTTTCCTACTTGCAAGAACCAGATAATGTCGGCTATGTTTCGTGAATTATTAGTATTACATATCAAATTTTAATAAAACGTCGCCCACGACAAATGTGCCGGCCATAACAAATGTGTCGTCCACGACAAATGTCGCCACCCACGACAAATATCTCCCCTACGACAAATGTCGCCCCCCACGACAAATGACGCCCCCACGACAAATGTCGCCCTCACGACAAATGACGCCCCACACGACAAATGACGTCCCCCACGACAAATGTCACCCCCACGACAAATGTCACCCCACGACAAATGTAGTCTTAGATCGGGCTGGAGGCCGATGCCCGTCACTCGTGTGTGTGTGTGTGTGTGTGTGTGTGTGCGTGTGTGTGTGTGTGTGTGTGTGTGTGTGTGTGTGTGTGTGTGTGTGTGTGTGTGTATTTTTATTATATAAGTGAATACAGTATTCTCCATGCTTTTATCGTGTTTTCATTTTTCATCATTTGAAAAAATAAAAATAAACTTTACGAGAGAAAGAGGGGGAGAGAGAGGGAAAGAAAGAGGGAAAAATAATCTTTTTAAGCGTACACGTATTATTTTTTACAAAATAATATTGTAATATTGATGTATATTTTTTTACGGTCATTTTGGGTACTCATATGTATATGTTGGGGGCGCAGCCAGCAGACGCATCGAGCACGGGCGAAGCCCGTGCTGAGGCGGGCGAAGCCCGCCAGGATGCGGCCGAAGGCCGCCCGACAGCATCATGTCGGGGGTGGGCGAAGCCCGCCATCGCCGACCGGGTACTGTCGCTCTTGGCTGTAAGGGCGGAGCCCCGTGTCGGGCACTCGTGTGTGTGTGTGTGTGTGTGTGTGTGTGTGTGTGTGTGTGTCTATATATAGGTTTGGAATATATAAGCTCAAGTTTTTTTAAGCCTAAAAAAGCTTGAGTTGGTTCTCTCACAATACATGTCAGAATTAGACAAATAATATATGTATTTTATATGCAAAAACGAGATCTACAAGTTTCATGTTGAACATTTTTCCAAAATTTGTATTGTTTGGCAGGAAATTGTCCCGAAAAGTTGCTGGCTCGAATTTTGAAATTTATTATTATTATATTCATTTCGAGCCAGCAACATTTCTGGCTAGATTCCGGCCAAACCATGCAGATTTTGGAAAAAATTTCAGCATGAAAGTTGTAGATCCTAGTTCTTGCATACAAAATGCATATATTATTTGACTAATTCCGACATGTATTGTGGGAGAAGCAGCTCAAACTTTTTTAGGCTTAAAAAACTTGAGCGAGAGAGAGAGAGAGAGAGAGAGAGAGAGAGAGACGCACACACACTTGCGTGCACGCACGCGAGAGTGATAGTGCCCGAGGATATTTCCATAAGTCTGGCGATCATATGTGCCCCCTTGTAGGTAGCGTGAGGCAAGGATAATATCACTAATTTACTTGATGCAAAGTCTTTAATAGTAGTAGTATTGTCGCTAGTGTGTACATATATAAATTTATTGTATATTTTCTCATAAAAATCATGTTAGAGGCCCGGGGGGGGGGGGGGGGGGGGGGCGGGGGGATTAAATCACACTTAAAATAATGTCCCCGCGTACAATATTCATAGTGCCCAAATAGTAAAAAATTGTTCAAATTGTTCGTGCGTGTAACACACTGAAGATCAACGTGTTAGATGCGCTATTAGACCGTCTCTTTCTGCAAGCATGGTTTATTTAAGTGTGATTGATCTAAAATACGGCCGTATTTCAATATGACCATATTATGCCAGTATTTTCACAAAAAATCTCCACCATACGATCGCATGTTGTAGGGATGAATGTTATCCCGCCGATGAGAACCGTGTGTTACCCGTACTTAAATACCTCTCCTCAAATAGGGGGTTGCAACATTCCAATCATTACATAACTCAAAGACAATGACACTATCAATTGACGCACAATCACGTTTTGTTTGAAGAAGAAAAAAGATAGAATTGATGGGGTCTTTCTCATTAAATAGGAATTTTCGGACTGCGGATAGCCAAATTTTCATAACCCCCGTTACCTTAGTGGGGAGTTAGAGAAAAATTGCCACACACCCGATCACCGCGCACGATCCCTGCGCGCAATCGCCAATCCAACCGCCATCCGAGACGTGCCAACTGCCACCGCACTCGCGCCCGCTCCCCGCCGTGGCCGATCGGTCGCCGCCCCCACCGGGGGTGGCCGCTCTCTCGCCAAGGACGGGCGACCCCTTGGCCGCCCGATCCCGGCCGTCGGCCCCGCCGGGGGCGGCATTCCTTGCGCCGAGGACGGGTGGCCCCTCGGACGCCCGATCCCGGCCGCCGCCCCCGGCGAGGGCGGCCTCCCTCTTGGCGAGGGCGGGCGGCCCCTCGGCCGCCCGATCCCGGTCGCCGCTCTCACCGGAGGTGGCCTCCCCCTTCCCCGTCGGGGCCGGCCTCGCCGACCGCTCCTCCCCTCGTGGTGCCGTCATTTGTGTAAAATCCATGATCCGTGTGCTCCAAACGAAGCGTTCCTATTCGTCCTTCCGGTGTTTATCAGGGTAAATTACCGTGTCGCCCCTCTCGGAATCTATAAATAGACCCTCACTCCTCTTCTTTGGGCCATTCTCTCCTTCTCCCTCCCTTCCTCCTAAGTGCACTTTCTTCAAGTTTTCCTCCGTGCAGGATCGCGCAGTGGTCATCGCCACCAAGGAGACACTAGACTCCGGCTTCCGCCAAGTGAATGGTGAAGACGCTCGAGCGCTCAGAACACTAAGCTCCAGACTCCCAGGGTGCGGAAAAGACCGTCCAAGCTCCGGAACGCGGTGCTCCCCACTGCGGCCGAAGAAGATACTTAGCTTCGTAAGCGGTGACCTGTCACCCTCAGAGCATCTCTTTCTCTCTCTCTCCTCCTCACTGTAACGAGGCGCGGCATGTTGCCGTCGCCTTCTCTGTGAAGCCCTGTAAAGAAGCAATTGATAGTGCATTTGGGTCGGCACCGAACCGACCGCGTGATTTTCCACCTCTTTCCGGGGTTTTCCACGATAAAAAAATCTCTTGCCAGCCGTCTCGTTTCTGTGACTGTTTGCGCACTCGTCCGCTCCCGGGCTAAGGCGATCGATTCTCTGACCAGTTCAAGGAGCCTCGAGCAGACCGCAACATGAATATTTGAACGATTATAATGAATTTGATAATTCACATGATTCTCTTGATACATGTATAATAATATTAATATTAGTTATATACTTTACTATATTCTATAATCATATATTTATATTTTTAATATCATTTTATTTTAATTTAGAATAATGGTAATATAAAATAAATGAACAGTTGCGAGATCACAAAAATATAAGTATTGAAGAGCACCCCTTAATTTATAGAAGATTTGGGTTGCGAATAGCAAAGAACCCCACCTCCCCCCCCACACTATCTTAGTGGGGAAAAAGAGGTTGAGTGGGGTTGATCAAAGTCAAACCACTAAAACTCTGTTGAAACCACCCACAAACGCCGCTACCATGCGCGTCCGCAACCGAACCACCCCGACCGGGCGTCTGGCACCCGGTACACCGCCCGGCCGCGCGCCGCCGTCGTGCACGCGCCCGCGTAGCCGCCCATGCACGCGGCCGCGTAGCCTCCCGGCCGCCTAGCCGCACATGACCATGCGCGCGGTCGCATGGCCACACGCCGCCCCCGCATGGCCCACGGCCGCGCGCGCCCCTGTGTACTTCCACAGGGTAACGCAGCGCCGCAGCGCGGCCGCACGACCTGCGCGGCCCGTTGGCCGCGCGCCCGCACGGCTGCGTGCTCCCATGCACGCGACCGCGCGCCACCGCCGCACGACCACGGGCCATCGCCGCGCGGCCCACACCGCAGTCGCCGCCCGACCTCCTTGACCGCATGGCCGGCCCCTCATGGTCGTCCGCCTGTAACCGCCTCACCCGGCCTCCACCGGCCGGCCCCTCATCCGCCGCCCAACTTCCGCCGCTAGTCGTCCACTACCTCGGCCATGCAACTTCCACGCCTCGTCATCTGCGAAACCACCATGGTGTGTGAGTATAACTGAATTCCCGTAATGGGTGTGCACATAGCCAATTATATTGATGTCGGTGTTCGCGTAGTAAAATATATGATGACAGGTATGCGTATAGCAGAAATTCGCATGACGGTGTGCGTATAGAAAATTATATGGTTATTGTGTGCGAATAGCCATATAATTCATCATGGGTGTGCGCCTAGCAATGAAACCCATCATGGGTGTGTGTATAATGATGAAACCACCCATAATGAATGTATGCATAACAAATTATGTGGTTACTGGTATGCGGATAACCAAACTCCATAGTCACTTAATTACGGAAATGTCACCCTCAAAATCTATAAAAGACCCCTAAGGCTCTCATTTGAACTCACCTTGTCTCCTATGCCCAAGAGAGCTCCAGAGAATTCGCTCAAAGATCTCCTTGCGCGCTTGAAGGAATCCTCGAAGACCTCCTTTAGCTTTGAAGACTGCTTGAAGATTTCCTTCCGAGACTCGAAGAACTCCTTCAGCTCCCGACGCTCGCTTCCGGGACTCGAAGATCTCTTTCAATTCCCGACGCTTGCTTTCGGGACTCGAAGATCTCATTCGCTCCACAAAGGTCTCCCTGAGGACAGCTAGCTCCGACTCTGTCGTTCAAGTCCAAAGCTCATGTTGTCGTATCTGCCAGTCCAGATCACTTCGAGCGCATCCACCAAAATCACATTCCCACCCACCCCAGCGGTCTAGAACAACAATTGTAACGAGCGGTGACTTGTCACCCCCGGAGAAGAACTGTTTTGTAACTCTAAAAAATATAGTGAAATTTGGCCGGCACAGTCCCGGCCCGGTGATTTTTCCCCTTTCCGGGGTTTTTCCACATAAAATTTTGCTTGTCAGCCGTTGGTATTTTTCTGTGTCTGTTTGCGCGCTCGATCCGCTCCAGGGCTAGGACGGTTCGTCTCGACCGGTTCACGAGCGCCTCCAGTGACCCGCAACAAGTATTCTCTTAATATGCACAGTAGTGAAAGGATAACTAATTAAAGTAAACTTTATCATGTTATTAATAATTTAAAATAATTTGAGGGTTCAATCGTTCATAGTATTTTTATAGTATTAGTAAGTATTGTTAGGTCAAATTTCTTGGTACAAAAAACTAGGCAATTTAATCGGCCTCAGTACTCCAAATCTGACATATTTTTTTCTATTTGAATTGAATTAAGGATTTCATAGGAATGATTTATTCTAGAAAGTTCCAATTCAAAATACTTTGTTGTTTCATTAATATTGTTTATCTTACCATGAGTTAATGGGAAAATATTTATTAACTAGAATATTCTCTACATAGAAAGAGGGTATGCCCATTTTTATCCACCTACTAGTTCTATTTACATAACTATAAGAACTGAAACTATTTTAGTAGAAATCAACTGCCTCTAATTCATAGCAATAACAAAAAAATCAAGCTCATTTTTTGGATTTTCTTTTGAATTTTCGAATCACATACAAACCTCAGACAAAAAAATCAATTAGTTCGAGTTTTTATTTGAGTTTACAAATTGTTATTCGCGGATCAATTTTATATTTGAGCAGTTGATGTTTTTGTTCTCCCGAGCAGGGCTCAACAACGAAGGAACATCTATGTCGATCTTTTGATCACTTCAATGTGTGCACGGATCGTGATTCGTAAAATAAATGCGCGGACAGAGACCGAGTTGAGGAAGAAAGACGATTTCTTCATTGTTCATGCGATTTCGGTTTGTTTGGGAAGATTTAGATAACTAGGATTTGTTTGGGAAAATTTAGATAGCTAGGGTTATTCTCTCCATGTGGTAAGGAAGGCGAAGAGGAGGATTAAAGTTATTTTTTTTTTAATTTTTTCACTAATCTGCGGATAGCAAAAATATCTACGAATAGACAAACGTGATTTGCGAATAACCACCGCCTACTTATGTCTTCTTTCATTCTCTTCAACCTATCTCACACACTTATCACATACGTAAACCCAACTAAACCTACTATCATTTTATGGATGAAATGTTCATTTATTATTTTCCAATTATCTAATAATATGAATAAAGCCCATTATAAAGTCATATTAAATATTAATATTGTTGTACTGGAATTACTTTTTCAAATCTGAAATACATTTAAATTTAGCGTTGTGGCTGGGTGGCCCAATCTAATATTTAACAACAAAACAAATAAACGATAAAATAATTTAAAATTAATTTAATTTTTCTTCATCTTCCCAAGAATTTCAACCTTTCACTTTCAGTATTCCCATTGCTTCCTCCCCCGCCCCTACTTCTCGTCTTCTCCTCCCGCCTGACCCCCTCTCTCTCTCTCTCTCTCTCTCTCTCTCTCTCTCTCTCTCTCTCTCTCTCTCTCCATTCTTATATATACACCCCCTCCGATTAAAAGAGACTACAGAGTCATCGCCGATCAACCCTAATCAACGCCGGCCGGAAGAACAGAAGATGGAGGTCGACGTGCCAATGACAAGATCGTCGGTATTCATCCTGAGCAGCGCCCCATCCTCCCCTTATGCGAGCACTCCGTCGAGCCCCTCCCAATTCGACGGCCCCTTAAGCTACCATTACCACTGCACCAGCCATTCCGATGCCGAACTCACCGCCTGGGAATATCCAACCCCGAATGATCTCCTCGGCGAGGATGAGGACGGAGAGGTTTTGTTCGATTTCTCCTTTACACCTGGAAGGCGTCACATCCCCGGAAGTTTCGAGATCGCCACCGCCGACAAGCTCTTTGAAAAGGGCAGAATCCGGACGCTGCAGGAGTGGGGCCGGACTTCATCGGTAAATTCTTCCAGAAGCGGACGGCGGGAGTCGAGATCGCTTTCTCCTCGAAGAGACGACGGACTCCTCACAAAGGACATAACCTCCCCCGATAATCCGGTGAAGGGTCGCGCAAGCAGGAAGTGGCCGAGGCTGAAGGATTTCCTCCTGTTTCGGAGCGCGTCGGAGGGGCGGGCGACGGGAAGAGGAAGCAAGGACCCGCTCCGTAAGTTTACTCGTCGATCCCCTGTTTCTTTCTCGGATAAGAAGAAATCCGGGGGGGATAAGAAGACGGGCGGAGAAGAATCGGCGAGAAGAGTATGCGGGCCAGCGGCATCGCCGCACGAGATGCATTACACGGCGAACCGGGCGGCGGCGGTGGAACGGATGAAGAAGACCCCTCTGCCTTTCCAGCGGCAGGGTTTGCTTGGATTCAACCCTTTCAATCCGGCCATTCAAGGGAAGAACAGGGGAGTCGGCTGTTCCTCTTTCTCGAGGACAAGATACTGAAGGGGAAAATTTTCCAAACAAAACCCTAGAATTACCAAATCTCAATTATCTATTTTCATTATTTGATTATTAATATATGGATTGAGAAAAATTAAGTTTAGTCTATTCAAGCCTAAATTGAATTGGTGTATGACAATTAAGCATATCTAATTATATATAATTTATAACTGGAGATTAGTGAATCTTATTGAATATATTTGTTTTAGAATGTTTTTTCAGTGATTGGTGAAGACAAGCGGCAATCCCTCTTCAGCGATGACAACGATATTGGCGTCTAAGCAATAATTTAGACTTTGATGGGGTTTCTCAAAATGTATCTTCTCGAAACCGATCGAACCTATGATTTTTTGCCGTGACCTCGAGCGGCTCGTCGATACAATTCCAACGAGCTCATTCATACGTAATTATTAGTCCCTTTGGTTCTCCAAATAATCATCAGGACGAACACGCTAACCGCACTCCCATAGTGGGGGTCCATGCAACCCCCCCCCCTCTCCTCCATCCACGTAACCTCTTTCTCTCTCTCTCTCTCTTCCATACCACCATCTCTCCATCTCTCTCTCTCTCTCCTAACCGCAATCAAACTCGCCATCAGACTCACCGCCGGCTTCGCCGCTCACCTCGCCGGCCACCCGCCGCACCTAACCGGCACAGCGCCGGCCGAGCCCGCACACCTTTTCGGCCATGGCCGCACCTCCCGCGTGCGGCCAGCACCACGGGCGCCTCCCCTAGCCCGCACCACCTCGATGCGGCGCAAACCGTGCCGTTGCGGCGCGGCGCTCGCCGCTCGACACTTGCTGCCCGACACCCCCCCGTGCAGTGCAGGCTGCGCCTCCTTGACCGTGCAAGACTTGATGCGCGGCCACCGCACGAGCTCGACATTCGGCTCCAGCCACACCACCTTGGGCGCGCCCTTTATTGCGCTTTCTTGACTGGAGGGACCGCACCTCCCCGACATCACCATAAACGATACGCCTCCACGCTCACCGCGCGCTCAGAACTCCGGGCTCACCGCGCGCGGAACGCCCATGCGTTCACCGCGCGCTCAGAACGCCTTTGCGGTCACCGCACGCTCAGAACTCCTCCGGGCTCACCACGCGCGGAACGCCGCCGCGTTCACCGCGCACTCAGAACGCCTCCACGTACACCGCGCGCTCAGAACGCCTCCGCGTTCATCACGCGCCCAGAATGCATCCGCGTTCATCACGCGCCCAGAATGCATCCGCGTTCGTCGCGCGCTGAGAACGCTTGCGTGTTCCTCGCGCGCTCAGAACGCTTCCGTGTTCATTGCGCGCACTCAGAACGCGTTCGTGTTTGTTGCGCGCTTTCAGAACTCCTCCCTGTTCGTTGCGCGTGATCAGAACGCTTCCATGTTCGTTGCACGCTCAAAACACTTCCGTGTTCACGGCACGCACGACAGTTAACCTTTCCTAATTTCCTAGATTGCAGGTTCAGTTCTCTGTGCTCAACGTCGTAAACGAAGCTGCCCGAATTGCCCGGGGGGCAAGACGGGAACATCTCAAAAGTGGCGATCTGTGTGCTCCAAATCGACGAGCGTGAGTCGCCCGTCAGGTGGTTATGGTCGTTACAACGACGAAATTATCGGGCTACCCCTGCCCGAGGCTATAAAGGAATCCAGGGCCTTCATTTTAAGGGACCTTGTTTTCTATGCCCGTGAGAGCTCTTTTGAAGATTTTCTTGGAATTCTCGCTCGGCGCTTGAAAATCTCCTTCGATGATCTTCTTCGAAGATCTCCTTCGAGCCTTCGAAGATCTCCTTCGTGCCTTTAAAGATTTTCCTTCGCTTCGAAAGATAGTCTTATAAGCGGGTTGGGAATCCTTCAAGCTACGAAAGACTACTCGAGAATCTCACTTTCGTTCCCAGAAAAGTACTTAGTCTCTCGAGAGGTGGTCTGTCACTCTCGATGTTTCTTTCTCTACCACGAGCAGCGGATTGTTGCGCTCGAGTTCTCAGATTTCAATTGAAACGAACCAGCAGAAAGTGGAATTTGGTCGGCACAGCTCCGACCGCGTGGTTTTTCACCCTTTCTCGGTTTTCCACTATAAAATGTCTTCTTGTTATTTATTAACCCTTTCATTGACTGTTTGCGCGCTCGGCTCGCTCTCGAGCTAAGTCGGTTCAATTCAATCGGTCTACCAGAGCATCGAGTGACCCACAACAAACCTCATGTCGTATTCGCCGGTTAGATTTCATTCAAATCACAAGTTATCGAGTAGGTTGGGATTGAAGGTAGGTCGAATTTATGTGGGATTCGAAAGAGGGGTTTTGAGAGTGTAACGTGTTTGGTATACCGAGTCCATGATGTCTGGGATGTTAGAGGCTATGTTAAATTTTGCACCGCCAAGCGCAAACAAAGCTGGAGTGAAATTATCTTTGGGCTCCGTTTGGCCCGACGTTAGCGGTCGTAAATGTTGTGGTTATGAACCTTCACATAAGAAACTTCATTTCATTTTATGTTCAAACTAGTTTTTTTCTTATTCGTGGCGGTCATAATTGTTACCGTGACAAACATACATTCAATGGAGGTGACGTTTTTGTCCAAACTCAATGGAGAACAAATGTCGTGTCAAATAGAGCCTACATATATAAGAGGTAGAACAACAACGGTAAGATCAAAAGAGGATTTTTTTTATAAGGCATCTGTCTCCATATTTGGAGACCGAGTCTTTACGATCGTGCCACATGTTTTATTATAACATATCGTGCTTGCGGTTTTGTTCGCCCGGAGCACACTTTTGTGAGCTTGACAAGCACTTTTGTGCTCTTGGAGCGCACTTTTGTTCGCCTGAAAGTACTTTTGGTCGTTTGACACACAATTTTGTTTTTTCAGAGCGCATTTTTGTTCAACAACGAGCACTTTTGTTTCCCCAAAGCGCATTTTATTCCCCTGGAGAGCACTTTGACTCATTTAAAGCACATGTGGTTTCCATGACTTCCCCCTTCTTATATTAAGGGCGATGTTCTTAGCAGTCCTACGACCGCTATTCGCAGTCCTAAAAATATCTTAAACGGTTATTCCCAGTCCTAAAATACTTAAATTCATTGGACTGAGAATATCAATGAATTGCATTTAGCCGTTAATGGACTACGTTTAGCGGTGATAGGGCTGCTTATAACATTGCCCTATATTAAATGTCAAAATCACTTTTAAGAAAAACAAAAACAAAATTTTTTCTCACTTTAGTTTTTCCTAAGGTGAAAACTAATTTCAATTCAATTATCATTTATTTTTTCAGATTTCCTATTTTAAATTTTTTGTAAGTGTCTTATTTGTGATTAATTGTATAATTTTAATTTTAATTTTTTTTTCCTTTCGCTATGTTTAGGGTTCATTTGGGAGAGCGTTTTTACGCCAGCGCGTTTTCCGCAAACGCAACGCCAGGTAAATTGGCATTTGTTTTTCCGCTGTTTTTTCGAGCCGTGAGCGAAAGCCGCGATGTGTTATTTTGTGCGTCCCCAAACCGGCGATTATCCCTCCAGTCGATCGCGTTTAGGCGTCATCTTCTTCCTAGAGCAAATCCACGACGCGTGATCTTCATTCGGCCTCATCATCTTCCCCCGCGTCATCTTCTTCGGTGGCAGATCCAGATCGCTTGAGGCATCTCATCTCCCGAGCTCGTCTTCTGAGGTCCTCACGCAGATCCCGCAAGCTTCCCCCTGTTCATCTTCTTCCCTAGTCGGACCTGAGCAAAGGTAAGGATCGTGGATAATATGTTAATCCCCCCCCCCCCCCCCCCCCCCCCCCAATCAGATCTACTGTTTATCCCTGTTCGTTTTTTTCTTGTTGCGATTTCCCTGTTCGATTTCATGAATGTATGTTTTTGTGGATAACTTCTCCACTTGTTAAGCTGTTGCCCTTATGTTTTCATCTATCTGGAGACTCCTTTGCCTTCTTTCCAGTATCATGCCATAGAGTTGAATGAGTTCTTGTGCATCTTCTTTTGCTTCACAGTTCATTCAGTCCATGCTAGTCGGTGGTTAATGCTGTAATTTCAGCTTTCTAATCTTCTTTTGCTATATGACTGCACCTGCAGGAACAAGCCTCCTCAAGCCCACATCAAGTTGTTGTTTATATGCAACACCAAAAATCAAGCTTCAAATTCTAGAAATATGTTGTAATTTCAGCTTTCTCATCTTCTTCCCCCCTGTTCATCTTCTAGAAATAACGTTGTAATTTCAGCTTTGATCCCTATATATGTTTTTCTATTTTATGTATGTGTGTATTTTTTAAGCTGATAAATTCTGTATTGTAGCATGAACAAAAATTAATAACAAGAATATCACACCGTTGTTTTGCCAAATGATTCTCTGTTTTGAAAAGTTCTGCAAACACAGACTATCCAAACAGATCTCTATTTCCAGCAACCAGTTTCCAACAGCTCCATTTACAAATCTGCATTTACAACAGCTCCTTTTACAACCGCAACCGCTCTCCCAAATGAAGCCTTAATTTCATGTTGCTTCGGGTGAATAAAAGTGTTATCCGGGCAAACAAAAGTGCTTGTAGGGCAAACAAAAGTGTGCTCTGGAACATAGGCGGACCCAGCACGATTTCTCAGTGTAGGCGTTCACTATGCTGTACTCGAGCCAATAACTATATTCCTGAAACCACCCACGAATAAATCTACGTTTCTCACTTCCAAAAATTCTCATTGGGAAATCATGATTTCGAGGTTGAAATGATTTCTTCTGCAAATACCATCGTCGGATTTTTTCTCTATCATTTGGATCATATTCATTAATATTCTTCCGTAATCCTGGATCTGCAGGAAGGTTATCTACGTTGAGCTCTATTCGTGACCTTAGATTCAAATTAAATGATTGCTTCGGTGCTTTTCTCTTAAAATATCTATCCATGACTTTCAGATTTCTGGAATTAAATAATTAAAATAGAAAACAACATTCAACAAGCTAATTCACATTGAACATACACGATAAACAACCATATTAAAAATAGTAAATCCATAGGTGCAAGAGCCAAGAAGGCACAAGAGTGGAGAAATGTATACCTGACGTAGAATGAGAAATTTGCGGGTAATACTTGATGAAATCAATGCTCTTCACTGACCAATACTTGATGAAATCAAATCAGAAATCCAAGTATCAAACTAATCAATACCTAATCAAAACAGAACACAAGCTGGTAATTAGTCAATCAAATCAAATCAGAAATCCAAGTATCCAACTAATCAATACATAACAAATACCTAATGAAAATCCCCAACAGTCCAACACAGTGAATCCCCAAAACAATGAAAATCCCAAATCAGTGGGCAAGTGGGTCACGACCTGGAAGAAGAAGAGAGGAGACTAATTAGGAAGAAGAAGTGGGGCACAGCAGCACAGGCGCTGTAAATTAAAGCAGAAGAAATTCAAATGTAGAAGAAATTAAAGCAGAAGAAATCAAAAAATTACCCCTGCATTGGTCGAGCTCGGAGGAGGAGGCGTCTGCCGCTGCGTTGGGTTTTCATCGAGCACAGCGGGTCACGGCCTGCCGGCTGCCGCTGCGTTGGTCGAGCCCGGAGGAGGAGGCGCCTGCCGCTGCGTTGGTCGAGCCCGGAGGAGGAGGCGCCTGCCACTGCTTTGGTCGAGCCCGGAGGAGGAGGCGCCTGCCGCTGCGTCGAGCACAGCGGGAGCAAGGAGGAAGAATTGCGGGAGCGTTGATCGAGCTCGGAGGAGGAGGCGCCTTACGTTTTCGACGAGCACGGCGGGAGCAAGGAGGAAAACTTGCGGGAGCGTGGAGGATCGCTGTTAGACAAACCCTAAAATCGCGATTTTTGAGTGTGGGCGGCTGCCCACACTCGGCCTATAATAGGTCCGCCCGTGCTCTGGAATAATAGAAGTGTTCTCCGGAAGAACAGAAATGCGCACCTAATATGTACCCAGAAAGTTATAAGCTGCTATAAGAGGTGCGATTAGCAAAAACCCCGCTAACATCCGGTGTTACCAAAGTCGCGTAACCGCACCCCACTAAGGGGATGCGGCTAAGCGCACCCCTCGCAAAGAGGGAACGGCCCGCTCCCCTCTCGCGGAGTGCGGCCAAGACCGCACTCAGCGAAGTGAGAGAGGCGGCCGAAACCGCGCCCCACTTAGTGGGGTGCGGCTCGAGCCGCACCCCATGAGGGGTGCGTCTGGAGCCGGCGCCGCACCCCCCTCGGGGGTGCGGCCGGCGCCGCACCCCCATCTGGGTGCGATCGGCCCCGCACACCTTGGAGTGTGGTTTGCGCCCCACCCTCATCGTGGTGCGGCCGGCGTCGCACCCTCATCGGGGTGCGCCCGGGGCCGTGCCCCTCTCGTGAGGCGGTCGGGCCGCAGACACCCCTCTTTTTCAGGAGGGCGCACATTCTCGACTTGAGAGGCGCGGGCTTAAGCAGGCGCGCATGATTGCATTTCTGGCCTTCCACCCATAAATCGAGCTAAGCGCGCTCAGAACGCTCCCGTGTTCATTACGCGCTTAGAGTGCTCTTGTGTTCGTTGCACGCTCAGAACGCTCTTATGTTCGTCGCACGCTCATAACGCTCCCGTGTTCATTGCGTGCTCAAAATGCTTTCACGTTCGTGACGCGCGCAATAGTTAACTTTTCCCAATTTCCTAGATTGTAGGTCTAGTTCACTTCGCTCAACGTCATCAACGAAGCTGCCCGAACTGCCCAAGCTGACCGAACTGCCCGGGGGCAAGACGGGAATATCCAAAAAGTGGCGATCAGTGTGCTCCAAATTGACCAGCGTGGTTCGTTCGTGAGGTGGTTACGGTTGTTACGCTGGTGAAATTACTGGACTACCCCTGCCCAAGACTTTAAGAAGAGTCCAGGACCTTCATTTCAAGACATCTTGCCTTCTACGCCCCAGAGAGCTCTTTTAAAGATTTCCTTGGAATTCTCCTTCGACGCTGGAAGATCTCCTTCGAGCCTTTGAAGGTCTCTTTCGTGTCTTTGAAGATTTTCCTTCGCTTCGGAAGATAGTCTTCTAAGCGGATTGAGAATCCTTCAAGTTACGAAAGGCGACCCGAGAATCTCACTTTCGTTCCCAGAGAAATATTTAGTCTCTCTAGAGGTGGTCTGTCACCCTCCAGGTTTACTTTCTTAACCATTGTAACGAGCAGCGGTCTGTCGTGCTCGAGTACTCTGCTTTCAAATGTAACGAACCAGAAGATAGTGGAATTTGGTCGGCACAGCTTCAACCGCATGGTTTTTCACCATTTCCGGGTTTTTCACGATAAAAGTGTTCTTGTCATTTAGTAAGTCTCTCATTGACTTTTTGCGCGCTCGGCTCGCTCGTGAGCTAAAGTGGTTCAATTCGACCGGTCTACCAGAGCGTCGAGTGACCCGCAACAGTTTGACGTCGTCTGTGAGAAGGGTGTTCCCAAAACTCTGCGAAGACTTTCCGAAGTCAGAATTCACTTCGCAGCAATACTCGTAACTGATAGCAATGACTAGAAGAAGTGCCAGAACCACCAAAGGACCAATCCCCGGGGGACGCGTCGATCCACCTCCCTCGCATTCACTCATAAACGTGCCCCCTGCGGGCGAACAAGGAAGTGCTCCCATAGTAGTGCTGGAAGGTCACATGCGTCAAATGGAGGAGCATCAAACTGAGATGCTAACCCTACTGAGAAATCCCGAGGTTCCTCAAGCTCCTGCTCCTCCTCCAATGTCGAATGTTTTGCTCCCCCCAACCCCAAATCATGCTCCGATCGAGGTAGTGGTTCAGGAGGATAATGTCTCAGAAGAACTTTCAGATGCAGCAAGCTCCGCTCACCCCGCTCGTCCGGCAATGGGACCAGAAGGCGGCCATCATCACCAACGCCAAGGAAGAATCGGCCCTGGGCACGCAATAGGGAGGACCGTGTGAAAATTTTCGTAGATCTAGGAGTGAGCAGGAATAGTATAACTCAAAGTTCAAGCCAACAACCAGAAGCACATGAAGCAAACACAATCTTTATTGATCAAGCAAAATTCTTCATTACAGGGCGAGGTATACATGGCGAGACATGATTTCTCCAGTACAATAAAACAGAAGAGAAAAACAAGCTGAAAGGATAACCAGCGGTCTGACTTCCCTGGACCGCCTGACCGCTCGACCTGACAGTCCGCTCGGTTAGAAAACAAGACCGCCCGAACTGCCTGCCTGCGCCTTGAACAACACCAACTGAGAACCCCGCGAACTCCCAAACTCCACTGATCCTCCCGAACTCCAGCAACCCGCACTGCAATCCGCGAGACCGCCCGAACACCTTCAGAAGAGGAGGTGACCGCTGCTACCCGCATAATCCGCAGAAGCTGCACAAGACAAGTCCGATCAGCTAACCGGCCGATCACAAAAAAGAGACCGCAAGAACAGGACGCAAGCTCAGCTTACACTTGGTGCAATTATATTTGCTGCTACAGTGGCTCCTATTTATAGGCGTGAGACCTGATCTAGTCACCACCCTATGAGGTCACCACCCTTGACCGCGCGACCAGACCGATCAACCCACGCGATCAGCAAAAAGATCCTCCTGCTTAGTGAGCTCGCCGACTTCAACAGAAGCCGCGCGATCATGACAACTCGCCCGGTCATGACGCTCACCACCTGTGTTCGCCACCCGACCTCCTCCAGAGACCGCGAACACAACAGGCCAACTAGGGCAACAGCCCGCCAAGTCGACCAAACACCTGTGACCGCATATACCAGCAGATCGTCGAAAGACCACCCATGCGAACACACACCGGAGACCGCGCGACTAAGAAGACCTTAGTCCGCACGCACCACAAAAAAACCGGACAGCCACAAGACCGGGCTGCCCCCACCACGCGGTCACAAGCACCTGACCGCGCGGTTACACCGAACAGAAGACAGCTCGCCACGCGGTCACACGACCAGACCGCGCGGCCTCACCTCGGCACCCTTGGACAGAAGAACGACGGTCACGCCGAATAGCCCGCGGCTAGACCAGAGAGGTCAGACCGCCAAAGGAGACCGCAAGACCGTGCGGTCAGACCAGACCGCGCGGTCTCCCCCCAGACCGCCTGTAACATCCCCCGAACTACTAGGCCCCTAGCTGATTTTTGTCATGACAAGTCATGACAAAAATAGGATAAGTGACTTAGAACCCTAGGATGAAAATGGAAGAGGTGAAAAAACTCATGATGTGCACTTAGCCATCATGATCCACCCTAATGAGAAGTGAACCAAAAGGGAGGATAAGATATCTTATAAACCCCACATAACCATGAATAGTTCATATGGTGAGTTAAGTACACAAAGTGGGCCAGGAAGGCCCTATGAACTCATTGGAATGGGAAGGAATGCACCTTGGGGTGCAAATAGCAAAAAATGGATGTCCTAACCTAGAGATGACCAAAAGACTTCAAAAAGCCAACATACCCTCACCATGATCCCTATGACCAACTAGGAGGGCAAGTAGGCCACTAGGGACCCTTGGGGTCAACCAATTTGGTCAAATTGACCAAAAGTCAACTGTGAGCAATCTTAGGTCAAATCACCATAATAAAGGGCAATTGAACCCCAATTGATCAAATTGAAGCCACTCTCTTATGGAAACCTCCCTAAGGGACCTAATGGACCCAAAAGCCCCATCATAGGGGCATCATTTTGGAGAAATTGGGTCAATCACTAAAAAGCCCCAAATTGAACTAGATGTGCTAAAAACCTAAATTGACCTTCAATTGATCTAGTATGATCAAATTGATCTCCCCTAAACCCTAAGGGGGAGTATATGAGACCTAGTTGGACCATGGGGTGCATTTAACCAAGGAGAACTAGGGCAAAATCAACAAAATACCCAAATTGTCCCTATAGGCAATTAAGTGCACTCAAGCCTCAATTGACCCCACCTTAACTCAATTCTTCTTGGAATAGGTCCATGGAGCCTTTGGGAGCAATGTTACTCAGTCACATTGAGTGGAGTGAGCTTGGGTCAAGCCCAAACTCAAAATCCCAACTTTAGCTTAATTGGGTCAAGTGAGCCAAACCCAAGCTAGGTGGACCTAACCCCAAACCCAACCTTAGAACCTTGGGCTCAATCCCACCTAATTAAGCCCACTAGTGGACTGAATTACCTAGAGCCCAAATTGGGTCCAAGGAGGGGTGCACCAAGGAGGTGGTCGGCCACCTCCAACCTTGAATTCATGAGGAATTCATGGAGGGGTGGCCACTTGGCCACCACTCCTTAATTCCTGGTTGGCTCCTGCCTTCCCAAGGAATTCCAGCAGGAGAGGGCTGAGCTGGCCGCCGCTGAGAGGAAGGGGAGGAGAGAGGGAGCTTCCCTGCCGGCCACATTAATGGCAAAACTCCAAAGGAGTTCAAATCAACTCGTTTTTCCCCCTCCTCTGACCGGCTATTGAAGAGAGGAGCTGAACCAAGCTGAGCTGGAGCCCTGGCAGTGGCTGCTGAGGGCGGTGTCGCCATTGGTGAAATCGCCGGGTTTGATATCCGGCGATATACACCTCCTCCCCCTCATCTCTCCCTCTCACCACGTTCAGGAGCTTCCAAGCAGTCGAGCCCCCCTCCCAGAGCAAGTTTTCGTCCTCAGCTGCACGAGATAGCCATGGATGCCAGGAACAGGGACGCACTCTTCCTCCGCCGCAACACCCGCCGCCAAGGCCGTGCTCAGGCAAGTTCCTTTTCCCCTCCACCCGTGCTAGTATCTAGACTCATTTAGGAGAGAAATCGGGCTCAATTGAGCCCGATCCCATGTGAGACAGAGGGAGATTTCTCGAGCATTTCTTCTTGCTCGGGATCGCCGGAGAGGCCATCTCCGGTGGCCGTGTCGCCGCCTGGCGTTAGCCACCACCTCAACGGAGGTGGTGGAGGCGGTGGCCGGCGGTAGGGTGCTGCAGGTTGCCGGAAAAATGCCCCGCAAAACGGCCCAGGCGCGTGAGATCTGGGCTGTTGGCTCATCGGGGACGATGAACCCTGGCCGTCTGATCTGGCGGATTCTTTTATTCGCAGCCCATGAAATGAATAAAATCGTAATGCTGATTATTTGTCACACGTTTAGCCGATTTTGTATGCTGAAATTGAAGGCTTTAGAGGCCATAACATGAAAAATAGGCAGAGATAACATTTGTAGCCCTTGGGATCTACTTTCATTTTCCACCTTAAACTCTTAATTTGGTGCACTGTGGACCCCAGGGCATCCATTCTACTAAGACTGCTCATAATGCCTATTAGCAAACCATAATCCTGCCTAGGTTTTTAATGTACCTTGCATGCTATTTTTGAAGGCTTTAGAGGCCATAACATGAAAAATAGGCAGAGATAACATTTGTAGCCCTTGGGATCTACTTTCATTTGCCACCATAAACTCTTAATTTGGTGCACTGTGGACCCCAGGGCATCCATTCTACTAAGACTGCTCATAATGCCTATTAGCAAACCATAATCTTGCCTAGATTTTTAATGTAGTTTACATGCTAATTTTGAAGGCCTTAGAGGCCATATCATGAAAAGTTGCCAGAGACAACAATTGTATCCCTATGGGTCTAATTTCTGTAGGATTTTAGATCAAGTGATTTGGAGCTCTACAGATCCTTGTAGAGCCATTTTTCTAGGACTGCTCATTTTGTCTATCAGCAAACCACATAATCATGCCTAGATTTTTAATGTAGTTTACATGCTAATTTTGAAGGCCTTAGAGGCCATATCATGAAAAGTTGCCAGAGACAACAATTGTAGCCCTATGGGTCTACTTTCTGTAGGATTTGAGATCAAATGATTTGGAGCTCCACAGCTCCTTGTAGAGCCATTTTTCTAGGACTGCTCATTTTGTCTGTTAGCAAACCACATAATCCTGCCTAGATTTTTAATGTAGTTTGCATGCTATTTTTGAAGGCCTTAGAGGCCATATCATGAAAAGTTGCCAGAGACAACTTTTGTAGCTCTTGATGTCTACATTCTGTAGGATTTGAGATCAAGTGATTTGGATCAATACTGCTCTTTGTAGAGCCATTCTACTAAGACTGCTCATTTTGTCTATTAGCAAACCACATAATCCTGCCTAGATTTTTAATGTAGTTTGCATGCTATTTTTGTAGGCCTTAGAGACCATATCATGAAAAGTTTCCAGAGACAACAATTGTAGCCCTATGGGTCTACTTTCTGTAGGATTTGAGATCAAGTGATTTGGAGCTCTACAGCTCCTTGAAGAGCCATCTTTCTAGGACTGCTCTCTATGTCTATTAGCAAATTTGGGTGGAGTGAGCCCTATGCCTTGGGGTTGACCCAATGGCTTGAAATGCTGGACATGGATCCTCGGCAGCAATATGCCTTCCCAAAAGTTATTTGGGATTTTTGGGTACAAAAATCCCAAGATAAGGAATTTACTAAATTACCCCTAATTTAGATTATAAAATAAAAAGGCGGTCATATTACTTGGAATAACATGAGACTTAGGATCTGGTGTTTCTTTTTAGACCAATTCAGTGCTATGGTAATTTTCCCAAAATTTACTTAGGTCATAACCTAATACTTGTAGTGCAAACCCCTATTTGCACCCCATCTAGGTTAAGTAGAAATTATGGTCAAATATTCCTGCTAAAAATGTGAAACTCAGGTTTTGGTGTTTTTAGACCAGCGTTATGTCATGGTAATTTTCCCTGAGATCATTGAGATCCTAATCAAATACTTGATGTGTAAATCTCTATTTGCACACCTCCTATCTTTAATAGAAACTATGACTTAGGATTCCCTGGAGAATTTATGAAATTAGGATTTGAGATTGTTAGATCACTACTCATTGCGAACCTATGGAGATAATTGGAACTCGTTTGGATATGATGTGATCAAGATCGCACCATAGGAGTCTAATCTAGATCAACCTTGTTTCGGTCTGCGAATAGCGAAACTGATTTACATGAATTAGACCACCACTGACCTCCACACGTAGAACTGTTAACTTTTTAGTAATTATGAAGGCTCAGGTCACTTGGAAGAGCATCTCTAAGGGCATCTTGGGAAATAAGGATTGGGGCACGTCTAGCAAGCTATAGGTGTGTGAGTTTACAGTGATATAAAAAGGAGGTTAGACCTCATCAAGGGCCCCGCACACAACTCATCAGTGTTAAACGATTGTATGGAAGCAAAACTACCCTTAGCCGGGGAGCCATTTTAAGGTAGTACTCGAGGGAGAAGTCGAGAAGTATCTAAGGCAAAGCCTGGTTTAAGGATGACGAAGAATAGGAGTGTGGGTCCAAGTAAGGATGAGAATGTTATTTGAATATGAGCAGTTCCTCGGTGAAGAAAGGGGACTCGAGTTTAAAATGTGACGACGGGAGAGTCAGCTCCCGGTCACAGCTGGAGGTGTTGGAGTTCAAGGAACTCCCCCACTTCTAATTGCCAAGTTTAACTCATCTTAGAGATGTAACGTAATTGGAGAGGAAAATGGGGGTCGAGTAAAAAGGGGTAGACACCAACAAGATTAAGTGCCTTGGGAGTAGGAAGTTCGGGGTGTCAGCCCGCCACACTTCCTAGTACCGCTGTGAGCCCCTCACAGGGTAACCCTCCGGATGTCCAAGGTTAACCATAAAGCTTCTAGGTTCAACTAAATCATAGACAAGATTAGTTAAGTAGGAGAACTCGGCAAGTTAACTTCCATCCCGAACCGGGACGTTATTTATAGGAAGGACTGGGATGGTCCTGCGAGCGGTAGGCTCGGGTTATAAGGAAGGACTGGGATGGTCCTGCGAGCGGTAGGCTCGGGTTATAAGGAAGGACTGGGATGGTCCTACGAGCGGTAGGCTCGGGTTATAAGGAAGGACTGGGATAGTCCTGCGAGCGGTAGGCTCGGGTTATAAGGAAGGACTGGGATAGAATTGCGAGCTGGAGGCTCGGTAGTAAATGGCTAATACTTATGTTGCTTGTGAATGAGAGGTGGTGGGTCTTCGGTTCTGTCTTAGTCGTCACACCGACAGCAGTTCGTTGACTCGGCAGTGCTAGTGGTTGTATTGGGGCCAGGTTGTTTTACTGCGCGTCCGATGGGACGAATTCCCTAAACCCTGCCTGGCCATTTCAGTTTAGTACGCAGGAGCTCGTGAGTACCGGGTACCGGTATCACAGCGTACGTTTGGGCCTAGGTCTGGTAGTGTGACTTACCCACCTAGGTGAGGAGACGCCCGCTCCTCTGCCACCGTTTGACCACGACGGGAGGTGCCCGAGAGGTTAGCTACCTCCGAAAAGTGGGAACTAAAGGTCTGTACGTACAGAGTCGTGTGTGTGAGTTGCATGTGTATGAAATAATAATACTAACATTGCACCATTGCATTGCATATCATAGCATAGCATTTCTGCATAAACAGAGACCTCATCGTATAAATCAGTGTGGGCTCTTTTATACGATGAGTTTATTGCTTGCCAGATCCCTTAGCTTATGTGCTATTGTGTGTGCATATAAGTTAAGGTTACTTTCGTAGCTGCTCCTTATTTTATACCGCTCTTTTACTTATACTGCTCTGTTACTTATACTGCTTCTTACTTTTGCTTATATACATACTCCTGCTTGGGTAGATATGCTTACATTACTTGTTTAGTACCTTTTTACTTGCTAGTCTCGCCACTGCCACCTGATTCTTTGGTTTACCCCTTGATGTCCTCCGCTTCCTCCTCCTGCACGGTGCCTAGGAGTCGCGGGTGGAGGCGGTGAGGAATATGCTGAGTCTTTTAGACTGACGGTCAGTGGACCCTATATTTACAGGAGAACCAGGAAGAGCAGGTCAACCCCCAGAGGGTGGTGCCTGGGACAGTGAACAGGCCTGGAGTCGGACTCTCAGCTGCCGCCGGGAGAGCCCCGGTAAGCAAGACCCCTCATATTCCTACGCTACACATCTACCCAGGTCAGAAGCCGGAATTATATGCCATCGAAGGAGTCGAGCCTTGTGGATGCTTAGATTGTTATATCTTCGCCAGGAGAGAGGCGAAGAAAGCGTCCAAGGACCGGGCTTAGGCCATGTTGTACTATTATTTTAATTTCCGCACTCTGATGTACTCTTACTTTATATAAATATCTCTTGTTGGACATGTTTCTCTATTTGAAGTGATTATTGTGGACTTGTATTATTAATTCACTCTTCCTTTTATGATTTTGGTTGGCCTGGATATAGTTGAATAGCCGGCAGGATTGGCGTGTTGTGGTGGGGACCATGTTTGAGAGGGTACCACCACAAGACGGCAGTTCTGGGCGGTAAGACCCGGACTTCAAAAAAAAAGGGGGTGGGGTCTTACACCGCCAACTCCACAAACTTCCACTTCAATATTTTCAACACTCCCCCTTGAAGTGGGAAGTTGAAAACAGGCCAAGTAAACTCCATAGCCAAGTGAACGACCCCTTCGCCAGCGCCTTTGTGAATATGTCAGCAATGTTGTCCTGACTCCGAACATGCTCGACCAAAAGAGACCCCTCCAGCACCTTCTCACGAATGAAATGATGCTCGATCTCGATATGCTTGGTCCTCGCGTGACAAACTGGATTAGTAACCAGTTTGAGAGCACTCTCATTGTCGCCGCGGAGCAGAGTCGGACCCCGAACCTCCTTATGGACGTCTCCCACCAACCTCCTAAGCCAGATGGCTTCTTGAGCTGCTAAGGCCGAAGCCTTGTATTCCGTTTCCGTGGTTGAGACAGACACGGAATCCTGCTTCTTACTGCACCATGATATAGTCGTGGGGCCCGCCATGAAGACGTATACAGACGACGACTTCCGATCATCCGAATCTCCCCCATAATCAGCATCCATGTACCCATGCACCTCGAAGCCCGCATCCCTCCTGTAAAGGAGACCCATATCCGAAGTCGCCTTCACATACTTCAATATATTCTTGGTTGCTAGTAGATGAGGCATCCGTGGTTCCGCCATATAACGGCTCACCCTGCCAACTGCATACGCAATATCCGGCCTGATAATCGTCAGATAAATCAAGCTCCCAACCAGAGCCCGGAACACCAGCGGATCTTCCAGAATCCTCCCATCATCCTTGCGAAGTTTCATGGCCTTCTCCAGAGGTGTGGAAATGCACTTTCCTTCCTTCATGCCGAACCGCTCCACGATTTGCTCCGCATATCCAGCCTGGGACACCAGCACTCCACTTCCCTTCCTATGCACTTCGAGTCCAAGGAAATAGTGAAGCTCACCTAAGTCCTTCATCTCGAACCTGATGGATAGCTCGGCCCGAAGCTTTGCTACTTCCTCCTTCGAATTCCCCGTCACGATCATATCGTCGACGTAAAGCAGCACGATGACTTGAAGCTCCCCGCTCTTCTTGACGAACAAGCTTGAGTCTGAGTCTGAAGCACCAAACCCACAGAATATGAGATATTCTGCTATCTTTCCATACCACGCCCTCGGCGCTTTCTTCAACCCATACAGGACCTTCCTCAACTTGCAGACATAGTCAGGAGAATCTTCAGATACGAAGCCTGGCGGCTGGACAATGAAGATGTCCTTGTCAATCTCGTCGTACAAGAACACATTCTTTATGTCGAGCTGCCCAAGCTCCCACCCCCAACATGCCGCCAAGGCAATCACAACCCGAACTGAAGTCATTTTTGCCACCGGACTGAATGTCTCTTCATAGTCTTCACCGTATTGCTGCGAGAATCCCCGAGCCACAAAGCGAGCCTTGTATCGCTCCATACTGCCGTCAGCCTTCTTGTTGACGCCAGGAAAATCCTGACCTCAAGATTCAGACCAATGCAGCCCGAGGTTACTGATCCTGCGGTCCAGCTCCACGGCTCGGATAGCTAAATAGGAGAGAGAAAATGACTACAAGCACACCCCAGGTGCTCCAGCAGGGAGGTCCCACCACGTACCCGGAAGTTTGGGAGAAACTTCCCCTCCGCAACCAAAGGCTGGGCGAGGTACTAGACGGGCATGGATTTGGCGAGTATCCAACTTGGGGGGACCTCGACCACTTCCAAAAGTGCCATTTCTAGTACCCCTGGGGGGCTATTCATAGAGAAATCCTAGGGGGGTCCAGGCGAGGATACTGTCTCTGCTCGCGAGTTACAAGGGCTACTCGCCCATACTCGCGAGATACTCGCCCAAGCTCGCCTCTGCTCGCCCCCTGCTCGCCATACTCGCCCCTTGCTCGCCATACTCGCCCCTTGCTCGCCCAGCTCGCCCCTTGCTCGCCATACTCGCCCCTTGCTCGCCATACTCGCCACTTGCACGCCATACTCGCCCCTTGCTCGCCCTGCTCGCGCCTTGCTTCTGCTGGCTGAGTTGCCTTGTGTCTTGGACTGCCGGCTTCTGTGCTGACCTTTTGACCTTGACTTCAGCCTACGTGGCTTTGAATGGGCCTACCCTCGGAGAATGAGGGTTGTACACTTCTTCTTGAGCTTATAGACCCACTTACATGTCACAGGGGTGATACCCTTGGGCTTGGACACCAGTGACCAAGTCTCATTCTTCTCAAGAGCACTCATCTCTTCCTGCATAGCTGAATCCCACTGTTCCACGCCTTTGGCCTTTTCAAAGCTCGACGGATCCCTCTCATCCAAGGGACCAGCAAAGAAACACGAGACAAAGCTCACCATGTTTCCTCCTGTATAGCGATCAGGGGCAATCATTGTTTGCTTCGATCTCCGCAACGCCTTCCCATGACTCGCAGTATCTTCAGCTGCTTCTTCCCTAGCTCCCCTTCCAGACATACTCGGAGCATCGCTACCCCTGCTTCCTGATCCAGAAGCCTCCGCCTCAGAACTAGATATTGATGGACCACCTGGTGACACAGGCAGCTCCACCTGAAGATTTTCCACAGCTTTCTCCGGCTCCTCCACCCTGCTTTATGGTAGCTCAACGCCAGAGCTTCCCTTGTAGGACATCACCTCGTCGAACACGACGTCGCGAGATACAACAAATCTCCGCCTCTCCGGGTCCATGCACTTCCAGCCCTTCTTCCGATCATCATAACCCACGAAGACTAGCTTCCTTGCTTTCGCATCTAGCTTCGTCTGAAGCGCATCTGGAACGTGCACATAGCAGGTGGAACCAAACACCTGAAGGTGCGCCACACTTGGCTTTTCCTTGAACATCATCTCATGCGGGGTCAACATGTTGATGGGACTGAGAGGCATCCTGTTAATGACGTAGGCAGCACAAGACATTCCCTCCGCCCAGAAGGACTTTGGGATACTCTTGGCATGCAACCAACACTTGCAGGTCTCCATCAGACGACGGATCTTCCGCTCTGCAACTCCATTTTGTTGTGGAGTATGCGCACAAGTAAGCTCTCTCCGGATGCCTGCCTTCCTGCAAAAAGTAGAGAACTCACCAGAGGTGTACTCCCCTCCGTTGTCAGTCCTCAGCTTCTTAACCCGCAGGCCAAGCCGACCCTCCACAAGCTCCTTGAAATCCACGAACTTGACAAACGCCTCCGCCTTCTCCTTCAAGAAATATACCCAGACATATCTGGTGTAGTCATCGATCAACACCAGCATATATCTGCTGCCTCCGAGGCTTGGGGTAGCAGTCGGTCCCATCAAGTCACCGTGGATGCACTCCAACGGCACACTACTCCTTGTCTGCGATTTGTTAAACGGTTGTCGATGAGACTTGCCGAACTGACATCTCGCGCATACATGACCGTCTCCGTAGGAGGATAGACTAGACAGGCCCTTGACCAGACCTTCACCGCCATAGCCTTCAGCTTATCCATCCCTACATGCCCCAACCTCTCGTGCCATATGACAACACTATCATTCGTCTGCATCTTGTCGACAAGACGAACAAGTCTTTTGCTCTCCTCCCGACATGAACGACCTCGACCTTCACCGCCTCAACATTTCTTAGAAACTTCACTTCTGTTGGGCCGAACAGAACATGATACCCAGCGTCAACTGCGTTGGTCACGGAGAAGAGGTTTTTCCTCATTCTGGGCACATGATAGACACTCTTCAATGTAAGCGACCCTCTATCACTGCCCAAGGAAACAACCCCCACCTTCTCGACACTATGCACGGTATTATCAGCAGTAATAATGACATCATTACCTGAGTATGGCTGAGCTGAAGAAAGCTTCGACTCGTCCCCGGTGAGGGATGACCACACCCCGAGTCCACGATCCAGTCCTCCTGATAGTTGATAGGAGCCGCAGCTCCAACAGAAGCTGAGAAGGCTCCTCCCCATCCTCCATCATTCTGTCTGGCCTCAGCTTCCTCCTTTCCTGCAGCAGCATGCCCCGGCTGAAGATTCACCCGACAATCTTTCCTGATGTGACCAAGCTTTCCGCATCTGAAGCACTTGGGTCATTCTCCCTTCTTCTTCCCTTCAGCCTTAGGAGCATAGCCCATCTCCTGCTGTCAGAAGTTGAAGGCCAATTCTTCTTCTTCCTTGTGAAGAGAACTTCGTCATCTCCCCCAGACACTGACACCCCCGCCATCTGCCTTGTCAGACTCTCCTGCGATACAAGCAGATTTTCCAGCTCCAGCAGAGACGGCTGATTTGCCCAACCCTGCACCGACGTCACAAATGCAACATATTCCTTCCGTAAGCCATGAATGATGTGCCTCTTCAGCTTCGCCTCAGAAATTGGCTCATCAGGATCCAGCGCTGAAATCTCGACGCACAAGTTTTTCATCTTCAAGAAGAACGTAGAGATTGAAAGATCACCTTGAGCCAATCTGGCCAGCTCATTCTCCAGAAATTGAAGTCTTGCCACATTCTTCTTGTTAAACAGCCCATCCAGGGCTCTCCAGATCTCTGCAGCTGATCCACACCCCAAGATGTGATCAAATAAATCAGGTGATATTGACCTTTTCAGGGAGAACTCTGCTTTGACATTAATCCGCCTCCAGTTCCTCACCTCATGACCGTTATCTCCAATCAGGATAACTTCCTCCGTGCTCTCTCCTCCAACCACCTCCCAGAGGCCCTCACCCAGAAGATAACTTTGCATACACGACTTCCACTTCTTAAAGTTAGTTGATGTAAGCATCTCGATTCCAAGACCTCTTGCTTCCATGGATCTACCACTGGTTCCTTCTTCACAAAGGTGATGACAACTTTTAGTTATTCACTGCTCTATCCACTCCAACCTAGCTCTGATACCATGTGAAAATTTCCGTAGATCTAGGAGTGAGCAGAAATAGTATAACTCAAAGTTCAAGCCAACAACCAGAAGCACATGAAGCAAACACAATCTTTATTGATCAAGCAAAATTCTTCATTACAGGACGAGGTATACATGGAGAGACATGATTTCGCCAGTACAAAAAAATAGAAGAGAAAAACAAGTTGAAAGGATAACATACGGTCTGACTTCCCGAGACCGCCTGACCGCTCGACCTGACAGTCCGCTCGGCTAGAAAACAAGACCGCACGAACTGCCTGCCTGCGCCTTGAACAACACCAACTGAGAACCCCGCGAACTACCGAACTCCATTGATCCTCTCGAACTCCAGCAACCCGCACTGCAAGTCGCGAGACCGCCCGAACACCTTCAGAAGAGGAGGTGACCGCTGCTACCCGCACAATCCGCAGAAGCTGCATAAGACAAGTTTGATCAGCTAACCGGCCGGTCACAAAAAAGAGACCGCAAGAACAGGACGCGAGCTCATCTTACACTTGGTGCAATTATATTTGCTGCAATAGTGGTTCCTATTTATAGGCGTGAGACCTGATCCAGTCACCACCCTATGAGATAGGGTCACCACCCTTGACCGCGCGACCAGACCGGTCAACCCACGCGATCAGCAAAAAGATCCTCCTGCTTAGTGAGCTTGCCGACTTCAACAGAAGCCGCGCGATCATGACAACTCGCCCGGTCATGACACTCACCACCTATGTTCGCCACCCGACCTCCTCCAGAGACCGCGAACACACCAGGCCGGCTAGGGCAACAGCCCGCCAAGTCGACCAAACACCTGTGACCGCATATACCAGCAGATCGCCGAAAGACCAGCCATGCGAACACACCGGAGACCGCGCGACTAAGAAGACCTTAGTCCGCGCACACCACAAAGAAATCGGACAGCCACCAGACCGAACTGCCCCTACCACGCGGTCACAAGCACCAGACCGCGCAGTTACACGGAATAGAAGACAGCTCGCCATGCGGTCACACGACCAAACCGCGCGGCCTCACCTCGGCACCCTTGGACAGAAGAATGGCGGTCACACCGAATAGCCCACGGCTAGACCAGAGAGATCAGACCGCCAGAGGAGACGGCAAGACCGTGCGGTCAGACCAGACCGCGCGGTCTCCCCCCAGACCGTCAAATCCACAAACTTCCACCTCAATATTTTCAACAGACCGCTCGAGAAGAAATATGTGATGTAATAGCAGAGGAGTATGGTCAGGTCGGGCGGCGTGCTGCTTTCGCTCGCCATCCCCTACATAATAACTCCCCATTAACGCCTCACGTTCTGGCTCACCCAGTTCCTCATGGCTTCAAGCTCCCCAACATAGAAATGTTTGATGGGATGGACGACCCACTAGAGCATGTCAACCATTTCACTACCATCATGAGAACTTACAACGCTCCAGATTAGCTCCTCTGTCAGGTGTTTTAGCAACCTTGAAAGGTCAAACACACACTTGGTTCCACTCTCTGCGGGAGGGAGCCATAGACAGCTTTGCAGAGATGGCGCGACAGTTCACCGATCAGTTCATCGCCAACCGCAGGATTGTTCGAGACCCCTCACATCTTTCGGGGATCCGCCAGAACGACGGATAAACTCTTAAGGATTTCTTCTGCCGCTTCACTGCAGAGGGAAGACAAATCCCAGGGGTCGATCTTGAGCTCATGCGGGGTGTTTTCCTTGGGGGTCTCCGTCCAAGTGGCTTTTACTCAGCCCTGATGAGGAAAATGGTACCAAGTTATCCCGATCTCGTTCATCAGGTAGGAGCTCAGATAGTAGCAGATGAGGATATCGTGGCGCACCGACAACAGTTCGAAGGCAGGCAAAAAAGGAAAATGGGGTTGGAGCAAGCCCCCGGAAGACAGGAAGAGCGGCATAGCGAAGAACGCCGCATTGACGAGCGCTTTTGCAACCCCTGGAGAGACTGCTTCAATTCACCTTTGGATCAATTCCATCCATCCCGCACTTAGTCATGAAGTTCTTGACCGTCGTATGAATATGGGTTGTTCGAGGAAACCAAGAGGTGGCACGAACGTGTTATCTAAAACAAGCTCGACCGGCGGAAGCAACCACTCTCAACATCGACAATTTTGACCTATGGGGATGAAGCTACTTTGCAGCGCGGAGCGCCTGTTGAAGGGCTCATAGAAGTGCCACTCTCTCAGCAGGATCCAACTTGGACCATTTAGGTTGGATCCCTCTTATCCAAAAAACAGCGGGAGGAATACACTTTCTTCCTCCGCGCCAATGAGGATGTCTTCGCATGGAGTCCGGAAGATATGCCTGGGGTGGACCTGCATGTCATCTTCCACTCTCTGATTATTAACCCTGCCTGCATGCCAGTAATCCAGAAGAAACCAAATTTCGCTCCAAAGCGGCTGATAACTTCTCAAAAGAAGTTATCTTGACATCACTTTCTTATCATTTTATGATTATAATTCACATAATATTGATTAAAAGGCACAAAATGATAAATATTTAAATTTGCAATTAAGTTTGAAGATAATTATCATTTTATGTGATTTTATGTTAGGTAAGGAGAAAACTTTCATTAATCATGGAAGTTGAGGCTATTATCAAGGCTAAGAAGAGGATTCAAGAGGTTTTCAACTTGCCAAAAGCGGAATTCTGAAGAAAAATCCCGAAATAAAATTGTTGCAACAAATCTGAATTTTGTTGCAACAAAGCTGGCAGCTACAGATTTTCAGAAATTCGAATTATTTCAAATTGTGCAGTTACAATCTTAAAAGGAGGCATTTATTCAGCAAATTAAGACCAGAAATTAAGTCACGCCAAAGGAGAGAACTTCTATATATTCTCCCCAATGAAAGAAGGAAAGGGATAAGAAATAGTAGAGGAAATTAAGGAGAGATTTTTGGCGAAGGGAGAGAGAAGGGGGCGGCATCTGGCTAATTCCAGGAATTTGAGGGAGGAATTCTGAATTCTTCAAATATGTATTGTAAGATCTTTCTAATTTTGGGTTTCTTCTTCTCTACTATGAACTAAATCTTTCAAGTCTTGTATGATGAGAGTATGTCGATTTTTGTGATGGAAAATTACCTTTAATCTTGTTGATTGTTAATGGATTTTCTTATTTGTATTATGAATTTTGTTGTGTAATTCTTGATTTATGAATTTTAAACTCTTTTTCGCTTCGAGAATTGAGAGATGAGAGACGAGTTTTGAGTTAAAATTCTATTTTCTTGCATCACGAGAATCGAGAGAGAAGTGGTGTAAAATCTTTAATCAGAGTTTCTTTTATTTTCACTAACACTTCGAGAATCGAGAGAGGAGGTGTGAGTTTCATAATTCTAATTTAGTTGAGAAGAGAGAAAGAGATTTCCTTTCGTCGCTAAGTGACTACGGTTGTTACTTCACACAATATTCTTAAATTCATTTACGTTAGAAATAACTAGAGGAATAAGGATATTGAGATTTCCAATATCGAGAGATCAGGATTTCTTCGTTTAAATTGTTACAAGATAATTCGTAAAACATTCACATGAGATAAATCATAAAATTCCATCATATTAATCGCCAGAAATCGGAATACAAGACTGTTTTCCTCAACTGGTTTCAACAAGTATTTTTATTTCCATTAAAAATAATCTAGTTTTTCATTTCATTTTAATATTATTTAATTTTCTACAAACTCATCTGTTTTTGATTCGCTTGAATTTAAAGAAACGGGTTAGCTAGTACTTGCGAGCACTAGATTTATCACTTCTCCGTGGGAACGATCTCACTCACACTTTATTACTTGATCGACACGTATACTTGCGTTTATAGCTCTATTTTGCGCGCATCAGCGGCTCAAGGCCATCGAGGAGGAAGTAGAGAAGCTCCTGGAAGCACAGTTCATCCGTGAAGCAAGATATCCCACATGGCTTGTCAATGTGGTCATGGTAAAGAAGGCTTCTGGAAAATGGCGAATGTGTGTCGATTATAGCAATCTGAATCAAGCATGTGCGAAAGACAGCTTTCCCCTTCCAAGAATCGACCAGCTGGTCGATGCAACAGCCGAGCATGAACTCCTCAACTTCATGGACGCTTACTCGGGCTACAATCAGATCCGGATGAACCCAGCATATGAGGAGCACACCGCATTTGAGACAGATAAAAGAGTCTACTGCTACAAAGTCATGTCGTTCAGCCTCAGAAATGTCTAAGCAACTTACCAGAGATTGATGAACAGAGTATTCAATGACCTCATCAGCAAGATGATGGAGGTATACGTGGACGACATGCGGGTAAAAAGCGTCCACCGCTGCAATCACTTGGAAGATCTGGAAAGATGCTTCCAGCTCCTTCGGCGCTTCCAAATGCGACTCAATGCTAGCAAATGCGTGTTTAGTGTAACGACAGGGAAGTTCCTGGGTTTCATGGTAACCCATCGGGGAATCGAAGCAAACCCCCAAAAAATCAAGACGCTGGGAGACATGTGGCCACCCCGCTCCATCAAGGAAGTACAACGATTGAACGAAAGGATATCCGCTCTCTCACGATTCCTAGCACGGACGGGAGATAAATATCTCCCCTTCTTCAAAATTCTTTGAGGGGCATCATTCCGGATTCTAGTTGTCACAACCCGCATTTTTCCCAAAAATATAATACGTAATATCAGAGCAAGGGAAAAATACGCGTCGTGATGTCACGCCTGCAGGAGACGACTACAGACGCTCAGGCAAACACTCTTTACGATAATTTTATAAAAGACATATATGTGATTGGATTAAAAGAGAAATTTTCATTTGTAGCATAGGACCGCGTCCCTCGGTCTGGTGAATCATCTAGTCCACAAGTAGAAAACTATACATACGCAGCGGAAAATAGGTTTGTTTCCTTTAGCCTACATGAGCAAGAAAATAAACATTTCCAGAATTGATATGCACATATCTAGGTTTAGTATAGTAAAAAAGGATTTTTCTACGAATTTCAAAGTATGCGATCTTTATTTAAAAGCATGATATGCAAGAACGACGTTTTTATATCAATAAAGTAACTACTACATCTTAGCAAAAAGGCTTCCCAGAGAACAAGTAAGTAAAGTACTCAAAGTAACAACAAAGCAAACAGTAAGTAATCTAAACAAAAAGCCATACGGGCGCCAACAGCTGACACGAACCCGCAGGGAAGAAGGAAAAGTAGCTAAAGGAGAGACAACAACTAAGCAACTGCCCCTTACCTAAGAGGGGAAGGGACTCGACAGGAACACTGAACGACGTCGCTCTAACTCCTGCGGCGGCTAAAAACCTGAACCTGAGACATTCATAAGAAAAGAATGCTTCAGCCCAAGAGGGTGCAAGAAAACCAAGATTAGCAGTAAGAGAAATAAGAGAGTGCAGAAAGGAAAACTAAGCAGGTAAACATCTATAATCTTACAACAACCCGAGCCAGCTCAAACGAGTGCACTCGGTAAGAAGAAAAGCCTGCACCATAAGGTAATAGTCAACACAATCAAAGCCCACCACGTGTCCGCCTTTGCGGCTCAGAGGTGATGGTCATACATATACTATCATAATACACATATATAAGCATATGTGCTTAAGAACTTGAGACTGATCAGCTCGAGGGAAAAATGTCCCCCAAAAGAAGGTACTGCGACAGTGGTATCTTCCACTAACGCCCGCAGCCCAAAACTGGGTCGTGGTCCTTTATCCACTGCCACCCAAAAACCAAATCCGGGTGGTGGTACTCTATCCACTGCCACCCAAAACTACCCACCGTGCAAGGCTTAAAACAAAGGTTCTAAATAATCAAATTGAGTTTCAATTAAGACACGGGACGTAACCCGAGATACCAGCACCATAACACCCTAAGGATAGGGTCACAAAGAAATAAACACTACTTAACGATTCATTTGAAAACACTTGGTGAGTCCAAACTTGACTCCCAACGAACTTCTCGAAACCGTGCAATGAATTGGGCACGACAAGACACCATAAATGATCACTTTTCTGTAAGAATGAAAGTTTCAATAATTGGAACGGGTGAAGAGCTTGAAACCCAAAATGCAACCACACAAATATCAACATTAGCAATAAATGATTTCGTTGTGTCATCGAGAACTAGCAAAAGAAATTCCCAGGGAGTTTAGCATCTAATTCCCCGTACCCGTCGGGAATTAGGAAACAGAATCCCAGGGAATTTAACCGGCTAGACCATCAGAACATAGCCAACAAAAGAACAGTGCAGGATTTGGAGATTTACCGAGCAAGACCACTTATGCTTAACTAAACAGATAAGTCCAAGATTTAACCAATAACATAAAGACCAAGGAGACACCCCACATAAAACTAAGAGCTGACAGACTCAAACTCTCCCAATAGAACGAAATCTCTAGCATATAGCCTAGGAAATTTAACTTTGCATAAACCTAAGTAAATACCTAGTCCTCAAACTTAAACCCAGAAAATTTACGAATCAGTAATTTACTTAAGTTTATACCAAGAAAATTTCCTAGCGTATAGGCGCAGAGGTTTATATATCAAGTGTTTATTATCATAAGCCATAGGAATTTACAAGAACTTCCAACATAATCAACATAACAGCAGCCCCCTTATTAGACAAAGGCAAGAGCAGCCCCCCAACATGATAGTATGAAAACAACCCCAATTAATAGGTATTATAAGAGCATCCCCCCAACATGATAGTATGAAAACAGCCCCCAGATAATAATAATACAGCAGCCCCCCCAAATAGTGGACAAAGGTAAGAGCAGCCCCCACGAATGACAATAACAGCAGCCCTTAGTTAGACAAGGAAGAAAAAACAGAAATAGATGCAACCCTCTAAAAAGAATCCCAACTGGTTTGCACACAGCAGCCCCAATTAGAGTATAGGCACAAGTATATAAGGCAGCCCCCCACTTTAAAGACAGCAGCCCCTAAATCAACAAGGAAGAAAAACAAAAATAGATGCAGCCCTCAAAAAAAGAATCCCAACTGGTTTGCACACAGCAGCCCCAATTAGAGTATAGGCACAAGTATATAAGGCAGCCCCCACTTTAAAGACAGCAGCCCCTAAATCAACAATCGGGTAACAGGGGATAGGAACTCCATTATCATAAGCTTCCCAAGGTAACCCAGGTAAAGAAGTAGAAGAAAAGAAAAACTGCCATTATTAGCCCCCCAGCAAATCGGGTAGCAGGGATTTAGAAATTAGGTGGGGAGATCTGCCAACATAAGCCCCAATTAGAGTATAAGCACATGCATATAAGGCAGCCCCCAATTTAATGTATAAAATAGCGGCCCCCTCTATTTAAATACAGCAGCAGCCTCCTCTTTTTAGAGTATAAAACAACAGCCCCCAATAGATGGTTTGTAAATCCAAACTAAAACAAAACATAGCAGCCCCCAAACTGATGGTTTGTAAATCCAAACCAAAACAAAATATAGCAGCCCCCAAACTGATGGTTTGTAAATCCAAACCAAAACAAAACATAGCAGCCCCCCAATAGATGGTTTGTAAAAATTTTGCTACCCAAGAGAGGGAAAACTGCCATAACAATATTATAGAAAAAAAACTTTGCAAACATCAAAGAGGAATTACCGCCAACGACCCCAAATTTTGCTAACAAAAACTGGAGGATCAAGTACTCAACGATCCAAGACCTTTGTCTACCAAATTAGGAATTCAGCCCCTTAAAAATCCAGGATACTACTAATCAAGAAAAGAGTCCAGAAAAAAAAAGATGGAGAGGGAAGGGAAGAGTTTTCTTGCCTCTAAAAGAACCGGAGAACCTCCGGATCGCAATAAGCTCGGAGAAGCCCTAGCCCGGGCGACGAAGAACAGGCTCCAGCTCAACCAAAATCCGCAGCTACAGGTCCTTAAACAGCCACAAGAGCACTGCTTTTCCGAGAGAAAGAGAAGGAAAGGAGAGCGGAGGAGGAGATCGGCGTCGTGCCCTAGAGCGACACCGTCGAGAAAGGGAGAGGAAGTGAGGAGAGGTCGGTCAGTTTGGTAAAGAGGACGATAAAATGCTGTGAATGAATGAATCCACCGCTTATAACCTCAAGCCAAGATGTCTATTTGCAGCCCAACATAAGTCTAGGCTATTAAGGATTAACCCACACAATAGCTATTGGCACACCATGTATTAGCAAGGCTATTAGCATATCAATTGCATTGGCAGCTCATATAGATAAACCACGCAACTGCTATCCGCACATCATTTCTTTCCTTATTCGCAGCTCCCATATAAACTACATAAATTAGTGAACATGGCCTTGGTACTACGTATGCTGCCGCCGGCGAACAATTAATTATGAAGTCGCACTTCATCATAACATATATATTATTGCAAAAGAAAATATAGACAGTGCTTTTAAGTTATCATTATAGGGGAAAGGAGATTTTCGTCGAACGAACCATATATATATGTATATGATTTTAATATAATAATAATGATATTATTATTATATTACTGCTAAAAACTAAACGAACGCCAAACTCAATGAAAATTTCACCTAAGGTGAACGGCGCCGCTAACTCGACGTTAAAAGTAACGCCCAGACGTCAAAGGTGACGTCAACGAAGGAATCAAAAATTCCTGAAAATTCCGGGGTGTTACACTAGTGGACGGGCGAGTGTTAGATATTTTTCAAACTTCTCAAACAATACCTTGTCTCGTCGCCACTCCTATCAAAGTATGTCCCTGGACAGGTCTTGTACCATTACCTGGCAGTATCTCGAACTGCCGTCAGCTCGATACTAGCTAAAGACGAAGGAGGAGTCCAACGACCGGTATACTACCTCAGCAAGGTCCTCACCGACACCGAAACCAGATACCCGACGGCTGACAAAATGGTCTTCACTCTTGTCTTTTCAGCAAAAAAGCTTCAGCCTTACTTTTAGGCCCACACGGTTAAAGTATTGACCCAATTACCGTTGCGAGCCATCCTCCAAAATTCAGAAGTGTCCGGAAGACTGGTAAAGTGGGCGGTCGAGCCAGGCAAATTCGACATCCGCTTCCTACCGCGACCAGACATTAAGTCGCAGGTGCTAGCCGACTTCATCATGGAGAACACACTCCTGCCAGAGGCCGTTCCCATTAAAGACACCTCCACTGCTCGTTGGACTCTCTACGTCGATGGGGCCTCTGCGGCCAAAGGAGCCGGATTGCTCCTATTCTGCCCAGAAGAGATCACCTTGGAGTACGACCTTAGATTGAAGTTCCCAACAACCAACAATATCACCGAGTAGGAGGCCACGATCGTCGGCCTCCGGCTCGCCATCGACCTTAAAGCAGAGAATTTGATCATCTACACCGATTCATAGTTGGTGGCCTCGCAAATCGAGGGGGACTAGGAGGCAAGAAGTGACCAGATGGCGCAATACCTCACATTCGTAAAGTCTCTCCTCCAAAAAATACCCACATACCAAGTCTTACACATTCCTAGGGAGCAGAGCTCAAGAGCCGTCACACTCTCCAAACTTGCGACATCTCCTTCCAACTATCAATCTCGGCGGTGTCGGGTTGAAGACATCATGACCCATAGCATTAAGGGGATGTGGGAGATCGCCGAAATCAGCGAAGGGGAAGTATCTTGGATGACCCCCCCCCCCCCCCCCCCCCCCTCCGGGTTTACCTTGAACATGGAGACCTGCCCGACGATCGCAAAGAGGCACAACGACTATGAATGCGAGCCGCCTCCTTCATCATCATAGAAGGGGAGCTCTACAGCCAGGCCTTCTCTGGGCCCTACCTGAAATGCCTCCCAGCAACAGAAGCAGAGTACACCTTGATGGAAGTTCACGATGACATTTGCCGGGAGCACTTGGGCGCAAGGGCTCTGGTTCAAAAAATCCTGCGTCAGGATTTCTACTGGCCGACAATAAAAAAGGATGCAACCAAATTCGTCCAAAGGTGTAAGAGTTGTCAGCTCCACGCAAACATCCCTCATCAACCTCCAGTTTCCCTCACAGCACACCAAGGTTGTCACAACCCGCATTTTCCCACCATAAATGTTACATCAGAGTGAAGGGGAAACTACGCGCTGCGATGCCCCGTCAGGGAGGGGACAACCCCTGACGCTCAGGCTAACCGATAAACAACATTTCAAACAATAAGATGTTTCTTTATTGAAGAGAATCATAGGTTTTTAGCTTCGGACCGTGTCCCTCGGTCAGTGGCTCATGTAGTCCACAAGTAAAAGAAAGTATTTTACGCAGCAGAATATATGATTTCTTTACATAAATACAAGTTTGATGACATAATTATATTTATACTTAAAGAGGTATAAGGAATCGTTTGATACGCTTTAAGAGGTAGTAAGTTTATGCATAAATTATGTCATTAATATAAGGATGCAGCTTTTATATATATATATATATACTTTAAAGTATCTACTAAGCATCCTAACATAAAACCGTTCCCAAGAGCATATGAATATAAACAGAGCGGAGATCAAAAAAAAACTAAAGCATAAGCAAGGCACTAAGGGCGCCAACAACTGACACGAACCCATAGTAGTCAAAGTTAGATGATATACAAAGTAAAGTAAAGTACAACTCCTCACCAGAGAAAAGAAAACAAGAGTATCAGCACGCCGTCCAGCAGGAGCAAAACCCTGGAGTAGCACGGCTAAGTACCTGAACCTGAAGCATTCAAAACCGAAGAATGCCTCAGCCCAAAGCGGGTGCAAGCAAACCAGAGAGAAAGAAATCTGACAATCATAAGTAATGTCAACTCGGAGTGAATCGAACGCACAGATTTTTCCCAAATGTTACTACATGATGAGGTGAGGAATGTGATGGCGAACACGACGGTGTCACTACCATCTCGCATTCAAACATTGCTGCGGAGGCGGAACACATCGGGTCACCGACCTTCCAACAGACAAAATAGAAACAAGGTATCGTGGTGGCGGACCTACCGAGTCACTATCCATCCAACGACCCAAAATAATGCTTTCCCCATCATATAATAACATAACCCCACTAACGGGTATCACCTCTCGGAAGAAACAAGCCTTCTCACGATCTTTCGAAAATGGCAACCACGGTCCCCGGGTATATCTATTGAACTAAAGGGTACAGGGACCTTCTGACGTATACCGACAACATGACATGACATGACGATCACACTTGGAGCTGGGGGGCACAAAACAAGGAAGAGGAGCTACCGCCGGCGCTAGCTAGCTAGCGCTGGCGCTAGCTCCCTCTCGTCATTTTTATCAGTAAACTTGTATTTCTTGTTATGTAAAAAGCCGCGAGCTTCCACTCGCGCAAACTATCTTTGTGAGATGAAAACTATGTTTTAATACCAACACTTGTGTTTAAACAAAAATGATGTTACATACTTTTTTAATCGCCATAATAAGACATAGAACCGTAAGGGCCTGTCCCTCGTACGATCATTCTCGTTTTGAATGCAAACGCTATTCACCGTTGAGACTTGTTCCCCATAGACGTAAGGGTCTGTCCCAGTGCGGTCATCCTCGGTTTGAATACAAACGCTATTCACTGTCAACCTTAGGACCTGTTCCCCTATGGCCGTAAGGGTCTGTCCCTCGTGCGGTCATCCTCGGTTTGAATACAAATGCTATTCACTGTCGACTTCGTGACATGTTCCCCCTATAACTGTAAGGGCATGTGCCTCGTGCGGTTATCCACGGTTTGAATACAAACGCTATTCACCATTGACTTTGGGGCCTGTTCTCCCTATAGCCGTAAGGGCCTGTCCCTCCTGCGGTCATCCTCAATTTGAATGCAAACGCTATTCACCGTCGACTTCGGGACCTGTTCCCCTATAGTCGTAAGGGTCTGTCCCTCGTACAGTCATCCTCGGTTTGAATACAAACGCTATTCACCGTCGACTTCGGGGCCTATTCCCCTTGTAGTCGTAAGGGTCTGTCCCTCGAACGATTACCAGCGGTTTGAAGACTAACGCTCTTCACCGCCAAATTCGGGGCATGTCCCCCCTGTAGCCGTAAGGGCCTGTCCCTCGAACGGTTACCAACAGTTCGAAGACTAATGCGCTCTTCGTCGCAGAATCTGGGGCCTGTCCCCCTGTAGCCGTAAGGGTCTGTCCCTCAAACTGTTACCAGCGGTTTGAAGATCCAAGATGCAGCAAAACAAAGGCAGAAAGTACAAATCGACTCTCGACAACGTCCCAATGATTCTCCTCCTAAAGGTCTCCAGATCCAAGACAACGCAGGGAAGATGACGAAACCTTTGAACTCCCCCAAGCGACAATACAGACTTCAAAGGCTTGAGGGGCAATTGATATGAACCCATAAAGTTATAAGCTGCTCCGAGGGATACGATTAACAAAAACCCCGCTAATGTTCGGTGCGACCAAAGTCGCGTAACCGCACCCCACTAAGGGGATGCGGCTAAGCGCGCCCCTCACAAAGAGGGAACGACCCACTCCCTTCTCGCGGAGTATGGCCAAGACCGCACTCCGCGTAGTGAGAGAGGCTTCCGAAACCGCGCGCCCACTTAGTGGGGTGCAACAAAGGCCACGCCCCACTAAGTGGGGTGCACCCGGAGCCGGCGCCGCACGCTCAGAATGCTCTCGTGTGCGCTCAGAACGTGTTTGTTGTGCGCTTAGAGCGTTCTTGTGGTCGTTGCACGCTCAGAACACTCTCATGTTTATCTCGCGCTCAGATTGCTCTCATGTTCGTTGCGCACTCCGAACGCTTTCACGTTCATGACGCGCACAACAGTTAACCTTTCCTAATTTCCTAGATTGCAGGTCTAATTCACTTCTCTCAACGCCATCAACGAAGCTGCCCGAACTGCCCAATTTGACCGAACTGCCCAGGGGGCAAGACGAGAATATCCAAAAAGTGGCGTTCAATGTGCTCTAAATCGACAAGCGTGATTCGTCCGTGAGGTGGTTACGATTGTTACGACGACGAAATTACCGGGCTGCCCCTGCCCAAGGCTATAAAAGGAGCTCAGAGCCTTCATTTCAAGACACCTTGCCTTCTACGCCCGAGAGAGCTTATTTGAAGATTTTCTTGGAATTCTCCTTCGGCGCTTGAAGATCTCCTTCGAGCCTTCGAAAGTCTCCTTCGTGCCTTTGAAGATTTTCCTTCGCTTTGGAAGATAATCTTCTAAGTGGATTGAGAATCTTTCAAGTTACAAAAGGCGACTCGAGAATCTAACTTTCGTTCCCAGAAAAATACTTAGGCTTCGTTTGGTGCGGTGGTGGCGGTCGTGAACGTCGTGGTCATGAACCATCGTTCGTGAACGCCCGACCTCATTTAAAAAAATTCATGCATTTTATGCTCAAAACTAGTTTATTTTCTTGGTAGAGGTCATAACCTTTGTCTTGCCTGTACAACCCGTATTCGGCGAGTGCGACCGACCTATGCTCGGCGCGTAGACCAACATATCTGGCTAGTAGGACCAAGGGCGGTCCTACTCGCCCAGGGTAGGATGGAGCGAGTACAATCCCTCCCCGTCAGCCCTTATCGACGTGACTTCTTCTCGACGACACAGTCCCTACTTGGCGTTACGTGCGTAATTCGCCTAAGCTATGTGAACAACCCAGCTCAGCGACAAACGTCCCTTCTCGCCCAGGGCGAGGCGAGCTGACCTGGCACCAAGCGAGCTTGCCCCAGGAGAAATCGTCCCTCGACGAGTGGGATAAGATCTCGTCACCTCAGTTGCACTCCCTCAAGGAGGAGGCGAGGAGAGTTTGGGTCGACCCGACCCCTCCGTCCTCCCTCACTACCCGCAAACCAGCGGGGGCTGTGATTAGTATTTACGAAAAGGCACGAGGAGCTGTTCGCAGACCATTTGGGTCTGCGTATAGTAATTTGGTTAAGGCGGAGGGGCCTATCCGCATGCCTTTAGGACTATTTTGCCCTCAGAAGATTTTGCCTATAAATATGACTCATTATGCCTCAGATCAGCACAGATCCCCCCTCCCCCCCCCCCCAAGAGAGCCTGAGCTTTCTTCCTTATGCTGCCTGAGATAGACTCAACCCTTGGGTTTTTTTTTTTTGGGGGGGGGGGGGGGGGGGGGGGGGGGGGGGGGGAATCAGATCAAATTTCCGAATTAGTGGCGGGACCTTCTCGCTGCAGCCAGTAGGTCATTTTTAGGAAACTATCTATCAACCTGTGAGGCCAGTTCTCAACTCAAAATACTTAGACCTAGGGATCTGACGAAGAGAGAAGTAACTTAAGCTACTCCCCAAGTCTCAAACATAGTTGAACCGGTATCCGGGTTCCAACATTGCCAAACATACAATCTATGATAATGGCGCTTTTGACCCAACTCACCGGAGCAAATAAGCCGCGCCAAACGAAGCCTTAGTCTCTCGAGAGGTGACCTATCACCCTCGAGGTTTACTTTCTGAACCATTGTAGCGAGCAACGGTCTGTCGTGCTCGAGTACTCAGCTTTCAATTGTAACGAACCAGAAGATAATGGAATTTGGTCGGCACAGCTCGGACCGCGTGACTCACCATTTTCGGGTTTTCCACGATAAAAATTGTTCTTGTCATTTAGTAACTCTCACATTGACTGTTTACGCGCTCGACATGCTCGTGAGTTAAGGTGATTCAATTCGATAGGTCCACCAGAGCGTCGAGTGACCCGCAACAACGCCGATGTTGGAAGCACAAAAATGTGTTCTGAGCGCAGAAAAATGTGCTATAGAAGAACAAAGTTGAAAGTGCAGAATAAGGCTCCGTTTGGTAAAATGGTGGCGGTCATGAACGCGGTGGTAAAACCGTCATTCATGAACGCCCACCTAAGAAATTTCATCCACTTGAACATAAAAATTCATGAAGTTTCTTAGGTGCCCGTTCATCAATGACGATTTTACCATCGCGTTCACGAATTATGATTTTACATCGCATTCACGACCGCATCATGCCAAACAGATCCTAACGCACATGTGAAAGCTCGGTCTCCTAATAGAGCAATAATTTGGTACGTTGAACATACACGAGCATGATACGTTTAACATTCGTGAAAGAAAAACACAATTTGATCGACGGCTCAGATGCAACCCACGTACCTTCCTCCATTTATGTTCAACCTAACTACAAATTAAACCTCCTAGTAAACCCGTATATAAAAATTTCTCGAAAAGTAGAAAGAAAAAAATAGTGCCAGGAGTTCAAGAAATGAAATATCTTGGGAAAAAAAAATCTGAAATGGTAAGTGCTCCTCGTATTCATTATTCTGACTTCTATATCTACCTATTCTGTCGTGGCTTCCCCTTCTAGCCCTATTCCCGTTTTCTCCGAGATCTTCCACGCAGGTTATAGTCATGAATCCCGGCGGCGGAGTCGGGCTGGAGGCGCGGAGGCTACTTGAGATCTCCGAGAAG
Source organism: Dactylorhiza incarnata (assembly GCA_033032865.1). NCBI lineage: Eukaryota > Viridiplantae > Streptophyta > Magnoliopsida > Asparagales > Orchidaceae > Dactylorhiza > Dactylorhiza incarnata. The sequence goes on from JAWHQI010000066.1 coordinate 9,790,113, forward strand.
CTACTTGATGCCCGGGACCTCGTCGGCAGCAAGCGGTTCGCCGAGCGCGCTCTCGAATCTGACCCCCTCCTTGAGGGCGTTGACCTGATCCTTGCCGTTGTTGACGTGCTTCTTGCTTCACAGCGCCGTGTCAACAATCAGCTGGACTGTTACTCTATTCTTCAGCTTCCCCACCCCTCCTCATCGGTCTCCGCCTCTGACGGCGGCGGAGGCGGCGGAACCGAAGAATCCCTCGCCATCAAACGCAGCTACCGACGCCTCGCCCTCTTCCTGAGCCCGGAGCGCAACAGGTATCCCCTCGCAGATCCCGCCTTACGTTTCGTCATAGAGGCCTATGCTGTCCTCTCCGATCCCGCGAAGAAATCCATATTGGACTCCGAACTCCGGATGACGGCTTCCCACCTCCGATCCAACGGCTCCGCCGCCGATGAAACCCCACGGCCGCCGGATCGGACATTCTGGACAACCTGCCCCTCTTGCTGTCACGTGTTCGAGTATGATCATACGTATCTTAACCGATCTCTCCGGTGCGGGACCTGCCGGCAGCCCTTCCATGCCGGTGAGATGACCGCAAAGCCTCCCGTCGTGCCTGGAACCGACATGTATTACTGCGCCTGGGGATTCTTTCCGCTAGGGTTTCGCGGGGGGCCAGCATTTGGCGGCACTTCCCCGAATGAAGCAGCTGCCGCCGTGCCGGAGTTTGGCGAGGGGTGGAAGCCCTTTTATCCGATTAGTCCGGTGTGGGGAAACCAAGTGGAAGGTCACTCGGAGAAACCCTTAAACGCCGTGCCGGTCAACTTCGCTGCCGCTACCCAGAATGATAATCCGCTGAATAGTGAGAAGAAGGAGAATGCCGTCGGGCCTAGAAAAAGTACGCCGGTCAGAACTAGGAAGGCCGTTGCCAAAAAAAGAGTGGGGAATTACTCCAGAAAGAAGCCTGATGCCGGAGGAAGTGAACCAAGAACTGAAGGAGGGGAGCCTCGAATTACCAGGGGCTCGGACGCATATGCTGGGACAGGGGTGGGTATGTCTCACTTCGATATTGACCTAGATGCCACTGAAGATGTTCTTGGTAATCTGCATGGCCTGTCATTTCTGAGAGGAGAAGATATCCAGATCCAACTTCCTTAGCTTATGTTAGTGACATGGCGGAAGGCAGGGGCCATTGTTGTGCTGTATGCTTGTTTAATTGGAATTTGTTGTAGTGGTGATGCTGCTCCAAATGTATAATTCAGGATAGTAGAAATCCCCCGGTGAGTTTTGAAAAGGGGTTCAGTAATCCCATTTTCAGTTTGTCAGCTATTTTCTCATTTCAGGTATTGCTGATTATTCATTCCCTCGATTTGGATGCCAGAATCTGCTCCTTTCCTTGGCTGAACCCTTTTAAATGATTTATGAAGGTATGCAACTAAACTATTTTGCTTTATTGACTAGTTGATGGGAGGGGATTTGTTGCATTCCTACTTTAACTTTCATGTTCTTCAATAGTTATATCCCATGAATTTGTGGTCGACCTTATGAATTGTCATTTCTCACCCATTTTTAACATATGCTTTCGAAGGCATTAAACTTAAATTACACGGATCATCAAACAACTTTCATCCTTTTTGTTAGCTTTATTCCTTCTTTTGCTTTAATCCCTTCCTATTTATATACCTCGAATTCAACCCCGTCTGGCGATTCTCAAGCCCGTTATTATGTCGCGTCCGTGACGCCGCCGCACTGGAAGACGATCCGCGGGGTTGAACCCCTTTTGATTTGGGGATTTTTCACTGTACAGAGTTGTTTATAAAACTCTTCTTGTGAAAGTATCTGTTGATGGCCATTGACGTAGGCACGTAGCCCATCTAGGGGTTAACCATGTAAATCCGGTGTTTTTTCTGTGTTTCGCTACACCGCCAGCTGCTCTAGCTAATTGTCCACCCTTTCCAAATGTGATTCTATGTTATGTATGACCGTGCCTAAGGGCATATCGGATGAAGTAGATTCTTCTTTTTTATCAATAAAAACCTCTTCCCAAACTGTACAAGCTTCTTCCAAAGCATACGGTTTTCTAGATATATATGATGATGTCTAGACAGATGGATTTTATATGAATCGTATGATGAAGTACCACATGAGCGGATATATAGGAATCCAAATATGCCGAATCGCTCATGTTATGATCTTCTACATCCTAGGTCTCCCCGTTCCGTCATCTGGCTTATGTTCTTCATGTAGCATTCAGACAGGAAGACATCGTTCACACTTTCTCTTTCTATTCATGTAATTAGTGTGTTTTCTAACATCAGTTGTACATGCCTAGAACAAATGTCTATTTTCTGTTAATCTTATGCTTGACAGATGTCCCATGTACTCCTTTAATAGTGTTATTGTATAATTTATCTTTTTTGTTTTGCCACACGCCAATCTTAGCATTCTCATTTTTGTTACAATCAATTTAAATAGTTTTGCCACAGGTCATCCCTTTGGTCTTCTTAAAAATAAAGTATATATTTCTAAACTCTATTAAACTATTCACCACAATAGTATTAATGAAACTAACCATTTTATCTCATATCGATCAAAGAATTTCAATTTTCCATTTTTAATGTTCATTCTTTGCAGCTTAGGGCCCGTTTGACACGGTGGTAGCGGTAGTGAACGTAGTGGATATGAAGTGTCGTTCGTGAACACCCGACCTCACCTAAGAAATCACATCCGATTTTATGCTCAAAATTAAGTTTTTTCTTGGTGGCGGCCATAACCGTTGTCATGTCAAACACATTTCGTGACGGTAGCACTTTTGTCCAAATTCACTGGAGCATAAATGTGGTAGGGGTCCCACACCGTCAGTTATGTAGAGGTTATATTATTATGAGTATTTAGGCATCGAGTCAAGTTGTACCAAGTCGAGTGTATGAGTCGAGTCATATCGAGTTGAGTCGTAGTTATGAGTCAATTGAGTCTGGATGTTTAGTGGCGCATTTTTTCTTTTATTGTGTATTTGCGCCCATGCCATCAGGATCCTATATAAGGGGACCCTTGGTCAGGTAAGCATCATCAAATAATTAAAATGAAGCTCTCTTTTCTCTCAAGTTCTTCTCCCTCTCTCTAGTTCTCCTCTTCATCCCCGATTTCTAGGGTTAGGGTATCAAAGCCTTCCATTCTCCATTTTTTCCCCGCGGCAGTTAACACCCGATACCTTTCCAGTGGCGGAATCAGAGCAACACCCCCAGGGACTCACGCCAACCTCACGCGCGCCTCCTTTTGTTGGACGATCGCCCCTCCAACACTCACCCCCAGCGACTCCAACTCCTTCGACAGCAGTAGGGATCAACCTCATCCTCGACACCGTCCACTAGGTTCGAAGCCACACACTGTCCCAGTATCTCCAGGGGCATGCATTCCTCCAGTCAATCCCAGAACCTGGGATTTCTTCCTTCCGCTTCATCGTCAAAGCCGCCACGCCTTTCTTTTCTCGAGCCGGCCTCGCCACCTTTTTTTGCCCTCAACCTCCTCCAACAAACTCATCCCCATCCAACGACATCGAACCGGCCTCACCTACGTATTAGACATCCCAAGACAGCGTCGCTACATGTGGTCGTATCTTCATCCAACACTCGCATCGAGTCGAGCAGCGCAGGCCTCTTGGTCGAGCAGTGCCGACAAGCCTTCCCTCGAGTCACACGCTCGTGTTTCCTACCCATAGTTGCAGTTCCATCAGTTTTAATTACTTGCTTACTTATTACTTCAAGTAAGAAAATTTTTCTACATGAAGATAAGTGCCGCTGAAAGGTCCACCCTCCGTTCAATGCTATCAGAGATATCACCGTCCTTTAACACCGCACTTTCACGCTTCACCGCCCGCCTTGACTGACACTTCAGGGGCCCGCGCCCACCGGTGTCACCACTGCTCCCACTACCGCAGTCATCGATGCCACCTACACTCGAAGTAGCTCCTCTGACCGCAATTATGGTCGCTCCACCATCGCCTCCCGTTGTTCCCTCCCCGCAGCCCGCAGTTCACACAACCGGCTTTGTCACCGCCCGCTACGCGGTGGTGCCACCCCATTTTGCGCCGCCATCATTCCCTGTGGCCTCCACTCAGCTTCCTCCGCTCTGGCCGCGTGCTCCGCCTGCCCTTCTAGATCCGTTTCTTTCGCCGACCGTTACCCAGTCGGCGCCGCCGCAGCTCACCTACGAACCGGTCTTTCGTCGCCTCGACTGTCCAATGGGTGCACTCGCCCCGTCTCCAGCTCTGTTTGGTAGTCTTTTTCCGCAAATGCCTCTTCCACGCCAGCTCCTTGCAGTTGTTCATGACACCCGGGAGCATGCTGACTCCCCCCGCACGACACCGCCTCTGCTGTAGCAACGCGCTACCAGGAGTTGTTTTGGCGGGAAATCAAAGACCCAGAGGATCAGGTCATCCAAGACCGTTCGAGCTTGAGGGAAAGCTCAATTTGAAAGACGGATGGAATGTTATGTGTCCCAGGCCATCAATTATCTAGCGGTTATATTATTATTAGTATTTAGGCATTGAGTCAAGTTGTATCGAGTCGAGTTTATGAGCCGAGTCGTAGTTATGAGTCAATTGAGTCTGGATGTTTAGTGTGCTGCTTTTTTCTTTTATTGGATATTTACGCCCATGCCATGGGGGTCCTATATAAAGGTACCTTTGGGTCATGGAAGCATCATCAAAGAATTAAACCAAGTTCTCTTTTCTCTCTCAAGTTCATCTCCCTTTCTCCCTAGTTCTCCTCTTCATCCCCTATTTCTAGGGTTAGGGTTGAGCACGGCTCCCCTTATTTCTCTCCCCTCGCATTCTCCGCGGGTTAAGCTTGGCTGCCCCCTGTATCTCCACCTCCACCGACAAAGCCCCAAAATAAGCCTATATCAAAACGCCGTGCCAAACAAACGACGGTTCGTAACCACCACGTACACGACCACCACCGCTGTGCCAAACAGATCCTTAATTTTTGGATAATTATTTCCCAGTCAGGTTGGATGCTCTTAAATTTTATCTTTATAACCACCACTCTATGTTGCATGATCATTATTTTTGTATGAGTTGTCTTATCATTTCTTTAAGCAACTAAATATTCCTCTCGTTTCTTAATATAGAATGTCGCAACTTCAAAGTCATAGGCTTCGTTTGGCGCGGTGGTGGCGGTCGTGAACGCGGTGGTCATGAACCGTCATTCGTGAACGCTCGACCTCACCTAAAAAAATTTGTGCATTTTATGCTCAAAACTAGTTCATTTTCTTAGGCAGCGTCATAACCTGTCTTGCCAAACATACATTTTATGATAATGACGTTTTTGACCAAACTCACCGGAGCAAATAAGCAGTGCCAAACGAAGCCATAGACTACAATAAAGTCAAGTCATACCCACGCCGACCCATCCTTCTATAACTCTTCATTTATCCGTTTTCTTTACATGTTGTAGTACTCTTGAACTTTAAGTTCTATTTTGAAAGGGATTGACTCCGTTGATGTGATTTGGAAGTTCTATCCTTTAACTTTCCAACTTCCTTTTGGTGTTTCGAGGATTCTTATATTATGGGCTGTAACTTTTATCTCTATCAATTGCCTTCATTCCTGCCCTTAATGCCGATATTGTTGGAGTTCATTAACTTACTTTTGAGTCTCTATTTTATGGAAATAATATTATCCCCGGTATTCCTACTTTATACAATTATAATCTCCCATATTTACATAATATGGAAACTTACATGTATTGGGGAGTGGTACAATATCAGCTCTTATGAAGTGATTGTTCTGTACTTCTTAGTTGGTGCAGCTTGTGCATGGGTTGTGAGAGAGAACTTAGGTTCCGTTTGGCGCAGTGTTTTTGCTCCTATGAGTTTGGATAAAAACTCCACCATCATAGAATTCATGTTTGGCATGACAACGGTTATGACCGATTGACCGCCACCAAGAAAAGATTACTAGTTTTGAACATAAAAGTGGATGAAGCTCCTTAGGTGAGGTCGGGCCGAACGACGGTTCATAACCACCACAGTCACGACCGCACCGCTGTGCCAAACGGAGCCTTAGACTCCATTTGGCACGGCGGTAGCGGTCGTGAACGCAGTGTTTATGAACCATCGTTCGTGAACGCCGGACTTCACTTAAGGAACTTCATTCCCTTGTGTTCAAAACTAGCTTTCTTTTCGTGATGGCGGTCATAACCGTTGTCTTGCCAAAGATTTCGTGCCAAACGGAGCAGAAACTTCGTGCCAAATGGAGCCTTAGTTTATTTCTGGGTAGGCATCCTTGGTTTTGCCGCATGTTCAACTTTTGTTGTGGCTGCTACAATTGTTCTGTTGATCTACCTTTTATTTCTTACAGAAAGATCTTTGTTGGTATGCCTTTGCTATGTACTTTTCACATGTCGGGCATAGGCGTGTAGCTGGTGTATTCGCCTATTCGATGGCTCCATATTAAGTGTCGCGCAATGGCTCTTCGATAATTTCTCTTTTGATCAGGTTAACTGCTGAAAACGAGATGCAAAGAAAGGCATATACTATTGTTGATGATTATTTTGGCTGATTCATGTTTCATCGTCCTAATTTCATTGATTCTTGTTCCTCGCATTTCCTTCGGTCTGCCTGGCCGGTAGTATATCCTATTTTAGTTGGTGAAGTAGTTTCATCTTCCATCCACATGGAACAGAGCAAATCATCTTATCCTTAAGATATTACTTGTTGAAGAAGCAGATGCTGAAGTAGCAACTGAATATGAACAACCGTGTGGACTGAGGTTCCGTTTGGCACGGTGGTGACGGTCGTGAATGCAGTGGTTATGAACTGTCATTCGTGAATGCCCTACCTCACCTAAGGAACTCCATTCACTTTTATGTTCAAAACTAGTTATTTTCCCATGGCTACTATTGTTTTGGAGGCTTTTGCCATCTAGAAAAGAAAACTAGTTTTGAACATAAAAGTGAATGAAGTTCTTTAGGTGAGGTGGGGTGTTCACGAACGATGATCGGGGAAGGAAATCGTATGTGGCTCTCAGGATTTTGCTTATAAAGGCAGGGGTGCTATTTATATGCATATTAAAATGTGTTATTTTGTATTAATTATGGGGTGCTATTATCTATACGATGGCCGATGGGTGCTATTAATAACCCTTTATATATGTAGGGTTAATTACCGGGGAGGCCCTGGGAGTTTGCATAATTACAGGTTTCACCCCTCAATCTTTTGAAATTACATTTACCTCCCCCCCTCTAAGTTTCTCCAATTTACAGAAATGCCCCTTCCATTTGAAATATGGATGGAAAATTGGAAATGAAATTCAGCAAAATTATTTTATGATATTCAATTTTATGCATTGTAATGACTCTAGATTGAAAGATGTGACATTTTCATAGATGAAAAATGATAAAATATGTCAAATTATTTTATGATATTTCAATTTTATCTTTTGTAATAACTCTATATCGTAAAATGTGTTGCATTTTACCTTTTGTAATGAATCTAGAATCATTATAAAAGGATAAAATTGAAATATCATAAAATAATTTGGCGAAAGGGGAATTTTTGTAAGCTGGGGAAACTTAGAGAGGAGGTAAATGTAATTTTGAAAGAGGGGTGCAAGCTGTAATTATTCAAACTCTCATAGGAGTTGTGTACAATCCCGTATTCGCTGAGTGGGTTCAAGGGGCCCTAGGGGCCAGGTGGCAGGGCAAGGAGCGGAACAGGAGTCCAAGGGGCTTTCGGGCGAGTGGGGCCTGCACTCGCCGACCATTCGCATAGGCATCTGGAGAGATAGGCGAGAGCGCCCAAGATCTCGCCTCTTAAGCGAGCCGAGCACATGGCGAGTGATGGCCTCATGAACCATTCGCTCGACGAACCATGATGGGCAGGGAGCCTGGCGAGTGGTGCCTTCACGGACCACTCGCCCAGAGGACTTTGAGGGGAAAATTACTTAGATACCCTTTGTGGGCTGCCAATAGTCCTTCAGAACAACGGAGTTAGGCTGTTAGCAGACCATTTTGGGGTGCGATTAGTAAAACCAAAAGGCGGATTCATGTTATTTGCAGACCAGCCTAGGAGAATCTATAAATAGACCCTTAAGGGCACCTTGGAGGAGATCAGATCTTTTTGAGCTCTCTCCTCCCGGTAATTTTCAGAGTTGGCTACTAGTGCCCTCCAAGGTGCCCGGCCGAGCATTGGTCTGGGAGGGGAAGCTCTCTAAGATCTTCCGGGTGTGTGGCGGGACCTCCTCGCTGCAGCCTTGGGTCTGTTCCAGATTCTTCATCCTCGGTCAGGAGAGTTTAGTGAGGGATAAGTAGGCGCAGGCTACTCCCCCTGTGAGTCCGAACTCAGAGATCGGTTGACGATTTCAACAAATTGGATCTTGGATCTGCAATAATGGAGTTGGAAGAAAGAAAATGTATAATGAAATAAAAGGTATGAGAGTTTTTACCAGAGTCGATCAAAAATGAGGAGTGAAAGCGCCGGCTGCTGGTGGTCAGAGGTGGAGGAGGAGGAATATCGTGCGAGGTTGGGAAAGAGTCGTGCGTGGTTGTCGTCTTCGAAGATGGAGAGTGGTGGGACGTGAGAGAATTGGAGTATTATGGCAAGAAGGGCGCGTAAATAGAAGTTGTCGAGCGTGAGAGAGGACGGCGGGATTCAAAATAAAGCGAAGTGGCAGAGCGAAATGGCAGTGGGAAGATAAAACGGACGGTGTGATGCTTTAAATGAACTACCTGGATTAAAAAGTAGATCTCACTAAGCCAACTCTATTTATTTCCACCATAAATCTTTTTAAATTAGTATATATATGGTTAATCACCGGGTCCTCCTCTCTAAGTTTCCTGAATTATAAGTTGCACCCATTTTACTTTTGAAACTACAAAAATCTCCCATGTAAAAATATATTTCATAACATTCATGCACAAAAAGATCATCTTAAAAATTTATGCTAACTTCCGTGGAAAGTTTTGGTAATTATTTCTCTCTATATAAACATATTAACATTTAAAATACATAAATATTTGTATGCACACATAAATAATTTAATAATTGGGGAGGTCGGGGTGGACCAAGTCGTAGTATTAGTGCTCTAGTATGAAATAAAGTCATATCTTATGTAATTGTTTGCACCAACAGGAAAGTAATATTCCAGCAAAATAATCAATAATAAATCAATAAAAGGAAGAAATCATGCAAAAAAAAAACATTTTAAACAATTGAAAAGATAAATGATCTGTCAGCATGATGAAGCCAATCATATTGCGCCACGCGGTTAGCGCCACAATCCTTCACATACTGATACTGCTTAAGTGCGTATGCCCGCACTCCCTCTTCTTTTCTCCTTCTTCATCCTCTCTCTCTCTCCTCCATTTTCAATCCCACCACTGGTGAACAGCGACGCCTTCGTCACGGAGCTTGCCATAAAGAGCCAGGCACTCCCAATACGCTCGCCGGCTCTTGTTACCTCCTTTCCCTTTCTGCCACTGATTAGGGCACTCGAGGAAGAGCTCGTCGACGAGGCCAATGGCGCGCCCCTTTACCATCTCCTCCACGGAATCCGCCTCTGCCTTCATCACCACGTACTCCTCCTCCCTCACATTCTGCCAGAGCCATTCTGTCACGCCGCCGGAGGCTACCGGCGTTTTTCCATCGCCCCTGCTGCTACCCAAATCATCGACATCCACCCGGATGATCTCGAAGTCGAGGTCTCTTGTCGGGTACTGAGTGGCGAACCAATCCTCGCCGCCGGCCCGGCCCGGGGGACCGACATCCACGAAAATCCGCCGCGGGTACTCCGCGAGCGAATCCCCGAGCAAATCGGAGAGGTACCACCTCCGCCCTAGCCGTCGACGCAGCTGCCCTTTTGAAAGCGGTTCGAGCGCCACGTCCTCGAGTCCGTTCAGCGCATCCTTCTTTGATTCGGGCACCGCCAAAATTCGCCGCCCCATCGTCTGCCGTCGGATCTTACTAGCGCCGAGGTTGACATTGGCGATCTTCCGTATCACAGTAACGGTGGAGACGACTAGCCGGATGTAAATCCTTTGGAAGTTGTGCGGGATCGTGAGCGGCGGAGATATGCCATTGATCTTTGGCGCTTTGTTGGTAAACTCGAGGCCAACCTCGTTTCCGGCGATAAAGACAAAGTCGACAGTGCTATCGGGTATGGCCGCGCCGCTATCCTCGCCGATGATTGATTCAATATAGTTTTCTGCTAGAAGAGGGTGCAAGGAGGCCGGGTTGCCGGGGAAACCTGCTCGGCCGGTGCAGGTTATGAAGAGGCGGAGATCATTTCTGCTGCGGAGAAGCTCAGGTAAGGAGCACTCGTCATCGTCGTATCCGACAGGGAGGAGAAAAACAGCGGCGCGGAGCCAGGGAAATGAAATTAGCGCCAAGGCGATCATACCCGCCAGGGCCGCGAGGAGTAGAAATCTGGGGTTCGGGAAGCGAACCATGACTTTCTTCCAGGGGGGACTGTGAAGGAAATCTAATTGCAGAAAATGTTCAAAACTCTGAAAAGAGGATTCGAAGGAGAAGAAGAAGAGAGTAATCAAAGCAGAGAGAAGCGAAGATGGGGCGGCGGGCCGGGGATTAGCGGGTGCAAAAGCGAGAGGCGGTGTGATTTCCACCCACAAGGGCCACTCGTGTGCTTTGGGATCGCAGGCAGAGAAGCAGAAGCTGTTTCAAACGCTCGGCGTCCATCATGTCGCGCTCGTCGACGGCGGGGATTTAGCGGCCGGAGGTGTCGATCAGCTCATATTGTCAGCCGCCGGCGTCCGCGATGGCTGCGAAGAGGGAGATGGGTGGAGCATTGAAAGCCGTTTGAAATGAAAAATCGGAGAAGGGATGGCGGCAGTTTATAATTGGGAGGAAGATTCTATTAATGGGTGGTTTGTTTCAACTGCTTCACGCAAAATGCCATAATTAGGCTCACCGGCGGTGGCCATCTCCCACTCTGTGACGCGTCGTGGCCGTGTTTGTTTCAGGTTTATCCGGCGAACAGCAATTCAGTGCTGTCATTCAATCTCTACAGACTCTCTCTCTATCATCTTCCGGATCTGCTATCACGAGGGATTCGTAATTTTCGGATCTCTAAAATTGGAGCAACCTTTCTGTAAGTATTTTCATTATTTATTTGATGAATTTTATCTTTTGGAGTATTTTATTAGTATAGTTTATATTTTGGTAAATGCTGATAATTTTTATACTTATTCATGCAAACTTTAATCAAGGAAATTTTTATGAGCAGATCTAGTTTGGCTATCCACAGCAAAGTATAAAATGAAAATTGTTAATAGTAAAAAAAATCATAATCTGCATATTAGCATAAAATTGAGATTAAAAAAAAAACCACCGCTAGTGGCCATGGAGCTTGATCCCCACGTTTCTTTTGCATAGCCTAAAAAAATTCATGCATTTTATGCTCAAAACTAGTCTTAACCTTTGTCTTGCCAAACATACCTTCTATGATAATGGTGTTTTTGACCAAACTCACCGGAGCAAATAAGCTGTGCCAAACGGAGCCCAGGTTTCAAAAATCTCTTAATATAAACCCTTGATCTCTCTATGAAGTCAGGGGAGAAATAGCTATACATTTGCAACATTAATTAATTCTACATAAGCTCTTATGCAATATTCAAATTGTTATTTTTTTTAAAATTTAATTTCAAGAATGTTATCTATTATATTATTTTATTGTACAAATTTTATAATTATTATATTTATATATTAGTATTAAAATCACAATAATAAATTTATTTCTTATTTTAGTTTTATATAATAATAAGAAATAATGTACTTTTATTACAAAATCTTTTTTTATTTTCAAGGTGCTTGATATTCATAGGCGGCCCTCTTTGGCTATTTATAGTCCTAAAAATAAATTTTTTAATTAATTTTATAGATAGAACTAGGCATATATATTGAGTGTCCAACACAAGCAATTACATTTATGTTAGTGATTAAACATGATTTGATATATAATATCCAAATAGTATTGAGTTTGGCATACTAATAACTCTGAAGCCTCAATGACCATCTCCCATACTATTGCAATAGTATTTATTAAAATGGATCTAGTTTTATTCCTCCAAAAGAAATCCTGACTTTGTTTAGCTCAGCACAAATAAAATCCTTCAGTTCCATTGGAACTTTCTTTTCTGAAGGTAATATCACTGCTCTCCCTCTCGTAAAAAAAAATCAAACATTGTACAAAGAAAATTCAGAATTCAAAGATTGAAACCGATAATAATACTTTTTTAAATTAAGTCCCTCGTCATCCTTAAAAAAGTAATACCGATAATAATAATTTTGATCAGTTGCTTTAGTAGCCACTAGCATTTCAATTAGTAGCTTAAATTAAGTCAAAATTGAGTGATTTCAATATCAAACCTATTAATTAACTAATAATTCTTAGGAACAAAGATCGAAGAAAACCAAGAAAAATGCCAAGAAAAAAACAAGCACAGAAATTTGTGGTTCAACAATTTGCCCGCTCCATGACCACGCAAAATTTTTGTGACCGGGTACCGGACGGTCCGGGACCAATGAATTGCCGTCACCAAAGCCAGCACGGCCCCACGCGCAAAAGTGTATGTCAGCCTTTTTACTTTTCGGGCATCTGAGATGTATCCTTGAGATACCCCACTAGTACAAAATGATATCTGAAAATTGCCCGGATCTGAGTCCGATACTCGGACCCAAAAATTCCCCCCATGACCACCACACTAAGATTTCTTCCACTATATTACAAATATAATGCGAGATGTAAAAGGAAGCTCTTTTATACTTTGAGGTCTAGGGCTATAAAAAAAAATAATAAACATACATAATTAATCCTACAAAAATAGTGGATTAATTATCGATACAATCGGACTCCACATCTTCAACAATAATATGCTAAAACTACAAATTGCTTTATTTACAAATATGTAAAGATCATGCCTATACTGAATAATTTGTTTCACTGGTGGTTTCTATTTGCATTTTCTTCCAATCTAAAATCAAATAGGTTATCAAATGTGAGACTAAAGTGCTAGTGAAATGTCAATATCCTCCCTCCTTCACATGTAGGGTTTTTAGTAGGCAGCTTGGAGAAGAGCCATCAAGCAATTTGCAAAAATAACTGGATAAAACGAAGAAGAAAGATTATTATCGCACACAAAAAACTCGTCAAAAAAGGAAGTACATTGCAAAACACAACGTTGTAAGCACCGGCGGCGGTAGATCGAGCGATGGATCATGTCAAGTATATTAAAAGTATGATATAAAATGAGGACATATCTAATATTATTGCAGTGTTTGGAGACTCATTCTTCGGAGGAACACGGAACCCACGAATCAGTTTCCCTCATATTTTGGATCAGCCATCACGTAATGATAGGCAATGACCAGCACAAATATAAAGATGCCGAGGAAATTTGCAAAGAACCCCAGGTCTTGATCATCAATCATCTGCAAAATAAAAATATATATATATATATATCAGCTGATCATGATCGATATTACGCCATAAAGATAGATCTTACGCTTGCTTGATACCCTTAAATAAAGGGTTTTGAGCAAATCTAAAATGCAGCAGGAAATCTCAGGCTAGAGAAGTTTTCTTTCTGAATGAAAAGTACCAATGCTACAATTCTGACCCAGGATTATGTGTGAAGATGCATTACAAAGCTTAATTGAAATGATTTAATCAATATATATAGGGTATCTTCCCTTTAAGTATATGTATATCTATACTAATATATAAAGATATTGAGTTATGGTGTAACATCTATACTAATATATAAAGATATTGAGTTATGGTGTAACATGGTCGACAAACGATTCTCAGCCGTTCGATCGTTATAAACATCCTGCGCCCGTCCGATCTGTTATGGATGCAAATATATAACCCAAAGTTCCGACCAAACCCTACCCGCTATCCATCATCGCCAGAACCATCTTTCCTCTCTCGATCTCACGCATCGCCCAAACCCTGATGCTAAGCAGCAGCTCCGCCTCTACCATCTACTTCGGCCACAGGAGCGTGTTAGGGTTTCGACAATCAAACTAGGGGCTCGATCTTCACTGTCCCCTTTCTTCTTCTTCCGACCCACGACTCCATTGACGCTACGCGCTTTCTACTTTTCCACCTGGTCACTTTCTCAACAACGGGGATTTTCATTTAAGATTGATGACCAGCAATATTTCTCAGTTCTTTCTATAATTCATCACTGCTTTACGGTATATAATTTTCTCTCCCTTCTTTATCCCTCATGCAATTCAATTGTTTGTTGGATTGCCCCAGTGAACTTCATAAGATTACAAAGTTCTGCTTTCTGCTCATTTTTATGATCCTCATGCTGCAATAGCTCTGTTTTATTTGTATAATAAGATAGAATCTATGGGTACAATCATTGCATATAGAGCTCCACATGTCTTCTACATGTTTGATGAAATGTCCTAATGAATGCATATGGTTACATTGTACTGCAAAATTTATATTCGTAAACATTGTTAATCCATATTTTTGTCTGCTTTAGGGTTTAGTTTCTGCAACTTCACTTCCATATTGTAGTACATGATCTACATCTTTCAATTTTTCTTCCATACAGGGAGATTAAAAACCGCATTTACTCATCTTTTCAATATCAGATCACAATTTCAATCCACGTCGGTAGCTGCACGCCTCTCCCACACTGCCAACAGCGGCGGGCCTCTTCGACGCCGCCGGTACCATTGCCATTCTTCGAAGCTGTCAAAGCCTACGTGAACTTCTACTACTTGATTTAGGTATCATCTGCCACTTCATTATTCTATTTCACTAATTGGTTCAGGTATTACGAAAAAAAGACTTTGGACTAAGTTCTTATTCCTTATATTAACTATGAACTTACTCTCAAGTAATTGCTTGCATTCTGCTGGTTGATGTGATGTATCAACAAGAAAGGGTACTTAATTTGGTTCTTAAAAACACATTATGTTTGCTGCGTAGTTTTGAGGTATTACTGAATTAGGGACTACGGAAAACACGGTAATCTCTGTACTGATTGCTTATAGGGCTGCTCCGTATATTTAGCCGGTTGAAGGTCAAACGTAGCACATATATCTTTTGTGAAATAGTTTACAGGAAGTTAAATAATAATTGGTCAAACGTAGCACATATATTGATATGCTCTATGTATGCTCTGAGGTATTAATCAAATATTAGTAAATGATCGTCGTCCCGACGAATGCGGACAAGGTACTGTCGCGCGGGGCACGGGGGTGCCCCCCGTGCACTATCACTCGTATATATATATATAAATATACTGGATATCAAGTGGTTTTGTGAAGATATCAGCCCTTTGATTTTCAGTGGACATATATTGAAGGGATATCTTTCCTTTCTCTACACTATCCCTGAGGAAATTATGTCCCTTATGTAAAAGGGAAGCCTTGGCACACTAGTTAAGGTGTTGCCGTGTGACCTTGAGGTCATGGGTTCGAGTTCCGGAAGCAGCCTCTTGCAAAAATGCAGAGTAAGGTTTGCCTACATTTCATCCTTGTGGTGGGACCCTTCCCCGGACCCTCGCTTTGCGGGGATGCTTTGGGCGTCGCGCTGCCCTTTATATATATATATATTCATCGTGTGATCCTCTGGCCTCCATCGGTCGGCAAACTAATCACTTTTCCCCAAAACCAATGGACGACCCCCTTCACGGGGATGAAAATGGGATACGAGATACGATATCAAACGGATACAAGAAATATGATTTTTAAAGAAAACAAGGATACGAGAAACATTTAAAAAAATTAATTATGTTAATATAAGTATTAATTAATATAATTTCATTAAGCTCTAAGCAAGTATAATTTCATTAAGCTCTTAATTTTGTTTTCTCTTTACAAAATTATAACTTGTCAAAAACCCAATCATTTGCTGTAAAACCTATAAAACCGAAAGAAAAAAAAATCAACCTATGAAGCATTAAAAAATGAGCATTGAAATGACCCAACAGTATACCTTATACTCAAAATCTGGAGATATTAAAGCAGGATGTAGTTCCTGTGAAGCAATTAGGTCAAAAACCTAATTAAGTTGCATGAGAAAACAGAGAGAAGAGGATAGCATTTTATATCAAGCACAAGAGAGAAATTTGCAGGACAAAAGAGGAGTTAAAACTCACGAATGCTCAAGGAGCTAAAACTTGCAGAAGAGAAGAGGATTTAAAACTTGCAGAAGAGAAGAGGATTTAAAACTTGCAGAAGAGAAGAAAAAAATTTACAGAAGTTGCAAGACGTGATCGACGGCGCAGGACTCCATACAATTGCGGAGGAAGAGATTGACGGCGCAGGTAGGGGATTCGCCGAGAGTGGAGGGTGAAGACGACACAACCGGGGGTTTCTCGCGTCGAGAGTGGAGTCGCATATCCAGGAGGGTGAAGACGGTGCATGCTAGGGATTTCGTCGAGCATCTGGCTTGAAAAACTAAAAAACTACTCGTAGACCTAATATACGCGACGGGCTGGACTTAATAAGCGGGAGTCGCGTATCCAGCTTGCAGGATACGCGATTCCTGATTTACTTTTATTTATTAATAAATGCGTTTCATGCATTGCGAAAACAAGTTTCTGGCGTTTCTCGTATCTGTACACATTCGAGTTGATACGTGAGATATTTTTAAGTATCCTTGCTTCATAGTCGAAAATAGCCCACATTCCCCTCCTCTCCCCAATTCCCCCCTTCTAAGTTTTCGGCGATCACAAGAAAACATCCACTGGCCACCTTCGGCAAGCCTTCATCAAATCCAACCACCTAATACTAAGCCTCATCATGACAAGAAAAATCAAGTACTCTTCAGCATAGGCACAACCACCGAAAGCTGAAATAGTGATGGCTGTGTTTGAGTACCGTGAAAGACACTTATTTTATTAATTTATGTAATATTTTATTACTAGTGGCAGTTGGTTTTATGATTTTGTTGGAGCCTATATAAAGCTCTTCTCTTGTATCAGGTGAGATGAATCCCCTTAATTGAAGAAATGTAAACTTCAAGCTTTTTCATGTTTCTTCTCCCTCTCCCCCCACTTCATCGGATATTTCATTTCAGTTTTTGTTATTTTCTTCCTAAAATCCAACACCTCCTGCCAGTCACCCCCCACCCCATAACTATCTCCCCCCCCCCCCCCCCCACTTCCTATAATTTAGGCCTCATTCCTAAATTTAATTCTGAATTTTCTGTACGCTCTTCGTACCATGAGCATGGTGCGTGAACCCTTTTTTCCTGCAAAATTACAGTTGTAACGCAAGGTTACAGTTCCATTGCTGATTCATTGTTGTAGGTTTCTAAATTCATTGCTGTAGAAAGAAAATTCATTGTTGTAGGTTTCTAAATTCATTGTTGTAGAAAGAAAATTCATTGCTGTAGGTTTCTTTCTTTGCGAATTCATTGCTGCAGAAATTCATTGCTGTAGGTTTCTTTCTTTGCGGATTCATTGTTGTAGGTTCCTTTTAGTCTGTATCATTGAGATTATTTGTTGTTTAAATTAGGTCTTAACTTGCGTAACATGGATTCAAGTAGCGGTACATGTTATCCTTGTGGATCGTTGGAACAAGAATAACACTCCACTTCATTGATTTACGCATTCCTTGAATCCAAGGTATTTATCTTTTTAATTATAAATATATTTTGTCTTTTGTATGATTGATTTTTAACTTAATATTTTTTTTAAATTCACTAGGTATTATAGTGAACAATGGCTAGCGGAGGATCAAAATAGAGTTGCTCCGCATAAAGATCCGGAAGTTAGCAAGGAAATGATTAAATGCTTGAAAAAGTATTTTCCAAGCTTAATGGAACGCAATGTGGTCGCCAAGGAGTATGCGGAGTTCATTGACAAATCGAGAGATTTTAACGATTATGATTCAATTCAAAATCATTATCTCTTAGATCCAAAGAGTTGGTGGATAAATCATGGCTCGCCGGCCCATTCACTCCAAACCATTGCATTGAAGCTATCAATACAACCATCATCTTCTTCATGCGCCGAGAGAAATTGGAGTACTTACTCCTTTATCCATTCAATGAAAAGGAATAGAATGAAACCGCAACGTGCAGAAGATTTAATAAACATCCATAGCAATCTTCGACTTCTTTCTAGAAGAGATCAAAAATAAAATGAAGTTGAGTCTACATTGTGGGATATTGCGGGCGATGGCTTTGAATCATTCGAAGATGTAGGTACACTTGAGATAGCTGAGCTATCGCTTGATGAACCAATCCATTATTGAAGAAGATGATGAAGTTGATACTATTGGAGAGAATGTTTAATTTTTAAACTTGATATTTGCACGTGAATGTAACGAAACAATGATCAATTGATGTAATGATGTGGACATGTGATATATTATTTTTTATGATGTTTGTTTTCTTAAATCTTTTCTATATTCTTATAGCATTATATGAAATATTATTTTTTGTGATGCTCATCATTACATATTATGTGAAGAGTTTGTTCATGTGAAGAGTTTGATGGTCAACATTACATCTTATTGAATGTAGTGATTGAAATGATACCTTAGTTTGTTAGTTGTATTTTTTTATATTAATTAATACTTATATTAAAATAATTAAAAAAAATTAAAAACGTTTCCCGTATCCGTTTCGTATCGTATCCCGTATCCCATTTTCGTCCCCGTGCAACGTAGCGTGGAGCCACCCCTCAACTTTCAACTGAGCCCCCACTTCATCCATAAGTCATAACAGCCGGACACACTTCCTACAACCCCTCCCTCCTCCCTTGTGGAACAACAACCTCCCTCCTCAACTGAATCCACTTCCTCCTCTTACAGCCGGACACACTTCATATAGCAGCCCCTTCACGTGGGACCACCCCTCCAGCCGATCCCCATTCATAACCCAGCACAGGGCAACCCTCTACATACTCCGTCTTCATACATCCAACTAGGTTGCTGTTCAGGAAAGAGAACTGCAGTCCTGCTACTGGAATTGCCAACCAGACAGCAGTTTCTGCTCCACACCTCTCTCCCAATTGCTGCCAGGAGCAAATACCCACCAACCAGCAATTCTCCCTGCAGCAGCCTGGCAGTATTCCAGAGCTTCCAATCTCCTGGCTGATCTTCATACAGCAGCAGCCAGCCGCTCAGCATTCAGATAGGCCTATTCCAGCACCATTCTTTGCCGGCCAGCAGTTGGATACATATACGGAGGCTTAAATCCAACCCCGGACCACACTTCCGGTTTCCCAAAGTTATCTGAATATTCATCTAGCCCTCTACCGCCATTATTGTAGTCACTTATATGTACTTTTAGGTAATTTACAGAATTCTGACAAATCTCTCTCATTAATGATTTTTGATGTGATCTGCAATTGTTTTGGAATTATTTCATCTGACACAGCAAGCAAGTGAGGGAGAGGGGAGGGGGGGGGGGGGGGGGGGGGGGCACACCTTTTAAGAAATAAAATATAAAAAACTCGGCGTCTTGTGTATGTCTCATGATTGTGCAACCGCTTTCAATCGGAGGCCCATAACAGCATGGTATTAGAGTCACCTTCACTCGTGATCGCCGGCGTACCCTTCCCCATTAAACTTCATCATTCCTGCCGCGCAACTGATCTGTTTGATCGACCTTTAGCTCCCACACGCCGGCTTGATCGACCTTTAGCTCCCACACGCCGGCTTGATCGACTCCCAGTAGGTTCTTTAGATGTTGTTCCACTGATTAAATTGTTTTATGTTATGATGGATCGACAGAGCAATATTTAATCGCCAATGGGTTTTTTAGTTGTCGCAATGTTTATAATGAAGGCTCTAATACAAAGTTCTTTCATCATCAGATTGAAAGCGTGGGGGGTTTCAATGGGTTTAATCCTTACGGTCCAATATGTGATAAAATGGGCCTCCGATTGAAAGCGGCTGCACCGATCTGTTGAAGGGATCGTTCCACGTCCTCATCCGTAAGGATTGGACCGGTGGTTACCAGATCTGCAGGAAAGGGCGTCGACAAGATCAAAGGATTAGTGTGTTTCTAGCTACATCGTAAGCGTGAAGGTCGTGATTTGTGAGTTAACACTGCCCGAGGAGGCTTCAGTTGCATAGATCAGGTTCTGCAGAGTGGAAGCGGTGGATTATGAGTGCAGATAAAGGAGCCAGAAGGTTCTAGATTCTGAGTGTGGATGAGAGGATCACAAGGATCTAGATTCTTCATTCGACACAGAAATTGTCGATTGTGTTGTAGGAGCAGGGATACAAGAACGAATGACAATGATACCAATTTGTTACGAATTTGCTATTGTAACAAAATACTGCGGAGCTTGGAACTCTGATGTTAATTAAATACAACTTACACAAAAGTGATTTTGCACAAAGGTCCAAACAAACAAACCGCAGAAATATCCAAATATAAAAAAATACAAAAAACATAAATAAGATAGATTATTGCAAGTTGATCATCTCAATTGTGGCCATAACATCATCACAATACAAATTATTATATTTTTTTCTTTACCATTTGTTGTTTCTATTATTTATTGTGCAAGACCAATGCTCTGGATGCTGAATGAAGGAAGCATGGTTATGTGCACATAAATCAAAATGGATTCTTGAGTCTGCCCTCTCTGATGTCTTTGGCTTTGATTTGAGGGCATGATTCCGCAGCAAACGTGACAGTATAGGGGGCCACTATTTCAGTGGTAATCTGTGAGCAGCCACTTTGTGCATCTATTGTCAAAGGTTCGGTCTTTCTCCTCTGAGAGAAGCCACTTTGGGCATAGGGCCAAAGGTTAGGTCTGTTTCCAATCTTCCCTCGCCCATACCCCCAATGATTGGGGACTATATGGGTTCTGTTGTTGTTGTTGTTGTATTTGTTGTTTCTATTATTTAGTATGCATATTTCTCAATATTTATTTTTATTGCTACCTCAGAATAAGTCAATTGTTACTGTTTATTTACTTATTTCACAAATGAATAATACTTATCTCAATTGTGGCCATAACATCATGACAATACAAATTCTTATATTTCTTTCTTTATCATTTGTTGTTTCTACTATTTAGTTTACAGATTTCTCATTATTTATTTTTGTTGCTACCTTAGAATTAGTCAATTGTTACTGCTTATTTACTTATTTCCCTGCCCCACGACTAATTATGCAATCTTCCGACCGCTGACTTCTAAAAACACCCCACTGTACCACCCTAGCATACCCTTTTATTCACAAATGAACAATACTTAATCAGGGCCCCTCTAAAATTATTAAAACTCCATGTCGATCTTCTTAATCAAATCACTCCATAATTGGGGAAGAGGGTAACCAACCCAAAGGGAACCACGAGGAAGAAAGGGAGTCTTATAAAAAAACACATCATGTAAAATATTTCTAAGTTCATCTTTTTATTCAATAAGCGGTTAGAATGGTGGTGAGGATTGAGAAATAGAGGGGAGGGTAGGGGTTGAACTCCTACAGAAGTTGGTGGTCGCTGACTATCCAGTGGGATGTGGAGTAATTAGGGTTTTGAGGATGGAGGGCTTGAGTAAATTAGTTTTGGATTTTTTTTCATGGATGGCAATGAATTGACGAGGATCATATCAAAGTGAGAATCATATGATTGAATTCTCACTAAGTATCACTTGGAGTAGCTAACAAATGGGATTAGTATGATACCTGTTTGAGAATAATTGTCGAAAGGGTACAAACTCAAAAGAAGAGAGCAGGCCAAATAACCTAAAAGTGTGATGAGAGAGAAAAGGTGCATTTCACAAAAAGAGTACAAAGAGAAACATAATCTGCCAAAGAGGAGGGCATCTTAAACATAACTGCCCCGGTTCGCCGGTCCGCGGTCCGCCTGCCCGGTTCCGCGGTTCCCAAGCGGTCCGTGGAAGAAGCGGGCTGATGACCTGACCGGACCGGCTAGGCGTCCGGTCAGCGGTCCGACCGGTCGGACCGCCCGGTCCGGTCCGGTTTTCAAAAGCATGATTAAAATACATGTAAACTCAAACAAACTCGAATTAAACATAAGCTAAATTTTCCACTCAAATGATCACAGAGACAAGTAGGATACTAGTCTAGGTAGAATTTTTCTGTAACATTATTTTTATATGCTACTCTAAATAGTATCCTCTGCACCAGCCTCTGACCACTGCCTTCGAAATCAAATCCATTTGGATTGCTAAATTATATTTTGACCAATCAAACCAATTCATTCCAATCCAACCACATGCCTACATGAAGAGAATAAAAAACTCAATTACTTCCAATCAGTATAATTGATGCGGAGCAGTGAAGGACTAGTTTTGGGCCCACTCGGGCTGATTTGGCGACTTACCATATTTGGCGTACCCGGATCGACGATCCGACTCCGTGGTTGCGTCCGGCTCGTCGTTCTGATGGATTTTCATATATAGCATGTTGTATTTTGAATAATATTTAGTATTGTTTTGGCGCCGAGATTGACGGCCAATCATAGCCGTCCATCTTGGGTGCCCTAATCTTATTTCATTATAAATATGAACCTAGGGCTGCAGGAATTCTGATTGCTGAATGTTTGGAGAGCTTCTTCCTTCATTCCGGTGATCCCCTCCGCGGTGCCGACTCCGTGGAACCCCTTGGTGACGACTCCTTGGGTAAGTGACTTTTGTATCCTTGTGTTTTCCTTGTTCCCCTTCCCTAGCCGCCCCTCCTCCTCCTTCCCCTCCACCAAAACAGCCCTCTTTTACTGTCCCCCCCCCCCCCCCCCCCCCGCTGTCCAGCCAGCCCCTAACAGCCAATACCTCCTTCTGCCCAAAAGAGATTCCTTTCTATTGATAGTTACTGTAGAATAATGAAATTCACTATTCATTAGCTATGTTTTTATTTTCCCCCACGTGAACTGGCCTGAAAACCTGCCGCCACTCCATTCCCCAACAGCCCAGCCGCCAGCCCCCTGTAATCTCCCTGCCGCCACCCCACCTCCCAGCAATTCAGCCGCCACTCCTGTTAGCCTCCCCGTTGCTTTTCCCTCCTCCTCAAAGCCGCACACCCCCGCCCCTAACAGCAGCCCTACGACCCTCCCAACCAGCCCGCACTCTCTCTGTTCATTGCTGAATCGAGATCTGTCCAGATCTGGACTGCCTGTCCAGATCCGGCCGGTGCCGCCCTAATCAGCCCCTTACCCTCCTTATCCGCAGCCAACAGCCCTTCCCTTCCGTGGAGCCACCTTCCCCGTTACCCGATCTAGTCTCCCGCCACCCGGAAAATCCTATTTAGCCTCCAAACTTCAGATTTATTAAATATCGCTGCAGCCCTAATTTACTTTCAGATTTTGTGTTGTGTTTCTGTATTGGTATTCAGTTGTAGACATTGTTATGGTTTTGGATTATTACTTGTATGTTGGGATTTCATGTTCATTATAGTATTTTGCTCTCGGATAAATCTCTAACTGCAGGCAAGACCGATTCGCCGCGCGCTCTATCTTTGGCCCTCCACGCGGAGGGAAACCAAAGCCTGTTCGCTTAATAAATTATTTTGCTTTGCTGTGAATTTATTTTTGCGTGGGATGTTTAATGTTTATTATCTAACTGTGGATAATCCGTTGGACTTTGCATAGCATGTAGGGTTATGTCGTGGATTTTCCGCCGCCTATAGATTCGTCCTGCGTCAATAATACAATAAAATAATCCAAATTAGTGTGCTTTATGCATGAAAACAGCATTATGGACTTGTTGGAGATGTAGAACTCTTGTCAATTTGTTGCAAATCAAATAATCATCTCAGTTTCTCTTTCTCACTGTTGATGGATTTCCTCTTCCCTCCTTTCTCAAATCATCGTTCTCAAAAATATGCTTCTGAAACAAAGTGTTGTGATGTAGAGCCGTAATTGCCTCAGTTTGTCATGACAAGCAAGCGTCTTGAAATGTACCGCAACACCCACAAATTTCTACTCCTTCCAATGCTCCATCCTCCAGGAGCAGAGTGTGCTTCTGACCTCATTTGGGTCGATTTTACATAATCAAGTTCATCGATTCATAAATCAGGATTTAGATAATGTCGCTTTATCTCCTTCACATATAACAACTTCTCCTTAGGCGCTCGTTTGGTTTTCTTTTTCACTTAAGCCCTCACTCGGTTTCTTATTCTCAAGCACTTGTTTGGTTTATTTTCCTCAAGCACCCCACTATTTCTTCCCCTGATTCTCAGACTAGTGTCCTCTTCTCAAACATCGATTATTTTGATTAAGTGTGACTCAATTTCTTCTCCTTGGGCAATCGATCAATTTCTTCTCCTTGGGCACTCGATCAATTTCTTCTCTTCACTAGTTTTCTCCATGTTTGTGCACCTTTTGATTCATCATATTGCACCTAAGGCAACAATTATTGTTGGATTATTCAAGCCATGTACCTCACACCTAGTTAATTTTGCTATTCTATGCATTATACTTTACATCTTCGATTATTCCTCCATTTTAAGCTGTTGGATTCATCAGCTTTTATCTATCAAGTATAAAGTTTTAAATTGCTTGCCAATTGATAACATGTGATATTTGCTTAAAATCTCATAAATCATTTCATAATTTTGATTTTATAAATTAAATTTAGCAAATAATATAATACTATGTAATGTAAATGTGTTTAGATAAATTGAAGCATGTGCTGTGTAGTGCATCATACTTCAAAGCAAGAAAACTCGTAAGTGTCGCATTATGTTCTATGTGTTCACAACTTTGATTCAAATCGTGATGAATGAAATATATCACGAGATCCACATATTTAGTTCTTCCTCAATGCTTTGAGAAATCATAACAATTTGCTTTGAAGATTCAACAATTCAGATGCCATGAGATTCAACATCAACAACTAGGGAACTTCCCGAATTCGTGCAAATTCCTCTCTCAAATTCCCTATTAAATATGCACTACTCTTACATCTATAAGAAAAGAGACTCTTAAATTCTTAATTTTAGTCTACCTCTTCATATTTTCTTCCTTCCGATGGATTTCTCATTCATCTCTTCTTCTTAAGAATGAATTCCTTGTGGTATAAATCTCGTTAGTCAATGCTACAACAAATTATAGCTGTTAATGACACACACCAGCGAGTAACATGACGCCAAATGCAGCCATTCACAATCCATATGCCTTTGTTGTTGTGAGGAACATGAGAACAAAATTGGGGGTATCAACTATATTTAGAGTGCCTCATTTCCTCATGCAATTAGTGAATACTATTGGCACCATCCTAGTTGATGTAAACTGGTGTTCAGTTTTTGAAAATTAAATTAAATTTTTTGAAAAAAATGAGATCGGTCGAGTGACCAAATCAAGTTCGCGCGCAAAATCCTACTCGTCACTTTGAACTTTAAGAGGTTCGTAATTTCGCTCGGATCGTTGTCTTTTGGAATTCGTATGGACTCGAATCTTTTACGCTAGAATATTTTCCACCACAAGCAGACCACAAGTACTAACTTAGGAAATAAAAGAAAACAGTAAATTTAGCAATGAGAATGCATGGCAAACCCAATGATTATTTAGGAGAACACATAAATTTAGGCTAATTCAACGGAGCGGGGATACGAGAAAGTTACCGAGGAAAGGATAGATCCTTCCCAAATCCAGAGATCACAGGGAGAGTGTTGCGGCTCGCGGCAACCGATCGACGGAGGATATGTCGAGGTCGACGTCAATCGATCTGAGGCGGCGCCAGGTCCAGGGCTCAACGTTGGCGCGTGCTGCGGCTCGCGACATTCTGGCAGATGAGGGCAGTCGCTGTCGACGACAGTCGAGGGTTGCCGGAGCAGGCCGCACGCCTGGAGGCAAGGAAAGGAGGTCGGGTTTCGGAATTGGCCGTCGACGCTGGAGAGAAGAACGACGGAGGTGGTCGTCGGCGCTGGAGGTGAAGAGGATCGGGTTCGGCTGGTTTCGTAGAAGAACGAAAATGACGTTCTCTGCGATTCCAGTTCCTCCTTTTTCCTCTTTCAATCCGTTGATTAAGAAGGGGGGGAGGGAAAATTTTTTTAAGGAAGAAATCCAAATGAGGAATTCAATATTTGGAATATTTTTTTTTAAACAAACTTTGGGCTGAATTTTTAAATGAGGGCTGCCAATAAAAGGAATACTTTTAATCGAGGATATTGGGTTCAAAATGAATTCCGAAATTTATGTCATTATTTTAAATGATTTAAGTGTCTCCTGCGTAATTTTAGGTTTGCCGCTAATGTCCAAACTCCTAAAATTACTGAACCATTTATTCAGGGTCTTATCGGATGGTCAGACCGATAAGCCGCAACTCATATACTGGTGCGTGAACAGGAAGTACATAGAATAAATAAATAAATAAATAATGCGTAAGTAAAAAGGCCGATGCATCGCAGGATGCATCAATTCTCCCGGGGTTAAAAAAGTTCGACCCAGTCGAGATCTTCACAGAGATTAGCAATAGAAAGATCTGGGCGTCGTCGTTGTAGTTCGTCTGCGCTGACCCAAGAGTTGTCTGTAACGGCGCGTCCCCGCCATGAAACTAGGTAGCGCTGGTACGTCCCGTGGCGAGTGCGGAATTCTCGTACATCAAGTCATCAAGTACCTGGTCAATCTCCTCAGTAGTAGGTGTCAGCGCTGGTGCCAAGTCGGGCGGTATTTCTGGCGCTGCAACAGGTGGACTGGGGCTGGAACTAAGCGGATCTCCATAAAATAGAGTTAGATCAGCCACGTTAAATATCAATGAAGTACCGAATTCAACGGGGAAATCTAGCAGGTAGGCATTCTCACCTATGCGTTTTTGGACTTGGAAAGGACCAAACTTCCTCAGATGTAGCTTATGATACGTATCCAGAGTGAATTTCTGCTTCCTGAAATAAGCAAACACTCAATCTCCTTCTGAAAAATATAACTCCCGGCGATGACGATCGACCATGGTTTTATATTTTTCAGAAGTTGCTCGTAGTTTGTTAGCAATATTTTTATGTAATTCCTTTAAATAATCTACGTGAGTTTGCGCATCAAAGGATATACGTTCATGAGGTGGAAGTGAATAACGATCAAGCAGATGGGGTATGGAAAACCCATAAACAATCTCGAAAGAAAATTTATTAGTAGAGCGGTTAATAGAGTTATTAAATGTGAATTCTGCTTGTGATATTATAATATCCCATTGCTTCAGATTCTCCCCAGATAAACACCTAAGAAGATTGCCCAAACTCCTATTAACGACCTCAGTCTGTCCATCGGTCTGAGGATGATATACGCTGCTAAACTCTAGTTTGGTGCTCAATCGACCCCATAATGTTTTCCAGAAGTATCCCATAAATCGCGTGTCCCTATCAGACGTAATAGACTTAGGGATTCCATGTAAACGTACTATCTCTCGAAAAAATGACCTCCAAATATCTCCAAAGTAAGGGTCTGTGGCGTAAAGGTCACGCTGCGAATCTAAGGACGTGATGCGGGGGTGAAGGGTAATTAATAGGTGTGAGCGACGACTAAATGCGTCGACTACTCGGTTCGTGACACCGGGTTTGTGCTTCAAATGAAAGGTGAACTCCTCCAGGTAAGCAACCCACTTGGCATGACACCTGATCTCCTTTTGAGAGTTCAGATGCTTCAATGCCTCATGATTGATGTTTAGCACAAACTCACGTTGAATCAGGTAGTGTCTCCGGTGACGAAGAGCCTGTACGATAGCATAGAACTCTATATCATAAGTGGAGTAACGAGTCTTTGCTTCGTTCAGTTTCTCACTAAAGAATGCTACGGGTCGACCCTCCTGACTCAAAACAACACCAATCCATATGATGGACGCGTCACAGTCTATGGAGCACCGGCACTGACACGCGACACGCGACACGACACGACACGCGACTCGTCAATTCTCAAAAAACACCATATTTCGACACGCTGGGACACGTATATTAAATATTTATTTTTTATACCATATTAAATATGCCTGGAAATGGAAGCTTGCCAGTTGCCTCTGCTGGAACTGGAAGCTAGAACTGGACAGTGGACAGTGGACACTAAATATAGCTGGAAATGGAAGCTGGACAATGAAACTGGAATCTGGACAATAAATATATCTGGAGCTGGAACTGGACGAGCGGCGGCCTGGAGAGCAAGGGACAAGCGGCGGCCTGGAACAGGAAGGTTGGAACTGGAAGCTTGCCTCTGCCTGGAAGCTTGCACTTGAAGGCTGGAGATTGGATAACAGAGGAGGAGGGCGGCCTGGAAATTGGAGAACAGAGGAGGAGCGGCGGCGACCTGGTTCACGCGAGTGCGGCAGTGCCGGGTGGGAAGGCTGGGGCTCACGCGAGTGCCGGTGAGGAAGCGGGGGGAAGGCTAGGTTAACAGAGTCGGGATTGGGGAATGTCGGTTTATTACAGAGCGGCTATTAAAGTCGCTCTGTAACGCGGGACTCGCGTGTCCCTTTGAGCGGGACACGCGTGTCCCGCATAACCCAACGTGTCGGGCTTACGACACGCGTGTCCGAGCGTGTCGCCGTGTCGGACGCGTGTCGGAGAGTCCGACACCGACACTCTGGGCATTTCGAAGTGTCGGTGCTTCGTAGGTCACAGTCAACCTCAAATTTTTTCTCAAAATCAGGGAGGGTTAAAACAGGTGCATTAGTAAGTTTCTCCTTAACCATCATGAACGCTCGTTCAGCTTCCTCAGTCCAAATAAACGTACCCTTCTTCAAACAATCAGTCGCAGGTGCTATCAAGGTACTAAAATTCCGAATAAATCGCCTATAAAAAGAGGCTAGCCCGTGGAATCCTCGAGCCTCAGTAATTGTCCTAGGGCTATGCCAAGATTCTATCGACTTGACCTTCTCTCTATCAACCTTAATACCATCAGACGAAACGATATATCCTAAGAAGGTCAGGCTATCAGTAGGCCTGAAACTGGTGCGGTTTGGTGCGGTTTAAGCCCAAACCGCAACCGCACCAAAGAAGGTCAGTTTTTGACTTTACAAAACCGCACCACATCCCGTGCGGTGCGGTGTGACATTGGTGCGGTTTGGAGTCGGTTTTTGCGGTGCGGTTTCGGTTTTTTTTTCTTATGTTTTGTTATAATTGTTAAAACTTAAAATAGGTTCTGAGAACTTTAGACTAAATCCACACAGCTGATAAATATAATCATAACAACGCAATTTGAGTTAAAAGTGAGATAAATATAATCATAACAATTAGCATCTACACTGTTTTGTGAATTCAAATCTGCGAATTTTAGACTACATCACTTCATAAAGAAAACTATAATCATAACAATGCAAGCAAACACAGTTGATAAATACCTTTTTCGAGTTCCCAAAAAGTTGTTCTCCTTAAGTGAATACGCATTAATGGAAGGTAAATACGTTGTCGATTCCCACCCTGCCTAAGCTCAAGCAACGGTTCACGGTGGACTAGGCTTCCACCTTCGTCGGATACGAAAGAGAGGATCAGCCCCCGCAGGCCCGCCGAAGAAGAGAGGTCGTCGGAGTAGGGATGTCGCCGGAGTAGAGCCGCACTCGCTCGCGTGAGTAGGGGTCGCGAGCCGATGCGTCGGAGAAGACAATCCTTCCAGCTTCCTGTGACATAGCTTTGGCGGAACAATAAAGAACGGGAGTGGGTCGGGAGAAATGAGAAATGGAGAACTCTGAACTTATAAGATATTAAAAAAATGTGGCATATTCATAAGGGTGACTAAATTTTACGCTGACCGTCTACCTAACACAACCCTCACCATTTTTCATCCGGGCTTGGGACCGGCATCGGCTAAAAATGTGCACTTTTTCAAATTCACATATAGTTTGTTTACGCGTAAAATATCCAATACTTTGCCTAAGGTGAATCAAGTGCTGATCAGGATCAAGACTATATATCAAGATGTCGTCAAAATATACCACTACGCAGACTCCGATGAGTGGCCTAAGCACTTGGTTCATCACACGCATAAAAGTGTTGGGTGCATTGGAGAGCCCAAAAGGCATCACCAGCCACTTATATAACCCCTCTTTCGTTTTAAAAGCAGTCTTCCATTCATCCCCGGGTCGAATTCTAATCTGGTGGTATCCACTCTTCAGATCGATCTTCGAAAACACTCGGGATCCACTAAGCATGTCCAACATATCGTCCAAGCGGGGAATGGGAAAACGATATTTAATAGTGATCTTATTTATCGCTCTGCTATCTACACACAAACGTCAAGTCCCGTCTTTCTTAGGAACTAATAATGCGGGGACGACACACAGACTCACACTCTTCCTAACGTGGCCCTTCGATATCAAATCGGTTACCTGCCTATGGAGTTCCTCGTGCTCCTTCAGACTCATACGATAATGGGGGAGGTGAGGCAAACTAACTCCTGACATCAGGTCAATGCAGTGCTGAATATCTCTCATCGGAGGAAGCTGATCGGGCAGCTCCTCCGACATAATCTCAGAGAACTCATCAATAAGGGGATGCACGGTGCTAGGGATATCTAACGATGTGGGAGTCGAATCGATACCGGACAACATATAAACTACGTCACTATCCTTCATCTCCTCCTGGAATTGAGGCCCTGTCAGTAACATGGTGGCGGAGGGGAAGGATATAGCTGACATGTTACTGATAGGGCCCCAGAGCCCCAGAGAGATCTTCACCCCCATCCACTGCAGTGTCAGCTATATCCCTCCCATCTGCCACCATGTTACTGACAGGGCCTCAATTCCAGGAGGAGATGGAGGATAGTGACGTAGTTTACATGTTGTCCGAATTCGATTCGACTCCCACATCGTTAGATATCCCTAGTACCGTGCAACCCCTTATTGATGAGTTCTCCGAGATTATGCCGGAGGAGCTGCCCGATCAGCTTCCTCCGATGAGAGATATTCAGCACTGCATTGACCTGATGCCAGGAGTTAGTTTGCCTCACCTCCCCCATTATCGTATGAGTCCGAAGGAGCACGAGGAACTCCATAGGCAGGTAACCGAGTTGATATCGAAGGGCCACATTAGGGAGAGTATGAGTCTGTTTGCCGTCCCCGCATTATTAGTTCCTAAGAAAGACGGGATTTGGCTTATGTGTGTAGATAGCAGAGCGATAAATAAGATCACCATTAAACAAACTATATGTGAATTTGAAAAAGTGCACATTCCTGACTGATAGCCTGACCTTCTTAGGATATATCGTTTCGTCTGATGGTATTAAGGTTGATAGAGAGAAGGTCAAGCCGATAGAATCCTGGCCTAGCCCTAAGACGATTACTGAGGCTCGAGGATTCCACGGGCTAGCCTCTTTTTATAGGCGATTTATTCGGAATTTTAGTACTTTGATAGCACCTGTGACTGATTGTTTGAGGAAGGGTACGTTTATTTGGACTGAGGAAGCTGAACAAGCGTTCATGATGGTTAAGGAGAAACTTACTAGTGCACCTGTTTTAGCCCTCCCTGATTTTGAGAAAAATTTTGAGGTTGACTGTGATGCGTCCATCATAGGGATTGGTGCTGGTTTGAGTCAGGAGGGTCGGCCCGTAGCATTCTTTAGTGAGAAACTGAACGAAGCAAAGACTCGTTACTCCACTTATGATATAGAATTCTATGTTATCGTACAGCTCTCCGTCATTGGAGACACTACCTGATTCAGCGTGAGTTTGTGCTAGACACCGATCATGAGGCATTGAAGCATCTGAACTCCCAAAAGGAGATTAGGCGTCATGCCAAGTGGGTTGCTTACCTGCAGGAGTTCACCTTTCATTTGAAGCACAAACCCAGTGTCACGAACCGAGTAGCCGACACACTTAGTTGTCGCTCACACCTATTAATTACCCTTTACCCCCACATCACGTCCTTAGACTCGCAACATGACCTTTACGCCACAGACCCTTACTTTGGAGATATTTGGAGGTCATGTAGCCATACTGGGATTGACCCGACCACTCAGTACGTCGTGAGTGAAGGTTATCTGTTTAGAGGAACACACCTTTGTATTTGCGAGGGTCCACTACGAGAGACCTTACTTAGGGAACTTCACTCATCTGGACTAGGAGGACACGTAGGGCAGTCCAAGCTATTAGATCTCGCTAGTTCCCGATATTATTGGCCCAAGATGAAGCAAGACATTATCGATCTCATTAGACACTGCACAACCCGTCAACTTTATAAGGGGCACGCCCAGAATACTGGATTATACACCCCCTTGCCTGTACCTGAGAGACCGTGAGACGACATTTCTATGGACTTTGTGGTAGGACTTCCTCGCACTAAGAGGAAGGTCGATTCTGTCTTCATGGTCGTAGACCGGTTCTCTAAGATGGCGCATTTTATACCATGTAGGAAAGCCTCTAGTGTCGTACATGTAGCTGAGTTATTTTTTCGAGAGATAGTACGTTTCCATGAAATCCCTAAGTCTATTACGTCTGATAGGGACACGCGGTTTATGGGATACTTCTGGAAAACATTATGGGGTCGATTGGGCACCAAACTAGAGTTTAGCAGCGCATATCATCCTCAGACCGATGGACAGACTGAGGTCGTTAATAGGAGTTTGGGCGATCTTCTAAAGTGTTTATCTGGGGAGAATCCGAAGCAATGAGATATTATATCACAAGCAGAATTCGCAATTAGTAACTCTATTAACCGCTATACTAATAAATCTCCTTTCGAGATTGTTTATGGGTTTTCCATACCCCATCTGCTTGACCGCCATTCACTTCCATCTCATGAACGTATATCCTTTAATGCGCAAGCTCACGTAGATTATTTAAAGGAATTACATAAAAAAATTGCTAACAAACTGCGAGTAACTTCTGAAAAATATAAAACCATGGTCGATCGTCATCGCCGGGAGTTATATTTTTCAAAAGGAGATTGAGTGTTTGCTTATTTCAGGAAGCAGAAATTCACTCTGGGTACGTATCATAAGCTACAACTGAGGAAGTTTGGTCCTTTCCAAGTTCGAAAACGCATAGGTGAGAATGCCTACCTGCTAGATTTCCCCGTTGAATTCGGTACTTCACCGATATTTAACGTGGCTGATCTAACTCTATTTTATGGAGATCCGCCTAGTTCCATCCCCAGTCCACCTGTTGCAGCGCCAGAAATACCGCCCGACTTGGCACCAGCACTGACACTTACTACTGAGGAGATTGACCAGGTACTTGATGTGCGGGAATTCCACACTCGCCACGGGACGTACCAGCGCTACCTAATTTCATGGCGGGGACGCGCTGTTACAGACAACTTTTGGGTCAGCGCAGACGAACTACAACGACGACGCCCAGATCTTTCTATTGCTAATCTTTGTGAAGATCTCGACAAGGTCGAACTTTTTCAACCCCGGGAGAATTGATGCATCCTGCGATGCATCAGCCTTTTTACTTACGCATTTTTTTTAATTTATTCTGTGTACTTCCTGTTCACGCACCAGTATATGAGTTGCGGCTTATCGGTCTGACCACCCGATAAGACCCTGAATAAATAGTCCAGTAATTTTAGGAGTTAGGACATTAACGACAAGTCTAAAATTACGCAGGAGACACTTAAATCATTTAAAATAATGACATAAATTTCGGAATTCATTTTGAAACCAAAATCCTCCGTTAAAAATATTCCTTTTATTGGCAGCCCTCATTTAGAAATCCAACCCAAAGTTTGTTTTAAAAAAAAATTCCAAATATTGAAATCCTCATTTGAATTTCTTCCTTAAAAAAATTTCCCCTCCCCCTTCTTAATCAACGGACTGAAAGAGAAAAAAGGAGGAACTGGAATCGCAGAGAACGTCATTTTTGTTCTTCTACGAAACCAGTCGAACCTGATCCTCTTCCCCTCCAACGCCGACGACCACCTCCGTCGTTCTTCTCTCCACCACCGACGGCCACTTCAGAAACCCGACCTCCTCGCCTTGCCTCCAGGCGTACGGCCCGCTCCGGCAACCCTCGACTGGCGTCGACAACAACTAACCTCATCCGCCAGAACGTCGCGAGCCGCAGCACGCGCCAACGTCGAGCCCTAGACTTGGTGCCGCCTCGAATCGATTGACGTCGATCTCGACATATCCTCCGTCAATCGGTCGCTGCGAGCCGCATCACTCTCCCTGTGATCTCTGGATTTGGAAAGGATCTATCCTTTCCTCGGTAACTTTCTCGTATCCCCGCTTCGTTGAATTAGCCTAAATTTATGTGTTCTCCTAAATAATCTTTGGGTTTGCCGTGCATTCTCATTGCTAAATTTACTGTTTTTTTTATTTCATAAGTTAGTACTTGTGGTCTGCTTATGGTGAAAAATATTCTAACGTAGAAGATTCGAGTCCATACGAATTCCAAAAGAGAACGAACCGAGCGAAATTACGAACCTCTTAAAGTTCAAAGTGACAAGTAGGATTTTGCGCGCGAACTTGATTTGGTCACTCGACCGATCTTTTTTTTTTAGTTTAATTTAATTTTCAAAAACCAAACACCGATTTACATCATATGGGCTATGTAAACTTCAAGGTGCAGATATTCGTTAGTCTTCCCATGTTAATACTCAATAGGGAAGTATTTCAACCTATATTCAAGGTTGCATATATCAGATGTTGGGGACACGTCGGTTTATGTTTTTCATGTCGATTTTAATATGTCAGAGAATATATCGGGGATATAACATATGTCGGGTTTTAATAATTAATTATTTATATACATAATTATATATAAATGTAATCATTTTTTAATTTACATATATTAATGTATTAATAATTTAACATTTATTGAACTTCTAAATCTACCAAACTAATATAAACATTTTATGTTGAACAATTGATAACAGTATAATGCATGGAAGAAAATAAGAGGAAATCAAGAAGTTGTCGATAACAATGGATCTATGGAAGATAAAGAACCTTCAGTCTAAAATCCAAAGGCCAAATAGAAACTAAATAAAATAAATTGAAATAAGTCGGCCGATATAACGTCGGGATATATCGACCGATATATCGATAAATTTATCGGCCGATAGCGGATATATCGGGTGATATATTCAAAAATGATATTTTGTAAAAAAATATCGGAAACATATTGTTTTGTCCATGATACCTTTATGTCGGACGACATGTCGGGCATGTCAGAAAATATCCACAACTTGCCTATATTACACTCCATGTGTTGCATAAACAGATTTGATTATAATAGCCATGTCCTATCGGAAGTTTAGGGTATTGGTGGTGCATAACTTCATTTATACAACCAATTTTGATTGATTTTTAAAGGATATGCAACAAAAAAAACACTAACAAAGCACACCTAGGAAGATGTCCATTCGTGAAGAGTTTATCTGGAATCTCTCTTCGCAATAGTACTTTGTGAATTCAAATTAGGTAGGATTTTGTTGAAATTCCTTTTCTAAATAAATGATAACAAACAACACTCTCCGACTCAAACTTATGAGGTAAGAAATAGAGCAAGGGTTGCAATAGCTACATCTTTATGTAAGTTCCACTCAATCGCCTTTTAATGTAGCTGGACATTTCTTAAATCCACAAAATAGAAATAATATAAAAAACGGCAGATGATTAAAAATTATGGGTGATTTATCTACATGCATAAAAAATGACTCATGAGAAAGAGGATAACGAAAATTAATTTACAAGTTTAATTTCTACGAAAGGGGTTCAAGGACACATTAATATTTCTATAGTTGGTAGTCGCACTAGAGCAATTCAAATTAAGTTTTTATAACTAATCGTTACTTTTATATCTAGATTCTAATGATATTAAACTAGAACACTTGTAATTATATTCAATTAATAGCATGTACTTGGGCCTTATTTGGGGCGGCGGTGGCGGTCATGAATGCAGTGGTTTGAAACTGTGGTCATGAACACGATGGTTGAAAATGTGGTCATGAAAGCAGTTGTGTTGCTTGGAGAAACTGTGTTTTCAGTACAGTCATGAACGTGAAAATAGTTTTAGAGGTTTGCTAGCATAATACTATGGTGATTGTTTGCCTCGAATTTCAATTAACATAGAAACACCCAAGAAAATGAAATTTCAAATAGCTCAAATAAAACTCAAAATAATGAAAATACAATAAAGTGCTCAACATATTTTAAAATGTACAAAAAGTAATCATGCTCTCATTCTTTCTGCTTCGTTGAGCTTCACTATTCATCAGATGCATCAATTATTTTGTTGATGAGGTTCCAGCTCAATCCAGTCTCACCTCACTTAAGCTCCCTCCAAAGCTGAGCATGATCATACACTTTTCCAGAACCATCTTTGAAATTCACTATCGCATTCCTTTAGCCATCCTTATTAAAGTGGATGGTGGATATGTTGCCTAATTCAATTTCTTTAATACAGATATCACAAAATAACGTGACAATGTTCGTATCCCATGAAGCTGAAATTCATCTCTCTCTTCGATTACTCATTTTCTAAAAAATAATGCTCAACAGACTACAAATACATACACATAACCTTGATTTTGTTTTATAAATAGTAGATTGGTTTTATTTATTTAATAACGGATTTATATAAGAACATTCATAAATGAAAACTTGCTCACCAAATCTATAATAGATTCATATACCCTAAAACAAATTCAGATCTACATTCATTAATTCAATCTACTTGTAGATCTAAAACAGATGTAGATCTGAAATAAATTCAGATCTAAAACAGATTCATATAACCTAAAATAAATTCAAATCTGAAACAGATTCATATAACATAAAAGGAATTCAAATCCGAAACAGATTCATATTATAACATAAAAGGAATTCAGATCTACAACACTTGGATCCACAATAAATAGATCTGAATTTGGAAAACTGCAGACAATCTAAACAAGCCCCGAGGGTTTCAGATATATAACCTGGATGAAATTGCAATGGAGGAGGCTGTCATACCTTGCAATGAAGGAGTAATCACCCAAATCTGTCGGAGATAGAAGGGATTTCTTAAGGGGGGACGACGATTTCTGGAGCAGCGAGGGTATCGGGGAACAAGGCCTCTTCGGCGGCGGGCGACTGGGGAGAATAGTAAGGGTCGAAAGCGGAGTTGATTTCTGGAAGAGCCGCAGCGAATATTAAATTTTATATTAATTTATGTAGGAGTTCAAATTTATATAGGAAAATATGAATGCAAGTGTTGGGCGCCAGGACCAGGATCCTCTCCAATTCTAGAGTACGGGATACTATTCAGTTCGCTGTCCTGATTTGAGTTTCCCAAAACCGACGGCGAGCGCTTTGCTTGTGATCATTAATCCTCCACCGTTGGATGTTCATCCCAGCCGGAGAGGGTCCCATCCCTCAAGCCTACTGAAAAGTGGAAAGAAAAATGTACTTTTGTACTTAACTGGTAAGTGCACTAATTCGACGGTGGATTAGTGCAATGCACTTTGAGATGTGTGCACTTTAAGATGTGTACGTTGATCCATGCATACCGTAAAAATATAAAAGTGCACTTTACCACCCTTTTTCCCTAAAAAAGGTTATGCTTGACACTGTGGAACAATGTTGGCATAAGAAGCACAACCGTAATCAATCGTTCGTGCTTTGGAGTAGCAAAAAATCTTTTGGTCCATTCATGGACAAAATTGAAGACATAAAATTAGAATTGAAGATCATTTTTAATTGAACTTAGACCTCAAATTTTAATTCCAAAACCTCAATTCCGCCCAACCGAACAAATTCTTGAAGTTTTTT
Organism: Dactylorhiza incarnata; assembly: GCA_033032865.1. Taxonomy (NCBI): domain Eukaryota; kingdom Viridiplantae; phylum Streptophyta; class Magnoliopsida; order Asparagales; family Orchidaceae; genus Dactylorhiza; species Dactylorhiza incarnata. The sequence goes on from JAWHQI010000066.1 coordinate 9,827,669, forward strand.
GTTGATCTCTCCAATCAACCAAGAGAGGCGACGGATCCCGAGATTATATTTTTAAGAACACAGTTATTTGCTAAATTCAATCATTGTTTTCAATAGTTGAACATCTCAATTTTCCCATAATGTGGTGGATTCATTGAACCACGTTAATATTTCACGTCCCTTGTTTGTGCTCCGTTAATGGATGTATATGTGCTCTTGAGAACGATTCCCTCTTGCTCAAGTAAACTCACATAAAATAAAGGGATTGCGCTAATTAAATATGTTTCTCTGAAGACAAACGAGTACCCTTGATAGAATTGGTGAATGAGCCACAGACGAATAGAATTGGGAAAAAAATCAAGCGAACAAATCACACGGGAAGAATTTGTAAGTGCCTTTTGAAAATGATTTTTACCGAAATAAGGGCAAAGTGCTCTGTAGGGCAAATTCAACTGCTGGAAGCATTCATAAGGTAATAAATTATATCAATATCCAGATTCAAAATTTATATTAACTAGAACGATATTTAACCAACGCAAATCTACATTTGATATAAAATAGATCATATTATTTAAATAAAAGACACTTTTATATAGTATCTTTCAAAGAGTACAATTCACACACTGATGCTGTGTTACATATATCATGCTCACAATTATTAACTTAATAACTAAAATATCGATTCCGCGCCCGAAATCTCGCAGACCGGTTCGCTTATTATAATATATAAATTATAAATAATTAACCTCAAAGAATAAAACAATGTATGCCCTGCTATCGGCATTAATGACTGGAGGCAGAATTTTCCCTGCCGGCTATCTCCAACTGCTCCAGTTTTTCAATCATGAATCCTCTTATCCAGATTTCCTCGGGTAAGGATTTGTCTTTATAGTCGGTGGGCATCAAAACCCATCCCTTGTTTTGGACCGAACCAGATACCTGAACCTGCAAATAAAAACAAAATAATAATAATAAATAATTACCAAAACTTCCCCTGGAAGATAACATAATTACAGATTGCACCCCTCTTATTATTGAAATTACAAAAACCTCCCCTTAATGTTATAAAAATAACATTTACTTCCCCTGAAGAAAATTCCCCCCCCCCCCCCCCCCCTGAAAATGTGCTCTGAAAGGGGTATTTTTGTGCATGAATGTTATGAAATGTGAACTTCAGGGGAGGTAAATGTTATGTTTTATAACATTGAGGGGAGGTTTTTGTAATTTCAATAATAAGAGGGGTGCAATTTGTAATTTTGCAAACTTAGAGGGGAGGTCCCGGTAAATGCCCCTAATAATAATAATAATAGGTTAGCAAACAAATAGAGGCTTTCAGTGTACTAATTAAGGAGAAGAGAGTAGATACCTCGGCTTCATTGACAGTGTGGATAACAAGTGCTCCATCCAAGGACAGGCCTTGAAGGTAAATATTTGGTCCATTAAGAACCATGGTGGATCTCTGAGAAAAAGAGCATCCTTCTTTAACTTTCTTCTGCACATCCGAAAATGTTAGAGCCCATTTTGGTTTCCATGTGATTCGCGGCCAAATTTCCACTTCTTGCCCATTGAACACCGCGGTTGCAGGATCAGCTATTTTGACTCCAGCCTAACAAACAAATATATGTTCAGGTATATATGCAATCCTAAAGATAGGCATAGTTGTAGTCAGTCTAATCCTAGTCTTAGTTATAATGCTAGTTAACGTCCTAGCCATAGTCCTATTCCTGATCATAGACTTGGTTATAATCTGAGTCATAGTTCTACTAGTAGTCCTAGTCTTAGACGAAGTCATCGTCCTAGTCATAGTCTTAATCTTAGTTCTGGTTCTGATCATAGTCGAAGTCCTACTTGTAGCCCTACTCGTAGTCCCTAGTCAAGGTCCTTACTTATAGCCCTACTAGTAGTCCCTAGTCGTAGTCTTAAGCATCATATTAGTCTTAGCCTTAGTTGTAATACTGGTCATTGTGATAGTCATAGTTATAATCCTACCCATAATTATAGTTAATCTTATCCTTAGTCCTAGTCCTTCTCTTGGTCCTAGTCCTTGTCTTGGTCCTAGTCCTAGTCCTAGTCGTTAAAATCTTAGCCAAAGTCACAATTGTAGTTCTACTCTTATTCGTTATCCTAGTCGTAGTCGGAGTCATAGACATAAGCATAATCTAATCCTAGTCCTAGTCTTAGTCGTAATACTAGTCATTGTGATAGTCGTAGAAGTGGGCGTAGTCCTAGTTGCAATTATAATCCTACTCATAATTGTAGTCCTAGCTATAATCCTACTCCTAATCATAATTCTTATTGTAGTAGTCATTGTCAAAATCCTAATCTGCATAATTGTAGTCCTAGTTATAATCCTAGTTGTAATCCTTATTGTCCTAGTCATATAGTAGCAGCCCTAGTCATAATCCAAGTTTTGTAACAGAAGATGATGGAAGTTTGTAGCTGCATATGCTGAAGAACACATGTTTGCATGTGAAACTTAGTCGACGACAAGCAACATATCAAAGCAATAGCGCACGAAAAGTAGGACAATGTGGGAGAACTGAGCATATAAGAGTTTCTAATCTGAGTGATAGCCTGAGTGTGGGAATCCACGTAAAACCATTTCTTTTCTATTACATCACAATGTGCAAGAACTCATGATGCTATTCAAGTCGACCGGGGCGGGTCGAGGTAATGTTGGATTGATAGGGAAGAGATGGCAATGGTGAATTGACCATGTTTGGATTGACAGTGTAGTTATGTTGATCGTAGAGTTACACTTTCATACCTCAAAGGCATGAGAGGCTGAGAAAACATTAGGGAGAAAAATGAGGGAGAATTCTAGTTATTAAAGTACAGGAAGTGAAAAAAAAGGTATTTGTAACTTGGCTTTGATATAGTGAAAATCTCTCTCAGCGCGGTTGTGGACGTTGGTACTCCTGGCCAAATCAAGTAAAATGTCTCGTGTTTCTTTAGTTTTTTTTTGTCTTGCACTAATTCTTTCCAGTTATTCGTTTATCAACATTGCTTTAGTGAAACTTTTTTTCCAATACATATATATCCATTTTGTGATTTTTTATATGAAAATTAAAAGTGAGATTCAGTTTTCTATTTTTTGAGTCTGACTCCCACCTACTCATGATATGTTGAAATATAATCCCAGAGTCTCATGAGCTTAATACAGATCATGGGCCCTTCTAACTATAAAAAATTAGTTAAGGTTGGATACTTGGGTTCTAACGTGGTATCATAGTAGGCTAGATCCAAAGGCACACTCAACGCAGCCCAATTAAAATAGAAGTCCAGGACTGAGATATAAGAGGGCATTGTGAGAATCTAATCCCACATAGGGAAACTCATGTAGTCTTGTGCGCTTAATATAGATTCTTGACCCCTCCATATATAACCAATTGCCTTAGATTGGATGGATAGATTCTAATACGATAATAGGGTATGAATGCCTCTACCAAGAAAATCTTGTTTATAAAAAACCTTCAACTCAATCATCTTATTAATAAGTCATGATATGGTGAGACTGTTTCCCTCACATTTTTTATAAAGATTCAAATCGTCATTGCAACCATCCCAGCAATTATCTTTAAGATTACTTGATTATGCACCCATATAAACTAGACCATACCTTTCGTAAGATGAGACAATTTGCTCGATAGATTGCCATTTCTCCAGATGTTGCACTGTGATAAGGGTTTCCCTTGGGTACCTGTAAAAGGTAGTGTATAAAAAATATAATACATAGAACGGAGTAAAGAATGCTGGAAAGAAAACTGCAATGAAATATTGATGATTGATGACATGGGCAGAAGTGAACCATAGCTATACGAACCCTAATTAAACCTAGCCCAATTTGAAGGTACCCAAGCCAGTCGGGCTCAAGCGGCTTCAATTAAGCTGGTAGGACCAAATTGGGTCACACCAAATCTATTTGGGCTGACTCAAGCCCAATTAGACTTGGGTCTAGGCAAGGCCAGTGGTGCTACACCCCCAATTGAAGATGTAGCTTAGCAAATTGGACCAACCCGAGAAAATTATTCTCTGGTGGGTGAGCCACACTAGGACCCAAGGGCCAATTGGCCCCTAGAATCCTAATTGAGTGGGGATAGACTCAATTAGGGTTTGGCCAAGTAACATTAGGTTTTGGGTGCACCACACTAATTTGGCTTTTTGAGCCCAAGCTAAGAGCACTCAGTCGGGTCCACTTCAATTGGGTCTCAACCCGAGTCAATTGGACTTGGTTAATCTATGAGATACTTAAAAATAACTCGTGTATTGGCTCGAATGTGAATTGAATACCAGAAATGCTAGGAAACACCCGGAAACGTCCGGAAACGCGTTTCTAAAACACGGGAAATGTGGGTTGTAATTAAAATTACAAAATATCACAGAATAACGTATCCCACAAGTGGGATACGCGACTCCCGCCTTTTGTAATCACACGGACCACGGTTTAGGTTTATGCTTTTCTTTTACGTTGCAGCCGCGCTCGCCGAAACCTTTCGTGTGCGCCATCGACCATCTCCCTCGCCGTCGCAAGCCCTTTTCTCCGCCGTCGTGAAATCCTCAAGTGGAAGCATGAGTCGTCGACCATCTCCTTCCTCACTGTCGCAAGCCCTCTTCGTTGTCGTCGTGAAAGCCCTCCTCTGCGCTGCCAACCATCTCCCTCGCCGTCGCAAGACTCTTCGCTGCGGTCGTGAAAGCCCCTCTATTCATGGTAAATATATATTTTTTTGCTTTCATTCATCCGCCAATGCTCAAACGATATTTTCATTAGGCATGTTCAATGTAAGAGTATCCAAACGAAATGAGCCACATCGCATACAACTTTTCTTCTGCAAAGTAGTCCTAAATGAAGTAAATTTAATATGTTTTTGTACTGACAAGTATGTACCATGCATAATAATTTGTTGTCAAACATTACAAAAAAAAATCTTACAAACAAATGAAATCAAATCAGTTACTCCAGGTTTTATTTTTTTGCCTAATCAAATCAGCAGACATTTCTTGCATACCATAAATCAATTGCCGCTATTTTTAATCTTCAGCAATCACAGAGTAAGCACAACAACAACATGTGATAAGTAGGTCTTCTAAAAAACCTAGCTGACTCTTGAAACATGTTATTCCACTTCCACGCAATCGCATCTGCAACAGATGAAATTAACAGAAAGGACCGGACATGTTCAAATTTATCATCAGTTATTTTCTCTCATTATTTTGTGTTATGTTATTGTTTACATAATAGTATATGTTGTTTAAATTAGATCTCTTGCGTAACATGGATTCAAGTTGCGGTATGATTGAAAATGATGAAATATCATCTTTGGAAGTATGTGACAAGAGGAAACAAATTAATTGAAGGAGGTGTAAGTATTAGTTGGACATACAATTTTTGTGGCAAACCTTACAAAAGCTCATACACTCACAAGAATAATAGTTTATTGAAGATTAAGAGTAGCGGAATCGGAGCATGTACCAAGGTTCCGACATCCACATTTAAGGACATGTTGAAGGAAGATAAAGATGCTCAAGAGCTTATTGAGCGACGACTTCCAAAATTTATATTGGTGGCTAAACGGAGAAGAAATGATGATCCAAGCAGAAGCGGCAAGAATCCGATTTCTAGTGCATTCAATCAAGAGGATAGAACTCATTTGGATGCCTTAATTGCTAGAGCATTTTATTCGACGGGATTGTCATTCAATCTAGCAAGAAATCCGTATTGGAAAAAAATCATATCCATTGTCGCTAGTCGAAACCTTGCGGGATATGTACCACCCGGATATAATTCATTGAGAACCACCTTGTTGTTGAAGGAGAAGATAAAATTGAAAGAAGATTAACTCTTATACGAGAGATGTGGGTCGACAAGGAAGTTAGCATTGTAAGTGACGGATGGAGCAATTCACAGAGTTGATCACTCATCAATTTTATGGCAACAAAGGATTCAAAAGCAATGTTCATGAAGGCGGTTAATTGTGAAGGTCAAACCAAAAAGTATTTCATTGCATCTTTGATCAAAGAGGTAATTTTAGAAATCGGATATAAAAAGGTTGTTCAAGTTATAACAGATAATGCGGCAAATTGCAAGGGGCAGGCCAACTAACTGAAAGTGAGTTTCCATCAATTTTTTGGACTCCTTGTGTGCTGCACACTCTCAATTTAGCTTTGAAGAACATATGTGTCACTAAGAATTCGGAGAATAGTGCGGTTAGATAAGAAGAATGCTCATGGATTACTCATATATGTGATGATGCAATGTTAGTTAAAAACTATATAATGAATCATTCCATGAGATTAACAATGTTTAATAAGTTTGTGAGCTTAAAATTATTATTTATTGCCGAAACTCATTTTGCATCAATGATCATGATGTTAAAATGATTCAAACTTATAAAGAATGGACTCCAAAGAATAATTATTAGTGATCATTGGCTTATATATCGTAATGATGAAATGGAAAAAGCTAGATATGTGAAAGAGAAGGTGTTGGATGATGATTTGTGGGATTCCATTGAGTACATTATTTCATTCACCGCTCATATATATGATATGATTCGTTTTTGTGATACGGATAAACTTTGACATCATTTAGTATATGATATGTGTGGCCCAATGATTAAAAGGGTGAAGAAGACTATCTTTGCTCATGAGAGAAAAAAAGAATGTGTATCTACCTTTTTTGAGGTAATACATGTTATTCTTGTGGATCGTTGGAACAAGAACAATACTCCTCTTTATTGCTTTGCACATTCATTAAATCAAAGGTAATTATCTTTTTAATTATAAATTTATATTTTTATGCCTTTTTGTATTATTAATTTTTTTAACTTAATAATTTTGGTTATTTTACTATATATTTTAGTAAACAATGGCTAGTGGAGGATCCAAATAGACTTGCTCCTCATAAAGATCCGGAAGTTACCAATGTTTGAAAAAATATTTTTCAACCTTAATCGAGCGTAATGTGGTCGCCAAGGAGTATACGGAATTCATTGACAAATCGGGAGATTTTAATGACTATGATTCAATTCAAAATTGTTCTCTCTTAGATCCAAAGACTTGATGGATTCGCTTTTGTGATACGAATAAACTTTGACATCATTTAGTATACGATATGTGTGGCACAATGATTAAAAGGGTGAAGAAGACTATCTTTGCTCATGAGAGAAAAAGAGAATGTGTATCTACCTTTTTTGAGGTAATACATGTTATTCTTGTGGATCGTTGGAACAAGAACAATACGCCTCTTTATTTCTTTGAACATTCGTTAAATCAAAGGTAATTATCTTTTTAATTATAAATTTATATTTTTATGCCTTTTTGTATTAATTTTTTTAACTTAATAATTTTGGTTATTTTACAATATATTTTAGTAAACAATGGCTAGTGGAGGATCCAAATAGAGTTGCTCCTCATAAAGATCTGAAAGTTACCAATGTTTGAAAAAATATTTTTCAACCTTAATAGAGTGTAATGTGGTCGCCAAGGAGTATACGGAATTCATTGACAATTCGGGAGATTTTAATGATTATGATTCAATTCAAAATTGTTCTCTTAGATCCAAAGACTTGGTGGATTAATCGTGGTTCGTCGGTCTTCGTTTCAAACCATAGCTTTGAAGCTATTTGTACAACCATCTTCTTCATGCGCCGAGAGAAATTGAAGTACTTACTCCTTTATCCATTCAATGAAAAAGAAACAGAATGATACCGCAGCGTGCTGAAGATTTAATAAGTATTCATAGCAATCTTCGACTTTTTTAGAAGAGATCAAAAATACAATGAAGAAGAGTCTAGATTGTGGGATATTGTGGGCGATGGCTTTGAGTCATTCTAAGATGTAGGTACACTTGAGATAGCTAATCTATCACTTGATGAATCAAGGTTGGAGCTCTCAATTGTGGAAGAAGATGAAGTTGATATTCTTGGAGAGAATGTTTAATTTTTAAACTATTAATATTTTGTATGTGAATCTACTGAAACATTGATCCACTGATGTAATGATGTAGACATGTGGTACAATTGTCTTTATAATGCTTGTCTCCTTGACCCTTTTCTATAATTCTATAGCATTATATGAAATGTGAATAATATATAAAATAAGTTTGAAATTCTATTTTTTTCCTGTCTATATTGTAGTCTTATAAAATTCTATCTTTATAATTCAAGATATGTACAATTAGTTTATTAGTTGTCATGTTTTCATATTAATTATTACTTATATTTAAATAATTAATTTTTTTTTTAAACGCATCTTGTATCCTTGTTTTTTTAAAATCACGTTTCATGTATCCGTTTTGTATCGTATCCCGTATCCATTTCGTATTGCATCTTGTATCAGTTTCGTATCGTATCTCGTCTCCGTCCCCGTGCTACATAGTGATTAATCTTTGATCTCCACTTGTGGGGCCCATCTAAGGGGTCCAGTTGGGTTGGATTGATCCTAAACCATTCGGTTCGTGATTTGGTCAATTTGGTTGTGGTCTTGGGTCAGGTTCCAATGAATCATTCTGGACAAATTCAAGATTCCACATCACCAATTTTGTGAGATTGGACCCAAATGGGGTCTAAGTCACATTTTGACCAAATTTTCAAGTGTCAACGACTTTTAACTAGTTTTGTTTGGCATGTCTAGACTCGAAACTACTAGAGAAGACTCAATATGAACTAAAAAGGTTGACATGACTATGAGAGGTGTGTTGAGACTAATGAGGTTTGACTGAAGTTGATGAATATAGGTTCCGTTGAACCAAAATAACCTGACTAGAACAAATTGGGTTGATTTCTTAAAAACAGTGCTAAATCAGTAAAGACTTGATATCTTTCAATCCCCAAATATTTTAATCAAGAAGATAACCAGAAGATAGCTCAATAAGAGGGGACCATTTTTTCTTTGAAGGGGGTTGAAATTTTGATGAAAAAATTTAATTTAATTTTATTTCGCATTTTCTTTCAAAAAAGTTATCATGTTGTTGTGGATTAAAATTGTCAAGTTGCGTTCCATTATTTATGCAATTGATGTTTGGCCAGTTTTATCCAAGCATTTTGTTGTTAGGGGAGCTTCATGAAGATTTTATATCTTACTTCTTATCCATTGAAGTTTTTTTTTAAGTTGATGTGTATTACGCACTCGGGCGCTGGAGACGGAGAGGGCCGGTCGGTTACGGTAGGGAGGGAAAGAGAGAGGGGGAAAAGGGAGAGAGGGAGTTAGGGTTAAGAGAGAGAGAGGGAGAAAAACAATATTCATCCACCATGAAAATAAAAGGTACAAGTGCTCCCCTTTATAGTAGCAGGGCCGGAATTTAAAACGAAAACAGGAAATAAAATAAAAGGGGCAATAAACGAAGGGAGCTTATATTTGCAGGCCAAAAATGGATACTTGCAGTCCCTAAAATAACCCAAACTAATAGATAATAACCTAAAAATAAACCTCTATTTGCCGCCCCCTTTCATTCCAGCCGACATCCCGTTTTCACGATACCGCCCCCTTCATCGTTCCCGTGCTCGCGTTCCATTCTCCTTCCATTCGCCGGTGACTTCGTCGGACATCGCCACACCTTCCCCCTCGAGCACACCTTCCCCTTCGAGCACACCTTCCCCCTCAAGCAACCTTCCACCTCGCCGTCTTCATGTAACGTCGCCGTCTTTCTGTACCTTCGACCTCGAGCACACCTTCCCCGCCGATTTTGCCGGACATCGCAGTGGTCGTTCTTTATCTTCCTTGGCGTGCTCGCCGTACATCGCAGTGCCAGCCATTCCAGTGGCTCTGTCGGACATTCCAGTGGTTGTGAGTTTCCTGTGCTATAATCCCTAATTTAGGGTTTCATTCAAATTTCTCGTAGTTAATAGGGATTTGATTTTTTGGTTTGGCATGTGCTATAATTTAGGGTTTGATTAATTTTCTTCCTGTATATGTTATCATTGTTAGGGTTTTATGACATTGTAAGGGTTTTATAGCCTTGTTAGGATTTTATAGCATTGTTAGGATTTGGTGGTTTTCATGGTGGTTTTTATTTGATTTCTGGTTTTCATTTGTACTTTTACTTGTAAGAATGGTGGTTTTAGTTGTTACTTTAGATTTTTATTGTTAATAATCATACTTATTTTAGATTTTACTTGTGTTTTCTCTAGATTGAAATGAGTGATGAAGAGCAAAAGTTATTAACATATGGAAATTTTTCTCAAGATGCGATAGTAGATGTTGGTTCTCATTTTGTTACACATTTGAATTTTCCTAGCAAGGAAGCATTAATAGAATGGGCAAGAAATATTGGTAAAGGCTTGGGATTTGTTGTCATCATTTTGGGCCGACAAACTTGAAAAAAGAGCGAAACCTAGAGTAACCCTTGGTTGTGATAGATATGGAATTGCACGGAAGAGTCAAAATCCCAAAAAATTCATTAAGAAGAATGTAAGGAAATCAAGCTCTAAGAGGTGTGACTGCAATTTTTCCTTAAGAGGACGTAGAGAAGACTTAAATGAATGGAAACTTGAGGTAATATGCGGGGTTCATAATCATGTCATGGTTCACTTAGAAGCACATCCAGATGCAGAAAGATTAAACATAAGCGAGCAGAAGATAGTTGAAGATATGTGTAGTGCTGGAGTTAAACCTCGTAAAATACTTACAGCACTAAAAAAAGGAAATCCATCAAATACTACAAGTATGAGGACTATTTACAATGTAAAAGCAAAGATTTTCAGAGCTGAATTGGCCGGAAGCACACCAATTCAGTTTCTGTACAAGTGTATTGATGAATATGGATATACAAGTTTCAATGTAGTGAGTGAAAGTACTAATCAACTAAAGAGTTTGTATTTTGCTCACACAACATCAGTTATATTAAGCAATATGTTCTCAAACACTTTTTTGATGGATTGTACGTACAAGACAAACCGTTTTCGACTACCATTGTTTTGCATTGTTGGTATTACCTCTACGCAGCAGACATTTTTCTCTAGTTTTGCATTCTTGCTAGATGAAACAGAGGCGAGTTATAGATGGGCATTGGACTGCTTTAAGAGTTTATTTAATGAAAATGTATTGCCAAATTGTTTTGTTACCGATCGGGAGTTAGCATTAATGAACGCCATCAAGATTGTTTTCCCTCAAGCAAAAAATCTATTGTGTCACGTGCATATAGGTAGAAATATTTTGGCTCATTGCAAGAAATATTTCACTGCCGGAAAAGATTGCGACACTTTTTGGGGATTATGGCAACATCTTGTTGAATCAAAAACCGAAAATGAGTACAACAAACGCTTCAATGAGATGATAAGTCATTATGCATTAAAATATCCTAATGTGATCACCTATGTCACCACAACATGGCTAGAGCCTTTCAAAGAATATTTCATTTCAACATGGATTGATAAATATTTGCATTTGGGTAATACTTCTACAAACCGTGCAGAGGGTGGGCACAGTCAGCTAAAAAAATTACTTGAAGTTTCTATTGGTAATCTTACAAGTGTATGGAAGACATTTGATCAGTTACTCACTTTGCAATATACAGAAATTAAGAAAATGTTTGGGCAGAGCAAACTTCATGTTAGCACGGGTTTTAAAACTACGTTATACTCAGAGTTGGTTGGTAATATTTCTATTTCTGCTTTAGAGATTATTAAGAAAGAAGAACTTTCTATCAAAACATGTTATGTGAAACCTGAAAATTGCATGCATACAATAAGATATACTCTTGGGTTACCTTGAGCACATGAGTTGTTCCCATATCAATGCGTGTAATGCATTTCCACTATAGATGATACACAAACATTGGAGGCAATTAACATTGAAGGAAACTCAACATCCATCAGTAAAAGTGGAAGATATGGAAAAAAATGATCTTGGTAACGATATTGAAGGATTGCTAGAGAGGTATAACAAATGTAGTGATCTGCAAAAAAAGGAGTTGAAAAGAAAGCTCCGTGAAATAGTAAATCCAACATTAAGTCAAACTCAAGAACCTAAAATGCCAAGAAAATTGAGGGGACGGCCTAAAGGGAGTTTGAAAAAAATGATGGATGATTACAAATCAACAAAAAGAGAGTTGTCTCATTTTGAACATGTCTTAATGTTAGACCACCTTCCTACAAAAAGAGAACCTTTGAAGATAAATATTAAGAAAGTTGCACGACGGGTGGTGGGCACTAGAAATAATTTGCTTGAACGTGTGCGATCACAAATGCCGACAAACATCTCAACACATATTATTGATGTAATAGACGTGATGGGTGATGGACATTGCGGGTATAGAGTTATTAGCACTGCTATGAAGATGGATGATAATTGGTTGCAAGTACGACTTGATTTATCTCAAGAATTAAAGGAGAACGAAGACTTATACAACAATGTATTTGGAATGACAAGAAAAATGGAGTTATTAAGCTCACTAGATTGCCAAATTATTCCCGCACCGGTTGATAAGAGGATGTCAATGCCAGATATGGGCCTAGTTGTTGCATCTTTTTACAACGTGCAATTTATTCATTTCTCAAGTCAGCAGTCATTCACATTCCTTCCGTTGCACTCAACGCCACCAACAGTTAGAAAGACAATTTACATTGGGTTTGTAGATGACAATCACTTTGTTCTATTGAAAATGCGTGAAGATTGCCCGCTACCAGGGGTGTTTCCAGTATGGACGAGATACCATGATGAGATGGCAGAGCAGTGGGACATTCCTTATATAACAAATATTCATGATTGATGAAAGGTATGTATATTTGATATAATTAAAATTTGTTATAAGTATGTGTATATGTTATCTAATTTTTGTTTATCAATTTTTTGTGGGTTGCAGTTGTATTAGCAATCCATAGTTATTTTGAGATTTTATGAGCATCAAAAATCAACCGCACGGTGTAAAAATTTTATAAGATGTTTATTGATTTGTATATTTAATTATAATTATGATTGAAAGAAAATCAATTTCATTCAACTAATTTTAGTCTTTGTTCATTATTTCATGCAGGTTGGTGATCATTTTGGGACATCGAATCATCAATTTTATTTACTCTTTACTTTTTGGATCAGAAATATCATGTTGGCTTGTTCAATTTGATCACAAATGCCGACTTGTTCAATTTTATTTATTACTCTTTACTTTTTGGACGTTAGCTCAATGTTGGATTTAATACTTAATGTACTATTCTAATGTCAACTGACTTTCTAAGTGCACGAGGAAAAAAATATAAATTTTTTTTAAGTGGGTTGCAAATATCGTGTTGGACTGCAAATATCGATATAAGGGCTGCAATTATCATGGGGCTGCAAATATCAATTTGGGGTCTGCAAATATAATTTCCCTAAACGAAATAGGAAGCAAATAAATGGAAAATAATTAAAACAGGAAATAAACGCTACGCTAGCGGTCTAAGTCGTAATCTGCTCCGCGGGCTGGGTGGTACGGTCTGGTGCATGCGCTCGGCGCATGTAGACTCGACATGGTGGCTCGGCGTCGTGTAACTCCGTAACAATGCCTCCGTCTGAAAAATGTGTCTTGTACTCAAGGCAGTAGTCGGCGAACTGGCGGCGAAAGTCATCTCGGGGCAGCCATGTCGCGTCCGAGTCGGGACGGCCGATCCAAGCTACCAGGATCTCCTCCGATGTATGATCCCCCGGGGTGCGGCGTCTCTGGCCGAGGATCGCGGCGGGGTAGTATGGTGCCTCTCCCGCAAGGTCGAGGTCGGTCGGGATATGGTCAGTGGTGGTGTGCTCCCACCACGCACCTAAGCTGTGAGACATGGAAGACCGGGTGGATGAGGCTCCCGGTTGGGAGGCGAAGGCGGTGGCGACCGCCCCTATGCAGGCGAGAATCTCGAAGGGCCCGAAGAATCGAGGTGCCAGCTTTGGACAAGGTCGGCGGGCCACCGAAAGTTGTCGGTAGGGGTGGAGTTTGATGAAGACCTTCTCTCCTACCTCGAAGGTGAGGTCCCGCCATTTTCTGTTGGCGAAGGAAGTCATCTTTTGTTGGGCCCGCTGCAGGTGGTGCTTCAAATGATCCAGAATGATGTCCCTGTCGCGGAGAGCCGTGGTCAGGCTTTCCACCTGGTATTCTCCTGGAAGGTGGCGGATAATAAACGGAGGCGGGGGCCATAAACGGCCTCGAATGGGGTAGTGTTGGCTGCTTGGTGGTAGGCGGTGTTGTAAGAGTACTCGGCCCACCCTAGCCACTTGGCCCAGCTGCGAGGTTGCTCCCCCACGAAGCAGTGGAGGTACGTCTCCAGACACCGGTTGAGGACTTCCGACTGGTCGTCGGTCTGTGGGTGGTATGTCATGCTCATGCAGAGACGGGTGCCCTGAAGTCGGAACAGTGTAGTCCAAAAGGTACTCAGGAAGAGCGGGCCGCGGTCGCTCACGATCGACCTAGGGAACCCGTGGAGGCGCACGACCCCCTGGATGAAGCTGTCGGCGACGGTGGCTGCGGTGTATGGGTGGCGGAGGGGAATGAAATGACCATACTTCAAAAGCCGGTCCACCATGACTAAGATGCAGTCGTGTCCCTGTGAGCGGGGTAGGCGTGTGATAAAATCCATGGCGTTGTCGTCCCATATGCGGTCGGGAATCAGAAGGGGCTGCAGGAGGCCACCCGGAAACATAGCCTCGTACTTGGCCTTCTGGCAGACGAGGCAGGCGGCTACGAAGGCCTTGACCTGTCGGAACATGTACGACCAGTAGAGGGAGGCGGCGAGCCGTCGGTACGTCTGATAGACTCTGGTGTGTCCCCCCGTCGGAGATGCATGGAACTCGGCCAATAGTCGAGGAATGGACGGGGAGGTCGGGACGAGTACGAAGCGACCCTTGAAGAAGAGGCGGTCGTTGACCAGGGAGTAGGGTGGGCGGGTTGTGGCATCCACGATGAGTGTTGTCCGAATCTCGTTAAGCGTCGTGTCGGCTTCAACTTCTCGTTGGAGGGTATCCGCGTCCTCCCAGACCGGGTGGGAGATGGCTGCTAGTATGGGGTTGCGGGAGAGGGCGTCAGCCGCATGATTTTCCTTCCCTGGCCGGAACTTGATGCTGAAATCGTAGCCTAGCAGTTTGGCCACCCACACTTGGAGCAGGCGTAGCAATCTTTTGTTGCAGGAGGTAGCGGAGGTTGTGGTGGTCGGTGCAAACCACGAACCTTCGGCCCAGGAGATAAGATCATCAGTGCTCGTTCTCGTACGCGGAGCGGCTGCAGATAGTGTCAGAAAAAGTGCGGCTGAAATAGGACACGGGGCGGCCGGCCTGCATAAGTACGGCTCCCACACCGACACCCGAGGCGTCGCACTCGACGAGGAAAGGCAGGGAGAAATCTGGCATGGCTAACACCGGGGCGCGGACCAAGTCTTGTTGTAGCTCAATAAACGCGGCGGAGGCCGCCGCCGACCATTCGAATGGACCTTCGGCCGACTTCTTCAGGAGCTGGGTGAGGAGTCGGGCCAACGTGCTGTACCCTTGGATGAACCGGCGGTAGAATCCTGTCAGTCCCAAAAAACCGCAAACATCGCGGAGGGATGAAGGAGTCGGCCACTGGAGAACCGCCTCGATCTTATCTCTGTCCATCACGACCCCCGCGGCGGAGATGGTGTGTCCCAAATAGCACACCTCTGGAACCCCAAAGGAACACTTTGTTGGGTGGAGCTTCAGGTGATTGCGCCGCAGGGTGGTCAAAGTCTGGCGAACATGCTGGAGGTGTTCCGGGAGAAAGATGTCATTCATCGTGGCCTGAAATGTGGCTGACGCATTGGTCAGGCCAAAAGGCATAACCAAGAACCCATAGTGTCCATCATGGGTCCGGAAAGCCGTCTTGGCGATGTCGGCCGGCCGAACGCGAATCTGGTGGTTGCCATCGCGGAGGTCCAGCTTGGTGAAAATGGTCGCGTCGTGGAGCTCGTCCAGAAGCTCCTGAATAACTGGGATCGTGTACTTGTCTGGGACGGTGGCCTTGTTAAGATCCAGATAGTCCACGCAAAAACGCCAGCTGCCATCTTTTTTCTGACCAAGAGTACCGGGCTGGAGAAGGGGCTTGCGCTGGGAGGAATAAGGCCCCCCATCAGCATGTCGCGTACCAGCTTCTCGATCTCGTCCTTTTGCACGTGCCCACCACGGTATGGGCGGACCGAGACCGCGGACACGCCGACCTGAAGAGGGATGGCGTGATCGTGGGTTCGAGTCAACGGTAACCCGGAGGGTGCAGTAAAGAGGTTCGTGAACTCAGACAGGAGGGCCTGAAGGGCCGGAGGTGTAGAGGAGGCCCGCGGCTCGGCGCCCGAGACGGACCAGAGCCACGCCGAAAATTCCACGTTTGCGGTCCTCTAAATCTCGCAGAAGGGAACGAGGGAGCGAAGTAGTGTGGCATCTCCCACCAGGCAGCGCTCCTGACCGTCTTGTAAGAAACGCATCGTCATATTCCTCCAGTTGACGCGTACGTCGCCCAATGTGTAGAGCCACGCGACGCCCAATATGGCGTCGATCCCGCCCAGGCAGAAGACGTAGAAGTCCGTTGTCACTGAGTAAGGGCCCACTGAAAGCGAGACGGTCGGGCAACGGCCCTGGATCGCGCGGCGGCGGCCATCGCCCAGGCTGACTGTGAAGTCCAGAGCGGGTTCCATTGGCAGGTGGAGTTGCTGGGCTAGTTGAGATGAGAGAAAATTATGGCTTGCTCCGCTGTCCACCATGATCACGATGTGGCGATCTCCCAACTTGCCCGCCAACTTCATGGTTTGGGGCCCTGAAATTCCGCACACGGAGAAACATGGGAGCTCCAAGAGGTGAAGGTCGGCGTCGGCGGCGGCCTCGGTGGTGTCCTCCGCAGAAATTTCGAGTTCCTCAAAATCCGCCAGGGTAACCTCCGGTTCGAAGTCGCTGATGATGGCATGGAATTCCTTGACTGTGCAGACGTATGTAGGGGAGTAGGGTTATTGGCAACGAAAGCATAGTCCCTTGCGGCGGAGGTCGTCGAGCTCGCGGTTGGAGAGGCGTTGTGGTGGGCCTGGACGGCCGGGGCGGCTGTCGGGAGGGGGTCGGGGGATCGGCGTTACCAGAGTAGCCGGCCGCCATGGCCGGCCCCCCGTTGGGAGTCCTCCGGCAACCGGAGGCGATCGTGGAGACAGATCCGCCTCCACGAGGAGGCCCATCTCAAGGGCCTCCGAAACCGTCCAAGGATGATGGGTGTGGAGTTGGGAACGGATGTGGGGCTTGAGGCCCTGCATGAAGAAGGCGAGATAATGTTCGGGAGGAAGGCCTGGGACGTGGGTTACGAGGGCCACGAACTCGTCGATGTAATCGTCCAAGGTGTCGGTTTGGTGTACCCCACAAAGTCGTTCGATGGCGGAGCCGTCATAGCGGCTGACCATTTCTTGTTTGAGTTCCGGCCAAGAGATCGTCGGATTGGACTGTTGGAGCCACCGGGCCCAATGAAGGGCGGAGCCGTCGAGCCCGACGACTGCAGTAGGACCTTGTCTCTCTCGGGGGTACGGTGGAGGTCGAAGTACTGCTCGGCCTTAGCAATCCACCCCATCGGATCCACACCAGCGAAGGTGGGAAGATCAAGGGCTAGGGTAGGACGGTTCGGCGATAACGGCGCCACGATCTACCCGTTGTGCTGGAGGGGGGCCGCACCGAGGATGGATGCGTCGGTGGTCGGGCCCGCAGAGCCGGAGGCGGAGGCGGCTGTGACGGTTTGGAGGGCGTCGATCTTGGCATGCAGGGCGACGAGGGAAGCGTGCATGGAGGTCACGAGGGCCTCCTGGGGGTCGAGCCGACGCTGGACGTCGTTGTCGGGGCTATCGGCGCCGGACACGTCAGACTGTCGGCGGGTTGTGGGAGCCATGGGGTGAGGAAGCAGAGCGGGGCGGTGGTGGCCGGTTAGAGGTTGAGGGCGGCGCTGGAATCCGGGCGCGGAAAAAGGCGGAAACGACGCGCGATGTTGCAGCCGTAGATGCGCGCGGACGCTCGCTCGGGAAGCGCGGTAACTACGCGGTTTAGCGCGTGACGGAGGGGGCTGAAGCGGCAGGGAACTCCGGCGGCCTTCGGCGGGCGGAAGCGGCAAGTCAGACCAGTTATTACGCACTCGGGCGCTGGAGACGGAGAGGGTTGGTCGGTTACGGTAGGGAGGGAAAGAGGGGAGAAAAACAATATTCATCCAACATGAAAATAAAAGGTACAAGTGCTCCCCTTTATAGTAGCAGGGGGCGGAATTTAAAAGGCAATAAATGAAAACAGGAAATAAAATAAAAGGGGCAATAAATGAAACAAGAAGCAAATAAACGGGAAATAATTAAAACAGGAAATAAACGCTACGATAGCGGTCTAAGCCGTAATCTGCTCCGCGGGCTGGGTGGTACCGTCCGGTGCATGCGCTCGGCGCATGTAGATTCGCCATGATGGCTCGGCGTCGTGTAACTCCGTAACAATGTGTAGTGAGAATCACAGATGACTGTAATTTTATAATCTGCTTCTTATCCACCAAAGTTTTTTTAGTTGATGTGTGATAAGGATTATAAATGATGGTTTCATGATTTAATACATATTACATGATAGATAGACATGTAATAAGGATTCCATTTAGTAAAAAGTTGTTTTATGATAATATTTTAATTTCTCCAATTTATTGTGATGTTTACTTTTTAATAGCATAATTTTAGGGTGCAGGTATCTCTAAAATTCCATTTCTTAATTTTTTAGGCCTTGAACCTAGACTTATTCTTATATCATTCCTCTTCCATTTCATAATTTTTTGCAGACCGTTGAACCTAGATGTATTCTTCCCTAGAGTTGTTCTCTGGAACACTACTTAGCATCAAAAATCAAGAACTATTCAAATTACAACATATAAGGTAATCAAATCCAACCTTCCTTTAGATCATCAGGGTCTATTATCTATATATTCTTCATTTAATGGTGAATTGCTAAGAAATATTGAATTAGTTGAGTGCTGAAATACTCAATCATGGATTGTTTTGGTAATGACATTTAAAGCTACGTTGATTGAAGTTGTTTCTTAAAATATGTATTACTTCAAGTAATTAATTTGTTTCATAATTCTCGCTCTAACATGTTTTTTTTTTAAATTTGAGCCCCTTTATCATGTATTTTGCTCTTCATATGATTTGTTCTTAGTGTACTTTTTTGCTTAAATTATACAATTGACCTTAGTACACATTGAAATAAATTATGAGAGTTCATGGGAGAGGGTTTGTTTGCTTTCCTCATTTCACAAAGTTGCAAATTCATTGCACGAGAATTCATTATTTAATTAGACGTTCACAACCCATGGATGGGTAGAGCCCGTTCGCAATCGAGAGCAGTCGAGCACAGGCGTAGAAATAATAATCACCATAAGTTAAAATATATACATCAAATCTCACTCTCCATTGCATATACACACAAAGCATTCAACAAATGAAGCCCCTCTGTGGATGAGTCAAAATTGAGAACATGAAATTTATCTTCAGTAGTCATCAATCATGACATATTATGAGTAATTAATTAGAGTATCTAGCTTAGAGACAACATAAGAAGATTAGAAGCAATGCATCCGTGCCGCTGACCCAAAACAAAATTAGACATTTGCAACCTACAGATGTGCAGAGCCCGTTCGCAACCCACGGACGGCGGAGTCCATTCGCAAGAATAGTCGAGCTTGGACGTAGATGTTGTCGCAGTCGGTGGATGTACTATTACGGTCGGGGTACTGTCGCAGACGCACCCCACCCCACCCCCGGGTATCGTCACTCGTGTGTGTATGCGCGCGCGTGTGCATGCGCGCGTGTGTGCATATATATATATATATATATATATATATATATATATATATGCATAAAATAGCATAGAAAGCACGGGTTCTCCATGCATAGTATCTACCTAGCGGCGCCAGTACTCCGATTATGCACAGTAATTGGTACAACATAACATTTAGCTGCCTCACGATTTTCTCTCGACCTTAATATTTTTAGAATTTAATTTAATTTTATTATATTGTCTACTTCTGGTCTCTCACATGACGCAAGACGAATCTATAGGTGGTGGGCGTGTGATGCTCTGACCCTAGATGCAATGCAAGCAAGCATGCGATGAATGCAATGGACCGACAATAATGCTAAAAATGTTAATCCGATGAACTAATGAAGGCCAGTCCTAATGTGATGTGCATGCAATGATTCAATCATGTAACTAAATAATGTTAATTTTAAAATTCTTGCGTGTTTAACCTCAACTAAGCACAAATATCCAAGATTAGTAACTAGGCGATTATTGCGGAATAAATTGAGAGTGCATCAGAATTTTAAGTGCATGATGAATAAGAAATACACGCCTTTGAAAGGAGAAATAATCAAATTAATTTAAGCAAAATCTTATTAGCAATACAAGATATCCGTACATTCAAGGTTGCAAATGTCGGATTCATGTCGGTTTGAGTTTGAAATATCGAATGTCATATTGCGGGGGATACATCGGGGAAATTTTACAATGTTAGATTTTATTTAAATAAATTTATTCATATATACACATTATTTGTAAATATGTACAATTGCACACATAATGTATGTTTATAAATTACACAATAAACATATATACACATAATGTATGTTTATGAATTACACAAGAAAGAGGTGTTGACGACAATAAACGACATAAATAGCACCAAATGAGAGTGAGACGAGAAAGATGTTGAATTTAGGCTCAGAGAGATGCACGAATGAAGCACGAAACAAAATATTACTGCTCGGACACTAAAAACAAATGCAATATATATATATATTTTAATACTCTAGCTGATATATCGGCCGCGAGATATCACCTGATACATCGAGTAAGACCGATATATCGGGGGATATTTTCAAAAACAATATTTTTGCTTAAAATGTCGATGTCGTGACGTTTTCTGCCCAAAACCTTTATGTCGGCCAACATCTACAACAATGCGTACAATGCGAATATATGAAAGCTGGAGGTAAAAGGTCACCAAGTATTTGATGTCAGTGATGGTGGGGATGATCCGGTGGTGATGGTGGATGTCCAAGGGTGTAGATATTGTTGTGTAGGGGTTGTCAGAGAGGGGTTGGTGGTTGTTTGGTGGATGGGATGGGGTGAGAGTGTTGTATGGAGGCCCTTTTAAGGTCGTATTGGAGTGGAGGAGGTCTGGTATGGCTTGGGGGTGGGATGGAATGGGCTAGGAGGGTTGTTGAAAGAAGGAAAAGGAAGATAGGGTGTTGGGGAAGTGTTGGAGTAGATGTATGGACGGATGTTACCGTGGAACTGGAGGAGGGCTAGTGGAGGTTGGAATCCGATGGCAGGGGGCTCGAATGAGATAGGAAGGGAGGGGAAAAGGCTGGTCGGGGATTACAGGGGCGGTGGAGGCCAGCAGAAGCTCGGAGAGGTGGAAACAGGGCGGGGTCCGTCGGCTAAAGGAATCGGGGAGGACGAAAACAACGACAGCAGGCTCAAAGCAAGGCGTCGGTGACTGGACGGGGTACCGATGAGGTCGGCAGAGACTGGAGGATTCGAGGCTGGCAGTGGCGCAGGCATGCGGCCCTTCTGGAGTCAGCACCAGTCAGGGATCGGACTTCAGCACCCTAGACCAAGCAGTTTCGTTCAGAAAGCGTGACTCTTGGCCCCATTTCCCAAACCGGCTACATCATCATATGGGGGGGGGGGGGGGGGGGGGGGGGGGGTAGGTTAAGTCATCTGACGGCCTTAAACGCGCGATCAGATATCTTAACCTAAATCTCAAAATACACCTAAAAAATAAAAATACAGAAAAATACTAAAATTCGAGCTGGTCGCGATCACAATCTCTGATCGTTCATCCGACAATCCAAAAAGTGTCGACTCAATATTTCTTCACATGACGCGGAACGATCTTCATCTATCCACTGGCTCAGAAGCATTCATCTCGGGTGAATAGAAACTACATGCTCTTGAAGCAAGTCAGGCAAGACTCTTTGTCGCTCCTGGTAGGAACTGTCTCTACATGAGGTCATCGTGACGCTGAAGTTCTTGAAGGTCCCAAGCACCACGCAAGTCGTCGTAAGGGTGAATGTGAAGGGCATGGATACAATGCTGATGAATATGGCCGTAGTGGAGGCTGGAGGTATATGAGAGGATGCAGTGATGGTGGAAACTGAGGCTAAGAAGGAAGGCTGAAGGTCCAAAACGAGGTGGCTCAACGAATATCAATTATTGTGCAAATGTAAAAGAATGGCAAATTATCACCCAATCACCTTCTTTGAAAATTTGCATTCTCATGTTATTACCCGCGCAAGTTTTAGAATGTTCATTATTAAATATAACTTTACATTGGAGTATAACATGCAAATCATGCAACAGATGCAGATAAACGATGACCGACATGATAGATTGACTAAGTGCATGCTCTATTGGTGAAAGTCATTAAGGATGAGTGGTTTATCTGGAGGCTCTTCGAGTAGGGTGTAGAAATATTCGTCGAGTGTGCAAACACCCAAATAACCACAATAGACATCGGTACAAAGATATGAGAGCATAACATGCCAAATATCTCTCAGGGCGGCACATAGAAAAATTAGTCGCAGATGTGACGATCACTCACGTCGAAGACATTTGCACTAGAGCAAATATTTCCAAGAAAGAAAGAACCATCAAAGAATTCATCGTAGCAAGATGATCCTTGAGATGAGTATCATCGAAAAGCAGTAACCTCAAGAACGGGACAGGCAACCATTACAAAGTCAATAATATGCTTTCAACCCTCACTCGTGATATGAGTCGCCACGACAATACGAGGAAACTCAGATGAACATGCACACAAGGGCGAGTCTATGATCGGAGCAATAACTAAGTCAACACTGGGGGCAGGTGAGGGACACATCACTACAGGATCACCGGGTTGTATACTCATTCTCTTTCGAGGTTGTATAGTAGTCACCGGGTTGATCTACAACTTTGACACTAACTCATCAAAATGATTCATATACTCAGCGACGGGTATATATACTTGCTAAAAGGAAAATAATTGTTCGAGCAGGCGACTACTATACAATGCTGTCAAATACCTATGGCACAACATCTGGTTCATCTTTACCCAACTAATGATGAGGTGAAGGCGATCTCGCTCACGGGTCCTCTCAATGCAAGACCAATATACTTTCGACTGATCTAGATATCTAAATTTAATGCGACAATCACCAAATAGTTCAAAATAATTGAGTAATATTCTATGTCCACGAGCCAATAACTAAAATACTCAGAACTCTATGAACCGTCAAATGATGGGGCAACTGCACAAAACCTACACTCGAGATCTCTCTCAAAATGATGAACCTCGTAATAATCATCCAATAGATAATCGAGTCGTGTCGAAAGATCAACATGATCCGCTCGTGCGTGGGGATAGGGACGATGATAATCATCGTAGTGATCGTCTCTAGAATAGTGGGATCGCGTCGAGGGGTCAATACGATCTCTGGAAGTGGTGTGCTTCGATCAAGAATAATCATCGTAGTAACATGAGGATCTCTCTGAAGATGCTCTATGGGATCGAGTGTGGATAGACTCAAGATCCCCAAATAAAGGAGAGGAATGACGGTGATAACTAGCCATGAAGGAACATATAGACTCTACTACAGCGTATTAAAATTAAGCCCGAACATGGGCTCTAATACCAATTTGACACACGACGAATCTAGAGGTGGTGGGCGCATGATGCCCTAACCTAGATGCAATGCAAACGAGCATGCGATGAATGCAATGGACCGACGATAACCCTAAAATGAAGATGCAGATGAATACACACACGTAATCCAATGAACTAACGAAGGTCAATCCTAACGCGATGCACATGCAATGATTCAATCATGTAAGTATTTTTTTTCCGACACACAATTAATTAAATATTGTTAATTTTAAACTTCTCGCGCGTTTAATCTCAACTAAGCACAAACATCCAAGATTAGTAACTAGGCAACTATTGCGGAATAAATTAAGAGTGCATCAGAATTCTAATTGCATGATAAATAAGAATAAACGTCTTTGAAAAGAGTAAGCAAGATATTACTAGCAATACAAGATATTTGTACAATGTGAAGAAATGAAAGCTAGAGGTAAAATCTCACCAAGTAGTTGATGTTGGTAATGGTGGGGAAGATCTGGTGGTGATTGTGGTTGTCCGGGGGTGTAGATGTTGATGTGTAGGGGCTATCGGAGAGGGATGGTGTTTGTTTGGTGGCTGGGATGGGGTGAGAGTGTTGTATGGAGGCCATTTTAAGGTCGTATTGGAGTACAGGACTTCTGGTATGGCTTGGGGGTGGGCTGGAATGGGTTGGGAAGACCGTTGAAAGAAGGAAAAAAGGCAGATGTGGTGTTGGGGAAGGGTTGGAGTAGATGTATGGAGGGGTGTTACCGTGGAAATGGAGGAGAAAGGCTGGTGAATGTTGGAATCCGGCGGCAGGGGGCTCGAATGAGGTAGGATGGGAGGGGAAAGGTTGGTCGGGGATTACAAGGGCGGTGGAGGCCGGCGGAAGCTCGGAGAGGTTGAAACGGGGCGGGATCCGTCGGCTAGAGGGATCAGGGAGGACGGAAACAGCAACGGCAGGTTCAAAGCAAGACGTCGGTGGCTGGACGGGGTACCGACGAGGTCGCCGAAGGCTGGAGACATCAAGGATGGCGGGGGCGCAGGCGTGCAACCCTCCTGGAGTCGGCACCAGTCGTGGATCGGGCTTCAACATCCTAGATCGAGTGGTTTCTTTCAAAAACCGTGACTCTAGACCGCCTTGCCCTAACCAGATGCATGCATCGTATAAAGAGGGGTTTAGGTTAAGTCATTCGACGGCCCTAAACGCGTGATCAGATATCTTAACCTAAATCTCAAAATACACCTCAGAAAAAAAAAACACATAAAAATATTAAAATTCGAGTCGGCCGCGATCACGGTCTCTGATCGTCCATCTGACAATCCAAAAAGTGCCGACTCAATAATTTCTCATATGATGCGCGAACCATTTCCACCGTCACCTTTTATATTTTTATTTTATTCCATGCTTTTTTATTTTATTTTATTTTATTTCAAACTATATATTCATGTGATGGTTCCTATGTAATTAACATATAAAATTTATTTGATGGTCATGATTAATTTGATGGTGTAGTAAAGGTCTCCTTTATTAATAGTAATATATACAGGCATAAGGGTTTAATTTCTAGCCACGTCCTTTCCCAATAATAAAGATTATAAAACAAGCTTGTTTTCAAGAAGGGAATACTTAAATGTTCTAAAATCGAAATAATACCTTTGCAGCATCTTCAGGGTTATTCTTAACAGGTGCATATGCGAGCCAGGTGTCCATCACCTAATGACATAACAATCATGGATTAATAAATAAAATCTCCACATCTTATTTCATCAAACCAAAAGTCATTCATCGCTGTATGTGACGATCTTAGACAGCATTTGATTAACAGCTTACACCATTTTCTTCATTATTCTATGTGGAGAGTGGGACTTGAATCATTAATGTGCATGAACTATGGAAAATGGATGTTAAAAGTGTCTTACAAAATCCATATAGTAAATCAACGAGTGCAAATCTATCTTACTTGTAAACATGATCAAATATTGGAATAGATTATATTGAAGAAAAAATTTGTCCTCAACGAGGAATGAAATCTAAAGAAAAATGTAATTTTTCCTTATTTCATTTATCAGCCAGCACTACTTATACACAAGAATACTACCAAAATTAGAGAATACGAAAATAAACAAATAAAACATTATTAATCCTACAATACACATGTTTAAATATATAAATGGTAAATGAGCTAATTTGTGCGCCCAAAATTAGATGGTTGAGATGATCATCGGTGGGAAGGGGATCGGCGGGTGTCGACAAGTTTTCTTATTACTTCTTGTAAACAATGCCTTGGTCATAACATTGGTTACTTGATCATCAACTGGCATGTATGGGGTGCAACTCATGCCACTCTTTAGAATTTATTTTATGAAATGTTTGTCAACTTCAATGTGCTTTGTTACATCGTGTTGGAAATAATTACCTGAGATGCTGAAAGATTATTTATTATCATAGAAGAGCTTCCCACCCTTCGTATTTGAAGTTTTCAAATATAATAGTTCACAAACCATATAGCACATAGCATTAAATTCAACTTCAACACTAGATGTCAAAACATTTTGTGTTATGCTTCTTTATGTTATAAGATTGTCTCCTAAAAGGGTGCACTGGCCTAAGATCGATCTTCTGTCAATTTTTGACCATGCATAGTCAACATCTGCATAGATTTTCCGGGTAAGGTCATTTCCTTTCTATAATAACATTCCTTAACCAAATAAACCTTGAGGTAACTGAGAATTTTTCAAACAACTTACAAATATTATTCTTCACAATCTTCATGAACCGACTTGCAACACACACTGAGTAGGCCATGCATTGCCTAGTGTGCAAAGGTAAGTAACCCAACAAGTTTTTTATGAGAAGGTTACAACAAGTGTCGAGTCACAAAGGTGACCATATCTCTTGATTTGTTTCTAGATCATATACATACTAAGTGAGGAGATCTTCTAGGTTATGAAGAGTAAAACCAAAAGGTGTGGAGGCAGATAGAGCTGGCACGACATCTTCATCAGACATTGAACAAACATGACATCAGAGCGTCGATGAGATTGTTCATGTTGAAGGTCTTCTCGACATGATTGATTGTCTCTCTGCACTGAAGCCATGTGCTCTGTGGTTCGTTGTTGATGGGTTAGCTGCAATTATGATGTCTCAAGCATGAAGCGGATGTGTCATGGGAAATCTATTTGTATATGAGTTCTTTGATGATTTCTCTAGACAAAATGAGGAATTGAATACGCAACTTATTGTGTGAAGGCACGTGAAACCTATGTTGGAGCACAGAGAATTTTTAGCTATGATGACCTTCTTTGACACTTGAGACCATAATTGAGTGTTGTTCAATCTTAAATCTTAGGATGTCTCATTGAACACCCTATTAGAAGCATATTAGAGAGAAACAAGATCTATACGAGATGATGTGATCATGTGATTAGAGATTCTTCTATTGGAGGCAGTTTGACAAATGATAGTTCGTCAATGCTCTCAGAGGGTTATGATCAAGGAGGACAATTTAGAGGCGGAAGAACCACTGACAAATGTGGAAGTGAGAGCATTACCATGGTGGAAAGGGGCATAGAAGAGCGAGTTATCATTGCAGTGTTGAAGGGCAAGTGGCAAAATGTGGGAAATTCCATAGGAGGCTGTCTGGAAAAGGAGCTAGTGCTACAATTGTTGATCAGACGGATATCATCTCAACAAGCAATCATAATTAACAAGAGATGATTTTCCAAGAAAACTATATAAAAATCATGCAATCTCAGAAAAATGATTTTAAGGCATGATCATAAAATATCAGAGAAAGGCAGTTGGGTCAAACGATATGCCCATCGAAATATGAAAATGCTTATGGAAAGAAGAAATTTTGTGGCTTACATGTTTCTTCAATAAGATAATGAAGACAAAGAGGATGCAGGACCAATAGAGAGAAAGTATCTTGGTACATTTGTATAAGAACAATGGAGATATACAAAATTGTGACAATTACAGAGGAATTAAATTAATGAGTCATACTATGAAACTATGGGAACAAGTAATAGAAAGAAGAGTAAGGCGAGAGACTAGTATCTCGAAGAACCAATTTGGATTCATGACTGGGCGGTCAACCATGGAAGCTATACATCTCTTGAGGAGACTCATTGACAATTATCAGGAAAGAAAATAAGATTTGCATATGTTGTTTATCGACCTTGAGAAGGCTTATGATAGGGTTTCAGGAGAGGTCTTATGGAGACTCTTAGAAAAGAAAGGTGTAAATGTATCATACATTGACATAATCAAAGATATGTATACAAATTCAGTGACGAGGGTGAGGACACCTGGAGGATTAACACAGGAATTCCATATCACTGTTGGCTTACATCAAGGGCCAGCTTTAAGCCCATATCTCTTTGCCCTTATCTTAGATGAGCTCACCAGACATATCAAACAACCAATAACTTGGTGTTTATTGTTTGCGGATGATATTGTTTTGGTCAATGAGACGCGCGAGGGTGTAAACGCGAAACTTGAATCTTGGCGAGACACTTTGAAAAAGAAGGGTTTTAGGTTGAGCAAGGCAAAGACGGAGTATATGGAGCATAAATTTAGTAGTGCAAGAAGGACGGGTGACTCTGTTATTAAGTTGGGTGATCAAGATATTCCACGCAGTGAGTGCTTTAAATATTTGGGATCGATAGTTCAAAAAGATGGAGGTGTAGATAAAGATGTGATACATAGAATCCAAGCAGGTCGGTTGAAGTGGAGTGGCGCGTCAGGGATCTTATGTGATCGTAAAGTACCATTAAAACTTAAAGGCAAGATTTACTGTACTGCAGCGATGCTCTACATGAGCAAAAAATGGGAGTTACGAAGATGAGAATGCTTAGGTGGATGTGTGGACACGCGAAACTGGATAAAATTAGAAATGAATGTATCAGGGATAAGACAGGAGTGACACCAATTGTAGAGAAGATGCGAGAAGCTCGACTAAGATGGTTCGGACACGTACAAAGGAGACCATTAGAGACACTTGTTAGGCGTTGTGAGAGTTTAGCCACTAGGCATGTTAAACGGGGGAGAGGTAGACCAATAAAGACTTGGAATGAACTATAAGGAAAGACATGATGTACTTAGGCATTAGTGAGATTATGATTAACGATAGGGCACAATGGCGACAAAGGATCCATATAATCGACTCCACTATAGTGGGATAAAGGCTTGAGTGTTGTTGTTGTTGCTTATCATAAAAACTTCTTCATTCCAAGATAGAAATTTTAGGTTGTTAACATGGGGATTGGAGGGTGAGTAGAAAAATGTTTTTTCTTTGTCGCGTATAGAAGGTCTTCACAATTTGCAAGCATTGAAGATAGTTCTTCTCATCAAGGCAACATGCGGATTCATACTCTTAGAGTTCTCCATGTATTTGAAGGAGATAAATTGATGAAATGAGGGCACCTATAATTTTTCAATGTTCAGACATGTTGTACAAGATTCAGGAAATAGATCGACGGATGCAGGCAACTTGTTGCATGTAAAGCTCGTGGTCAGCAGCATTCTGAGGAATACAGGATAGCCGATCGAGTAATGGCTTGGAAGCTCAACAAGATATGAGATCACTTAGGATATGAGCTAATCGTAGAAGGCACAAGAGAGTTGCAAATACAAGAGAAGATCTCAACGTCCGCTAGAGTTAAAGTCAAAGGTTGAGAGTTTCATAGAGGCAAGATTGGTAAAATCATCAAAGTTGAGGTCAGGAAGTTGCAATAGCTATTAAACGTGAATAGAGGGACAAGGAGACACTTCAGCAATCTGATCTGCATTCCGTTGAACAAGGACAAATTTAGGGTTGTGTGGTGGTAGAATTTATATAGGGCACAAAGTCAAAGTTGGAGCAGATGAATAAATCCTAGTTCTGATTGATTGATTGATTGATTGATATCATGAAGAAAACTGTATTTTCTGTCTTGTTTCATTCATGGACAGCTAGTCTATTTTATATACAAGGATGTAAACTCAAATCAAATAAATAAAGGAAAGGGATTGACAGATGTCAACAAATCAGTGTGCCTAAGGTTGGACGGTTGAGATAATGAATTATAGGAAGGGGGTTGACAGGTGTGCCTAAAGTTGGACGGTTGAGATGATAACCAAATCATAAATGGTTTGATGGAGAGCAGCCCGTCTGACCCGTTCGGGTCTACTCACGACGATCACGGGCGCAGTGATGATCGGGACCGCTCATTTCGAGCGGCTCGACGACCTTTGTATTTTTGTCTCTTGTCGTATTTTATTTTGAGTTGTAATTTTATGTTTTGTTTGAGTCTGATTGTTCGGCCAATCATAGCCGTTCATTTGGTCCTAGAAAAACTATAAATAGAGGGTGAGGGCTCTCATTTTTGGTATTGAAGAATGGAGTATTGAAACTCATTCTTTGGTCAACTCGGTGCCGAAGCCGAACCCCGGGTGCGAAGCTCGGGTATACCTCCTCCCTCCCTTCCCCCCTTGGTCGGCCAAGTCATATCTCCTCCTCTAGTGGACGGCCAACCCAGCCCCTCCTCCCCTCCATTTACTGCAACAGGCCAACCCAGCCTTCCTCCCACCCCACCTCACAAGCAACCACCCCCTCGCATGTTTTCCCTGTACAGAAATCTTCTTTCGCCGCCCTCCCAAGCCCCCCACCTCCACTGCTTTCCCTCCAGAATTGCTGCCAGCACCCCCAAAAACAGCCGGCCAAGTGTTTTGCTCCTCCAGACCAAGTGGTCGGCCACCCCTTCCTCCCCTTGCCGTGGAGCCACCACCATCCTCATTCCTCCACAGAAAAACAGACCTCTTTTTCCCTCATTTCCACCTTCAACGATCGTCGGAAAACATTTCCGGTCACCTCCGGTGAACTCTCGCCACTTCCCTATCATTTTACATCATTTTAGTTTTCCGGTGATCGCCGGAAAATGTCTCCGGCAACCACCACCACCACCGGCAACCACCTCCAGCCACCACCAGCCATCAACCTCCTCCACCACTACCCATAACAAGAAGAAGAAGAAGAAGAACCTAAAACCACGATACTGGCGTATTTCCGCGTACCATACGCGTACCCGTACCGGAAACGTACACATATTGCTATTGCTTTAAGAACTTTTAACCATGGTTGTTAAAGGCTTAAGGCACAGACGCATAGCTTGAGGCGCAGGGGCACCGCCCGACAAAACCAAAAACAACCTTGTCCCATTTTAAATAATCATCATTAACATCAATTCAATTTTCTTGATCAGATTCTTTACTAATTATTCAATATTATCATCTACATCTCTTAAGAAATGAGATCAATGCGGCCGCTTCAATACTCGGTTATGTCACAAATACTAAATCATTCAAACGTTGTTGCATTATTGCATGATTTCTTTCTTTCATTTGAAAAAACAATTTACACCAGAATGTCATCCATGTGCATCTTTTATGCTCCAAAGACACAAAAAGGCCCACGCCAAGGCTATGATGTGCGGATCTGTGTGAGGTCGGTGTCTTTGCTATGTTAAGCAACATGTCTTTGAGCCTGGTTAATATTGAGCCTTAGATGTGTCTTTAACAACATAGCTTTTAACTGTCATTGACGCACAAAATTTCCATGGATGACTGCGCACATTATGTATACCGAGTGAGAATTAATCACCTGAATTGTGGACTTAGCCAACTTTTTCACCAAATGCTCCTCTCTGCTTCTGATATACTCAAATATGTTCTTCATTGAAGAAGAAGCTGACCTGTCTGATCGAGTTGTGTGGGATGGCTCTTGGAAATGAATTTGTTCGTGTTTGAAAGTTCTTTCATTGATTTTCTTGGTATTCCGATTGTTGTCGTGTTTTAGTAGTTACCCATCCTGATCTCTCAGAATAGTCTTTGCAGAGTGTTCGTGGTGTGTATTTTTGATTGAATCCCGAATGAGCGGTACTACAACTCATGCTTGCTTGACTAAACCGTGTTATGTTGATCATTGTGGGTTAAGTTCTGTTACTTTGCGGTTTCTTATATGTATATGATCTTGTCTTAGTGAAAGGAGTAAATTTATGGCCCACAACCATCCTTCTAATTTTAGTTTATAATTCCTTTAAAAATTTTGACCAATTCTAATATCAATTTAAGGTGAATTTATTATTATTGTATGACAGATGTAAAAGTGATTATGATTTCCAAGATCTCATAATTTGAAGTCTTTCACTGTATGAGGGTAAGTACTAGTAGTACAAATTGTGACATCCACCCTGTTACGGCGGAGGAGAATGACCCAAGGAGCGAAGGCGCCGCGACTACTTGGCGGATTTATTCTCGGAGGCCAAAGATGACGGAGAATACTAATTGAGGGCGCAGCCCCTCAATTTAGCCTTTAATATTATTTACTGTTTATGTCTTGTGTGTAGGGGTATATATAATTCCCCCTTGTATTTTTATTGCTTGTCTTGGATGTCTTGGAGTTGGAGCCTAAGGCTGAAAAGAGGGCCTCTTGAGTATTCTGAAGTAATTTCATATTTTCTCTTCCACCGAACCTTAACGGGTATCAATTTGGTCCGACCTCGCCGTCCCGCCCGCCCGCTGCCACCGGGAGTTACGTCTTGTTGCTCTTGCCGCAATTCATTTCTCACAATTGATTTACGTTGGTAATATTTATTAAGTTAAGAAGCTATTGCTAAACGCAAAAGCAATAAGCCCAAGACTGGTAAAATGCAGCCAGACAATATGTTATACTTTCCATTGGTTAACCTGTTTCCAAATGTTAAAGCCCAAGACTAAATGCCCATAAAAGGGGCCCATTATACATTTCTTCTATTCTGTGTATCTAGTTACACATCTCCAAGTGTAATTTATTCTCCTTTACTCTATATAAAGAGGGGAGCTCATATGTAATAAATTAGATTTTTTCTAATAATTATTATTTATATTTCAAACTGACATGATATCAGAGCTTGGCGAAATCACTCGCTACACTACTCTCGTGTGAACGCTCCTATTATCGGCTCCTGCACCAACCCGTGAACTCGTTGTACTTATGAACTCCGCACAGTCATCACTTATTGCTTCCGTAAACTCGCGCAAGTTCCTATAATCAGCTCCCCTGGTAGAGCTCGTTGATCCTTCCCAAGCAGAGCTAGCCGTTTTCATCTCAGCACGTCACGCCAACCATCCCTAATAGAGCTCGCAAATCATCCATAGCCATAGTTTTAAATGTCTTCCGACATGTCTGCCGACATGTCATCTTTTAGAACAAACGATATTTTTTCCAAAAAAAAAAATTGTCCTTTTGTAAAATATAGGTCGACATATCTGTTTTTTTTATATATTGGCCGACACGACTTTTGAACATATCGTCCGATTTTTTATTTTTTATTATGTGAGCAATATATGTTTCATCTATATGTATTATATTATATAAGCTTTTGATATGACTTATTGTTTCGTTTTCTTTAATGTGTTATTCTTAAAATCTATTTTTTAAATTATCCCTCACTATATCTTTCTTATTTCCAAAAACAAAAAATACTATAAAGCACATTTATTAGTCGATTTTTTATATTTTTAACATAATTTTGTTGAGTATGAAAATAGTTATAATAAATAATAAATATTTAGGTTTTAAAACTTTTTTATTATAAAATTTAGTATTATCTAAATAAAACTATTGTATGATACTAAATATATTTGACAGTGTATCTATTTGTACTTGTTAATAGAAGTCGTAGTGTATTACTAATATTTTATTTTGGATACACTTTGAATTTATTTTAGTATATACATGACTCAGAGTTCATAAACTTGTTATACTAGTTTTAAATTTTAGAACATATATTTATAATTAATATACATAAAAAATATTTTTTTAATTTAGGACATGGAAATCCAATATTTAAAAATATCCCTGACATGTCTCCGACTTCCGATATACGACATTTAAAAACTCAATCTGACATGTCGCTGACATCCGATATTTACAACCTTGTCCATAGCAGAGCTCGCCGATCCATCCCGGGAAGAACTCACCGTCCTTAACAAGCAGGGCTCGCCAATCTCATCCCATCCGAGCACGCCATCCCCAACTCTCTACAAACGATCGATATCGACGACCAAACTAAGCACCCCCCACACACGCTATTTATAGGCTTTACCGCTCTACTCCTTCAACTGGAACGTTACTTATTCCGCTTGGTATGTCCATCTCTACATTCAAAAAGTGATCCTGTGAGCACTCCTGTAATAGGTGAATCATCTCTGCGAGCTCTTTTCTTCAAATGAAGATAGATCACAACATGCCAAACAGAGAACATGCGTGCTTCACGCAACCGTTTGGGAGACCTCCGCACGCGTGCTTTTAAGCGACCGTCTGTGAGACCTCCCGTGAGTTCTCGCAAATCAGCCAACACTTGTGAATTCTTCCTGAGAGCTCCAACAAGCATTCCCTTAGCTTTCCGGATGAACTCGCCAACTCTTCCTGCAAGCTTGCCACTCCCGCTTGCATTGAACTATGGTCACTCCACTCGCTCCTACTCTCATTCATTTCTAGTGCATCTGGAAATATCGGAACAACGTCTAAATTAACTGGACCAAATTATCCAGATTGGAATGTCTCTTCACCTTTCTTTTGCACTCTCAACGCAAACATCATCCCACTGACGCTCCTCCTGGCCATGTGTCTCCTGCCTATGCCGAATGGGATGCCAATGCTGCTCTTGTTCGAACCTTGCAAATAATTTTTTTGATGCATGTTTGCCCATTATCCGTCATGATGACACTGTGAAGGCAATGTGAGTTCATCTTGATGCCCTTTACTCCAAGGTGCCAAAACCTCTCGCATCTACACCCTCTATTTAGATCCCTTCGCTAGGCCAACACTCTCTCTCGATGTTGCGTATCAGGAAGTTCAATCATTCAGCGCAGAACAAATCTAGCATCGGTCCTTCTTTGTAGACCACCTTGCCACGCCGTAAAAACATTTTTAGGAACTCCTTGTGGTTTGTTATCTTCCAGATTCCTACGAGATGATACGTCAACAATCTTGGGAGAACCTGACACGCACACCTTAGATGTAATTGCCGCTCGCATCTCTGTTGTTACCAATCTTCTACAGCAACCTCCGATTGCATACCCTCCGCCCTCCGACAATTTTGCTCATGCAGACGATCGTGGAGATCACTGTGGTCGTGGGGGTGCACCGAGGGTCGTGGGGGACCTCACCCACTTTGCTCCCATTGTGAACGGCTTGATCATCTTGTCCATAAATGCTTTTGAAACATCTTGACCTCCGTATTCAGGCCCATGTCAGAACTATAGCGTCTAAGCCTTCTACCTCCCCGTCCACCCCGCCGCCAGAGTCCAGTTGTTGGTTATTGAGGCTCTCGCCAATGCCTCCAAGCAATCTGCCTTTATTGCCACTTTTTCAGGAAGCGTGTATGTTGCTACTCAAGGTAAGTGGTTGAGGGAAAGAACTCGGAAAGAACTTTTGATTGTACCGTCAAAATGAAATGCAGTTCAAATGACCATTTGATAATCAACGGACATAAAGTAACATTATTTTGGTAACTTACAGTGAACCCCACCCTTGCATTCGAGGGAAGTGTTTTTGGATAATCTTGCATCATGCATTCCAACCGAGTTGAGGATTTGAATGCCGTCTTGCTAGAATCCTTGTATCTGCAACAATCACAATTAAACAGATATCATGCTGAGGGCAAATGTCTTGATCTATGCAAAAACAACGCGGAGATGAGTTGTTTCTTGAAGAAATTTGAAATCAGACTGATAATTTTAAGTTTTTATAATGAGTACAAGAAAAATCTGTTAGCTAGGAAGAGTGCGATAGTTTGTTAGAACTAAATCATCCAATCTAAAACTAATTGGTTGTAAGTGGAGGGTCGGGATCTATATTAAGTGCACAATACTATAAGAGTTTTCTAACAGAGGATTATAGTCTCAACACAAACCTAACAGGTAGGGTTCTTGCACATCTAGCAATAGCATATGAACCTTTTAATTGAATGGCATAAAGAGTGGGCATTAGGCCTAACATGCTCTGATATTATTTTAGAACTCAATCATTCAATATAAAACCAATTGGTTGTATGCTGAGTTCAGCACTAATAATAATCTTGGCTAGAACTCAAGCATACAATGTTAATATTGCTAAAAAGGTGCTGCTATTAAGATAACTATGGGAAATATAAATGTCAATTTTGCTTATACTTGAATTAGCAATAAATTCAAAGATCAATTTTGACAAGAGACGTATCCCACAGCTTCCCTAACAATAGTAACATGAAACACTTTGCCATTGAAATATAAATGACTGATATTTGCAAAACTTTGTTGTAAATGTCGGGCAACTAGATCATTCGCAGAGACAATATCAAGAGTGATGCTCATTACCTTTTTCTGAATTGTCTATTGTAATATTTGACTCGCGAATTGCATCAGATATGACTCGGCCACTATTAGGTGGATCAAGTTCTAAAAAATTTATAATTGAATGTTGGAGCATCCAATCGATGAGTAATGCATAAATAAAAAAATAAATTTATTAGATGTCCAACAATCGCTAGTGAGTGCAACTTTATTCACCCTCCTAAGAACCTCCAAGAGTTTGCCCCTCTCAACTTCATACAATTTCATGCATTTATTCTTCATTGTATGCCTCAAAATTTTTATGTGATTAAAATTTAGAGCTTTAGAGTACACAATGAAATAAGGTTGCTTAACTATTGTGAAGGGGAGTTCAGCACTAATAATAAACTTGGCTAACATTTTCCTAATGCTAAAAGAATCATAAGATCCAAGCACACAAATGGGTGACATTTGAATACCATCCACTACCATATTTACCCTTTATTGCTTGAATATGGATTGATTTTTCTTGACTTGCATAAGCTCATAACAAAGTTTAATGTGCCTAGAACAATTTGAAGTGGATCCGGATAATTGATACTTTTATGTTTTGAAGCAATGTTTACATTACCATTTGGAGACAATTTTTCCACTTCCACCCTTCATTTTCTCTACTTTAAAGTGCTCCCGCACTTCACTCCTTTTTATTTTTTATTTGTTGTCTTTCTCAACTTCAGTAGATTGTTAACCTAAAGAAGGTTCAGTGGGAGTGGGGCCAGTGGAGATGGGTGCTAGTTCTTCATTTCTAACAGTAAGATCAATAATGATGGCATGTGTGTAGGGAATTATAAATTCATTGTCCTCCACCAGTGAGGATGATAATCATTACAATTCTATTGTATTGATAATATTCATATTTGAATAAATAATGATTGATTAGATACTACAAGAATGAAGAACCATATGTAAGAAAATAAAATAATAAATTCATAAAAGGTGCATTAGAGAAGAATTCCTATTATATCGAAAGAATTAAGGCTGATATATGTTGTAACAGTAAGGCTATAAATTCAAGAAAGAAATAATGTCATGATGATGCACAAATAATTGAAAGGAAATGACATTTGACAAAAAAATAACAATCATTATAAGCGAGAAAAGTTCTCTAACCAGATGAACTCAAAAAACTTCTGGGATAATGGCAAACCATTTGCATACCCACTAGCTTGTCCGAAGGAATAATTAATGTTAATAATTAAAATTAGGACAACTAGACTAAATTAGAGCAATGGTTACTTATTTTGGAACCCTATGAGCTTATTTGGTCACATGTCAAAGCATCAGTTTTTGTTGGAAATAAGAAAATTCAGCAAACATAACTTAATAAAAAGTTAAAAACACATGAAATTTAGATTTCTTACATCACCCATCCATATCTTCTTACTTTCTCTATGTAGCATTTATAATGGTTACACTGATCCACAGAAACTGTACATTTCGTTAGGGAGATATTAAGCAAGAAAACATTGTTGCAACTTGCAAGATCCCCCCCCCCCCCCCCCCCAAAGAAAAACTTTGTATGGAGCAGTGAAACCATATTGTTAAGATACTGAAATATGACTCAGTTAATAAAATTTTACATAATCATATTGGAAATTTTAATATGCAGCTCACTAACCCACAGTCTCAGGAGGCTTTAGGCATACGATCAACAAGATATTAGATCTACAATTCACAGTATTCATGCAATACACACTCACCGAAAACAACAACTACTGTTTCGATCTGGAGTTGGACAATGGTGATGAGGCGTCAATCTGGAGATAGAAGATTGGAAGTTGGCGATGAGGCGTCAATCTGGAGATAGAAGACTGGACGTTGGCGATGAGGCGTCAATCTGGACGCTGGCGATGAGGCGTCAATCTGGACTGGTGATGAAAAGTCGACGTCATCGGACATCGAGGAGAAAATGTGAACATGAATGAGGAGCATGAAAGTGAAAACAAGTACCAAATGCTAGCGTCTGCGTGACTGTGTCTGACAAGAGAGTATGCGCAACATCGGCATGCAACAACAGGAACTTAGGAGTGAGGAGTGAAGAAAGTGAAATGTGAAACCCTAACCTTACCCTTTTTACCTTTACACGCAACGAGTCTGAACTCTAGGCCGCCCACCGTTGAAAGGCCTTAACTGCTTCGAGACTCGAGAGAGATTGAAAGGAAATGACATTTGACAAAAAAATAACAATCATTAGCAGCGAGAAAAGTTCTCTAACCAGATGAACTCAAAAAACTTCTGGGATAATGGCAAACCATTTGCATACCCACTAGCTTGTCCGAAGGAATAATTAATGTTAATAATTAAAATTAGGACAACTAGACTAAATTAGAGCAATGGTTACTTATTTTGGAACCCTATGAGCTTATTTGGTCACATGTCAAAGCATCAGTTTTTGTTGGAAATAAGAAAATTCAGCAAACATAACTTAATAAAAAGTTAAAAACACATGAAATTTAGATTTCTTACATCACCCATCCATATCTTCTTACTTTCTCTATGTAGCATTTATAATGGTTACACTGATCCACAGCAACTGTACATTTCGTTAGGGAGATATTAAGCAAGAAAACATTGTTGCAACTTGCAAGATCCCCCCCCCCCCCAAATAAAAAAAACTTTGTATGGAGCAGTGAAACCATATTGTTAAGATACTGAAATATGACTCAGTTAATAAAATTTACATAATCATATTAGAAATTTTAATATGCAGCTCACGAACCCACAGTCTCAGGAGGCTTTAGGCATACGATCAACAAGATATTAGATCTACAATTCACAGT
This sequence comes from Dactylorhiza incarnata, assembly GCA_033032865.1. NCBI lineage: Eukaryota > Viridiplantae > Streptophyta > Magnoliopsida > Asparagales > Orchidaceae > Dactylorhiza > Dactylorhiza incarnata. The sequence goes on from JAWHQI010000066.1 coordinate 9,866,418, forward strand.
ATTCATGCAATACACACTCACCGAAAACAACAACTACTGTTTCGATCTGGAGTTGGACAATGGCGATGAGGCGTCAATCTGGAGATAGAAGACTGGAAGTTGGCGATGAGGCGTCAATCTGGAGATAGAAGACTGGACGTTGGCGATGAGGCGTCAATCTGGACGCTGGCGATGAGGCGTCAATTTGGACTGGTGATGAAAAGTCGACGTCATCGGACATCGAGGAGAAAATGTGAACATGAATGAGGAGCATGAAAGTGAAAACAAGTACCAAATGCTAGCGTCTGCGTGACTGTGTCTGACAAGAGAGAATGCGCAACATCGGCATGCAACAACAGGAACTTAGGAGTGAGGAGTGAAGAAAGTGAAATGTGAAACCCTAACCTTACCCTTTTTACCTTTACACGCAACGAGTCTGAACTCTAGGCCGCCCACCGTTGAAAGGCCTTAACTGCTTCGAGACTCGAGAGAGATTGAAAGGAAATGACATTTGACAAAAAAATAACAATCATTAGCAGCGAGAAAAGTTCTCTAACCAGATGAACTCAAAAAACTTCTGGGATAATGGCAAACCATTTGCATACCCACTAGCTTGTCCGAAGGAATAATTAATGTTAATAATTAAAATTAGGACAACTAGACTAAATTAGAGCAATGGTTACTTATTTTGGAACCCTATGAGCTTATTTGGTCACATGTCAAAGCATCAGTTTTTGTTGGAAATAAGAAAATTCAGCAAACATAACTTAATAAAAAGTTAAAAACACATGAAATTTAGATTTCTTACATCACCCATCCATATCTTCTTACTTTCTCTATGTAGCATTTATAATGGTTACACTGATCCACAGCAACTGTACATTTCGTTAGGGAGATATTAAGCAAGAAAACATTGTTGCAACTTGCAAGATCCCCCCCCCCCCCCCCCCCCCACCAAAAAAAAAACTTTGTATGGAGCAGTGAAACCATATTGTTAAGATACTGAAATATGACTCAGCTAATAAAATTTACATAATCATATTAGAAATTTTAATATGCAGCTCACGAACCCACAGTCTCAGGAGGCTTTAGGCATACGATCAACAAGATATTAGATCTACAATTCACAGTATTCATGCAATACACACTCACCGAAAACAACAACTACTGTTTCGATCTGGAGTTGGACAATGGCGATGAGGCGTCAATCTGGAGATAGAAGACTGGAAGTTGGCGATGAGGCGTCAATCTGGAGATAGAAGACTGGACGTTGGCGATGAGGCGTCAATCTGGACGCTGGCGATGAGGCGTCAATTTGGACTGGTGATGAAAAGTCGACGTCATCGGACATCGAGGAGAAAATGTGAACATGAATGAGGAGCATGAAAGTGAAAACAAGTACCAAATGCTAGCGTCTGCGTGACTGTGTCTGACAAGAGAGAATGCGCAACATCGGCATGCAACAACAGGAACTTAGGAGTGAGGAGTGAAGAAAGTGAAATGTGAAACCCTAACCTTACCCTTTTTACCTTTACACGCAACGAGTCTGAACTCTAGGCCGCCCACCGTTGAAAGGCCTTAACTGCTTCGAGACTCGAGAGAGATGCATGTGATTCGTGATTTCGAGGCTTTAATTGGGACCTGAAAAACCTACAAAATGCCTTTGTTCAAATTTCAAATAATGGAACTAAATTGAGCTGGCTCGAATCAAAATTCAGTGACTCGTGTGAGGCTCGAAATCAATTTTGAGTCATTTTGATTGGATTCAATTTGATTCAAATTGTTTTATTTCAATTCGACTAGAAATTTGAGCTATTTTTGAGTGACAATCTAGTTTCAATTTTTATCCTCAGCCCTAGCATTATTAGTACTACAATGTACAACTGAGGAAGAAAGGTTAATAATCAACAGTGAATGCTACGTGGTGAAGCTGGGAGTGCAACAATTGGTCCAAAATAGCATGAGATCGATGGAGAATGAGGGGTCCGCTAATAGAAATAACATAGATTGATGATCTCTAGGCGGTAATGGGCAGAAGGACTGAAGTCTCATGGGGATAATGAAGTTTGTACTTTCGCCTTTGTTGTCCTCAACATTGTCAGTGTGCGCGTTAGTCAGGGCTTCAGAGCATGCAAGGACCGCTCAATGCCCATGTCGTTGTCAGCCCACTCATGCACCAATCCACGGGCCCCATTCGGTGGGGGTGTGAGACCATTAACCTTGGTGAAGGGACAGGTAAGGGCCTCCTGTCCCTGCTCCTCAGCTGCCTAACGTCGCCCCTTTGTATACAGTGGCTACCAAATCTGTCCAATTTACTTCTCTAACATTTTCAATAGTAGCACACAATGCACAATGAAGTCGACATGCCTTTTTGTTCTAGCTAAACACACCATAGAAAGGATGTGTTACGAAACCTAATTGTTGTGTAGGAATTACTGGTCTGAAGTGTGGCTTGTTTCTAGTTGGAAAGAAGTTATCATGAGAATGGATAGATGATGAAACTTCAAGGGAACAGATCAACGGGATCAACGGATGTTCGGGTCAGCGTCAATAACGGATTTCTACAGAGAAAAGGTGTTGCAAAGGAGAGACTGAAAACTGACGGCAGTTGACTGGATGAGATTTGTAGTCATGGACAGTGTGCATATTGATAACTCAAAGAAGGTGTCGACGTCAGATTGGGTTATTACGTCGGGTTTCTATAATAAATTAGTAATTGATGTAACTACGAAGAACGTATCAACATAACCAACATCAAGTATTTGAGTGTATCTCTTTGCAACCAAGCGAGCTTCTAAGTTGTCCACAGTGCCATCAGGAGAGCATTTGATTGTATAAATCCAACGACAATCAATAGCAGACTTCCCAGCATTAAGGTGAACTAAATCTCGAGTCATGTTCGAATCCAAGGCCTCCATTTCCTCACGCATAGCATGTCTCCACCTTGAGTTAGACAGAGCAACGGACAATGTCGAAGGTATAGCAACTGAAGGAAAGGATGTAACAAATGCACGATAACTTGAAGACAAGTGATCATTGGATACAAAATGTGATATAGGGTGAGTAGTGTGTTATGGGCTCTGAGCCTAATTGTCGTTAGGGCTTCGTGCTTATCATCTTTAATTTAAGTCATCTTTATTATTATCGTTTCAAGTTTTATCTTTTGCTTTTATTATTTTGAGTCCTTAGTAGTGGTTAGGAATTAATAGTTAGTAGCAATCCTTTAAGAGTCCTGTAAGCCTATTTAAACGCAAGTGGTGCATGGATGAAGGTATCAAAGAAATTAAAATCACTCCACTTGTCTTGCTAAGAGATTGTGGCAACTCTCTCTCTCTCCTGAGCACACTCCGCCTAGGCAGCCGCGATTCTGGCTTCATAGTATCCTCCTCCGACGTCATTTCCGCCTCCAACCGCTCCTCCGACAACTCTACAACCCTTACAGTTTTCCTCGTAACAAAGTAATACATGAGCGGCAAGACTTACGTGTGGCAATCGAACGATCGTGAGGAAGTGGCGGATCAGCATCAGATGGATGGGAATCGTTGACCAGGGAGGTGATTGATAAAGTTGTAGCATCTATTAGGCACGACGGTATGCTTTTCTGGGTGATGTTGAAAGTGAAGATGTGAACCTCATCTAAAAAAGTTGAGATGAGGCTGCAAACTCGTATCAGTTGGGACAACAAAATCAAATGTAGGAAGCATATGAATTGGAGTCAAATCGGGAAGAACATGGATGGAAGTAACAATAAACGAGGATTTATTGAAAAGGGGTGTGGACTCGAAGAAAGTGACATCAAATGTGTCAAAAAGTTGAGGAATAACACCGATATCCTTTCTAGTGTGGAAGGACACTAAAAAAGACACTTGATAGATTTGGGGGATAATAAGTCCTGATTAGGAGATAGGTTGTGAACAAAACAGGTGTAACCAAACACGCAAGGTACTATGGGATGTAAAGAGTCCTGAGGAAAAAGAATGGAGAATGGGACTTGGTGATGGGGCGTACATATGAAGGAGAAAAGTGCGAGCAGTTTCAACTAAGTATCGATTCTTCCTCTCTGCAATACCATTTTGTTGAGGAGTGTAAGGGCACAAGGATGGTGGATCACGTCATGTAATATCATAAAATTTTAAAAAATTGAGAGAAATATTCATGAGTATTATGAGACTCAAGAATACGAACAAGCGTATTAAACCGAGTTTTAATTTTAGCACAAAAATTGAAAAATATTAAATAACTCACTAAGATCTTTTTAAGTAAAAAACAACCAAATCATGCGAGACTAGTCATCATGAAAGTAACAAAATACCGGAAATGAAGTTTTGACGTGACCCAAACATTAGAATGAACTAAAACAAAAGGTACAAGAGAACGCTTATTAGCACTATCGAGAAACACATGATGTTTTCCCGTTGGCATGACTCACTCTAATTGATAGAGAGGGAACCATTCTCTGAAGGCTGGATAATCATGGATTCTAACTAATTATGTGTTTGCAGTGTCGAACTAGAGATGGAGAGGACAGTTGCTGGAGAAGAACCAACAACGAGATAATAGACACCTTTGGACTCATGTTATGTACCAATCACCTTCCTGATCTTCAAATCCTGTATTCAAATAGATGATGCAAAGAAGGTTATATTTGTTGAATGAGTTTTCGAATCAAAATAAGACTATATGGAAAAATAGGAACAAAAAAGGCATAGTGATGAGGTGATGAGGATAGAGATATGATGTTACCAATACCCTGAACCGTGGAAAACGGGCCATCAACAAGTGTGACATGAGTGGAGAAATGAGGTTTGTGCATTTGATGAAAAAGGTTACATAACCAGCATATGATCTGAAGCACTTGAATCAAGAATCCAGGTAGGAGAAACTAATTATTGAGTCATAAAGGTTGAAGACGGCACATCAAGGGTTGTCTTGACCTCTGGCTGGATGTGTTAGAGAGAACCGAAATTGAAGAAATTGTGAGTAATCCTCTAGAGAGAAAGGGATTGTATTTTGCCATGATGGAATAGCAGTGGAGGCAATATGACTTGAGTGATGAGACAAAGATTGACCAGGTGTAGGAAATCTAGGTAGACCATAACAAGTATCTTTGGTATGACCCATCTTGTTATAGTGAGAGCACTTTGGATGGCCACAACCACTGCCACAACCTTGTCCAGAATGGCTTCCACAACCACGTCCCATGGGAGATGTGAAAGCAGTTGCTAAAGCAGAATGGTCTGGAACTTCATTTACTATGGCAGGTGTCATCGAAGATACCCTAGTTACTCGAGAATAAACAACAGCCAATACAGCTATAGAAGCATCTCTTAAAATCTGAGACTTAACAAAGTTTAGATCAAATTTGAAAGTGTGGAGAAACATAATAGCTAGGAATTTATCCTTTTGTTCCTGTTGAAAATCGACAACGGGTGACTCTTGCGGAAGACCAAGAATAAGGTAATGAAAGCCTGAAATTTCTGATGTGTGTGTTGATGTCTCAATTGGACTGCTTAAGCTGAAATAAATTGTTGATAACATCATAGGCACAAATGATGTCTACATATAGAAACTCTTAGCTAGAGTCTAGGTACCATGAAAAAAAGGAAGGTGCGAAAGTTGAACATAAGTGATGAATCAATCGATAGCCAAAGTAAGACGAGGAATTGAGCATCCATCTTTTTCCAAGCGGGTCATTCAATATTGATGATTGCATCAATTGATTTCTCCAAATGTTCTTCCAGACCATGACCCATAAAGCATATCAGAACAACGGAGGAAGAGGTATAATTACTCCTGTTTAGCTTTTCGGTAGTGATGGATGGATGATTTGAAAGTGATAAATTTTTCATATGCACATTGGTTGAGGTGACAGGAGAGTCTGTAGACATAAGGAGAAACTCATATTTTGTGGCAGCGGGAGAGCCAAACATGGGCTCTGCGGAGCTTCGACGGATCTGCTTGGCTGAGTCGTTGAGGATTTGCAAGGCTTCGACATCGTTGATGTAGAGGCAGCGATCGATTGAGGTTATGGCTTCATCGATGACATCAAGGAAGGATGCGCGACCGAGCCTTGATTTTTGTTGTCAAGAATGATGAATCTCGAAAAGGAGTGGTGGCTATGTACTGAATAGTTTTGATATCATATGATAATGAGAAAATAAATAATAATTTAATGAGAAAATAAATAATAATATATCTTTACAATATTACAAGGGAAAAGTTGCCTTTAGCGAAACATTCAAAATTGACAAATATAGTCTTGTGCTCATTCAAAAAGTAATAAAATATATTATAATTTTTTCAAAAAAAAATTAAAATACAATGTCCATTCAAGTAATACACTCTATCTCTAAATTAAAAGTAATGATGAAAATCCATAAAATCAAAAAGTTTTTAGTAGAGCTCCAATACCTAGTATGGTGTGTGTGTGTGTGTGATATTAATTACCCAAACCTCCCTTAGAAGTTAGCATAATTACAATTGCACCCCTCTATCTTTTGAAATTACAAAATTTCTCATGTAGGTTTACATTTCATAACATACATTCACAAAAATACCCTCTTAGGGCTTCCCTACAGAGGTGTTTTTGGGCATGTATGTTATGAAATATAGAAGTTTTTGTAATTTCAAAAGATAGAGGGGTGCAACCTGTAATTTCGTAATTTTGCAGGGGAAGTCCTAATATATATATACACATACATATATATATGCACATATATACACACACATATATATACACACACACAGTCACACACACACACACACACATATATATATATATCCACATACACACACACACACACACACATATATATATATATATCCACATACACACACACACACACATATATATATATTGTTGGAAATATGCGTATATTACATATATATTTTTCATTGTTGCCTTAATTACTGTTGTAACCCCACTCTTACCCTCCTATATATGTTGGAGTGGGTCTATTGGAAAATAAATGATTTTACTTTAACCAACATGGTATCAGAGCGGGTTTGATGGATAATACCACGATCACTCAGGTACCTCTCAAAGCAGGAGTCAATATACTCTCAGCCATTGTCACTGCGCAAAATTTTAATTGTAGCACTAAATTGGGTAGCAATCATGTTATGGAAACGCTGAAAGAGAGGAAACACTTAGTTTTTACTCTTCATCAAATACACTCAAGTACAGCGAGAATAACAGTCAATAAAGGAAACAAACTACACGCAACCAGATATAGAGGCAATAGGATAAGGTCCCCAAACATCGGTATGAATAAAAGCAAACGGAACAGGGTTCCGAGGAGACATTAAAGGAAGAGAAGTACGATGATGTTAACTAAGTTCACATACATCACAATTAAAGTCATTAAACAAAGTACTAGAAATAGTAGAAAGCAAAAGTTTCATAGTTGAGATAGGGGGATGTCCAAGGCGACAGTGCCAGGAATCCAGGTCGGAGGGCGAATGTGCACGGAATGCCTGTGGAGACGGAGTGGAACTGGATTCCTGCAATAGGAGAGAGTGACCCATTAACGATGCTCACTTTGTCCCGACCAGACAAGGGAGTGTAGGATACGAAACCTGAAGCAGACCCTGTCATGTGATCGGTAGCACCTGAGTCGATGATCCACTGAGAGGAAAGGTTGGTGGAGGCAGAATGAGCACCTGGCGGTCCCTGGTGGGCATAAGAGGAGGACGACGACCCGAGCTGATCGGCAGGAGAACCTTGCATTAATCGGCGAAATGCCTGAATTTCCTCAGTAGATAGAGCAGGAGGAGCACAAGAGGAGTCCGGAGGGAGGTGGGCCGAGAGGTCCTCACCGGCATCAGAAATATGTGCAGACCTGGAGAGTGAAGGTCGACTCTGGGAACGTCCAGATCCGCACCCACGAGAGGACAGTCCTCCTCTGGGAGGAGGGAAGCCATGGAGTTTGAAGCACGTGTCCCTGGTGTGGCGAGACTTCCCGCAATAATCACAAACAAAATGATCTTACTCCGTAGGCCTGGGACGACTGTCACGAGCAGAGCGAACCCTCTGTGGAAGAATCAGGGACGTCTGTCGACGATCAATTCCTGCATGCACTCACCGAGATCACATCATCTTGATGTTGCCCGCAGGGTCTTGCGATATCTCAAATCCACCCATGGCAAGGGTGTTCTGTTCTCTCCCAACAAAGCATTAACCATAGAAATCTACACGGATGCAGACTGGGCTGGTTCTATTGATGACCGGAGATCTACATCGGGATATTGTTCCCTAGTTGGGGGCAATCTAGTGACCTGGAGGAGTAAAAAGCAACGTGTGGTGGCCAGATCCAGTGCAGAAACTGAGTTCAAAGCAATGACACATGGGATATGTGAAGGATTATGGATCCAGGCAATTATGCGGGATCTTGGTATTGTATGCAGGGGACCAATCAGGATTTATTGTGATAACAAAGTTGCAATCAGCATTGCCCACAACCCGGTCCAACATGACCGTACAAAGCATGTATAAGTGGACAGACACTTTATCAAGGAAAACATTGTAAGGGGGATTGTGAGTACTCCTTTCGTCCCTTCCAACCAGTAGCTGGCAGACGTTCTCACAAAGGGATTAAGTCGGTGTTCCTTTGACAAAATATTGGGCAAGTTAGGCATGACGGATATTACATGCCCAACTTGAAGAGGAGTGTTGGAAATATGCGTATATTACATATATATTTTTCATTGTTGCCTTAATTACTGTTGTAACCCCAGTCTTACCCTCCTATATATATTGGAGTGGGTCTATTGGAAAATAGATGATTTTACTTTCGCCAACATATATATATGTGTGTGTGTGTTGCGGGTGGTTCAGCACTCTCACGGACCGTCCGAAGCGGACTATCTTAGCTTAAGATTGAGTCGAACGCACAATCAGTTAAAGTAGAGAACCAACAGTAGGCAACAAGATTTTTATGTGGAAAACCCGGAAAGGGAAAAAACCACGAGACCAAGCCCAGTTCTGACGAAGTCCACTAGTAGCAGTTGTGTACAAAGATTAGCTTTCTGGAGGGTGACAAGTCACCACTCGTTTACAAGTATTTCTCAGTATCCGGTGTTCAACGAAACGGAGTGCGGTGGAGCGCACACTGGAGCGTAGCGCGTGGGCGCGTTCTGGAGTGGAGCGTGGAGTCGCGCCTTGAAGCAGACTTTAAGTGGGAGCGGAGCGCGCACTGGAGAGGAGCGTGTAGGCGTGTTCTGGAGCAGAGTGCGTGGGCACATTCTGGAGCAGAGCGCGGAGGCGCGCACTGGAGCAGACTTGAAGACGGAGCGGAGCGCACACTGGAGCAGACTTGAAGAGGGAGTGGGTAAGCGGGAAGCGCGTTCTGAGCGGGAGAGTGAGTGTCGAGTAAGGTCTTCGTGTCTCTGAGTTGGACTTCCGTCTGCAACTATTCGCCGGAAAAACTCGGATCTCTTCTTTCTCTTTTTTTCTCTTTGTCCCCTTCAAATGAAAGCTTAGGACACCTTTTATAGTTTTTCAGGGGGGCACACAAGTAATTCTGTTCTCTTGGTTATTGAACGGGCAAATAGGGATGCACGGTTGAACTCCCTCGGATCACCATTTTTAGGGATATGATGACCTTGCCCTCCGGGCGGCCAGGCAGCCCGGTCAAGATCGCTGGCGGAGGAGGGCGGCGAGCGGCATGCACAGCTCCGCATGCTGCGGTGGCAGAGCGCGCTGAGGCCGCATGTTGCGGACCTGAGGATAAGTATCATGTGGTATGAGTTAGCCCAAGTACTACCCTTTACCGCAATGCGGTTACTCTAAGCATAAGACTCATCCATAACGTATAATGTATTTTTTTAGATGACAGGTGAAATTCTCTCGTATGCTCAAAACTGCATGGTTGAACCATATATACAATATTTTTTAGATCAGTACTAAGAAAGTATTATTGTCATAAATTTAGTATAACGGGCAAGATTTAATAGCAGTAAAACATAAGAACATTCACAATGTTAACTTAGCAACAGGAGAGAAAATATCATCATATCAAGAACGCGAGCAAGGACATGCCTCTACGATCCATTCTCTCCTAAGAGATCCAAAACAAGACCAACTTCAAGATAAGCTAACTCTCATGCTATGAGATCCTTATATAGATGGAGACACGCTAAAAGATAAAATACATTAAATGACAAATACAAATTAACTACGAATATAATATTATTCATAAGGGTACCGCGTCTCTGGGAAACTCTCATGAGTGAGACCGATCATCCGAGCGCGCGTCACTTGTCCACAAAGCGTATATGTATCAGTAGGTTCACAAGATGGTTGAGGTGGGTGTAAACATTAATTTTGGATATTTAGAATTTGTATTAAAAACAATACCTTTTTTTATTCCTCATTTAGATGTACTATTGTATATAAATAGGGTTCTGCCCATAAATGAAATGAATTAAGTATTAGACATTTAATCACCATTTATCTCTTTATGTAGCTACCAAGTTATTATTGCTATAATTTATATATAATTTGACGCTTCAGAATACTTCTCGTACAAATAGTGGCTGTCATATGAATAGTTGGAACACAATATAATGGTTACACATTTTATATACTCAGTCATTAAATAAAAATGCTATAAAAGTGCTCAAAATAACAATTATATCCTATACAAATACATAATGCAGTATTATAGGTGTCATTATCCTATTTTCACTAATTCCATCTACATACAACAAAACATTGCTGTTTACATGTAACAAAGCATTGCTATGTAAAATTAGAATGGTAGTTAGAAGAGAAAAAACATAAAATATAGAAAGATAACTAAAAACCAATGTAAACATTATACTTTTATAAATAATTAATAATGAGGAATAGAAACAAATCATATATGCATATCTATAGAGAGAGAGACAGATATTTACTTCGGGTTGACAAACTCTGAGATTGCACCATGGGTTCTAGTTAGCTCTTCAATGTATGGTCCAAGTTCCAAAATAAGCTGCATATTAAGCATCATCAGATCGTTTCTGTAATAGCAAGGGTTCCAAGTAAATGGATGGAATTAAGTAACCTTTGCATTGATTAGTGTTATTCGTACTATTTGTGGTAGCTTTATGAATGCCTTTCATCATTTGTTTCCAATTAGAGCGGCATAATTCAAACTACACGAGGAATATAATTGATAACAGTTGATAAAATCATGCAAATACCTGATTTATATTTCCAGGGAAGGGAGAGTAGCCTGTCTCCCCATTGACATCTCCATCAGCATGTCCAGTTGCTCTAAGCAGAGGATCCAGCTGATTGTACTCCACATTAATAACCATCGTTCTTCCTGAATTCATTTTTATGCCTACTTAGTAACAACATAAGAAACTCTCACGTAGTTGAAAACAGACTAAGTATTGTAGAGTGGTTATAACTCTGATCCTAAAAAGAGTTTAAAGGTTTAACAAATCGCCAAAAAATAGATTATTTGATGTAAGCATATGGCAATTTTTGGATCTCAATTCTCATAAACAAACTCAAGCATTTGCTTTGTAGAAATTTGATGAAAGACATTCCTATTCTAGTACTCACCATGTGGGAGGGTGTGATACCCCTTGGGGTTCGGTGGAAGAGAAAAACTGAAATTACTAAGAGGAGACCCTCTTTTCAGCCCTAGGCTCCAACTCAAGTCCAAACATCCAAGAGAAGCAATAAAGATACAAGGGGGAATTATATATACCCCCACACACAAAGACATAAACAGTAAATAATATTAAAGCTAAATTGAGGGGACGCGCCCTCAATTAGTATTCTCCGACATCTTTGACCTCCGAGAATAAACCCGCCAAGTAGTCGCGGCGCCTTCGCTCCTCGGGTCGTTCTTCTCCGCCGTAACAATGCCTCCATCTGAAAATTTTGTCCTGTCCTCAAGGCAAAATCCCGGAAACTGAGTACGGAAGTCCTCGCGGTCCAACCATGTAGCGTCTAAATGAGGGTGGCGCTGCCAAGCTACCAATACTTGCTCATGGGCGGTTGCTTGATCGGATGTGCGTTCCAAGATGGATTTGAAAAGGTACAAGGCGGTGCTATCCGGCCCAAAGGTGGATGGGAAGAAGTCTTCGACGGTGTAGTCCCCCACTACCTGTTTAAGCTGCGAAACATGGAACACGGGATGGATCCTGCTGTGGGGCGGGAGACGAAGCATGTAGGCCACCTCGCCAATACGTGCAATCACCTCGAAAGGCCCGTAGAAACGGGCGGACAGTTTTGGGTGGCCCTGCTGTGCAACGAAGGATTATCGATAGGGGCGGAGCTTGACGAACACTGAGTCTCCAATCTGAAATTGCACATGACAGCGGCGTTTGTTGGCGCGGTGGATCATCTTCTGTTGTGTTGCGTGGAGGTGGGTCTTCAGTAGCCTGAGAGTCTCGTCGCGATCTCTAAGTAGATCTATAACGGTCCCCGCGTGGCATTCCCTGGAAGATGTTGTAGGATGGTGGGTGGTGGGCAGCCGTATACGGCCTGAAAGCGAGTCATGCCAGCGGAGTAGTGGAAAGCGGTGTTGTAAGAGAATTCTGCCCATCTCAACCACTTGCTCCAATTACATGGTCGGTCCGACGTGAAGCATCGTAAGTACGTCTCGAGGCAATGGTTCAAGACCTCGGATTGTCCATCCGTCTGTGGATGGTAGGTTGTACCCATTTGAAGTTGCGTCCCCTGTAGCCTGAATAACTCCTGCCTAAAGTCACTCATGAAAACTGGATCACGATCACTAACGATCGAGCGGGGAAACCCGTGGAGGCGTACCACCCCCGAGAAGAAGGCATCGGACACCAGCGATGCGATAAAAGGATGTCGCAGTGGAAGGAAGTGTCTGTACTTAGACAAACGGTCCACCACCACGAGAATGCAGTCGTACCCTTAGGAACGAAGGAGCCGTGTAATGAAGTTCATCGCCAAATCTTCGGGATGAGGTCGAGCAGGAGCAGAGGTTGCAAGAGGCCCCTGGAAACGTGGCTTCGTACTTAGAGTGTTGGCAGACCAAACAGGCAACGTTTGTTGGCCAAACGGCGGTAAGTGCGGAAGGCACCGACATGGCCGGCAACTGATGTGGCGTGGTACTCGGCGAGGAAGCGTGGAATGCTGGGAGATGAAGTCGATAGCACCATGCGGACTCGGTATAGTAGTCGACCCCCCAAAAGGATATACAGTGGACATGCGGACGCATCAGTACGTAAGCGGCAATGATGGAGTGCAGTGTCGGCTCGGCTTCCACATCACTTTGTAAGATAGCCGCCACTTGCCACACGAGTTGGGAGATGGCTGTCAATTCCGATGCGCCTGACTGGCGAGAAAGTGTGTCCGCCGCGACGTTGGTCTTGCCCGAGCGAAACTACATCGTGAAGTCGTATCCTAGAAGTCATATCCTACAAGCAAAATTGAAGAAAAAGTTCGAATAATTCAGCAGAGAATGAAGATCGCGCAAGACCGTCAACAGAAGTATTATAATATTCGGCATCGTCGGGTCGAATTTAATGTTGGCGATCAAGTGTGCTTAAAAATTAAGCCTTTTAAAGGAGTTTCTAGATTTCGACGAATCGGGAAACTCAGTCCAAGATTTGTTGGCCATTTTCCAATCCTTGAACGTATTGGCGATGTGGCCTATCGTTTGGCTCTTCCTGATGAATTACAGAAATTACATGATGTGTTTCATGTTTCTGCTCTCCGACGATATGTTCCTGATCCAGATTTGATGATCTCTGTCAGTGATGTGCAGATAGAAGCTGATTTGTCTAGCCCGACGGTACCTTATCAAATTATTGATCGTCAGAGCAAGAATCTACGAAATCGCGATGTGAACTTTGTCAAAGTATGGTGGAAAGGTCACCCTGCCAATGCTGCTACTTGGGAACGAGAAGATACGATGATAAACTTATTTCCAGCGTTCTTTCTGAACCCAGAAGATTGAATTTTCGAGGGCGAAAATTTCCTTAAGAAGGGGAGAATTGTAAGAACCGAACCTGATGATATATATAAATGGTGTACTATAATAAAGAAATAATTTCCCCGATGATGAAAAATAAGTTTAATGACGATTCGACGCTGCACAATTTATTTTTGAAGTTTGAGATTTTTGATGTTTTGCGGCGTTCGTTTCGTATTATGTTGAAATCAAATTCTGAATTTTTGAAATGGGAGGTGGACTGGGTTGGCTTGGTGCATGGCTGACTTGGAAATTTAGCCTGGCTGGTTGCTGTTTGGACTAGTTGTGCCTTGCTGTGATTGCTGGTCTCCATTAAATGATATATGATATGATATAAATAGATATAATATTGATATAATATTAGATGATATAATATTAATATAATGATATAATATTCATATACTCCTTTCTTAAACGGTGGCCTGATTTCCTCACTTATCAGCTCCCGATACCTGCTTTTTCTGGAACCTTACCGAGCTTCTGCCCTCTTCTTCCTGCTCCTTTCCGTGGCTGTGTTGGCTGTGCTGGGAGCCTCTTTCCGTGGCTGTGCTGGGGGCTCTGATTAGGGCCTTGCTGCTCTCCTTCTGTGAGCTCTTCTTCTTTGTCTTTACCCTCTTCTCTTTGTTGTTAGAGATAGATGTTATGCTGCTGAAATTGGTAGGGGAGGAGTTAGGGTTTTAGTAGTTGGGGGATTTAATTCCTTTGGATTGCTAGGGTTTTGATTTATTACCTCTCCCTCCATATTTGAGATGATTTCTTTCATGCCTTGTTGGCTGTTGGCTGCCTTGTGCTATTGCTGTTGGCTGAGTTATTGTTGGCTGTTTTGATGGCTCTCCCTCAGCTGCTGTTGTGCCTATGATGGAGGCTTATGAACTCTGTTTTTGGCTGTTATTCCTCTTGTTTCCTCATAGCCGGCAGCTGTGTTGATTCCCTACTGTTGGCATGCTGTTTTGATAGTGTTTTGCCTTGATTTTCCTTGGATTTGGAAGTCGTGAGAGGGTTGTTTTGAGTATGATTGCTGGCTGCTTTTGATGGTGCAGGCCGGCTGATATATGGACTCATGAAATCTGTTTGTGGTGGCTGTTAGTTGGCTGCTATTGCTTCTAGTTGTGGGCTGTCATTTGACTGCTATTAGGGCTGTTAATTGCTATCAAGTTCTGTTGTTATTGCTTGTGTTGGCATGCTTTTATTGTTGGTTCTTGAGGACTCCTCTTAGCTACCCTCTTTATACTTATTGTGGGCTGAACTCTGATCTTTGTACGAGTTAAAAAATCTGATTTTCGCATCTCTTTCGAGTCACCCAAGCTTGTCCCTTCCTAGGCAACTCCTAGGGGTCGTAGTTGTGGCCATCTTAAGGACTCTATTCGTAGCTATTTAAAGACGCAACCCTATAGTAAATGATTTAATTGATACTGCAGAGGATGGCGTCCGGCGATAGACGCGACGAGAATCCTGCGAAGGACAAGGACAAAGGAAAAGCTGCGGTGAGTCCTTACGGCTTTGATTTCGTATGCATTTGAATATTTCTTTGAATATGAATTACTTTGATATAGAATGTGGAAGATTTGAAATCACTGAAATGTATGAAATCGCTAAAAAGCTAAATATGGATTAGCAAGCGATAGAATTTCTGAGGGGAATAAAAACAATTATTTCCTATATTTATGATTTGAATATGAAATGAAATGAATAAGAAAAAGAGAGTGCGTCGACGCATCGAAACACTAAGGGTCAGCCTAGTAGGGGGGGTTAAGCTTCAGACTCCTACACCCAGTGGAGGGGTAGATCTCCGACGAAAATTGATACTGAAATGTCCAAATTAGGAGGCATGACAGCCTGTTGCGTGGTTGAACGCCCTAGAATGGACATTGATTTTGTTGGGCCCAGATATTTGATTGAGAATGACCCTCAGTATTTCGAGAGAACGAAAAGAAAGATAATTGAACATGAAAATGAACTATAAGATGTAAAAACTGAACTAACAGAAATTGTTTATTTCTGTGTCCCAGTTTACTTTACTTGTCTACTTTCATGTTCATACAGTTTTTTTTTTCAGATTTATATAACTGCATATTATAGCTGACTCTTCGTGTTTGCCTGTAGGGCGGTCGAAGAGGTAAGGAACTCACTTAGTTTTCTAAAACTAATTGGATGTTAATTTTCTTTTTAGGATCAGACAGCCAGCGTGCTAGGCCCCGCTAAGAGGAGACCTGCGGAGGCAGAAAGGAAGCAAAGGGAAGATGCGTCTCGACCTCGGGTTAGAATGTATTTTAGTAGTGTACATCTCAGTTTGATGTGTACTTTTGTATTTTGGTTCTCCCTATAAGCATGGATATGATGTAAATTATGATAATGAATAAAAGTACTTTTTGTCTTTTATTGGTACCACTCCTGGGAGTCGCTTAGCTGCATTATTTATTTGTGTGAAACCTGCTCAGAAGATAAAGAAAAAGATTTAAATTGTGGCGAGCTTCGGGCCGTTACACTTGTCGCGTGGGAGTGGTCATCCTCTGACTCAGAAGGTAGCGGAGACTATGGTGGTCCGTCCGGACCACAAACTGTCGGACGAGCAGATAGGGCCACCAATGTTGAACTGCCAGCACGAGTGCCATCAATTCGTTGTCATAAGTGGAAAGAGAACGGACAGTGGTGGAGAATGACTGTCTGAAGTATGCAATGGGTCGACCCACCTGCATGAGAACCGCCCCGACACCGGTACCCGAGGCGTCGCACTCTACCATGAATGGATGTAAGAAGTCGGGCATGGACAAAACCGGAGCGGTCACTAAGTCATGTTGTAAGGCCGAGAATGCGGTGGCGGCTGCAGGGGGCCACTGGAAGGTGGTGTCGACGGACTTGCGCAGCAGGCGTGTCAGAGGAAGATCCAAGGCATCGTAGTCACGGATGAACCGCGATAGTAGCCGGTTAGGCCCAGAAATGCTCGGACATCACGCACTGTACGAGATTGTGGCAACTGCACAACCGCCCAGACCTTGTCCGGGTCCATTGCCACTCCCCGAGCCGACACCATGTGGACCAGGTATGAGATCTCGCGCTGACCGAACTCGCATTTCTTCAGGTGGCGAATAGCGAATCTCGCCGCGGGGTGGACAAAACAAGCTCCAAATGACGTAAATGGTCCTGCCAGGTCAGATTATAAACGAGAATATCATCGAAGAACACCAGAACAAACTTACGAAGTGTTGGGCGAAAGATGTCATTCATAGTCTCCTGAAAGGTAGTTGGGCCGTTGGTCAAGTCGAAAGACATGACCAAAATCTCGTAGTGTCCATCATGAGTGTGGAACGATGTCTTGTGAATATTCGTTGCATGCACCCGGATTTGGTGGTATCCGGACCGGAGATCAATCTTGGAGAAAAAGGTGGCACTGCTCAACTCGTCTAAAGGCTCTTGGATGACTGGAATGGGGTATTTACCGGACACGGTGGCTTTGTTGAGCGTCCGATAATCCACACAGAAGCGTCAACTGTTGTCTTTCTTGCGCACAAGAAGAACTGGGCTGGAAAAAGGGCTAGCACTGGGTCAGATAAGGCCGGTTGTCAACATATCAGACACGAGGCGCTCAATCTCATCCTTCTGAATATGTCCATAGCGGTAAGGGCGAACTGAGATAGCTCTGGTGCCATCCTGGAGTGGAATCGAGTGATTGGTGGGACAGCGGGGTAGCAGGCCCATAACGGAAGTAAAAACATCGACAAACTTATCCAAGAGAAGGGAGAGCTCGAAGGGCGGTCATGCGCTGA
This sequence comes from Dactylorhiza incarnata, assembly GCA_033032865.1. Lineage (NCBI taxonomy): Eukaryota > Viridiplantae > Streptophyta > Magnoliopsida > Asparagales > Orchidaceae > Dactylorhiza > Dactylorhiza incarnata. The sequence goes on from JAWHQI010000066.1 coordinate 9,884,110, forward strand.
CCGCGTAGACAAAGACAGCACGGCGCTATAAAGAAGCATCCCCCAAAAGTGTGCAGAGTTGGTCGACCCACTGAAAAGTCATCCGCATGGAAGCCCAATTGTGGTGGATATCACCCAGAGTCTGAAGCCAAGCAATCCCGAGGATGACGTCCACGCCGCCCAAAGGAAAGACGTAAAAATTTGCGGTCGTATTATAGGCTCGCAAAAAAGAGGATGGTCGTGGCATAGGCCCCCTGTCCTGGATCGTCTGCCATCCCCCAGGTTGACGAGAAATGTCGCACTCGGATCGGTGGGGAGCTGAAGGCGAGTCACGAGATACACCGAGATGAAGTTATGGATCACGCCATTGTCTATCATGTGCGACAAGTCCAACCGGGGCTGCCCAGCTGGGTCAGATTGGGCGGAGTGGGTCCTCCAGAACTAAGGAATCGAAGACGGCCGTTAAGATCTCGTCATCATCGTCACACATCAAGACACGCAACTCCTTAAGAGGGCAGTCATGGGTCGGCGAGTAGGGTTGCTTGCAGCGAAAACATAACCCCCTGTTATGCAGCTCGTTATATTACTGGGACGAAAGACGATTATGAACCGGTGGTCGGTGCGGCTGAGGAGGTTGCGGCGACCTCGAGGGTGGAGCCATGGGAGGTGTTTCGGCCGCAAGGTGTCGCGGTTTTCCGGATGATAGGAAGGAAAAGCGCGAGGAGGAGCTGAGGGTGGCGGGAGGCCCACGAGGCCGGTCAGTGGACCGGACTGAAAAATTCGCATCCACTAAGCGAGCTATCTCCATGGTGTTGGAGATGTCGGGAGGATGTTGAGTGCGCAGGCGGGAGCAGATGTGAGGATGCAGGCCCTGGAGGAAGAAGCCCATGTAATGATCCGGCGAAAGGTCGGGTACATGGTCGGCCAACTCAATGAAGTCGTCAATATACTGATCCACAGAGGAGGAATGACGGAGAGCACACAAGCTCTCCACGGCATTGCCGGAATTGCGATGATCGTAGCGTTTGACTAACGCCACCTAAGGTCCGCCCAAGAAAGGAGCGGAGAAGAACTACGTAACCAACGAACCCAATGCAATGCGGAGCCCTCCATTGCTAGGAGTATTATGGAGACCTTCTGGTGATCTGGTGTGTCTTGGATGTCAAAAAACTTCTCGGCCTTGGCGATCCACCTGAGAGGATCCGAGCCATTCAAATGAGGAACCTCTAGGATTCGGAGGGCATGAGTTGTGGCAAGAGCAACAAGACGTAACTCCCGGTGGCAGCGGGCGGGCGGGACGGCGAGGTCGGACCAAATTGATACCCGTTAAGGTTCGGTGGAAGAGAAAATATGAAATTACTTCAGAATACTCAAGAGGCCCTCTTTTCAGCCTTAGGCTCCAACTCCAAGACATCCAAGATAAGCAATAAAAATACAAGGGGGAATTATATATACCCACACACAAGACATAAACAGTAAATAATATTAAAGGCTAAATTGAGGGGCCGCGCCCTCAATTAGTATTCTCCGTCATCTTTGGCCTCCGAGAATAAACCCGCCAAGTAGTCGCGGCGCCTTCGCTCCTTGGGTCATTCTCCTCCGCCGTAACAGCAGGGTGGATGTCACAATTTGTACTACTAGTACTTACCCTCATACAGTGAAAGACTTCAAATTATGAGATCTTGGAAATCATAATCACTTTTACATCTGTCATACAATAATAATAAATTCACCTTAAATTGATATTAGAATGGGTCAAAAATTTAAAGGATTTATAAACTAAAATTAGAAGGATGGTTGTGGGCCATAAATTTACTCCTTTCACTAAGACAAGATCATATACATATAAGAAACCGCAAAGTAACAGAACTTAACCCACAGTGATCAACATAACACGGTTTAGTCAAGCAAGCATGAGTTGTAGTACCGCTCATTCGGGACTCAATCAAAAATACACACCACGAACACTCTGCAAAGACTATTCTGAGAGATCAGGATGGGTAACTACTAAAACACGACAACAATCGGAATACCAAGAAAATCAATGAAAGAACTTTCAAACACGAACAAATTCATTTCCAAGAGCCATCCCACACAACTCTATCAGACGGGTCAGCTTCTTCTTCAATGAAGAACATATTTGAGTATATCAGAAGCAGAAAGGAGCATTTGGTGAAAAAGTTGGCTAAGTCCACAATTCAGGTGATTAATTCTCACTCGGTATACATAATGTGCGCAGTCATCCATGGAAATTTTGTGCGTCAATGACAGTTAAAAGCTATGTTGTTAAAGACACATCTAAGGCTCAATACTAACCAGGCTCAAAGGCATGTTGCTTAACATAGCAAAGACACCGACCTCACACAGATCCGCACATCATAGCCTTGGCGTGGGCCTTTTTGTGTCTTTGGAGTATAAAAGATGCACATGGATGACATTCTGGTGTAAATTGTTTTTTTCAAATGAAAGAAAGAAATCATGCAATAATGCAACAACGTTTGAATGATTTAGTATTTGTGACATAACCGAGTATTGAAGCGGCCGCATTGATCTCATGTCTTAAGAGATGTAGATTTAATTGAATTGATGTTAATGATGATTATTTAAAATGGGACAAGGTTGTTTTTGGTTTTGTCGGGCGGTGCCCCTGCGCCTCAAGCTATGCGTCTGCGCCTTAAGCCTTTAACAACCATGGTTAAAAGTTCTTAAAGCAATAGCAATATGTGTTTGCATTAGTTTCATTGAGTCAAATCATCTATGACTAATCTAATCACTTGTAGGGAAAACCCAGATAGAATCTATTCATTTGCACAGAATATTAATACCAAAAGCCATGCCATGAGGGATCACTTCGGCCCCTAAAAAACTATTGGCTGTGTAATTGAGAACTCTGATAAACATACGGAAAAAAATTCCCAATTTCAATCGCTTTTCATATTTTATTGGAAGTAATTTTCCATATATAACTCAAACAAGACAATCCCTGCCATTCACAATCAGTACACAACAACACAACAACAACAACAGAACCCATATAGTCCCCAATCATTGGGGGTATGGGCGGGGGAAGATTGGAAACAGACCTAACCTTTGGCACTATGCACAAAGTGGCTTCTCTCAGAGGAGAAAGACCATTTCCAAACATTAATAAAAAGGCATCACAAAATCAATTGAACAAATTCACCATTTCCAAACATTAATACATTTCTAAACAGACTGAAATAGAAAATGAAACTAATTTTTAAATCTAAGAGGCATATTAGTACAATTTTCTACCATAACATTAATACATGAGATGACTGAAAATGAATCTTTCCTATGCCAAAACTTGTATGAAGCGTTTAACTTGCCATGTAGAAGTGAAGCAGTTTAATACAAATTAAAGAATATAAACATATTCAAATCTCAATATCTAATGTTCAATAGAGTCATTTTAATAGGCCAAGTGGATGAATTGACCCAGATTAGGGTCCAATTAGGTCTAGTTGATCAAATGGGTCAACTAACTCGATACTGACCCAATTGGTCATATGAGTTGAATAAGGAACTATGGAGTCCTAACAGGTACCCAATGGGGGTCAAATGGGCAAACATGACCAAATGGGTCAACTTGACCACCCATGAGACCCAGTAGGTGACCTATTGAGTTAGACTTGGGACAATTGGATTGGCTTGGATCCAATTCACTCAATTGGGTCATAAGTAATTAGATCAATTTAACCCCCATGGGTCAAATTAACCCAATTGATCCATTTAAATGCTATTTGGATTGAAACAACCGATGAAGCATAATATGCACCAAGTCTGGGGTGTAATTAGAGTGGGGTGGAGGGTCCTAGAGGCAAAACACCCCCCCTCCTCCACTTTCTACATATAACAACTGGCACCCCCCCCCCCCACACACACACACACAAGAAGAAAAAAAACTTGTCCAAGTTGTTCCAGCGGCCAAACAACCCACCGAGACCACCCTCTCCAATCTCCTCCCTTGCTTCCCCTCTTTATCTCGACCCACATGAGCCGCCGGAGAAGTTGTCGAAGGAGCTAAAGAGCTGAACTCGGGTAGAGGCGCACGTTCTCACAGATGATGGCTCTGACAAGCCGTTTCGGTCGTACTTCACAATCTGAGGTGATTATCACCCTCTCCTATGATCTTAGATCTAGGATTTCAACTGATTTAGTTGGATGATTCTACATAGAGAAGCATTCTCTGTAGATTTTGTATATTCGTGGCATGTCAGTGACGGGTTAGCCTCGGGCCGGCAACAATGGAGGCCACAAATCCCATCTCCCTTCTCATGTGGGAGTAGACTATATCTCACGTACCCATGGAACATTGAATTTGGAGATTGAAAGATAGAGAACTCATCCCTTCATCGTAGACGCATGTGTCGCCGCATCCTCGAGACGCTTTTCCGGGGAGGGTCGCAATCTGGACAAGGATCTATATTGACAGCAGTGGCACTGCTTAAGGTAGTATCCACACCATCCTCTTCCAATCCATGAGGAATTAGCTCATCCGAGTCAAATCTGGCTCGGGTTAGTCCATTTCAAGCTCGTGACGCCATTCCGGTTTCCCTAGCTCAAATTAACCCTAGTGAAGCCCAATTGGGCTCGGCATAGGATGATTCAAGGATGCACTAAAATTGGTGGTGAACCTTGCCCTGATTAAGGCTACCCAAGCTCAATCCTATTGGGGTTGGTGAGCACAAATGGATCCTACCAGATCCAATTGGAAATATCCAAGTCTAATTGGGCTTGGGTCCATCCAGGATTAGTCTAGTTAAACCTTCAATTTAGGGTGCAGCCACTCAATTGAATCCACCCTAGACAAATAGGTTCAGGTGCGTAAGCCATATAGGGACTTCAGGGCCAATTGGCCTTTAAAGTCTCAATTGGGTGGACCGATACCCCATAGCGGTTTGATCCCTATAGAGGTAGCTTGGGTGCACCCCATCAATTGGGCCCCACTCAAGCCAATTGGGCAGTGGTGGGTTTGGGTTATCCCAATTGGGTGGACCCCAAGGACCACCTCTACGGGAAGTCTTAACCCGAACCATACAGGAACGGGTGCCTACCTTAGACCCCACTATGGTTCCCATTAATGGACCCACATGGTCTGGTTGGTTTCTAGCCTAATTTAGGTCAAAATTGCTAAGTGGGTCTGGATCGGGTCCTACTAGATCATTTTGACATGAAACCAATCGCGGTGTCACCAAAAAGTGTGTTTTGACCCAATGGGGTCAGTCACAATTTGCCCAAAATATTGGATATTAAATGGAGTTATGGGACCGTATTGGGGGCAAGTGTATACTAGGCACTAGAAGGCATAAAGAGATCAGCATGTGGAGATTTAATGCACTCATTGCAATTACCACTTTATTTCATACATTGTATTTCTTTTATGTATTTTTTTTAACATTTATATTTCGTTAATTAACTTATACTGGTGGAACTATGTGTACCATTGCATTAAGGAATGAAGCATACCAAAATTGAAATCCTTCCACTCGTGCGGCTGCCTCCAACGTGCGAGTTCTTAGAGGGCTGCTCTGAGAGCTACACTTAACCATCGAGCGCTACTTCGTCCCCTCCTTGATGCCCCCTCAAGTCACATTCGCATTCTCTTTCATTATAGTGATCAAGATTGGTCGCTCCAAAGACGCATGCTCTAAGAAAGAAGGGTGTGAACATCTCTACGGTCATATACTTATTGAATGATCCAAACAAGGAACTCCTGGAGACCCTAACGAGTTGGTATCAGAGCCACCTCAGCCTACCACCACATCCACCGAGCGCTAACCTGACAGGTCCCCACGCCCTAGCCGCGAATAGGAACACCACTCGTGCGGGTAAACCCCGCATTCCCAAGTGCCCAGCCCATCGTCAGGCCTCCACGAGTATCGATGGGGGACGAGAACCTCACCTTGTTGCGCATTATGGAGTCACTCTAGAAAATGATGATGAATCAAGTTGCCAATACCTCCCCCTAAGTTGCGCAACAGTTGGACAAAAATGACCCCTCCCTCGCAGCTCTCTATTGAATGAATACACTAGTTATGCAACAAACCACTCACCTATGTCACGACCCAACTGAAGTTCCCGCGAGGGAGACGGATCCTCCCCATTAAGATTAAAAGAGTATAAAGGAAGAGCGGAGGTGGTCGATATCTCCCGATATGCCGAACTGAATTTCTCGATCTACAATTTGAAGGTAACCCCCACAAGCTTGTCTTATGCAGTGTGAGTAGTACTTCACAACCCAACAAACACCATGGATGGAATGGATTGGTGTAGCATCCTACCATCTCCTCAGAGCGGCTAAGCTATCTATGGACAACTAGAGAGGAGCGCCCAATAGGACATGAGACAACTTCAAACGACACTGCAACATACGCTTTGGTCTGCCGCTAAAAAGCAATCCCTTGGGAGAACTCATATCCCTCAAGTAGATAGGCTTTGCCAATGATTATCTTGACAAGTTCCAAAACCTCCTGGCACGTGTCACCTCCACGCCTTATCAATAAGGTGGAACATGAGGCGCTCCCTTGGGAGAGCTCATATCTCTCAAGTAAACTAGCTCTGTCAATGATTATCTTGAGAAATTCGGTGCGCGTCACCTTCAATCTTCTCGAGTAACATGCCCCTATCTCCACGGTCAGACAGCATAAATGCCTTATCATTGAGGTAGAACACGAGGCACTCGCCGACTTAAGCACTGTAATGAGCATCGCAAAAATGTGGGAGGGAAGGTTACATATGGACCGCCACTCTGAGGGGAAGCGGGGGTGGTCGAGTGGCAGGGCCGCAGGAGGAGTGGCCTTTTCAAACCATGACCCCTTCGACGGGGAGGCCTAAAAGACAATAATCCACAAATGCACCCCTCATAAAAATAATGTCACATGAGGAAATGGTTGATTGTCGGCAAAAGGCTTGTGTTTTAATTGTGACAAGCCCTCTATTGCAAGCTACGAGTGCGAGCGACAATTTTTTATAGAAGTGGACAAGCCATCAGACGAAGAGAAAGGAATGGGAGACACGGAAGATCGAGATGTTTCATTGTATGCCATCATCGGGGCCAATTGTGACCATACCATGTAAATGATTGTCCAAGTCTGAGAGGAGGCAGAAAAGGTCTTGGTGGATTCTAGAAGCTCGCAATTTTATGGGGAAGGAAGGAGCCAAGAGGTTGGGCACTCACATACAACATCGTGATAAAACGGGTAGTCGTCGTCAATGGGGACAAGTTGTCTAATCCGAGAATTTGTCGAGACATCCAGGTGCACAATGAGCGAGGAAGGTTCTCTATTGAATTATACACCTCCGGCTCCACAAGTTTGGCGTGCGTTTGGAAGATAAGTAGTTGGGCACGCAACTCAATTGTTTGGGACTTCAAACTGCTAGAGATAAGGATAACTCGAGGGGAAGGAAATAGTGTAGTGGGAGACCGATCAAATCTCAATGATCACCTTCACATTGAAGCTTTGAAGGATTGAAATAAAGATGAATCTGAGCAACTGTTGGAGAAGTACGAAGATGTGATGGAAGAACCAATGTCTCGCCCCCTCCCCCCCCCCCCCCCCCCTCATGCCTCCTAGATCACCGAATCTACTTCCAAACACACCTCCGGTAATGGTTCGACACGATAGCCATACCTCTAGAAAGACGAGATAAAAAGGCAATGTGCAACAATGCTTTGTCAAGGCATCATTAAGACAAGTCAATTGCATTTTTTCCTTATGAGTTCTCCCCGTGCGGAAGGACATCACTTGGAGATTATGCGTGCTAAACGTGAGGACTGTGAAGGATAAGTTCTTGACAAGTGTCGTGGGGGAGCTCTTGGATGAACTTCATGGGGCGGTACTTCTCAAAACTTTGACTTATGCTCGGGCTATCATCAAATCGACATGATCCCCCAAGACATCAAGAAAACAGCTTCTCGGACACACCACGGGCATTTTGAGATTTTCGTTATGTCGTCCAGCCTCATCAACACCCCCTCCACCTTTCAAGCACAAATGAATGAGGTATGTTGCATCCACCTGCATAAATTTGTGTTTGTTTTCTTTGAAGATATTCTTGTGCATAGCAAGTTGATGGAGGAACAGTTGGAGCACCTCTGCATCACGGGTTGTTTCACACAAATAGATTGTTCCTTAACAAGAAGTAATCTTTTGGTGACACGCTTGTGACATATTTCGGTCGCGTGGTCTACGGATAAGGAGTAATGGTGAATCCAGGGAATATTAGCGTAGTGACTGAATGAGTGGAGCCGAGAACCCGGTGTGAGTTGTGGGGATCCTCGGTCTAACAAGGTACTATCATCGCTTCATTAAAATCCATGGGAAGATCGCGACACCTTTGACGAACCTCCTCAAGAAGGATTCCTTCAAACTGAGGCTAGAGGCCACCACGGCCTTTGGATAGCTTGAGGAAGCACTCGTGCCAGCTTCAGTGTTGCATCTTCCAAATTTCCTGGAGGTGTGCATAGTTGAGTGTGATGCCACTATAGAGGATAGTGAAAGAGTGTTTCAACAACGAGGACATCAGATTGTTTACCATAGCAGGAAGTTGCTGGTACCATTGGAATTACCTGCTTGCGAGCAAGAACTCATCGGGTTGGCCAAGATAGTGCAGCATTGCGGCCCTACCTATAGGCAATCCTTCATCTAGGCCTGAAATTTAAAAATCGAAACCGCAAAAAACCGCAACACCGCACCGCACCGTTTTCGAACCGCACTGAACGGTGTTGTTGTGGTGCGGTTTTGATTATTGAAAAACCGCATAGTCTGCGGTGCGGTTTTGGCCTTGTCGAAACCGCATAAACCGCACCGCACCGTATGATTATAAATATTTTATTTTATATCTTATATGTTATAAATTTTTTACAAATTAATGTGTATATCTAACCATTCTTTCATCTTTGTTGTTCCGCATAGACATTTCTAGCTAGGTTTTTACATTTTTTTATAAATATTTTACAATCTTATAAAATTATATTTCGGTTTTTACATTTTTTTTTATATCATATAAGTTCTTCATCTCTCATTTCTCCCGACTCCGGTTCTTTACTGTTCCGCAAAAGCTAGGTCACAGACTAACAGAAGCCGGAAGGAGTGTCTTCTCCGACGCATCGGCTCGCGACTCCTACGTTCACGCGAGCGAAGGCGGCTCTACTCTGGCGACATCCCTACTCCAGCGACATCTCTTCTTCGGCGGGCTCCAGATCTCACGACATCCATTCTTCAGCGGGCTCTAGATCTCCCGTTCTATGCCTCCTGGTTTTTTTCTCACGGATCACTCGTCCCTGTTTCTACTTTATTGTGCATATCATTATACAAAAAATTCTACTATTTTACTTCCAGTTTGGGACATGGCCACATAGATTTGATAACAAAATATTTTATATAATGAAATGATTTATGATTAGATATGGTTCATTGGGGGAACAACAAATATTATTTTGGGAGTTTGGAAGTAACAACAAATATTATATAACCTTCAAGTTTGTCCTCTGCAATTTTCCTCCATAAAAGTAGTCTGATTAGATATGGTTCATTGGGAGTTTGGGACAGATTTAATTTATTAGTTTCATTTCTCATGGGATAGAGATTATATTTATCTCACTTCTATCTCAAATTGCATTGTAATGTATCAGATATGTGGATGTAGTCTAAAGTTTTGAGAACCTATTTTAATTTTTAACAATTATAACAAAACATAAGAAAAAAAACGAAACCGCACCGCAAAAACCGACTTCATACCGCACCAATGTCACACCGCACCGCACGGTTTGGATGCGGTGCAGTTTTGTAAAGTCCAAAACTGACCCTCTTCGATGCGGTTGCGGTTTGGGCTCAAACCGCACCAGTTTCACGTCTACCTTCATCATTTGTACCGTCCACTACCGTCTGGAATTTCTTCAGAAGCAAAAGATTGCAACTTCCGCACAGCAGAAATGGGCTAGTATTTCACTAGGGTATGACTTTTGGGTCGAACATAAGGCAAGCATGCTTAACGAAGCCGCAGATGCTCTATCCAAACAGGGAATCATAGAGGCGCTAGTCTATGCTATCTCAACACCCATCGTGCCCCCTCGCGGTAACCAAACAGGAGGAGATCGGGGCAACTCCAACACTCAACTCAAGGAGGTAATCGAACAAGGCACTCATACAAATATTGGACGATGGAGGTCGAATTCATTTATTGCCGCGGGCAATGCACCTTGACTCATCTTCAGACTAAATCGCATAGTTTTATCGAGGTTCACAATCGGATGCACGAAGGAATGCAAAAGACAATCCATTGGCCCAAGAAAGACTCCCATTCAGAAGGACATAAGAAGAGTGTGAAGGACTTGTTACGGAGTGCATTACGTGTCAACATAACAAGGCCAAGCACTTGCAACCGGCTGGGTTACTCCAAGCTTTATTGATTCCTCTATAGTTGTGGCCCGATATGTTACAATTATGCACCCGCCTAGTGGACACAATTGCATGAACCACGGGAATGCATATGGGAGCCCCTTTGAATATTCATATGCGGAGTTATATATTTTGTAATTAATTACTATTAATTAATTTGTTAATATTAATAAATGATATCGATTAATATTGATTAGATTAATTAACATATAACTTCGCATATGAATATTCAAGACAGCTCCTATATGCGCCATCGAGGGGGTCCGTCGGGCGAGTGCGTAAGCGTAAAAATGATCCAACATGCCGGTCTGATTGCTGCCCTCGCATTCATCGAGTATCAGTGCTCCGCTCGGTGAGGCTGGACACTTCCAACAAATACGAGCAACCCTAAGTTGTCTCAGTACTCATCTCGACCACTTCGACGGGCTCACCCCCTTCCACCCGGCATCCACACAATTGTCCTCTTCCACATTTCAATAGATAGGTGCCCAAGTTTCCTCGACAAACCGTATCAGCCATCCAGGTCTCCATACGGTGTTGCCTCTTTGATAGGATCACGCTATTAAGAACTGGAATTGCATGCTAAAAGATAATAGAGAAACAATTGTCAAGACAAGCTCGACATGAACTCCTGAGGGATGGTTCCCTCTAAGAGCCTCTCTCACCTATGAGAGTCTAACACTAAACAAGATCTCAAAAGATGTCAAACAAGGAGACAATATCACTCCTATATATAGGGGAGTGGGGAAATACAAAGTACAATAATGCTCACGGGCTACAGGGACTAATAAAGGCGTGTGGCGACCAACATCGTATCAACACGCCCCGCTCGAAAAACAACCTTGTCCTCAAGGTCGAGGTCTGTAGGGGCCATTAGCGAGCGTCAGCGGGTCCAAATCACCGAAGTCTGAACCATCATCTTCAAATCCAAGCAGCACACATAGGTTTTTGAGAGGGCAGACGTGGGTGGGCGTGTATAGCTGCTCGCAGCGAAAGCAGAGGCCCTTGTGGCGTAGCTCGAGGTACTGCTGGTGAGACAAGCGACGAGGTCGTCGGGAAGCATGTGGAAGCGGAACAAACGGTTGTGGAGGAGGGTCTAGTAGTTGAGGACAGGTGGGGGCAGGGGATCCAAGCGAGGAAGAGGCGGCATCAGTTGCAGCAGCTGGTGGGGAGATCGGATCAAGGAGGATGGTGGAGCTATGTAGAGTTCCTCGTCGAGGTACCAAGTCTGCTCCATAGTGCAAGTAAGAGTAGACTAGTTGTGGACCCAGAGGCGCACCCGGAGGTGGGGTCGCAGACCATCCAGAAAGTACCCCATGTAGTGGTCGGGGGCTAGGTCGGGTACGTGCGTGGCGATCGCGATGAACTCGTCGATGTAGGTGGCCACGGTGTCAGACTGACGCACGGAGATGAGGCGCTCAAAGGCATTGCCCGTCTGACGGGCATCGTAGTGGCGGAGGAGTTCCTCCTTCAATGTGGGCCAGGAGAGGTCAGGAACCTGCTGGCGCATCCAACGCACCCAATGGAGCGCCGAACACTCCATATAGAACGTGGCCAGTGGAACTTTTTCGTTGGCGGGGGCGGACTGGAGGTCGAAGAATTGTTCAGTGCGGGCAATCCAACCGAGAGGGTAGGTGTCATCGAACACAGGGATCTCGATCCGACGGAGATGGACCAAGTGGATGTCCGCAGCGGGGTGAAGAAACCCCATGGAGTCTGGGACAGACTGAAGTGTCGGCGGTGGTGGTGGTGGTGGTGGACGAGCCATATGGCAGTTTACCACCGTGGTCGTGAGCTCTCGAAGGAGGAGAGTGAGATCCTCAAGTCGGGCTTCAATTTGATCCATCCATGGTTATCAGGATCGCGATCCGGATCTTAGGATCTTACGATTCTACGATCCAAATTTTGTAAATCGATCCGGATCTTACCTAGGATCTAAATTGGCACATCTACGACTGGGATCGCGATCCGGATCTTAGGATCTCTAGGATCGCGATCCCGCCCGATTCTACCAATTCGACCAAATGGAACTAGAAACATGTCCAACTCTATCCCGACCCCATTCAACCGGTTCAACACCCATAACCCATTGCTTAACCTTATCCCAATCCCACCCACATACCCCATCACAGAATCATATCATGTTGTTTTACCATATCCCAAATGCCGATTGCTGGATGCAAACGGAGGCCAAAATCGACATCTTTGGTCGCTTCCAGTTCATACAATGTCTTCCTTTTCCTTCCTTACCAGGTTCCATTTCAAGTGGTATCAATGTCTTATCTTATATTTCTGCGTATGAGCAATCCAGTGGCTGGTAATCCAGTGGCTTCCTGTTTCCTACTTTCAGGACGACGTCTAGTCTTCCTTTCTAGCGTACGAGCAATCTAACGGTTAGAAATCCAGTATACGAGCAATTCAAGCTTCCTGCTTCTAGCATACGAGCAATCCAACAGTCTGGGTTCGTCTTCCTGCTTTTAGGCTTCCACCAATCCAGCAGTCCAAATTTGTTTTTATTGTTAGCAAATATTTGGTGTCCTACCTGAAACTGAAAGTGAACTTAGTATGATATTATCTTTTTTATTTTAGTTATTCAAAAAAATTAATATAATTATTTACATACTGCTCAATTTATTGATTTTTTGCTAATTGAGCATATAATTGGATGATACAAAATTAATTTTATATTTTGAGATTAATCTATGAATATTGTAGGATCTTGCGATCCTCGATCCGATTCTACGATCTGATCCGATCCAACCCCGAAACGATCTTACCTAGGATCTCGATCCTGACAACCTTGGATCCATCCAATGGGAGTCATCGGAGGTCGTGGCGGAGGCGTTCTCGTCGGCGTGGAGGACCATTGAACGAGTCACAGGGATAGAACGGCGGTTGGTCGTAGCGGTGAGAAGCGTCGGGATGTTGCAAGAGCCTCAGGAGGGTTGACGAAATACTGTAGGAATCGCAGGAGGGCGGACCGACACGGCAGAAGGCGGTGTTGGGCGGCAGGAGGGCTGCGAGGATGAGGAGCGGCCGCTGGAAGACTGCAGGAGTGTTGGAGGCTTGCTGGAGGTGCGGTCGGACACGGTTGGAGAAGAAGAGGGCCGGTTGGAGGCACAGGAAGTTGAAGGCTCACGGGAATTGTTCGCTGGAAGAGGGGTCGGGCACGGTGAGGTCGGTCGAAGCTGGAATCGGTTGCTGGAGGCGGGAGTCGAGCGAAGTAGCCGAGTGCTGAACTTAGCAAGGCGTCGATGTCGTCCAGGGCTGGTTTTCACAAGGGAACAGAGAGACGCAGGCACGGAGTGGTGAAAGCGTCGAGCACGTGACGTCAACATTGGATCGCACGCGTTTGGCGATGCGAGCTGCGGGTACGAAGATGTTTGATCGGGCGCGATTGGCTGCGTGCAGGAACGAAGGCGCGCAGAGTTCGGGTCACTGGCGAGGCATGCGGGAGGGAAAAGAAAATTGTCGGCAGAGAAAGAAGATCCAATTAGGGTTCCGTCGTAAACGCTGATTGAGGGGCAGGTCTGACCAATTAATAGACTCACGCTATCAAGAACTGGAATTGCATGCTTAAACACAATAAAGATACAATTGTCGAGACAAGCTCTACCCGAACTCCTGAGGGTTGGTTCCTTCTAAGATCCTCTCTCACCTAGGAGAGCTTAACACTAAACAAGATCTCAAAATTGTCAGGGAGACATTGCCACTTATATATAGGGGAGTGGGGAAATACAAAGTGCAATAATGCCCACGAGCTACACAGACTAATAGAGGCGCGTGGCGGCCAACATTATATCACTCTTCCTCCGAGCAGGTTCCTATATTGTCGATTCTGAATGGCATCTCACTGACAATGCCCTAACAAGGATCAATGAGTGCTCCTCTAATTGTAGTGAGCCATCTACCCCTATTCCGACTTCTCCATGAGAGGAATACAGCAACAACACTTATCCAAAGTTTTGGGGGCCCTCATCGACCACAAACTCATTGTTCCGATGAAGAAGGCGGAAAAGAACGACCACAACTCGTAGAGGCTCCCCTCGCCCTTTCTGCCATCATGTCTATCGTCATCCACGATTTTCGTACTCTCTTCTACGCCCTCATCATCCCAGCCGCTCCTCGTTGACAAATCATTGGCGTGCGCCCCCCAGGCCTCAAACACCCCAATGGAAATTCACATCAAATCTTTTGAGCCTCATATCTCACTACCTACTGTCACCGCATCTCATTTCTTCTTCTCTATAGACCCCCTAGAAACCCCAACTTGTGTCCCTTTTTAAAGTTTATCCATAATGCCCCTTTTGCCCATCCCAACGGGCCCCACTAATACAATCCCCCTCTTCCACACTAAAGCCAGTTTTAATTAATACCGCTAGTCTTCACCCCTCACTAAAAATTTCATTCAAATGTCAACTCCCAAATCTTCACCTCTTTAGCCCCACACTACCAACTACCTATCACTTCTTCCTGCACCTACTAGCGGCCACCACATATTTTCACTCCACCAAATAATTATACTCAATGCTCCACCCAACTCTCTTTTAGCATCTTATCAAAATCCTTATTTCTCTTCCTTGTCACGACAATGACCACCACCTCTCATTCAGAAATTGCACGCCACCAAAAAATTTAAATATCCCAACAAATATTTGATGTTCAACGTTGGGGGCAAGATCAATTTTCAAGGGCGGAATAGTGTTACGGTTATACACTCACCCGAGCGGATCCACTTGCATGAGCCACAAGTGCATATGGGAGCCGCCTTGAATATTCATGTGGAGTTATATATTTTGTAATTAATTAGTATTAAATAATTTATTAATATTACTTAACGGTTATTAATTTATATTGATAAGATTACTTATATTAATTAAAATATTTTGTATTTGCTTATTAGGCGTGCCCTACCTCATCTACATAAGGGGGAGGGGGAGGAGTGGTTTTGGTATCTCTTGGATTCTTGGCCTTTTAGACTCTTGGAGAGTGGAGCGCTTTGGAGGACCCAGACTTCGAGTGCTAAGTCGAAGCTTGTCTTCAGATTGCATCGTATTTGTTTTCATGTTAATGTCGTTTCATTCACTTTGAGTTTTCTCTCTGTCTCGCATCGTCTTGAGTTTTTCGCTCAGTATTGAATGTTATCTCTCTCCAGTACTCGTACAAAAATCATGTTCGTAACATGACATATCGACGGATTTCAATTGGACCGATTCTCCAAGGGCGCACTTCATTCCATTGTCGTATATGTACACCACCGTCGTGGTAGCTCGGCTTTATTTGACAATGTCTTCCGCCACCATGGCCCATGGGTTGCCAAAAAGCATCCTCTCTGATCAATACAAGGTATTCACCGATCACTTCTGCTAGGAACTTATCAAACTCAGCGACGCAAAGTTGTCCATGTCAACCTCTTATTACTCAGTGCCCACAGACCGACAGTCAAATAGAAATGGTCAACTGCATCGTAGAGATGTACTCAGGGTACATGGCGGGGGAACGACTCAATGAGTGGGTGTGATGGCTTCCCAGATTAGAATATTTTAATAGTACATCGTACCACACTTCACTCCAAACCTCCTCGTACAAGGTCATGCTTGGGCAAGAACCGCCAAGTTTAATTGAGCCCACTTAGATCATGATGAGTTACTTGTGATGGTAGAGGATCGCCTAGAACAAGCACAAGTTTGGATGGAAACATCATACAACGGCGGGCACAGGGAGTCAAACATGCAATTGGTGATTGGGTATAACTCAAGTTCAGTGCATACCAACAAAGTTCGATGACCCTTCGTATAAACAACAAGCTTGTCCCAAAGCTCTAAGGGTCTTTCCAAATAGAGAAGGCCGTTGGAGAAATAGCCTACCGGCTACAATATCCATTGGATGTAAAAAAAAAAACCTCTTTATTTGTGTGTCTCACGACGTGTGTGGACACCCTACTAAAGGCCCCCCCCCCTCCCCCAATTGTTGAAGGGAGTGTTACAGCAACCGCACAACACTCTAGCATCACGAAGGAGAAGGGGGGTTATCTGAGGACCTCGTCCAATGAGAAGGGCATGAACTGTGGGATGGCGATATGGGAATCAAATGAACAATTACAAATAGAAGTTACTACATTTCAACTTGAGGACAAGTTGGATTTCCCGAGGGACAATATGTTATGGGCACGCGCTAAGGACGAGCATATACCAGACGTGAGAAAACGTGAGGAGACGGGCATTGGATATTTAACGTGAGAAAACGTGAGGAGACGGGCATTGGATATTTAACGCACTCGTTGAGATTACCAATTAATTCATGTATTGTATTTCTTTTATATATCTTTTTTAGTATTTATATTTCGCTAATTAACCAATGAGGGTGGACCTAATAAGTAACTGTGCCAAGGGGGTATAAGTACCCTTCCATTATGGAATGAAGCATCTTTTGAACCTTCATTGAAATCCTTCTGCCAGCGCGGCTACCCCCAACCAGCGAGCTCGTGGAACCATGCCCTGACTGCTGCTCCGGCCCCTCCTCAACGCCCCTTCCAATTCCTATTCACGTTCTCTTCCTCTTCAGTACCACGATTGGTCACTCCAAACACACTCGTTCCAAGAAGGGAGGGCGTGAACACCTACAATCCAGTACTCACTAGACAGTCCAAGTAAGGGCCTCTCGAAAATCCTAACATGGTGTTGACATTTTGATCTGTCTTGACCTGAAAACTTTGGGCTAAATCTTAGTTAGGCTAACATTACTACTTGTGGTATGTTAACGACTAATTAGCTTTATTGACTAAAGCCAACCAATTTTAGGTCTAGCTGGCCCAATATGACCTGAATTGACCAAATTAGGCTCAAATCTTTAAAATTATGTCGAGTCAGTCCGAAATGACAAGGTCGGGCCAGAAGGGTTCAAGTTAAACAGTTTGGTCATAAATAACCTAAATCAGAGTGGGCGTACATGTCAGGTTTAGTTGCACGTCTTGATGACATGTAGGTTTAGTTGAGAACGTGTTCCTCCTTGAATACTACTTGCACTAGAAAGACAGGTTCGGGTGTGCTAGTTTGTGCACTAGGTGATTAAGATAATGGTTGTTTGCTCGCAGATCTCTGCTAATAATGACCGAGAGAAAAGCAGGGGAGGTTAGAGTTGCAGGCAGCAGCCTACTTTGTATTATGGCGGCGCAGATCATGGCGGGATTTCAGTACATAATTGGGTTCCTAAGGTGTTAATTTAGTATATGACTTCACTTCTTGCAGTCTAGAGCCCACTGCCACCATCTCTGAGGAGACTTTCAGCTCAGGCAGTAGCTGAGTGGTAGGCATGGAAGGGTGCATCCTATTTCAGATATTATTTAATTAAGTCATAGTTACTCAGTTGGTCACACCGGATGAGGTATGTGTGCTAGTTTACACATGAACTGATAATTTTCTACTATTATGTCGGTATATGATGTATTGATGTAATGATGAGATTTTTGTGCAATGCGATGTAATTAGGTGATGTTCAAGTTGTGGTCAAGTTATTCTTGGTGATTTGAAACCCCCGAGGATTTAGCGACTGTGGATATGGTGGTAGTTGTTTAAATCTTAGTTGTGATTGTTGAGACAGCACATATAGATCTTTTTACTACTGTGCAATCTCTTTTACTATACTTTTCAGTTGTTGTTGCGCTCTGTTAGGAGTCGGGAAATTGGGTTACGAGAGAGAGAGAGAGAGAGAGAACGAATTAGGGTTAAGAGAGAGGAGAAGAGAACACACACATTCATTCCAGGGTAAAAAATAATACAGGGCTTACGCCTCCTCTTATGGTGATGAGGAGCGAATACAAAAGGAAATATTCTGAAAAGGAAATACGAAGTTACTTAAAATAAATCATGCAAACAAAGCAACAAATAAAACACTTGAAGCAAATAAAGCAACAAATAAATTATTAATTATCTTCCGCGGGAATGGTGGACCCATCCGATATACGCGTCCGGCGCGTGTAAACTTTCCAAGGAGGCTCGTCGTCATGCAGCTCCGTAACAATGTCACCGTCTGGAAAATGTGTCTTGTCCTCAAGGCAGTAGTCGGCGAACTGGCGACGGAAATCATCCTGGGGAAGCCATGTTGCGTCTGAGTCGGGTCGGCCGGTCCAAGTCACGAGAACCTCTTCTGATGTAGTGTCCCCCGTGGTGCGGCACCTGCGGTCGAGGATCGAGGCGGGGTAGTAGGGCGCTTTCCCGGCGAGGTCGAGGTCATCCGGGATGTGGTCTGTGGTGGTGTGCTCCCCCACCACGCGCCGAAGCTGTGAGACATGGAAGACCGGATGAATGCGGCTCCCAGTTGGGAGGCGTAGGCGATAAGCGACCGCCCCTATGCGGGCGATGATCGCAAAGGGCCCGAAGAACCATGACGCCAATTTGGGGCATGGTCGGTGTGCCACTGAAAGCTGGCGGTAAGGATGGAACTTGATGAAAACCTTCTCTCCCACTTCAAAGGAGAGGTCCCGGCGCTTCTTGTTGGCGAAGGAAACCATCTTCTGTTGGGCCCGTTGTAGGTGGTGCTTCAGATGATCCAGAATGTTGTCCCTATCACGGAGAGCGGTGGCCAGGCTCTCCACCTGGCATTCCCCTGGAAGGTGGCGGACAATAGATGGTGGAGGACGGCCATAGACGGCCTCAAAAGGAGTAGTGTCGGTCGCCTGGTGGTGGGCGGTGTTGTAAGAGTACTCCGCTCATCCGAGCTACTTGGCCCAACTGCGAGGCTGCTCCCCCACGAAGCAGCGAAGGTACGTTTCCAGGCACCGGTTGAGGACCTCTGACTGATCGTCGGTCTGTGGGTGGTATGTCGTGCTCATACGAAGATGGGTACCCTGTAAAAGGAACAGTGAAGTCCAAAAGGTACTCAGGAATAGCAGGTCGCGGTCGCTCACGATTGACCGGGGAAATCCGTGGAGGCGCACGATCCCATGGATGAAGCTGTCGGCGACTGTGGCGGCGGTGTATGGATGATGGAGGGGAATGAAATGTGCATACTTTGAGAGCCGGTCCACCACGACCAGGATGCAATCGTGTGCCTGTGATCGTGGCAGTCGTGTGATGAAGTCCATGGCGATGTCGTCTCACACGCGGTCGGGGATCGGAAGAGGCTGAAGTAGACCACCCGGAAATACTGCTTCGTACTTGGCTTTTTGGCAGATGAGGCAGGCAGCAACGAAGGCATTGACCTGTCGGAACATGTGAGGCCAATAAAGGGAAGTTGCCAACCGTCGGTACGTCCGGTAAGCACCGGCATGTCCTCCCGTTGGGGATGCATGAAACTCTGCCATTAACAGGGGGATGCTCGGGGAGGAGGGCGCGAGTACAAGGCGGCCCTTGAAGAGAAGGCGGCCGTCCACCAAGGAGTACGATGGGTGGGCTGCGGCGTCCGTGCTGGTGTTGTCTGAATCCTGTTGAGCACCGGGTCGGCTTCTACTTCCCGTTGGAGGGCCTCTGTACCCTCCCAGACGGGGCGGGAGATGGCTGCCAGTATGGGGTTGCGGGAGAGGGCGTCGGCTGCGCGATTCGCCTTACCAGGCCGAAACTCGATCCTGAAGTCGTAGCCCAGTAGCTTGGCCACCCACACCTGTTGGGAGGGCATAGCGATCTTCTGCTGCAGGAGGTACCGAAGGCAATGGTGGTCGGTGCGGACCACGAAATGTCAGCCCAGTAGGTAGGGTCGCCAGTGCTGGATTGCGAGGACGAGGCCCATGAGCTCATTCTCGTAAGCGGAGCGGCTGCGGATAGTGTCGGATAAGGCGCGGCTAAAGTAGGCCACAGGGCGGCCGGCCTGCATAAGGACGGCTCCCACGCCGATGCCCGAAGCATCGCACTCCACGAGGAAGGGCTGAGTAAAGTCCGGCATGGCTAACACCGGGGCGCGGACCAGGGCCTGCTGAATAGCGACGAAAGCGGCGGAGGCCGCCGTTGACCACTCGAAGGTGCCCTCGACTGACTTCTTCAGGAGCTGGGTGAGGGGACGGGCCAGAGTGTCGTACCCCTGTATGAACCTGCGGTAGTATCCTGTTAGGCCCAGGAACCCGCGGACATCGCGGATAGAAGATGGTGTTGGCCACTGGAGGACCGCCTCGATCTTGTCACTATCCATTGCGACTCTTGTGGCGGAGATGGTGTGTCCCAGGTAGCGCACCTCCGGAACCCCAAAAGAGAACTTGGTTGGGTAGAGCTTGAGGTGGTGGTGCCGTAGCGTGGCTAGCGTCTGACGGACGTGCTGGAGGTGCTCCTGCCATGAAGAACTGTAGACCAAGATGTCATCAAAAAAACAAGTACATGTTGGTGAAGTACCGGTCGAAAGATGTCGTTCATCGTGGCCTGAAAGATGGTCGGCATGTTAGTCAGGCCGAATGGCATGACCAGGAACTCGCAGTGGTCGTCATGGGTCCGGAAGGCCGTCTTGGCGACGTCAGCCGGACGAACGCGGATCTGGTGGTAGCCAGCACGGAGGTCCAATTTGGTGAAGATGGTCGCGTCGTGGAGTTCGTCCAGAAGCTCCTGAATTAGTGGAATTGGGTTCTTGTCCGGGACGGTGGCTTTGTTGAGCTCCCGATAGTCTACGCAAAAGCGCCAGCTGCCGTCCTTCTTTCGGACCAAGAGGACCGGGCTAGATAAGGGGCTCGCACTGGGGCGGATGAGACCCCCCATCAGCATGTCGCGTACGAGCTTCTCGATTTCATCCTTTTGTACGTGTTCATAACGGTATGGTCGGACCGAGACTGCGGTCACGCCGGGTTGTAGAGGGATGGCATGATCGTGCGCTCGGGCGGGTGGCAACTCGGATGGTGCGGAGAAGAGGTCCGCAAACTCAGATAGAAGATCCTGAAGGGCCGGAGGTGGAGATGGGGTTGGTGGTGCCGTGTCCACGATGGACCAGAGCCATGCTGAGAAATCGACGTCTGAAGTCTGCTGAATCGTGCAAAAGGAGACGGGGGAGCGAAGTAAGGCAACATCTCCCGTAAGGCAGTGCTCCCGCCTGTCTTGTAGGAACCGCATCGTCATAGTCCTCCAGTTGACTCGCACGTCACCTAGCGTGCACAGCCATGCCACACCCAGGATGGCGTCGATCCGGCCAAGATCGAAGACGTAGAAGTCTATCGCCACTGAGTATGGGCCCACGGAAAGCGAGACGACTGGACAACGTCCCTGGATCGACCGGCGGCGGCCATCGCCAAGCTAACAGTGAAGTCCGGAGATGGCTCCATCGGGAGGTGGAGTTGCTTGTCCAGTTGTACTGAGAGGAAATTATGACTAGCCCCGCTGTGCACCATGATGATAATGCGGCGATCGCCTAACTTGCCCGCCAACTTCATGGTTTAGGGGTCGGAGATGCCGCCCACCGAAAAACATGGGAGTTCAAGACGGTGAAGGTCGGCCTCGGTGGCGGTCCCGGTGGTGTACTCTGCTGCGATCTCGAGGTCCTCAAAGTCCTGCAAGGTGATCTCTGGTTCAAAGTCGCCAATGATGGCGTGAAATTCCTTGACCGTGCATACGTGGGTAGGGGAGTAGGGTTGACGGCAGCGAAAACAGAGCCCTTTGCGACAAAGGTCGTCGAACTCGCGGTTGGAGATTCGTTGCGGGGGTCCTGAGCGGCCCGGCCGGCCAGCTGGAGGCGGCCAAGTGGCTGGTGGTTCTGGGTTGGCGGTACGCCATGGTCGGCCACCCGGCGGAGGCCCGCCTGGATTCGGTGGAGGTCGCGGAGACAGGTCCGCCTCCACGAGGCGTGCCATGTCGAGGGCCTCAGACACCGTCCGGGGGTGATGGGTGCGGAGTCGGGACCGGATGTTGGGCTTGAGGCCTTGCATGAAGAAACCGAGGTAATGGTCCGTTGGTAGGCCCGGAACATGGGTGACGAGGGCCACGAACTCATCGATGTAATCATCCAATGCGCTGATCTGGCGTACCCCACACAGTCGTTCGATGGCGGATCCAGAGTAGCAGTTGTCGCAGCGGCGGATCATCTCCTGTTTGATCTCCGGCCAGGATATAGCCGGGTTGGTTTGGCGGAGCCACCGGGCCCAATAAAGGGCGGAGCCGTCGAGCCCTACGATGGCGGTAGAGACCTTGTCCTGCTCGGGCGTACGGTGGAGATCGAAGTATTGTTCCGCCTTGGTAATCCACCTGATTGGGTCCACACCGGCGAAGGTTGGAAGATCCAAGGTGAGGGATGGACGGCCTGGAGGAACTAGCGTCGCGGGATCTCCGTTGTGCGGAGGTGGTGTTGCGCTGAGGATGGACGCACCGGTGGATGGGCATGCAGATCCGTTGGTGGAGGAGGCGGCTGTGGGTTGAAGGGCATCAAACTTTGCGTGAAGGGCGGCAAGGGAGGCGTGCATGGCGGTCACGAGGGATTCCTGTGCGTCGATACAGCGGAGGAGTGCCTCGTTGGAGTCTGCCGCTGGAACTTCAGCCGTGGAATGGGTGTTGGGGGCCATCCCCCCGAGCGGTTAGGTGGACGGACTGCGATGCGGAGGGCTGTAGCGGCGGAAGGGCGGCGGGGGCAGGCGCGGACGGAACCGCGGTGACGGGCGCGGGCGTAACCGCGGCGTGGCTGGCGGCGAGTGCGGGCGGGCGGGACTGCAGACGGCGGCGGGGCTGGTTCTCCGGTGATTGTTGGAGGGTGGAGATGGCAGGTCGGACCAGTTGTTAGGAGTCGGGAAATTGGGTTGCGAGAGAGAGAGAGAGAGAGAGAGAGGGAGAACGAATTAGGGTTAAGAGGGAGGAGAAGAGAACACACATTCATTTCAGGGTAAAAAATAATACAGGACTTACGCCTCCTCTTATAGCGATGAGGAGCGAATACAAAAGGAAATATTCGGAAAAGGAAATACGAAGTTACTTAAAATAAATCATGCAAACAAAGCAACAAATAAAACACTTGAAGCAAACAAAGCAGCAAATAAATTATTAATTATCTTCCGCGGGAATGGTGGGCCCATCCGATATACGCGCCCAGCGCGTGTAAACTTTCCAAGGAGGCTCGTAGTCATGCAGCTCCGTAACACACTCCCTTAGTCATTCATACTTATATGCAAGCATATTGTTGCTACTAATCCTATCTGCAGGTTTTATCTACATATTGGCAGTCCACCCTCGAGCATATAGAATCCTTAGGGGAGTGGGTCGGGATTGCTTACTCTGTTAACTAACCCAGTCGATGAATCACTGTAGGACAATTGATAAGGAACGGAGGAGGGTCAGCCAGAAGATTTGTTGTACTCTTTGTAGGGAGTACATTACTATAGACTTTTTAGCTACATGTTCTGCTTGTGAGTACGAAACCTTTGTAATCGGAATTGTATATAATTTCTTATTTACTACTACTCAGTGATTTTTTATGAGCTCATTATATCACAGGCTAGATTTACTATGCTTACTTTGTGTTTTCGTTATGTGTGAACTGGTGTTTACTCTACCGAAGAGTAGCATTATGACACGGAAGCATGAAGAGTGTAGCATTATGACACTGAAGCATCAAACGATGGCCCGATTCATGGCCCACCACAAATTATAGATAGGGATCAGGGTGTTACAATAACTTTGTTAGAAATTAGTTGAGAGGAGGACTAAATACTCATTAAACATATAAAGGAACAGATTATTCATATTCAATTACCATCTGAATGAGTAAGCTTAGTTATTCCGCCAATAGCTTCCTTTGCTTTGCGAGGAACAGCAAGAGAGTTAACATGATACCCTTTAGTCACGCTTACTCCCAGTGAAGCTGGAATTGCCTGTATGTAAAGTGAATAGGGTTAAGCATAACCTGGTAGACTATAGCAAAGGACTAAACAAATTCTTCATGATATCATGCTAGTATGGAAGAAATCCAGTTAAACTGGTCAACCTTAAAGAGTAATCCATTTGTATCTTGGTAGAATAAAATCCATCGCAGACCTGCATCGCGCCTGCAGCGAGGAAAATTAATGAAAATTAAAAAAATACTGCAGTTAGAGACTCATATAGCATTTTCCCTTGCACTTCCAAAATGACAGATCTCACTCTCAAAGAAAAATTGGGGCTTTGCATCCCTAAGAAGCACATGATGGTCCCCAAAAACATGACCAGGCCTTATCATTTGATGTGACACATGAAACTTGCAATGAATTGCGAGTAATAGAAAAGATAGTAACAAACCATTTGTTCAAGAGGCCACTGTTATAAAGAAGAGAATGCACATCGCCATGGCCATGTGGCTTAGTCTGTCAAACCAAAATCAACAAAAGGCTAGAGTAAGTACATAAAAGGAATAAATAGAGGTTGGATTATTTTTTTCCAAGACACAAACAGACCTGAATCATGTACTTGTCATTAGGGTCTAATGCAATCCTAGCATCATTATCATCTAAGCATGCCACCTTTTCCTGTAAAAAAAGGAAAAGAATAAATTTTTCTGAAAGAGGCAACGTTCAAGTAATAGATACCATACCTGCTTAACGAGTAACACTTGGTCAGGCTTCATTCCAAAATAATAATTAGATTCCAAAAGCTTTAGAGTGGGTATGTGGGTGTCGTCTGATGTCATTATGACAAAAGGAATCTCAACATGAAACGTCTCTGCAATATTGACAGTAAAATCAAAACAGCTAAGAGGTAATATGAAGGGATAATATGTGAAGATGGGGATTAGGGAGGATACAACAGAAAATAGAATAAAGGATCTGCAACACAAAGGGAACTGACTGATATAGTTATGTGTAGTTTATAACTTGCACTCTGCAAGCACAAGACATTCCAAAATTCTAATGTAACACATAGTAACATGATGTCGAGATGAAAAAAGTAACAGATGTTCGAAACAATCACAAATGACGCGAACGTATACATGATAAATAAACATGACATGGGACCCAAAATTAAAGTTGATCCTAAAAGGGTAAGACATCCTACCCAATCCTCAGAATTGAAAGAAAAAATAGTACACTGACAGAGAGCAAAAAAAGCTGGTAACAATTCTCTAAAAGGAGTAAAATTTGTCAAGCAACAAGTTTAAAATTTACTGATAGCACTTGTTCTCGAGTCAAAATTGCATTGAAATAAAAATATGGGGATACAAGTATACAACTCACAAGGCATGCTCACGGCTAGCTTCTGAGGGTCGGTTCCCTCTTGAAGCCTCACTCCAAATGAGAGGCAATCCTAGAAGACCAAAGATGATAATAAAACCCTTAAATAGGTGAGAGGGGGAATACACTGAACATTACCAAAATGTCACTAGGGCTACATAGTAAATGGACATGTGGGATACTAAGGTGGCGTCGTTCAGCGAGGTGGCTATGATCCCGGGGAGTCATATTCGTATCAATACACCTAATAACACCTCGGAGGAATCCGGCAAGGGGAGGGCCGGTTGGAGGAAGGGAGAAGAAAGTGGAAGAAGAAATTGAGAGGAAATTAGGGTTCAGCCCTAAAACATCCAAGATAACCAAGCTAAAACCCTAATACAAGCATACTCCCCTTATATAGCAGTGGGGGTGCGAATAACTATATCCGTTCTGCGGATAGCGAAAAACAAAACAACATCAAAATGAAAACAATCCCTAGGTAGAGCATCGGCGGTCTCTTCCTTGATCGGTGGGCTAGCATACTCGTCATGGCGTCTCATTGACGTGCGCGTGTCGTCGGCGTGCGCGACCGTAAAAATTCCGCCATCTGGAAAATATGTCTTGTCCTCAAGGCAGTAATCAACGAACTGGCGGACGGAGTAGCCCTGGAGGAGTTGCGTAGCTTCGGACTTCGAATGGGTAAAGCAAGCAGCAGGGATCTCCTGCGAAGTATATTCCCCCGGAAGGTGGTAGCAACGATCAATTAGCTTGGCGGGGTAGTACGGCGCCACTGGCCGTCCTTCTTCCGGACTAGAAGACACGGGCTAGAAAATGGGCGCGCGCCGAGTCTAAGGAGGCCCCCCATCAGCATCTCCTGCACCGGATGCTCGAGCCCGTCCTTCTGCACATTGATCGAACGGTACGGACGCAACAAGACTGTTGTGGTCCTGGGCTTGAGTGAAATGGCGCGGACGGTCAACCGGGCTGGTGGGCGACAAGCCGGCGGTTGGTCGACGACGGCGAACGTCGTGGAAAACACCAGGAGGTCCGTCCAGGAAGGGAGAGGCACATCGGATAGTTCCGAGAGGGGATGCGGCCCCTCGCCAAGGTCGACGTTCGTGGTACGTTGGGACGTGCAGAGAGAGACCGGAGAGTGGAGGAGAGCGGAGGCACCATCGAGGCGACACGGCCGGACCTCGTGGACGAACTGCATGTTCATAGTCGCCCAATTGACGCGTACATCACCAAGTGTGCGGAGCCAAGCCACCCCTAAAACGGCGTCAATATCGCCGAGGCCAAATACGTAGAAGTCTGCGGTCACAGGGCAGGACCTCACGGAGAGAGTCATGGCAATGCAACGGTCCTGAGTCGGTCGGCGTCGCTCATCACCAAGGCGGACCGAAAAGTGCGGGGAGGGAAACGAGGGAAGACGAAGCTACTGCACTAGTCACGCGGAGATGAGGTTGTGGCTTGCGTCGCTGTCCACCATGATGGTCATCGGGCGATCACAAAGCGTACCCGAGAGGTTCATGGTCTGCGGGGAGGAGAACCCGCCCTCCGAGGCATAGAATAACTCCAGGCGGTTGAACATAGCCGTGGTGTGGTCGGAGGAAGGACCATCCGTTGAAAGCTCCAAGGCCTCAAAGTCAGCCAGTGTAACCTCAGGGTCGATGTCGTCAATGATGGCGTGGAACTCCTTCACGGAGCACACATGGTGTGGGGAGTAGGGTTGGCGGCACCGACAACATAGGCCCGTGTTGCGGAGTTCATTGTAATCACTGTTCGAGATGCATTGAGGGGTCGGTGGTAGGCCCGGCCTGTTTCCCCCAAGCGGCGGCCGCGGGGGAGGAGCCGTGGAGGGCGGCTGCCTTGCCAGGGGTCGAGGGGATAGGTCGGCCTCCACCAGACGCGCCATGTGCAGGGCCTCGGAGACCGTCCGAGGGTGGTGCGTGCGGAGACGGGAGCGGATCTGTGGTACCAGGCCCTGCATAAAGAAGCCCAAGTAGTGATCTGGAGACAGCCCGGGGACGTGGGTGACCAGGGCGACAAACTCATCGATATAGTGGTCCAAGTTGGCGGTCTGTCGGACGCCGCAAAGCCGCTCGATGGCGGAGCCAGAATAGCAGATGTCGTATCGCCTGATCATCTCCTGCTTAAGCTCGGTCCAAGAGAGAAACCGGTTGGATTGTCGGAGCCACCTAGCCCAGTGGAGTCCAGAACCGTCCAGACCGAGTAGCGCAGTGGATACTTAATCCGACTCCGGGGTAAGGTTGAGGTCGAAGTATTACTCCACCTTGGCGATCCATCTCATCGGGTCGACGCCGACGAAGAAGGGATGTCAAGGGAGAGGGCAGAACGGACCGGAAGGGCGGAGGGACTGTCTCGGGAAACGGGCACGGCGGTACCACGCCGAGGAGGGATCCCCCGTCCGCAGGCGAGCCAAAGGCAGAAGCGGCGGAGGTGTCGGCCGACGCTTGGAGGGAGTCGATCTTGGAGTGGAGGGCGATGAGGGAGGCGTGCATGGAGGAGATGAGTTGATCCTGAGCCTCCACGCGATGGCTAAGAGCGTCAGCGGCGGCGGACGGTGGAAGATCACTGGAGGAGCGAGTGTTGGGAGCCATGAGGCGGCGGCGACGAGGACGATGGCGGATCGGCGAGATCATCGGAGACCTCCGGATCGTGGACCGGCGGAGAGGAGGTATGCTGGAATGGCGGAGATGGCTGGATGGGCAGAAATCTGCGGCAAATGGCTGTGTAGCAGCGCGATTCGTCGGGATCGACGGGGACATCATTGTCTGGAATGGCAGAGAGGAAGTCGGCGTCGAGGGCAGCTAGGTTGGAGAAAACCAGCACCAGTCACGCACCGTCGTTGGAGGATCGCGGAAGCGACGTCGCTAGGTCGGCGAGCACAGTCGAGGGCGGCTGACCGCAGAATCAGGCGACAAGCGCATTCGGGTGTCGAACGTATGCGTGCGTCGTTGGAGCCGGGTCGCGCGGAACACGCAATGACTTAGGAACGGAGGTTATGCGCTGTGGAATCCCAATCAGCGGCCAAGGTCGCGGCTGGGTTGCGCGGAATCGGTCAGTGTACGGACGACAAAGAGGTGAACATCGACGGCTATTACTGCGGGCGGCACGACAGGTCGGACCAATTAATACCACCTCAGAGGAATTCGGCAAGGGGAGGGCCGGTTGGAGGAAGGGAGAAGAAAGAGGAAGAATAAATTGAGAGGAAATTAGGGTTCAACCCTAAAACATCCAAGATAACCTAGCTAAAACCTTAATACAAGCATACTCCCCTTATATAGCAGTGGGAGTGTGAATAACAATATTCGTTCTGCGGATAGCAAAGAACAAAACAACATCAAAATGAAAACAATCCCTAGGTCGAGCATCGGCGGTCTCTTCCTCGATCGGTGGGCTAGCATCTGTCACCTTTCTCTGCGCGTGAACTCGCCATGGCGTCTGGTTGATTTGGGGGTGTCTCGTCGGCGAGCGCGACCGTAACAACACCCCTCTCGAAAATCAACATTTTCCTCAAGGTCAAGGTTCGAGGGGTCGTCAACAAGTGTCAGTGGATTCAAATCCAAAAAGTCGGGGTCATTATTTTCGGCACCGATAAGCAAGGGAAATTCCCTGTGAGTATTGTGGGTTGGCAAGTATAGATTCTTGCAGAAAAAAAAGAGGTCATTCCAGAGAAACTCTGGGTACTATTGGAGGAATAAGTGTTGGGGTGATGGAGGTACCATCGTTGGCGGAACGGGCAGAGATGGAGGCAGGAAAATCAACGGAAGTCCAACTGAAGGTGGGGGATCTAGTTGATGGAGTGGTGGGGGATCTAGTTGATGGAGTGGTGGCTGAGGTTTGGGAGGTAGCACCAGCTGGTGAGGCGGTCATGTAGAGGAGGGTGGTTGGGCCGTGTAGAGTTCCTCGTCGAGGCAACGAGCTTGCTCCATAGCTCGGTAGAGGGTGGATAGGTTGTGTACACGAAGGCATATACAGGCTCGAGAGAGCCTGGTGACATGTGTGACGACCTCGATGAACTCAGTGATGTAGATCGTGACAGGGTCAGACTGACGAATTGAACAGATGCACTCATATGCATTTCACACTTGGCGCGTGTCGTAGTAGTGAAGGAGTTCCTCCTTACGCATGGACCAGATAGATGGGAAATATTTTGGCGCGTTTAGCGCACCAAGTGGAACGCATGGCCTTCCATGTAAATAATCATCATAGGACCTTCTGGTTTGGGAGACTGGCATGGAGCCTGGGCGCAGGCGCGCGCCTGAGGCACGTGAGGTGCAAAATTGGGGAAAAAAAAAGGAGAAAATACAATTTATTAAAAACAAAAACACATAAAATAAATCTACCACCATATCAACACACTAGAATTGCATATATCATAACTCCAAATGCTACTTTTTAGATTTTGTTTTACAAATATTTACCGTTATAGGTGCAAGTGTTGCAACTTGCTGCAATCACATTGATTTTACGTTGTTATTCTTCATCAGTTGAGTTATAAGCGCAAATACTGATGATTAATCCACAGCTTTTCGCGGATTAATTTCACCATTACGGTGCAACTTCCCTAACTAGATGGTAGATACATATAAGAAATCATGTAATCTAACCCTGAGATCATGCTTTTGCCCACCTCCAAAAAAAATTCAGTAACCAGGTTGAAGAAAAGCCCTTGAAAGGCACAGGCGTGCCTTTGGTGCGCCTGAGAGTTGGTAAGGTGCGCGCCTAGGGTGTGCCCGGTGCCTCCGGCGCACGCCTTAATAACTATGGGCACAGGTGATCCAGCTGAGCGGGTTTATTCCAACGAACATCAAAATCTCAATACGGTGGAAGTGGGCCAGGTGAATGTCCCAGACGAGATGTAGGAATCTCAAGTGGTAAACGGTGGGCCCGTAAGAGGGTGGTGGTGGAGGGAGCGGGGAAGTTGGGTGACAGAGGCGGTGGTTGCGAGCACACAAAGGAGGAGTGTGAGGTCTTCCAGTGGAGCTTCCAGTCAATCTAAGCGAGAAGCATCGGTGAATGCCTAAGCGGAGGCGTGTTCGTCAGCGAGAATGGACACGGAACGGGTCGTTGGTGTAACGCATTGTTTTCCCTCCCTTGGGCTAAGGGTGTGTTGTTGTTACGTGCATTGTGTCATGGCATGCTCTGGGACTAATTTTGAAGTTGTGTGAACCCAAGCGTGTACTCCTTCCTACACCGGGTTGCTTTGGCTTGTAGCCCTTCCGAGGTTTACACGGTATTTACTTGGGCATGTAATCCGGTTGGCTATTCTTAAAGCAATTTCTAAGGGTTACCCGTCAGAGTACCGTCATGTACTAGGGTGTGTACCAACCCTTCCTGGGGGCACACGGCGTGTGACCAGATTGATTTCTCTTGTTGTATTTTGGATACTTCAGAGGGTTATACGACCGAGTACGCGTCGTGTACTAAGGTTTGTGACCAGCGTGACCCTTTTAGATAGAGTTGTGCGCTTTCCTAGAGTGTCACTATGTGACTTCAGAAGGATACACGCCAGAGAACACGTTCTTGTACTCGACGTAAATCGGGATCATTTTGGAGTCGTTGATCGTTGCTTCTTTTGATCTGTCGGTTGAGAGACTCTCATGGATTCTTTTGGCAGTGGATGAGCGTCACTCATCCAAGTTTTTAGAAAGCAGAGGATAGGAATTTGGAGGAAGAAGGAGACCTACCGTTGGAGCTTTGAGGTTCGGATCAGCGATCCGACTTCCTGAGAGCCTAGAGTGTCTCCTTTTGATCAATGTGATCTCTCTATTGTGGAGTTTCCATGGCCGGTTGCAAAAGAAAGAAGGAAATGAACCTCTTCTCCTGGGCATGGGACCTGTTTTCCATGTTTTCCCTATGCTTTCGTTGGTGATCCACACTCACTAATTAATGGAATGAAGGATACCACGGTTTGTACAAAACATGGGACATGGGATTGCGGCCTCGTCATGCTTAGATACATGCGCTCGATGTTCGATTCCAAGCTAGGAAATAGTTTGTGAAGTCGGGGAAGCCTTTTTGATTGATCAGGTGATATTTTCTTGTAACGCTCATCTAGGAGAGACCTAAATGTGTTAGAGGATAATAATTTGTTTATTCATCATGTTCTTGCATAGGAAAGAGAACAGGACCAGATCTGTAACCTTATGGATCCATTGGAGGATTTAGAATTTTAGGTTGAAATACAGATTTTGCGTGTACCCTATTGGTGAATGTGAATATCTAGTTGCAAAAAGATGGATATGTTTGTGATTTGGGTGTTGTTGGCCGGTGAGTCATGATGAGATTAGTCGTGCTTGTGTGGAGAGAATGTAGTCCATGCATGTTATTATGTGGTGTCTTCAGAATCATGGTGAGCTTTGCGATGCTAGAATTAGAGTGTTTGGGACTAGTTTGTTGTGCTTATACCCCTTGGTGTGCGCAAAGGTAAGAACATCCACAACCATGAGATTGGTAGAGAGGATTGAATTCTCTTGTAAGACACTGCATATGTGCTTATGAAATGCCATGATGGGCGTGAGCGTCATTTTCCATGGGGCAGGTGGAACTACCCCAATGCGAGAATGCCTTAAAATGTGGAATACCTAACAGGGGAAGCTTGTATATCGATAGCCAGGATGAGCGAGAATTTCTATAATCGGGGCAGGTTCGTTGTTTGGGGTTTGTATGCCTAATTGAATTGGGTGTCATTAGAGCACTATGAGGATGATTGATTGTGATGTAGTAGCCTAGGGCGTAGTATACCACTATTCAAGATAAGCTTACAAGAATAAGATTCTCATATTCTAGTTCATGATCGTAGTGTAGGCTCATTTACGTATGTCAACTCATAGAAAACATATTTGTTATTTGAAACACCTTCAATGATTTATGTTGTTTTACTCGCTTTCTATGGTATTGTTGTATTTGCGAAGTGTTGATCTGCAAGGGGTTGAAATCACAGGATCTGCTAGGATTCCCGGGAGGATGGGAGTTGTTACACCGTTGTTGGTCAACTTTCAGTTGGCCCTTATTTTCTGCACATTGTGATTGTTTTGCAGGGTTTAGAGCACGAGGCTATGAATAGTCGGTCGAAGAATGGTTTCAAGCTTCATGAAGTGTTTACTTGATTTCCATGTGTTTTTATTTTGATATATCGAGCTCTGACCTGACTTTGCACTTTCATATTGTTGTTGGATGATTGTAAGGGCCTTGAGGCCATTGAACTCTTGTACTACTTTTGATTTTTTTTTATTGGTGTGGTTCATAGACTATCTTTAGTTTGTCGCTTCCGCTTTATATTTGTGTACTTTGTGATGGTTTTTTGCTTCGATCATTTCTTTTACCACTTTATATTATCCTATTAGTTGAGGTTGTGCGTTGTGAGGCCTGGTTAGACCCATATTATACGGTAGATACAGGTGGGATGTTCCAATTTGGTATCAGAGATAAGTTTAGGGGTTCTAGACCTTTAGAAAGAGATTTCCATGTAGGATGATGTGTGCGGAACGTGAGTGTCCTATGATTTGATGTGATTGTTTCATGTTAGTAACAGTTTCGCATTCTGACGTTATATTACCTTGTTAATTTAGGTAGTCGGTGATGGTGATGGTCTTCACATCTCCGTGAGGATACCATGAATAGCAATGCTATTTCCCCTAGCTTCTCTGGCTTATCACAAAAGATGAGTAGTGAAGCAGTGGTAGTCACAATGGCAGCACAACGAGCCGAGTTGACTGCCAATGTGACACCAACTACTCCTGATGGCACCGCCATGTCAATTGTTGGTGCCAACCCAGGTAGAGGACAAGTAGTTAGTGCTAAAGACCGTTAATTGAGTACTTCTTGGACTTTCACCCGTCGTTGTTTAAAGGTGTTGGCTCCCCAACTAATGTGGATGATTGATTGGGAAGGATCAAGGTTCTCTTTATGGCGACCGATATGCCTGAAGATAGGATGGTTGCCTTTGCAGTCTTCATGTTGGATGGAGACGTAAAAGATCTGGTGGCAAGAGGAGTATGTGAGGCACTTTGCAAGGCGTCTCCTAAAGAAGATCTCGATGGAAGAATTTTTGGTAGTTTTTCTGAAGCGGTATATCCCGATGGTGACACAATTGTCACTGCAAGAGAAGTTCCTGAGGCTTATTCAAAGGGGCATGCTCGTGGATTCCTAAGTTCAGGACTTCACGAGGATGAGTCGCTACGTGGGAAAATTGTCGGGAGCGATGAGGATAAAGATCACCGATTCTATGAAGGATTTCGCAATGAATTGAGATAACCGTTGATAGGTCTCAAGCCAGCAGGATATAGTGCACTAGTGGAGTCGGCCCAAGCTTTAGACCTTAACATCTTGAATACTCAACGACGCAAAGGAGCATTGGTGAAGAACATTGAATCTAAGAAGCTTCCACAGCATCAGAAGTAAGAAAACAGAGTTGGGCGGAAGAGATACCGGATGGTAGGAAATCAATTGTCTCAGATGATTCGCATTGTAAGGGACCACCCACTTGTTACCAATGTGGCGCCATCTAGAGAAGAAGCGTGTCAAGAATTGACGGTGTCCACTGGGAAAGGGAAAGTGGTGGAGTCTCTGGCATCCTATTTTTGGGCCACCTAAACCTTTTTGGACTCTAGCATTCGTAGGATGTTGTGACAAGTATGCTATTGAATGTTGATTTATGTATACATTTGTTTAATGTAATGTGTTTCCCTCTCTTTTGTTGTCATTGTCGTGCATATTGTAGTTGTAGTATTTCACAAGCTTCCTTTTAGAGCCGTTGGAGAGAGGATTTGAGCTAGTATCGTTTGGACCGAGAGCAACGCTAGATGTAGTTCGTCTAACATTTCGCTACCAAACACTTTGGATCGTGTTGGGCTTGCATCATCGGTGATGTGGATAGTTAGTGTCTTGAGAGATTTGTGTCGTTGTAGTGCATTGCACTTAAGTTCGGGACGAAATTCTTTTCAGGTGGGTAGGTTTGTAATGCCTTGTTTTCTCATAATTTGGCTAAGGGTGCATTGTCGTTGTGTGTCGTGGCATGCTCTGGGCCGCAATTTGGAGTTTTGCATTGTGTACACCTTCCTACACTAGGCTGCTTCAGCTACTGGCCATGCCAAGAATTACACAACTTAGTGCACAACATGTACTTGGACGTTTAATCGCAGAGGCTATTCGTAGAGCAATTTCCTACGGTTATACACCCGAGTACAAGCCATTTACTCGAGTGTGTACCGACCCTTGCTAGGGGCACCCGGCGTGTGACCTGAGGCCTGAATTTTAATGTTGTGTTATGAATACTTCAGAGGGCACGCCAATTACATGTGTATTGCAGCGCGTGACCATTGTGGCCCTTTTCGACAGAGACGCGCGTTTTCCTAGAGCACCACCGGGTGACTTCAGAGGGTTGCACGCCTGAGTACACTTCGTGTAGTAGGGCATATAATAGGAGGCATAAATTGTTCTGTCGTGCTCGTTTTTGAGGTGTTGATCGTGGCTTCTATTGATCTGTGGTTTAGAGGCTCTTCTGACTGCTTTAGGTCGTGGAAGAGGGTCACTTATCCATTCATTCTCATTTGTTAGAGTTTTAAGAGAGGCGAGGATGAGCATGGAGGAAGGAGGAGGAGACCAACCCTTAGAGCTTTGAGGCTTGGATCGGCGATCCGACTTCATGAAAGCATAGATCGTTTCTTTCTGATCTTTCTGATCTTTTTGATCCCTCTCTTGTGGACTTTCCATGGTCGAGCGCAGAGGGAAAAAGGTAATGACCCTCTTCTCTCAGGCTTAAGACCTATTTTTCATGTTTTCCTCATGATTGCATTGATAATCCTCACTATCAATAATTAATAGAGTGACGGATACCACGGTCCATATAACCACAGGGCGTGGAATTGCGACCTCGTCATGTTTAGATGCATGCAAGCGATGTTCAATTACGAGCTAGGACATAATGTGTGAAGCCGAGAAAAGTTTTTTAGTTGACCTGGTGATGACTGCTTGTAACACTCATCTAAGAGAGACTTAGTTGTGCTAAAGGATAATAATTCGTCTATTCGTCGTGTGTTTGCTTTGGGGGCAAGAGATCTGGATTGAATTTGTGATCTTGTGCATCTGTTAAAGGATTTAAAGTTGTAGGTTGAAATCCAGATTTTGGTTGTACCACGTTGGTGAATGTGAATACCTAAGTAGCGAATAGATAGATATGTTGTTTATGATTTGGGTGTTGTTGGCGGGCAAGTCATGATAAGATATGCATGTTATTTTGTGATGTATTGAGAATCATGGAGAGCCTTGTGCAGCTAGAATTTAAGGGTTTGGGCCTAGTTTGTTGTGCTTAGACCCCGCGGTGTGTATGAAATGTCGTGAAGGGAGAGAATGTCCTTAGCCATACGATTAGAGAGGATTGGCTTATCCTGTAGGATACGAGATCGTGTTTGCATATTGTCAGGATGGGTGTGAACTTTCGCGACCATGAGATTGGCAAAGAGGACTGTGTTATCTTGTAGGACATTGTATGTGTTTGTGAAATACAAACACAAACGTGAGCATCATTTGTAATGGGGCTAGCAGAACTGCCCCAATGCGAGAATTCATTAAATTTTGGTATACCCGGGTTTGTATGTCTATAGTCAGGACAGGCGGAAACGTTTATAATCAAGGTAGGGAGGTACGCTCAAATGTGCTTGGGGCTTGTGTGCCTAATTGAATTGGTTGTCATGAGAGCACTATGAGGAGGAGGAGGATGGCTTGATTGTGATGCGGTAGCTTAGGGCATGGTAGTCCACTACTCTAGATAAGGTTGCATGAATAGGATTCTGTTACGCGGACGCGCGTATTATTATTGTATTTCTTATTATTCTAGGTTTTTGGCATGTGAGCCCCCCCCTCCCTATATAAGGAGGTGGTTTGGGAGTAGATGACATCTTTTGATCATTTAGGTTTTGGGCTCTCATTAGAGAGAGGGATCATAGGAGGACTCAGCCTCCTTGATCTTGGCCGGAGTTCACTCCGGATTGTATCCGTGTTCTTGATTAATGCAATCTTGTCTCGTTCTTCCTGCTAAATCGTAACAAGTGGTCCGACCTGCCGTCTTCCGGCCGCGGTTTCCGCCGCCCGAACCCGATCCGGCGCCTCTTCCCTGATCCCGATCTCGTCACGCTGCTATTCCGCGCTCCACATCTCGCGTCCGCCAAGACCTCGCCGTTTCCGATCACGCGTCCTCTACCGCTACAACATACCTGCTGACGATCCCGTCCAGCGCAGACCTCGCCGATCCAGAGCCCGCGCCGACCTCGCCGATCCAGAGCCCTCGTCGATCTGCACCGACCTAGACGATCCAGAGCCCGCACAGCAACCGATCCTGACCTCCATTTCCCGTTCCAGCTCCGCCCAGAAGCTGGTCGCCGCCCAGCCCTGCTGCCGAGACAGCCCCCCCCCCCCTTTTTTTGGGTTTCTTGCGTGCATGCCACGCCATTCCAGTCGTCTAATGGGCAACCCAAATCCCACGTCGTCTCACCCAACCACCGATCCTGCCATTCTTCGTCGCTTGGATGACCACGACAGTTCCATCGCGTCGTTGCAGACCCTCATGTTACGCATGGATGCTAAGCTCGACTCCCTCCTGTCCGGCCGCCCTACCACCTCCGCAACGTCGGTGGCGGATCCGTCGCCCCTCCTCGTAACGCCCCCGGAACTCTTCCATGCAACAACCCCCCTGCCCGGGGTGTGCTCATCGGGCCCTCGTTCCTTGGATGTCCCCTCTTTCAACGGCACCGATCCTATGGGATGGATTGCTCGGGCCGAACAGTTCTTCAAGATACAGCAGACCTCGGAGCCACAGAAGGTCAGCACGGCCTTGATCGGCATGGAGGGCTCCGCCCTCCACTGGGTCCGCTGGCTCCGCCAATCCTCTCCCGGCCTCACCTGGACAGCCCTCACAGAGGCCCTCATTCAGCGGTTCGATCACTGCTACCCCGGCTTCATGATCGAACGCCTTTGCGGACTCCGTCAGACCGGCACCATTGATTCGTACGTCGATGCGTTCATCGAATTGGTCACCCATGTTCCTGGTCTCCCACCCGACCATTACTTGTCCTACTTCATGCACGGCTTACAACCCCACATCCGAGCCCGTCTCCGCACCCTGCAACCGTCAACTGTCCACCAAGCCATGAACCTCTCCCCACTGGTGGAAGCCGAATTCATGGCAACGTCCGGGGACCCTCCCTTCCCATCGCCTCCGTTCAACCCTCCCTACCAACCATATTCCCCCCCCCCCCTGTCTAAACCTCCACCATTGCCACCTCCTCCTCCTCGACCAACCATTATGGGCCCACGCAACAACCAAGAGTACAATGACTTGCGGAGCAAGGGTCTGTGCTACCGTTGCAAGCAACCCTACTCGCATAATCATAATTGTCCTGCCAAAGAGTTTCGGGCCCTCATCAGGGATGATTTGGACGAGATCGGTGCGGCTGTCTTGGACACCCTTCTGCTCAAGGATGTACCACCAGACGGAGATCCGAGCACCTCTGCGGCGGCCCACCAGCGGGCACATTACTACTAGATGGCGGGCGGTACTTCGACCTTGGGGTCAAGGTCGATTTTCTGGCGGGATGGACTGTTACGCGGACGCGCGTATTATTATTGTATTTCTTATTATTCTAGGTTTTTGTCATGTGAGCCCCCCTCCCTATATAAGGAGGTGGTTTGGGAGTAGATGACATCTTTTGATCATTTAGGTTTTGGGCTCTTATTAGAGAGAGGGATCATAGGACCCAGCCTCCTTGATCTTGGTCGGAGTTCACTCCGGATTCTATCCGTGTTCTTGATTAATGCAATCTTGTCTCGTTCTTCCTTCTAAATCGTAACAAATTCACATATCCTAGTTCATGATAACATTGTAGATCTTTTAACATATATCAACCGGTAGATAACATGTCTTTTGTATGAAACACCTTTCATGATTTATGTTGTTTTACTCGCTTTACATGTTATTGTTGTATTTGTGAAGTGTTTCTCTGCAAGGGAGTGAAGTTCTTAGGAACCGCTAAGATGCTCAGAAGGAGGGGAATTGTTACACTGTTGTTGGTCAGCTTTCAACTGTCATTTTTCTCTCATTGTATTTGTTTTGCAATGTTTAGCGGGCAAGATTATGAATAATCAACCGAAGAATGGTTTCAAGCTTCATGCAGTGTTTGCTTGCTTTCCATGTGTTTCTATTTTGATGTATCGGGCTTTGATCCTGAACTTTGTATTTCATATTGTTGTTGGATGACTGCAAGGGCCTTGAAACCTTTAGACTCCTATATTACTTTTGGGTTTGTTTTGTATTAGTGCAATTCATGGACTCTTTTCAGTTTATAAAATTCGCTTTGCATTTGTGTGTTTTGTGATGGTTGTTTATTGTGATCGATACTTTATCACTTCTCAATATCTTTTTTGTTAAGATTGTAAATTGTGGGGTCAGGCCGAACATATACTATATGGCAGATACATGTGGGGTGTTACAATTGGCATGGACCGAAGGAGTCGGGGGTGTAGATGGCGTTGAATAGACGTAAGGGACATTGAAACCGAGCGAGACAATTGTTGTGTGGACGCAAGAAGTTTGTATGCGTCAGTCGGCTGCTCGCAGGAGGCGGAAGAGTGTGGTAGGGGCAAGTGTTCAGGGTGGCCGCTCTTGTTGGCAAAAGATGGAAAGACGAGGTAGACGGAGAAATGAGGAAGACGAAGAGAGGCAGACGGCAGCGCGATGCAGAAGACGCTCATCTGCAATAAGCAGAAGGCGGAGTTACTGTTGAGCGCTGAGGTGTGGAAGACGAACAGGCAGAGCAAGAGATCATGTCAGTCGCGTGATTGGGACGATGTTGTGCAGAAGGTGCTCAAAATCGAGAATCACTGGAGGAATTAAATCAGAATCGCAGAATGTTAGAATTGCGGGACTGCGAAAGCCGCTTGACAAATCTCTACAATGTACCTGTGATGGAGCCGTCGAATCGTAAGAAAGGAGAAAAAAACGGTTGCTAGCCAAAACCCTAACGGTGGGGGGACCAGACTGCCGGCCATCGAATCAAAATTACATTGAAATAAAAGTACATGGATACAACTCGTGAGGCATGCTTGCGCCCAGCTTTCGAGGGTTAGTTCCCTCTTGAAGCTCCTTTCCAAATGAGACAATCCTAAGAAACAAAGATGAACTTAAGACACTCTCTCAATCCCTTATATGGGTGAGAGTCGATATACATTGAATATTACCAAAATACCGATAAGACAACGTAATAAATAGACACGTGCGATACTAAAGTGACATCACTCGAGAAGTATCACTTGCTCTTATGAATTCTAGCTCTTACAATAATTCCAATTTTATTTACTTGAAAAAGGACATTATTTCATCACTAAAATGATTTGCTTACAGAATAGATGGAATCACTGTATACCATTCACCATTATTCCACATTAATCCTAAATGTTTTAATGCAACTTAATCTTTAGCAATTCAAATATAATGGATGTGCCAAAAAAAATTCCATAGAGGCATTCCATGTCCGACAAAACCACTTAAAGCAAATGGCTTCCAAAAAAGACAACATTGTAAAGTTTCAAAATAATATAACTAATAACTATAATATAGATAGATAATTATACTGTGGAGTCATCAATCCTGATAATATAAACAATAACCATAGTATAGATGTCTTTATATAATGCGAGATATATTTATTCATCCACATAGGGGTATATTTAAAGCATTACAATGGATTCTTAAAGACGGACAGACAATGTGGGACTAATACACACTCACACATAAATATTAATATAATAATAATACTAATAATCTCAACACTCCCCCTCAAGCTGAACAGGAAACTTTCAGCTTGGACATCATAAAAAAGAAAGGTAATGGTGGTAGACCAAGTGGGACAAAACAATAGATGAGTCACCGGGGGAAATTCCAAACCGGGGAATCAAGTCGGGGACATAGCCACACACGGCGTAGACCCACACATGACGCAGGTCTCACACACGACGTGGACTCACAGGAAAGAAATCAGCAGACGGGTGATCGGGGATACTCCCACACGATACAACCCACTGGATAGAAAGGTCAACCAACAAAGACAATGAAACACCTACCCAACAACGAAGAAAAATTGGGGAGACACAAACAACATACGACATAAGCCTGAAGACCGTGTGGAACAAAAGAGAAAGGTCGGGTAAGCTCATCTGAGTCACCTTCATCTCAATCACTCCCCCTCACGTGAAACATGTGCATGAAGGCAGAATACAAACAAGAATAAAATACAAGAACAAGACAGACAAATGGCTAAAAACACCATAAGCATAATCACCGACGGGATATTACCACCCTAAAGAGGGGGACATCGACTGGAAGCAGTCGGAGTCGTCGGAAAGAAGCAGCAAGTGGTTGGAACAGGAGCAAACGGAAAGAAGCACGGCAGCAGGTCGACACGAACATCTTCAGTCGGAGGAGACCGGTGACTGGAACGATCGAAGCAGCAGACTGGATCAGCAGGAGAAGCTAGACAAGGCAGGACCAACACAGGCGGTTGGTCCAACGCCAGGCGGGAGCAACGACTGGATTTGGATTGTTGAGGGGAGCAGGATACGGGATCAACGGCGTAATCTCCAGTGGAATCGACGGGAAGACTCGTCGACGCAGGCGGGGATCGAGCGGGAAGGAGAAATCGCAGTCGGAGACGACGAGCCACAGGGAGACGGGATCCGCAGGAAACAGACAACGTCAACGAGAGCGGAAGCAGCGTCGGAAGCACGGAACAGGTGGATCGACGATGGCCAACGGAAGACGGGTCAAAAACAAAGGTTAGGTCGGATCGAGCGGAGAAGCTCCATGTGAGAAAGGTCGCAGAGGAGCACGCGGATGAGAGGAGAAATCAGGAGGAATCGAGAGAGGAATCCACAGTGAAATGTACGTTTCCCATAATTAGTGCAACCAAATTTCAGGGAGAAGTCAATTCCAGCTCTGATACCATGTTGAAAGAAATAGGAAGAAAATGTATAATGTGAGATATGCTCATTCATCCGCATAGGGAGTATATTTAAAGCATTACAAGGGACTCTTAAAGACAGACAGTCAATGTGGGACTAATATTCACTCACACATAAATATTAATATAATAATAATACTAATAATCTCAACAGAATGATAGATTTATCTAACTGCAAACTTGCAACAATGACAACTATAAATAATACGACATAATAACTCATATTAAAGTAGAGATCTAAACAAGGAAATAAGTTTAAATGTGCAAAAACAAGAGAGAAAACAATGCATAAACAACCAATGTCCAGCAAATCACAAGATGTCTTGGCATTACAAGATAATATCTCAATAAACCAAGAATAAGCAAGATCCAACACTAAAACTTTACAACCATAAATGAACGTACAATGATCATGGAATAGAAGGCTCGGAGGATGAAGGATGAGTGGTCGGTGACTGGAGAAGTGGAGGCGGACCGATGATAGAGTTTAGACCTTTGGAGGAGAGTAGGATGGCTAGAAAGCAGTTTTCGGTGGATTTGAAGGTTCTGGCAGCGGCAGGAACTGGAATGGTGGCTGCATAGAACCTGAATTTGGGGATCTGGTGTTGCATTGGGGTGGAAGGGGAAAGGAGGGTAATTGAACAGTTTCTGGACAAGGGATTGGGAGTGGGAAGAGAGTGGGGAAATGGGGAAGGCTCGGAGGATGAAGGGTGAGTGGTCGGTGACTGGAGAAGTGGAGGCGGACCGATGATAGAGTCTAGACCTTTGGAGTGGAGTAGGATGGCTAGACGACAGTTTTCAGTGGATTGGAAGGTTTTGGCAGCGGCAGGAACTGGAATGATGGCTGCATAGAACCTGAATTTGGGGATCTGGTGTTGCACTTGGCTGGAAGGGAAAGGAGGGTAATTGAACAGTTTCTGGACAAGGGATTGGGTGCGAGAAGAGAGTGGGGAAATGGGGAAGGCTGGTATCCAATGGTTGGATCTGTGCTCCTGGAAGAAGGGGATGAAACAGGAATTGATGTGGAAATTAAGCGGCTTCCTGGAGAGGGGAAAGTACTCGGATGTGGGAATTAGGAGAGGGAGATGGCTCATTTGGGTATCTGAAAGGGATAACTGGTGTTTGGGATTGGGGAGAGAAGTAACTTCCTGAGACGTGGGTTCAGAATGGAGGGTAGGGCTCTCGGAAGAGGGATAACGGGGATTATGGGGAGGAAGGAGGGAAGGTGACAGTTAAAGGAAGTTTTAATAATGGGATAAAGTGGTTATGATTTAGTGGAGGGGGTATATGTAGCTAATAGGCATTTATGGTGTTTTGAGGGCAGTGGATGGTTATTAGGTAGCTATGGGAGGATGAAGGGGTGGTGGAGAAAGAGAGTGGGTCGGACAAGGGATGCGGTCGGCGGCTTGGGAGTGGTGGTCGGAAGTGGGATTTGGAGGGAAGGGAGGTGGCCGTCCAATGCAAGGGAAGGGGGGTAAGGATTCTAGGCATCGCACCTAATTTCGGCTTCGGCATCGGCTGACCAAAGGCTGAAATCTTCTTTCCAACTTTCGATCCCCTCAAGTCATTTCTCCTTATTTATAAACTTAAGAGTCATCACGAACGGTCATAATTCTCCAATCAGACTACAAAACAAACTGTTAAGTGCTTGCCGGAGTGGTGGATGGAGGCGAAGGTGGAGGATGAC
This sequence comes from Dactylorhiza incarnata, assembly GCA_033032865.1. NCBI lineage: Eukaryota > Viridiplantae > Streptophyta > Magnoliopsida > Asparagales > Orchidaceae > Dactylorhiza > Dactylorhiza incarnata. The sequence goes on from JAWHQI010000066.1 coordinate 9,927,307, forward strand.
CGGAGACAAGAAAGATGACGGAGATACTACGGAGCCGGAACCGCGGCTGCCTAAGCGGGGCTTGCTCGTTAGAGAAGAGAGCTACCAAAAATTTCACAAGGGCATAGGAAATAGATTTAACTTCATTGATACCTTCCTACATGACTCAAAGGGTCCATTTATAGAAACCCAATGGCAACATTGTAAATACATAAAGAAAAGCATAAAATATTTAAAACGCTCAAAACACTATGACTCGACTATATACAACATGACTGAACTCCATACATGACGGTGGAACAATAACACTCCACCCGTCCATGAAATCGAGTTTGTCCTCAAGCTCGAACTCCACATGGAAGGCTGGATCATTTGGTTCCTTGATTTCCCGCCAGAATAATTCTCGATATCGCGTTGTGGCACCAGAGATTGCATCGAGTGACAAGACGTCAACACGCTCCCCAATGGAGAAAAGATGGCAATGAGTGGGCGGAACGAGGGTGCCCGATAGCTGCAGACGTAGGTGACGGAAGCACGGGCGGAAAAGGAGTTGCGGTGATCAGAAGTGGCGGCGCCGCCTTGGGGATGGTCGGCAGGAGAACTGGATCCAGCGAGGCCAGCAGAGCAGGTGGCCTGAGAAGAGGCGGCGAAGAGGCCAGAGGAGCGGCCGATAGAACTGCTGGGGGTGGCGAGGACGGCGGCGTAAACTGCGGTTCGAAGGCCACTGGCGGCGACGGTGGTGCGACACGAACGATGGAGAGCGGCGGAGCTTCTGCAGTCCAAGGTAGGAACAACGACTGCTCGAGTGGGATCTGCGGCGGGGAAGGTGGAGAATTCGGCGGGAAGGCGGCTATCAAATCATCAAGCTTGTGGAGGAGCGTGGTCATGTCGTCCTGACGATGAGCTTCGGCATCGCGACGACGTGCGTCCAAGGAGGTCATCATTTCCTCAATCGAACGGAAGGTAACTATCTCAGCTGCACTTAATTTTTTGTCGCGTAGTTGCAGGTTTATCGTAATTAAGTGAGGAAAGAATTAATGTGATTAATAATCAAACAATCAATTAATTGAGTAATCAATTAAAAGATTGGTCAATTAATTAAATCACGCAAGACTGGCGTGTGCGCGTAAAACGATGGAAAACGCAGAAGTAAAATGGAGGGGCATTGGGCTCGAGGATGCTGCGGTGCAGACGGCTCGAGGGAGCTGCGACAGAGGAGATGGGAAGGTGTAAACAGGACTGAGTTGTCTGACTGGGACGATGAGGGCAGAAGACCAAAGGGAGAAGCGAGAAAGGCGTCGATCGGCGGAAGTACAAACGGCAATGTCGTTGTTGGGTGTGTGGGACGTCGTCGATGCGGAGGGAACCGGACGTTGTTGGCGGCCTGGAAGCGATCGAGCCGGTTTTCTTTGCTGGAACGGTGATGCAGAGCTGCTGGAGACGTCGTAACCTCTGTTGAAAGCCGCAAAAAGTCAGTGCGGAAGAAACGTTGCGAGGAAGAGCAGAAGGAAGAACACAGGTCAGTCAACTAAGGTGCAGTCGGCCTGCGGGTTCTAGTGTGTTCGCCTACGAAGGTTGTTGATGTTGCAAACAGCGGCGTGGAGGAGCCTGTTGCCTGGAATAAACAGTGATGACAGCGGAAGTGACGGGCCGAGGAAAGAGGCTCTGATACCAAGTTGTTAAGTGTTCGTCGGAGTGGTGACCGGAGGCAGAGGATGACCAGAGACGAGAAAGATGACGGAGATACTACGGAGCCGAAACCGCAGCTACCTAAGCGGGGCTTGCTCGTTAAAGGAGAGAGCTACCACAAATCTCACAAGAGCATAGGAAATAAACTTAACTTCAATTCATTGATACCTTCCTACATGACTCTAAGGGTCTATTTATAGGACCCCAACGGCAACATTGTAAATACATAAAGAAAAACATAAAATATTTAAAACACCTAAAACACTATGACTCGACTCGATACAACATGACTCGACTCCATGCATTAGACTCGACTAAAATTATATAATACTATTATAATAATAATATAACAAGATAAGTGACGGTGGACTCATAACACAAACTCAAAGATAAATCAAAAATACAAAAAAATAACTAAAAAACATGCATCGATGATCCACACAAGATGAACCTCTTTGATCTGTCATGTAGATTCATGTATAAATAGGACTCATTGCACCTGAATGAAATAAGAAAAACTATTACACTTTCTCCGTAACATTTTGCATCCAAATGAAATCCACAATTTGCAATTTAGTTCATTGAAGAACGTAAATACTTGAGCATGACTTTATAAACACTAGGCATCCAAATAAAAACCAAAGAAGATCTTAAATAGAAAGCAATGCATTGTCTCCATGAGTTAAGAGATTATTCAAGTTCATGGTAAGTTTCAGTAAGAAGAACACTTAAACAGAGATAGCTTGCTGAGAATAGGTCTTTTATAGGTTTTCATAAAGTTATCAATCACAAAATAAGCACTTTGCAGACCTTGTGATAGTTTGCAGCTGGCCTCTTGTAGAGCAAGGATGCTCTCTATATAATGTTGTAAGAAGCAGGTGCCTGTTGTGGTCTCGGAAGGAAGAGACACCTGTATTGCAAATCCCCAATAATCAAGAATGATGAATTATCATTTAAAATAAGCTATGTGAGGATCTTTAATTCAAAAAAATAGTGATACAACAAAGTCTGATTAATTTTCATATTTGACAAACGCAGTTGTTTAGCAAAGAAACAGCTATCACCTTTTACATGGGATAAGAAAATTGACAATGAAAATACATCATATCGAATCTACAATTTTCATTTACCTTAATTCCATTGTACCCAAGGCGTTCTCCAAGGCCTCCAGCAACAAGAACAAAAGCCGCTTTCCGTGCTTCTTTAACACCCGCCTCTTCAAACATGACGAAGTTATCATCACCAAAGGTTAGAATTTCCCCTGATGGAACCTGCTAAGCATTTCATTATCAAATTCAAACTTGCAGATTTAACTATTTACTGATGATAATTGGTGAAAAGTTTAATTATGATAATTTACAACAAGAATACTGAATAAACTTATGAGCTGCAGACATTTGAATTAGTTACCATAGAAAGCCTCAACAGAAAGGAAAAAAGTCAAGTAATGTGAATTGTAAGGACCAACATTGTTCAAGCCCCAACTATACAAAAAATTTAAACCTCTTACAGATGGAATGAAGCCCTCAAATGGATTTTTCCCTGCTTTTGAATCTGCTAAAAGATGCCTCGCATTTTGAATATATGCAGCCAGGCCTCCAGGATAATTTCCATTCAACCGGGAAACCTACACAAGTGCGCATAATTTAACAAGAAAGGCTTAAACAAATATTGATTAATGAAAGAAAGTATAAAAATGCCAAAGAAAAACTGATATGCAAAAGTTTTATCACGTAAAACACCTGCATGCAAGTGGATCACATTAGCTTGAAGACACTACACTTTGATTTCCTATAGAAAGATAATAACAATTACACTAGAACAAAATTAATTTCCCCAGAATTGAGATAAGTATGGTTTAGCAGAATGTTTTTAAGGAACTACCAGATTTCAGTTCAGAAAGAATTTGTAATCCTCAAGACTAACTTTCTCCTGAAGGTTTCAGATATGACTCTTTCAAAACAATTATGAAAGATGTAGTAAAGGGAACACAATAAGGAAAAGTGTCAAAGATAACTACATATAGGTGAGGTGGAAATCGAAATTTATCAGGATGGAAGTTACCCCACCATTCAACCATGAATCTTTATGCAAATAATTTTTTTACAATATGTGCACATTCTATTATTACCATTCAAACATATAGAAATGCATTAAATAATATCACATCTAATTAGAACACAACCAATGCAAGAATGCAAAACAAAAATATACATCATATTAATAAATGGCACTGTTAAAGGAAAGCCTCTCTACAAAAGATCATTTATCAATCTGTATTGCAAAGCATGTACTCTCAATAGCAGCATAGTTTGTCAAAATTTGAAAAACTTAACCTGAGCAAAGAAGCGCTTCTTCTTTTCATCATCAACACCTTGATCAGCCCAATTGGCAAAGAGATGGCATTGGCCTTCATGCAGTAGCTTCTTCGCAAGTTCAATCTAATCAATAATGTGAAGATTGGTAACAAAATTGTGATTACAGACAAGGAAACCTCAAAATGTAATCAATAATGAGATATAATATTTTTGACATAATGGCCGACTTCTTGTAGATCCACAAAACTAATCTACGAGCAGCATACAACTATAAAAATTATAAATAAATTCCTTGAGTGAAGGACAAAAACAATTCTTGTCTAAGGCAAGAACATTTGAAATAGCATGAAGTCTCAAGTTTGTTATATAATATATAGTGGCAATCTTGTAACTTTTTGGTTTTCTCATTTTATCATATATCCAAAGTATATGTATGGGGAGGAATCACATTAATCAGCACACTTTTCACTCTCATATTCACGACAAGTTGGTATCAGAGTGCATGAACCTCTCCAATGAACGGGTAAACGCCGAAGCCCGTCTATCTCGTCGAAACCGATTGCATCGATCTCGCTGGTATCGCCGATCCTCCCGGTTGCCATCAATCTCGTAGATCCTCCTCATAAGTCACTCAAACTCGTTCACCTGAGACAGTCCATGCACACCCAGACGCTGATTCCCTGAGGGTGAAGTGCAGTTCCAGGCAGACAATCATCTTCCTATCATTCGCAGTCCTCTTGTAGTCCTCCAGCAATCATCTACTCGCCATCTGACCTAGGGCATCTCCTTCCTAGTCCAGTAAACAGACTATTGGACTCCCTTTCCCCGCAATGACGGATGTTATGTCAAGAAATCGATTATTTTGGCATGCACAATTTATATTGTTTAGTTGAAGGAGGATCGCTACGGAGTCAATGTGTTCTTGATGGGGATTGAACATGGAGTTTGATAATATGCGAACTCACATTCTCCATCGTTCTCTGCTTACCTATCTCAGGGAGGCATTCTGCATGATTTTGGGTGATAAAGATCGACAGCGATCTCTAAGTTGCAACATGACTATGATCGTTCTGCCCTGATGACTACTGATAGTTCTGTCTTTGCTAGTTTTTGTCGTGGGACGTCAGGCAACCCTGCTCCTTTATGTGATTATTGTGGCAGAAAAGGTTATCTACGTGATTATTCTTTCAGATGATACCCTCACCTTGCCCCACCTGGTAGCGGAGCGGAACTAGAGAACATGATCGTGTGTAAGACCCCCCCCCCCCCCGGAAATTAAGCAAGACGAGGGGATCTTATCACATTTCAATATTATTCTCTATCGTGTAATCGTCGTTATTTTGATCGCACGATTTAATAGTAATTTCCACCGTGCGATTTGATACTATTTTTCACCATGCGGTCGTCATTATTTCAATCGCGCGCTTCAATATTACTTACTGTCGCGCGATCGTCGTTATTTCGATCGCTCGATTCAATATTATTTCCCACCGCGCGATCGTCGTTATTTCGGTCGCGCGCTTCATTATTATTTGTCTGCGCGCAATCGTCATTATTTCGATCGCGCAATTCAATATTATTTGTCACCGTGTGATCGTCGTTATTTCGGTCGCGCGCTTCAATATTATTTACCGTCGCGTGAACGTCATTATTTCAGTCGCGCGATTCAATATTCTTTACGACTGTATGTGCCACGCCTCGAGACTCGCGGAGAGGGATCGTAAGGCCCACCCAATGTGATCCACGGCCACCCCGAGCACGACTAAGCTCGGGTGTCCGTGGGTCGCCGGAAAAAAGAGGCATACAAGGGAGAGCCTCTAATAATTAAGAACCTAGGATCTAAGGTTCAGAGGGTGGAGGGAAGGAACTCACCGGATGTCCAAGCATGCAACCCAATCGCCGCAGAGGCGGCATTTGTTTGTCGCTCCTGTCCATGCAGCGTCGAATTTCTCATCTGAGCTCGATGTGTAGCTCAATTATAGTAGCTTTCGGCCCACAAGTAGATGATCAGGTTCAAGATAAATAGGCAGCCTACAAATCTTATCACTAACACTAGAAATACTAACCACTTGAACTACAATTTTTCCATATGACTTCTCATTAGAGTCATACACTTCAATATATAGATCATCACCAATACTATCAGGAAAGAAAGCACGGGCTTCGCTAGCTCCAGGATCCAATAGGACTACTGCCTCATCAACTGTACTACGCAGCTTCAATCGACAAGTGTATGCATCTTTAATCGTGTTGCATGATGAACGGGCTTTCATGTGAACGCCAACTTTAAAGAGAGTATAAACCTTCTTTACATACCGAGCACTAGCATTAACAAATGATAAATTATTCCCTGACAAGAGCTTGCAGTTTGTCCAGCTGAGCGAACTTTGGGGAACAAACAAAAGCGAACTGTAGATTTCTTGCACACCCGAAATGGCATAAGAGAATTTCAACCACTCTTTGAGCCTGACTTCATAATCCCGAACGGAAGGAAACCGCCTCACAGTGCCATCATCTTGACGACCTAGGGTTGGCGGGACTCCTTCATTTCACCGGGAGAATGAGAAACGGAGAGCTGCTACGCATGGCGAAGAAGTTGTCGAAACTAGGGAAGAAGGTAGTTGGATCTCAGAGTAGGTGGTGGAGAAGCGCTTGATTTCGGCCATGGAGTTGTGGTGGTCAGACGGCCTTTGGAGTTGCTCGCATGAGGAGAGGAGGTGGGGGTCTCGGTTGCTTGGGAGGTGCTCGCCGGAGGAGAGGAGGTGGAGGTCTCGGCTGGAGCTAGAGAAAGGAGCTCGGGTTCACGATTTGGTGAATGTGTCGGCCTACTGTAGGGAAGAAGAGGCGGCTGATTTGTTAGATCGGGTAAGAGATGAGGGAATATTGTTTTAGGTTAAAATCTTGTAAATTATTATAAGATATAGGAGGTCCTTAGTCCATTTTACTTAAAATCTCGTAAATTATTCTAGGGGACTCGAATCTGTCTCGGACGGATTCGTTACAACAGTCTCGTTGACACGCATCCACCAGAACGATCTGAGGTTAATTCAGAGTTTGTTTGCTCATTAAATGCTTCTCGGAGCGTTTGCGGCCCAATTTGACTGCTAACACGATGTCGAAATAGCATATGGACAACTCCGTTAGACTCGTATTGTCGCTACGAATCTAACAAAACCTAATGGGGTCAATCCTAAGACCGTTTGCTCGATTTAACCTTTTCGGATAATTACGAATAAAAATTGTGTCTAAAGGTCAAATTCTCTGATATTCATCGGAATTGAGCGCGGACAATTCCGTTGGGCTCGTATTAACTTTACGAGTCTAACAAGTTCAACTGAGGTCGATTCTGAGGTCATTTGCTCAAAAGTCATATCGGGGTCGTCACATATCACAAAATGATCTATTTCATCCAACTCCATAAATATGCATCGGATTGTGACGAAATGAACGTCGTTGAGTTCGTATTGATCTTACTAGTGCAACGTCACTGGTCGGAATCCATTCTTAATTCATGTGCTCCAAAAAAACATGTTTGAGTCACTGTAACTCAAGGTTCGGGGTAAACCAATTGTAATCGGTTCACTGGGCAGACAAGGTCTCACTGGCCCCGAATAGGCACATCAAAATAGGTCGATTGAGTCAATTAGGTTTCATAGGTAGTTCAATTGGTCGGGTCTGAATTTTGGGGTATTACATCGTGTTCCTCATCCAGGTGGTGCTCGTCAGTTGGGTTCCAAAACCCAAGATGTTGTCTATACCAATGCAATCCATGAGGAGCATGTTATTCCAACACCGCTTATGGTGACTTGTCAGTTGATGAGCTTGATGCTCTCAAGCACCTACTATGATCTTAGAGCGATTCATCTTCGGTTTCTCCTCCATTGTCCTTATAGCTTCAGGTATACCCAGTGCACATATTGCTTCCATCACCCCCGTTAATTCGATAATTGAATCAGGCGCTACCGATCATATGACTGGTTCGTCAAGTTTTGTTTCCTAAATTGTTTTATCTGACTGTGAAAAGACATTTTTTTGCCAACGACCCCATGTATGATGCATATTCTTTCATTTCCTCGTAATTTACTTTCCATCAGTAATATTACAAAATCCATAAATTGTTATGTAAATTTATCCCCTAACTATTATGCTTTTCATTATATGGATACAAGGCGGAACATTGGTAGTGGTAGGAACCAGGAAGACTTGTGGTTCTTGGAGAAGAGGCTACTCTTTCAGGCTCTCTCTTCGACCAGCAATCCGACTAATGAGGATGATCGTTGTTGACATCAGCGTCTTGGACATCCACCTTCTATTTATCTTTTAAAATTATTTTTGTCGTTTACTTCGGTTATTAAACATTTGTCTATTGATATTTGTGAACTTTCTAAACATGTTTGTCATAGTTTTTCCTATCCTAGTTTGCTTTCATTCAATGTAATGCATTCTGATGTTTAGGGTCATTCCCATATTGTATCTCTTATTGGCTTTCGTTGGATTTGTCACATTTATTGATTGTTTTCTCACACCACGCCGATTTATCTTCTTAAACGAAAACGTGAAGTCTGTTTCCAAGTACTTCATAAAATGGTGGCTAACCAATTCAAGGGTATTACTTGTGTCCATTGTAGTGATGATTGAAGGGAGTATAATGATTGTGGGATATTCTGGTCGTATCTTGTTAATCAGGTATTCTTCATCAAACTATTTTTGTACACGCCTCCACTCAAAATGGAGTTGCGCAACGAAAGAACAAACACATCCTTTGAGGTTACCCGTTGTCTACTCACTACCATGCATTTTCCTAAGTCTTATTGGAGTGATGTCTTAACAGCGGCTCATCTTATCAATCGTCTCCCGTCCAAGGTCTTTGACTCACATGGCCCATGTCTCCACCATAACATAATCCATACATCACATCTTCCTACATGTGTTTTCGGGTGTCTACTTTGTCCACAGTCATCAACCACATCGGTACAAGCTTGATCGTCGTGCTCAGTAATGTGTCTTTATGGGTTATTCTTTCACTACGAAGGGATATCCATGTTATCTTCCCTCACTCATCGTGTTTTTTGTACTATGGATATTATCTTCCGTGAGTCATATTTTCGTTGTCCAACTCATTTCATTCGTTCGGGGGAGACAATAGTTACAGGTGACGGTACCCAGGTGATGTTGGCGTGGTGCGAGAAGTCGTTCATGTGGGTGATATTCCACTTCCTATTACCTTTTTCCTTTCAATGTCATCTCCCATCCAGAAGCTACCATCGGCTCAAGTTAACTCCTCGTCCTTTGATTTCACTTCTTCTCATTGTCTATCATCGCCAACATACAGAGGTACCTAGAAAGTTAGGGACTCTGCAGTTCCTAGTTTCCTACTCTACCAGAGCCCGTCTCAGAACCAGATTCTGAAGATGGCTTTCATCTTCATATTGCCCTCCTGAAAGGTAAATCTGCTTATATTGCTCATCATATCTCCAACTATGTTTTGTATCATAACCATACCAATGAACATGTGGTCTTCATTACTACTTTAATATTGATAACTGATGCACTCTGCGTCGCATCATTTTTTTTATTATTGTATTTTTATTTTGCAATTTTTTTTTTATGTACTTTGTTTCATGCACCAGCTTGTGATTTACGGCTTGTCGGTCTGACCACCCGATGAGACCTTAAATAAATGGTCCAGTAATTTTAGGAATTGGGACGATAATGGCAAGCCCAAATTATGCAGGTAACTCATAAATTATTTAGAAAACAAAATCCGGAATTCTCTTCAAAAAGAATTCCTATTATAGCTGCCCACAATTGGAAACCCACCCAAAAATCAATTTTTAAAATCGTTTTGCCCTTATTTGGAGGAACCCTTATTTAGAAATCTTCCTAAACTATTTCCCCCATCTTTATTTAACATTCACGGATGAAAGTAAATGGCAGACCGGAATACAGGAAAACGAATTTCTCGTTCTCCTGTGGAATCAGCCGCATCCATACTCTCTTCCCCCCTGTTTCATCACACCGGCCATACCGCCTCCTCCCTCCAACCGCTCGAGTCCAGCTCCGGCGAGCCGACAACCTCCCCTGCAAGCGGATCCCCTTTCCAGTGACGCCGAACGGAAATTTTCCCCGTCCTTCCAATCTGTCCGCCCTAAGTGACGTCGTCGACTTCGGCAAAGCTTTCCGGTGCCGCCCCCATCACGAGCGGCGTCGCCCCAACACCTCCTCCGTCGTTCGCGTCTGACGTTGTGTTCTCGGGTTGGAAGGATCTCCTTCCTCTTGGTAACAAATATGTACCCCTACTCCGTGAAGTTAGCATAAATTTATGAGTTCATCTAAATAATTTTGGGCTTGCCATGCGTTCTCATTCATAAAGTTATTGTTTATTACATAAGTTAATTACTGCGAACTGTTTGTGGTGGTATTTCTTTTATTGGAAAAGATTCGAACTATACGAATTCTTAGGGGTTCGATCCCGAACGAGATTAACGAACCTCTTCAAGTCCTAAGTGACGAGAGGAGATTTCGCGCACAAAATTTCGCTTGGCCCGCTCGGCTTGCGTGTTTTTTCAAAGATAAAACCTATTTTTTTTCAAATTTATTTCATAAGATAAGCAACGATTTAATTGAGTCTACATCAATAACTATTACTAAGAATTGGCAAGATGCATTGGGGATATCTGAATGGAAAAGAGACGTGGAGGAGGAAATGATTTCTCTTGACAAAAATTGTACTTAGTAAATTTCTCAACTTCCTCGGGGCAAGAGAGTTGATGGGTCCAAGTGGGTGTTTTATGCGAAGCAAAAACTCAAATGGCAAGGTGGAACGCTACAAAGAAAGGTTGGTTGCCCAAGGATATACTCAAACACAATGGATAGACTATAAGAGATGTTTGCTCTAATTGCGAAGATGGATAGACTACAAAGAAAGGTTGGTTTTGTTATCCTGTGCAGCTTGTCTAGGTTGGAAGCTTCACCAACTATACGTGAGAATGTCTTCCTCCGTAAGGAGTTGAAGGAAGAGGTATATATGAAGCCTCCTCCTGAGTTTATAAGAAAATGACAAGGGGCGGTCTGACACCTAAGAAAAGCATTGTATGGATTGAAACAATCACTCAAGGCTTGGTTTTGACAGATTCCACGGAGTCATGATTCAGTTTAGGTAGAAGCAAGGACAGTCTGATCACACTATGTTTGTAAAAAGGCAGGGTCAAAATGTCTTTTTCTTATTGTATATGTGGATGACATTCAAGGGTGATGATACTGAGGAGATTGTCGCTCTCAAAGGTCATTTGGCCAGAGAATTTGAGATCAAAGATCTAGAGAGGCTGAGATACTTCCTTGGGATTGAAGTGGTGAGATCCAGTAAAGGTATTTTCATTTCCCAACAGAAATGTGCTGGATCTTCTGGAGGAAACAAGAATGTTTGGTTGTGCTCCAGTGAACACTCTCATTGAGACAAACAAGATTGATGAGGATAAAGATGGCGATAAGGTTGAAGTGTCTAGCTTCATAGATTTGTTGGAAGCATGGGTGTTTATTTGGCAAGGCCCGCCCGGCCCGCCCTGGCAAAGGCCTGGGCAGGCCCGATCCCAGGCCGGACTAGGCCTTGTGGGCCTAAACAGGCCCCATTTTGGCCAAAAGCCTGGCCTGGAGCCCGGGCCAGGACCGGTGCCCGGGCCAGGGCCAGGCTAGGCCTGGTGCCCGGGCCAGGACCAAGCTAGGCCTGGTGCCCGGGCCAGGACCAGGCTAGGCCTGGCGCAGGCCTGGCGCGAGCTCGGTGTCAGGCCAAGCTTTGCATAGTTTAAATCCCTCCTAGGGCGGGATTTACATTAAATCCCACCCAATTGCCTAGCAGCAGGCCTAGGCGGCTAGGCCTGCTGCGAGTTGTACTTTTTTATTTAAAAAATTTTTAAATAAACTTTTAAATTTTAATTTATTATTAAAAATAAATATATTTATAGATAGATAATATTATTATTGTCAGTCGGGCCAGGCCAGGCCTGGCCTGCAGGTCCTAGACAGGCCCCCTCTTGGAGAGGAGGTCTGGGCCAGACAGAAGCCAGGCCCGGGCCCAAGCCCGGGCCCGACAAGCCCAGGATTATCTTGGCAAAGGGAATGGTGTTACTTTATTTGTTCACTACAAAGACCAATTAGCTGATATACAAGTCTCAAAATATTTTATATGTTTGATAGTGGCGATCTCATAATTTTTTGCTTTTCTCCTTCTATCTTACCTCAAGTATATGGGTAGGAATCACATTAATGAATACGCTTTTCACTCTCCTATTCATGACATCTAGAATGTTGGTCAAAAGGCACATACAGATTGAATTGGCATAAATTACTTAATGCTATAAATCATGATATTTTCTAATAGAATGTCAAAAATATACACAGCCTCGTTAACTGTGGAATGGTAGTTCAAATAGAATGTCAAAAGAATGAATAGCATATGAACGATAAAGCTTAATTTGCATGAAAACATTGAAGCTATAGTTATGGGCTCAGCTATAACACGTTGTTAGCTTCGGCGGAGGAGGAGATGGGGGTGGTGGAGGTACAACAAAATCAGAACCGCAGATGCTTAGGAAGGTTGTGCTCAGGAGAGAGAGAGAGAGAGAGAGTTACCACAATCTCATACCGGAGGATAAGAGGAGACTCAATCCATGCTCTCCTTCATTCAAACATCTTATACATGACATTAATAACTCAAAAAGATTTTTAACAACTAACAATCTCCTAAAGACCAAACATATGTAATACATAGAAGACAAAAGAATTCTAATCATAAAAACCTAAAGGATGACTAGGCGCGGAGCCCCGTGACAAATAACTAGGTGTGAAACTCCCTCCTTCCAAACTATATCTCTGGCAGATCTACCTTATATCAAGCACAGTGTTAACCTTATTTTCATTCTACTGAAGAAACTGATTATGAAAACAAATCAAGTACAAGAATCCATGTCATACCTGGTCCGGATCAAGAATTCCAAGATTTTTCTCGAGGCCTGGGGCGGCCGATGCCCAATTATCGCATCTGATGCTCAGCTCAGATAACTTATCCATGACGTTATTGGGGTTTCAAACGACCATCAATCACAAAATAAAGTAACTCTCAAATAGCAGCAACTCGCAACAATCAACAATAATACTGAATGAGATCTGAAATCAAGAACTAAGAAGGTGTTGTGACCCAAACTCCTGCAGGAAAAGAAAAAGGAGGGGGAGAAGCTGTGGCAAAGGGGGCTGCGAGTTAAAGGACTCGACGGAAAGGGCTGGCAGCAAGGGAATTAGGGCTGAATGTGCAGCATTTCGTTCTCTCTACAAGAACGGGCGTGTTTCGTCCTGGTGCAGTAGGGTAGAGATGAGAGCAAGCCCGTATTTAGATATACCGCTTCCGGACGTGAGGAATAGTGAGAACCCCAAAGAAACGGAATCTGGTAAGAAGATCTTACGAAGAGTTTAGGGTTTAAGGTTCTCGAAGAAACGTGACACAGGTGCAGCGAGGGCAGCGGACGATTTCCAGCGTGGAAACGCAGGTGAAGGGCCGCCGGCCAGCTTGTTATCTTTATTTGTTCAGTAATTTTATGTGCAAATTCAATTTGGTTAAGTGCAAATTATGGTTACGTGCAAATCGAAAAAAATTAGGTGCAAATCAATTTGTTACGTGCAAATTAAAATAAAAATAATAAAAAAATATGTCAAATTTAATATCATACCAATTACTATATAAAATCAATTTTAATACAAAACTTCGGTACACCAAAATCATTCTATTTCATGCCCAAATATTAGTTTAAAAATTAGTTGCTATCTGCATACAAATGTACAAATTTGTGAGATCATTGAATAATCTTAAAACAGAACATGAGTTATACTTCAAGTTATCAATAACTTACCATATATTGAATATATGAGGTGGGTAAACTTGCTGTCAAAATAAACGTCATACATACTTTGAATGTTGCATGTTGAAATTTTAATAATAGTAAAATGTAACGAATTAGTTATCTAATTTTTAAATAATTTGTAGTAATAAAAAAATTTCACCGTACCTTGTAATTAATTTTCCTTTAAATTTTTTTCATTAAACTTCTCTCAGTGCTCCGTATTTTCTTCCCGGCATCTTCTCCAAAGAGATATTGTAGTAGGCAATGGAAAATCGTCGCGCATTTGCAATTGTACAAAATGGTTACCATTTACAAATCCGATGTAAACTATCTTGGGAGACGCCGGAGGAGGTGAATGCAAAATAGAAGCGTGAATGACTGATATCTAGATAAGTGAACAAATGATATGTTATAGCAAGAAGCAACCACTAATCCGATATCAGGCATTGTCATTCACTTGTTAAGCGGAGCTGGAGTAACAGTACAATCTAGTGAACTAAGCGGCACCAATCTTCTTTCCTTACCAAATATGTTGTCATACATGTTTTCTCTATTTTGTAGCTCCAATGATAGCTGAATGCGTACCTTCGCCCAATCAGTATCCATCCTCATTGCATTACTAACCACTTTGTACCCACAATGACCATCTGATAATTACATCAATCACATCTGAAACATATTCAGAAACACATTGTGGCATTTCCCTTTGAACAATATGTAGTATTCTGCTCTCTTTTAATACCACCTTTGTTTAGATTGTAAGGTACTTGTGGTCTGTGACAGTTGCTCATCCATCAACACATACTCAAATAGAGAATGATTGCGCTTTGTAGATTTTGCATCTTCCTTGAACTTTTTGTAGCTACCACGTGGCCGACCTTTCAATGCTTTTGGTAACGTATGTAAAAACCCTTTCAGGTCTCCACAATATATTCAGTAATTGGGCGTAGTTTCAATTCATTCGTCGCAACACATTGCATTTAGATGCACAGAGAGTACAAAGTAAAACACATATTACTATCTTTTTATTCCATAGGCAAGTTTTTATTACAACCTAATATATAGAAATAATAGATACATAATCTATTTGATTACAGAAGGCACATTGCTAGTCTTCACAAATTTCCATATGCCTTCCTTGAGCTCCTTCTATTCCAATAAACATGTAACCCATACCTTTGCGCGCTCTTCTGCTAGCTTTTTCTTTTCTTCTGCAGTCAATGGCGCTCTTTTTGGTGCACTAGGCAATGCTGCAGCTTCCTAAAATTTGTAATCCACGACGGGTTAGTCATAAAAACATGACTATGTGAGTGAAGTACCTCTTGAATTGATATACATACAACCAAGGTGAAGTTATATCAATATGCATAGAGAACATCAAAAATATATATATAACATATTTATCAATTTTCTCTCTTTTCAACTTTTAAACGTATTCAAATGTCATTCGGATTCTCAAAATTCTCACACATTCCTTTAATTACATAGCTCGGAAAATGTTAAGGGATTCATCATATTCTTGGGTCCACCCCTCACGGGGTTATCAAATTGTAGGCAAACCCCCTACTTGGGAAAAATGATTGCTCATCCATCAACACATACTCAAATAGAGAATGATTGCGCTTTGTAGATTTTGCATCTTACTTGAACTTCTTGTAGCTACTACGTGGCCGACCTTTCAATGCTTTTGGTAACGTAGGCTCCAATGTTTGAGTTGTTGTTTGATTTATTATATCACGTAATTTCTTCTTTATTTCTTGCTTTTGTAAAATACTTGTACTCTTGTATCTCTTCAAAATACCCTCCATCTCAATATCTATTTCACTGTTATTCACAACTTCAAATTTTATGTTCTCATTAGTGACCTTGTTTTCTAATGTCAATTGCTTTCAATGGTTGTGGATCATCCAAAGTGGAAAAAAGTTAGCATTTGACATATAAGCCATTAAATCATGTGCACATGGTAGACCCAATGCATGTTGGCATCTATGTGTACAATTGCTCACATTCAAACACTCTTTCTTTGCCAAGAGTTCTTCCTTTTTTATCAAATCTAAGGCGGTGGAGGAGACGCGGACAACAAGTTCAAAGTATAACGGACCACTAAACTCTTTATTCAGTTAAATGATACTTTGCCCAAAGGCTCTCCTTATCTCCGAGTGTTGCAATATAAGCATCTGATTGAAGTTCTTCCATATAGTTGTTAGATTTCCAACGAAGACTTCAAGAATTTTTTTTAGGTGACTCTGTCAACTTTCCACACGATTGGCAGTAGAATTATTAAAGTGCAAGAATTTGTCTACCACAAAAAATTCTTTATATGATTCAAGCCAAGTAGAAAATACATACGAACATACATCAGGACAATTTCCATTGTATTCTTGCAGCATAGAAGTAACTCAATCACTAAACTCAATTTCGGTACGTGACTCAACAATAATATGTCATTCAGTCAAAAAATTCTCCCACAGCTTGCCATTTTTGAAACATTTTTTGCATTTTGCCAAAATGTTCCTACTAATATGTAACTTGCATAAAGTTTTTTTTTTTCGAGGAAATAAAAATTCAATCGCATTCATCAAGGCAATTTCTCTATCAGTTACTATCACCCGTGGCATACAATGTTGATCCATAATTGATTTAAAACAATCAAGTGCCCAATCATAACTGTCTTGTGTTTCATTTGATATGAAAATAAATGTTGAATAAAATGTTTGATTGGTTGAAGTTACACATGCTAAGCAATGGCAAGTGATACCTATTTGTCTTGTAGGTACAATCCATAAGAAACACAGTAGAAAACATTTTACTAAGTTGAACAGAAACTGGGTGAGCAAAAAATAAACTCTCCAAAGCACCACTCTCTTTGGAAATCCGATTGTAACTAACGTATCCTTGTTCGGTTATACATTTATATAAGAATTGAATATGTGTTCCACCTTGTAATTCCCACTCTTTCATTGCATACTGTTCGCAAGACTGTGCAGTTAAAATGATATTTTTGCTTCAATGTTGTAAGTATTTTCCTTGGCTTAACACCTGCAATATACATCTCATGGACAATGGTATGCTTATTTGGTTCTAATTTGCCTGCATACGAATGAACTTCTAAATGAACCATCTCATGGTTGTGAAACCCACACATGACTTCCAAACTCCACTCATCCAAATGTGCACTTTTTTTACCTTTAAGGGAGAACATGCAACCACACCTTTTTGAGGTGGATTTTCTTTTATTTTGTCTCACCCATCCTTTGTTCCATTGGTTTTCACGATAATACCCAGCTCTGTCACATCCAAGTAGAACTATAGGTTTAGGCCTACTAGTTAATTTGTCTGCACTTTGCACAGTAATGACAAATCCCAAACGTTTCACAATTTCTCTAGCCCAACACATCAGCTCACCCTTACTTGGAAAAATATATGATGTGATAAAATGATTGCCAACATCAACTCGAGTATAGGGATTTGAATACTCATAGCAAATCTATTTGATATCTACAAACGAAAATTACCACTTCTACTTTATTCGGTTTAAAAAGTGAACTGTATTTAAACAATTACGGGCAAGGGATCAAATATTTGATACCATCATTCAGAGGTTATGTGACTGAAGCTCCAGCGATCGAAGATCAAAACAAAGGCGTCTTCATGATTCTACAACAAAATTAGTACCAAACTATAGATTAGTATAAATTTGATGTTAATTGATCTGGTGCTATTGTGCAAACTATAAAGACTAATACCAAACTATAGATTAACATAAAAGCTTAAATGATATGGTGCTATTGTGCTGCTCTCAAAGCAAACATATGAAAAAATGAGTGATCTGTTAATATTGTGCAAACTATAAAGTAGAGTAATTATATATATATTAATGAAAAGAAAACATCCATGGTGATATTGTGCATGATTCATCTTCTCTATAACCTCTGAGTCCCTGACTGTGCATCTGCAATCTCATGCGAAGACATTAGATTCGAATGAGCGGAATTCTCAGCATGGATATCATCCATGGCTGACCCAAATCCTTGAGTGCTTGACATCAACATATGTGTCTCCCTTCCATTGAGATTGAGATTTTCTTCAACTGTATCCAGCTCCAAGCCATTACTCTGCCAGAACTGCATTCCAGATTCAACATTCTGGCAAACCTAAGTGCAGCCCCCCGAGACTAAACCCCTCCAACGGCTAAAATCAAGGGATTTTTGCTCCTTTCTCTTGATGGGGCTCGCAAAGGCTGAAATAGTGGCGTAATCTGTCACGTCCATGTCAAAATTGGAATGTTCTCCGTCGGCATAAGAACTCAGCAAAAAACGCAAAATAGGGGGTGAGAAAGCTTGATCCCAAAGGAAACAATCAGCGAAAATTGCGGAGGATCACTAGAAAAACTGGAAAAAAATGCAGAGAAAGCTTGATCCGGTGGATATTTACCTCGATGGAGAAACGCCGGCGAAAATGGCAGAGGAAGGCCGACGACGAGGTGCGAAAAGGGGAAATAGGGTTTCACCCTTCACTTCTGGCGAACAACACGGGAGAGAAAATGAGGGCCGCGCTTAGGTTTTTTTGAGGGCTCAGAGATTTTAATCAAATTTGAAGTGGGGCTTTTTTTGGTGTTTTGCACGTAGCAAAATAAGTGATGCACTTAACACCACTCTATTTGTTTGGATCCGGATCCAAATCGGATCCGAACCCGTTAGTATTTTAGGTTTTATATATTATTATTATTATAAAGCATACTCCCTCCTAGTGTGGGTCTTGGCTCAGCTGCCCAAGAGAAAAACAAGGAGCTCATCTCAACTCGCGCGAAGTTGCGTACACATCACATCTCGATTTGATTATTAACATTTAAAAATGAAGTAAAAATTTATTATTCACATTTAAATTTACAAGTGCAAATTAAATAAAAATTAAAAACTTTATAAGTGAAAATTTCAAAATTTTAATTTTTGTTACAATATTTAAATTATTAAAATCACAATAATTAAATTACATTTTCTTCATTAATCCTTATTTTCTACTGCCCAAATTTATGTTATTCAGCTCATCTTCAACTTCAGACTCGTTATATTCAATTGACGAGACATGTTGTCTCCTCCTCATAGCATCCAAATGATCCATGTAGCAAATACAAATCTTCAAAGATTCTTCGGTCAAACGACTTATTCGGTCGTTAAGAATCCTGTTACTCAAAGAAAATGCAGACTTCGAAGCTACCATACTAGCTTGGATTATTAGTAAATCACGGACCATTAATGCAAAATAGGATAAACACTAGTTTTATATTTCCACCATTTTAAAATATCGAACTTTTCTACTTCGTTTGCGGTCATATAATCTTGAAATTGTATTTTGCTATATAAACCTAATTCGTTTAAATTACTTGTAGTTCGTTGTTTTTTTTCTAGAACCTAATTATAAACGTCTATTTTTAAAATATCCTTTGTTTTACGTTTGTTGGATTATTCGCGAGTCCGCGAGTCATACAACAGATCATAATAATTATAAAAGCGAGTAAAATCGGAATTAAATTTTGAAACGCTAACATTAAGAGAATCACTAGATGATTCTTTTATATTTAAATTCCAATTAATTTTTTCTATAAAATTTTCTATCCCGACTACGCTCATTAAAGGGTTTAAAGTCGCGGCGCAAGAAAACATTGGTGACATATTTTTGTAATATTTTTTTAAAAAAATCTCCATTGCAAATATTAACGAACGTCACGTTTCGTTCGTTTTGTAGTTTTGAACGTTTCAGTAATTAATAAAAATTGTTCAATAACTAATGAGTTGGTAAGATAATAAACACAAGATAAAAATAGTTGTTGCTCGATAAAAACTTCATAATAAATTTACATAATCTTCGAGCACGGGCCAGTCGGACGCGACTAAATCACGTGATTCTATACTATTATAAAATTATATTAGTAACATTTTTTGTGACAAAACTCGCTTTAGCATTTTATAAGTCTAGTTTCATCGTATAGCTAGGCATATCATAAGATGGATCTAAATTTTTTTAGCTTGTGAAATTACAATTTTTTTAAAATATTGTTTTGTTCTTTTGGAACTATAAATAACTTTTAACATAATTCGTATTTTAATAACATAGTCGTTCATAAAAACTAAATTATCTTGCATAATTAAATTTAAAACGTGACATACATAACATGTATGGAAAAAAATTCCATCTAACATAAATTACAAATCCGATATCAAAATTTTGACGGTCATCCCATTATTTGAAGGGTTATCGAAAGAAAAACTAATAATTTTTTCTTTTATTTTAAATTCCCTAATACATCTAATTATAACCTGATAAATAGTTTTACCGGTGTGCGAATCTTCAAATTTTGTAAAACAAATTATACGTTTATTTAGTTCCCAACTATCGGGATTGATCAAGTGACAAGTAATGCAAATATAAGAAAATCAATCAAATATACCGCTAGTCCAAACGTAACTCGTTAAGCTAACGCGACCGTCGAAAGATTCAAAATAATTTTTTAAATATTGTTTAGATTGAATATAAGCTTTTAAAGCATCACGTCTAGTTGCAGTACGACTTACCTGATGATATTTAGGCTAGAGTACTTCGTGAATGTAAGTCGTCTTTTCTTCATCGTCGTAGTGATTGAATGAAAGTCTGCTTTTGATTACGTTCTCCATTTGCCGCTCTCGTTGCCGAGCTTGGTCATACGTCCAAATGTGCTCGGTTGCCAAAATTTGAGCTTAGGTAGACTTCATAACTTGTTTAGAAATACAAGATTTTACATGTCGGGCGAGCGTTGTGTTGCTGCCAACGACCATTAGTTTCCCGTAAAGTTTGCACTTGCCTTAATTTCGCCACCAACCCGCACTTTATCAAAGTTGTCCCAAACTGTAGCTTTGTGATGATGCTCTACTATCTCATGATTGACAAACGCGGAGGAGGACGCCGACATGGATGAAGAAGACGTCATGTAGATTCAAGCAAATTTGAGAGAGAATGAGTGAGAGTATATCTGATATCGAGTCGAGTTCGAGCGGTTTTGGCTCGGCTCGAAATCGAAATATTCGAGTCGAACTCGGCTCGAAATCGATTTCGAGTCGTCTCGACTCGAAATGGCTCAATTCTGAGCTGGCTCGAAATCGAATCGAGCAGGCTCGAAATCAAATTGAGCTGATTCAAAATCGAATCAATCTGGCTCGAAATTGAGCAATTTTTCTCTTTATTCGTAATTGACTCGAAATTAAATTCGGAAACATCTAAATTTAGCAAATGAAACACTTAAAACCTTCAATATTTGTATTTTTAAGTTTAAAATTTAGTAATTTTAACTTTAAAATAATAACATATTAATAAATACATAATATTTTTAATCAATTCGAGTTGATTCAAATTATATTTCGAGCGATTCAGGGCTGACTCGAAATCGACTCGAAATCAGATCCGAGTCAAATTGAATCGACTCAAATTGAGTCGAATCAATTGTAACCGATTCCGGTTCGACTCAATATTCGAGCGATTTTTGAGCTTCGAATAATATGCTCAACCTTAAGTGACAGGGGGCTATTTATAGATATATTTTTTGTTTTATTTAAATTAAAAATTAAAAATAGAAAGCATTAGGCTCTTTAATTCAAATCAACGGCACTTGACCGGGACCGGTCTTTCCTTGGTCCTGATCTGAAACCGGTTTTTGCTGAAAAAAGGGGATCGATCGGGGCCCATGGGAACGGTTCGAGACCGGATCGATCCTAATCGGGACCGGTCCCTTGCCGGTCCTAAACCAGTCGTGATTAGGCTCTGTTTGGAACGGCGGCTGCGGATCAGGAATTCACGCTCCGATCCGCAACCGCAGTTCACCGCCGTTTGGGGCGGTGGTTGGCGGGCGCGGATTGCAGCGCCCGCCGCTGAAAATGGGAAAAAAAGCGCTCCCCCAACCGCAGGGGAGCTGCCGCGGTTGCGAAAGGGGGTTGCGGATGGATGATCGGCGCTCCCAACCCCCGCGCCAAACAGAGCCTAAGACCGATTTTTTTGTGCACGCCTACTATAACACCACTCTAAAAAGATCTAACAAAAAACATAAAATCAGTCCATTCCAGTCTTCGAGAGGCGCGCGCAGGAAAAATTTTATTAGCGCCAAGCACCTGCATTATTTTTGGTTTGAGGGATTAGGGAATATGCCATGCTCAAGCCTTTTTAGGGCCATTCCAATAGCTACCGTTTCCCGATCCTACCGACCAGCGACGCCTTCCCGCCGACGAGTTCACCTCGCCGGTGCTCTCTGCATACTGAGCCTCGGTGCTTTAACTTCGGTTGCCTACAGGACGTGGTGTGCCCATCCCCACTGCCGCCTCCCTCTTCTTAGGTGCGAAACTCTTCTTCTTCACCGCCTTCTCGTTATTCTTCGCCTTACCGGAAGTCTCGTTCATCACCGCAATTTTTTTTTGCATTCAAAGATCACAATACGTGAACAGTCTTTTCGCGACATATTTTGATTTATTTTCTATATGCCTCCGCGGGGTTTAGGAGGTGTTGACCTTAAACCTAAAAGAAGCTATCTCCTCCCTGTAGCAGAGGGCTTGCGAAATCTGGTATATCGGTGACCGAGAAGACATTGGAGATAGGTACTCGAGATGCTCCCCAAACGCTGTCTTCTCTTCAAATTATGATGATTCAGGACCATATTTTCTTAACATCTACTTTAAATAGCTTACTTATTAATTTCCACGAGTTCAGACAATTTTTTTATTATCCACAACAGAATGTACATTAAAGAAAAATGTGCTCTAATATGTAAAGCTTTACTAACACTCATTGTAACAATCATACTCCGTTATTAGATCACCGGAGAGGTCAAAGCCACTAGAGGAGAAGATACAAGCTTCGTTTGGCGCGGTGGTGGCGGTCGTGAACGCGGTGTCATGAACCTCCTGAGTCACATTCTCATGTCACTATATTCGACATTCCTTCAAGAGATTGCCTACACGATGAATTTTTCTATTGACCACCTGGTGAGCCTTCCAATGATTCGTATCCCTTAGGAGACATTTGGTATGCCATGATATTACAACCCAGAACCAATGTCCTGGGTAGTCATTTGGGCGCCCATGCACTTGATGAGTATTTCTACACCCCGCCCATGGAACCTCCTGATAAATCACCAATTTGTAGGGACTTCCACCACTACGTAGAGTCTGCATTTAGTGAGTCTGTTGGGTTCGTCAATCATCATTTGCATTTGTTGCATAATTTGTATGTCATATTCTGACGTAAAGTTATATTAAATAAGAAATATTTTAAAACTTGAGTGGGTAATCACATGAGAGAGAAAATGTACCGTTAACCCAAGTCATGCGGCTTCAGTTAGCGTTCGCCCACCGGTCTCAGAGCTACCAGACGGACTCCCTGGCGGATTCCTAGGCGTGTTCGCGAGCGGATTGCGCCCTCAGCAGAAGACCCGGGCGGGTACTCCCGGAGTACCCGCGGACTCTTTCCAGATCTCAGCAGGGGCGTATGCAGGACTGTTCGCCAAAGAATCAACACCCACCAGCCAGCAACGTCAGCCTCCCAAAGGAGTCGCGACGGGTACTCTCCAGAACCCGCCTGGGCCCCTTTCGGCGAGCGGGTGCGTGTAGTCATGACCTGTCGTGCCCGCGCGCTTTCTTCTCCTCCGCGATTTACGCTTTGGTTTCCTCGAGCGGCGGAGCATTTAATATAGCATTAAATGCTCTCCCCTGGCCAAGCAACCTACGCTTTAGTATAGATAGAGATCCAGGGGTGCTTGGAAGGGACACATAACTGATAGCAGAGGCTACCCTGTTGTAGGTGAGGTTACTAGTTCCCGTCACTCGGTTGCCTTCTATTTTCCAGCTTTCCTGTAATAGCTTGTAATAGACTCTTGTCGAATATTAAAAACCCGCAGCAAGAGAGGCATTCACCGCTGGGGGCCAATCTGGTGCCCGCCGCTGCGGGCCAATCTGGTGCCCGCCGCTGCGGGCCAATCTGGTGCCCGCCGCTGCGGGCCAATCTGGTGCCCGCCGCTGCTAGTGGATCTGCTTTTCTGTGCTCTGTTCGCCTCGTCCCGCGGGTTAGTAAGCGGTTGCTTGCGGTTCTCGATCCCGTTCTCTTAATCCCCAAAGTGTTCGCTGAGTGTGGAGAGTTTGTGGCAATTTTGGTGTCAACATGTACAATGAATGTGATTTAGTGATGATTTGCACAATAATAGAGAGGTTCCCATTGGGGGCAGCTATGAATCTAAGTGTTGTGAGAATATGTCCATACACTGTCATGAGAGAGGCTGAGTCAAATTTCTTCAAGCTTGATATTACTTGGAGTGCTGGTAATCATCTTGTATTCAATGTTGATGACTTGAATCTAGATGTGGAGCCACCTAGTTTTGGACCTTTAGTCTTCCCTTTTAGCTTCAGTTTCCCCTACCACTACAACCTCTCTTGTACCTCCAGGCTCCACTACAGTCTTGCCCGTCACCCTCGTGTTTCTACCCTTTACCCCTATGGCAGCATGTTTGGCGTGTTGGACTCTCGGGGACTTCACCGGGCCGATGATCTTATGCGGAGATGATCTCTACCAGGAGCGACATAGAGTCTTACCCAGCTTGCGTTGAGAGCATGTAGTCTCCATTCACCGGAGATAAATGTTTCTGAGCCGAGGAGATTGATGGAGATCGTTCACGCCTCATGTGGAAAATATTGAGTCGACACATTTTGGATCGTTAGATGGACGATCAAAGTCCGTGATCTCGAACGACTTGAATTTTCCTATTTTTATGTATTTTCTTTATTTTTTTGTAGTTTTATTTTGAGAGTTAGAATAAATTATCCGTTGGGCAATCGTGATTGTCGGATAATTTTAACCTAATCCCCCCTTTATATCACATTAGCAGCCGGTTGAAGGGGGTATTGAGATTCACGGTTTTTCTAGAGGAACCGCTCGGTCGTGAGAGGTGCGACGCCTCTCTCCCGCACGGTGTGACACCGAGCGGCTTCGCTGCCACCATCCTCGTCTCCCGCAAGTAGCGCCGTCTTCCCCATCGTGAGCCCACCTTTCCATCATTTTTTCCCGCTGGACTGCTTTCGCAAAGACTTCGCAAGTCTGCTTATTTCCACTGCTTGACTTTCATCTCTGCCTCCCAGATCCACCCGCACATCCTCGTATTCAACTTCCAGCAACCCTCTCACCTCCATCCGTGGCCTCACAGTCTGCCCCTTCTTATTCCAGCACCGTGCAACCCTCCCCCTCTTGCACGCCGGCTATTCCAGGCTCGTGAGAAACCAGAAATCAGCTTTTGGGTCCCGGAGCTTCTTTCCAGAACCCATAATCAAGCAATTCAGCAGCCCTTCTACCTATTCCAGGCGCAGGAAATCTGTCCAGCACGCAAGAGTTGCTTCCAGCAGCCCCCGTCGACTTCCAGCAGCCTTTTCCCGCTCCAAACAACCACCATCCTTCTCCGACAGCCCCTACACAACAGCATCTCCACCCTCGTACAACCATCAACACCATCGGATCTCCCCCACCACCTCCGACATTGGGTACTTGGTGAGTTTTACATTATGATTTCATTTACTCTGCATTATACGAGAATTACTTGTATTCCTTGAAGTTATTAGGCTTATATTTATTTGACTTACCGCTCTCTTAATTGTGCATCGTATATTCACGTGCATTTACTTTCAACGCTTTCTCAATTAACTTGTAATTGCTTCTTTCTTACTTCTATTGCACTATTTGTAATCAATTGCGACATTTGCACGAGACTTTCAAAATTAATTTGTTTAATTAATTGTGTGTCGGAAAATACTTGTATGGTTGAATCGCCGCATGTGCATTGCATTAGGGTTATCCTTCGGTAGATCATTGGATTACATGTATGTTTGCATGCCATTATTGGGTTGTTCACAACTTCATTTGCGTGTGTCATGTGTTCGCTCGTATTGCATTTAGGGTTAGGGTATTCGCCCTCAACCACCTATAGATTCGTCCTGCGTCATCTTATATGAACTGGGATTTTCATGCCTATTAATTTTAGAAGGGGAAGTAAAGTTATAGTATGCAAAAATTTATATCATATCTAAATGTCTAGGACATTTGGCACGACTATGCATGATGGTCAACCTTGTTTGATATTGTGTCTGATGTATTTTCCCCTCTTCAGGGGCATTTTGGTAATTTAGTCTCTAGCGCGCCCTCCCTTATATAAGAAGAGTAGTGAGTTTTAGGAGGGTGTTTAGTGAATTTTTTAACTCTCTTTGGAGAGAAATCCCTATAAGAAATCACCCCCAAGTGATTGGCTTGCACTGGTGTATCCCTAATTTCTAATAACGTGCACTTTTATTTCTTGCTCTCCTATGAACTGGTCCGATCTATATTGCTACCCGCCGTCTGGCACCATACGTGCTCACATGGACGACAACTTCAATCCTTTGAAAAAATCCCATTTCCACCTCGTCAACCTCATCTTCATGATCCAGAAAACCACGATCCCATGGACGACAACCCCAACCTCGCTGGTCCACAGACGACAACCCCAACCTCATTGACTTCAACATCGACTACGTCTTCATGCTCAAACGGACAAAAATCCCAACGTCACTGATCCCACGACACCACTGTCTCACCCTCAGCGATCCTCGACACGCTCAAAACCCGCGTCACTCGACCGTAGTGTATCGCCGCTCGGCTCTGCACAATGCTGCAGCTGCTTCCCCGTCGGTCCATTGTGTCCTCGACCAAAGCCGTCGGCGCTGACAAGCCTCCTCTCGATCCAACAACCAACCGCCTCCTACAGCTTCCCCGACTCAGTTTCAGAAAGCCCTCCGTGGGGCCATCCACGGTAGGACTTTCGGTTACACCTCCGTGCGATAGTCCTCCTGCCATCTATTCGGGCACCCAAAAAGCAGTTTCCACTCCAAACAACGGCTTCACCTATCGCATGCCCTCATGAGCTTCTTTCCCCTTGCGACCACAACCTTCCTGTTCATGCCCGTCACCACTCCATGGCTAATTTTGAGGCAGTAGAGGTCCAGTATTAGCCCCGCAAGGACTCGCACTTATGGACAAAGTCAATTTTGAGGAGCATAGTATTGATATGACTACGCACAACGACCAACCTTGTTTGATTTGTGTCTGATGTATTTTTCCCTCTTGAGGGGTATCTTAGTAATTTAATCTCTAGGGAGTCATTCCCTATATGAGGGAGAGTAGTGACTCTTAGGAGGGTGTCCAGTGAGTCTTTTAACTCTTTTTGGAGAGGGATTTGTAGGGTGAATCGACTCCCAAGTTATTGGCGCGAGGTATCGAGGGTGTATCTCTAATTTTTACTACCGTGCAATCTATTCTTTTCTGATCTCCTAACAACATCTTTCGACCTCAAAAAATTGGAATGGTTTCAAGTGTCTCGGTCATTGTATGATTATTCTTTGAAAAATCATTGGATCTTACATTTTCTTATTTACATCATGTGAGGATATATTAAACTTTATTTACTTCCTGTATTTTGTGAATGTGCAGAGCAAAATTTGATAATCAGGTGTCTGCACAAGCATTTGATTCTACTGGAATGGCTGCTTCTACAATTGTGCCTTCTATTGTTGTCTATGTTACTGTTCCAAATAGAGAAGCAGGTTTGACTCTGCAGTATCAATTATGAAAAACCAAATTTGTTGCTTGCTGCGTATAAGATGGTATTATTATCATTCAAACAAAATGTTCTAGTTATATTTGTTCAATGACATCATACTGGATAAACAATAACAATAATATCTTGGGTGTTTTTTTAATGGAGAGTATGCAGTTTTTACCCACATTTGTATCCTAAAAGTTCAAATGTGGGCAAAAAGGCTGTCTGGCATCCTTCTGTATGTCATGAAGGCGCAAAAAATGAACCCATTCGTCTTGGTAATTCTATTTTTATTTGATCATTGCTGTCCATTTACCCCTCTTCTCTGTATAATCTCTTGATGCTATTTACTTTCTCTCTACCATATGTAAATTCTTAGGAGGTGATCAACTTACGCCAATGCAAGTCTTCAGCATAATATATACATCCCAGAATAGTAGCTTACTGCAAATTATATTCTTATTTCTTTCCGAAGATGCTTATATATATTTTTGTGCGAAGATGCTTAATTTAGAATGTTGCACACTTTCAATGCAATCTAACATGAGATGTACTATTGATTTAACTGCTATTATTGATTTACAGGAAAGAAACTTGCTGAGAGCATTGTCAACGAAAAGCTTGCTGCCTGTGTCAACATTGTACCAGGTATACTCTGAATTTTCTGCTTCGTGTTAATTTAATATTTGGGTGACAGCACCCAATTATTGATATAAATATCATAATTTCTCAGTTTTCCCGCTTGAGTTTGTTGATTGTTTCAATTAATGAGTTTTGTTTTGTGTTTTTCATTTAGTAACTCTGAATCTTTAGGGAGATCCTTTTGAGATTTCGGACAAAAATGCATGGAGATTGTTCTTCAGCATTTTGACAATACGAGATATATCCCCTCGTTTGGACAAAATTGGAATTGGAATTGAATTTAGGAATTGAGATATATTCCAATTACTACATGAATTAGAATTAACCTAAATTCTAATTCTGTTGTTCGCAAGGTTGCAAATGTTGAATATCGATGATACGGTGGTTGGATTTTTCATGTCAGTTTTAGTACGTTGGGGGATATATCAGAGATATTTCATATATCATGTTTCAATATTTAATTATTTATATACATAATTGTCATGTGACCTTGAGGTCACGAGTTCGAGTCCTGGAAGCAACCTCTTGTAAAAATGTAGGGTAAGGCTTGCCTACATTTCACCCTTGTGGTGTGACCTTTCCACGGATCCTCGCTGCGCGGGGATGCTTTGTACACCGGGCTGCCCTTATAGTTATATATACATATAATCATTTTTAATTTACATATATTGATATATTATCAGTATATTTTATTGAACTTCTAAATCTACCAAATTATTATAAATATTTTATGTTACACAAGTAATAACTGTATAACACAAGGGAAGAAAGCCATAGGAAGTAGGAAGGTAGGAAGTCGTCGACAATGAAAGCTAAGGAACTCCAAAATCCAATGGCTAAGTAGAAACGATTTCATTTCGTGTCTATTAAACATTTAAACCGCATATGCAGACTAAAATAAATTTTAAAAAAATACAACAAATATATCACGGGGATATATTGGCTGATATTTCTGTTGATAGCTAATATATAAGCCGGTATATTCCTAAGGATATTTTGCAAAGATATCAAAATTGTTTCGGTTTGTCAATGAAACCTTTATGTTGGTCGGTCATGTCGGCCAATATCCACAACACTGATTGTTTGTCAAGACAATGGAATTGTACATGCAGAAATCGAATTGGTCAATTCTACTGTTTTGACAGTAATTACTAGAGTTCTTGTAATTGGATCGATGATCAACCACCACGAACAATCATGTGGGTGATGAAAAGAGGCTTTCCCAATAACTTGATGAGGATTTGATGATTTCTATTCTTTTTGACAATGATGCCCTGATGGAGATTGCTGGAAATTTGTGACTCGAATTTATGAACCCTCACTACTAGCTGTCTTAGAATGATGGGAAAAAACTTCCGTTCAATTTTGAGGATGATTCAAGAACTTTCATGATTTTCGGGAACAACTATTCCATGCTCGTCACCACTAGCAAACTCGGGACATTGAGAAGATTCCTTGAAATTTGAGGACGATCCGACAACTTTCATTTTTTTCGCAATGACAATCGCCACTATCGTCTGCCTCCAATCATCTTTTTTGGCAAACGAATCAAACTATACAAACTATGAGAATGTTAATTGCGGTTGCAAGAAATATATATAAGATTTAAATAAAGAACATCTTTCATATATTCTCTCGTGTGGATCATGGACAAAATTCGCCAATTCCTAAACGAATTGGATTTAGTTCAAAATGAATTCAATGAAATTCATTTTGAATTTCAATTCTGCCATTCAAACATACAATTGAACAACTGAGCTGAAATTGGACCTTCAGTTTCAATTCCATGATCTTAATTCCGTCTATTTCGAGGGTATTCTAATTCAAGGTCCTTATTTTCGTCCAACGCAACGAAACCTTAGCTGTTAGGTTGAAGGAAATATGTATAATTGCCCAAAATAAGGCCCATCTAGAGTCCACTACCTCTTTAGGTTATTAGTCTCACATCTTAGAATGAGATTTCATCTCCTATCCTTATTCCTATATAAGTGTACAAATATATGTATGTAGACACATGATTGAGAAATTAATAAATTTATCATTTATTTCTCTCTTTTCTCGTGTATTTCTACATGGTATCAGAGCATAATCGATCATAAAATTTTTTTTTTGGCCTCGCTCTAGTCCGCGCCTTCATCTAGTCTGGGCGGTTAGTTGCTTTCTAATTGCAGCTCTGCAGTCTAGGCGGCTTGCGTGTTTCTTACCGCATCTCTACAATTCTTGCTCCTCCTCTCGTCCCCCCTCCTTTTATAGTCTTTCCGCCTGATTCCTCTGGGTCCTACCTGCTTGTCGTTTCCGCGGTCTCCTCTTTCTGACCGCCGCTCGCCGTTTCTAACCTCAGCTCTACAGTCTGCTCACCGTTTCTGCCCGCTGCCGAGCTCTTTGCTGCACCTGCTATCCGCAACTCCTGGTCGCTGAGGCTTCTTCCTCTGAGCGGCAAGCCTTCTACCCTTCCCACAGGTGTTTGACCGCGCGATCCTCTAAGCGACAAGCCACCTGCGAGCTCTCCTGTTCGTCAGGACGTCTGTTCGCACCTCTTAGTCGCTTCTTACCGCTCGCTTGCTCGTCGAGGCTTCTTACCGCTCGCCTGCTCCCCGAGGCTTCTTCTCTCTGCTTGCTCGCTTCTCGCATGCTTGTTCGTCGGGCCTTCTGTTCGCTGAAGTCTAACCGCAACAGTCTAACCGCAGAAGGATGACCACAACTATCTTCCTTTGTCGAAATGGCCTTGAATGATGCATCGTCCCTCCCCGCTCGTGCTGCTTCCCCTCATCCTGAAATTCATGATGAGCTTTGGATCACTACCATTTCTCTTAGCGGGAAGAAGAATTTTGTTGAGTGGGTGCACTCCGTCCGTCGCGTTCTCCGACAAAGGGCCTTTTGCATCATCTAACTAAGGCCACCCCTTCTGCGCCCACTGAGGAGTGGCTCCGTGATAATGGTCGTGTCCAATCATGGATCCTCAACGCCATGGATAGTGAACCTTACCGTATGACCATGTATCATGAAATGGCAAAGGCCATGTGGGATGAACTGAACTCCCTCCACTCCGGCAAAGACAACCTTCAACACTTGTTTGACATCATCACAGATATCCAATCTCTCGACTCAGGGGTTGATGTCGACTTAACCTCCTTTGTTGTGCAATCCAAAACTTTGGTCGAGGCCTGGATTCAACATCAGCCTCCAACTACCGACCTTGATGCTCAACGTGCTCAAAGAGGTTGTTGGTATTGCCATGATGATGGCTCTGTTCCGCCTCATCTCCACAACGTCCGAGCTCAGATCCTCTCTTCGTCCACCATTCCTCTCTCTCCGATGTTTGCTCCATGCTTTTGAAGGTGACACCACCCCCAGATGCTCCCGGACTTCCATCTCCAGCTCTTCTCCAACACTCATCTATACCTCACCCCACTCCTCCGTCAGCTCGTGGAGGTCGCACAGGCTATCGAGGTAGAGGTCGCAATGGCTGGCCTCGTCTCAAGTGAACTCATTGTGGCAAAGATGGACATCTTGAGGTAACCTGCTATCGTAAGCATGGTATGCCTCCTCTACCCACTGCCTCTGTTGCTGCTGATACGTCTTTTACCACTCGTGTCGACATTGACGCCATGCGCTTCAGCATCTCCAGGGGTTACTCCATCGTTCGTGTGGCTCTGTTGCTTTTAACTTCAATGAAGGTATCTCCTGTCTCTCTCATCGCTCCACTTGGATTGTGGACTCGGGTGTCACCCATCATCTTACTCCGTAGAAGCCACCTCAATACTTACAATCTGTGTATCCCAAGTTCATCACTGCGGCTAATGGTGACACCACCCCGGTTCCTGGCTCTGCTGATTTGCCTCTCACTCCAACTCTCTCTCTCTCTCTCTCTCTCTTCGCTCGGTCCTTCATGTTCCGGGCTCGCCTTTTAACCTTCTTTCTGTTAGCCGTCTTACTCAGGACCTTGATTGATGTGTAATGTTCTCTCCCTCTTTTGTTGTGCAAGATCAACAGACGTAGAATATCATTGTTAAAGGGCGACTGTCTCATAGGCTTTATATCTTGGATGTTCCACCTACTATTCTCTCATCTGTCACTTCTGTTGATTGACATCGACGTCTTGGGCATGCTCCCTTCCAGATCCTCATGAAAGCTCTTCCCGATATCTCCCTTAATGATTTGCGAATCATGTATCTTCGAAAAACAACATCGTTCGTTTTTTCTCCTTAATTGTACTCAGAGCAATACTCCTTTTGCTTTAGTTCACTCTGATATTTGAGGACCTTATAAACATCCAGTGTTTACCTTATAAACATCCAGTGTTTATGGTTATCTTTACTTTATAACATTTATTGATGATTACTCTCGTATGACATGGTTGTATTTACTTCGTGATCGCGCTGACATAACCTCTATCTTTCATGCTTTTATTACTGAGACTTATACTCAATTTTCTAGTTCTCTTAAGATACTCCACACCGACAATGCTCGTGAATACACAAGCCATGCTTTTACTAATCTTTGTACTGAGTTTGACATCCAATTGAGCGCAAAAACCGCCACCTTCTTGAGGTCGTTAGATCACTGATGTTTCAAATGTAGATACCTAATCTTTACTGGAACTTCGCGGTTTCTACTGCCTGTCATCTCATCAATCGCGTGCCCTCCTCCATTCTCAACTATGCGACTCCTTTTAGTCTTCTGTTTCCTTCCACGCCCCCTTTTCCGTCACACCTCGCGTCTTTGGTTGCACCTGTTATGTCCATTGTCTTGTCCTTCCATTGACAAGTTTGCTCCTTGTGCTACCAAATACATGTTCGTTGGTTACTCCCACACTCAGAAAGGATATGTGTGTCACTCTTTCACTGATCGCAAGGTTGTCATTTCTGCGGATGTAACTTTCATCGAAGACCTGCTTTTTCACTCTACCCATCCAGCTCTTCCTCCAACTCCACTACTACGATGTCCTACCGTCCATGTTACGCCTCCTCTTCCAACCCCAACTCCAGTCCCCTCCAAACCACCTCTTCGTGTGTACACTCGTCGTCCTTCTCAATCTGATGCCCAACATCAGTTACCCTCTACTGATGATACCTCGCGGCCTGAAGATCCGACACCTGTCTCTACGGCTCATCCCTTGGCTAATTATGTATCCTTGCATCGCCTCTCCACTGCTCTTCCCAAAACTTTTGTATCCTCCATTTCTATACCTAACTCTTTGCAGGAGACTCTTCAACATCCGGGGTGGCCCGCGACCATGGATGAGGAAATGACTGTCTTATGGGCTAATCAGACTTGGGATCTAGTCCCTCTTCCTCCGAGACAGACTCGTGTGGGATGTAAGTGCATCTTTGCGATCAAACATGCTCCAGATGAGACATTTGAACGTTTAAAGACTTGTCTTGTGGCTCGGGGGTTTACTCAGCAACCTGGCCTTGATTACGATGAGACCTTCTCACCAGTCGCCAAGTTGAATACCGTTCGTGTCCTGATCTCCTTAATCTCCTTAGTTGTTCATCGACAGTGACCCTTACATCAATTGGATGTCAAGAATGTCTTTCTCAATGACGACCTTCTAGAGACTGTCTACATGCACCGACCTCCCAGATTTGAGACCACGGTGGAGTCTCGTGTTTGTCACCTCAAGAAATCTATTTATAGTCTCAAACAGTCTCCTCAGGCATGATTTGACAAGTTCAGTAAGGTTGTCCGTGATGTTGGATTCACTTGAAGCTCGACCGACTTCTCTCTCTTTACTCGTCACCGACCGATGATGATATTCTGATTACTGGTGATGACTCCAAAGGAATACAAATGATCAAGCAACACTTGAACTCGGTCTTTCAAACTAAAGGTCTGAGAAATCTCCGGTACTTCCTTGGTCTTGAGGCAACGAGATGTTCTGATGTCCTCGTCCTATCTCAATGGAAGTACTGTCTTGATCTTCTTCATGATGCTGACTATTCTGGATGCAAACCTGTTGATACTCCTATGCATATCAACCACAAGCTCTGTGCTCATGACTCCGACTCCGATCTTCTTCTTCCAAACCTAGAGTATTATCGTCATCTTGTAGAAAAGCTGATTTATCTTACAGTTACAAGACCTGATATCTCATTTGTTGTTAGAGTGGTCAGTCGATTCATGCATGCTCCACGGACCTCTCATCTCCTGGCCGTCGAGCGCATCCTCAGATATTTGAAGACTGCTCCTGGACAAGGGCTCTCGGGATGATTGACGCTCCACAAGTGGATTCTGTACTTATTTGTGAGGACACCTTATTACCTGGCGCAGCAAGAAGCAGTCTGTGGTAGCTCGCTCATCTGCTGAAGCTGATTATCGTTCAATGACCGCTGTTGTATCTGAGCTCACATGGCTAGAAAGTCTCCTAGGTGATTTGGGAGTCAAACTTTTCTCACCGGCCACTCTATTTTGCGACAGTCAAGCTGCTATACATATTGCAAAAATACACATTGAAATTGATTGTCATTTCATTCGGGAGAAAGTTCAATTGAATAAGCTGGAATTAAAACATGTTCATGTTGCTGGGCAAGTTGCAGATATTCTCACCAAGGCCTTACCATGATTGTTATACTATCAGTTCTTGTCCAAACTTGGTGCTTATGATCTGTATGCTCCAGCTTGTGGGGGAGTGTTGAAGAAAATATGTATAAATGCCCAAAATAAGATCCATCTAGATTCCACTACCTCTTTAGGTTATTAGTCCCACATTTTATAATGAGATTTCCTCTCCTATCCTTCTTCCTATATAAATGTACAAATACATGTATGTAGACACATGATTGAGAAATTAATAAAATTATCATTTATTTCTCTTTTCTCATGTATTTCTATAGAGACTATATAACATTGTATATGTTTTGTTTGTTTAAGTTAAGAATTTAGATTAATGCAACCTCTTATAACAAACAGCTGAATGCATGAATACTATGCAACTTAATTATTACATTGGTTATAGAGTGTGTAGGATTATTTGAGTTATGGGAGAATCATTTTATTCTTCCACTATAAATAGTTTGATTGTTTCTTTTCTGTATAATTGGAAAAGATTTTGTATAGATATTTCATGGATCCATGAGAGGGTTCTCGCAATCATCCTAATAAATAAAGTGTATCATGATTGTGATCTGACCGGGATTCACGGTAGTGAAAGAGTTGAATGAGTTAGAAGGGAGATTATTATTGTCAAATATCCATGATGTAAACCAAGATTCATGAAGTTGTCAAATTAAATGAATTTGTGATCTTGATCAAAATTATGAGATGCTCGTGTCGACTCGTTAAACAATAAAAAAATAATTCATCTAGAGTTCAAAGACTCATGCAGGGACCTAGCAATCAAATTTAATCAATACCATGACATAATTCATCCCAAGCAAATAAGTAAAAGAGAGGAGGGTTTTTCAAATTTACGACAAATAATGAGAATGAAAATTAGGGCAAGCACACTTGGAATTTTTAGATGATCACATTAATCATAAGCATAAAATAATACTATCAAAATAGGAGCAAGAGAGAGATGAGAAAGTATACCATAGGGGCTCGTAAGTTCAACGACGACTCCAATCTTGGTCGGGGACTAATGAAGGTGGCATTGAATGGAGTACCGTCCGGGCTTGAGTTCGATCTGAGGAAATTCGGCCAAGCTGCTGGTGGAAGCCAATATATATGTGAGGGAGGTGGATGAGAGGAGGCCGAATCTGATCAAAGGGTCTGGAGGTATGACACATGGTAGGTTCTAACGGGGACTAAGAGATGATTTCTAAATGCGCTATCACTAATCCGACAAATAACTTGCAATAATAAAATTTTATTAAAATGATACTAGATAGATCACAATTAATGAAACTTTAACATATGGGCAAACAAGAGATGCATTTAAATGCGAGAGAGCGCAAAATCAAATTGCACAAGCAAATAGGAACATACAATGGTACAAAAGTTTGGTGACAATGATTACAAAGTGATATAACTATAGTAGATAATTAACACTAATCCAACTTCAAACAAATGACAACATGATGCAGGGGTAATGGGCCTCCGGTGGGGATTCGGGAAGTTGGGCTGGACTGTCATAGGGACAGATTGATGGTAACGGCTGCTGGAAAGGGTCGGAGGGGGATGTTTGTGGAGCTGGGAGCTTGCTGGAGGGCTGTTACAGGTGGGAGTTGATGTTCTGGAGGGATGGGGACTGTGGGGAGGGGTAATGGGCAACTGTGAGGGGTATTCCAGTGGTTGATAGCAGCCTTGTATTTTCCTGGGTAGAAATTTCCAGTCCACCAGCAGGCCGTGGGGTGGGGGAGGGAAACTGGAGGCTCAGGAGGGGTCAATCGAAGGAGGAGAATGTGGCTTGGGAGGGGCTGTTTTGTGTGGAAGTTGATTGTGGGTAACGAAGTCGGAAAGGAGTGGGGACGGGTGTTGAAAGGTGGAGTTTCTACCGCTTTCATCAAATCATTCATACGTTGAGTCAAATCTCCTACGCTATTTTCTAAATGATCGACTCGCTTTTCCATTAAAATAAATTGATTTTAATTTTCTCAGAAAATTTTAATTGATTTTAAAATAAATAATAAGTTATAATTCTTTTATATTTTAAAAGCGAGAGAATACACGAGTGAGTAGAAAAGGACCCCTTTTTTATTCAAATTAAAATAAATTTTAAAATAAAGATTTAAATTTAAAAGTTTCACATCCCCACGTCAAGCCCGCAGTCACACACGTTATGAACGGATTGCGCTCATCGGTTAATACTACAGAAGCTACCCTGCAATTAAATCGAGCACCTATCCCAGTGGTTGAGGTAGATCCTAATCCTAGACCTCTAGAATTCGCACACCCCGCACCCGAACCATGTCACGAACCACGTCACGAACCACGTCACGACTGGTGTGATAGGATGGACCGTTTCTTAGCTTGGAAGCAATTGCCCCAAGCCAGGCAAGTTGAGTATGCCACGCTTAGACTGAAAGGGTCCGCCCTAGTTTGGTGGGGACAATTAGAGCGTTCTAGATTCAATTTAGGCATGCCCCCTATCACCACATGGGCAGAGTTTAAAGCGCAACTTCAGAAGCGGTACGTTCCACCCGATTACTTGCAGACCCTCTACCGTAGATTCCACAACCTACAACAAGACAAATTGTCGGTGGATGAGTATACGAATGAGTTTCTAGTACTGCAGTCTCGCCTCGACCTCCGAGAGGATGATGACATGACCGTATCTCGTTATCTGAACGGGTTACGCTATTCTATTAGAGACCAACTAGAGCTTTTTGATTATAAGGACTTAGGAGAGATTTCGAGTTGCGCACGAAGAGTAGAGTCATCACAGAAGCAGACACTACAACATTTTTGGCCTTTAGCAACAGTTGAAAACTGTTGCCTAAAACTGCAAAGTGTTGCCAAAACATTGAAAACTGTTCCCATAGGGGTGTCCTTTATACACGTGTTGCCAAAGGTCTAAGACAACAATTTTCATACATTTAGGCAACACTATATAAAAACTGTTGCCTAAACCCTTAGAATAGGCAACAGTTCTTCGATGGACCTATTGCAACAGTTTTGAAGTGTTGACTCGTAGTGTTACAATTAAAAACTGTTACCAAAAGATACAAAGGCAACACTTCAAAAATGTTGCCAAAAAATTGCGACATTTTTTTAAAAAAATCAGCCAATGCCGCAGCTTTTTTAAAAAAATATGATGAGATGGTACAAATTATAACGATAATCACCAAAATCACAAAGACTTAAAAAGAAAATTTTCATGATACCACAATTTAACCGGTAATATCGCCGAATTTATTCGATTCTTTGTACAAAATAAAATGGAAATGGAAGATCGAGATATGAGTCTCCCTTGAATTGTGGCAAAAATTACAACCCCCGATAGTATATTACATTATAACAATTGCATAATGTTCAACCCAAAAGTATAATGGGATTTGCATAAATGGCATCAACATCATCACCACTAAGAAATTCTAGCTGGGAATATATATGGCAGCCTAACTCCTTGCCGATTGGTCGCTTGTTGTTGCCTAACTCATTGCCGGTGGGCGAGTTAGTTTGAGAACACTGACCACTCCAAGCAACCAACTTGTTGTGTCATCGCCACCAGCAACCTACACAAATTAACAGTTTCCATTCCAAATAAGTTGATAAGGGCAGAACATGACTCCAGCATTGTTTCTGTAGACAAGCTAGAAAAGTGATGTAACACCAAAAATGACAATAAACCACACCGAAACATCAAATTGAAACACAACATAAAAGCGAACCAATGAGGGATTAAACAATGAAGCTTAAATTTTTTGAAATGAAGTAAATAATGGTGAAACGATATAGCTTACATCAAGATGTTTAGTGGTAAGCCAGCCATGATGAAATTATCAGCGAATGCTCTAACAGACTTGAGAGAACTCAGGTCTAGCTTCATAGCATCAACATTCGCGTCCGAAATGCTCTCAAGGATGAGCTTCTTTGCGTCTCCGGCAGCCTCCATGTTTCGAGCAGCAATGACAACATGAGCTCCCCGAAGCGCAAACACCCTTGCCATCTCCATGCCGATCCCACTCGCTCCTCCTAGATTAAGAACGAAAAGGATAAGATGAAAGTAACACGAATATAAATTGCATAAAATGGATTTAACACCTCTAGTAGAAGTGAACATGAATAGAAGAATTCAATTCATAATTCCAGTAAAATAGTTAGTGCTAGACTAATAAAAATGATGAGAATTCAAGAAAATCAGTGAATATGGCACAACTACTATGAGCCAAGTTCTAGACTTTGAGCAAAAGAATTTTTTTCCGCTTTGAAATAATTACTACTGCTTTGAGTAACTAAATTTATGCAATTTAGATTTGACTCTGTAAAAATAAATCAATCAAGGGCTTTATTTGAAGGAAAAATTGAACATGCACTGAAATATGAAACCACAACTCACACCTGAATTATGAACCAACTCTGAAATCTGTAACTAACAGAAAAAAGTTTTCATAGCTAAAATATCCTCATCACACACAAAAGGCATTAAAATTCAAATCTACAGCGACTAAGAACAGAACGAAACATAGACATATACAGTAATATAACAAGTAAAACTCGACATAAACAATGTCAGGATAAACCCTACTTGCATGCTTTACAGAAACAATATATATTAGTGTTTGCAACCGCAACGAGCCAAACAATACTCGTGTTTCCCACCGCTTCTTTTCAAACACCACCGCACTGGCAAACGTAGATAGATGAACCAATCCAAATCAACAGTACCAAGAGCTCGTGGCTCATCCAATTCGAGTAGGCTATAGAAACATCAGAACTGCAGCTGTGCTGCTGTTCAGAACTGCAGCTGTGCATCTTTTTTTGAATTTGGCCACAGATCCGGCCAGTTCAATTACCCTAGCTAACACCTCTCTGCAATACATCTATTATAGGGACAGTAACTATTTTAAGATGAAACCAACATGATAATCGGGGCTTGGAAATAATTTCAACAAAAAAACATCAAGAGAGTTCGTAAATATAAACAAAATTGTGAAACAGAAGCCAACAAATAAATATGCTATGCTCACAGTAAATATAATCTTATTTGTTTCAAAAGTAAGGAACTAAGATTAAGAAATTAAACTATAGGAACTAGAAGTGCTTTTGCCAGTGCAGCTAAAAGGGCAGCAATTTTTGAATGTTGGTTTTTTGGTTTCATCCTCTTTACATATAGGATCCATTTGGAGCAACTTTTTTGCTCTGGTGAGTTTGGACAAAAAAGCCACCGTCATAGAATGCATATTTGACATGACAACGGTCATGACCGCCATGAAGAAAACAAACTAGCTTTGAACATAAAAATGGATGAAGTTCCGTAGGTGAGGTCGGGCGTTCACGAATGACGGTTCATAAACACCGTGTTCTTGACCGCCACCGTCGCGCCAAACGGAGCCATAATCAATTGGTTTTAGGCTATATGCTTATTTTCTAATAGTAAGGTAGGCATTTTATTTTATTTAATAAAAGAGGGCATCAAGATCAAGAAAATCTTTCAAGTGCATTATCAAAACGTATGGTACATGCGTGGAAGAAATAAGCTCAAACAAGGGACAAAAAATAGTTTAATGATAGATTCAAAATACAGTAATGATACTAAATTAATGACAACTTCATATTTAAATCATTTCTTATAGAATACAACTGCTATTGGTTTGGTTTAACACAGTATGAAGTAGCTTCACAATTTAGTTCATGCATCATTTCTATATATCCTAAGAGTTAGCTACATAAGGCTCCGTTTGACCAACTGCTTGGGGAGAATACAGATTGAATTTATACAATAAAAAACAAACAGCAGCAGAGGAGAAGGAGATGGAAAAAAATTATAATACTGGTATGCTGCTATTCCAGCAGTAAGCCCACAACTGTTTTAGACCTAGCCATTCACGGAGAAAGTGTGCAATGTCATTCACTATAGAAATGTCTCATGTCTTGGAAGCAATTTGTTAGTTGCTTTCAACTCTCTTAGGGTCCGCTCGTTCGGAAGAAATTAGGGCTTTAGAATTGGAATTTGATTACAAGTTCAATGAAAATGGGGTTCCAATTCTAATTCTAGGATCCTAATTCCAGCCATACAAATGGACCCTTATAGATTGAATTTAAACATTTGTGTTCGGAGGTGGCTGCGATTTCAGATTGGAAGGGATCGTTGATCTGTGAAGTGAATAGAGTAAACAGTGATGCCCGTAGTATGCGAAGAAGGAACCTGCTGATGGTGTCGTTGCCTTAACATAGGTCATCGGCGAGAAGAAGAAACCTGACACTCTGTTCAGATCTAAGATGTTAGGATTTGTTGGAATGACGGTAGAGTGATGGTAGAAGGAGAAGAGGAGATGCAAGAAGTTTCTTACCGATGATGGTGCCGATGGAAGAGATGTAGAAGGATTTGCATATCACAACATTTCATCCGCATATCATTTTGTTTTTTGCAAATAATTTTGATATTCTTCTCCACCTTAACCTGAAATCTTTAGCAAAAAAGAGTGAGCTTCATTAAACTACAATGAAAGTTGCCATTCCCTTCTCATATTCCTTTTCTTTTGCCCCACATCTAATAATATACCACTGTTTTGTAGTCCTGCATCCCCTGTAAACTAAAGGAATCCATCAAAAAATAGTGCAAACCTTAGCAAATGTGGGCATGTGAGCTTTAGCATTCCCCCATCATCCTAGAGTGTCTACTACTGATGACGAAATTGTCTCGACCTAAAAAAATAAGAAAATTTGATTGTTGTGGTCTGCTAATAGTGAAAATGACTGCTCATAACAGTCCTCCAAATTGATGTCTCAAAGCTTTTGCTCTTTGAATAATTAGGCTTGCTCGATCGTTGTTAGACAATTTGCAGCAGGATTATTCACGTGGTACATTCACTCAACAAATATATGATCACTAACACATATACACTTACCACTATACACATACACACCAAAAACACATACATACACACTCACATGCCCGCACAAACACACTCTAACACAATCATATACACAAGCATACAAAAATAAATTCTCATACACATCAACACAAACACAAATACACACAACCACACAATAACCTCACATTGCAAATAAAGAAAACTAAATTAGGGCTAAAATCCCCTTTCAATTTAGAGCAAACAACATTTTATCCACAAAAATACCTAGAAGCATTTCATCAAACATCTAAAATGCAAAAAAATCTAAAATTTTAGTAGAACAACTAAAACTCAGAAAATTGTATCATCTAAAATGATGATGCAGATGAAGGAAAAATAGACAAAAAAATGTCTGGTATGTGCTCATAAGAAACCTGTCGCATGTGCTCATAAGGAACCTTTTGAATTTGATAAAAACATGTGGTGACAGTGAAATAGAAGCCAACTTCAACAAGGAAGGATCGAACTCCTCCGTTCAGAGATAAACAAAAAAATCAAACAAAAAACGGAATACCTAATGTCGACTGGAATGGAGAGAAGAGCAGCGTGAGAAATGACGCTGGAAGAGATGATCTGCTTGAATGAAACTCTTCCCACCGAGAACTTGTCCTAAAATAGAGAAAAGTCGCTGGAATGAACCTCTTCCCACCGAGAATGGAAGAGAAGAACAGAATCTGAAAAAAAAAATCGAATGAGCGGGAAGATGAACAGTGGAGGAAGATAGATGGGAGAATGAGGGGTCTCGAGAACTCACCGCCGGTGAAATCGCTGGACTTCTGGAGGAAGAAGATCGCGAGGCTAGGGTTTCTTCTTGCTTGAGGTGCAGAGAGATGGTAGAGAGAAGGCGATATGGAGAAGAAGACGCAGAGAGAATGATGGAGGGAGAGAGGTTTACCGGTCGCTTCAGTGCTTTGGCCATTGTCAATGGAGATGAAGCTTGCGTCTCCTGGAGGTCGTCGTCAATGGAGAAGAGGCTTGCATCGTCTGGAGGCGGTGTTGATCAGGAATATCGTTGATTGCGGAAGAGGCTGCGGAGCTAGGTTAGAATGGAGATGAAGATGGATCGTGAGGAAATGGTGAGCAAGTCACGCCCCCCACGCGAGGAAGACAAGGGAGAGTCGGGAAAGGAATCGAGGGTTTGGAGGTTAGAAAAAATACATTTGTAAATTTAATTTTTTAAGTAATAATTATAAAGTGCGAATAGTTTTTTCAGGTGTGCGAATAATAGATTTGGTTGGGTTAAAAATGATTTGGCAACAATTTTAACGTGTTGCAAATTATTTTTTATATAAACAACATGTCATAATTGTTGTCTAAAGTGAATCGTCTATTGCAACATTTCAAAAATATTCTCTATAAGGGATTAGAGAACATTTATTGAATGTTGCACAGAAAGTGTTGCCTAAAGTGCTAACTTATTGCAACACTTACAAACTGTTCTCTAAAATAGGTTTAGACAACATTTTATAAATGTTGCAAAGTCAAGTGTTGCTAAAGACTAAAAATGTTGTAGTGAGACATCCGGAGTTAGGTCTACTGAAAGATTCACATCGAGCATCACTACTACTACCACTGCTAGGATCTCAGATTCCCCTCACCATCCCATAACGTCTAGGACTCCGACCCCATCCACTATTCCCTCAAAGGGAAAGGAGGTTATTGGGGCTAAGCCCAACACCAGAGTATTCCGATGCTTCAAGTGCATGGAGCCGAGACACAAATCGTCTGAGTGCCAGCGACGTCATTTTGTCGCTGTTATTGATTCCACTGATGGACGAGAGCCTGAGTGTGGAGTTTACGTTAATGAATCTAACCCTGAGCCTGAGCCCGAGCACGAGTCTGACGATGCCATAGAAGTGAATGACGAACACGCCGAACACTTAGTCTGCGTTTTACGTTATAGTCTGATTACCCACAGCGAGTCTACTGAGGTTGATCATAGGAGGAACAATATTTTCTGCACTACTGCACGCATCCAAGGACATTTTTGTTCCATTATCATCGATGATAGTGGTAGTATGGAGAATTTCATTTCTCAACGTATGGTCGACACATTAGGGCTTGAGACGCACCCATTAGTACAACCCTACAACTTATCCGGAGTCA
The DNA here is from genome assembly GCA_033032865.1 of Dactylorhiza incarnata. Classification (NCBI taxonomy): domain Eukaryota; kingdom Viridiplantae; phylum Streptophyta; class Magnoliopsida; order Asparagales; family Orchidaceae; genus Dactylorhiza; species Dactylorhiza incarnata. Next base: position 9,971,018 of record JAWHQI010000066.1, read on the forward strand.
GTAGTCATTTGACTATGCATGTAACCCACTATTATCTAGTATAGTTTTCTATAGGAAGCACATATTCAGATAGAGTATTATGTCATGTCACCGTCATGTCTGTCTGTCACATCCTATTAGGGAGATCTTGACAGTACGACCGACATGTCATACACGACGGCACAAGGAACTCTCATTCCTTCGAGCACCATAGACACAAGATTGTTCTTCTTTCCCAAATGAACTGTCTTATTCCAAGGACACGCGAGAGGACCTCTGCATCTACTAGTTCACTTATCATTGACTCCTCACCGCACTCCCGTCTGAACCCCCTCCATGAAGTAAGTTGTGATCCAAATGTGCCACTCACCCCACAAGTACTAGGTTCGATCCCGCATTTATCAGTTTCTGAAGTGTCACCTGGTAATTCTCATACCATTTCTCATGACCACTTATTCCACACACCTCACTATGTCGATTTCGTAATTAGGGATCACGCTTTATTATCACCACGCTATCATTTGAATATAAGTGAACATGTTGGATAACACCAAAATATTAGACTGTTAATGATATCTCTCGGGAAAACTCTTTTGGGACGATTTGGAGTTTCACTCGAGTTTAGTGATGCGTTTCATTCTCAGACGGAAGAACAAAGTAAAATTGTTAATCGGACTTTGGGAGAATTTCTCAGGTGCCTGACCGAGGCGAATCAAAAAACATGGGATCTTGTGCCTTCGCAGATTGAGCTTGCATTTAATAATTGTAAAATTTGTGCTACCACTAAAATTCCATCTGAAATTGTGTTACGCGCACGCGGCGTCTTATTATTATTATTGTTTTCTTTTATTATTAGGGTTGATGTGAGCCCCCTCCCTATATAAGGAGGTGGTTTTGGGGAGTTAGGTTATCTTGAGATCTATTGTCTTTTGGGCTCTCATTAGAGAGAAGCACTTTGGAGGAACCAACCTCCGAGAGTTGGCCGGAGCTTGCTCTGGATTGTATCCGTTGTTTCATTAATCAAGCGAACTCTTCCTAGTTCGTATTATTTGGTCCGATCTGCCGCTCCGTTCGCTGCTACAGCCGCCGAAATCTTCCTCTCCACTGTCCGAGAGCTCGCGCAGCCCGCTTCCGCGATCCGACGCCGCACCGCACCGCTCCCTCGACCCAGTCGCGCCTGCTTGGACGATTCCGTCGGGTTAGCGCCTGCATTTCCCGCTTCGATCGATCTTGCGCCGGCTTCGACAATTAGCGCCTGCTTCACCTGCTTCGATCGATCCAGCGTTGCTTCGCCTGCTTCGACGATCGATCCCACGCTACTTCCAGCGCCTGCTTCTCCCGCTTAGATCGATCCAGCGTTGACTTCGTTGTTCCAGCGCCTGCTTCTCCAGCGGTGGTTCCGCCGTAAACCGCCTTGATCGACACCATCTGCTCCGTCTCCAGGCCGTAGCCGCTGCGCCCAGCCTGCTTCCCGCCGCCAGCTCGCACCTAACTGCCCTCTCCGACACTCTCCGACGACATCTATCTCTTGTGCATTCTCATATGCCAAAGGGGAGGATGGAATCCCGCGTGGAAGCCCTCAAACACTCCCTCACCACCATAAACTCTCGTCTCGAGGCACAGGCCGAGCAGTTCGCCTCGATTCTGACCATGCTCCATAACTTACAGCCCAGCCAGCACTCCGGGCCTCCTACCGCCTCGGCTGTGGGATCCCCCAGCACTGTGATCCCCGATACACCCGCAGTGGTGGAATTACCTACTCCACCGTACCGTGGACCTGACATCCCCACATTCAACAAGACTGACCCCCTTGGGTGGATTGCCCGCGCCGAACAGTTCTTCGACATCCACCAGACCCCTCCGACGCAACTGGCCTCCACCGCACTTATCGGCATGGAAGGGTTTGCCCTCTATTGGGTCCGTTGGCTCCGCCAGACCTCTCCCGACCTCACCTGGACAGATCTCATCGAGGCCCTCATTCAACGGTATGACGACCGCTACTCCGGCCCCATGATCGAGCGACTTTGCGGGGTCCGACACACCATCTCCATTGACTCGTACATTGATGCCTTCGTGGAATTGGTCACCCATGTTCCTGGACTCCCCCCAGACCATTACTCGGGGTTCTTCATGAACGGCTTGCAACCCCACTTCCTCTCCCGTCTCCGCACCCTCAAACCATTAACGGTCCACCAAGCCATCAACCTCTCCTGCCTTGTGGAGGCGGAATTCCTCGCGGCGTCCGGCGACATTCCCTACCCATCACCTTCTTCCAGGCATCCCTCCCAACCTTATTTCTCGACCCATCCCAAACCTCCACCTCTGCCACCTCCCCTACCCCGGCCACCAATTATGGGCCCAACCAACACTCGACATGTCCCTACACACCGCCTGACCAATCAGGAGTACAACGACTTACAGAGCAAGGGTCTGTGCTTCCGCTGCAAGCAACCCTACTCTTCGGTGTAATACCCGAACCAGATCGAATATAAATTAATTTAATGTTGTAAAATATAAGAAATAATATTCCCTTATGATGAAAACTAGAAAAGAAATTCAGTGTCGATTCGACGTCGCACGTTTTATTTTGAAGTTCGAGCTTTCCGATAATTTTGCGACGATCGTTTCGTGTTGAAATTGTTTCTTCATTGTATACATAAAATATTAAAGTGTGATACATTAATGGAGGAGACTTATGTTGACTGGGCTTGGATTCATGAAGAAAGCTGAACTTGATTTGTATTGGCTGTTTAGGGTCCTTTGTGGGTTGGCCGGCTATTAGCATGAGTAAGGATTTCATGCTGATTTATTTGATTAAAAAGAGGCGGTGGCTGGGTGAATTCATTAGTTGGCATATTATATGTTAAGAGGCGGTGATTGTTGGCTCTATACTTATCCCGATATTTCATTTATGTTCTCTTTCGACACTCCTTTCTCTCCGGGTGGAGGTCTCGACGGGCTGGAAGTTGATTAGGGCTAGTGCTTCCTCATCTTCCCTCCGCTCGACACCCTCTCCTCTCGTCGACCTTGGTTGAGCCGGTGCCAACTGGAAGGAAGACCTTGGTTGAGCCGCTGCCTTCTTGTGTCGCTGCTACCTTTTCCTACGATTCCACTGTGCTTTGGCCGGCAGTTTTGGGCTGCTCTCCTCACTGTGAGTTTCCCTTTCCCCCCTCTTCCTCTTTTTAATTGCTGAACTCTGAATTTGATATGCTGAAAATAAGCTATCGCCGGCTAGGGTTTTCTGATTCGGGGGAAGTTGATAATTCTGCCTTGATTCGTTTAATTGAGCACTAGTTTTGGACTGGTTTGCCCTTAATTCCTGTTTAGATGTATGGGGAATTTTGATTTGATTGCTCCTATATTTTGGGTCGGCTATTGTGTTTCATTTGGCTCGTGTAGTGGCTGCCATAGGGCTGCTGTTGATAGTTGTTGTGGGCTGCCATAGAGCTGCTGTTGATATTGTTGTGTGGGCTGGCATAGGGCTGATGTTGATAGCTGATGTTGGTTGTGGTTGGCTGCCCTTTTGTTGGCTCTTGATGACTCCTCTTGGCTGCCCCCTTCTTGCCTCTTGTGGGCTGCCATTAGTGGTTTTTGTGAGTTACTTTTTGTAATTTTACATGTTCCTTTCGAGTCACCAAACTTGTCCTTCCCTAGACAACTCCTAGAGGTCGTAGTTGTGGCCATCTTAGGAGTCTGTTCGTAACTATTTAACGACGCAACCTTAAAGTAAATGATTTACTTGATACTGCAGAGGATGCCGTCCGACGATAGACGCGACGAGAATCCTTCGAAGGACAAGGGCAAAGAAAAAATTGCGGTGAGTCCTTACTGCTTTGATTACGTATACATTTGAATATTTTGACTTATGAACAACTAGAATTACTTTACTATGAGCTATTTCTTTGCATGGACACAGAATATGAATTGCATTGAATTAAAGAAATTCAAAGATTTGGAATCATTGAAACTATGAAATCGCTAAAAGGCTAAGCATGGCTTAACAAACGAGAAAAACTCTGAGGGGAAATTAATATAATTATTTCCTATACGAATTGACTATGAATTGAAAAGAATAAGAAATTGAGAATGCGTCGACGCATCGAAACACTAAGGGTCAGCCTAGTAGGGGGTAAGCTTCAGACTCCCACACCCAGTGGGAGGGGTAGATCTCCTACGGAAATTGATACTGAAATGTCCAATCTAGGAGGCGTGGAAGCCTGTTGCATTGTTGAACGCCCTAGAGCGGACATTGATTTGATGAGCCCAGATGTTTGATTTTAGAATGACCCTCCGTATTTCGAAAAAATGAAAAGTGATATGAAAATCCTGAATTGAATACAGAAATGAATAAAAATGAAAGAATAAGAATTTTGATACAGAAATAGTTTATTTCTGTTGTACTAGCTCACTGTACTTGCTTACTGTACTTCCTGTTCTACTGAACATGTCCATATAGAAATATATATAACTGCTTATTATGCTGACTCTTTATGTTTGGTTGTAGAGCGGTTGAAGAGGTAAGAAACTCACTTAGTTTTCTAAACTAACTGGGTGTCGATTTATATTTTAGGATCAGACTATCAGTGTATTATGCCCCGTTAGAAAGATACTTGCGGAAGCAGAAATGAAGTAAAAGAAGAATGTGATTCGAATACGGGTTAGAAATTTATGATATGTTGTAACTTATGCTTATTTAAATGAAAAGTTATTTGATGTTGTCTCTTGGTACCTCTCTTATTTATTTATTAGAATTGCTGCGTTATTTAATTGTGAAAAACAGCTCAGAAGAAAGAATTAAATTGTGGCGGACTTCGGGCCGTTACATCCGGGTCATGCGTGCTCGGTGAAAGAGTGTTGGGTCCTCATCGGCGACGACGTGGCCGCGATCTCCGCCGCCGACTTTGACGCCCTGCTGCTCTCAGACGGACTACCAGGAGACCCCCCGGGCACATCGACGACACCCCAACCACGAGCATATCATTACTGATCGGTGGGCGGTGTGCCGACCTTAGGGTCAAGGTCGCTTTTCTGACGGGATGTATTGTTACGCGCACGCGGCATCTTATTATTATTATTGTTTTCTTTTATTATTAGGGTTGATGTGACCCCCCCTCTCCCTATATAAGGAGGTGGTTTTGGGGAGTTGGGTTATCTTGAGATCTATTGTCTTTTGGGCTCTCATTAGAGAGAAGCTCTTTGGAGGAACCAGCCTCTGAGAGTTGGCCGGAGCTTGCTCCGGATTGTATCCGTTGTTTCATTAATCAAGCGATCTCTTCCTAGTTCGTATTAACTTGCTTATGGCCATTTTATATCATATCAGTGCCATTATCATTCTTCATCATTTCATGATCGCATTTCCTTTTATGCCCAATCTCATATTAATTATTTAAGAGAACTGAATAAAATTGTTGCTAATGATTTACGAGTCACCTTTGAAAATTATAAATCCTTGGTCCATCGTTATCGTCGGGAGTTATACTTTTCAGAGGAAGTTGAGATGTTTTTTATTTATTTTAGGAAGCAGCGATTTACTCCTGGCACGTACCATGCACTTCAACAGAGAAGGTTCAGCTCATTTCAAGCTCTGAAACGACTCGACGAAAACACTTGCCCACCAGACCCGTCTGATGGTTTTGATGCAGCCGCCATTACACCATTCGATGGAGATCCACTCAGTGTAAGACTCAGCCATCCAGCATCACATCCACAAGTGTCGCCCAACTTTACGAGAACCACGACCAGACTTTGCGAGTTCTTGACGGGGTCAAGCTCTTTCAACCCCCTGAGAATTGATGCAACCTAGGTCGCATCTAGAGACAAACCCTAATATTTTCATATTTATGTTATTTATTGTGAGCGTTATATTATTATGTTGTTTCCGCGCGCGCATATTTTCATTTGAATACGACTCTTATTGGGTTGATCGTATATTATGATCTTGAATAAAGGGATCCGGTAATTTAGGATAGTTTAGGAGAAAAGGCAAGCTCTAATTATTTAAATAACCAAATAAAATAGGAAGGATGTCCATTGATAAACAAAGAGAATAATTTAGCTTTAATAAATACCATTTTATTAAACAATTGACTAGCACATAAAATCCCACCTAAAAATGATTATCAACATTTTAGGTTATAAATTGGCCAAATAACAAATCCAGAAGGCGGCCAGAATTGACAGAGGAACGAGAACCTGCTCGTTTCCCTCTGCCGCCCTGTAGCGAGAAAACGACGAGTCATCTTCCTTCTTATTTTCTAGAGCATCATCGGTAGCAGTCGTTTGCAAGAGCAACCATCGACGGCGTTGGTGGCCCATTCCGACAGCGCGACTTCCTCCGACGTCGCAATTACCGAACGTCACGGCGGCCCCGTTGACTTCGACGCTCTTTCCGGCGGCAGCCAGAAGCCCTTTCCGTTCTGGGAAGATTGAAATTGGTCCAATCCGATGCGCCAGCATAGCCTGCGGCCACTGTCGACCCCGACTCTTCGGATCCGGTGGCTGGTTCCTTGGGCCGAACTGTCTACTGTTGCAACTGATACGTGCAGGGGGTAAAGAATCTTAGACTCTTGAATTGATTAGCATAATTTTATTTTGTCATCTTAAATAAATATGAGCTTGCCATAATCTCCCTAACTATTCACAAGTATCGTATTTTTTCCATAAATTATTTTATGCATTGCTTATTTGTTGAACACTCGATTCGTGTTAAGACTCAAATCGCAAGCGCCAAGAGAATTTCATTCCCAAAATTTGATTAATAACTCTTGCAACGTTCGATTGTCTGAGAATGAGCGCATAAGAAATTTTTTTACGTCTGAGAATGATTTCATTATTTATTTAAAATCGAAATCGAGATTCCCGGCTTACATCAGTTATACATTTCGTTCACATGTAACGGTAGTCATAACCCAATATTTTGCTTCAACAGATGAGTGTGCTACCACATTGGGTGATGTCTGCAGAATGCAGATGGTCTATGTATGATATAAACATTCTAAGAAGTTTCTATTAGTTCCAATGCAACTATCCTTCGTTCTCATAGGTCCTCTTAGCATAGCGATACCTTTTTTTTCTGAGAGTTTCCTGAGGAGCCATGTCTATTATACCATACATAAAGGAGATACTCAATAACTCTTCATAGGTTCAATCAAAAACTTTACTATGTAGATAAATAAATTTATGGGAAAATCGTAAATGATCCAACAATGAAATCACATTGCATATCAATGAAAATAATATTAAAACAGCAAGCATACCAATCTTGCTAACTACTCTTGTCATGAATAAACTAATATAGAAAAGCACTAGTTAAAAATTCCATCTCAATTGAGTAGAAGCCACACGAAGGGAAAATGATATTTTCTCACTATAGGAACTCTCTTTTTTCTCTGTTGCTCCCACGTGGGATGGGTTATATGGGCGGATTAAAGATTTCTAAACTATAGAAATTTGATTAAGATCATAATTTTATCTTGTCATGCGGCTAGAATCTAGTCTAAGCACTAAGATCAAATCTAAGGGTTAGATTTGATTCTAAGGGCTCAGATCAAATTCAAAAACCAATTACACTATAAAAAAGGCGTAATATAAGCGTATACGAAAGCAATAAACGTAAGGCTCCGTTCGTTTGGCAGTAAATGAGATGCAGGAATTGGAATTGGCCCAATTCCGATTCCCGCGGGAATTGGAATTGAAGTCAATTCAAATTCTGTTGTTTGGCTGAATGCAGGGATTCTGTCACAGGAATTGAAATTAGTAATTTTGATGTTCGGCTGCATGTTATTTTTCAGTTGATGGAATTGAAATGTAAATTCTAAAACGGTGACAGAATTTTCATACACATACATATACACACACACATATACACATACAACCACATACAATTCCAAGTCCTGGTAATTCCTTCGTTTCCTGCTACCGGTCAACATTCCAGCGCCCTAGAAATAAAAGAGAAAATGAAGTGATGCAGTTACCTCCTTGAGGCCGACGATTTCTGTAGGAGGGAGAATGATCTGGCCTTGGATGAGTCTCCTGTCCTTGTTCTGAAGTTGCAGCAAAAACAACTTAATATGCTTCCATAAATTCAGATCCAGTCAATGGTGATTCTTGGGTTGTTGACCGGCGATCCAGATCCTCAAGTCAAAAGAGAGTTGATGCAATATCACCAGCTGGAGGTTGACTTTCCGATTTTGAAGAAGATGATCGACAACCTCTCGTGAAAACTGAAGGAGGTTGACTTTCCGACTTTGAAGAAGATGACCGACAACTTCTCGTGAACACTGAAGGAGTTCGCCGCCCTTGCAAATCCGTGTAGAATGAAGATCTTCCTACCTTTTCCTCCAGGAACCAAAATCAGAGGAAGATGGATGTGTTGTTTGCCGTAACTAGTTGGAAGACTTACCTAGTTTTGTTCCAGATCGAAAGTGAAGCAGAAATACCTCACTCTAAAACCTTTGCCCAAGGTCGTAAGAGACGGGGAAAAGGAAAATGTGAGGCGAGGAGGGTGGGATGGGGGAGGAGCGAAAGTCGGAAGAAGGCAGGGACGCGAGACGCTGGATGCGGGACGCGGGACGCAGGACGAGAAAGAATTAGCGAATCAGAAAACACTTTGTACTAATTTGTTTTCGAGCAAAGAATTTATATTTGAACCCTGAACTAATCCTCATCTCGATTCATCTTTTTGGTTCACTCATCAAAGATTTTACGTGCGCACTTAAATCAAATAAGGTTAGAATCATTGTCAATTTGTTATCATAAAAATTGAGCTCATCAAATTTAAAACTGACAACGATAGAGTGTCTCATACTTTTGTTATTTTTCCTTCATTTTGGTCCATATGTAAAGTCTCGGATAAAACATTACTCATTAAGGTCTTATTTGAGAGAGTGGTGGGAGAGTGAGACGCTTGTGAACACAGTTATGGACAATACAGGTTGCCTTTGGATAGGTGAGGTTATAAATGCTATTTTCCTAAATTTTCATAACTGTGTTTTTTTACCTTATGGAAGTCTTGTGCCTATAAACTCATGATCTATATAGCTCTTATTGACTCTAAATGAGTCCTTTTTTCACAGGAATCCAGTCAGTTTATTGGTGGGATGGCAAGGTATGGGACCTTGAGTTCAATTGTGTAACTGACCATAGTAGGACTTAATTGCAAACAGCTCATATAGCACTCTTGAGGTCTAAATCACACCTATTACCTCCTCTGTGCAGGTTCAGTCTGATTCCGAAGAGCTGCTCATCATCAAGACCAGAGAGTCTCTTCTGAATCCTTTGACGGAGCATGTCAAAGCCAATCATGAATACGAGTAAGCTCCCGTAGATTTGATTTTTCGCCACGGCGTTAGTAAATTCCCTCCAAATGCAGTAACTAGTAACCATTAGGCTCTGTTGGGCACCGTTCGGGCTTCGTTGTGGTGCTCATCATTTGAAATGACTTCACCCAAATAAGAAGTCGATTTCTGGTGGCGTTCCTTCTCTCTGGTGGGAAGAGAAAAAAACTCCGCTGCTGCTCACTTTTGCACCAGAGATGACCTCTAGTGCTTCTTGTCCGTTCTGCCTTCATTTCCTCCTACCCTACCAAACAGAGTCTCAAGCCTCAGAACTAAAACCAATTGGTCATACATAGGCATATGATCTAAATATTAAATCCACAAGGCCATGTACATGAGGTTTCTTCTATGGGACTATTTCCTTGTATGCCCCCTCATTTGTAGCGGAGAATTTTCTGTACGTGATTCGCACCATGAGCATGGTGCGTGAAACTTTTTTTCCTGCAAAATTATAGTTGTAACGTAAGTTACAGTTGTAAAAAAAACTGTAAGCAAGTGGTTTTTTTAACGAATGTACAACTAACTGTATTTTTGCTACAAAAATAAGTGTAAAAATACAGTTCATTTCAATTGTAACCTTACGTTACAACTGTAATTTTGCAGGAAAAAATATCCATGCTCATGGTGCGAATCACGAACAGAAAATTCAGCCCGTTTGTAGGGCCTTTGATCTCTAACATTATTTAAAACTGGGTGGCGCAGGCATGGACTGTTGGGCCTAACCTGCTCCGCGTGTCCAACCCAAAATAAACTAGTTATAGGAAGAGGGGCCTAGAATCTAGTTTTAAGGGCACGAGCTTTCCGACCCGGGGCTATATTCTCAACATTTTGTCGGCATCATTTTATGTTCACAGCGTCCCTGAGGTGATTGCGCTGCCGATTAATGGCGGAAATGATAAGTACCTGGAATGGATCAAGAAAAGCACCAGAGACGGCTGAATGCTACTGGGTTTGCTTTAATATCCTTCAAGCCTTCTCCATGCAACTTATGTGGAATACTGTGACCTCGATGTCGAACTCGTGTCGTTTACTTTGGTTTTGTGGAAAACTGCAGAAATAAATAAAAAAATGGCAGTCTCGTCGATAAAGTGGTTGTATTTATGATAAAAAGTTGTTGTTATTAGCAAACCATATTCAGCCAATTTTCTCCTTTTTTTGTCTCCCCTACAACAATACTACTAGCAAACCTTCCGCCCTTTTCCATCTATGCATCTCGCAGGAGCTGCTCCTCTTCCTTCTCACCGTATTGGATGCCAGAGGCGGCAGCGACGACATCATCCTTCCCATAAGCCTCACTCCCGCATGATTCAAGCCCTCGTTCGAGATCAGCAGCGCGACATCCAAGAGGAGGTCAAGGTAACCCTCGCCGCTGTACTCCTTTCCTTTCTTGACGCTCGCTTCAGCTTTTCTGCTGACGATGGCTTCGTTTGGCGATGATCGAGTTCCAAGGCACGAGATTTTGCCCGCTCATAATGTTTATAATCCATCTTGGACGGAAGATTTTGGACGGTAGATTGAGAATGCCGGTAAGTGTCATTTGCTCACTCCTAATAAATGGGGAAGCTAAATGGAAACACGCGATGCCATTGTGGGCTCATATAAACCAAGGCTCTGTTTGACATGACTTATTTGCTCAGGTGAGTTTGGACAAACGCCACCATCATAGAATGTATGTTTGGCATGACAATGGATACGACGGTCGCCAAGAAAATAAAATTAGTTTTGTACATAAAATTGGATGTAGTTCCTTAGGTGAGGTCTGACGTTTGCGAACGATGATTCGTAACCAGCCGGTGTTAGTACTGAGTATTGACTAGCAAGTTGACTTTTAAATGATGTCTAGTTCTTAGAAGTTTCTAAACTGTAGGAATTATAGACTGCAAAATAGGCAAAATTATCATTTAAGGCCTACTAATTACACAATCATAGACTGCACAAAAGTTGGTGAATAACTTGTATATTATTTGTGATGCAAATTAACTTTTGTTGAGATTATGGAAACACAAGATTTGAACTCATTTATGACTAGGACCCTGTTTGGGTGGGTGGTTGCGACCGGAGATAGTAGGGGTTGGAGATGAAGATAAAACGACGTTCTTGAATGGAGCTTCTTTCTTGTGGTTGGAGTAAGACTTAAAAATGTGTTTTTTTTTTGGGGTGGGGGGGGGGAGGCTATTTAAAATGAGCAATAAACAGTCCATGTTTTTTTGGGAAAAAGGTCGGAGAAAAGAAAACTCCCAAACAAGCAGAGTGTAAGGCGTTATATTGTTTGGAGGAGTTATATTGTTGTTTGAATAGTGTGAAATTATGCTAGGAAATAGAGCGGTGAGAACATGCGTACATTTGGAACATTTACACCATTTCAGCTCAATAAAGTAGCGTTTGGGGCAGCTTATTGCCTCCGGTGCGGCAGCCACAAAACTCCGTTTACAGCAAAAGTTGTGTTTGGTATGCAGAAGCAGGTAAAAACTGTTTTTAAAATAAGTTCTTATTAGGGTAAGCTCCAGCCGCTGTTATTTCCCCCATTTCGACCGCGTTGCAAGCGCGATTTGTGTCGCTCCTTCCGCTTTCGCCTGCGCATTCGATCCCGACCCCTCCGCCCTCCGCGACATCACTCCTTCCTCGGCCTCAACAGATCGTCGGCCTCTGTAGTTCGTCGGCCTCTGCAGATCGTCGGACTGTGATTGAGGGCAGATCTCGCTCCCGTTGGAGACGCAAGGTTACACTCGCAGAACTCCGCACAAAGAAGCATCCCCCTCATCATCTTCCTCGGTAAGCAAGAGGCCTTTCATCCTCCTTTTCATTTGATCAATATTGCCTTCATCATTTCCGATTTTGCATTCGCCATTCATTCCAGTTCCGATTTTGCAGTGCCGGAAGAGGACTTTCGTCATTATCATTCGTGAAGCTCTGCTGGACTTCCGATTCTGCTGGGACTTCCGATCTGGTAATTCTTCCTCATCCTACAAAAAAATTGTGTACATGTGTTTTACTATAGTTGCTGGGAGGAGACCTTCACAAATTTGTGTGTATGTGCGAGTGTATGTGTATATGTGTGTTTGTGTGTGTGTGTATATTTGTGTGTGCATGTGTATGTGCACACATATGTATATATGTGGGTGTATGTGTTTTTGTTTATATGTACATGTGTGTTTGTATGTGTGAGTTTGTATGTACATTTGTGTTTGTATGTGTGTGTATGTATGTGTGTATGTACATGTATGTGTGTGTATGTACATTTGGTTTATAAGGTTCATCACATGTGTAGCATAAGCCTTTTTTATGTTGAAATCAAATGGATTGTATTGTGTATGTATATTCACTGTTTTTTAGAGATTTGTATGTTTTTGTGATGTGATCTGCGCATGTATATGCACTGTTCCTATACACTGTTCCTTGCCGAATGCTTGTGTGTGTGTATTGTGTATGTATATGTTTGTGTGTAGTTTAAAATGTTTTTTTGTAATATCTGAAAACATTGAAATTTTATTTGGTATGTGGTGTGACGTTGGTTTTAAATGTTGAAAATAATTTCAGGTATTAAACAAAGAATTTAAATTAATTAGAAAAAACTAACCTAAAAAAACTCCATTTTTGTCAAACAGTTTTTACAAAACAGCTTATCAAAAGCTCTGCAAACTTCATTTCACACAAACAGTTTTTTAACAAAACTCTGTTTTCCAGAAACAACATTTTTACTATCAGCAGCTATTCATCAGCAACAGCTCACCCAAACTGACCATAAGTCTTGAAATCGGGGCGGGCGCCACAACTAATAATTCTAAAATGCTTCTTGATTTATGTGTCGTCACAAAAAGCTTGTCCGATGCCTGGCTTGAAAGATTAATTGTTCCGAGTTTTGGATAAACTCTTGCAGGAAGATGACCGGATGAGATAACATTTGACAAAAACAGACATTAATAAATAATTTTAATATTATGTGTGGTTTGACTCCTACTCGAAGTGGGCTCCTTAAAAAGCTTTGAAATGAACATTAGAAAGTTGTGAAAATAGTTTCAGTTAAAATATTTTTAATTTATGTTTTTAAAGGATGCCCATATATATTTGATGATGTAATGTATTTTATTTGAAGTTTTCATTTATAATATATTAATTATATAGGGTTAATTATTAGGACCTCCCCTGGGAGTTTCCATAATTACAGGTTGCACCCATCTATCTTTCGAAATTATATTTGCCTCCCCTTCAAGTTTTCTGTGTACAAAAAAGCCTCCTTTATTAGAAATATGAATGAAAAAAAATGATAAAATCAGCCAAACTATTTCATGACATTTTAATGTTACCCTTTGTAATGACTATATTAAAAGATGTGACTTTTTTACTTTATGAAAAGTGATAAAATATGCTAAATAATTTTATGATATTTTATTTTTACCTTTTGTAATAACTTTACATTGAAAATGTTGCATTACGGTTTACCCTTTGCAATGAATCTTGAATTATTATAAAAAATAAAATTAAAATATCAAAAAATAGTTTGGCTGAATTTGTTATTTTTCATTTTATAAATTGGTGAAACTTGAAGGGGAGGTAAATATAATTTCGAAAGACACACACATGCGCGTGAGAGCAGCTTCGCATGAGCTCGCTGACTCTTAGCGGGATGTGCCTGCATATGAGCGGGTTGCGCCCGCATATGAATACTTACCTTTTATTCAAAACATATACATATGAGTACTTAACATGAGCGTAAAAAAATACGAATCAATATTCTTATTTTTATTTTGTAAAAAAATGTAAATTTTTACCTAAAAAATCAATTTCTCTCCTCCTCTTCTCCTCTCTCTCATATCCATAAATGTAGGTATATGATGCTTATAAAGATTCCCTCGCCCTTTCTCCCCCTCTCTCTTCTCTCTTTCTTTCTCTCTCTTCATTGGATGACTGTAATCAAAAATTTGTCACATATTGGATGACTAAAATTAATTCTACAACTCCAAACTACTTCTTTAATGTAGTTTATATATATATATAATATATATACATCTTTAACTACTATATACAAGAAGTTGTCTTTGCTGCAATATTCAAAATTGTCAAATATAACATCATTCTTTTACTCCAACGACAATGTATATTATGAAAAAAATGTAAATTCATAAAATATAATAACTATTTGTGTAATTACACTATATTCCTATAAAAAAATAATGATGGAAATTCATAAAATCCAAAAGTTTTTTAGTAGACCTCATACACCTATCATGGTAGGTAATCATTAGACCTCATAGACCTACTTTAAAATGAATTTTTGTTAAAATATAAATGTTTTTGAATTTTTTTATAAAATATTAATTAAAATTTTTGTGCGGTCATTTTGAGTACTCATATGTATATGTTGTGGATGGGCGTACCCCGCTGTGGGCGGGCGGCCCGCTTAGCCAGGAGCGGGCGAAGCCCGCCATCGCCGGCCGGGTACTGTCACGTTTGGCAGTAGGGGCGGAGCCCTGTGCGCGTCAGTCGTGTGTGTGTGTATATATAAATAAAGAATTAAAATAATAATTTATTGGCATTCCTTCACTCCTAAGCATAGAAACATGAAGCAAATTATAAAGGCAGGCCATGCTTGCCTAGATGGCATCCACTGTTGAAAAGGGAAGCCCACCCCACCCTCTCCTCCTCCTCCTGGAGCAATATGAGCATTATTGCCACCAAAAACATTCGATTTCCCATGCCTGCTGTATCTATGCCCCACACGTGCACTCTCACTCAAACGTACCCGCATGTGTGCCATGATGGTGGGGCCCCTTTACCGCTGACCGTGTCTTCTGTGCCTCCTTACCAAATGCACAAAGAAAAGCGAGCCTGGGCTGCTAGTTTTGAGGCTTATTTATTATATTAATTATTAAGATAATGGTGTATTATTTAATATATATATATATAGAGAGAGAGAGAGAGAGAGAGAGAGAGAGAGAGAGAGAGAGAAAGAGAGAGAGAGAGAGTCAAATGTCTATTTAAGCGTGCATGCTGAATCGTGTACGCGTTCAATTTTAATTGGCGCATGCGTACCTGCTACGCTGTAACCGAAGTGCGTTTTGATAAGTAGAAGTTTCCGCAGCTTATGGAAGCGTGGCTTATTGGTAATCACTCGTGACTTTCGAATGTTTTTTTGTTTTTATTTCGGGTGTTAGAACTTATGGGTAGATTAATTAGTCTTGTTGCGTTTTAAAAGTCTTCGGCTCTTAGTTTGAGAGTGGGCCGAACGTGCAAAGAGACAAAATAGCGAATCAATCGCAGACAATAAGACTTTTACGTGAATAAATCGGAAAGGAAAAAAATCCACAGGGCCAAACCCAGATTGGACGAAATTCACTAGTAGCGTCTGGGTACAAAAATTAGTTTTCCAGATGGTGACAAGTCACCGCTCGTTTACAAGTATTTCTCAGTATCCGGTGTTGTGCAGAATGAAGTACGGTGGAACGCACACTGGAGCAGTGACCAAAGCGGAGCGTACACACGGGAAGCCCGTGTTGAGCTAGAGAATGAGTGTTGGGCCGAGTCTTCCTGCTTTGGAGCTGGACTTAAATCTTATAGCTGTCTCTCCTTTTTTTTGTCTCATTCAAATGATATCTCAGGCCCCCTTCATAGTTTTTCAAGGGAGGCACACAAGTAATTAACGTTTTTTTTGGTTATTAACCGTCACAATTGAGCGGGTGAATATGTTCGCATGGTTTAAGTCCCTCGGATCACCAATTTTATAGATATGACGACTTTGCCCCCGGGCGGCTTGGGCATTTCGGGCAGCCTGGGCAAACTTTCCGAAAGGGCGGGGCGGCAACGATGACGGCGGCGGTGACATCAACAATGACGGCGGTGGGGGTGACGAGTGCACGACGGGGGTGCACGCGCGCCCTTTCGGGAAACGCTCGATGTGGTTTGCCGGTCAAGGCGAAACGCCTAAGCTGATACGAATCGTTCTAACGAGCCGGTCAGGATCGTGATAAAACGAATCGTTCTAACGAGCCGATCAGGATCGTGATGAAACGAATCGTTCTAACGAGCCGGTCGGGAACTCGGGATCGTGATGAAACTAATCGTTCTAACGAGCCGGTCGGGATTGTGATGAAAAGCCTAGGGCTCTACCACTTAGTATTTTGGGGAACCCCATCAATTGCCCTTAAGGGTGAAAAGATTACGGTCTTTTCTAATGAGTTTTATAAGCATGGGACTATATTGTGTGTGATTAGAGGCATGTATTAATATTTATTGAAATAAAGTATGGGGTAAAGCACTGGTCACTCTGGTACGATTCGCCTATAAACCACCCATTAATAAATGTTGAGACAGTGTTGAATCAATTTGAAACCACGCGTACTAATATCAAGGAGCTTTTTATATACAAGAATATATTTTGTTACCATATAAATATAAATAACTACATATTTATACTAATACATAAAAAATATCCTCATGTGATGTAATGGTGTGCACCATCTATTTCATTGTGGCCGTTCATTTTAAATCAAAACCGATACTTTTTGATGGGCTTCCCCAAAATGTATTCGGTTGAACTCGTAGTTTTCCGCAGCGACCTCGATCGGCTCACGGTCGAGGCGAGTTAGCGCAATACGATCAGACACGCACCTCCCCCTCGCGGGGTACGGACAGTCGTTAAGGCTGCACCCCATCCTTGAGGGTGCGTCCAAGGCCGACGCGGCTGGGCCCCTTGGGGGTGCGGCCAAACCCGCACCCCCTTGGGGGTGCCCCCCCTCCCGTTAGTGGGGTGCGCTCTCCCATTTTGGTTGCACCCCTCTGACATCCCTCGGCTACCTTTTCTCGGGTCCAAGTTCACACTGCACGCTCAGAACGCCTCCGCGTTCACTGCACGCTCAGGACGCCTCAGCGCTCACTGCGCGCTCAGAACGTGTAACATCCTGATTCGCGCTAGGCCCCATGAACGCGTGTTTGGTGAGTTGACCCGGGGTGCACTGACCACCAGGCTGCACTTGAGAGGCAAAATGTTGACGCGACAAAAAGGCTTCACGAAACCGTCGAGAGGACTCGACGATCCGTCGAGTGGACTCGATGATCCGTCGAGACCACACGACGGTCGCGACGGATCCGTCGAGAGGACTCGACGGTCTCGACGGACCGTCGAGAGGACTCGAGGATTCGTGGAGTGGACTCGACGATCCGTCGAGTGGACTCGACGATCCGTCGAGTGGACTCGACGAATCCGTCGAGTGGACTCGACGAATCTGTCGAGTATCAACCTTGTACTGAATTTTTCCGATTCTTTTGATGTTTCGGGATGTGTGCCGGCCGGATAAGAGAATTCTGAGTTGTTTAAAGTTTATTTTGTTGTATATAATCAGCGTGGTTCCATAGAATAGCGACACGCGGATGCATTGTCTAATCCAAAGCATGTGATGTATTTTTCTCATTAATTCTAGTCAAATCATCCTCCATTTTCTCTCTCCCCCCTTAACCTTGATGTTGGAACCCGGATACCGGTCCAACTGTTCGAGACTTGGGGGTGACCAAAGGCTACTCGTTTAGTGATCGACCCTCGTGAGACAAAGTGATAAGAAGCCAAAGAGCACGAAGAACAACTCTAAACTGCCTATAAACAAGGCCCGCGTGCTGCAGCGAGGAGGTCCAGCCACATACCCGGAAGTCTATAGGAACTTCCCCTCCTAAAGCCAATGCTGAGCTTGACACAAGAGAGGCAGGCAAGGTACTCGCCCACCATAGGGGGGGGTGAATGTGTCTTCTACTTGTGCCTTGGGGACCTATTTATAGGCAAATCCAAATGGACTGCGAATAGCTGCTCCCGCCTTCTGAAATGGGCTGCAGATAGCGGCTCCAGCCTTTTGACGGGGTGAAAATCTATACTCGCCCCAAGTGGGCGAGATCTTTCGCACTCGCACAGGTGGGAGAGGTCCTCTGTACTCGCCCAGGTGGGGGAGCTCTTCTGTACTCGCCCAGGTGGGGGAGGTCTTCTGTACTCGCCCAGGTGGGGGAGCTCTTCTGTACTCGCCCAGGTGGGGGAGGTCTTCTATACTCGCCCAGGTGGGGGAGGTCTTCTGTACTAGCCCAGCTGGGGGAGGTCTTCTGTACTCGCCCAGGTGGGGGAGGTCTTCTGTACTCGCCCAGGTGGGGGAGGTCTTCTGTACTCGCCCCAGGTGGGGGAGGTCTTCTGTACTCGCCCCAGGTGGGGGAGGTCTTCTGGACTCGCCCAGGTGGGGGAGGTCTTCTGCACTCGCCCAGGTGGGGGAGGTCTTCTGTTCTCGCCCTAGGTGGGGGAGGTCTTCTGCGTTGTCCTCATACATTTTTGATCTCGACGAATTACGGGTTATACACAATCCCCGCTTTTTTCGGGCTCGATACGAGCTCGGAAAAACAATGTAGGACCCGTGGTTCGGAGAGATGGGCACTAGACGATATGTCACTTAACATCCCTCTCAAGCCCTTCGCTAGCTGAGCAAATTCAACTAAAATAGATGGAGAAGAGTCGACACCCTCCAGGAGCAAGGCTCAACTGAAGGTAGAGAAGAGTCGACACCCTCCAGGAGCGAGGCTCAACTGGAGGTGGAGAAGAGTCGACACCCTCCAGGAGCGAGGCTCAACTGGAGGTAGAGAAGAGTCGACACCCTTCACGAGCGAGGCTCAACTGGAGGTGGAGAAGAGTCGACACCCTCCAGGAGCGAGGCTCAACTGGAGGTGGAGAAGAGTCGACACCCTCCAGGAGCGAGGCTCAACTGGAGATGGAGAAGATTCGACACCCTCCAGGCCATTCGCTAGACGAACGAGCTCAACTGGAGGTGAAGAAGATTAGACACCCTCCAGACCATTCGCTAAACAAGCGAGCTCAACTGGAGGTGGAGAAGAGTCGACACCCTCCAGGCCATTCGCTAGACGAGCGAGCTCAACTAGAGGTGGAGAAGAGTCGACACCCTCCAGGCCATTCGCTAGACGAGCGAGCACAACTGGAGGTGGAGAAGATTAGACACCCTCCAGGCCATTCGCTAAACAAGCGAGCTCAACTGGAGGTGGAGAAGAGTCGACACCCTCTAGGCCATTCGCTAGACGAGCGAGCTCAACTGGAGGTGGAGAAGAGTCGACACCCTCCAGGCCATTCGCTAGATGAGCGAGCTCAATTGGAGGTGGAGAAGAGTCGACACCCTCCAGGCCATTCGCTAGACGAGCGAGCTCAACTGGAGGTGGAGAAGAGTCGACACCCTCCAGGCCATTCGCTAGACGAGCGAGCTCAACTAGAGGTGTGGAAGATTAGACACCCTCCAGGCCATTCACTAGACGAGCGAGCTCAACTGGAGGTGGAGAAGATTCGACACCCTCCAGGCCATTTGCTAGACGAGCGAGCTCAACTGGAGGTGGAGAAGATTCGACACCCTACAAGAGCGAGTCTCAACTGGAGGTGGAGAAGAGTCGACATCCTTCAGGAGCGAGGCTCAACTGGAGGTGGAGAAGAGTCGCCACCATCCAGGAGCGATGCTCAACTGGAGGTGGAGAAGAGTCGACACCCTCCAGGCCATTCGCTAGACAAGCGAGCTCAACTGGAGGTGGAGAAAATTCGACACCCTCCAGGCCATTCGATAGACGAGCGAGCTCAACTGGAGGTGGAGAAGATTCGACACCCTCCAGGAGCGAGGCTCAACTGGAGGTGGAGAAGAGTCGACACCCTCCAGGCCATTCGCTAGACGAGCGATCTCAACTGGAGGTGGAGATGAGACGACACCCTCCAGGCCATTCGCTAAACGAGCGAGCTCAACTGGAGGTGGAGAAGATTCGACACTCTCCAGGAGCGAGGCTCAACTGGAGGTGGAGAAGAGTCGACACCCTCCAGGCCATTCGCTAGATGAGCGAGCTCAACTGGAGGTGGAGATGAGACGACACCCTCCAGGCCATTCGTTAGACGAGCTAGATCAACTAGAGGATGTGCCAAACATTTCGGGCTCCTAGCGTCGACTAGTTGGCAACTCTCTACTCGAGGACCTAGAACTCACTTGAGGGGCAAGTAGTTATCCTGCATGGGAGGAGCCAATGCTACTGCCTGGTCTACGACAACTCTTTGCTCGAGGACTTCAACTCGCTCGAGGGGGCAAGTAGCCGGTGTGCAGGAGAGGAGCTCGTGCAGTGACCTGGTCTACGACAACTCTCTGCTCGAGGACATATAACTCACTCGAGGGGGCAAGTAGCCGGTATGCAGGAGAGGAGCTCGTGCAGTGACCTGGTCTACGACAACTCTCTGCTCGAGGACATAGAACTCACTCGAGGGGGCAAGTAGCCGGTATGCAGGAGAGGAGCTCGTGCAGTGACCTGGTTTACGACAACTCTCTACTCGAGAATATAGAACTCACTCGAGGGGGCAAGTAGCCGGAATGTAGGAGAGAAGCTCGTGCAGTGGCCTAGTCTACGACAACTCTCTGCTCGAGGACATAGAACTCACTGGAGGGGAAAGTAGCCGGTATGCAGGAGAGGAGCTCGTGCAGTGACCTGGTCTACGACAACACTCTGCTCGAGGACATAGAACTCACTCGAGGGGGCAAGTAGCCAGCCTGCAGGGGAGGAGCCCAGTGCTACGGCCTGGTCTACGACAACACTCTGCTCGAGGACATAGAACTCACTCGAGGGGGCAAGTAGCCGGTATGCAGGAGAGGAGCTCATGCAGTGACCTGGTCTACGACAACACTCTGCTCGAGGACATAGAACTCACTCGAGGGGGCAAGTAGCCGGTATGCAGGAGAGGAGCTCTGCAGTGACCTAGTCTACGACAACTCTCTGCTCGAGGACATAGAACTCACTCGAGGGGGCAAGTAGCCGGTATGCAGGAGAGGAGTTCGT
This sequence comes from Dactylorhiza incarnata, assembly GCA_033032865.1. Classification (NCBI taxonomy): domain Eukaryota; kingdom Viridiplantae; phylum Streptophyta; class Magnoliopsida; order Asparagales; family Orchidaceae; genus Dactylorhiza; species Dactylorhiza incarnata. The sequence continues at coordinate 9,992,158 of JAWHQI010000066.1, forward strand.
GCAGTGACTTGGTCTACGACAACTCTCTACTCGAGGACATAGAACTCACTCGAGGGGGCAAGTAGCCGGTATGCAGGAGAGGAGCTCGTGCAGTGACCTGGTCTACGACAACACTCTGCTCGAGGACATAGAACTCACTCGAGGGGGCAAGTAGCCAGCCTGCAGGGGAGGAGCCAAGTGCTACGGCCTGGTCTACGACAACACTCTGCTCGAGGACATAGAACTCACTCGAGGGGGCAAGTAGCCGGTATGCAGGAGAGGAGCTCGTGCAGTGACCTGATATACGACAACACTCTGCTCGAGGAGTTCAACTTACTTAGAGTACCTGAGAATATAGTTTCATTCTCTCCCCTAGTAACTAGTGCACAGGCAAAGAGAGTCGGCGCTCGAGGGGCAGATCGGCCAACATGCAAGGGGGGAGCTGATCTCGGCCGACAATGCAGAGGCTTGGACTTAGGATGACGCACTGAACCCGAGACGTCATCTCATTGCTCGACCAGAAGTTTCAAGGGGAGAGGTGAGATCACGCATCCTAAAATATTTTTGAATATATCATACTACTTCGAGTGGATGCTCGATCTAATTCTTAAGAGTTTTGCAATATAAAGATCAATATTGCTATATGTAGTGAATAATAATAAGAAGAATAATTTTTACGTGACCTGATTCATGATGACTTTTCCTCGCCAAAGTGAGTTATGAATAATTGTCCTTTGAGTTTTCATCATGAAGTATAAGCTGTCGAATAAGATCATCCCAAGTAAGAACACCCATGGCAAGTAAGCATTCACCGAATATAGATTTCTTTTAGATCTTGTAGAGATGAGTAGTTAGATGCATCCTCGCGAGTAGGAACTCGTGGAACTAAAGAGAACACCATGAAAATATGAACTCGCTGAGTATCAGCTCTCGAGCTAGAACTAAAGAGAACATCATAGTTGCTGAAGTAATGACCTCGCGAGTGCGGACTCGCGGAATTAATAGAACACCATAGTTGCTGGAGTAATGACCTCGCGAGTACGGACTCGCGAGATATAGAGGAAAACACCATGACCCTGTCATATGTATCCCTCTGTGACGGTTGTCATAGTGGTCAAGATGTCAAAGTAACACTATTTGCATATCAGATGAAAACACTCATGGGTTTTACCAAAGCACCCATGAGTATTAATATGTACCATGTATGAAAATATGTTAGCAATAAAAAGAGGTGAATACGAGGGCAATACAAGTGTCACCTTTGACCTTATGACCCCCTACGCAGAGTTATCCGGGGGCAGCGCCCCAGGAACTTTTTTATTTTCTATGCCCCAACTCGCCTGAAATCACTCATAGCCGAGCTTGATTTCTTCTCGCCCAGCCTTAAGTTTTTCTTGAGGAGATCACCTGGATTGGGTCGCCTCGCACCTCTCTCCTGGCCGCCTCGCATCTTGCGAGTAGGGCAATTGCGGGCAGAATACCTGCGAGTTGAACACATGCGAGCAGAATATCTGCGAGTAGAATACCTCTCTCCTGGACGCCTCACATCCTGCGAGTAGGACACTTGCGAGCAGAATATCTGTGAGTTGAACACATGCGAGCAGAATATCTGCGAGTAGAACACGTGCGAGCAGAATATCTGTGAGTAGAACACATGCGAGCAGAATATCTGCGAGTAGAATACCTCTCTCCTGGTCGCCTCGCATCCTGCGAGTAGGACACTTGCGAGCAGAATATCTGTGAGTTGAACACATGCGAGCAGAATATCTGCGAGTATAACACATGCGAGCAGAATATCTGCGAGTAGAACACATGCGAGCAAAATATCTGAGAGTAGAATACCTCTCTCCTGGCCGTCTCGCATCCTGCGAGTAGGACACTTGCGAGCAGAATAGTCCCAAACCGCACCCCCTTGGGGGTGCGACCAAAATGCAGCCCCCTTTGGGGGTGCGACCACTCGCTTTAGGGGGTGCGACCATAGTCGCACCCCCTGTCCCTTGAGGAGTGCCAAGGGAGCACCCCGGTTAGTGGGGTCGTGCGCTCTCCATCTTTTGGCCACACCTCTCTGACATCCCTCGGCTACCTTTTATGGGGCCCAAGCTCATACCGCTCGCTCAGAACGCCTGCGCGCTCACCGCGCGCTCAGAACGCCTCCGCGGTCACCCTGCGCTCAGAACACCTCCGCGCTCTGAACATCTCTGTGCTCACTGCGCGCTCAGACCACCTCTGTGCTCAGAACGCCTCCGCGCGCTCAGAACGCTCCCGTGTTCGTTGCGCGCCCAGAACGCTTCCGTGTTTGTTGCGCGCCCAGAACGCTTTTGTGTTCTTTGTGCGCTCAGAACGCTTACGTATTCGTTGCGCGCGCAAAAGTTAACATTTCCAAATTTCCTAGATTGCAGGTCCAGTTCACTTCACTCAATGTCGTCAACGAAGCTACCCGAACTGCCCAAGTTGACCGAACTGCCCAGGGGGCAAGATGGGAATATCCAAAAAATGGTGATCTGTGTGCTCCAAATCGACCAGCGTGATTCGTCCGTGAGGTGGTTACGGTGGTTACGACGGCAAAATTTCTAGGCTACCCCTGCCCAAGGCTATAAAAGGAGTCCAGAGCCTTCATTTCAAGGGACCTTGTCTTCTACGCCTGAGAGAGCTCATTTGAAGATTTCCTTGGAATTCTCCTTCGGCGCTTGAAGATCTCCTTCGAGTTTTCGAAGGTTACGAAAGACGACTCGAGAATCTCACTTTCGTTCCCGGGAAAATACTTAGTCTCTCAGGAGGTGGCATGTCACCCTCGAGGTTTACTCTTTTTACATTGTAGCGAGTAGCGGCCTGTGACGCTCGAGTTCTTAGCTTTCAATTGTAACGAACCAGAAGATAGTGAAATTTGGTCGGCACAGCTCCGACCGCGTGGTTTCTTATCATTTCTGGGTTTTCCACGATAAAAAGTGTTCGTGTTATTTATTAAGTCATTCATTGACTGTTTGCGCGCTCGGCTCGCTCATGAGCAAAGGTGGTTCAATTTGACCGGTCTACCAAAGCGTCGAGTGACCCGCAACACTTTTCAAAGAAAAAATTTTGGTCATTGATCTAAAATTATAATTACTATCCCTCTTTTTTTTTTCTCAGTCTATGATAGTACCTCTGCTCGCACGATGGTGTAATGGTGTTGACGGGTGGAGAAACTGTCATGACCAGGGTACTGTCGCGACTGTACTTGGTCAACCAGTGTGCAAGATTAAACGTTCTGATCTAGGTATGATTCAACTGTGGTGACAAAACAGATCAACTTCATACCTTCCCAAATATGATACATGAATAATCAGACACCCTATAGGCGTTGAAGGTTGAATGTGAACTAGGAGAACTTATTTGAGAATAAAGATTACAATGGAAACTTTGGCTTTGTTTGGGGCAGCTTATTTGCTCTCGTGAGTGGAGCCAAAAACGCTATTATCATAGATTGTATGTTTGGCAAGACAAAGGTTGTGACCGTTACCAAGAAAATAAACTAGTTTTGAGCATAAAATGCATGAATTTTTATAGGTGAGGTCGGACGTTCACGAACAACGGTTCATGACCACCGCGTTCACGACCACCAACACCGCGCCAAACGAAGCCTTTAACTTGTGACATTTATCAATAACATGCTAGTTGAACATGGTTTGATGCGGGTAATGGGAGGACAAGCTAATTTGCTTGCAGAATTGAAGAGGGGAAGGCTGATTAGATTTGGATAAGATTGCCACCTGCGTCGCTAGTAGCGTGCTATACAACACTGGTGAAAAATATACTATAGTCGAGCTTTGAGAGAAGTGCTAGAAATTTTTTCATTAAAATAATTTTTTTAATAATATTTAATGGAGTCTTCGTGGTATTTGTTCTACAGATCAATAGATGGGAAAACCTCAAAACTAAGAAAGAAACTTAGGTGCGCAACTCTCACCTAGAATTAGGTGGGAGTGAAATACAACTGTATGATCTCAGATCGGACGGTATATAAAATACTGACATTATTATCACTTATAAATACAGGAGTATTTAGGAAAAAATACAACCGTATGATCTGTGATCAACGGCTTAGATGGACTCCTCTCACCATGATCTTAGGTGAGAGTTTCTGACCTAAAATTTTTTCCAAAACTAAATGGATGGAACACAAATTCTTGGATGGAAACACTTTCTTGGGAAATGATGAAATCATTAGTCCCACATTGTCTTCATCCACCATTTTAAGTGGTTATATAAATCAATTCACTCAGGGTGCGTTTGGCGCGGCTTATATCCTCCGGTGCGGCAGAAACGGACCGAAGGAATAGGCAAAGCAGTGTTTGGCGCGGCTTATGGACCGGAACGGAGGTTATTAATAACCTCCGTTTCTTTGTTAACATTGACCGCGCCTTTTATCTCCAGTCCAGCCGCGCCCCACCGCTGCTTCTAGGGTTATCTCTCCCCCGATCTCCTTCGCCCGCTCCAGTCGACGACTCCCCCGATCCCCTTCGCCGGTTTTGTCGCCGCCGCAGCTCCACACGCCGCCTGAGGTTGGACGAGACGCTGGAAAGGAACGCCTGGAGGGGGCCTCGGTCAAGCCTGGAGAGATCACCGGGAGATTTGTTGGATTTCGAACGGTTCGCCGGAGATTTTTGAGGGGGATTTTGCGAATAGCAACGACGAGCTTCTTCCTCCTCCTCAGCCTATCCAGTGCTCGCCCGCTCCAGCTTCCTCCGCCGGATTTTAGGTAGAAATCGTTATTTTTTTGTTATTTTTTTTTTGAGATAAATGTGTTTGTGTGTGTGTGGTGTGATGATGGTGGTGAATGTGTGTGTTTTTGTGTGTGGTGAGATGAATGTGTTTGTTTGTTAATTTTTTTTTAAATTTTTGTGTTTGTGTTATATATGTGTGTGTTATATGTGTGTGTATTATATGTGTTTGTGTGTGTGTATTTTATGTGTGTGTTGTATGTGTGTGTGTGTGTGTTATATATATGTATATGTGTGTGTGTGTATGTGTATGTGTGTTTTGTATGTTATATGTGTGTGTGAGTGTGTGTGAGTGTGTTTGTGTGTTTATGTTTATGTGTATATGAGTGTGTGTGTGTGTATGTGTGTGTGTGTGTGTTTGTATGTGTATGTGTGTGTGTGTGTATTTTATATGTGTGTGTTGTATGTTATGTGTGTGTTTGTGTTATATATATGTATATGTGTGTGTGTGTTGTGTGTGTGTGTTGTATGTGTGTGTGTGTATGTGTGTTGTATGTTATATGTGTGTGTGAGTGTGTGTGTTGTATGTTATATGTGTGTGTGAGTGTGTGTGTGTGTGTTTATGTTTATGTGTGTATGAGTGTGTGTGTGTTTAATTTTTGTGTTTGTGTTATATATGTGTGTGTGTTATATGTGTGTGTATTATATGTGTTTGTGTGTGTGTATTTTATATGTGTGTGTGTTGTATGTTATGTGTGTGTTTGTGTTATATATATATGTATATGTGTGTGTGTGTGTTCTATGTGTGTGTGTATGTGTATGTGTGTGTGTATGTTATATGTGTGTGTGTGTGTTGTATGTTATATGTGTGTGTGCGTGTGTGTGTGTGTTTATGTTTATGTGTGTATGAGTGTGTGTTTATATGTTTATGTTTATGTCTGTATGAGTGTTGTATGTTATAGGTGTGTGTGAGTGTGTGTGAGTGTGTGTGAGTGTGTGTGTATGAGTGTGTGTGTGTGTGTTGTATGTTATAGGTATGTGTGTGAGTGTGTGTGTATTTATATGTTTATGAATGTGTGAGTGTGTGTGTAAATATGTTTGTGTGTGTGTTTATATGTATGTGTGTGTTTATATGTTTATTTGTATGTGTGTGTGTTTATGTGTGTATGTGTGTGTGTGTGAGTGTGTGTGTGTTTATATGTTTATGAGTGTGTGTTTATATGTATGAGTGTGTGTGTATGTGTATATGTTTATGAGTGTGTGTTTATATGTATGAGTGTGTGTGTGAGTGTGTGTATGTGTATATGTTTATGAGTGTGTGTTTATATGTATGAGTGTGTGTGTGGCTGTATATATATGTGTGTGTGGCTGTATATATATATATATGTGTATGTGTGTGGCTGTTTATATGTGTGCGTTGTGTGGTGTATGTGTGTGTTTATATGTGTGTGTTGTGTGGTGTATGTGTGTGTTTATGTGTGTTTATGTTTGTGTGTGTGTGTGTGTGTGTGTGTGTGTTTATGTTTGTGTATGTGTGTGTGTGTTTATGTTTGTGTGTGTGTGTATGTGTGTTTATATGTGCATATGTGTGTGTGTTTCTATGTGCATATGTGTGTGTGTTTCTATGTGCATATGTGTGTGTTTATATGTGTGTGTGTGTGTTTATATGTGCATATGTGTGTGTAAGTGTGCATATGTGTGTGTAAGTGTGTTTATGTATATTTTTTTATATGTTTATATGTTTACATATGTTTATATTTTTAAGATGGGTAAGCCGAAAGACGGTGGTGTCTCCGCTATATGGGATACAAATGATGTCCTGGTTTTTTGCGACATATGCATTCATGAAATAGAGCTTGGTAACCGACCAACAACCCATTTTAGCAAAGAGGGCTGGGTTAATGTGACTACCAAATTCCACCGACAAACTGGAAAAAAGTATGATAAGGTTCAAATGAAGAACAAATGAGATCATTTGAAGAAGGAGTGAAAGATTTGGAGTGAGCTAAAACATGAGTCCACTGGTTTGGGTTGGAATCCGACTACAAAGACTATAGATGCTTCAGACGAGTGGTGGACCGAGAGATTGAAGGTATTCATTTATTAAAAAATGATCATTTAACTTTATGTTCAACTATTTGTCCTTCCTAATTTTTTTTACAATATTGTAGGTTGTCCCAGCGGCCAAAAAGTTCAGATATGCTGGCATCCCCCCCGAGTTAGAGGAACGATTGAGGAGGATGTTTGATTCAGTAGTTGCCTGTGGACGTCATGCTACCATTCCTAGCATAAGGAGTAATCCACCTGAGTCTACCGACGAGAGAGAGTTGTCCGGTGGGGAGCATGACATCCAGGAGGATAATGTTGCAGCACCTCCCCCCGAGGTCACATCGGCGCGGAAGAGGAAGAAAGGAAAGAGAAGTGTCACCAGCTCTGTCTTAGAAGATCTGGCAGAATCTTCAAAGACCATCAGTCGATGCATTCAGGAGCATCCAAGGAGCAACCCTTACACTATTACTCAGGCATTAGAGCGGTTAAGTGGATACCCCGACGTTGTAGCGGACGAGAAATTCTATGACTTTGCCATCACATTTCTGTTGGACAAAGGTCATAGAGAGGCATTTATGTTCCTACCCGAGGGTATGAACATAAAGTGGATTTATAACCGCTACAATGGTGGGGAGTAAACTTATCATATTTAGGGTCATGGACTGCTAGACGATTATTATTATTGCTGATGTTATGGTTGGATATGTTTATTATTTCTATGTTTCTGTTAGACTGTTACTGTTAGCTATTGTGGTTGTGGTTGGACTGTATTCTTATTTATTTCCTGTATTTTGTTTATCAGAGAATGTCTACCACTGACTCTGATGATTCAGAAAATAGTTTTGAGGCTATTAAAAGTTATGCGATCGCACATCATCAGAATGTGGTAGCAGCAGTTAGTATCTTAGCTGAAAGTAGTTCTCTTTTCAACCAACCAGTACCCTGCATGACTTCGAAGCAAACAGGTGATAAATGGGTTGGAGAAATGCTAGCAGGTTCGACAGTCAGGTTTCATAATTCATTTCGGATGTCCCAAGAAATTTTTATGGATCTATTGCATATCTTGGAGGAGAAGTACGGATTTCACGGGACGAGACGGACTGCATCTAGAGAGATTTTGGCACTGACCTTAGACATACTGTCTCATAACGAGGTCATGAGGAAGACATGTGAGCGGTTTCAGCACTCGACGGAGACTGCTAGCAGGTTTTTTGGAGAAGGCATTCGCGTATTGATACTACTGGCGGATGAAGTGATTCAGCCATTAGATAGATCTTTCAGTAGCACACCGCCAGAGATTTTGTACGACACACGTTACATGCCATTCTTTACAGATTGTGTCGGTGCAATTGATGGAACACATGTTCATGCATGCGTACCTGTTCGTGATCAAGTACCGTACATTGGGAGACATGGCATGCCAACACAAAATGTGATGGCTGCTTGTGATTTCAACATGTGTTTCACGTTTGTTATGCCAGGTTGGGAAGGCTCTGCGCATGATAGCCGCATTTTCAATTATGCGCTTCGGGATCCTCGTTACAAATTTCCGCATCCTCCACCAGGTAATCAGATTTCTATTCCATTTTTTATACTTCTCACCTATGAAGCATAACAACTTTGCTCCTGATTTTCAGGAAAATATTACTTGGTAGACTCTGGGTATCCGCTACAAAGGTGATACTTGAAACCATATCCAGAGACACGTTATCATCTCCCGGACTTTGCTCGTGGAGGTCGTGCACCGGAAGGACGCCGAGAGATATTCAATCACGCACACTCTTCCCTTAGAAGTGTCATTGAAAGATCGTTCGGCATTTGGAAGAAGAAGTGGGCCATATTGCGTGATATGACGAGCTACAGCTTCGCCAAACAAACCGATATTGTGATGGCGACTATGGCACTGCATAATTTTATTCGGCGGCACCCGTCGCGGAGGGATATTGATTTCAATGACGTCGAGCAGGGAGGTGGTGATGAGGGGGGAAGCACACAAGGGCATCAAGTCGTTTGTCCTGATACCGCAGGCGGGGTAGATGAGATGATCACGTTGCGTGAAAATATAGCGCAACAGTTGTACACTTCGAGATCTTAGATGGTGAGACGAATTGTTGGTATTTATATCTATTATAGTCAGTATTATCAAGATTGTGTATTTGATGGAACAACAATTTTTTTTTCAAAAACTCCATTTAACCCAAACAATATTTATAAAACTCTATTTCAATAAGCACTGAAAACTCCATTTCACCCAAACAGTTTTTTAACAAAACTCCATTTCTCAGAAACAGCTCTTTTTCAAAACTCCATTTCTGATCAGCAGCTTTTCATCAGCAACAGCCCAACCAAACGGACCCTCATTCTTAGTTTATTGAATAAAATATAAGGAGAATTCATGAATCACATATGTGTGCGCGCTCGCTCGCACGCACCGGATCGGATTCGAATTTGAGATTTGGGGAATAATTTATTTGTATTTTTTGTACAAAATAGTTTCACAACTTTGATAATCATAAATCAATTTTGTCGTCATTACAATTCGACGTACGTCGAAAACATATCGACGTAAATACATCGATTACTTCATCCGATTTTGCGTGCCGTAAAGAAATCGACTTGCGTCGATTTCATCTCGTCGGTTTTGCCTTGTGCAGGGAACTTGACGTGCGTCGATTTTTCTTAGGTATCGACGTACGTCGATAAAATATGTGTTTGACATGACAATGATTATGACCGTCACCAAGAAAAAACACATCAAAGTATATTAGTCATTTATATTTTATTATAATATATGTATAAGAAATTTAACATTTAATGTATGCAACTATGCATGCATAAATATATATGTATTGCCTTTGGGTATATATATTATTATCTATGATGTTGTTGCGGGTCGCTTAATGACCGGGCAAATCGGCCGGTCTTAGTAATGGAAAAGCCTGGAAAGGGAAAAACAACAGGGCTAGGCCTAGTTCTGACAGAATTTATTAGTTGTAGTAGGTTACAAGAGTTAGAGTTTTTAGGAGTGTGACAACTCGCCGTTCCTTTTACAAGTTTTTTGAAAAAAAACAAAGTCTTCAGAAGCACTAACATGAGCTGTTTTGGAGCAAAGTAGAACGAGCTCTGAGCAGGAAAGGGATGAACAGAGTCAAGTCTTCGCCAGAAAACTTCAGAGCTCCGTTTTTTGTCCATGAAAATGAAGGGCTTACCGTCTTTTATAGTTTTTTTTTTTTTTTGGGGGGGGGGGGGGGGGGGGGGGGGGGGGGGGGGGGCACTGGTAATTGCGCATTTCTGGATTCTGAACGGGCGAATGTGATTGTACGATCTCAGTCATCTCGATTGTCAATTTCCGGAAAATGAAGACCATGCCCCCCGGGTGGCCTGGGCATATTCGACGGTGAGACGGCAACGGCGGTGTGGAATGATGAACGTAGACGTCGTAGTGCGCCCAACGTGCGCGCGCCGCACGACACAGCGTGGGGGAGCATGGCACCGCGAAACACCATGCGGGGGCTAGCGGGATTGCATCCCGCGCGACCGTGCTCGGTTGCCCGCGGTCTTGCGTGGCACCGCATTTTGGTGCACATCACACGGGCACGTTCGTACTTTGCGCGTGTATGCTTGCGTGTTGCGCGCACGGGGATGTTCGGGCTAGGCAAACCGTTCTGGCGATCGGGGTAACGATCTCGAATGTCGGTCTAGCTTGGATGAATTTTAGGGGAACCCTATCAGCAGGGGCAGATCCTGAGGGGGGCCGAGGGACACGTGCACCCCCATTATTTTTCAAAATTGTTAGTGAATTTGGATTACCCTCGTCGAGACAATGAATTTTGACTACTTATATGTCAAAAATAGTGGCCAGATGAGGGAGAAACAACTCCGATAAGATGGAAGCGTTCTCACGTCACGTAACTAGTTTGTTTTGGGACAAATATTGGCTATTCGCGCACCAAAATTGGCTATTTGCAGACGAAATTTGGCTATTCGCAGACCAAGTTCAGCTATGTGCACCCCCAAAATTAATTTTCAACATGTGTCTCACGACCCTCCTACTCACCCCGCTAGCATTTGTGTTTTGAAATTTTTTGTGCACCCACATTTATAATTTTCTGGATCCGTCACTGCCTATCAGGTGTAATCTTAGACATTGCTCTTATTTTTTCCCCTAGGTCGCAGGAGTATCTTATCCCTGCACGCAGAAGTAGTTGTGACATGGGTACTGTCGCGGCTGCACGGGAAACCCATGCAATGTCACTCCTATATATAATATTTAAAAAAAAAACTATGGAAATAGATTGTACCAGCATAAACTACCTCTTAAATAGTAGGAGGAAACCTACTGAAAGAATTGAGGGCCCGCACCTGGCAAAGCCGACGGCTTTTGTTGGGAGGATTAAACTGATCCGCAGGATATCTTACCCTGAGGGCTAGCAAAGATACGCTCACTATTTCGGCATAATTTTTCTTCTGCCTCCACGCTTTATCATGGTTTATAATTATATATTCATTTGTCCCACTTTAATAAAGCTAAAAAATAATATATTTTTTTAAAAGGATGGCCAGCCAATACCTAGGTATTCGGGAATCAAATCCCCAAAAATCTCTCTCGCCGCATCAATATTATTCGGTTGGTGTGCAACCCCATATTTGTCGAGTGGTCGAAGGACCAAGATAAGGCGTGAATGGGCGACCTGGTGAGTGGGTCATTTCATGCCAACGCTAGCCCGGTGCCCGGGACGAGTGGCGAGACTCGCAGGCTGGGCCGCGCAGCCAGCACTCGCTCGACGGTCATGGGTGAGAGGCAAGTCGTTCACCCCACAGGGACTCGCCACATCTGGGGGAGCTGAGAAGAACTACATCGGCTCGCCTATAGCTAAGTCAATCCCACTGGTCTGCAATTAGCCTTTCTAAACAACGAGATTCTGTTGTTGGCAGACTAATGGGGGTTGCGTTTAGAAAGGCCAAAAGACGGGATCTCTCTATTCACATGCCGTTTTTAGAAAACTATAAATAGACCCCCAAGGGTACCTTTGGATAAGAGATTTCTCTCTCCTTTGACTAGCTTTGGTTGATTAGAGAGTTCTAGCTTACTACTCACCGGAGTTTCCGGATGTGTGGAAAAGAACTCTCTAGCACTCTCCAAGGTGTCCGGCTCAGCTTTTGGCTTGAGAGGGGGAACTCTCTAAGATCTTTCGGGTGTGTGGCGGGATCTCATTGCTACAGCTCGAGGGTCTATTCTAGTTTTTCCACCAAGAAGAGTGAGGTCCTTGGTACCCCTAGTCTTAGAATATTATGGGGGACCCAATTGACTCAAAAGCCCCCTCATGGGATCATCAATTTGACCAAATTGACCAAAGTCAACTTTCCCCCAATTTTGGTCAAAATCAAACCTACTGGTTAAATTGGCCCAATTGGGGGCATCACCATGACCCAATTAACATTGGGGGGGGGGGGGGGGGGGTATCAAGGGACTCAAGAACAACATTTGAGACCAGTCAACCCACCCAATTGACCACGTCAACATCAAGGTCAACCATGATCAATTTTAGGCCTAAAAGAAGAAATTGAAAGCCCAAGCCAAATTCAATTGGGCTAAGGCCTCAATCCAAGCCCACCCAGCAGCCAAGTGTGCAATTACTGTCCATGCCCTCTGAAAATGGAGAAGGATGACATGCAAGGGGACAATTTGGACATTTCCCCCAAATTCCAAGTGAGACAATGATGAATTAGTGGATTGGAGGCCACTTGGCCTCTCCCTCATCTGCCCAAGACTAAATCTGACCTCCCCAGTTAATTCCCAGCCGAATTGGTACTGGAGGGGTGCCATTTGGTAGCAGGGAGGAGCAACCAAGGCCGGCCGAACCATGCCTTAATGGCTGGCATGGTTAGAGCCCTCCTCAGCACATTTGGACCCTTCCATGAGCTTCAGAAGGTGGAGAGTTGTCGATCCAGTGAATTGGAGCAGGGGAAATGGTGCCGGATTGAGAGTTCTAGCTATCTCGCCGGATATCACCGCCGCCATGGCAAACAGCCACAACAACCACCACCATGCCACGTTACAGGTCCGATTTCTCCTCCTCTCCCCTCGTGCTAATATCCCCCCTCTCTTCCTTTTTAATTTGCTGTAAAATCTGGTGGATCGCACCGCCATTTTTGATGTTCATGTCCGAAAAATGAAAACGGCGGGGGGGGGGGGGGGGGGGGGGGGGGCTTGTTCCGGCCACCTCCGGCCGAGTTCTCACCGCCAGTGGATAGCCCTACCTCGGCCGGAGGTGGTGGCTTGGGGGATTCTTCGGCAATGGCAGGAGATCGCCAGAATCTGGCCCCCGAAATGCCCCCAGATCGGCCAATCTTGACCCTTGGCTCATCGGGGAAGATGAAGGAGAGCCGTCCGATCTGAGGCAAATTGATAGTCACGGACCTTTACATGTTATGCATAATAATGTTTAATTCTGTCACACTTTTAGCAGCTATTTGTATCTTAAAATTAGGTACATTAGATGTCATTTCATGAAAAATGTCCTGAAATAGCTTTTGTAGATCTTGAGGTCTACTTTAAGTAGGAATTTGAATCAGCCCATTTGGGGCACTGTAGAATCCTCAACATCTAATTTGGTGAGGTTGATCTAACTAGAGGCCAACAATTTTTTCCTGTATATATTCTAAACTATAGGTCTGATGGACTTGAAATTTTGGTCATGCATGCATGTACCCTGTATCTAACTTGCCTCCAAAAATTAGATTCTTAGGAGATAATTTTCCTAAGGTTTTATTCAAAATATGGTAAATCAGATCACAAAGGCCTGGTGGCAAGCTGACGCCTTTGGTCATATTGAGTTGGAAGTGGGAGAGTATATCGATGGACTTTATTACTGGTTTGGCAAGATCTCCCCGAGGGCATGACTCAGTGTGGGTCATAGTGGATAGACTGACGAAATATGCACACTTCGTACCTTTCAAGATCGGTTATTCTATGAAGAAGATAGCATAGTTGTATTTGGATGAGGTCATCCGTTTGCACAGAGTGCCAGTAAGTATCGTGTCAGATCGAGACTCCAGGTTTATGTCGCGATTCTTCCAGAGCTTGCAGGGAGCTTTGGGCACCGACCTCAGGTTTTCGACCGCGTACTATCCGCAGACCAATGGTCAAACGAATCGAGTTAATCAGAGCGTGGAAAATATGATCAGATGCTACATCTTGGACCACGATGGAGCTTGGGATGAGCGCCTCAGACTTATGGAGTTTGCGTACAATAACAATTATCAAGAAAGTTTACAGATGGCCCCGTTCGAGGCTTTGTATGGGAGGCATTGCAGGACCCCCTTGTTTTTGGCCGATGTTGGCGAGAGGCCATTGCTAGGTCCGGAAGTCCTTGAAGAGATGAGTATTGATGTAACTCATATTCGGGAAAAGCTTCGTGTGGCTCAGAAGCGTTATGAGAAGTACGCAAATCAGCGAAGGGTTGAGCTGGAGTTCGCAGTTGGGGACATGATTTTTCTGAAAGTTTCTCCGATGCCTGGTGTTAGAAGATTTGGAAGGAACCATAAATTGGACCCCCGGTATGTGGGACCCTTCCAAATTGTTGAGCACATCGGGGTGTCAACATATAGGCTGAATTTGCATGTTACCTTCCCTAGCGTTCATGATGTGTTTCATGTGAGCCAGTTGCGGAAGTGTGTTTTGAGTGATCGTCACGCCCTTGACTCGGTGCCCCAGTTGCAGCCTAATCTTTCTTATGTTGAAGAACTTGTTCGTATTCTGGAGACTCAGGATCGAGTGTCACGGAGAAAGATAATCCCCACGGTCAAAGTTCTTTGACGGAATCAAGACGTCGAGAGCGCGACGTGGGAGTTGGAATCAGCTATGAGGGAATTTCATCCGCATTTTTTCTCCTAGTTTTCTGGTAAGTCATTCGTTTGTTAGTCTTTGACTATTCCGGTTGTTTTGGTTTTGAGTTGAGTTAAGTTTCAGGACGAAACTTCTTTTTATGAGGGGTGACTATAACACCCCCGATTTTTTCGATAATGATTTAATTCAGTGATGACGTGTTTATGACGTCAGGGTGTTACTTTTAACGTCAAGTTGACGGCGCGTCGCCGTTTGCGCATTTTCGTGTCCGTTTGGGTTAAGTCGACCAAATATTGAAACGACCCAGAATTGAAAAATTTTACGTTAGGAAATTAGATTATTTAATTTTAGAAAGGTTGTCAAAATTTCGTGGCGTTCCGAGCAATATTAGGGCCTCGATGAATTTTTCAAAGAATTGTATATTTATCGTTCGCCGTAAACTTCGGAAAATTATATCTTGAGAACGGTACGTCGGATTTTGATTCCGACTTCGCCGTTGGGTTCGTAGCGCTGACTTTCTCCTGCGGAGCGATTCTCGTCGAATTCGGCGTGTGTTTTTTCGGCGTTCTTTTATTTTTTTTTTATAATAATATAATTATTATATTTGTTATTATTATTGTTATACTTATACCTTCTTTTAGATTTCACGAGTACTTCCTGGTGCATTCGACGAGAGCCTCCTGGTACATTCGAGGAGAGCTTTTGGTGCATTCGACGAGGAGTTTCCCTATTAAAATGGATTAATCCTTATTATTAGAATATTAAAAAAAAACATTTCATTGAGACCCTTTGCAGTTTGCACTCGACCAACATGTCTTCTCCCCCCTCTCATTTATTATTGTTATTATTATTATTTATAAATATTACTTCTTCTCCTACATTAGAACCGAACCAGAGAGCGAGAGACGGAGATAGATAGTTTTTCGCGAATCTTTCGGTCGCCGCCGACGGAGCTCCGGTGGACGAAATTTTTAACCGAGCATAGATCTGAAAAGCTCTCGGCGAGAACTACGCGTTCGTGGTGATTATTTTCCGTTTCGTGGACCTTTTCGAGCTAGGATTTTGGCCCTAACCTTCTTTTTGACCATTTTTTCTGTAGATCTCGCCTCGTCTTGCCTCCTTTTGGACCGATCTACGACGAGGAGTTGTTCGGAGGACGATTCCGGTGATTTCAAGGCAAGTGATGGTTTTTCCCTTTCCCACTCTCATTTCGATCGTGGTATTAACCTTTACACTACTTTTATCTAATTTTGATCGAGTGTGATGCGCTTAAATCGCGTTCTTGAACACTCGTTGTCACTTAAATTTCGTTGGCCAAGTCATTTCGTCAAAGTCCGTCATATATGTGTGTGTGAGTAGTTATCCACTTGTTTGTTTTTCCTAGCCGTCGTGACGAGGTTTTGACTTATTAAATCGACCGTGTAATTTCGCCAAAGCTCATAATTCGTCCGTCGATTAAGTTCGTCCGTCAACTTAGTCCTTCGTGTTCGTAGTATAAGTCCTTTGATTGAGTCATTGCACCCGTATTGAGGTTGATCACTCACCGAGTGGGCCTCACTTTAGTCAAACTTGTGCGTCAAGTTTATTCGACGATGTCTAGTCGGTGATCTAACATGGCAAGTCTGCCTTGTGATTTCCGTGCGTTAAGACTAGTGGTAACTAGTCTAGTTTAGTCGTGCCATTCTCGAGATATAAGTAGTCGATTTGGTGATGTTGATGTTGGTGGATTAATGTAACACCCCAAAGATCGTGGTTCAGCGAGGTAGGCGGAGTGGTAGTGCTGCGCTCGGGATAGGCTAAAAATTCCACATCAGGTCAATGCGCACGACCATTGTCCTCTTCGCGCACGACCAGTGATCGTGCGCCTGTGATCGTGCGCGCTGTTTATCTGCTCCGCGATTTTGAGCGGAGGAGACGATCCGGCCGTCCAAATCCTTTGGAATTCGATCCAATGGCTAGGATTAGTTGCTGGAGGGTCTTAGGGCTTGTGAGAGGAGTTAAACCCTCATTCTTTTGAGGCTTTTCTCTCTCCAAACCTAGAGGAAGAAGAAGGAGGCAAGGAAGAAGAAGTGAGATTCCGCCATTGACGGAGCTCCGGAGCTCCGTTTCGCGAGCCGTTTCCAGATCTGGAGAGTGCAGCCCGGTGCGGTCATTTCCCTCCGTCTAGAATCTCGGATCCATGGCGAAAAAGAACGCTCCTAGGGTAACGATTCCTTCTCCCGTTGTTTGGACTTGTCTTTTGTCCTCTCCTTCATTTCTCTATGCTTGCATGAGGGATCCCTTTCACCAAATGGGTGAAGTGTAGGATTCCCTCAAGTTCTTCGGAACTCCGGGTCGATTGTGTCCGTCCCCGGCATATTGCATGTAGAAAATCCGGTAGTCGTGCGGATTTAGGCATTTTGTGTGAAGCCTATTCGTGGCCGTGAGCCCGAATCGGTGATGCTTGGATTGCGACGTTGCATTTAGGTTAAGCCTAGAATGCGTACCGGAGAATGACTCCGTGAAATCGTCTAAAGTAGTGCGGGATTTAAGTGTAGGCGTCTTGTGAAGATCCTAACGAAAGCCCCATGCTTTGAGATTGGATGAAGGCAAACCTTCACCGCGAAATTGATGCGGAGCGTATTATACCTCCTTTTTTTGAGTATTTGTGAAGCATAGATCCTTGTGAAGGGATTAGGTGCGTAGCTTATATTTGTGTAGCACTTGAAAGTGCTAAACCCTTACGGGCCGAGGCGAAGCCGTACCCGCGTCGTGCGATAGATCGCGACGATTAGAGCACGGGCAAAGCTAAACCGAACCCGTTTCCATGCAGATCGGCAAGAGGTCCCTACCTCATGAAAGCCGAGCGATCATGGGAGAGGTCGTTGAAGGTGTTTTACCTAGACCGACCAAAAGCTCTTTTTCCCACCTAAGGCGATGGCCCTTACGGTGGAGTGTTTGTGGAATTGATGTTGTTAGCCTCATGCGGTTGTTTAGGCGGTTGTGGGGAACCTTCGGGTGAACCCAACTAACATCATGTGCATACCTAGGTTCCCTCCTTTTTGATGCTCAACCTAGAAGATTGAATGTGTTTGAAACCTCACCTTGTGTAGTTGCACTTTCTTTATTTAGTACTTGTGCTAGTATGGCTTGCTTGCAGGGTAGAATCTCCGCCACCCCGGGAAAGGGGTGGGGTCGTTATAATTTGGTCAGCTGTGCTGACCGTTACTTTGTTTGCCACCGCTTGGTGGAATGGTCTTATGTAGGTGCAGGTGAGCCTAGCGGGAAATAGCGGGCGGTGGCCCCTTTTGCTGAGTTGGCCCTTGAAGGCCAGCCTCCCTTTTTAGCTTTCTCATGTATTGCCGGCCTGCGTGCCGATGTATGTTTTGGAGTTTTAGTACATTTGTTGAATGTAAGGCCTTAAGGCCATAACTCTATTTCATGGTTTCATTCCTACGATAGTGGACAATTCTAATTGAAATGTTAAATCTTTATGCTTCCGCTAGTGTTTAGTATACTTTGCTGTAGTTTCTTTCTGTTTATCACCTTTTAACTCCTAGCTTGTGTGGTTAGTATGGTGTGGGGTCCCGGCCGGACCAACTGTTATATTATTCGTACTGGCAGGGTGTTACAATTTGGTATCGGACTTAAGGCGTCGATCCGTAGTTTAGCGAATTCGGGACGAATTCCTTTTAAGGGGTGGTGTGCACGGGATGTGCATTCACCTAAAACGACAAAAACTAATAAGAATGTCCACTTAGGAATGGGAAAACATACTTGTTTGCGGAACCTGAGCGTTCCATGATTGTTGTTTGCTATGTTTTCAGTCACTAAATTGTGTCTTACACGATTATAGGCGACTAGAAGTGGTGCGGGGCCGTCTCAACCCCGTAACACTGCTGAAAGTAGTGGGTCGGCTGAAGTGCCAACGACCACTCCTCCTGCTGAGATGATCAGGTTAATCGCAGAAGCTGTCTTCGCGATGATCAATGCTCAACCGCAAAGGCTTGCACAGCCTGCTACGCCTAATACAGATGCGGCCCCGGTGATCGAACCTGCAGTGGAACCTGCGGTGGAACCGAGGGTTGAGACCCCTGTGCCAGTGGCTGCAGTGGAACCTGCGGTGGTGCAAAGGGTGGAGCGTCCTGTAGAGCGTGTAGTTGTTGCGCGAGCGCGTGATCAACATCTGCAACAGTTTCTAAGCTTCCATCCTCCAACTTTCTCGGGGACCGGATCCTCAACGGAGGCGGAGGACTGGCTGTCAACGGTTAGGAAGATTCTAAGGGCGACAGCAACAGAAGATGTTATGATGGTCACTTTAGCCACCTTCCTCCTTAACGGAGAGGCAGAGCGTTGGTGGGCTGAGCAGGAAGTGCACAAGTTCGGAGGCAGGGAGATTACCGAGATCACGATAGCGGAGTTCTCAAAGTCTTTTCTTCAAAGGTATATTCCTTCTGCCCAACGCATTGCGTTGCAGAACCAGTTTCTGAAGTTAACTCAAGGCGACAGCTCAGTGGATGAGTACTTGCACGAGTTCACTAAGCTGGGTCGTTATGCGGGGCCTATGATGGAAGACGAAGAGACAAAGACGAACAAGTTCTATGAAGGTCTTCGGGACGAGTTGAGGCTGCTCCTTGCAGGCCCTATGACGTTAGGTTTCCAGGTGATGGTCCAAACTGCCAGATCCCTAGAGTTGGACATGAAGAGGGTACAAGCAAAAGCTGTGGCAAAGAAACCTGAGTTTCATGTGCCGGTCTCTCAGTCCAAGTCAGAGTTCAGAAAGAACAAAAGGAAGTTCAAGCCGGCGGAGCAAAACCGCTCAAATGTTTCGGGAGCAACGACTGTGCGGAGTCATATCACGTGTTTCACCTGCGGGAAGGTGGGACACAAGGCCGCAGTGTGTCGAAGTGGTCCCCCGAAGGCAGAAAATCGAGCATTGGACTATGCTCGAGCTGCGGAAAAGGGTAAAGCTGCGGAGTCTTCGACTTCCCAGCATATTACTCCGACTCAGCCGAGAGTCTACTCGCTTGGCCAGCAAGAAGCCATACGACAAGCTGATGTTGTCACAGGTATGAATTAAAAATTAGCTTTTGCATAGCTATTTGTGATTATACTGTTGTGCAACTGTATGTTTTATTCGTGTGCAATTAGGCTTTGTCCTAATTTTCAACTATCCGGCGAGAGCTCTATTTGATACGGGTGCATCACACTCTTTTCTGTCTGAGGACTTTGTGGTGCGAATCGGAGTGCCATCTACCTTCGAAGAGGATAGATTAGAAGTAGTGCTACCCAATGGATCTCGCATGTCTGCGGATAGGAAGAGCCGTGTGAAGGTGCGGATCGGAAATCAGGATTTCGATTTGGAAGCATCGTTATTACCGTTAGCTGAATTCGATGTGATCTTCGGCATGGACTGGCTCTCGGAGCAGCGTGCATGCATAGATTGCAATTCTAAGGAGATCACTCTGGGAAGGAACACCGATGGAGAAACCACGTTTGCCGGTATGCGAGGAGCGAGCAAGACGCTGATGTCTGCTCTCCAAGTGGTTAAGGCAGTGAGAAAAGGCGCCGAGTTGTTCTTCACCTTGTTGGAGACTTCGGAGCCAAAGCCCAAGTTATGTGATGTCCCAGTCATAGCGGAGTACGCCGACGTGTTTCCTAACGAACTCCCTGGGGCCCCGCCTCATCGGGAGATTGATTTCTGTATCGAGTTGGTGCCAGGTGCCAAACCTGTGGCCCGCTCACCGTACGGATAGCGCCGAAGGAATTGGCAGAGCTGAAGGTCCAATTGCAAGAGCTGCTAGAGCAAGGCTACGTACGTCCAAGTTCATCGCCTTGGAGTGCACCGGTCCTCTCTGTGAAAAAGAAGGACGGGAGCTTGCGTCTATGTATCGATTATCGAGAGCTAAACAAGTTGACCGAGAAGAACCGATATCCGATTCCAAGAATCGATGATCTATTCGACCAGCTGGTTGGGTCGACGGTATACTCCAAGCTGGACCTAAGGTCCGGCTATTACCAACTGCGGATAAGGGAATGTGACATTCCAAAGACAGCGTTTAGTACCCGCTTTGGGCACTATGAGTTCACGGTGATGCCGTTCGGTCTGTCTAATGCACCGTCGGTATTCATGAACTTAATGAATAGGACGTTCCGTGAGTATTTGGATCAATTTGTGATCGTCTTTATCGACGACATTTTGGTATACTCTCAATCGGAAGAGGAGCATGTAGGGCATCTGCACGCCTTTCTGAGCACCTTGAGGAGGAGTCAGCTATATGCCAAGTTCTCCAAGTGCGAGTTTTGGCTACCGTCAATAGCATTCCTTGGTCACGTCGTTAGTGGAGATGGAATTGCGGTTGATCCGTCGAAGATAGAAGCGATCCGAGCCTGGCCTTTGTTGAAAAACGTAGCGGAAGTCCGAAGTTTCTTAGGACTTGCCGGTTATTATAGGCGCTTTGTGGAAAACTTCTCGAGGATTGCACTTCCTCTCACTAAATTGACTAGGAAAGATCATAAGTTTGTTTGGTCGCCCGAGTGCGCACGAGCTTTTGAAGAGCTTAATAGCCGTCTGACCACGACGCCCATTCTATGCTCGCCATGTGGTGCGGAAGGCTACGAAATTTATAGCGACGCCTCAGGGAGTGGTTTGGGTTGTGTCCTAGTGCAGTTCGGTAAGGTAATTGCCTACGGCTCCCGGCAGTTGAAGGTTCATGAGAGGAATTACCCGGTCCATGATTTGGAGCTAGCGGTCGTGGTATTTGCCCTTAAGCTTTGGAGGCATTATTTGTATGGCGTGAAGATCGACATCTTTACCGACCACAAGAGCCTCAAGTACTTGCTGGATCAAAGGGAGTTGAATATGCGTCAAAGGAGGTGGTTGGAGTTCCTTGGAGACTACACCTTCGACATCAAATATACTCCTGGAAAGGGAAATGTAGTTGCGGACGCGTTGAGTCGTCGGGCTCCCGCTCAAGCAAATTGGATTTTGATGCACGATGAGCGTCTAATCCGTGAGCTGGAAGAAATGGAGATCATTTGCGTTGATCGAAGAGCGTCCACTTCAGCATGCTTGAACTGGACGGAGGTTCAATACCACCTTGCCGACCGAGTTCGACAGGCATTGGAGCTGGATGAGAGCATGAAACGCTTTAAAGCGGAAACCGTTGACGGGTTAAACGCTGATTTCTCTTTCGAAGATGGCCTTATGTGGAAGAATGGCAGATTGTGCGTCCCAAACGTTGGTACTCTACGGGCGGAGTTGATGTACGAGGCTCATCATACCAAGTACTCTATCCACCCGGGAAGCACGAAAATGTACATGGACATGAAGAAACTTTTCTGGTGGCCGGGTATGAAGAAATACATTGCCCTCTACGTGGCCAAGTGTAACACTTGCGCGTTGGTGAAGGTGGAATGTCAGCGTCCCGGTGGATTTTTGAAGTCCATGCCGATTCCGGAATGGAAGTTTGACGATATTTCGATGGATTTCGTGCACGGATTGCCGAAATCTCAGCATGGAAACGACGCCATCTGGGTGATCGTGGACAGACTGACAAAAGTATCGCATTTTATTCCGAACCGGAAGGATGATTATGTAGAAAAGCTAGCGAAGCTCTATGTCGATAGTATTGTGCGGCTGCACGGTGTCCCTCGTAGCATCGTCAGCGATCGTGACGGGCGTTTCACATCGAAAGATTGGAGGCTTATCCATGAACTGTTGGGCACTAAATTGAAATTCTGCACGGCCTTCCACCCGCAAACGGATGGACAGACCGAGAGGACCAACAGGACTATGGAGGATATGCTCCGAATGTGCGCTCTAGATTTTGGAAAGAAGTAGGAAGATCATCTCTATATGATCGAATTCGCCTACAATAATAGCTACCAAGCCAGTATAAAGATGGCTCCCTTCGAGGCCCTCTATGGTAAGAAGTGTCGCACGCCGTTGTCTTGGGCGGAAACGGGCGATACTAAGTTATTAAAGCGAAAGGATGTTGAGGAAGCATCTTCGACGATCTGAACTATTCGTGAAAGGTTATTGATTGCCCAGGATAGGCAAGCAAAATATTACAACGCCAAGCATAGGAACCTAGAGTTCGCCGTCGGTGACCGGGTTTACCTGAAGATCAAACCGTTCAAAGGGGTATCAAGGATCCGACGCTTGAAAAAGCTCAGTCCAAGGTACTTAGGACCGTTTGAGATTGTGGAACGTATTGGTGATGCGGCTTATCGGCTTGCACTATCTGCAGAGCTGAGCGGTCTGCACGACGTGTTTCACATTTCAGTTCTGAGGAAGGCAGTGCAAGAGCCTACTCATATCGTTGCGGTTGGCAAAGTGCCGGTTGATAGTGGGTTGTCGACGAAAGTCAAGCCCTTACGCATCGAGGATACCGAGGTAAAGCAGTTGCAGAACAAGTCCATTCGGATGGTAAAAGTCCGGTGGGATAATTGCGGCCAAGAGGAGCTATCTTGGGAGAGAGAGCAAGCGATGCTTGCGGAGTACCCCGAGCTATTTCTCTCTGGTAAATTTTCTTTAAAAACTGTAAATTCCTGCTATTACTGTTTTCGAAATTTCGGGACGAAATTCTTTTAAGGGGGGTGGAGTTGTAACACCCCAAAGATCGTGGTTCAGCGAGGTAGGCGGAGTGGTAGTGCTGCGCTCGGGATAGGCTAAAAATTCCACATCAGGTCAATGCGCACGACCATTGTCCTCTTCGCGCACGACCAGTGATCGTGCGCCAATGATCGTGCGTAACCCGCAAGGAATCGGAGTTCTGTCTCGGTTTATCGCACGACCATTCTCCTCTTCGCGCACGACCAGTGATCGTGCGCCTGTGATCGTGCGCGCTGTTTATCTGCTCCGCGATTTTGAGCGGAGGAGACGATCCGGCCGTCCAAATCCTTTGGAATTCGATCCAATGGCTAGGATTAGTTGCTGGAGGGTCTTAGGGCTTGTGAGAGGAGTTAAACCCTCATTCTTTTGAGGCTTTTCTCTCTCCAAACCTAGAGGAAGAAGAAGGAGGCAAGGAAGAAGAAGTGAGATTCCGCCATTGACGGAGCTCCGGAGCTCCGTTTCGCGAGCCGTTTCCAGATCTGGAGAGTGCAGCCCGGTGCGGTCATTTCCCTCCGTCTAGAATCTCGGATCCATGGCGAAAAAGAACGCTCCTAGGGTAACAATTCCTTCTCCCGTTGTTTGGACTTGTCTTTTGCCTGTCCTTCATTTCTCTATGCTTGCATGAGGGATCCCTTTCACCAAATGGGTGAAGTGTAGGATTCCCTCAAGTTCTTCGGAACTCCGGGTCGATTGTGTCCGTCCCCGGCATATTGCATGTAGAAAATCCGGTAGTCGTGCGGATTTAGGCATTTTGTGTGAAGCCTATTCGTGGCCGTGAGCCCGAATCGGTGATGCTTGGATTGCGACGTTGCATTTAGGTTAAGCCTAGAATGTGTACCGGAGAATGACTCCGTGAAATCGTCTAAAGTAGTGCGGGATTTAAGTGTAGGCGTCTTGTGAAGATCCTAACGAAAGCCCCATGCTTTGAGATTGGATGAAGGCAAACCTTCACCGCGAAATTGATGCGGAGCGTATTATACCTCCTTTTTTTTGAGTATTTATGAAGCCTAGATCCTTGTGAAGGGATTAGGTGCGTAGCTTATATTTGTGTAGCACTTGAAAGTGCTAAACCCTTACGGGCCGAGGCGAAACCGTACCCGCGTCGTGCGATAGATCGCGACGATTAGAGCACGGGCAAAGCTAAACCGAACCCGTTTCCATGCAGATCTGCAAGAGGTCCCTACCTCATGAAAGCCGTGCGATCATGGGAGAGGTCGTGGAAGGTGTTTTACCTAGACCGACCAAATGCTCTTTTTCCCACCTAAGGCGATGGCCCTTACGGTGGAGTGTTTGTGGAATTGATGTTGTTAGCCTCATGCGGTTGTTTAGGCAGTTGTGGGGAACCTTCGGGTGAACCCAACTAACATCATGTGCATACCTAGGTTCCCTCCTTTTTGATGCTCAACCTAGAAGATTGAATGTGCTTGAAACCTCACCTTGTGTAGTTGCACTTTCTTTATTTAGTACTTGTGCTAGTATGGCTTGCTTGCAGGGTAGAATCTCCGCCACCCCGGGAAAGGGGTGGGGTCGTTATAATTTGGTCAGCTGTGCTGACCGTTACTTTGTTTGCCACCGCTTGGTGGAATGGTCTTATGCAGGTGCAGGTGAGCCTAGCGGGAAATAGCGGGCGGTGGCCCCTTTTGCTGAGTTGGCCCTTGAAGGCCAGCCTCCCTTTTTAGCTTTCTCATGTATTGCCGGCCTGCGTGCCGATGTATGTTTTGGAGTTTTAGTACATTTGTTGAATGTAAGGCCTTAAGGCCATAACTCTATTTCATGGTTTCATTCCTACGATAGTGGACAATTCTAATTGAAATGTTAAATCTTTATGCTTCCGCTAGTGTTTAGTATACTTTGCTGTAGTTTCTTTATGTTTATCACCTTTTAACTCCTAGCTTGTGTGGTTAGTATGGCGTGGGGTCCCGGCCGGACCTACTGTTATATTATTCGTACTGGCAGGGTGTTACAATTTGGTATCGGACTTAAGGCGTCGATCCGTAGTTTAGCGAATTCGGGACGAATTCCTTTTAAGGGGTGGTGTGCACGGGATGTGCATTCACCTAAAACGACAAAAACTAATAAGAATGTCCACTTAGGAATGGGAAAACATACTTGTTTGCGGAACCTGAGCGTTCCATGATTGTTGTTTGCTATGTTTTCAGTCACTAAATTGTGTCTTACACGATTATAGGCGACTAGAAGTGGTGCGGGGCCGTCTCAACCCCGTAACACTGCTGAAAGTAGTGGGTCGGCTGAAGTGCCAGCGACCACTCCTCCTGCTGAGATGATCAGGTTAATCGCAGAAGCTGTCTTCGCGATGATCAATGCTCAACCGCAAAGGCTTGCACAGCCTGCTACGCCTAATACAGATGCGGCCCCGGTGATCGAACCTGCAGTGGAACCTGCGGTGGAACCGAGGGTTGAGACCCCTGTGCCAGTGGCTGCAGTGGAACCTGCGGTGGTGCAAAGGGTGGAGCGTCCTGTAGAGCGTGTAGTTGTTGCGCGAGCGCGTGATCAACATCTGCAACACTTTCTAAGCTTCCATCCTCCAACTTTCTCGGGGACCGGATCCCCAACGGAGGCGGAGGACTGGCTGTCAACGGTTAGGAAGATTCTAAGGGCGACAGCAACAGAAGAAGTTATGATGGTCACTTTAGCCACCTTCCTCCTTAACGGAGAGGCAGAGCATTGGTGGGCTGAGCAGGAAGTGCACAAGTTCGGAGGCAGGGAGATTACCGAGATCACGATAGCGGAGTTCTCAAAGTCTTTTCTTCAAAGGTATATTCCTTCTGCCCAACGCATTGCGTTGCAGAACCAGTTTCTGAAGTTAACTCAAGGCGACAGCTCAGTGGATGAGTACTTGCACGAGTTCACTAAGCTGGGTCGTTATGCGGGGCCTATGATGGAAGACGAAGAGACAAAGACGAACAAGTTCTATGAAGGTCTTCGGGACGAGTTGAGGCTGCTCCTTGCAGGCCCTATGACGTTAGGTTTCCAGGTGATGGTCCAAACTGCCAGATCCCTAGAGTTAGACATGAAGAGGGTACAAGCAAAAGCTGTGGCAAAGAAACCTGAGTTTCATGTGTCGGTCTCTCAGTCCAAGTCAGAGTTCAGAAAGAACAAAAGGAAGTTCAAGCCGGCGGAGCAAAACCGCTCAAATGTTTCGGGAGCAATGACTGTGCGGAGTCCTATCACGTGTTTCACCTGCGGGAAGGTGGGACACAAGGCCGCAGTGTGTCGAAGTGGTCCCCCGAAGGCAGAAAATCGAGCATTGGACTATGCTCGAGCTGCGGAAAAGGGTAAAGCTGCGGAGTCTTCGGCTTCCCAGCACATTACTCCGACTCAGCCGAGAGTCTACTCGCTTGGCCAGCAAGAAGCCATACGACAAGCTGATGTTGTCACAGGTATGAATTAAAAATTAGCTTTTGCATAGCTATTTGTGATTATACTGTTGTGCAACTGTATGTTTTATTCGTGTGCAATTAGGCTTTGTCCTAATTTTCAACTATCCGGCGAGAGCTCTATTTGATACTGGTGCATCACACTCTTTTCTGTCTGAGGACTTCGTGGTGCGAATCGGAGTGCCATCTACCTTCGTGGAGGATAGATTAGAAGTAGTGCTACCCAATGGATCTCGCATGTCTGCGGATAGGAAGAGCCGTGTGAAGGTGCGGATCGGAAATCAGGATTTCGATTTGGAAGCATCGTTATTACCGTTAGCTGAATTCGATGTGATCTTCGGCATGGACTGGCTCTCGGAGCAGCGTGCATGCATAAATTGCAATTCTAAGGAGATCACTCTGGGAAGGAACACCGATGGAGAAACCACGTTTGCCGGTATGCGAGGAGCGAGTAAGATGCTGATGTCTGCTCTCCAAGTGGTTAAGGCAGTGAGAAAAGGCGCCGAGTTGTTCTTCACCTTGTTGGAGACTTCGGAGCCAAAGCCCAGGTTATGTGATGTCCCAGTCATAGCGGAGTACGCCGACGTGTTTCCTAACGAACTCCCTGGGGCCCCGCCTCATCGGGAGATTGATTTCTGTATCGAGTTGGTGCCAGGTGCCAAACCTGTGGCCCGCTCACCGTACCGGATAGCGCCGAAGGAATTGGCAGAGCTGAAGGTCCAATTGCAAGAGCTGCTAGAGCAAGGCTACGTACGTCCAAGTTCATCGCCTTGGAGTGCACCGGTCCTCTCTGTGAAAAAGAAGGACGGGAGCTTGCGTCTATGTATCGATTATCGAGAGCTAAACAAGTTGACCGAGAAGAACCGATATCCGATTCCAAGAATCGATGATCTATTCGACCAGCTGGTTGGGTCGACGGTATACTCCAAGCTGGACCTAAGGTCCGGCTATTACCAACTGCGGATAAGGGAATGTGACATTCCAAAGACAGCGTTTAGTACCCGCTTTGGGCACTATGAGTTCACGGTGATGCCGTTCGGTCTGTCTAATGCACCGTCGGTATTCATGAACTTAATGAATAGGACGTTCCGTGAGTATTTGGATCAATTTGTGATCGTCTTTATCGACGACATTTTGGTATACTCTCAATCGGAAGAGGAGCATGTAGGGCATCTGCACGCCTTTCTGAGCACCTTGAGGAGGAGTCAGCTATATGCCAAGTTCTCCAAGTGCGAGTTTTGGCTACCGTCAGTAGCATTCCTTGGTCACGCCGTTAGTGGAGATGGAATTGCGGTTGATCCGTCGAAGATAGAAGCGATCCGAGCCTGACCTTTGTTGAAAAACGTAGCGGAAGTCCGAAGTTTCTTAGGACTTGCCGGCTATTATAGGCGCTTTGTGGAAAACTTCTCGAGGATTGCACTTCCTCTCACTAAATTGACTAGGAAAGATCATAAGTTCGTTTGGTCGCCCGAGTGCGCACGAGCTTTTGAAGAGCTTAATAGTCGTCTGACCACGGCGCCCATTCTATGCTCGCCATGTGGTGCGGAAGGCTACGAAATTTATAGCGACGCCTCAGGGAGTGGTTTGGGTTGTGTCCTAGTGCAGTTCGGTAAGGTAATTGCCTACGGCTCCCGGCAGTTGAAGGTTCATGAGAGGAATTACCCGGTCCATGATTTGGAGCTAACGGCCGTGGTATTTGCCCTTAAGCTTTGGAGGCATTATTTGTATGGCGTGAAGATCGACATCTTTACCGACCACAAGAGCCTCAAGTACTTGCTGGATCAAAGGGAGTTGAATATGCGTCAAAGGAGGTGGTTGGAGTTCCTTGGAGACTACACCTTCGACATCAAATATACTCCTGGAAAGGGAAATGTAGTTGCGGACGCGTTGAGTCGTCGGGCTCCCGCTCAAGCAAATTGGATTTTGATGCACGATGAGCGTCTAATCCGTGAGCTGGAAGAAATGGAGATCATTTGCGTTGATCGAAGAGCGTCCACTTCAGCATGCTTGAACTGGACGGAGGTTCAATACCACCTTGCCGACCGAGTTCGACAGGCATTGGAGCTGGATGAGAGCATGAAACGCTTTAAAGCGGAAACCGTTGACGGGTTAAACGCTGATTTCTCTTTCGAAGATGGCCTTATGTGGAAGAATGGCAGATTGTGCGTCCCAAACGTTGGTACTCTACGGGCGGAGTTGATGTACGAGGCTCATCATACCAAGTACTCTATCCACCCGGGAAGCACGAAAATGTACATGGACATGAAGAAACTTTTCTGGTGGCCGGGTATGAAGAAATACATTGCCCTCTACGTGGCCAAGTGTAACACTTGCGCGTTGGTGAAGGTGGAATGTCAGCGTCCCGGTGGATTTTTGAAGTCCATGCCGATTCCGGAATGGAAGTTTGACGATATTTCGATGGATTTCGTGCACGGATTGCCGAAATCTCAGCATGGAAACGACGCCATCTGGGTGATCGTGGACAGACTGACAAAAGTATCGCATTTTATTCCGAACCGGAAGGATGATTATGTAGAAAAGCTAGCGAAGCTCTATGTCGATAGTATTGTGCGGCTGCACGGTGTCCCTCGTAGCATCGTCAGCGATCGTGACGGGCGTTTCACATCGAAAGATTGGAGGCTTATCCATGAACTGTTGGGCACTAAATTGAAATTCTGCACGGCCTTCCACCCGCAAACGGATGGACAGACCGAGAGGACCAACAGGACTATGGAGGATATGCTCCGAATGTGCGCTCTAGATTTTGGAAAGAAGTAGGAAGATCATCTCTATATGATCGAATTCGCCTACAATAATAGCTACCAAGCCAGTATAAAGATGGCTCCCTTCGAGGCCCTCTATGGTAAGAAGTGTCGCACGCCGTTGTCTTGGGCGGAAACGGGCGATACTAAGCTATTAAAGCGAAAGGATGTTGAGGAAGCATCTTCGACGATCCGAACTATTCGTGAAAGGTTATTGATTGCCCAGGATAGGCAAGCAAAATATTACAACGCCAAGCATAGGAACCTAGAGTTCGCAGTCGGTGACCGGGTTTACCTGAAGATCAAACCGTTCAAAGGGGTATCAAGGATCCGACGCTTGAAAAAGCTCAGTCCAAGGTACTTAGGACCGTTTGAGATTGTGGAACGTATTGGTGATGCGGCTTATCGGCTTGCACTATCTGCAGAGCTGAGCGGTCTGCACGACGTGTTTCACATTTCAGTTCTGAGGAAGGCAGTGCAAGAGCCTACTCATATCGTTGCGGTTGGCAATGTGCCGGTTGATAGTGGGTTGTCGACGAAAGTCAAGCCCTTACGCATCGAGGATACCGAGGTAAAGCAGTTGCGGAACAAGTCCATTCGGATGGTAAAAGTCCGGTGGGATAATTGCGGCCGAGAGGAGCTATCTTGGGAGAGAGAGCAAGCGATGCTTGCGGAGTACCCCGAGCTATTTCTCTCAGGTAAATTTTCTTTAAAAACTGTAAATTCCTGCTATTACTGTTTTCGAAATTTCGGGACGAAATTCTTTTAAGGGGGGTGGAGTTGTAACACCCCAAAGATCGCGGTTCAGCGAGGTAGGCGGAGTGGTAGTGCTGCGCTCGGGATAGGCTAAAAATTCCACATCCGGTCAATGCGCACGACCATTGTCCTCTTCGCGCACGACCAGTGATCGTGCGCCAATGATCGTGCGTAACCCGCAAGGAATCAGAGTTCTGTCTCGGCTTATCGCACGACCATTCTCCTCTTCGCGCACGACCAGTGATCGTGCGCCTGTGATCGTGCGCGCTGTTTATCTGCTCCGCGATTTTGAGCGGAGGAGACGATCCGGCCGTCCAAATCCTTTGGAATTCGATCCAATGGCTAGGATTAGTTGCTGGAGAGTCTTAGGGCTTGTGAGAGGAGTTAAACCCTCATTCTTTTGAGGCTTTTCTCTCTCCAAACCTAGAGGAAGAAGAAGGAGGCAAGGAAGAAGAAGTGAGATTCCGCCATTGACGGAGCTCCGGAGCTCCGTTTCGCGAGTCGTTTCCAGATCTGGAGAGTGCAGCCCGGTGCGGTCATTTCCCTCCGTCTAGAATCTCGGATCCATGGCGAAAAAGAACGCTCCTAGGGTAACGAATCCTTCTCCCGTTGTTTGGACTTGTCTTTTGTCCTCTCCTTCATTTCTCTATGCTTGCATGAGGGATCCCTTTCACCAAATGGGTGAAGTGTAGGATTCCCTCAAGTTCTTCGGAACTCCGGGTCGATTGTGTCCGTCCCCGGCATATTGCATGTAGAAAATCCGGTAGTCGTGCGGATTTAGGCATTTTGTGTGAAGCCTATTCGTGGCCGTGAGCCCGAATCGGTGATGCTTGGATTGCGACGTTGCATTTAGGTTAAGCCTAGAATGCGTACCGGAGAATGACTCCGTGAAATCGTCTAAAGTAGTGCGGGATTTAAGTGTAGGCGTCTTGTGAAGATCCTAACGAAAGCCCCATGCTTTGAGATTGGATGAAGGCAAACCTTCACCGCGAAATTGATGCGGAGCGTATTATACCTCCTTTTTTTTGAGTATTTGTGAAGCCTAGATCCTTGTGAAGGGATTAGGTGCGTAGCTTATATTTGTGTAGCACTTGAAAGTGCTAAACCCTTACGGGCCGAGGCGAAGCCGTACCCGCGTCGTGCGATAGATCGCGACGATTAGAGCACGGGCAAAGCTAAACCGAACCCGTTTCTATGCAGATCTGTAAGAGGTCCCTACCTCATGAAAGCCGTGCGATCATGGGAGAGGTCGTGGAAGGTGTTTTACCTAGACCGGCCAAAAGCTCTTTTTCCCACATAAGGCGATGGCCCTTACGGTGGAGTGTTTGTGGAATTGATGTTGTTAGCCTCATGCGGTTGTTTAGGCGGTTGTGGGGAACCTTCGGGTGAACCCAACTAACATCATGTGCATACCTAGGTTCCCTCCTTTTTGATGCTCAACCTAGAAGATTGAATGTGTTTGAAACCTCACCTTGTGTAGTTGCACTTTCTTTATTTAGTACTTGTGCTAGTATGGCTTGCTTGCAGGGTAGAATCTCCGCCACCCCGGGAAAGGGGTGGGGTCGTTATAATTTGGTCAGCTGTGCTGACCGTTACTTTGTTTGCCACCGCTTGGTGGAATGGTCTTATGCAGGTGCAGGTGAGCCTAGCGGGAAATAGCGGGCGGTGGCCCCTTTTGCTGAGTTGGCCCTTGAAGGCCAGCCTCCCTTTTTAGCTTTCTCATGTATTGCCGGCTTGCGTGCCGATGTATGTTTTGGAGTTTTAGTACATTTGTTGAATGTAAGGCCTTAAGGCCATAACTCTATTTCATGGTTTCATTCCTACGATAGTGGACAATTCTAATTGAAATGTTAAATCTTTATGCTTCCGCTAGTGTTTAGTATACTCTGCTGTAGTTTCTTTCTGTTTATCACCTTTTAACTCCTAGCTTGTGTGGTTAGTATGGCGTGGGGTCCCGGCCGAACCTACTGTTATATTATTCGTACTGGCAGGGTGTTACAATTAAAACCACCGCCGCAGTGCCCTGCACTTAAATTGGATATTTTACATGATTTTACCCGAGTTGGTTTGTTGGTTGTTTGTTGTTTTACTGCTGGTGTGCTTGCGGAGGTATCTCCCACCACAGTTACTGGATACTTTCCAGTTCGGGTGTGTCAGACTATGAGACCATCTTACCCTTGGGCCCCTTGTGGAGTTTGTTCTGTGGATGTGCTGGCGGAGGTATTCCCCTCACAGACACCGGAATTTTATCGGTGTTGTTACTAAATACTTTATTTCTAGAATTTTATAATGACGTTATGCTCTTATTATAGTCAGGCATTTTGGCCATAACTTTTCTACCGCGCTTGGGTAGTCAGGTATACGTGATTATTTATGTAAGTGTTTTCTTTTGCTTGCTTAGCTTTCTTTCTGTACATTCCTTCTGTATTGTCGGTCTTGGGTTGGTACCCATGTTGACCGTTGTTTACTTTTATTTAGTTTTCTCCCGCCACTTGCACCTTCTTGCTGATGCTTTCTCTCTTGTGAATGTCTCAGGTTCAGAGTAGTAGCGACCAGTGAAGCTTGAGTTGGTTTCTTCGGTGTTGTAGTAGTAGTTGTGACTGTTTCATCTCATCGTTGTGAGGTAGATGTTCGTTGTTTTGTTTTTGTTGTAGTTCATACATACTTTTGTGGCCTGTGGGTTTGTGACAGGTTGTTGACACCCACAGAGTTTTGTTGATTTTGGACACATTGCTAGTTGCTAATTGTTTCTTGCTGTTTTTATCGTAATTACTTGCTCACTGGGATGTTTTATGCTAGGATTGCATGTTAGGTATTTTTGTTAATGTATATTTGGTCAAATAACGGGTTCGAAGGTATAACGGGTCAGTTGGGTACACGGATACCCATCCCCGTAGGTACTCCTAAGGTTTTCCCTATATATACCCTGTTGAAACCAGCAACTGGTCTCTTGAGTTCGGACCCACTGGGGGTGTAGCCGATGCTTATTTCTCCCTCACTAGACTCTCTTGACGGTGGATGCTGGAAACGGAATAGACCCAAGGCTGAAGCGAGGAGGTCCCGCCACACACCCGGAAGATCTTAGAGAGCTTCCCCTCCCAAACCAAAGCTCAACCGGGCACCTTGGAGGGCACTGGCTGCCAACCAAAACTAGCCTAGAGGAGAGGATTCTCTAAAATCGGATCTCCTCCAAGGTGCCCTTAAGGGTCTATTTATAGTTTTTCTTAGGCTGGTTTGCAAATAGCATGAATCCGCCTTTTAATTTTACTAAAGGCACCCCAAATTGGTCTACGAATAGCCTAACTCCACTGTTCTGAAGGGCTATATGCAGACCACAAGGGGTATTATGGTCATTTCCTCCTCACTGCCTTCTGGGCGAGTGGTCCGTGAGGGAACCACTCGCCGAGTTCCCGCCTGACTGGGCGAATGATCAAGCCTCTGGGCGAATGGTCCGTGGAGGCATCACTCGTCAGGCTCCCACTCGCCTGCAGCCTACCTCCACTAATCTGGGGATCCTTTTTCCTATCTTGGTACGGGCGAATGGTCTGGCTGACCCCTGTCCCATCAACTGACTCGAGGGACCCACTCGCCAAATACGGGTTGTACACAATCCCCGCTCTTTGCGAGTGGCTCGTCCACTCGGAAAGAACAGTCCAACCCCTTATTTGGTGAGTGCTTGTTGAGTGGGCCCCGCAAGATTCTGTGGGTCCCACCGTTATCCTATATATATATACATCCCGTGTCAGGTTTTTCTGGACCACTTCCCCATTTCGGCTCAGGATTTCTTCTCTCTCTTGACCTTTTGCCACTTCCAATGTCTTCTCATAAGCCTTCCGCGAAACCCCTTTCGCAAGAGATGATCGAGCGCCTGGCCGCGGCCCAGTTTGCAACCGCCCAGAAAACTGCCAGATTCGCTCCCTGGCTGACATCCAAGCGAGACCCAAGCGTCCCGTACGTCTCGCGGCGAGCCAAGACGATTCGGTTGAATCGTCAGAAAGGCGAGGCCGTGTCCGAATCTCCGGCGCGTACTCCTGTTGACCTCGGGACCCAGGTATGGGAATTCCTCCCACCTTACCTTTTAGTTCGGACCCTTACTCCAAAGTTGTTTTGACCACTCGCAGGGGACCTCGGTGCCAGAGGACGGCCACGCGGTCGTCTTGAATAGTGTCGCGGTGCCACCCCCCGAGTCTGAGGGACCTCCTCCAGATCTGGCCCTGGCTCCTCCCCCTCCTCCGGGCGAGACCGTACTTCAGTCCAGTAAGTTTTGGGAATCCTTCCGATTTACCTTTGAGACGGATTGTTTCTGACCCTCAACTTTTTGCAGTCCTCAACCCAGACGTCTCGCTACGGGACACTATTCCTCCGCCTTCCCCAACCCAGCGGAACCTTTCTGTTACAGCGAATGAGCAGAGGGTCCACCCCGAGCGGGAGCCGGGTCAGCACCTCCGTGCTGAAGATAACGCGAATCCTCCGGCGGATGATCAGGCTCCTCCTCCCCCGCCTTTCCGCCCCGGAAAAGGGAAGGTTTTCCCCCCTTTCGCCGGTTTGCCCGAAGTACACCCCCATACTTCTCGCCCCTCAGGCCATAGGGTACCTGCCCCAGGTGAGGCCTCTATCTTGTCCTCGCCGCATTCACTAACTTCATCGTATTGATCCTTTTATAATCTCGTAGGGTATCGGGAGGTCTCCCCCCCTGAGTCCTACTATGAGGGGGAAGACGGGGTGCTCTCGCCCCTTCCCTCCCCAGGTGATCTCGCTGACTTCTTGGGTGACTCATCTGACCACGTAACCCTGAAGGAGCGAATCACGGAGATCTTTGGGAAGCTTATACACCTCCAGCGAAATGCTGTCGGCCAGGTGGATGAGGAGAAGCTGGAGATCAAGCGCGAGCTGAAGGAACTCCGGAGGGACTACTCGCGGCTTCTCGCGACAGTGGAGCGACTGGGGGGCGAAGGTGGGGAGCTGTCGCCTGAAAGGCACGCGGCGAGAGCCCGGGACCAGCTCCAACTGGCTTCCCACGAGATCACCAACATGATGACATACTACCGTCAGCGAATGCCCCCAGAAGCAGGGTCGCGAAAGCGAGGTCGATGGGTTTGGGTGGAGTACTGACCCAGACGCCATAATCTCTTTCTTTTCCTACCCGCCTCGCCGCGAGTGTCGAACATTAATATTTGTCTGTAATAACTTTGTATATTATGATTCTGAGAATGCTCTATTTATCGCTATTTACTTTCCTCAGCCTATCTGATTGTCGCCGAATGATATGCTTTGCGAATGCTTACCTGATCATTTTTGCTTCTCTCATAACCTGCCTTGGTACTGCCGAATGATATGCCTTGCGAATGCTTACCTGACCCTTTTCGCAAAGCCGATGAGCGAATAGTTATAGGTCACTCGCCATTAATGGGCGAGAGAGACTTGGACCGGGTTTCGAGGCGCCGGACTGCCGCAGATTGCTATCCGCACCCCCCGTTGCCTCGAAAGCCCAAACGCCATTTAATGCCTCTATAAATAGGCCCTTCAACTACCGTAATAAATACATCACCATTCGCTCCATCTCTTTCTTTGCTCCTAGCATTCGCACCTCTCCCTCCTTTGCTGCTCCTTTCCTTTCCCTCATTCGCGAGATGGGTGCCGATGCCGAAGGAAGGGGCAAGTGCGCCAGCGCATTCGTCAATCACGTGTTCGATTCCTGCGACCTCTCCGAAGAGGCCTACTTGACGGCGGTCGCTGACTACGTCCCCGGGGGGTTCGAGGGGCGAAAGCCCAGGCCTGAGGAGCGCCTGAACTCTATCTCGCCTTGTGCTCTCGCAATCCCGCTAGAGCACTTCGAGGTAGGCTTTCGCCTCCCCATCTGGCCGGAGTTGCGCCAGACTTTCAGGTACTATGGGATCGTGCCCGCCCAGCTCAACCCCAACTCCATAGCCATGCTGGTCGGGTACGCGAGCTACTTGCGAGAAGAAGGGATCGAGTTCTCGTTGCCTGTCTTCCGCAAACTCTACACCTTCCGCTGCACCGGCGGCATCTCCTTCTTCTCGGGTTTAAGCCCTCTCAAACACTACGGGCTCCCGAACAAGAACCACGAATGGGTTCGCCGCTTCATCTTCGTCAGCGGGAGCCTAGGTAACACCCTTCTCGCCCCGGTGCAGGAGGAGGAGTCGACCTTCCGCCCCCCGACCCTAGGGGGGCATGAGGCGAAACTCCATCAATACATTCTTCAGTACGGGATGGACCTTGTCTATCTCCGGCGAAACGTCAACACGCTCCCGTTCATTCCGCAGGGCGAGGGTAAGATTCCAAGACTTTTGAATTCATTTTGGTTGTGATTCTTACTCCATTCGCCTAAACCACTCGCAATATCATGCAGGTGTGCGTAATCTTCCCGTTCATCCGCCTCGCCCTCCTGGATTTTGCTTACCTCTCGCGCAAGCCGCCGCGGATGCTTGCCGGGAGGAGCCGTCCTCTTCCAAACCTAGTAGCCGGAAGCGAAAGTCGGCGAAGGCTTCTTCCCCTCCTCCCTCGAAGTCGCCTTGTCCTCCCGCGGCGAAGGGCAAGGGGGTTCTGGACGAATCCTCTGGGGCGGGTGCTCCACCCTCAACCCTGGGGACCGACGCGCCTGGCGCGAATGCTCCTCGAGACAAATTGGCGTTGCCGCCGCCTCCGTTGCCCCGGGACCATCGTAA
This sequence comes from Dactylorhiza incarnata, assembly GCA_033032865.1. Classification (NCBI taxonomy): domain Eukaryota; kingdom Viridiplantae; phylum Streptophyta; class Magnoliopsida; order Asparagales; family Orchidaceae; genus Dactylorhiza; species Dactylorhiza incarnata. The sequence goes on from JAWHQI010000066.1 coordinate 10,028,930, forward strand.
CTTTGCGAACGGCGAGAAGTACGTGGACCCTTCCGGGGCTCCTTTGCTGAAGTGGGACAGGAACGCGAACCGGGTTTCGCTATCCACTCTCCATCCCTCTTGGGTGGAGACCAACATTGCCAGCGGCGAGGCCTATGCCCTGGCGTATGCTCTTTATGGCCGGGAGGACGCCGAGGTCTTCGATTTGGAGAAGACTCAGGTTCTCGCCCACGAAGCCGCCCGGGCTATGCTGTGCGCTCTCGAGCTCTCGCATATGTCCTCTCGCCGAAGCCTTGAGGTCTCGCGGAACCTGGCCAAGGTCGAGGAGACCAGGGCTCTTCTATCCCAGGAGGCGAGCGATCTCAGGGAAAAACTAAAGACCGCGGAAGCTCTTCTCGCCAGCCGCCCGGTTGTAGAGGTACATTTACTTTCACTCCCGTGAATGGTTATCACTGACCGTCCCATACTCCTCTCATCATGATCACTTTATTTTTTCAGGATGCTACAAGTGCTGGGATGCTCCGCGCGCGGGTGGCCGACCTCGAGGAGAAAGTCCGTCTCGCCCAGGCCGAGACCCAGCTACTGCGAGAAGCTGGAATGACAGCACTCGCCCCGGGTGATGGGGGGCACTTTTACCCCCATCACGAGCTGGAGCAACTGCTTCAGGAGAATGCACAACGCGCCGTCAAGCACTCGTTGCAGGTGCTGCGGCGGGCTGGGTATTTGAAGCCGGAGGCCGAATGCCTCACCACTCGCCAAGTAGTCCCGGAGCTTTACATTCCGATTCCTTTCCCGGAGGACGACGGCGTCGCGCCGCGAGAAGACGCTCCCGACCAGGATGAGAGCGAAGATTCTTCGGAGGAGTCTGGTGACCCTTGAGGGGGCCCCTCTATATTTCCCCCCCCCCCCCCCCCCCCCCCCCCCCCCCCCCCCCCTTTTTTCTGTTTCTACCTTTTATTTTTTCTGATGTAACCATGAATTGGGCGAATGCCCCCAAAAGATATATCTATGGTTTACAATTTTTATGCTATCTCAATTTCTGCATAATCTCAATTTTTATGTTATCTCAAACTTTATTATCATTCGCTGCAACGTCTCGCTAGGCTTACCAGGACGTTAGGTCGTAGAGTAACCGCCCCGGCCACCCAGCGAGTGTTCGAAGATGACTTAGGTGTGTTGCCCCTCTTCGACTTCCCGCTACCCGAAACACTCGCGTACCCTCACCATTCGCTCGGACGGGGATTTCGCCCGGGCAGTCAGGAAGAGAGGTAGGACTATCATTCGCTTGGGTGGTCCCTGCGAATGCTCCTGGATCCACCTTAGAGAATTTGGATCCTGCTACCAAGTGGACCCTTCAACCTGCCAGCTGGATGAGAGCCCGGACAGCGGGTCTGCTCGGGGCCAACCTCTGGAACTTGGAACCTGCCACCGAGTGAGCCTTCGAACCTGCCAGCTAGATGAGAGCCTGGACAGCGGGTCTGCTCGGGGCCAACCTCTGGAACATAGAACCTGCCACCGAGTGAGCCTTCGGACCTGCCAGCTAGATGAGAGCCTGGACAGCGGGTCTGCTCGGGGCCAACCTCTGGAACATAGAACCTGCCACCGAGTGAGCCTTCGGAGCTGCCAGCTAGATGAGAGCCTGGACAGCGGGTCTGCTCGGGGCCAACCTCTGGAACATAGAACCTGCCACCGAGTGAGCCTTCGGACCTGCCAGCTAGATGAGAGCCTGGACAGCGGGTCTGCTCGGGGCCAACCTCTGGAACATAGAACCTGCCACCGAGTGAGCCTTCGGACCTGCCAGCTAGATGAGAGCCTGGACAGCGGGTCTGCTTGGGGCCAACCTCTGGAACATAGAACCTGCCACCGAGTGAGCCTTCGGACCTGCCAGCTAGATGAGAGCCTGGACAGCGGGTCTGCTCGGGGCCAACCTCTGGAACATAGAACCTGCCACCGAGTGAGCCTTCGGACCTGCCAGCTAGATGAGAGCCTGGACAGCGGGTCTGCTCGGGGCCAACCTCTGGAACATAGAACCTGCCACCGAGTGAGCCTTCGGACCTGCCAGCTAGATGAGAGCCTGGACAGCGGGTCTGCTCGGGGCCAACCTCTGGAACATAGAACCTGCCACCGAGTGAGCCTTCGGACCTGCCAGCTAGATGAGAGCCTGGACAGCGGGTCTGCTCGGGGCCAACCTCTTGAGCATCCAAGATCTCCCCTGCGAGCTGCAGCATCATTTTCATTCACATAGTTTAGACAAAATGCTTTTATTAAAAAACATCATTATTACATGGTACTAAGGATAAAAGCGTTTAAGGTCGTCGCCACTCCATGTGTGGCTGAGGAGCTGGCCCTCCGCATTCTGAAGGCGATACCCCCCAGACTTTAGTGCTTCTTCCACGACATAGGGGCCTTCCCAGTTGGGGTTAAGCTTTCCCACCGCGGCGGATCTCCCAGCCGCGTCGACCTTCTTGAGTACTAGATCCCCCTTCTCGAACTGTTTGATCCTGACGTGCCTGTCAAAATACTTGGCCATCCGCCGCTTGACCTCCTCCTGATGGATGGCTGCTCGATCCCGAGCCTCTTCGATGAGGTCGAGGGAGAGCCGCAACTCCTCCTCGTTCTCGGCTCTCCAATTTTCCTCTCCATTTGTGGCGATCGTGACCCGTGGTGTTGTAATCTCGAACTCTATGGGGATGACCGCCTCGCAGCCGTGAGAGAGCCTGAAAGGGGTCTCTCCCGTGGCGGTGTTGGGGGTGGTTCTTAAAGCCCATAGGACCGAGGGGAGCTGTTCCACCCAATTGCCTTTGAGATTTTCCACCTTCTTCTTGAGCAAGTTCACGATGACCTTGTTCGCCGCCTCTACCTGCCCGTTGCTCCTGGGATGGTGGACGGACGCAAACCTAAGGTCTATTCCCAGCTGGCCACAGAAGCTGATGAATTCCTCGCTTGCGAACTGTGGTCCATTATCCGTGACTATGGCCTGCGGAAAGACCATGTCGACAAATGATCTCCCCCCATACGAAGTTGCGGATTACCTGGGAGGTGACCTTAGCCAACGCCTTGACCTCCAGCCACTTTGTGAAGTAGTCAATCATGACTAGGAGAAACCTCCGCTGCCCGCTGGCCTGGGGGAAGGGTCCTACCAGATCCATTCCCCATATGGCGAATGGCCAGGGTGCCGTGATACTCTTCAGCCTCTGGGATGGCACGAGCTGAAGCGGGGCGAACATTTGACACTTCTGGCATCTCTTTGCGAAGGCTGCCGCGTCTTTGCTTAGGGTTGGCCAGAAGTACCCCTGCCTCACGACTCTTGCCTCCAACATCCTGCTCCCCGAGTGGCTGCCGCACTCGCCGGAGTGGACTTCCTCCAAGATCCTTGGGACCTCTTCCTCCGAGATGCATCGGGCCAGGAGGCCCGAGAGGGTCTTCCGATACAAGTCACCCTCATGGAGCACATAGTAAGCAGACTTATACCGGAAGCGCCTCTGGTCCGGAACTTCTTTCGGAAATTTTCCCGTTGCAAGGAAGGTGACGAAGGGATCCTTCCAGGAGGGCCGTTGTTCTACTTCCATGAGCTCTCCTTCTTCAATCGAGGGACGGAATAGGTCCGTCAGGGTCCCTCCGGCTCGAGGACCAGATTTTGCCAACCGATCTGCCGGAGTGCTCTCTTCTCGTGGGACATGCTGGATGGAGAAAGTTTTGAACGTCCCCACGAGACCTTTGACTTTTGCCAAATACTTCATGAGCACAGATTCCCTTGTTTCGAACTCTCCCCTTATCTGAGAAGCTATTATCATGGAATCCGTGAGTACCTCCACGTCATGGACCCCGAGCTCCCGGGCCAACCGCAGGCCGGCGATCACAGCCTCATATTCCGCCTGGTTGTTGGTGATTGGGAAGTGTATCACTAGCGTCTGCTCTATCTTCACTCCGTGGGGACTCTCCAGCACTGCCCCTCCTCCAAGAGAGTTCTTGCCCGAAGCTCCGTCCACTAGCAGCTTCCACGGAATGTGACGAGGGGCTCCGTCTCCCTTCATCTCGGCCACGAAATCTGTCATGAAATCAGCTACCACCTGCGCCTTCATAGATAATCGGGGGACAAAGGTAATGTCGAATTCACTTAGCTCGATTGACCATTTTGCAAGTCTTCCCGAGTGCTCCACTCCTTCGAAGATCTGGCGGAGTGGATGGTCCGTCACTACTTGGATCGAATGGGCCTGGAAGTATGGCCTGAGCTTCCTAGCTGCGATGACCAGGGCAAAGGCCAACTTTTCTAAAATTGGGTACCTGAGCTCCGCTTCCCTCAGGACCCTGCTTACGTAGTAGACTGGTAGCTGCTTCTTTCCTTCCTCTCGAACCAGGACGGAGCTTACGGCCTCCGCCCCGACCCCGAGATATAAATGTAGAACCTCCCCTTCTTTGGGACTTTGCAGTAGCGGAGCCTTGGTGAGTTGGCTCTTCAAGGCCTGAAAGGCTTCCTCGCATTCTCTCGTCCATTCAAACTTCTGATTGCCTCTTAGCGCCTTAAAGAAGGGAGAGCATTTTTCCCCTGCCCGGGATAGAAACCTGTTCAGCCCGGCGAGTCTTCCGGTCAAACGCTGAACCTCTTTGGCGCTCCGAGGCGACCCCAGCTCCATTATAGCCCTAACCTTGTCCGGGTTAGGTTCTACCCCCCAGGGGGTGAGAAGGTGCCCGAGGAACTTCCCTTTGCTGGCCCCGAACACACACTTCAGGGGGTTCAGGCGCATCTTGTACTTGCGTAGGGTGGCGAAGGTCTCCTCGAGGTCCTGGATGTGGGAGCTCACGCACTTGCTTTTTATCATAAGGTCATCCACGTAGACCTCCAGGTTCCTTCCCCTTTGCTTCTTGAATACCCGATCCATCATCTTCTGGTAGGTTGCTCCTGCATTTTTCAGCCCGAAGGGCATCATCTTATAGCAGTAGCATCCCTCCCTGGTGATGAACGAGACATCTTTGACGTCTGGTGGGTGCATTCTTATTTGGTGATAACCTGAAAAAGCATCCAAAAAACTCATCACAGAAAAACCGACGGCTGAGTCAACCAGCGCGTCGATCCGAGGCAAGGGATAACAATCCTTAGGACAGGCCTTATTTAACAATGAAAAGTCCACACACATACGCCAGCGGCCATCGGCCTTTTTTACCATTACGACATTGGAGACCCAGCCTGGATACTGGATCTCCGTTACAAAACCTGCCTCGAGGAGTTTCGTCACCTCCTCGCGGATTGGTCCTTCGAGCTTGTCAGCTATAGCCCTTCTCTTCTGCCGGATGGGGCGGGCTTCTGGATCGAGGTTGAGACGATGGCAAGCCACGTCCGCCTCGATGCCCGGCATGTCCGCTGCGCTCCACGCGAAGATGTCCATGTTCTTTTGGATGCACTCCAACATCCTTTTCTGGTCCCCCGGGCCGAGGCCCCCGCTGATCCGCACCTTCTCCACCCTTCCCGCCTGGGTGGTAACCTCCATCTCTATCACCTCTTCTGCTGGCTCGAGCCGGGCTGGCTCGTCCCGCTGGCCCTTCGCTTCTCACCCCTCCTCCCGGGCCGTCTCCCCTGCAGCTCCTTCCGCCTTCATCGGCTCGACCTCCTGCTCCTCGCGAGCGACCTCCAACACCTCAACCTCCTGCTCCTCACGAGCGACCTCCAACACTTCCTTTCGGGCAGCGCCCTCTCCCCCTTCTTCTTCCTTCTCCTCTTCCTCTCCTGGCCCCTCCGGCCTCTCCATCTCTTCATCCATCTTTTCGGCATCCGCCATCCATGAGATGGTGTTGACGGCAGTTACGTAGCATTGCCTCGCCACCTTAGCATCTCCTCGGACGCGGATCTGGACTCCTCCACTATGAAGCTTTAAGCACTGATGGTACGATGAGGGAACGCACCGGAAGGCGCTGATGAGGGGTCTTCCAAAGATGGCGTTATAGCTGCTCGGAGCGTCCACGATGACGAATCGGCAGTTTCTCGGGACTCCTCCTAGCGTCACCTGGAGACCTACGCCTCCCTCGACCTCCTTCCTCTCTCCCGAGAAACCAAACAGTGGTCCGTCGGAGGCCTGCACTCTCTTCTTCTCTACCTCCATCGCGTCGAAAGCTTTTTTGAAGATCACATTCACCGAGCTCCCGTTGTCCACCAGGATCCGAGAGACCGTGAAGTTTTCTATTGCCGTCTGGATCACCAGGGCGTCGCAGAATGGGTCTTCGTAGTCTGGCATATCTTCTGAGGAGAAGGTGAGCTTCTCGGAGGGGGGTGGGGTCTGGGAAGTTGACGCGACGTCCCTTCGGAACATGGCCTGGAAGCTCCTCTTGCGAGAGGCCTCTATCCCAACCCCACCGTGAATCACCCCGATTCCCCCCCTGGTTCCTGTATCTGCCCTATCCTCACACCGGTCCTCTTCTGCCTCTGGAAGCACTTCCTCAATTCTGGCATGCGGCCGCCGTGGCCGTCCTCTTTCCCTCATTTCCAAGAACTCTGGGCAGGTGGCGATCGCGTGACCTTCTTCCTGATGAAAATCACAGTAAGGCAACGCCACCCTGTCCTCTCTTCCAGCTCTTCCTCTTCCTCCTCTTGCTCCTCTACCTCTTCTCCCTCGGCCTACCGCCATGGCTTGCTCCCTCGGGGGGTTAGGGGGTCTGGGACCCTGCCTCCATCCCTGATTCACTCCTCCTGCCTCCCTTCCTTGGTACCTTTCATCCTGACCTCGCGCTGGTCCTTCTTGGTTCCTCCAGCCCAACCTGTTGTTGGGTTCCTGGTTCCTCCAAACCCGAGGTGGTCTTTCGAACCCCTGGCCCCTGGGCTCCTCTCGCCTTCTTCCTTCTGGCTGCCTTGCCTCGGGCTCGCTCATCTTTGCCAACCTTTTATAGAATTCGGGGTTGGCCGCCTCCCCTTCGATCTCCTCCGCGGCTCTCTCCATCAACTCCTCGAAGGATACGGGAGGTCTTCTCTTCAGGTCCATCTTGAAGAACCCTTCTCGCAGCCCTACGATGAATGCCATCTGGAGGGCGAATCCCGGCACCTCCTGCACTAGGTGTATCTCCTCCTGGAACCTGTCCACGTACTTAGCCAGGGATTCTCCCTCCCTCTGCCGGATCTTGAAGAGAGCCTCCGCATCCTTCTTCCTCTTCTTTGACGTCGAGAAACGTAGTCGGAAGCTTCGGCGCAGATCATCGAACGCATAGATGGAACCTGTGGGAAGTTGGTGGAACCAGTCCCTTGCTTTTTCCTTCAGGGTGGTTGCGAAGAGTCGGCATTGGAAAGAATCTGACATGGGAAGGATTGAAGTCATGTCCTCGAACCACTGCAGGTGCACAACTGGGTCCTCCTTGCCGGTGTAGTAGGACATCTCCGGCCCACGAAACCCTTCTGGCACTGGGGCTGAGAGGATCATCTCGCAAAAGGGGCTCCCTTCCCCTGCTCGGCGAGTGGTCCTCTCGCGCGGGACCAACTCACACACCTCAGCACTCGCCGGACTGCTGAACAACTGCCGTCCGGGGAGGTCTCGCGCACTGCCTTCTGCTGGCACCTCTTTTCCCGGTCGCTGCCTCGGGGCGTTCTCGCCAATCCGCAAAGGCGGGACCACTGGAACCACCGGGGTCTCGCACTCGGTCCTCGCCGCGAGAACCGTCTGCAGGACCTCTCGCTTGAACTTCTCAAACATCTCCAGCCACTCTCCCGCCGCGGGTGGCTGCGAGTGACCCGAGTCAGAACCATTCCCTCCATCTCCTGTCATCGAAACCAGCTTGGGATTTTCTTTCACCGGCTACGGTCCACGCTCACCGCACCAAAAATGTTGAAACCAGCAACTGGTCTCTTGAGTTCGGACCCACTGGGGGTGTAGCCGATGCTTATTTCTCCCTCACTAGACTCTCTTGACGGTGGATGCTGGAAACGGAATAGACCCAAGGCTGAAGCGAGGAGGTCCCGCCACACACCCGGAAGATCTTAGAGAGCTTCCCCTCCCAAACCAAAGCTCAACCGGGCACCTTGGAGGGCACTGGCAGCCAACCAAAACTAGCCTAGAGGAGAGGATTCTCTAAAATCGGATCTCCTCCAAGGTGCCCTTAAGGGTCTATTTATAGTTTTTCTTAGGCTGGTTTGCAAATAGCATGAATCCGCCTTTTAATTTTACTAAAGACACCCCAAATTGGTCTACGAATAGCCTAACTCCGCTGTTCTGAAGGGCTATATGCAGACCACAAGGGGTATTATGGTCATTTCCTCCTCACTGCCTTCTGGGCGAGTGGTCCGTGAGGGAACCACTCGCCGAGTTCCCGCCTGACTGGGCGAATGATCAAGCCTCTGGGCGAATGGTCCGTGGAGGCATCACTCGTCAGGCTCCCACTCGCCTGCAGCCTACCTCCACTAATCTGGGGATCCTTTTTCCTATCTTGGTACGGGCGAATGGTCTGGCTGACCCCTGTCCCATCAACTGACTCGAGGGACCCACTCGCCAAATACGGGTTGTACATACCCGCTAGTGGCAACGAAGAGTTGATTCCACTTTGATCGCCTCCGGATGCTTCGAGCAAACCACTCACAATCTCGAATCACGCTTCTAGGGTTTGCTCCCGTCTGCGAGTTCCTGAAGACGCGAAGCTTTCGCGATCCGTCGTTGCTACTTCGTCGATCCCAGTAGCCGCCTCTTTCGTGGTCGTTAGAGGAGGTGTTGTCGAGCATCTGCTCGACTTCGTCGCTCTGGATCCAGTCCCATCGTTCCAGATCGCTGAAGAGGAAGTCTTCGTCGTTCGACGCTCGTCTACTCTCACCGTGCGCATTTGTGGGCTCGCCGTTTCTAACGAAGCCCTCGTCGGTGCTGTAGAGGGAGATCCCGACTCTTCGACGTTCGTCGGTCTCGTTGTCGTTGCTTTTCGTAGAGGAGAAGCCTCCGTCGCTGTCGCCTTCGTGTGCTGCAGTGGAAGGGTCCAGGTTCGCCGTCGTTGCTGCTAGAGGAGCCTCCGTCGCTGGTGCCCTAGATCTGCCTCTCGTGCGAAGAAGACGAAGCCGCTGCTCGCAAGAAAGGGATTTTGCGCACGACCGCTGATCCTGCGCACGACCGCTGATCTTGCGCACGGCCGCTCGCGCACGACCGCTGATTGCGCGCTCGACAGCAGCCAGTACCCCGCATGACCACTGTTCGTGCGCTCGTCAGCGGTTGCAGCTTTCCTTCTCAGCGGTTCCGCCGCCGTCTCAGCGGTTTCAGTGCCGTCTCAGCGGTTCAGCCGCCGTCTCAGCAGTTTCAGTGTCGTCTCAGCGGTTCTGCCGCCGTCTCAGCGGTTTCAGTGTCGTCTCAGCGGTTCCTCCGCCATCTTAGCGGTTCGCAGTCTAGCCGTCTCAGCGGTTCAAGCCTAGCTGTCTCAGCGGTTTGCAGTCCAACCGTCTCAGCGGTTCCCTGTGTCGCAGCCTCTTCAGCTGCTCCAAGTTCAGTTCCCCCCAACCACCGCTGTCAAGTCTCCCGCTGCCGCCGTCTCCAAGCAAAATGATGAAGGGGAACAACATGGCGTCCCCCGTTTCGATGATAAAGCTGGAGAAGTTCACGGCGACTGAGTTCAATGATTGGAAGTTGAATACTCAGTTTGGGATGAAGTTTCTGAATGTGTTCTGCACAGTTCAGTCTGATGGTGCTGAGGTCGTAGGGACTGCTGAAGAGGCTCAGTGGGTTTCTGATGAAGACTTCTGCCGTGACTACCTGCTGAACTGTCTGTCTTCCAATCTGGCGAAGACGTACATGAAGCTGAAGACAGCTAAGGCAATCTGGGATGCATTGCAGGAGCACTTCAGGCAGGAGGAGGACCTGTCCAAGGCGCACTTGGTGGACAAGTTCCACTCGTTCACCTTCGACGAGGAGAAGACCATTCTCCCTCAGGTATCAAATTTTGAAGTGTTAGTAGATTCCTTGTATAGCGAGAGCATTGTGTTGCCAGATAGCTTTGTTGCTGGCACAATTGTGTATAAGTTGCCTTCTACGTGGTACAATTTCAAAACTGAAATGTACCGCAAGAAGATATAGGTGGGTTTGAACGAACTCAAGCATTTTATATGCATTGAGGACGAAAATAGGACTCGACACGCTCTAGAAGTCGTTAACAAGCAGAAGGCTGCTGCAAACATGATTTCGAACTCTAGTCTCGTGCCGAACCCTAGGAAGTCAAAACCCAACCCGAGTAGCTCCCAGTTTGCAGGCCCAAGTAAACAAATCAAAAGTTTAAGGGCAAGTGTTATAACTGCAACAAGTGGGGACACAACGCATCTGATTGCAGGCTTCCTCGTAAGGAGAAGGGCAAGACACCACGGGAAGGAAACCATGCCAACATGGTTAGTCTCATTGAGCCATCCAACTTTGTTGTCATGGTTGGAAATGAGAAGGCCAGTACAGAGTGGTTCCTTGACTCAGGGGCAACGCGCCATGTTTGCAACAACCCTACTCTGATGACAAGTCTTACTGATGCGAAAGAATCTGTGACCGTTGCCAACGGTGAGACATCTGACGTTCTGAAGGTGGGGAACGCAACTTTGCTGCTATCCTCAGGTAAGACTTTAACTTTAAAGAATGTTAAGTTTATTTCTTCACTAGCTGCTAACTTAGTGTCTATTAGCTTACTTTGTGATGATGGTATGTCTTTTACTTTCTGTAACGGTAGAGTAACACTGTCAGTTAACTAACACTATTTTGGATGTGCCTACGTCCAAAATAGGATGTACAGACAAAGTCTAACAAATGAAATAGTTCAACAAGTTCAAACAAACTTAGTTAGCCTTAAGACTCTACATGAGAGACTAGGACACATAAACTATAGGAAAATGTTCCAAATTGCTAGAACTCACCAGATAGCTTTAGGCACTACAGTTAAAACTGATAAATGTGAAGTGTGTGCTCAGACTAAGATCACTAGGAAACCTTTTAGTGCGGTTACTAGGAGCACAACACCCTTAGAACTAATACATTCCGATATATGTGACTTCAAAAGTTTTGTCACTAGAGTAGGCAGGAAGTATTTGATCACCTTCATTGATAATTGTTCTAGGTTTTGTCACATTTATCTCCTTAAAACTAAAGATGAAGCGTTTGAAAAATTTTGTATTTTCAAAACCAGGGTAGAAAACTAATTAGTCATGAAAATCAAATGATTTAGAAGTGATAGATGAGGAGAATATATGTCCAGTGAGTTCAAATGTTTCCTTGCCCAGCATGGAATCATTGCAGAAACCACTGCTCCTTACTCGCCATAGTCTAGTTGCATAGCTGAGCGTAAAAATCGCACGTTAACAGAAATGTTAAACTCTATGCTCCTGACTGCAGGCATGCCTTCCGCTTATTGGGGAGAAGTAGTCTTAACTGCAAATCACATTTTGAATAAAGTTCCTCATGCCAAGTTAGAGGTTACACCCTACGAGCTTTGGTTTAAGAGACCCCTGTCTTTTACTAGACTTAAGACCTGGGGATGCATAGCCTATGCCAGGGTTCCTGACCCTAGACGGTCTAAGATTGGACCTAGGACCAATACATGTGTCTACCTAGGTTGTGCTGAGGATAGTACTGCAGATAGATTCTTAGATATTTCTAATAACGTTGTTATAGAATCTAGGGACGCAGTGTTCTTTGAAGATAAGTTCCTCAAGGATAAGAACCTGTCTCTCCCATGTATGCAAGTAACTATTACTGAAGATGATCCTACTTCAGTACTGAGCACCTCCTATTCCGTTCCGGTAGATAACTCTGGCCTAGAGTCTAGGAGAACTTCTCTAAGAGAGCGAATTCTCAGAACCTTCGGTAGTGACTTTGTCACTTGCCACGTTGAGGCTGATCCATCCACCTATAAGGATGCGATGAGATCCAGGGATTCCCTACTCTGGAAAGAAGCTATTGATGAAGAGATGAATTCTCTACTGCAGAATAACACCTGGACGTTGGTTGATAAGCCAAAAAGGGGCTAAAACTGTAGGGTGCAAATGAATTCCCAAAAAGAAACTAAATCCTGATGGTAGCATAACTAAGTATAAAGCACGCATGATGGCTAAAGGTTTCACAAAAGTAAGCGGAGTAGATTATTTTGATGTCTACTCACCCGTGTGTCACTTAGCAACCATTAGGGCCCTCCTTGTTATTGCATCTATAGAGAACTTTATTGTTCATCAAATGGATGTTAAGACTGCGTTCTTGAACGGAGATCTGACCGAAGAGATCTACATGAGTCAACCTGAAGGTTTCATTGTAGACGATCACGAAACGAAAGTCTGTAAATTACTTAACTCTTTATACGGACTAAAGCAAGCACCGAAATTATGGCATGAGAAGTTTGACTATAGTGTAAAGAACATGGGATTCATGTCGAGTCTCTCGGATAAATGTCTTTACATACGTAATATATCGGATAAAGTTGCCATAATATTTTTGTACGTAGATGATATGTTCATTCTAGGGTCTGATCAATCCGAAGTGGATGACGTTAAGTCAGACCTAATAAAAGAATTTAGCATAAAAGACATAGGTGTAGCTAACACTATACTAGGCATGCAAGTGAGCTTTGGGAAGAATGACATCTCCCTAAGTCAAAGCCACTATATAAAGTCCATGTTGGACACGTGGGGATACAGTGACAGTAGAGCATCTGAGACACCATACGACTACACTAACCGCCTAAAACCCAATGAAGGAGCTATGGTTAGACAGTTAGATTATTCTAAACTGCTTGGTAGCCTCATGTATGTCATGGTCTGCACTAGACCTGATATAGCCTTTACGGTCGGCATGTTGTGCAGATTCACTAGTAATCCTGGCCAAGACCACTGGAACGCCTTAGATAGGCTAATGAGATACTTGAAGCACACCCAAAAGTATGTTTTAGTTTACACTGGTCATCCTTCAGTTCTTAAAGGTTATTCCGATGCATCATGGTGCTCGGAATTAAACGACAACAAGTCCACTAGTGGGTTTGTATTCACACTAGGAGGAGCAGCTGTAGCCTGGAAGTCTAAGAGGCAATCTTGTATTGCACTCTCTTCTATGGAATCCGAACTCTAAGCTCTTGTTGCAGCAGGCGAAGAAGCAGAGTGGTTAAGAGCTTTGGTAATGAACATTCCTTTATCGAGCCTGAAAATGAGTTCTGTTGCAGTTTATTGTGACAATCAGGCTACGAAAACGATTGCTACGAACACTTTGTTCAATGGCAAAAGAAAGCATCTCAGGCTGAAATAATCCTGGTTGACCTCACTCACAAGTCAAGGGATTATGACCCTGATTGATGTGAGATCTAAAGATAATGTTGCAAACGCCTTGACCAAAGGCTTGAATAGAGCTCTCACAATAAAAACATCGGGGGAAATGAGACTAAAGTTCATAGAAATATGAAACTTTCCTGCGCAGTTTATGTTTTGATAGTGAGAACCTATAGTCGCAATATTCAAGCATCTAAATAACAGACTGAAAACCCTAAATAATTTCTTGATGAAAACCTAAGATGGTTAGATGCATGTTATTCCATATTTGATAACTAAGCATCTTTCTCATTGTAAGTTGATTCGAAAATTATTCAACTGGGAATAGAAAGTCGTTGTAGTCTGTTATCTAACATTGATGATCATAGCACATTATTTCATACCTGATAATGTTGCAAACGTTGTTGTGCCATATCATTCAACTTTTGTTGATGAGGCGCATAATGATCACTAATGGCTAAGATAACGGTTGATTTACAAAATCAACACTAGACTGGTTCCTGCTAGACCAGATAGAGATGCTGACAGTGTTACTTCACAAATGCTACATGTTCTAAGCTCACTTATGTAAGAGCAAGTTCTCTTTCTACGTTACTGCATATGTTCATGAATTCATTGAGTTTTCTAACTCATGAAATTCCTTGCAGGCTATAGTGGAGATGGAGGAGAGAGAGTAGTATTTGACATGGATGCAGATGATCTACTAGACGAGTAGAATTATCATATGTTTTATCCTTGTCATTTTGGTTTTCAGACTATTTGTTGAGTAGCACTTTTTATTCTTGATATTTTGTGTAAAATCCTGCTGTTACTTATTGTGCTAACTCTCTTGTTTATGTTAAGTCGAAAACTCCTTTTTGCTTTTACTACTTTCTGCACTTCGAAACGTATACGTTGTTTGTCACAAATATAGGAGGAGATTGTTAATGTATATTTGGTCAAATAACAGGTTCGAAGGTATAACGGGTCAGTTGGGTACATGGATACTCATCCCCGTAGGTACTCCTAGGGTTTTCCCTATATATATCCGCTAGAGGCAACAAAGAGTTAATTCCACTTTGATCGCCTCCGGATGCTTCAAGCAAACCTCTCACAATTTTAAGTATAAAAGATTTACATTATTACTTCATAACATCTTCTTAAAACGAATGTCACTTTATTTTAAAGGTTATAAAAAGCTCTTTTTGTACTTATATTAAACATAGAAGTTCACATCTCATGTGTTATTATTTGATCATCATGCTCATGTAGGATAATAAGTAAATAAAACCATGTATTTTCCGCTGCGTATTTCTACTTACACCGTTAGTCAAGGGTTAGTTGACCCCCTGAACCGAGGGACATGGTTAATAAACTAAACTTAAATCATGTTTTTAAATTATAAATCCATGAGTTTTCATGATAAGTAATTGGAGTAGGTTTTGCTTGAGCGCATGCAGTTGTTCCCTGCACGACGTGACATCACGACGCGTATTTTCTCATGCTCTGACGTATTATTTAATACGAAGAAAATACGGGTTGTGACATACGTCTCCTACAAAAACTCGAGGAGGATGTGTGGGCAGTATAGTTGGTAATTTCTCTAGTGGAACATGATTTGATTCTGCAAGCGATTTGGTACGAAAGAAGTTCTGAACCAAATAATCGTAACTCGCAACGCGGTAGAAAATGAAAATAAAAGATAAAATGAGAAATGAAATGTTAAACATAGGATGGCTATTCTTGTCCACTTCATCTAGCTCTCAACTAGTCAACCTGTTATCTCATCGCCACGTATGTGAGTGACAGACACATGGTTTTGCTCTTATCCCTAATTGCGGCCGTGACGAAGCTCCGACTCTATGAGAGTACATTTTTGTAAAAGTAAAGAAAATATATATAAATTAATTTTAGTTTTAAACATTAACGAAATCATATAAATTTTAAAAAAAATTGTAACATTTTTGTAATAGAGACAATTTAGGGTCTGTTTTGGGGCAGTGGTGGCGGTGGAAAAAGTTTTATTCCCACCAGCACCACAATTTTATTAGAGTTTATTTGCGATAGTAAAAGAGCTTTTTAAAAAATAGAGTTTTGAAGGCTTTTCAAAAAGTTGGGACTCCTACTTTCCATAAAGAACTTTTTAAAATATCTACTTTTCACAAAATCCGTTCGTTTAGAAGATATTCTTTTGTCATGTGCATTTTTTGTTTAGACTCACATTTTTCTCGTGGGCATTTTTTTGCACGGACTCACATTTTTCCGTATAACCGAGTAATTTTTCGCCCGATCGCGCATTATCCACGCGAGCGCGCATTTTTCTGACCGGACATAAATTTTCCGCCCGTCAGGCATTTATCGCTCGAACGCTCATTTTTTCGCTCTGGCACGCATTTTTCGGCAAGGGGCTCATTTTTCTGTCGGGCACTTATTTTTCGCCCGGGCATGCATTTTTTCACACGGGCGCACATTTTTCGTCTGGGTGCCCATTTACCACCCGTGCGTTCATTTTCCTCCCGGGCACGCATTTTCCAATCGAGCGCGCATATTCCGCTCGGGAGCGCATTATTCGCCCGAGTGCGCATTTTTCGCCCAGGGAAGCAATTTTCGCCCGGACGCACATTTTTTCAAGCGGGCACGCATTTTTCAGCTGAGTGCGCATTTATCGCTCGAGCGCTCATTTAATGCCCTGACGCTCATTTTCTGCCAGAGTGCATATTCCGCACGGGAGCGCATATTCCGCCCGAGAGCGAATTTTTCGCTCGGGTGCACATTTTTCCGCGCAGGAACGTATTTTTTCGCCCGGGCACTCATTTTTTGCAAGTGTGCGCTTTTTTTTGGTGCGTGCGCGTATTTTTCCTCCAAGGAGCGCATTTTTCCGCCCGGGTGCTCATTTTTTGCTCGGGTGCTCATACGAGTTGGTTACGGGTCGCCTTGTTGGCGCATATTTTTTGACCGGGCCGGCTTTTTTGCCTGGGCGCGCGTTTATCGTCTGGGTGCTCATTTTTCGCACCATCGCGTGTTTTTTGCCAGGGCATCCACCCTGATGCGCATTTTCCGTCCAGACTATCATTTTACGCCCGAGCGCTCATTTTTCCGCCAGGGCGCGCATTTTTTTCCGTCTGGACACGCATTTTCCGCCCTAACGCGCATTTTTTACTCAGACACGCATTTCTCGCTCGGGCGTGCATTTTTCCAATGTGCGCCTGAAATCCCTATTTAATGTGACCGTATCACCACATTCTCTTCTCATGCATGGCGCGTGCCATAGAGATTTTTATGTTTGGACGAGCTTCCCGATAAATAAGTTTACGGATTTGAGTGAAGTGAGAAGGAAGAACATTGAGATTTCGTGTAAACGATGAGACTTCTCTATTCGCACTTTCACCATTTCAGTCTTATAAACTTCGTCATCATTCCACGAATATTTCTGAGTTCACCGTAACTATTACTATTTTGCCCCGGGGAAGAAGATGAAAGAGGATGCTTTTTAGCTTAGCTGCTCTCCAAATAACAGCTTAACTTTAGGTACGCGTAATACACCGTGATTTATCGTGCGAGATTAATTTCATCTGCACGATCCACACTGATTGGAGAGCAGCTAAGCGTACCAAAAATGTTCACTGGCACCGTGAGTTAGGCGTACCTAAAATTCAGAACATATTTTTGAATTTCAAATATGGTCATATTTTTTAGAGAGAAACTTAGGTGCGCAACTCTCACCTAGAACTAGGTGGGAGAGAAATACAACCGTATGATCTCAGATCAGACGGTATATAAAATACTGACATTATTATTACTTATAAATACAGGAGTATTTAGAAAAAATACAACCGTATGATCTGTGATCAACAGCTTAGATAAGCTTCTCTCACCATGATTTTAAGTAAGAGTAACTCACCTGTAAATTTTTCTATTTTTTATAAGTGAACGATCAGAGATGTTCACCGGCACCGTGAGTTAGGCGTACCTAAAATTCGCTCAAGACACACTGATTGGACGCACACAGAGAATCCCGGGCGTGCCAAAAATGTTCTCGGGATCTCTTATTTTTATTCCACTTCAAGACATGCCTACTTCATTATATCACCTCGTTAAATATGGCAGATATATCGTAATATTATCACTTATTAAGGGCAATTCGGCGAACACGATGCTAATAAATTTCCCTCATCTTTTATCCATCTTCTTCCTCGCGCCTTAAAACTGTGGTCGTGGTTACTCGTCTGGTTTGCCCTATCTCCAGCTCTCCATTTCGACTCAGATCCGCACGCCGCCGTCGGCCTGCTTTTCGAAAATCTCTGTTTGCCCCAAATCGCAAGATTGTACTTTTTCTATTTGACCCGCTTCGCTGTAAGTAGAATTACGCGTGTTTCAGATTTTCGATTTCGTTATTTCTTCTTCTTCCGCAAATCGATTGCGTTCTTTGGCTATCTTCATTTCTTGCCTGATTTGGAATTTTTAACAGCGTTTTTGGGATTTTGTTAATTACGTGTTTCTTACTCGGAAGAAGCAGCATGCGGTGGCTGAGCCTTTCTGTGGACGTCTACCGGAAAGTGGTCTCCCTGAACTTATATTGCAGGGTTATTCTGTAACCTGTTTTCCCCTTGCCTTTCTTCTCTTACATTGCTCATCTCTCTATCGTTTCCCCTAGTCCCGGGATCTAGGGTTTTTTGCCCGTCTTGTTCCTTTTCCCCGTACTTTTTCTTGTGCTCCCGTTCAATTCGAAGGGAAATCCGAGTAGTAATGGTGTGCCAAGCAGCGGCGCAGGCGAAATTTCGGGCATTGAAATATGAGTATGGGATCGCTGGGTGTGCCGCCATCATAGTTAAAGTCATCGCTTGTTTCAAACCGTTGCAGGATTGCCAGGTAACTATGGTGAAACGAAGATATTTCAATCACCAATGGGAATCTGATTCCCTTCTCAAAGTGTTCTGTGCTTTTTTATGATTCAATTTAACCTTTTCTTCTACAAAATTTTTATATCTGAGGCAGGCTGAGTATTTCCGCAACCTCCTGAAGCCAGTCACGTAGATTATAACTCTCTTCATTTCCATTGGTGGGTTGTTTATTTGCCTTCCATTATTATAGAAATAAAGCTAAATCTTCTGCTCCCTGATGTAGCTTTTTGGCATCTGAGACTGTGTTTCAGGAGATTTAGTTTTGATTTGCTGCACTAGATGTGGGAATTTAGTAGTAACTTGAACTCAAATCCTACTTTCGGGGCTGCGGGTGCTGCTCGACAGCAGAACACAAATGTCTATCCCAGTTATCAGAATCCTTATGTTCGTCCATGTACTGCCATCCCATCTCCTGGTTTCGAAGAACAGGGGAGTTTCCTTCATTTTAGTTCCGCAATTTCACCTCGTATGAGTACACCGGCCCCAAATCTGGGGAATATCTCTAAATTCAAACGCTCCCGGGATGAAAAAATCGTTGTTTTTAGCTCTGCAGCTAATCCATTCGACGACTTCAATCCATCATCTCCTCCAAGAAATGCGAACTCCGCACATACCTCAAAAGAGATGCATGAGGATACAGAAGAAATTGATGCCCTTCTTTACTCAGAATCGGATTACTTTGCCAATGAAGAAGAGATTAGCACGGGACATTCCCCTTTGGACATGGGGGAAGAGTCTCTCTGTTCCTACCACCCGGCCAAGCGCCTTAGAGTGGACTCCACCGAATCCCAGGATTTACTCGTGGACACTGCGAGCTCCGGTATATCTCCGTCCACTCTTTTCGTGCCGGATGATGATCATATCGACCCCAGCCTTATTAGTAGTGGGCGGAGGAAGAGGGAGAAGATTCAAGCTACTGTGAGCGCATTGAGGAGAATCATTCCAGGAGGAAAGGGCAAGGACACGGCCTCCGTGCTCGAAGAAGCCATCCAATATTTGAAGTCGCTCAAGCTACGTGCGGTGGCTATGGGCGCCATCTCTTCCTCCACCTAAAGCTTCTCATAGACTGCATCGCCTCCATGCAGTGTAGCGGTAACTGAAGAACCGTTAATTCCAGGAGCGAAGCTGAAATATCTTGTGCTTGATGAGGCCATTCAAAATGTATGAAGTCGTTATTTGTACATGAAGCCATTCAGTGTTTGAAGCTCCAAGATTATGGGTATCACCACCTTTACCTATAAAGCTTCTCATAAACAGCAAATTCTTCTTCAATTCCTAGTAGTTGCATTTGCCGCTAGTTTGTGATGGTAATGGAAATATATATACGAATCGAAATGGAGGCTCCATGATTGGTCTAATGAAGGATTGTCATGGCGGAGGTTAGCAAGAGGAAGACGATGATCCGGTCTTTAGTCTTTTGACTCCCGTCTTCCTGCTATTAAGTTTTCTATTGAATCAGGCTCTTATATGATCAGCATTGGGGGGGGGGGGGGGGGGGGGGGGGGGGTCTTATGCTTTAATGATGGATTCTATGGGTTTTTAAAATAAAAATCTGAGGTGTTTGTTGAGTTTTGTATCTTCATCTGTATGTGTTTGTTGCTGAGATTTGTGAGATTGTAATGTGTTGTTGTTGTTGTTGTTGTTCTGTCATGACAGTATTTGTATGTGCTCACTTCCTAGTTATGTTTTTAGATGTTAAAAATATATTTTTTATGGAATTCTATTTGTAGAAGGGGAGCCCTGGCGCACCGGTTAAGGTGTGGTGTTGCCGCGTGACCTTGAGGTTACGGGTCGAGTTCGGAAGCAGTCTCTTGCAAAAATGCAGGGTGGGATTTGCCTATATTTCATCCTTGTGGTGAAACCCTTCCCCGGACCCTTATTGTGCGGGGATGCTTTGGGCACCGAGCTGCACTTTTATGGAAGTTCATCTGAGACTTTAAAAATCTTTAATCTTTAATATATATATTTTAAAAAAATTCTCATTGGACCTTATTCTGTTCTCTTTGCTCATGATCATCAGGAATGCATCACGAGCATCTGATGCCTTCTCTCCTTTGTTCAAGGATAATAAGATTGTTGCGGGTCGCTTAGGGCTCTTGGTAGACCGGTCGAATTAAACCACCTTAGCTCGGGAGCGAACCAAGCGCGCAAACAGCCAATTTGAGATTCGTTGAGTACACTGAGACTTTTTAGCGTGGAAAACCCGGAAAGGGTAAAAAACCACGTGGTCGGAGCTGTGCCGACCAAACTTCCACTATCTTCTGGGGGGTTACAATTAGAGATTTAGAAGTCGAGCGCGACAGGTCGCTGCTCGTTACAATATCAGAGAGAGAGAGAGAGAGAGAGAGAGAGAGAGAGGGAGAGAGAGAGAGAGAGAACGTTCCGAGGGCGACAGGCCACCTCTCGGAAAAAACTAAGTTTTTTTCCTTCTGAGAACGGTAGAGAACGAAAGTGAGAATGCCTTGTCCGCTTTCGTGGAGACAAAAGTGAGAAAGCCTTGTCCGCTTTCGTGGAGACGAAAGTGAGAAAGCCTTGTCCGCTTTCGTGGAGACGAAAGTGAGAAAGCCTTGTCCGCTTTCGTGGAGACGAAAGTGAGAAAACCTTGTCCGCTTTCGTGGAGACGAAAGTGAGAAAGCCTTGTCCGCTTTCGTGAGAACGAAAGTGAGAGTGATGTGTCCGCTTTCGTGAGAACGAAAGTGAGACTGCCGAGTCGCCTTTCGGGATGAAGGAGAACTTCAAGTCCACGAAGGAGATCTTCAAGCGCCGAAGGAGAAATCCGTGGAAATCTTCAAGGAGCTCTCTCTGGTCATCAAGACGGGATCCTCTCAAATGAAGCCTAGGGGGTCCTTTTATAGTTTTGGCCGGGGGTAGCCCGGTAATTTTGCTGTTGTAACCACCATAACCACCTGGGAGGACGAATCATATTTTCCGGTTCAGAGCCCTCGGATCACCATTTTTCATAAATGACCATCCTGCCCTTCGAGGAAAGGCGACAAGCTGTTCCTGAAAAGTGAGAAACTGAAAAGACAAAAAGTGAGCGAGTCTGAGTCGGAAAAGTGAGCGTGCCCGAAATGTGAGCGTGCTAGAAAGACAAAAAGTGAGCGAGCAGAGTCGGAAATGTGAGAAAGCTCCGAGCGGAGCCCGAAAAGAGGACGGCGAGCCGGGAGAGGGGAGATGAAGCCTAAAGGCGGGCGCGGCGCGACCGCGCTCGAGGGAGAGGGGCAACTCCTCTCGGCCGCACCTCTCATGGGGTGCGGCTTGGCCGCACCCCACGAGAGGGTGCGGCTTGGCCGCTTGGCCGCACCCCAAGGGGGTGCGGCATTGCCGCACCCCAAAGGGGGGTGCGACCTGGCCGCTTGGCCGCACCCCTCATGGGGTGCGGCTTGGCCGCACCCCAAAGGGGGGTGCGGCCTGGCCGCTTGGTCGCACCCCAAGGGGGGTGCGGCTTGGCCGCACCCCTCATGGGGTGCGGTTTGGCCGCTCTCCCCACTATGGGTGCGACTATTCGCACCCCGCCAGTGGGGTGCTAACCGCACCCCAGTAGTGGGGTTCGGTCATGGTGGGGCGCGTCGTGCGTGCGTGTTGGCAGTGAAAATGGCGGATCCGACCCTCTCAACTCGGGCGACCATGCGTTGACCGCTAACCCTACCTCCCTTTAGTGGAGTTTTCCCTAGACGCACCCTAAGGCCTCTACGAGTATATAACAAAGATATTTTAGAGCCGTTAAAGTTTTATTTTGTTTTAGAAATTTAAAAGCACATTCATTCATAATCTTGATGTGCAAATGGCTATTTGCAGTCCACTGTTATTCGCACAATGTCCATAAATTATATTCGTAGTTCAAAATTATATCCGCAGTCCAAAAAATTGTAATTACATTAGAGGCAAATATGTTCTGTTAATATTTGCACATTGATTTGATTAAGTGTATATACAAGAGTACAATATCAAACAACAAAAAATGATAAAATGAGTAAAATTGTTGATTTTAAATCAACATAGTTATAATTACGATCATCTGCAACGTGAAAAAAAACACATTCAGTAATGGAATAAATGTATTATAAAGAAAATGTTCTACAAAAATGAACTATTTTCAACTTCATACTTTGAGACCATAATAAAATACGTGATTATAAATGTAATTCTCCAAAAAAGGAACATCCATATCATTTGTCATGTGCACGAAGTAGTACTGAGATAATTATTCCGAAATGTGTAGGAAAAGAAGGAAAAAACCCAAACTTGGGCGTCTCCGGTTGGAAGGGCGGAACTCATTGCCGTCGAGGAGAAATTGATCCTGAGCCCTGGAAGTCGAAGGACCCAATCCCGGGTGTCGTCGGCTAGAAGGGCGTGGTCGTTGCGTCGCGGGGATGGGGAAGGACCGAACCCTAGACGAAGGAGGTGTGCGGCTTGCGTAAAATCTAAACCGGGGTGCGATTATATGAGAGAATATAACCTAAAATGAGTTGCATTTCTCTTAAAATTGGACTGCGAATAGCCATTTACAAACTGCTAATATCAACCTAAGATGAACCTTGAAGACCGCATCTGTACAACCCATATATCGTTAAGGGTGGAGCTCATTCAGTAGGCAGAAGTCAAAGGTCAAGGAAAAGTCAACCAACATGAGCATCTGAAGGTCATAGGCGAGTGTGCGCGTATCTTCTTCCATACTCGCCAGGTAAGGGACGTCAGCGGCATCTCGCCAAATATGTGAGATCCCTCCATACTCGCCAGTATGCGAGATCCTTTTTGTCGCCATAGTCGCCAGGTCGACATAGGCAACCTCGCAGAGGTCGGGTATAGTCGCTTACATACCCCCCAGGATTTGTCTATAAATAGACCCCCCGGGGGTACCAAGAAAATCATCTCTTCATGACCTCTTTGACATCTCTTCTAGCATTACTTTTGGGATATAGCCAGTGTTCTCTTGAAGCCTTGACCATCATCTCCCTGCTAGCGATATATTCGTAAACAAATGCTTTCCTCGTACCGAGCTCAGTCATTTGTGGTTGTGGAAGGAAGTTTTTCCCAACTTCCGGGTACGTGACGGGACCCCCTTGCTGAAGCATCTTGGGGTCTATTTGTAGTTCCTTTTCCCTCTTCTTAGCTATAGCCTTCAGATCCAAGTAGCCGGACCGCATGATAAGTAGCCTTAGGTTGTCTTTTAGTCTGAACAATTGAAGTTAGGATTTTCCTGGCTTCAACATCATCTTTGTTTAGTGTGATTATAATGTGGCGGCGGTTGCGTATGTAGTTATGAAAAACACATGCTACGTTCGGATAAATTCTGTCATGATTGTTGTATTTCAAAAATGATGTTTTAGGTCAAATGATCACCTTAGTTGTGCAGGTGTGGTCAAGATTTAGCGGTCATAAATGCTCAGACCCTAGAAAGTGAAATTTAGGCCTGTTGCGGGTTGCTCGACGCTCTTGTAGACCAGTCAAATTGAACCGTCTCAGCTCGAGAGTGAGCCGAGCGCGCAATCAGCCAAAGTAAAGTGAGACAGTTGACAAAAAGACTTTTAATATGAAAAACCCGAAAAGGGTGAAAAACCACGGGGTCGGATCTGTGCCGACCAAATTCACTATATCTTTAGGTGTTACAATATGTAGAATGCAAGAGGACGGGTCACCGCTCGTTGCAGGGGGTGTAGAGAAGAATGAGAAATAGAAAATTTTCAAAGGAGGAAGGAGATCTTCAAGGTCACCTTCGAAGGAGATCTTCGAAGGGGAAGGTGATCTTCAAAGGCCGAAAGAGATCATTGAGGGACGGAGGAGATCTTCGAAGGATTCTTCGAACTCCGATTGAGAACTCTAAATGATCTTTGAAGAAGCTCTCTAGGGCGCTGAAGGCAAGATGACTTCAAATGAGGGTTCTGTGTTCTTTTTATAGCTTTGGACAGGGGTAGCATGTTGATTTTGTCGTTGTAACCGCGTGATGGGTGAATCATGATCGTCGATCTGAAGCACACTGATCGCCATTTTTCGGATATGACCGTCTTGCCCCCTGACAATTTGGGCAGTTCGGGCAGCTTCGTTGGTGGCGATGACAACAACGAACGAAACCTGCAATCTGGAAAGTTAAGAAAGTTATCAGTCGTGCGCGCAACGAACACGGAGGCGTTCAGCGCGCTCTGTGAACGTAGAGACGTTCTGAGCGCGCCGCGAACGCAGAGATGTTCGGGGAGCGCCGCGAACTTGGAAGCATTTGGCGTGCACCGTGAACTTGGAGGCGTTCAATGCGCGTCGTGAACGTGGAGATGTTTGGCGCACGCCGCGACCTCGGAGGTGTTTTGCGCACGCCGAGAATGTAGAGGCATTCTGAGCGCACCGTGAACATAGAGATGTTCGGTGGCGCCGTAAACTCAAAGGCGTTCCGCGTTCGTGCCGTGAACTCGGAGGCGTTCCGCGCGCGCGCCGTGAACGTGGAGATGCTCGGTGCACGCCGCGAACTCGGAGGCGTTCCGCGCGCGCGCCGTAAACGTAGAGTCGTTCTGAGTGTGCTACGAACGTGAAGATGTTCGGCGCGCGCCGCGAACTCGGAAGCGTTCGACGTGCACTGTGAAGTCGGAGACGTTCGACATGCGCCGTGAACTTGGGGGCGCACTCGGAGGCGTCCGACGTGCGCCGTGGACTCAGAAGCGTTCTGAGCACGCCACGAATATGGGGGAGCTTGAGCGCACCGTGAACGTGGAGGTGTTGCGAGCATTGAAAGACTTTTATTTGGACGTTGGGAGGCGGACGTGTCGAGGCGATGCGGCAGGAGTAGAATGACTGAGGATGTTCGGTGGCCTTGGTCGCACCTAGGAGGCGCGGCCCGTACGGCGCGGCGGGTGTCGGGAATCGGTCGCTGCGCTGCGGCGACACGGCTTGCGCCGAACCAAGGCGGTGAGGGGGAGGTGCAACCTTGGCCGCACCTGGAAGGTGCGGTCTTGGCCGCGCTGTGCGACAGGAGAGGCTGGCGCGGCACCGACTAGGCGCAGCGGGCACTGGGCGAGGAGCGCGACGAGGTCGGGTGGCAGCGGGGAGGAGAGAGAGGGGTTGTTATATGGAGGAAAGGGAAAGCATGCATGGAGGAGAGAGAAAGCATGCATGGGGGAGAGAGAGGGAGTTGTCCGGACCCCATGATGGGGTGCGGTTACACCCATAAGGGGGGGGGCAGTTAGCGTGTACGCGTACAAGTGCGTTCTGGTGCCTGTTCGGAGGATCAAAGAGACTCGGAATTACGCGAGAATGATCCCGTTGGAATTATATCGGCGAGCCGGTCGAGGTCGCGGCGAAAAATTACGGATTCGACCGGATCCATTTTTGAGAACCCCATCAAGGTCGAAAACAAACCACTATCACTATATTTACTACAACCAAGCCGGCTCTTGGATTCATTGAATGCAATGTGCCAAAATGAATGAAAACTCATGGGCCGATCTCACCGTATTTACCCTCTAGGAAGGAACCTAGAGATAGCCCTAAGAACAAGATGCTCTCGTTCTGACCATTGATAAGTGGCTGACGTCGGTTTTTAAAATGGTACTCCAAATGAACACAAGGCGTAAAAGGCTTATTAATCATGATCTGTCTTATGGTGGTCTTCTAATTATTGATTCGATTAATTAACCTTATGAATTATATGATTTCCTACTGAAGCTTTGATTGCTTAGGTGTCTTAGGCTCCGTTTGGTGCGGCGGTGGCTGTACAACCCTCATATTATCCGAGTCGGTGTGACCCGACCCGGACGAGGCCAAGATAACGAAGGTGACCGAGACGGACAAAACGACCACGTGGAGACGGCGAAACTGATTAAGGCAAAGAGAAGCCGCGGGAGAGACGGAGGGAGCACCCGCTGCCCTGACTCCCTTCGGGCGAGTGGGAGGAATCCTCCCACTCGCCAGCCACTCTTTGGGCGAGTGGGAGGAAACTCCCACTCGCCAGTCACCCTTGGGTGAGTGGGAGAAATCCTCCCACTCCCCGGCCCTTTGCGGGAGGAGTGGGAGGACCTCTCCCACTCACCCCGGCGAGTGGGAGGAACCCTCCTGATGGGGGCTCGTATAACGGACTCTTATTTATAAGCCGCAATGGCAGCAGATATTTTCAAAAGCGCTCCCCCCACCAGTTTGGCAGGGGATCCAGGGAAATAAAGCCAGAGTTGTCATACGGAGCCACGCCGAGAATGGCAACGGGACCGCCTCCCATCTTGAAGCCGTCCCGCGCAACCGCGCCACCTCACGGGGCGCGGCCGAGACGCACGCCCGCAAGGGGTGCAGCCGAACCCGGGGTGCGGCCTCGCCGCCGCACCCCCATGAGGTGCGGCTTGGCCACACCCCCACGGGGTGCGGCCCGGCCGCACCCCCCTCGGGTGGGGTGCGGCCCGGCCGCACCCCCCCTTGGGGTGCGGCCTTGGCGCACCCCCCTAGGGGTGGGGTGCGGCCTTGCCGCACCCCCCTCGGGTGGGGTGCGGCCTGGCCGCACCCCCCTTAGGGTGCGGCCTTGCCGCACCCCCCTTTGGAGGGGTGCGGCCCGGCCGCACCCCCCTCAGGTGGGGTGCGGCCTGGCCGCACCCCCCTTGGGGTGCGGCCTGGCCGCACCCCCCTTGGGGTCCGGCCTGGCCGCACCACCCCCCCCCTGGGTGTGGCTTGCCGCACCCCCCTTGGGTGCGGCCTGGCCGCGTCTCCCGGGAGTGCGTCCCGTTCGCCTTCCCTCTCTGCGGGGGAGGGTGACCGTTTCCTCCCCCTCCTTCCCCCCTTTCTGACAGGGGACTCACGGGGCGCCTTTTCGGGCGAGCTCCTCGCCAGGAACGACGGACCCCGTTTTCCTTCTCGGATCGCGACCAATCGCCTCTCCGTTCGCTCAGAATGCTCCCGCGCTCATTACGCGCTCAGAACGCCTCTCCGTTCGCTCAGAACGCCCACATGCTCATTACACGCTCAGAGCGCTCCCTCGCTCGTTGCGTGCTCAGAACGCTTCTGAGCGCGCACTTCTCACTTTCCGTCTTTCTGACTTCTCACTTTCTGTCTTTCTGACTTCTCACTTTCTGTCTTCCTGACTTCTCACATTTTGTCTTTCAGGCGTCTCACATTTTGTCTCTCAGGTATCTCACTTTTCAGGAACGGTCAGTCGCCTTTTTCGCCTCCAACAGAGCTGCCCGAACTGCCTGAACTGCCCGAGCCGCCCAAGCTGCCCGAAGGGCAAGGTGGTCATTTACGAAAAATGGCGATCCGTGTGCCCCAAACCGGAAAATATGATTCGTCCACCAAGCATTTATGGAAACTGCCAACGACAAGATTACCAGACTACCCCCGGCCAAAGCTATAAAAAGGGCCCTGGGACTTCATTTGAAGGGACCTGGACTTCTGGACCTGGGAGAGCTCCTTGCAGACTTTTGCGGAATTCTCCTTCGGAGCTTGAAGATTTCCTTTCCGGACTTGAAGATTTCCTTCATCCCGAAAGGCGACGCAGCAGCTCACTTTTGTTCCCCGGAGCAGCTCACTTTTGTTCCCCGGAGCAGCTCACTTTTGTTCCCAGGAGCAGCTTTCTTTTGTTCCCCGGAGCAGCTCACTTTTGTTCTCCACCTTTCTCAGAAGGAGAAAAGGACTTAGTTTTTTCCAAGAGGCGGTCTGTCGCCTTCGGGTCTCTCTATCTCTCCACTACTGTAACAAGTTGCGGCCTGTCGCACTCGAATTCTAAGTCTCACTTTGTAACCCCCCTGAAGATAGTGGAATTTGGTCGGCACAGCTCCGACCACGTGGTTTTTTACCCTTTCCGGGTTTTCCACGCTAAAAAGTCCCAGTGCAATCAACGAATCTCTAATTGACTGTTTGCGCGCTTAGTTCGCTCACGAGCTAAGGTGGTTCAAGTGAACCGGTCTACCAAGAGCCCTAAGCGTTCCGCAACACCTCCCACTCGCCGAGCGAGTGGGAGAAGCCCTCTCACTCGCCGGTTGAGTGGGAAAGCCTTCCCACTCGCCGGGCGAGTGGGAGGGACACCCCCACTCGCCGGCCATCTTGGGGGCAAGTGGGAGGGGTCCTCCCACTCGCCCGGCATGATTGGGGAGGTCGGTATGACCTCCCATGAGGGGGGGAGTGGGCACTTCGAGTCTCACTCGCCTCCCCTCATGCATGGTTGATTGCAGTCATGGTTGGACTGCAGATAGCAGGATTTTTGCTATTCGCAGTCCATTTTTTGGGAAGTCTATAAATAGACCCCCATGGGCACCTTGGGAAGGGTTGGTCACTACCCCCCCCCCCCCCCTTGCGTGTGTCTTGTGAGCAAGCACCCCCCTTCCTTGTCATCCTTCAGCTGACAGTGAGGTGGTTCTTAGTGCCCTCCAAGGTGCCCAGGCTCAGCATTGGCTTGGGAGGGGAAGCGCTCTAAGATCTTCCGGGTATGTTGTGGGATCTCCGCGCTGCAGCTTAAGGAGTCCATTTGTGGATTCAAGTGTTCATCAAGTCCAAGTCTTTCAGTTCCTAGTGACCGGTCAAGGGTCTAGGTTTAGGTCAAGTAAGGGTTAGTCGCAACCCCCTTTCGAACGCTGAGACCGGGAAACTGGTTTCAACAGTGGCGGTCGTGAACGTCGTGGTTATGAACCATCATTCGTGAATGCCCGACCTCACCTAATGAATTTCATCCACTTTTATGTTCAAAACTAGTAATGTTTTCTTGGCGGCGGTCATAACCATTGTTATGTTGGGAAATCAGGTGCAAACCGCAGGGCACCGCTATAAAGTTGCAGGGAAACAAGAACACAAAGTAGGCCAAAACTGCGCCCGGCAAAACTCGCCGGCGCACAATCACAAATATATATTAAATTAAACAATATATAAAAGTAATTACAAGGAAATAACAAGAGAAGAATAGACCGTCCGGTGGAACACCGCAGATGCACCGGACGCGCACGATCTGCGGGCAAGTAGAAGATCTGGACTGCAATCCGCCTAGCGGATGCACAAGGTTCACCGGAACCTTCAACGTCGAGGTCCGACGTTCAACCGCAACCACCACCGGAGACCAACGCCACCACCGGAGACAAACGCTGCCACCGAGATCAAAACGCCGTCAAGGCTAACTGCACACACGCAAGCCTTCAACATCAACCGCGATCTCCGCCAAGCCCGACGACGACTCCCTCTCCAACGCCGGAGGCTCACCTCCAAGACCGGCGACACCACCCTCTCCAACGGCGAAACACCACGAGGCCGGCGGCCTCTCCGTCGCACGAGAGAGAGAGAGAGAGAGAGAAACGGGAGAGAGAGAGAGTGGGAGGTTGGCGGTGGGCTTTCTCCCAGGCTGCAATAATCCAAAAGCATGCGGCTCTTCTCTCCCAGGCGGTTTTGGCAAATGCTACAGGCGGCAGTTTTTATTATTCCTTTCGGCTCCAGAAAAAACCACGTAAAAGGGTTGCAGTGATTCACGGTTATGTTCTCCTCCACATACAATTTTTTTATGGTATATTAAAGTATTTTCTATATATATATATATATATTACTTTCTATATATATATATTTCTATATATATAATATATATAATCTTAATATACCAAATCATGGGATCCGAACCAAATAAATCTCAACAAATCACCACCTTGGTTCGGGATCCGGAGCCACCACCCGCACGAAGCACTCCCTGCACGAAGCACCGCCCCAAATCCTGAGGCGTCAGCCGACCTGCTCCAGTCGACTCATCCCTGCTCGGGCTCAACCCCTGAATGTCGACGCAATCGGATCGCTGAATCTGACTCGCCTAGTCAGACTACCAGAAGGGAGATCCTCTCCACCACCTCGTCCATCCACCCCGTCGGCCGTAGAAAACATGGGCACACCACCTCGCATCGTGGTCCCCATCATCCAGTACAAACTACTGCGCTGCATAGCTCGCATGAGCACGGTGCGCCCTCGCCTCACCGTCAGAACTCCACCTCTTGATGCAAAACTGCACCCACCGGAGTCCATCTGCCCAACGAAATCAGATTCCTGCGTAGCTTCGGTACCAGATGTACCTGCTCAAGTCTACGTACAGCTCCACCATGCATCCTGATGTCCACCGTCCCTGACCCCGTGACCTCGCATGCTGAGCCGTCACCCAGAAAGACCGACCCAGTCGTCACCTCCAGTGAACTGAACATCCCTGCATCTGAGCAAATGTGCTGCGAAGCACCAGAATCCAATATCCAGTTATCAGAGTCACCCTGACTCTCAGTGACGCAATAAAAACCGTCATCTCCTTCCAGGTCCAATGTCACTAAGCCTGCTTCTTGGACATCCTTCGAAGTTCCAGAACTTCCTGCACGTTGCGGACAATTTCTCCTAATGTGACCAACCTGTCTGCAGTGGTAACACGTCACTGCCTTCTTCGACGCCGACCGAGCTCGTGCACTGCTCGGTCCTCTGTCAAAACTCCTCCCGCGTTCATGCGCTACCAAGGTCTGGTCACCCCTAGGAGTGGGGTCCTTTAACATCTGACTGGATAACATCGCCGACGTGACTTCTTCTAGCCCCACCGTATCCTTCCCATACAGGAGCGTAGTCACCACGTGCTTGTATGATGCTGAGAGCGAGGTAAGAAGCAAGAGGGCTTTGTCTTCTTCCTCCACCTTCACACCAACCACATGCAGTTGGTTAAGAAGTCCATTGAACACATTGAAGTGTTCATGCAGGTTACCACCCTCCTGCCTCTTCAGGCCGTACAATCTCTGCTTTAGTAACAGCCTCGCAGTCAACGACTTGCTCATGTAGAGTCCCTCAAGCTTCTCCCACAACGTGACAGCGGACTCTTCAATACCGATGTTGAACAACACCTTATCGTCGACGCACATCCGAATAGCACTAGTTCCACGCTCATCCATCTCAGTCCACTCAAAATCCTTCACCGGATCGGGCAAAGAATCACGCCCCCCGCAGCACTTGGATCAACCCCTGCTTAACCAGCATATCCTTGACCAGAATCTGCCATAGGAGGAAAATCCTGCTGCCGTCAAACTTCTCCATTGAATACCTTGCCAACACTGAATTCTTCCCTGCCATAACTTCCCTCAGCAAACTACAAGACCTGATTTGTTAAAAGGTCGGATCTGAGAGAGTGGGAAGAGGACCTAATCGTTCACCACCGCAGTCAAACCCTTCCTAGAACGTCCAATCACGGCCGTCTACCGAACCTGGCTCTGATACCACTTGTTGGGAAATCAGGTGCAAACTGCAGGGCACCGCTATAAAATTGCAGGGAAACAAGAACACAAAGTAGGCCAAAACTGCGCCCAGCAAAACCCGTCGGCGCACAATCACAAATATATATTAAATTAAACAATATATAAAAGCAATTACAAGGAAATAACAAGAGAAGAATAGACCGTCCGGTGGAACACCGCAGATGCGCCGGACGCGCACGATCCGCGGGCGAGTAGAAGATCTGGATTGCAATCCGCCTAGCGGACGCACAAGGTTCACCGGAACCTTCAACGTCGAGGTCCGACGTTCAACCGCAACCACCACCGGAGACCAACGCCACCACCGGAGACAAACGCCGCCACCGAGATCAAAACTCCGTCAAGGCTAACCGCACACACGCAAGCTTTCAACGTCAACGGCGATCTCCGCCAAGCCCGACGACGACTCCCTCTCCAACGCCGGAGGCTCACCTCCAAGACCGGCGACACCACCCTCTCCAACGGCGAAATACCACGAGGCTGGCGGCCTCTCCGTCGCACGAGAGAGAGAGAGAGAGAGAGAGAGAGAGAGAGAGAGAGAGAGAGAAACGGGAGAGAGAGAGAGAGTAAGAGGTTGGCGGTGGTCTTTCTCCCAGGCTGCAATAATCCAAAAGCATGCGGCTCTTCTCTCCCAGGCGGTTTTGGCAAATGCTACAGACGGCAGTTTTTATTATTCCTTTCGGCTCCAGCAAAAACCACGTAAATGGGCTGCAGTGATTCACGGTTATGTTCTCCTCCACGTACAGGTTTTTTTTATGGTATATTAAAGTATTTTCTCTCTCTATATATATATTACTTTATATATATATATATTTCTATATAATATATATATATATATATATATATATAATCTTAATATACCAAATCATGGGATCCGAACCAAAAAAATCTCAACATGTTATGCCAAACATACATTATTCAATGATGATGATGTTTTTGTCCAAACTCACTAGAGCAAATAAGCTGTGTCAAATGGAGCTAAGAACTCCAGTATTGTACAACCCTCATATTTTCCGAGCCGGTGTGACCCGACATGAGTAGGGTCGTTGGTTTACCCGTAATTCGTCGAGACCAAGTCGGAAGTTAAGGTGACCGAGACAAGCAGGTCGGCCCCTCGAAAGCGACCGAACCGAGCGAGGTTAAGGAATGACCCGAGGAAGGAAGTAGTGGAGCAAGTGGGGGAGGCTCCCCCCTCTTTCCCCTTGCGGTTGGCGAGTGGGGGAGGCTCCCCCACCCTCCCCTTGTTTTTGGCGAGTGGGGGAAGCTCCTTGTTGCTGGCGAGTGGGGGAGGCTCCCCCCGCTCGTCCCTTGTTGCTGGCGAGTGGGGGAAGCTCCCCCCCCCCCCCCCCCCCCCCTCGCCCCTTGTTGCTGGCGAGTGGGGGAAGCTCCCCCCACTCTCCCCTTGAATTTGGTGGGTGGGGGAGGATCCCCCCACCCGCCCCTTGAAGCTGGCGAGTGGGGGAGGCTCCCTCCACTCGCCCCTTGTGGTTGGCGAGTGGGGGAAGCACCCCCACTCACCCCATCTTGCCTCTCTTTTGCCCTTTCAAATGGATTGTTAGAGAGTGCGGATAATATTTTCAAACAACGGAATTTGGCTATCCGCAATTGGAATTTGGCTATTCGCAGTCCATTTTTAGGAAAGTCTATAAATAGACCCCCATGGGCACCTTGGGAAGGGTTGGTTCCTACCCCCTCCCTCGTGTGGTCTTGTGAGCAAGCCCCCCCCCCCCCCCCCCCCCCCCCCCCCCCCTCCCCTTGTCATCGGAGGTTGACGGTGAGGTGGTTCTTAGTGTCCTCCAAGGTGCCCAGACTCAGCATTAGCTTGGGAGGGGAAGTTCCTTGAGAGCTTCCGAGTATGTGGTGGGACCTCCATGCTGCAGCTTAAGGGGTCCATTTGTGGATTTAGGTGTTCTCCAAGGGCAAGGTTTCTCAGTTCTTAGCGACCGGTCAAGGGTCTTAGCTTGGGTCAAGTAAGGGCTAGTCGCATCCCCCTTTCGAACGTTGAAACCGGGTTACTGGTTTCAACAAGTATGGTGGGGGGAAGACCCAAAACAATTTTTTAAAAAAAGAATGTTATTAGCAGTCCTAAGACGGCTATTCGAAGCCCTAAAAATATTTAAAACACTTCGCAGTCCTAAATACACTTAAATTCATCATACTGTGAATATCAATGAACTACATTTAGCGGTTATAGGGCTACTTGTAACATTGCCCTTAAAAACTGTATCTAGTTGGAAACTCTATTTCTCACTTTAACATTCTCTAATGTGATCCGTGTCAAACATAATTTTTTTTCTGTGTGTGCGGAATATAAATTTATTCAAAAAATTTAATTAATAAGAATAAAAAAATATGTCTATGTTATAATTATGTCATATTTGTTTACATTATATTCAAATTTTTTTAATATTTTTTTTGTATAATATGTTTAGTTACAGGAAAAATTTGCATCTATCCATTTTTAATTATATCTAAATATAAAAAAATATCTACAATTATAATAAATTTTTTAGTACAAAAAATATACTACCATGAAGAATAGTACTCATAGCCTTTCACTTAAAATTATGAAGCCAAAATCACTATGCTCAATGCTAATTTTAATGTATTGCAAATTTTATGAATTGTTTTTATATATAATATAGATAAGTCCAACAAAATAAATTTAATTTAATTTATATTAATGAAAAATAATTTTTAAAAATTCAAGTTAGGTGACCGCTCACAGTGGGCCATATATAATTTCACCACTGATTGTGACAATTGTCGGCAAATATTATGAATGGATTTGTTGTTGGTTGCTCAACGCTCTCAAGTATCGACTTTGCTCGGGAGTGAGCCTAACGCGTAAACAGTCAAAGTAGAGAGTCAACACCAGACATTAAGACTTATATGAAAAATCTGGAAAATGAAAAAAAAACACCGGTGACAAAATCTAATGGTAATAGTCACATACAAGGATCAACTTTTTAGAGGGTGAACAACCACCATTCGTTTAAAATTTGTTTCCAAGTGTCCGATGTTGGACGATACAGAGTGGATGAAGCGCGGCGGAGCGC
Source organism: Dactylorhiza incarnata (assembly GCA_033032865.1). Classification (NCBI taxonomy): domain Eukaryota; kingdom Viridiplantae; phylum Streptophyta; class Magnoliopsida; order Asparagales; family Orchidaceae; genus Dactylorhiza; species Dactylorhiza incarnata. The sequence continues at coordinate 10,063,272 of JAWHQI010000066.1, forward strand.
ACATTGGAACGGAGCGCGGAGTCACACACTAGAGCCGACTTGAAGACGGAGCGGGCTCGCGAGAAGCACGTGCTGAGCCGAAGGTTGAGCGTCGAGTAGGGTCTTCGTGCCTTGGAGCTGGACTTAAGTCTGCAACATCTCCTCGAAAAACCGTGGAGCTATCTCTCTTTCTCTTTTTTCTGTCCCCTTCAAATGAAGGTCTAGGACCCCTTTCATAGTTTTTAATGGGGGCACACAAGTAATTGCGTCATCTTGACTATTGAACGAGAGAATAAGAACGCGAGGTTGAGATCTCTCGGCTCACCACTTTAGAGATATGACGACCTTGCCCCCGGGCAGCCAGGGCAACCCGGTCAGGTACGATGGCGGGCGGGCGGCGACGCGACTTTATGTTAATTTTTGGGTGATATTTGACATTTAATAGTTCATATATACAATGCAAAAAATGGATAGTATCACATTTAAGATTGAAGGCAAGGCTGAGTGGTCATAGATGCATTGGACTACTGAAATAGATATCACTCTTTCAAATGCTTTGTTATAGCATAGCTTAGGGCACTAAACACCAAATGATTGGAAAAATGTTGCTTTCACAGTCACTGTTTGTTATGAAAATCGGTCGATCCGAGTGCGGATAAAAATTTTTCTGTTCCAAATAAATTTCTAACAGACAAACGAGGTTACGCAAAATGATAATGCACAAAAAATAAAGGAAATAAAATAAGCACCACAAAAGAGAAGAACACCAAAATTTAAAGTGGTTCCCCGGAAAATGAAAAGGGTACGTCCACTGTGCAAGCAGAGATCATATATATTTCAAGTTTCTCAAACATACAATACAGCTAAAATGAAGGAGAAGGAATAAACTGAGAAGAACTCGAAACCTCCAAGATCCGATCGTACACGATGCGACGAGAAACAAAAAAATTGGCGACGAGAGACGAATCCGGCGGCGGAAGAACACGGCGGCGAGAGGAGCTCGCCGGCCGAGAGGAAGATGCCGCTAAGAGAATCCGAAAAATGCTCGTCGGGAAGAAGAACTCGCTCTCAACCTTTTCTCTGCACATAGATCCTAAGATAGCCTCCTTATTTATAGATGAATATGAGACCATCCATTAATAACATGCATGAAGAAGAAACGGAAGGAAATAGGATGAAAATAAATAACTGCCTAAGAAGACAGAGGCGATAGAAGGAAGCTGTCATCTAGGACCGGATGGAAATAAAGACTTTCTTCCAAATATAGGTCTCCTCCAAATCAGAAATTACTTAGGCACACAGATTGGTGAGGTGTCACCAATCCTAACAATCTCCACCTTGACGCCTCACACAAGAAATGCTCCACCTGCAACTTAGATCTTCTCCCTCCGAAAAACTACCCCTTCTCCTTGGGGTCACCACGATCCAAGGCCAAAGAAAAAACCAACTGAGTGAATTTCGGTCGATAATGGATCACGAGAAAAGAAACTCCTTCAATCCTAAGTTGCACACAAACTTGACTAACGTGACTGTCTCATAAACGCTCCACCTTGAAGTTAAATTTCAACTGCTCCACCTCCATCGGTGGTCTCCCATAGCAAAAAAAATGAACATGTCAAGACTTCTAACCATTGATGTATGTGCGGGAGAGAAATTGATAAATGCAGACATCAAGAAAAAAATGCAAACAACTGTCCTCAGCATGGAAAGATGAAACCCATATGAGAACTAATCAGAAAGGGATTGATTAAACGCACTCTAAGCCCATGTAGAACGAAGGAGTAATAATGAAAGGGCTAAGGTAATAGGGGGACAAAACGCATTCAATAATGAAATCTTTGACCAGGAAAAAATAACTCCGAATAAGAGTTATAAAAGACACAAACATCGATGTAGCATGACTACGAAAAATAGAGGAAAAATGATGGTGAGCAAATTAAGGGATAGAAAAAAGAATGAAAAGGATAAAAAATGTAGGAAGAAAAATACAGATAAAGCAATGGAAAAAGATATGTGAGAAAAGTACTAAAGGACGTCATCATCGACATCCTCAAGACATAGAGATGCGACATCCTCAAAGCTTCTTTTGTGGGGACTACGCTATATGGGATTCAAATGATGTCCTGGTTTTTTGCGACATATGCATTCATGAAATAGAGCTTGGTAACTGACCGACAACCCATTTTAGCAAAGAGGGCTGGGTTAATGTGACTACCAAATTCCACCTACAAACTGGGAAAAAAGTATGACAATGTTCAAATGAATTACAAATGGGATCATTTGAAGGAGTGGAAAATTTGGAGTGAGCTAAAACGCGAGTCCACTGGTTTGGGTTGGAATCCGACTACAAAGACTATAGATGCTTCGGCCGAGTGGTGGACCAAGAGATTGAAGGTATTCATTTATTAAAAAATGATGATTTAATTTTATGTTCAACTATTTGTCCTTCCTAATTTTTGTTATAATATTGTAGGTTGTCCCAGCGGCCAAAAAATTCAGATATGCTGACATCCCCCCTGAGTTAGAGGAACGATTGAGCAGGATGTTCGATTCAGTAGTTGCCTGTTTACGTCATGCTACGACTCCCAGCTTAAGGAGCAGTCCACTTGAGTTTACTGACGAGAGAGAGTTGTCCGGTGGGGAGCATGACATCCAGGAGGACAATGTTGCACCACCTCCACCCGAGGTCATATCGGCGAGGAAGAGGAAGAAAGGAAAGAAAAGTGCCACCAGCTCCGTGTTAGAAGATCTGGCAGAATCTTCAAGGACCATCAGTTGATGCATTCAGGGACATCCGAAGAGCAATCCTTATACTATTACTCAGGCATTAGAGCGGTTAAGTGGATACACCGACGCTGTAGCGGACGAGAAATTCTATGACTTTGTCATCACATTTTTGTTGTACAAAGGTCATAGAGAGGCATTTATGTTCCTACCCGAGGGTATGAACATAAAGTTGATTTATAACCACTACAATGATGGGGAGTAGACATACTTATCATATTTATGGTCATGTACTGATAGACTTATAATGTTATTTCTGTTAGACTGATATTTGTGGTCATGTACTGATAGACTGATATTTTTATTTCTGATATTGTTACATTGTTATTTTTGTTGGATTTTATTATTTGTATTTCTGCTAGACTGTTCGTGTTTTTTATGTTATTGTTGTGGTTGTGGTTAGACATTATTCTTATTGATGTCCTGTCTTTTGTGTATCAGAAAATGTCTACCACTGACTCTGATGATTCAGAAGATAGCTTTGAGGCTATTCAAAATAATGCAATCGCACATTATCAAAATATGGTAGCAGCAGTTAGTATTTTGGCTGAAAGTAGTTCTCTTTTCAACCAACCTGTACCATGCATGACATCGAAACAAACAAGTGATAAATGAGTTGGAGAAATGATTCAATCTTTGACAGTCAGATTTCATAATTCTTTTCGGATGTCCCAAAATTTTTTTATAGATCTATTGCATGTCTTGGAGGAGAAGTACGAATTTCACGGGACTAGACGAACTGCATCTAGAGAGATTTTGGCACTGACCTTGGACATACTGTCTCATAATGAGGTCATGAGAAAGACATGTGAGCGTTTTCAGCACTCGACGGAGACTGCTAGCAGGTTTTTTGGAGAAGGTATTCGCGTGTTGCTACTACTGGCCGATGAAGTGATTCAACCATTAGATAGATCTTTCAGTAGCACACCGCCAGAGATTCTCTACGACTCACGTTACATGCCCTTCTTCAAAGATTGTGTCAGTGCAATTGATTGAACACATGTTCATGTATGCGTACCTGTTCGTGATCAAGTACCGTACATTGGGAGACATGACATGCCAACACAAAATGTGATGGCTGCTTGTGATTTCAATATGTGTTTCACGTTCGTTATTCCAGGTTGGGAAGGCTCGGCATATGATAGCCGCATTTTCAATTTTGCACTTCGGGATCCCCGTTACAAACTTCCGCATCCACCACCGGGTAATAAGATTGTTATTCCTTTTTTATACTTCACACCTTTGAAGCATAACAACTTTGCTCATGTTTTTCAGGAAAATATTATTTGGTGGATTCTGGGTATCCGCTACAAAGGGGATACTTGAAACCATACCAAGAGTCACGTTATCATCTTCCGGACTTTGCTTGTGGCGGTTGTGCATCGGAAGGACGCCGGGAGATATTTAATCGCGCACACTCATCTCTTAGAAGTGTCATTGAAAGATCGTTCGGCATTTGGAAGAAGAAGTGATATTGCGTGATATGCCGAGCTACAGCTTCGCCAAACAAAGCGATATTGTGATGGCGACTATGTCATTGCATAATTTTATTCGGCGGCACCCTTCACGAAGGGACATTGATTCAATGAGTTCGAGCAGGGAGGTGGTGATGAGGGGGTGAGCACACAAGGGCATCAAGTAGTTTGTCCTGATACTGCAGGCGGGGTAGAAGAGATGATCACGTTGCGTGAAAGTATATCGCAACAGTTGTACGCTTCTAGATCTTAGATGGGTGAGAAGATATGCTGATATTTTTATCTATTGTAGTAACTAATGTCAAGATTATGTATTTTATATGTGTGAAATTTTTTTATCAAAAACTCCGTTTTGTTGCCAAACAAAATTTTCAAAATTTAATTTCAATAATTACTGAAAACTCCATTTGACCTAAATAGTTTTTTGCCAAAACTCAATTTCTCAAAAACAGTTCTTTTTCAAAACTCTATTTCTGATCAGCAGTTTTTCATCAACAACAACCCAACCAAACACACCCTATTTTCACGACACGGTGAAAATAATTCCCAGCCTCAGAAATATACCGCCGTCTGTCGACCCCAGATATTCCCACGTGCTCGCAGGGAACGGAGCCAACATATCGAAGGTAACTGGCGATTTACTTTCCATTAGTTGAAGAATCCGAAGCGCTCGAACTCTTTGGCCGCTGCGAGATCGTCGGAAATGGAAGCCCCCACGGATCACTCCGATCAGAAGAGCGCGGCCGCCTCAGCCTCCGCCGGCGCCGACACCGCCAATAAAGGTCAATCAATGGAGTACGCCCCGTACCCGAAGATCGATCCCGCCGATATTGATCCCCCTCCTCCTTACCCCTCCAATTCAACGCACAAGTCTTTCAGCTGGGACAGCGATCCGGCCCAGAAACCCCCGCCTCCATCCACGGGGAGCGGCACTGGTCCTGCGGCCACCTCCATGCCAGCTGAGAGCAATCCCTACGTCACGCCCGGACCAGTTCCTTCGTCTTCCAAGAGTGAGTTTTAAAATTCGAAGTCTCTCCTATTATCTTCGATTTAAACAAGGAGTTTTGATTTGGGGATTGCGTTTGTAGACCCTATGGAATCGGTGAAGGATGTGCTGGGGAAATGGGGGAAGAAGCTGGGGGAGACGGCGAAGAAGTCGGAGGATCTTGCTGGGAACGTTTGGCAGCATCGTGAGTATTCTGATTCGGATGTCTTGTTCTTCACACTGTTACTTATCCATGATTCGGATTACGTCTGCTTCACTTTTTATGCTTATCGTTGAACTGCTCTTCACACTGTTCTCGCCGCTGACCTATAAAATACTCTCCTCATTCCTAAATGCTCCACATGGCCTCTACATGTGTTGATGGCATGCTGGGATAAACCCATCACGCTTATTATCATTCTGAAGTCATAGCTATTTTTTAGAAGTCTAAAATTACGCAAAATTCACTTAACCAGATCCCCCCAAAAAGTTGAAACTCATCAACTTGTGCATATATCCGAACTTTTCGACATTGTCAAGATGCTAACAAAGAATCAGGAATGCGCATGGTTGAGTTGATTTTTAAAGAGTATGAGGGTATTATGTTTGGCCCCATATTAAATTTGTGAAATTTATGTTAGTGCTGAAGTACTAAATGGTTATTTTTCTCCTATAGGCTTACATGTCTGAGAATGAGATCAATCTCTAATGTACTTTTCCAATTTCAATCTCCTTTTGTTGCACAATATCCAACAAGTGGTATTAGAGCTGATGGTTTGAGAGAGATTGTGTGATCTGTGTGGTTTGTAGCTCCTATGCATCTTGGAAGGATTCCATCATGGTCATGCAAAGTTCAAAGGTAGATAATTCTTATAGTGAAGCCATATGTTGTAGGTGAACTCTTGATGCATGGTGTCTGATGTTTTAAAACCTTCAGTGTAATATTATTTACGGATTATGCGGAAAGCTATTACAGGTGCGGAAGATTGCTAAGATAATGAGTGTTAATTTTACTCTCGGATTGGACAAATAACAAATATAAGGGTACATATAGAGTTATAGCTTATGTGGAAAGCTCTCACTTAGAGTGGAAGATTGTTAAAATACATGAGATTAAAAGTCGTACTCTCGGATCAGATAAATAACAAGTATATTGGTGCAAAAATTTAATGTTCTTGGCCCTTACCCACATGCTTAAGCTTTTGGGTTGAACGTGAGTTGGCCTCAAGTTTATTGTGTCGACGTCAATTCTCCTTCGGTTCATGATTCTTCTATAATTACACTTATATGACATGAGATAGGTATAACATATCTTCAATTCTATATTACTCTATTTAGTGCAGCTCTGATTTGACACTTCAGAAACGTTACATATGATCTAAGCTTGGACGTTGAAAACTTCTTTAACCTCTCGACAGTGGAATCTAGTCCATGAGCTTGGATTTAATATGAATTTCACCCTTCTTTTTTAGCTCGAGGGAATTCTCATGTTCACCTAAGATTATGCATGTGGTTCAACATTAGAAAATTTGAATTTATTTAATTAAACTTATTAAGCTTTTTCTGTACATATATACTACTATGCACAATTTCTAGCTCTACTCTAGATCTTAGACTATCATTTAGCCTTCCCCGCAAACTTAACTCCACATAGTCCAAAGTGAGTCAAGGGGAACCATCATATATGTAAATGCCAAGAATTTAGTTAAGACAAGCGTTCAATAATGAACATGCAAGAAGAAAGATGCAATGATACCCCAAAAGTAGAGAAATTACATCATTAAATTGTTAAGTGAATTTAAATATGTTTTTAAGGTATTTGTTCCATAGAGTTGAAATGTTAACATAAAAGATCATGGGAAAGCAAGAACATAAAATTCTTCAAGCTTACCGATACACATGTAAGTCAAGTGCACACATCCAACTTAAACGTGCACATAGGAAGAAAATAAACATGTAAACGTTGTACTCCAAAAGAATTACACTCAATGCAACACACATTCTTAAATAAGTAGAGATTGTAACTTGTACCTGAAAAAAAAAATAACTAAAATAGAAGATAATTAAAGAAGACATGAAAATGGTATCCAAAAGAATTTCAAGAAAAGAAAGACAAGTGTAAGGATTTGGAAGAATTTTATTTTATGAACTGAGAGAACCACTGTGAATTTTAGAGATGGATGAAATTATAATTGGCTGAAAAAATTAAAAGAATGTGAATCATAAAACATACATTGTTTTTACTTACCATAATTAAAGTGAGAAATTACCTATGAACTTACACAAGAAATAGGAGTCCGGATGAGTGGAGGAGGCTGATTAGGGGGCTGGACAGCTACATTTCTGCAGTTCAGCTCTGATTTCAGGAATCGGGTTGGTTGTTGGAGGGTTACAGGGTGGTTGTAGGCTAACATCTGGACTGGAATTAGTATTCCTTTGAGGGAAGAGGCAGCCAAGGTATCTCAGTCAAGAATGGAACCTGGACATGGAATTTGGGGGACCAGGAAGGCCGGTTGTGGCTGAAATTAAAGAACAGAGGGCTGGTAGCCTGGAAATGCGGGAGTGGAAGAGTTGGTTGGCTGCCAGGGAAGTGAAAGTAGTGAATACCAATGCTGGAAGCTATGAAAATCTGGGCAGGGAATCTCTGTTTGGGCGATCTTGGTGATTTCCTGCAAGAGTAGTTGTGTGTGTGTGTGTGTGGGGGGGGGGGAAGCGGTTATGTGGAGGTTAGAGGTGATGGGTAGTGGATAATTGGTGGTTAAGAGGCAATTATTTGAGTAAATTGGTGTGGAAATGTGGGAGATGGCTGGCCGGCACTTGGAAGGGCTGATGCCGGCTGCTAGGAGTGGGGGGGGGGGTAGAGAGGATTTGGGCAGTTACAACAATAAATGATAGCGGTTAGTGGCAGTTGTCGGTAGTTTTAGGTGGCTGTGTGAGACAGTAGTTATGGGTAGTGGGAAGATAATTACCTTAGCTTCGACAACAATGATCCAAGGAATCGACACTGTAGAGAGACTGCAAGAGCCCAAAAAATATGTATAAATCAGCCCCTAGACCTCTATTTATAGACTCAGAACCCACTACAGATGATCAAGATTGTCCTGAACATAAATCCATTAATTTTACATGAAATAAAAAACATTAAAATATACTGTCATCAATCTGAACGCTACTACTGGCTCGGATCGTCCATTCGACGATCATAACTAAGCCTCTCGTGTAAGTTGACTCAGGCGTGTTCCGATAAGTTTCAACCCACCCGTGAAATATGACCCCCCCGCCACTACCATACACACACTTGAGAGTATTCATCTTCGTTGAATGAAGATGAACATACTCCCGGTGAAGCTCATGGGCAAGTAAGTCGAGCTCCCTAGCATCATCCAAGTGTCATCAATTGTGGGAGTCACAATATAGAGTCAAATCCTCAATATTGAATAAAGGGGCAGCCCAGTGCATAAAGCCTCCCCGCGCAGCGAGGGTCCGGTGAAGGGTCCCACTCAGTGCTGTATGTCGTCCGACATAAAGGTTTTCGGGAGAAAACGCCACAACATCGATATTTTAATCAAAAATGTCGTTTTTGAAAATATCGCACGATATATCGGTTTTACCCGATATATTGGGCGATATTTCAAGGCCGATATATCAGTGAGAGTATTAAAAATATTTTTTTCATTTCTTTTAAGCGACTGAACGACAATATTTTGTTCCGTACTTCATTTCGTGCATCTTTCTGCACCTAGTTTTGGCAACTTTCTCGTCTCGCTCTCATTCAGAGCTCTTTATGTCGTTTACTGTCGTTGACGCCTCTTTTTGTGTAATTTATAAACATACATTATGTGTATATATGTTTATTGTGTAATTTATAAACATACATTATGTGTACAATTGTATATATTTACAAAAACTTAGTATATATATAAAAAATTTATTTAAATATTAAAATCCGATATTGTAAAATATCCCTAATATATCCCCCGCAATCCTACATCCGACATTTCAAACAATAACCGACATGAATCTGACATCTGCAATCTTGGTCCCACCACATGGGTGAAATGTAGGCAAACCTTACCCTGCATTTTTGCAAGAGTCTGCTTCCAGGACTCGAACATGTGACCTCAAGGTCACACTGCAACACCTCAACCGGTGCACTAAGAATCCTCAATATCGAATAGACGATGAATTTTCATACTCTTAGGGATATTTTATTCATAGGCATTCGACCAAATTCTTCGTACTACTATATAAAGACTTATTTTCCTAACATTTAATTTCTTTACTTTAGAAAAGAAAGGTTTTAGGTTGAGCAAGACAAAAATGGAGTATATGGAGTTTAAATTTAGTAGTGCCAGAATGACGTATGACTCCGTCATTAAATTGGGTGACCAAGATATTTCCCACGGTGAGTGCTTTAAACATCTGGGATCGATAGTTCAAGAAGATGGAGGTGTAGATAAAGATGTGATACATAGAATCCAAGCAGGTTGGTTGAAGTGGAAAGACGCGTTTGAGATCATATGTGATTGTAAAGTACCATTAAAACTTAAAGGCAAGTTTTACCATACTACAATTAGACCAGCGATGCTCTACGGTTTTGAGTGTTGGGCAATGAATTATGCACATGAGCAAAAAATGGGAGTTGCGGAGATGAGAATGCTTAGGTGGATGTGTGGACACATGAGTCTAGATAAAATTAGGAAAGAATGTATCAGGGATAAGACAAGAGTGACACCAATTGTTGAGAAGGTGCAAGATGTTCGATTAAGATGGTTCAAACACGTATAAAGGAAACCATTAGAGGCACCTGTTAGACGTTGTGAGAGTTTAACTACTAGGCATGTTAAACGGGAGAGGGGTAGACCGAAATAGACTTGAAATGAAACTATAAGGAAGAAATGATGTACTTAGGCATTAATGAGAATATGACTAAAGATAGGACGCAATGGCGACAAATGATCCATATAGCTGACCCTACTATGGTGTGAGTCAGGCTATATATATATATATGATCATGCAACCAGTGTGAATGATGAACAATTGATATGTCTAACTCTTTACACTGAGGCTCGATGGTGCTATAAGGAATTTCCAAGAGGGGTACATGTTCGGGAGTCTCAAGTGGCATGGTGTAAGAAAATTTCATCTAGAGTGTGATGATCACTCAAATAATCACCCTTGACATCGCCAATTAACCATAGGTCTGTAAACGGTTCGGTTTGGTTCGATTTTAGGTGAAACCAAAACTGAACTAAATAGCCTCGATTTTTACATCCTCCAAACCGAAATCGAACCGAAACTGATCGGTTCGATTTTTAAACGTCGGTTCGGTTTTCCAACTAAGTTACAAATGCAAGAAAAGCTTCAAAAGAGAGATTAAAATAATCTTTATTGAGAGGAGAAAAACCTCCATACAACAACCTATAACTTGCCCACCAAATGTTAGCTTCTATAAAATAAGCAAACTCCAAATGTTAGCTTCTATAAAATACCCAAACTCGAGGGACTCAGGAGAAGCGATTGATTGAGCCAATGTTTTGAATTAAATTCATTCACGCCTCACGAATCACGAGATCAGTCACGGACTCACAGGAAGAAGACTCACGCGTCAAGACAGATGCGAATCGCAAAATATTTGAAGCATGATTCGTCGATTCAGTTTCATCGGTTTACCGAAGATGTAAACTGAAACCGAACCGGTCGGTTCGGTTAGTTTCGATTTTCTGTGCACACCCCTAATTAAATATGATAATATAGTATGTTGAATGTCTCCTGAGTGTTGGTAGTGATAAGGTCCTCGAGCCATCGAGAGCACTCTCAACCTCAACTAACTTATTAGTGATGAGTAGGTCCCTAATGAGTGGTGGCTTGTCACGAGGTTCTCTAAGTGGAGTGTAGAAGTACTCGCTGAGTATGTGACAAACAATCACATACTTACCTGAGGTATCGACACTAAGTATGAGTCCATGACATACCAAATATCTCTCAAACGATGCGACTCTCCAGAAGACTCACCAAGTAGTATGTAGGAAAAATTATCGTGAAGGCGACGTTCACTCAGAAGAATGTCTAACACATCGACACTAGGATACCACTCTAGGATGTCTCGAATGTCTCCACGAAAGGAAAACTCATCAGGTTGCTCATTAGGAGGGGTATAATAAAGGTCATCGCAATTGCGACGAGTGTTAGAATAGGTTCTTAATATATCAACAGTATCCTCGAGCATCGTAGGGGTGGGATTACTCGGAGATATGACTTGAAGAAACTTCAAGGATCTTGTGCTCATAAATGAATCACTCATCGAAATCTTATCTTCATCAAGAAGATGTGTAGGCAATTGACACTTCCTCATGTCTAACTCTAGTGATTTACTCGTGCTGCTCTCAGAAAAGTCTCAACAGTCGCAACACTATATCCCTCATCATACACTATCGGTTCAGGAGTAGGCTCATGCTCAACATCGAGGAGTAGACTCCTCGTAAGGCACTGAGTCTCTACGTGTCCTATATCCTGGACGATAACACACTGAATCTTATTAAAATGGGAGGACCCAATAGTCAGAGATTAAAGTGTCGTGTCTGTGTGGTCAAACTAAGTGCACTTGTGGTCTCTGATGGGGGAAAGATCTCCAGTGGTGGACTTGTCAAGTTGCTGGGCAACTCGCCCCGTTCTAGTGGATCTAAGATAATGCTAATAATGTAGGGCTAGGTGAAATATCTGATCGATGTACTCTAAGCGATGAAAAGTCAGCTCTCCAGATCGAAATCGAGAAATTGCCGCAATGCGATCTTTCTGAATATCAGTACTTACAACTAACTCATGGAATGGAGTCATATAGTCGACAACAAACATAGGCCCCATTGCTGAAGGTCTTGTATCTGGTCAAGGACTACTATGCGATACCGAAAGATATTTTTTCATCAGTATTTATTTAATGTCTGTTCATCCGGATATGAGGCGAATACCATCGCGCTCAGTCCCACGCTATAGGTCAGTCCAATAAATCATAGCTTGACCTTGAAGCTTTATCATAACAAATCCAACACGACACTTGTCAGATACCTCATATCAATCAAAACGTTCTTCCATGCCTAATAACCAATTTGTAAATGCCTTTAGGTCCAATTGACCGTCAAAGTCCAATTGACCGTCAAAGAATGACTCATCTTGCAACACCCAAAATTTCATTAAAATAAATAGAATTTGCTTTTAATTAAGTATAAAAATAATAATATAATAAATCCCCGATGATTATAAAAGAAAATCAGTGCCGAAATGCCATCGCGATAATTTCAAATTATTTGACAGAGATTTTTCAACGGATTTGCTTTAATGTTTATTTATTTTATTCTAAATTATATATAAATATATATTTGCATACATTGGCATGATCCTGATGGCTGGCTTCAACATTATGGTCGACTGGGTTTGTTGTATTATTTAAAAAGGCTGGATTATGATTAAGCTGACTGTTATATTTATTAAGATGTGTTTAAATTTGGCTCATTTTAAGGCTTAATTTTCTTGTAAATATGTAAGGCCCATTAATGGCCCATTCTTTCTTTAGGATGTTTAGTCCACATCTTGATTTGGAGTAGTGCTTCTACTTCTCCTCTCTATAAATATGTTGTATACATTCTTGTCATGGCGTCGCCTAGTCGTCCAGACGCTCGAATGTGTGCAAGGCGTTGGACGCCTTAATATAAATTAAAAAAAAAAAAAAATTTGAATAGACAGCGGTTTTTATAAAAACCGCTGTCTATACATACTTTAGACAACGGTTTTTATAAAAATCGCTGTCTAAAGTCAATTTTTTTCTAATATGACTTTAGACAGCGTTTTTTTATAAAAACCGCTGTCAAAAGTGATTTTAAATTTAAAAAAAAAAATTTCAGAATTTTTTTTTTAATTAACTTTAGACAGCGTTTTTTATAAAAACCCTGTCTAAAGTCATTAAAAAAAAAATTTATAGCAGAAAAAGAAAATTTTTTCTTTTTTTTAAGAAAAAAAAAATTTAATGACTTTAGACCTAAAGTTAATAAAAAAAAAATTTCTGAATTTTTTTTTTAAAAAAATTATACTTTAGACAGCGTTTTTTATAAAAACCGCTGTCTAAAGTCATTTTTAAACTTTTTTTCCTAGCCACAAAATTTTTTTTCCTCGCCTTCCTCGCCTTATTGTCGCCTAGGCGTCCTCCTTATCGCCTAAGCGTCCAGGCGCCCGACGCTCACCTTGGTTCGCCTTGACGTCGTGACAAGAATGGTTGTATATGCTCTTGTAATATGAGGAAAAATCAGTGGAAAACATTTTATAATTAAATTTTATTTTCCGTTTCTTCTCTTCTTACATGGTATCAGAGCCAGTGATGTAGACTCGACTATGGTTTTAAAATTTATTTAGTTTTTTTGAAAATTTAAAAAATAGGATTTGAAAAAAAGTACGATATTTCTATCGCGGCAAATATGATTTTGAAAATACGATTAGAGGTCGAGCGGGCCAAATCGGGCTTTCGCGCGTAAAAACTACTCTTACGATAAATTTCACCAAACCGTTAAGCGTTATTCGAAAGAAATTCCTCGGCGTCCAACGAATTGAACCGTTGCGAGATTCGTACATCCACAAGCAAGGCACACAGATAATAATTTATGAATAACGGTAATAAAGGAGTTCGAACGTTCGAGGGCAAGCTCAAAATTATTTAAGTGGAACGAATAAATTAAGCTAATAAATTGGGAGCAAAGATAAGTATTACCGCAGAAGAATTCTGGCCCAGTCCAGGTAAGTCGTGCAATGAGCCGAAGTGAACTGAGAGATTGCCGAAAACGATTGTCGTCGGTCGACGACAACCTGCTCGCGACAAACTGCGTGGAATGTTGGAGACGGGTCGGGAATGACAGATCTGGCGGAAGACGTCAACTATGGCGGGAGAAGTAGGATCGACGGCGGGGGCTAACTGCTCGGACTGGAACGTCGGCACCCTTGAGCGCTGGGAGCGAAGTTGTCGGGCCTCCGGAAACTCACTGGCACCGGCGACGAGGCGGACAGAAGGGTCGTTGATGGCTTCCGTTGGTCGGCGCGTCTGGAGTCGTTTGGGTTGATAGCGGCAAAGCAGGGAAAACGCAAAGGATGTTTTCCTGCTGTCCGTTCTCTTCCTTTTTCCTTTCCATGGCTACCTTTAATAAAGATTTTGACAACCCCTTTTGAGTTATTATTTTCCCAAAGTAGAAATTTCTTCATGGCCCAAATATTCCCAATATCTTTCCTCAATAGTTATTTCCTTCAATGGTACCGGGCTGGCTGTTTGAGATCCTCTAAATAAATGATTTCCAAAATAGTAATTTCCTGAATCTTATATTTTGTTTTTTTGAATTTCTCTTTGTGCTGGATTTGAATATACTTTGAACTTGAATTATCTCCACTTAATTTATGTGTCTATAAATAAATTGAGCTTGCCTTTTCCCATCCTAACTACCCTAAATTACCGGGCCTTTTATTCAGGGTCCCATCGGATGGCCAAGCCGACGAGCCGAACATTTCAAATTAAAACAGGTGCGCGAAAGAAATACAAGACAGTAAATAAATGCATAATAATAAAAACTCCATGACGCATGATGACGTCATGCAAATTTGAATGCGACAGAGGATGCATCAGCTAAATTCTAATTCCTCCTTGAAATTTCGGCGCCCTGATTGTTGGCGACCTAAATCTCTCGGTGACTTCCGCTTCCGCTACAATAAAAATTTTCCGCCTCCGTCATCGTGCTCTGTTGCTGCTGATCCCGACGGCGAGTCCGGCTTCCGCTCCCATCGACGAGATCGGCTTCGATTTCGTCGACGGGAGCGGCTTCGATTCCGTCGACGGGAGCGGCTTCTGTTACCCACGATCCCGTCGACGGATGGCTCTGCGTTCGTCGCAGGGCTTCTCTGCGTTCTCCGTCGCAACTCTTCTGCTAATCTGCTCTCCTCGTCTTCGATTCGTAGTTGCTCCTCGACGAAGAGGATCGTCCCTTCCGTCGCTGATCCCTCTCGATCAAGTCTACTGTCCGTTGCGATGTTGCTTCTGCCGAGGTCTCCTATGCCGATCCAGTCGAGCTTCTCCTCTGCCGATCTCAACGAAGCTTCTCCTCTGCCGATCCCATCTTACTTCCCCTCTGCTTCTCTCATCGAGGTCAAGCCCGCTTGCTGCCTCTGTGGCCCTCGACGACGAAACGTCCCTCTGTTATTCTGTCCGCTGCACCCCCTTTATAGGGTATTATTGCCGATGTTGCGGCTTTGAGAAATTTAATGCAGTTGTTGTTTTCTTTGTATTTGTTTGGTTGTTAATGTTGTTTATGTCTCGTCTTCATGTCTTCATGCACGTGTGTTCCACGTAAGGGGGAGTGTTTGGGAAGAAGGCGACTCAGATGATATTTCCTGACTCTCGCTTTAGTCCCACACGACCTCTAGGCATTTTTCTTGTGTTTTTGTGTCTCCTCTTTTTTTCTTCGTTGTTGGGTAGGTGTTGTATGGTCTTTGTTGGTTGACCTTTCTATCTGACGGGTTGTATCGCCTGGGAGTGAGATGAGAAAATTATTTTCTTGCCCCCAAAACCCTCATAAGATGGTGATAAAGGAATTTAACATATTTTAATTTATCTGTGCGTTTCAAGTGCTTTCCAAACTCTCTTCTTCTTCTTTTTCTCCCGAGCTGCACAATCTCTCTCTCTCTCTCTCGACCGAATCTCTCTGCGGAAGCTCTAGACGAAGGCTAGGGCTCGATTCGTCTCTTCTCCTCCTTCAACTGAGCCAGTGCCATATCTCTTGGGGTTTGTTTCTCTGGTTTCCTGCGGCTTTAGCTCTGACGGACCGAGTTGATCTACTTCTTCTCTCTACGGTAAGTCATTTTCTCCTCTGTTATGGACCCCACGTCGTCAACTTTTTAGTATTATGAGTCGAGTTGTATAAGTCGAGTAATGTAAAATTGAGTTGTAGTACGATTTACGAGTTACTTGAGTCTTAATGTTTTAGTGTTTCACGCATCTCTTATGCTGGGTTATTTACGCTTTTGCCATAGTGTGTCCTATATATAGGTACTCTTGGGTCATGTATGAGATATCAAAGAATAAATCAAGTTCTCTATCTCTCTCTAACTCTTCTCCTTCTCTCTCAAGTCTCCTCTTCTCTCCCTCTAGTTCTTCTTCTCTTCCTCATCCACATTCTAGGGTTAGGGTTGAGCAAGGCTCCCCTTGTATCTCCGCCTCCACCGCCACCTCCGACGAGATCCTGGAGTAGACCCTTAACAACTTTGGTATCATTGTGATCTTTCCTCCATCTTCTGTGGTTCCATGGCAAACATCCTCCCTCGTCGTTTGTAATGGAAGCCACATCGTTCGCCCTAGTTGTTCTTCTTCTTGCGTGAAGGTTCCTGAAGCTGCACAGGTGTGAGACCCGTGTCTTCTTCTCGCGGCCACGGGAGACAGTCGCGCGTCTCTAGTGGCTTGCCCGCGTTTCCCCAGTAAAGAAGAATTGAAGCCTCACGCGACGGTTGTGCGCGCTCGCCTTCTTCTTCGAGCCCATGCACCATTTGTCGATCCTAGCGCCTTCATCCTTCTTCTGCGTGAACCCAACGCACACCCTTCTGCTGCGCTCTACGTGAACCAACGCGAGTCGTCTGCCCCCGGAGTCGACCTTCAATGTCCTCTCTTCCAGCACCCTCCATGCCAACTTACCGTCAACCTTCTTCTGTCGATCCCGCATATTCCGCTACTACCACGGTCGATGAAGCTTTCTTGACGCCCTCAATCCGCGTCAC
The DNA here is from genome assembly GCA_033032865.1 of Dactylorhiza incarnata. NCBI lineage: Eukaryota > Viridiplantae > Streptophyta > Magnoliopsida > Asparagales > Orchidaceae > Dactylorhiza > Dactylorhiza incarnata. The sequence continues at coordinate 10,080,288 of JAWHQI010000066.1, forward strand.
TCTGCGCCTGCCGCCTCTTTCTCAGAGCTTCGAGCCATGTGCCTTCATCCATCGAGGTGCCCACTCCCTTTTCCTTGGGTCTAGTACTTAATTAATTCTTAATTTGACATGGTGACGAGATCCAACGGGCAACGGGCCCTCTGTTCGATGATGCTAACGTTGACTTCATATCATGCCTCAATGTCGTAACTCAATGCCAACATTGACCGATTTGTGATGTAAGGACGCTTTGGGGTTCCGCTTCCACCAACGTAATCGCCATCTCAACCATCTCATGACGCCGCCCCTTTTATCCCAGCTTGCCCTGGCCTACCACTGCATCTAATTGTTCCATCATCGCCGCGATTTCACTAGAGTAATTGATGCTCCCACTAGTGTCCGAAGAAGTTTTTCCGCTCACCACAGTTCTTGTCCGTAAAAGAAGATCACAAATCGAACATTTCAAGCAACATTTCATTAATATTCATAACAAGATACATGTGAGGTAGGGAGAAGAGAGTTCCAAGAGGTAGAGAGATCTAGAGAGAGACTAATTCCAAATGATCCCAAGGATGCCCATACACTACTACCCCTCCCTCTTATATAGATGAGGGAGGGCACACATAATAAGAAAGTGCAATTAATATTAATTAATTAATTAGATAAATATCAATTAATAATAATTAACCAATATTAACCTATTAATTTACACTAACTATTTAATTAATAATAATATTAATTAATTAAAATAATTCATTAATAATAATAAAATTCCGCCATGAATGTACCAAAGCGGCTTCCATATGCAAGCGTCGGTGGTCCCATTAAGAGGGGTGTGCTTGGGTGAATGCGTGTGCGTAACACCCCACCATCGCTTCCAGTGGTTCCCGCCCTACCATTCACATAGTCGACATCCGGGTCTTCGTCCCGCAGCCTTAGCTCCGGTCACCTGCTTTGCCATCCCCTATGGAGCCTTTCCTTTTGACGATCGCCCCCTCCAATGCCAATCGCTTTCGATCCACACAACTCGCATCAACTTGGGCATCCGTCACCCTCGACTGTCGGTCATCGCCAAGCACACTCGCTAAGACGCCAGATATTATGCCCGACGGTCTTCCTTTCGCAAGCGCCTCTGCCACGCCATATCCTTGAAGTCTCTCGTGGTATCTGTGAGCACGATGGAGGTCGACCACTCGATGCAGCCTCTGCAATAACGACATGCTACTGAGAGTTATTCTGACGGGAAATCAAATAGCCATATGATCACGTCATGCGAGCCTCGTTCGAGCTTGAGAACAAGATCGGTTTGAATGACATGTGGTATGTTATGGATCCCACATCGTTAGTTATCTAGTATTATGAGTCGAGTCGTAGTTACGAGTTATTTGAGTCTTAATGTTTTAGTGTTTCACACATCACTTATGTTGGGGTTATTACACTTATGCCATCATGGGTCCTATATATTGGGTCCCTTGGGTCATGTATGAGATATCAAAGAATCAAATCAAGTTCTCTATCTCTCTCCAACTCTTCCACTTCTCTCTCAAGTCTCCTCTTCTCTCCATCTAGTTCTTCGCTTTCTCATCCCCATTTTAGGGTTAGGGTTGAGCAAGGCTCCCCTTGTATCTCCGCCTCCAACGCCACTTCCGGCGAGATCCCAGAGTAGGCCCATAACATCCTTCTTCTTTTTTCTTCTTCCTCCTCTCTGTCATAAGGTGATTTCCGGAATGAAAACAGGCTGGAATGAAATCAATTACCGTGTTTTAATTAATGGAAGTAGGGCTGATTTCTTTTTCCGAAGGATTTGGGATTGGTTTTTTATTTTTTGCTGTGGCTTATATATATAGATTTAATTGGTTTGGGATTGGGTTTTAATGAACTGTTACTTCTTTTGTCTTTGAAATCCCTCCGTTTCTTTCGAATTATAGTGGGCTGGAGTTTGTGAGTCATCAGTCATCACACATCTAGCTTAAATCTACGCGCGATATAATACTCATAATAATACCTTCTATGAGATCCATAATACTCATTAGTCATCATAGTAATCGCCTCTAGAAGAATCAAATCGTGTCAAAGGGCTAACACAATTTTTACAAATGGAAGGTTGAGGACGATGATGATCATTGTAATAATAAGGTCTCTCCATGAGGGCTCTATAGAATCGAGCATAGATGTACTATGGTTCCCTAAATAGATGAGAGCAGTAACAGTGACTACTATGATATGTCATGAATGATCTATAGACTAGTCTCACGTATCCTAGGCTAAACCTAAACTTAGGGCTCTGATACCAAATTGACGCGTCTTCTTCTCGCGTCCACGGGAGACAGTCGCGCGTTTTTAGCGGCTTGCCCGCGTTTCCCCCAGCATAGAAGAATTGAAGCCCCACACGACGGTCGTGTGCGCTCGCCTTCTTCTTCGAGCTCATGCCCCATCTGTCGATCCCATCGCCTTCGTTCTTCTGCTGCGTGAACCCAACACACGTCCTTTTGCTGCGCTCTGCGTGAACCCAGCCAAGATTTTGAAATGTCGGATGCCGGGGACATGTCAGATTGGGTTTTTAGATGTCGGATGTCGGAGACATTTTAAATTGTCGGATTCCTACTTATATTATAAATTATAACATATTATCTTAGGTTAGCTCTATTAGCTATATTAACCATTCATCTATTTTCATTTTTCATTATATGTAATTATGAATATCTCCATTTAATTTTGTTTTTGTTTTTTGCAAGGATTTTTGTGTGCATTTTCAAATATGATGTTAGCAAATCAAGTAACTAATAAGAAACTTAAGTGCAGTGAATACCTTCCAATCGGGATAGATGATCTTGTCAATGACAATGTTGTGAATCTTTCCACCTATTCAAAAATGTTTCCAAGTTCCAATTTCAAACATACCCCTAGACAATATGTACAAACAAAAATATGAAAATATATTGATGTGAGATCTTACATGTTGAATATGAAGGAATAAGGATAAATTCAAGCACTCCATTCAATAAGGTCTGAGATCAGGCTCCACTATACTTGACCTTTGAAGAGCAACATCAAGTGAAGCATTTCCGGTTATTATCCTTAAAAAGCAAGAATCCATTTAATTTGGAAATTGGAATACAAATGAAGAAAAAGGGAATGTTACCTTCCGAGGAATTTCATTTGACCAACCATTTCAACAATCAGCATCATGTTAATTCCTGCAAAATTAATGCGACAAATAGAAAAGTAGAATCATGTACATGAGTACATCTCAATTCTCACATGCCCCTATCATGCAAAAGTGTAAATAACGGAAGAATGAACTAGTGAGATAAGTAATAATAATCGACATCTCAGCAATTACAACAAGCTATAGCAATAACAATATCCGACAGATCACATGCACAAACGCCAAAATAGATAAGCAAATGCAAAATTGTAAGCAAGTTGATATCAATAATAACCGCCATGTAGCAATCAACATCATATGTCACCAACACGGCAACACCTCATGTATTCAGGAGGCCTGAAGCAAAAAAGGAAAGAAAAAAAGTATTAATTGAATATTTTATGTATAACATTAACATGTTACATACTTACATGTGATGTACTGATGTGGGACAAAATCATACATCCTATTCGCTCTTATCAGTTTCAAAATCTTCTTGTAACTTATTGTCTTCCTCATCTTTCTCCATTGATGAAGATGGTGTGTCAATGTTTAGGTCGTCCTCGGCTTCCTCAATTTCCATTATTTTTCTTTTTCCTTTTGTCGCTTTAGCTGTCTTGGATGTAGGCTGTCGAGAACTCTTTCTTAGCTCTAAATTTGTATTCATACAATTAGTCACTTGTTGCCAAGTTAAACCTTCTCCCGGAAAAACCTCCTCATCTTCATCTTCTAAAATTTCAGCGGAGTTGTCATTTACCATCCACTCTGTGACTTATCCTTCTTCAAAGTTTGCTGATGCAATAGGATCTCTTTTTGTTCTAGCAAATTTTGTCTTTAACTTTGTATTGAACTTCACGAATACTAGATCATTTAATCTCTTATGATCTAATCTATTTCGTTTCTTTGTATGAAGCTACAAAATATGAAAATCCAAAATTCTTAATATAGTTAGACCTTATAAACATATAAACATTGCAAACATTAAAAAAGTAAAACAATTTACCATCTCAAATGTGCTCCAATTCCTTTCACACTCTGATGAACTAGTAGTTAAGCTAAGTACCCTTATGACCATATCCCTTAATCCAGGTGTACTGTTGGCATGAAGCTTCCACCAATTAACTACAAAAGTAAAGAGTCGTGCAAATGATTATACCAACAATAAAATAAAGTCACACAAACAAAAAAAATTGTTATTGATTGCATGTCAAAAATGTATACAAAAAAATTTGTTTTTGTATCTTTTGCATACATTTTTGACATGCAATCAATAACACTATCCATGAATTTCCCGTCTTAGTTTGTTTGCTCCGATGATAGTTCGAATATTTTATCCATTGGACCTTTGCTACTCATTTGAGAGAACAAATTTTGATGTGAACTGGTTGTGCCCTCGTCCATCTCAAAACCAATTGTTATGTCCTCCCGATTAGCTACTAATCTCGCCATCTTAGTTTGTTTGCTGACTGCTGATGAAGTCAAAGAAGATGTGGCATGAGATTTCACATCCTCCGACACTTTGGAGCACGGTCTAACATTGCCTCTATGGCCGGCTAGATGGTGTTTCAACCTGCTAATGCCTCCACTTACAATTTGGGCACAATAGCGACATCGGATCCGATCGGTATCTTTCTCTTCTACTTTCTCCCCATGTGCCCAAAACGGATCTCTGCCGCCCTTTGTAAATCCTATTTTGCTCGAGCCTTGAGAAGACATTGAATCTTAATTACTGCAAAATTGCAAATAATATATTAAGTGATATCCAACAATATTGAATCATTGTGCAACTGATATCTAACTAATTTGTAAAATAAACATACAAATTAAGAAGATCTGAATGGGAACCAACAAATAAGAGTGTGAGTTATTATAAATTATAATGAACAAGGGCTGCAATGTACTTAAGTACTACAAAAGTAACGCGGCAGCTAATAAAGGGCGGCAATTTGACTGAAAACAACAGAAAACAACAGAAATTTGAAGTCACTTTGTGACTGAAAACAACAGAAATTCTGAATAACATTGGGGATCAGTGTAAATCCCACTGTACAGCTAAGCAAGAAGAACTGTACCGACTAAGCAAGAAGAACTGTACCGACTAAGCAAGAAGAACTCGAAGACAGTGGAAAACACCATTACAGAGCAAAAAGATCTCGAACTTACAGTGGGTGAAAGCTAGGGCACTCTCGTTCTGGACGAGTAATTGTTCCGAAGGTGGGATCAAAGTTTGCGGTGAGAAGCTATGGCCTCGGCGCCTCCAAACTCTCTGGAGAAGAACCAGTTGCCATGAGAGAGGAGAGGATAAAGGCGAGAGAGGACTTGGAGGAGAGGAACTGGAGTGGTAATGAGAGTAAAAGGAACTCACGAGGAGTGGCGAGGAGTCGACGACGAGAGAGAGAGAGAGAGAGAGAGCTTCGGTCACGCTTCGGTCGCGGAGTCGACGACGACGACGAGGAGATTCAGCCGCAACTTCTTGGGGTTCTTCGGGCTCGCTGTTGTCGAAGACGAGAATTAGGTCGCGCTCGGTGTTACGTCTCGACGGCAGTCCTTTGTAAATACGCTCATATAAATATAATGAGTTCAAGATAAAAAAATGTTGCGTTTTTTTAAAGAAACGTTGTCGGCCGTTATAACGGATTTAATCCGTTATAACGGTCGACATTTTAAAAAACGACAGAACCTGTATTTTTCTGTTATGCAAGTCATTTTGTCCTCCAACAGGACATGTCGGCCGACATGTCGGACATGTCGTCCGACATTTAAAACCTTGAACCCAGCGCACATCCTTTTGCTGCGCTCTGCGTGAACTAACACGAGTCATCTGCCCCCGGAGTCGACCTTCCGCGTCATCTCTTCCAGCACCCGCGGACCTCCACGCCCACATATCGTCAACCTTCTTCTGTCGATCTCGCATATTCCGCTACCACTACGGTCAACGAAGCTTTCTTGACGCCCTCAATTGGCCTCAATCCGCGTCACTCTGCGCCTGCCGCCCCCTTTCTTAGAGCTTCGAGTCATGTGCCTTCATCAATCGAGCTGCCGACTCCCTTTTCTTTGGGTTCAGTACTTAATTAATTCTTAATTCGACATGGTGACGAGATCCGACGAGCAACGAGCCCTCTGTTCGATGATGCTCGCATTGACTTCATATCATGCCTCAATGTCGTGGCTCAACACCAACATCGATCGATTTGTGATGTCTGGACGCTTTGGGGTTCCGCTTCCACCAGCGCAACCTCCATCCCAGCAAGCTCATGGCGCCACCCCTTTCATCCTAGCTTGCCTTGGCCTACCACTGCATCTGATTGTTTCATCATCGCCGTGATTTCACTAGAGCAATCGATGCTCCCACCAGTGTCCGAAGAAGTTTTTCCGCTCACCACAGTTCTTGTCGCTCCACCATCACCTCCAGTGGTTCCCGCCCTACCATTCACATAGCCGACATCGTCTCCTCCATGCCCCGCGGTGGTGCCGCCACAATTTGTGTCGCCTCACTAGTCCCCGGGTCTTCATCCTGCGGTCTTCGCTCCAACCACTTGCTCTGCCATCCTCTTTGGTGCCTTTCCTTCTGTCGATCGCCCCTGCCAATGCCGCCGCTTCCGATCCACACAACTCGCATCAGTTTGGGCATCCGTCACCCTCGGCTGTCAGCCATCGCCAGACACTCGCCAAGACACCAGATATTGTGTCCGACGGTCTTCCTTCCGCAAGCACCTCTGCCACGCCATATCCTTGCAGTCTCTCGTGGTATCTGTGAGCACGATGACAGTCGATCATTTGATGCAGCCTCTGCTATAACGACGCGCTACCAGGAGTTATTCTGACGGGAAATCAAAGAGCCAGATGATCACATCGTGCGAGCCTCGTTCGAGCTTGAGGACAAACTCGATTTGAAGGACGGGTGGTATGTTATGGATCTCACATCGTTAGTTATCTAGTATTATGAGTCAAGTCGTAGTTACGAGTTATTTAAGTCTTAGGCTCTGTTTGGTTGGGCTGTTGCTGATGGAAAGCTGCTGATGGGCTGTTGCTGATAGGAAAAGTGCTGATTCTGTAAAACGGAGTTTTGAAAAAGTTGTTTGGAAACAAAACGGAGTTTTGGGCGAATTTTTTTTCTCCACAAAATATTAGAAAAAAAAATATTTTCTCACATACACATACAAAATAACACACACACATCTACATACACACATACACATACACTCAATAAAAAATACACACAAACACAATAACAAAATAACAAAATAACAAAAAACGAAACTGTTATACACACACTGAAATCAAAATCCACACACCTACATACACACAAACACACACATATACACATACTCATACACACACAATAACAAAACACACACACACACATATATACACACACTCACATACACATACACACACAATAAAAATACCCAATACACGCACACACTGAAATCAAAATCTAAGCCATGTTTAAATTATATTTTGAAATTTCTTGCAGCACAAACACATCAAAACAATTCTCATTATGCTTGATTGCAGCAGAAACACATCAAAAAGTAAACATGAATCTGCTTGATTACCAGGTGGATGCCCTTGCACAAAAAAAACGGAAATGCTACGGTAGGGAAATTCCTCTTCCTGCACTGCAAGATCAGAAATGAATGGTGATTGCAAAATCAGAATCAGTAGGAGAAAGAAATGAAAACCCTTTTGCTTACCTAGGAAGATGACGAGGAATAGAGTTGTCTGCCTGCTTCGTTTGTTAAATCAAGAAGATATGGAAGCTCTAAAAGCTGCAAAAATACTCCAGTAAACAGATCAAGACTGACGACGATCTTTGATTTCTTCCAAAACAGGAAGAAGAAGGTGCCGTCAATGTCGACGTTGGAGGAGAGGGGGACAGCTGCAGGCGGGCGCGAGAAGGACATGGCAGCGTGTTTCCGGCGACAAAAATCGCCGGCGAGATCGTGGAGGATGGGGCACCGCAAGCCCATCGCCGGACCCGGACGGGGATGGACGGGGATCGGAGGGAGCCATTTGACGGTGCAGGTCGATGGATTTGAGATCATGTTCGCCGGAGTATTGATGGCGACGACTCATCGGAACTCGTGTGGAACTCGCGAGTGGGGGAAGAAGCCTTGCGATGGAGCAGAGGGAACTCGCGTCTGCTGCTCACCGCGGGATTTTCCTGCGGCTGGGAATTCCGGATCCTTTATTATAAAACTGCTGAAGGAATGCAACGCAGTTTTGGATATAAGCTGAGCCAAACCCCGCTTATCCGCAAAATTGCGGTGCGTCTCAGCCGCACCGGAGCCCAGCAGCTGAGCCAAACGCCACCTTAATGTTTTAGTGGTTCACACATCTCTTATGTTGGGGTTATTTACGCTTATGCTATCGTGGGTCCTATATATAGGGTCCCTTGGGTCATGTATGAGATATCAAAGAATTAAATCAAGTTCTTTATCTCTCTCTAACTCTTCCGCTTCTCTCTCAAGTCTTCTCTTCTTCCTCATCTCCATTCTAGAGTTAGGGCGAGATCCCGGAGTAGGCCCATAACATCCTCCTTCCTTCTTCTTCCTCCTCTCTGTCATAAGGTGATTTCCGAAATGAAAACAGGCTGGAATGAAATCAATTACTGTGTTTTAATTAATGGCTGTAGGGCTGATTTCTTTTTCTGAAAGATTTGGTGATTGGGTTTTTATTTTTTTGTTCTGGTTTATATATAGATTTAATTGGTTTTGGGATTGGGTTTTAATGAACCGTTACTCTTTGGTCTTTGAAATTCCCTTCTTCCGTCTCTTTCTAATTATAGTGGGCTAAGTTTGTGCATCCTATATACACTATAGTTGCTAGTTAGCTTATATTTTGGGATTTTGCTGGAGTCTGTAGGTCATCACATCTAGCTTAAATCTACGCGTGATATAATACTCATAATAATACCTTCTATGAGATCCATGATACTCATCATAGTAATCGCCTCTAGAAGAATCAAAGTGTGTCAAAGGGATAACACAATTTTTACAAATGGAAGGTTGAGGATGATGATGATCATCGTAATAATAAAGTCTCTCCAGAAGGGCTTTATAGGATCGAGCATAGATGGACTCTGGTTCCCCAAATAGATGAGAGGAGTAACGGTGACTACTATGATATGTCATGAATGATCTATAGACTATAGTCTCATGTATCCTAGAGGACCTAGACTAAGTCCAAATTTAGGGCTCTGATACCAACGTGGGACAGATGTAATGTGAATGTGTGTAAGTGTATATGTGCCCCAAGGAAACTCTAATGAATAAGAGTGGTGTCGTAGGAAATTTTTAAAATGATGCAATAAGTGTGAGATTGTCCCACGCTTAATTGCAATCAATTCTGAAATTATAGCATAGTTCACAAACATTGACACTAGAGATTTACATTAGAAACAGAAGCAAGATCTAATTAAAATTAAAGAGAAAGTTCTTCAATTAATTACTAGGAGAATAAATCTCGCACATAGAACTTGTATTGGACAAACAAATATGAATTAATATCTAAAGTAGAATGATTGCTCACAAAATATTCAACAATGAGTGATATTAGTTTCAACTATGAACTTATACAAGAAATATGAGTCCGGATGGATGGAGGAGGCTGATTCGGGGGTTGGACAGCGAAGTTTCTGTAGTTCGGCACTGTTTCAGGAATCGGGTGGATTGTTGGAGGGTTGCTGGGTGGTTGTAGGCCAAAATATGGACTGGATTAGTATTCCGTTTGAGGGCAGGGGCAGCCATGGTATCTCAGTCCAGAATGGAACCTGGACAGGGAATTTGGGTGACCAGGAAGGCCGGCTGTGGCTGAAATTAAAGAACAGAGGGCTGGTGGTGTCGAAATGCTGGAGTGGAAGAGTTGTTTGGCTACCAGGAAAGTGAAAGTAGTGAACACTGAGGCTGGAAGCTATGAAGATTTGGCCAGGGAGTCTCTGTTTGGGCGATCTTGGGATTTCCAGGTTCAAAAAGAGTAATGGGAAGGTAGGTAGTTATATGGCGGTTATTGGTGATGGGTGATGGATAATTGGTTGTTAGGCGATAGTTATTTGAGTAAATTGGTGATGGGGAAATGTGGGAGATGGCTAGCTGACATTTGAGAGGGTGGCTGCAGGCGTCTAGGACTGGTGGTAGAGGAGATTTGGGCGGTTATGACAATAAATGGCAGTGGTTAGTGGCGCTTGTGTGTAGTTTTAGGCGGTTATGTGTGGGATTATAGTTATGGGTAGTGGGAAGGTAGTTACCTTGGCTTCGGCACCAAGGATCCACGGAATCGGCACCATAGAGAGACCATGCCTGTAGACCTCTATTTATAGACTTAGAACCCTCTACGGACGGCCAAAACCGTTCGGAACATAAATACACTAATTTTACATGAAATACAAATATAAAAAATACATAAAAAGTCGTCGGTCTTAATCCGACCAGGCGACCATGGACTAGGTTGTCTATCTGACGATCCTAACTCCGCCTCCCGTGCAAGTAGACACGGGCAGGTTCCGATAAGGGTCGGTCAGCCCATCATCTAAGATGGCATATAATGACTATACACGAAAAATTTCAATGGAGATACCACTCAATTACCCCTACATTATTTAATCTCTTACCAGACACAAATATCAAAGATAAAAAATACAAAACAAATATGTAGAATAGTACGATAAAAACTAGTCAAATCAGAGCCATTGGGAGACTAAGAAGAAATGAGGAATGAAGAAGAATATATTGTGTTTTTTGGTTCTAATTGGTATAAATTTGATAAACGGTGAAGCAATCCAAGAACTGATATACGAGAATATTCACGGTGAAGAAACGACGAGTAATCAAAGAGAAACAAAAAGAGCTTTGCTTTCGGTGGCGCTGGCAAAGAAGATCGAGCATAGAGCTCTAGTATTCCGCGTAGAAGAAAGTGGAACCGCTAGCGCAAGAGCAAAGATGATTTGGTTCTTTGAAATGGATGAAATAAATTGCATAAATTCTAATTTCAACTTTACTACTGATCTCGCACTTGATATGCATTTTCACTATTTTGTATGTTTGTCATTTGTCCATTCTAAGTGGAAAGATTTTACATATGTATATTGTAAATATGGAAATAGAGACTTAGGATTTTCTCATTTATAGCCAATTTTTAATATGTCACTATGTCATTCTTTCAATCTCTCCTCTGCGACTGCGTGTATGGCTTTTCCACTTTGATTTCTTCTTGCCATATTTCAGTGTCTCGTCTCCCACCCTCAATCTATAATGTAGGTTCTTAATTCTCCCATTTCTACTCTTTACTCTCTATTACGTCTTCTTATGCTTTGTGCCAACCTTATCTCTGCCACTGTGCCTCCAGGTTAAGTGTTTTTTTATAGTGCGTTCGCGCCTCTGTGGAAGTGTGGATTTATTCACCTACAGTACCTCTAATTGATTTACTCTGGATTCTAGAACGTGGGACTTGAGATTTTATAATTTTGATCCTATTCTGATTTTGTGCTTCTCTTCTCTGTAATTGCGTGTTCGACTCTTCATTACCCTGCTTCTACTTAATCATGTATGCGCTCTCTTCCTCATTGAATCAATTGAACAATCTCTGTGAGCTTTTTCTCACATTCTCTCATTTTCTATTGACTTTCCTGGATCCCTTGTGCTAAAAACAAAACATGGTCACTTCATGTGCTCTTTTTAATATACATTGCAATTTTTCAGTTCTCAGTGTTATGTACATGATATATGACGTACTTATCATTTCTGACTATCTTTGTGTTGACTATTAATTCCCTACTTAATTGTGAATTGCTAATACAATTGGAATTTCATAGAATTGCTAATACATTAGAAATAAAAGAAAACCCTATTTTATATAATTTATGTATTATCCAGCTTTCCTTAAAATTAGAAAAAAATGTTCTAAATTCAATATATTATCCAGCTTTCGAACATTTCTCCTTTTAGTGACTTGACACATGATGATGCTCGCATAACTTCCCTAAGGCATTCATTGGAGGGGCATATCTCTAGCCTGAGCTGTTGGATATTGATCCGTGATCCGGATTTATTATATATATTTATATATATAATAAAAGCTGCCTGCAGTTTTTTTGGGAAATTAACAGCCACCTATTGAAAACCAACCGCCATCTATTGAATGGATGGAGGCGCCTGCAGTTATTTGGAAAAGAAGAAAATCGCTTGTAGCTTTATTGACATTTACGGTAGCAGTTTTGTATTAAAAAGGCGGCAACACTTGAAAAAAATGGCTTAGCTGTGACCAGTCCCTCTCTCTCCCTCTCTCTCACCTGTGCGTTTGGGAGGTCGCCGGTCTTGGAGGATAGCCTCTTGTGTTGGAGAGAGACGTGTTGCTGGCCGTGGTGGAGATCGCCGAAGACAGAGAAGGCTTGCGTGCGCGCAGTTGGCCTCGACGGTGATTGTCTCCGGTGGTGGCGTTGGTCTCCAGTGGTGGTGCGGTTGGACGTCGTACTTGACGCCGAAGGTTCCAACGAACCTTGTGCGTCCGCTGTGCTAGCGGATTGCAGTCAAGATTGTCCTCTCTCCCGCGGATCGTGCATGTCCGGCGCATCCGCCGCGTTTCTTCGGACGGTCTATTTCTCCATTGTAATTGTTTTAAAATTTATATTATAAATTTGGCATTGTTTGTGTTTTGTGGTTTTTCCTGCAATTTTATAGCCGACGCCCGTGTTTTGTATCGGTTTTCTTAACAAGTGGTATCAAAGCCAAGTTCGGTAGACGACCGTCTACGAAGCACGGATACTTAAAAATGTGTTATGGGCCGGGCCCCGGGGCTCTGGGACTCTGGGCTTTATCATCCGCTCCCGCCCCCAGGGTTTTGTCCCTCCCATAACAGGCCCGCGGGCCATACACCCCAACCCCTTTCGGCACGTGTTCTCGGCACCGCGGGTTGTTGAGGCGGGGGCTTGATCCCCCGACCTCCTTGATACGAGCCCTTAACGCCTGCTCATATCATCCAACTCCACCGCGGTGCAGTTGGATGATATGAGCTGGCGTTAAGGGCTCATATCAAGGAGGTCGGGGGATCAAGCCCCCGCCTCAACAACCCGCGGTGCCGAGAACACGTGCCGAAAGGGGTTGGGGTGTATGGCCCGCGGGCCTGTTATGGGAGGGACAAAACCCTGGGGGCGGGAGCGGATGATAAAGCCCAGAGTCCCAGAGCCCCGGGGCCCGGCCCATAACATTTTTCCTGCAATTTTATAGCCAACGCCCATGTTTTGTATCGATTTTCTTAACATGAGCCTGTGTTTTCTTACCTTTCTTCTTATTTATGTGTGAATTGATCCCTCCCCAGTCCCCCTGGAAGTTCAGGTGCCTTATTCCTTATGTCTTGGTTCTTTCATTCTATAATCATTGTCCTCTTGCTACCCTGATTCAGATTCAAAATAGAGAATAGACAGAAATCGTTTGTTATTTGAGAGTGAAACCTGAAATCATACTTGGTAAGAATTTGTACAACTCTTATTTTTTTAATTCCAGAGTAATGGCATGCCTGGCTATCTGCAGAACTCCGTAGTGTACTCTTACATGCCAGCTCTTCCACATATCTTCAATGCATCTCATTGGATTGAATTCTTGGCGTATACGTCCTTTGAATTGCCCCAAGGTTATGGGGAAAACACATTTCTCGTATGTCTCATACCCAAGTGAGGTGAAAAATATCTCTAATTGGTCAAGTATTCATCGAGTTTCTCTGCGCTGTTCGACTTGATATATCTACCTTTACTTCCTACTGAAGGCATATGCCTGGTCTCAGGACACCTATCCCTGTGGTCTTCATCACTCTCATGATTCTCAGTGTTTTTGAACATTCATTGTCATATTGAGAGGAGATGAGAAAAGAGCATTACTTTGGTGTCGTGATCATGAGACCGCATTTGATAACTAAAGCTTCATCTACTCCATTATAGTTGTGATCTGTTTTGATAGCTTAGCTACTTTACTGGTCAAAGTCAGTATTTCAGAACAATCACCATGAGATTTTTAATCTCCTATATAATTTCTATTTGTTTCTTTCTTGGCTTCGAAATATAATACAAAGAAATGATTCTCCGAATTCTCATAGCCCCTCTTTACTTTTTCCACGCACCAAGAATCGATGTTCAGGTATTATCTTGATCGGTATCTGCTTGATCAAGAATCAGACAATATCGGACTTGATAACAAAAAATGGGAGTTCAAGGTTTTACGAAAGACTGGGCTCTAATATTAAGGCAACAAGATACCACTTTCGCGGTTAGTAGATAGCTTACGGATCTCTGTAGATGCCATCAACAACCTCTGTTGATCTCTCCTCAGTGGTGGCAATGGTCAACTGCTAAGGAAAAAGCTCCCATGTTTTATTTACTGCAGTCTCTTTGTTTAAACCACCGAAGGAGGGGAGTTCCTATCTCCTTTACCTGCTGAAGGTTCATTATGAAGTTTCTAACAAATGACCATGTATTCTATAATGATATGATGTGATTTGTAGCATTGAATAGAATCTTTTAATCCATACCGATGCAAATTTCTAGGATAAATTTTTATTTGTAAGTCATTAAAATAAATGAAATTTAAAAAGCTACAGAAAGTGTCAGTGAGATTACATACATATTTTAGAAGAATTAAGGGACCGACTTACAAATTCAGCTATCATCATTTTTCTTCTACTACTATAGACGAACCATATGAACTTGTGCATGACACTAATGAAATTTCTCAATTACAGTGAAAACTGGACCTAGTTTAGCTGATGCTGCTATGGGGAGGATAGCTCAAGGAACCAAGGTCATCGCTGAAGGTGGTTATGAAAAGGTTTTTAGACAAACTTTTGAGACATTTCCGGATGAACAGCTTAAAAAGTCATACGCATGTTACTTGTCAACGTCAGCTGGCCCTGTTATGGGAACTCTCTATCTTTCCACCGCCAAGATTGCCTTCTGTAGCGATAATCCTCTTTCTTATACTGTTGGCGACAAAACCGAATGGAGCTACTACAAGGTAAGGATCTTTCTTTCCTCACAAAAAAGATTTTTTCTTGTGAATTTTCCAAGCGCTGTTTCGTTGACACTGTCTGATGCAATGTCGCATTATATATACATATACATGCTTGTATTTACTTCTCTGATATTCTTAATTGACCATTTTTGTCCCAAATCAGCGAGAAAGAAGGCACAAACTTCTGATAAATTGCATTTAGTCATAGTTTAGATTGCCCCGCACATTTAAACAATAATATTGAAATCGTTTTATTTGATGGATAAGACTGACCTCTACTAACGCGACATCTCAGTAACATTGACATCTAAACGGCATTGTCACAGTTAAATATTTCATCGTTCCAACTATGATTGGTATGAGAAGCTTGAACGCCAAGTTTTGTTCTATTTATCGCTGCACTGGAAGAAGTAGGAGCAGAGGAGGTTCACGTGCGAAGCGACTAGTTTTAACTTGGGTTAAGATTATTGTCGTCATCCCTTTTATATTATTGTCCTTTTGCTTATCTGTTACAGACGTGGAGGAGGAAGAGGGATGTCCTCCAATGTGGTGGGTATACAAGCGCCGCGAATGACGCGCTAGTGACACGCTTGCGGAAAGTCATTAAGACGCACGTATATTTTAGGAAATCGAATTTATCTTTCCTTTTTGTAATCAAATCGGGGGTGTTATATAAATCCACGGGGCTATGTAATTTGGCATCTTGGATGGTATTTTGAAAATTGGAAACTCCAGGAGTTATTTCTTCTCCTCCCTCTTTCTCTCTTCTCCTCCCTTTTCTCCTCTCAGATTCGGTAGCCGCCGGCCTATTTTCCGAGAGGTAACAATGTCCTGCCGCTCTTTCGACCACAATTTCCGTCGCCTGAAGTCTTCGTCCCAGCGTCACGTGTCCACCGCTCTCGATCACGTCCGCGTCCGCTGTATCTCGCGTCTGCTGCTCTCGTCGACGGACCAGTTCCCACGGCGGCTTCCCAGAGGCTTGCGCCCACCGCGATTTCCCAGAGGTTCGCATCCTCCGTAATTTCTCAGAATCCCGTCCGCCGCGATTTGCCAGAGGCTCGCGTCCGCTGCTCTCAGCGGCTTGCGTCAACCCCCCTCTCGCCGAAGGACAATCCCTCTGCTGCCGACCGCGCGCCTCCTTTGCTGCCGACCGCGCAGTTTTGTGATGCACTCCGATTGCGCACTATCCTTCCTTCCGCGTGCATGCCCCCATGACTCTGTTCTATGATGCACTCCGACACACCCGCGCCTCAGACCCTTGTGGATTTGGCCATCTCCCGTTGCCTTGATGCTTATGAGGAGTCCATCGCCTCACTCCAATCCTTAGTGTTGAAGATGGATACTAAGTTTGACGCCCTCCTGGTTGGTTGACCGAGTGCCTCCTCGACCTCATATGCAGAGTCCTCCACTTCTTGGGGCACACCCGGACCTTTCCCGGGATCCTATTTCGCCACCGACGGGCTTCCCTCTTGTACTCAATTCGTTTGACGTTCCTTCCTTCAACGACACCGACCCTATGAGGTGGATTGCCCGCGCGGAACAGTTCTTCGACGTTCATCAGATCCCGGAGCCGCACAAGTCAGCACGATCCTTATTGACATGGAGGGCTCCTCTTTCCATTGGGTCCATACGTCAGTCCAAACCCACTTTGTCTTGGTCGGACCTTCAGCAGGACCTTATTCGTCATTATGATGTCCGTTACTCCGGTTCCGCCATGAAGCGTCTTTCTGGCATTCGCCAGACGAGGTCCCTCAACGACTACATTGACCAATTTATTGCATTAGCGGCGCGTGTGTCGGGTCGCCCTCTCAACCATTACCTCAGTTTCTTCATGCGTGACTTACTAGCACATATTCACACCTGCCTGCGCACACACTACGTACCTTCTATTGTCGAGGCCATGGACCTCTCCCGTTTGCTTGAAGCTGAATTCTAAGTCAGGCCTCCGAATACTGATCACCCACCAACAATGGCCCCTCCTCGTCTGGCCCCCAGGCCAGCAGCAGTGCCCCGTCCACCACAGATGGAGGCTTATGGCTTCCCCGTCCGCCCAGGTCCATCACCGCGTCCTCTCAGGCCTCTGCACACCCCCGACTGTCCAATCAGGAGTTCCACGATT
Organism: Dactylorhiza incarnata; assembly: GCA_033032865.1. Lineage (NCBI taxonomy): Eukaryota > Viridiplantae > Streptophyta > Magnoliopsida > Asparagales > Orchidaceae > Dactylorhiza > Dactylorhiza incarnata. The sequence continues at coordinate 10,097,530 of JAWHQI010000066.1, forward strand.
TTCGCACTAGGGGATTGTGCTTCCGCTGCCCACTGAATGATCTCTGGGTCCTCATTGGTGAGGCCCTGGAGGTTGGTGCTGATACCGATGATCCTCCGCCCGCGACCTTGAACTGCCTTGACCTTCCCCTCTTTATTGTCGGCGGGTTTTCTGGCCTACAAACGACGAGGCTCCTCGGGACACTTCAGGGGATTCCAGTGGTCGTTATGATTGATAGTGGGGCGAGCCACAACTTCATTTCACAATGCCTAGTGGATCGTTTGGTGTTGACTGTTTGGGGGATGGTCTTCGTCGGGCGATTGGCGGCCTTTGATCTAGGCTAGCCCGCACAGTGGGCCCATGTCCCCTCTGGGACGACTTCTATGTGTTTGCACTGGGTGGAGTGGATATTATTCTGGTAGTGGCATGCTCCGCACCTTGGGCACGTCAGCGTCAATTGGGATCGCATGACAATGTGGTTCATCCAAGAGGTGACACCATTACTGTTGGCGGGCGACCCTACTCTCTTGCGGCAGTCCATCTCACTCAGGTCTCTTTAGTAAACGACCGACGTTGATTTGGTTGCATATATATGGCACGTGATTGAGCAGGAGGCCCCACGATCGCCAACCCCCTCCGGCCATGCAGGTTATTCTGGATATGTTTTTGGGTGTCTACATTGACACGACCCACATTCCACCGCCTCGTCCGACATACCACCGAATCTCATTACATGCGGGTGTGACGTCCGTATTTGTTCATTCTTACTGTTACAGCCATGCGCAGAAGGACGAGATTGAGATGCTTATGGGCAATATGCTTGCCGCAGGTATAATCCGCCCCAACGCCAGTCCATTTTCGAGCCCGGTTCTCTTAGTCCGCAAGAAAGATAGCAGTTGGCGTTTCTGCATGGACTACTGAGACCTCAACAAGGTCACTATCCCAGACAAGTATCTCATTCCGGTTATACAAGAGCTACTGGATGAGCTACGGGGGCCTCCTACTTTTCTAAGCTGGATCTCTGCTCCGACTATCACCAGATTTGGGTACGGGAGGAGGATATCCCAAAGACGGCTTTCCGCACACACGACAACCACTACGAGTTTATCGTTATGTCTTTTGGCTTGATGAATGCGCCCGCCACCTTTCAGGAGATCATGAATGATCTATTCTTGTCGGCCCTGCGCAGGTACATCTTGGTTTTTTTATGACATCCTCGTTTACAACTCCTCCTAGCAGGATCACCTTCATTATGTGCGAACGACGCTTGCCACCCTGCAAGAGCATGGTTTTCTGGTTAACCCCAAGAAGCGCACTTTTGGCCAGACCGAAATTATCTACTTGGGGCACACGATCTCTGCACAAGGAGTCGCAATGGACCCGGACAAGGTATGTGACATCCTATAGTGTCCCACACCTCACACTCTCCACGACGTCCGAGGCTTTCTGGGTCTCACTGGGCACTACCCGCGGTTCATTAGGGTTATGTCAAAATTGCCAAACCCCTCTCCAGCGTGCTGAATAAATCCGATGTTGGTGCATTCCAGTGGACACCAGAAGCCGTTTGTTCCAGTGTTGACTCTTCCGTATTTCTCCAATTCGTTTGTTCTGGAGTGTGGCGCCTCAGGCACAAATGTCGGCGCGGTGTTGATGCAAGCGGGACAACCCATTGCCTACTCCGGTCGTATGTTTGCTTTCACTGTCCACCCTCGCTTCACATATGAGTCTGAGTTTATGGCGTTGGTCCTTACTGTGCAACAATGACGCCCCTACCGGTCTAGGTTGCAAAATTATTGTGCTATGATTTTTATCGAGTTTCGTGTTGGCTCCTCCAACAATGCGGACGACTCTCTTTCTCTTCCGCTGCAGATTGCTCGTTTAGCAGCTATTTCGAGACCAGTATGGGAAGACGCCTTCATTGGCCAGCGCGAGGTTGCTAGCGACCCACTCCTTCGACCGATTGTTGCGGTCTTATGAGCGGATGCCACAGCCCGACCGCCATATAGTCTCGCAGGGGATCACCTCCGCCACTAAGGTCATTTTGTGCCCTCAACTTCGTCACAGCTCATATCACGCCTACTCACAGAGTTTTAGTTTCACTCGGCTCCGAATGGGGACCAAGCCAATGCCTTCTGGACATACCGCCACCTCACGACATCTCTGCATTGGCCTGACATGTTCCGACGGGTCAAAGTATTTGTGGCAGCCTGCTTGCCATGACAGCGTGCCAAGTACGAGGTCACTTTTCTGAGGGTCTGCTTTATCAAAATCTGGGAGGATATCTCCATGGATTTTATTTCGAAGCTCCCTCGCTGCAAGACGTGGGATTGCATATTAGTGGTCGTGGATCGTCTATCCAAATACGCCCACTTCATTCTTTTCAGACACTCATTTACTACACCAGTGGTTGCCGCAACTTTCATTGTTGGGGTGGTCCGTTTGCATGGGTTTCCTCTCTCCATTGTGAGTGATCACGCCCCTTTATTCCTGAGCAGCTTTTGGCAGCCGATGTTCAAGATGCATGACACCCAGCTTCGTATGAGTACAACTTACCATCCCCAGACGGACGTGCAGTTTGAGGTGATGAATCAGTTCTTAAAGACATATCTGCGATGTTTTGTGTGCGATCACCCACGGACATGGGTGGATTGGCTTCCCCGAGCCGAGTACTCGTATAACACCTCTTACCACACCAGTCCTGACACCACTCTGTTCGAGGTAGTCTATAGTATACCCTCACCATCCCTCACACACACTCTCCCCAGTGAATGCGTCGTGGTGTCCCTGTTTGATCTGCTCCGCGATCGGGACTCCATACTTTTCGAATTGCGCTAGCACCTTCAGCGTGCGCAGGACCGGATGGTTGCCTTTGCCAACCACCACCGCCGCAATGTCTAATTCACTGAATGCGATCCCGTGTTTGTCAAGGTTCACCTGCGCCGCCAGATTTCGGTGACCCCGCGGACCCACTCCAAGCTAGCGACCAAGTTTTACAACCCGTTTCACGCCAGATTTCGGATTGTTGCACGGGTGGGCACTTAGGCGTATCGCCTGCACCTTCCTCCTAACAACCGCATCCACCTGATGTTTCACGTCTCGGTTAAAACAGGTTATTGGACATCATCCAGTCGAGGCGTCTCTGCCCCCGCCAGGTTCCGGGCTCACCTCACCAGACTACCGCCCTCAGCTGTTCACAGACTCACATACTATCAATCGAGAGGAATCCTCAGTCAAGCAGGTCTTGGTGCACTGGCGCAATCGTCCACCATCGGAGGCCACATGGGTTGACCGATCTTTTTTCCGTGCTCAGTTTTCGGACTTTTGCCTTGAGGACAAGACAAATTTTTTAGAGGGCGACATTGCTACGGACGCAGAGGAGAGGGACGTCCTCCAGTGTGACAGGTATACAATCGTCGTGAATGACCCACTAGTGACACACCGGCGGAAAGTCATTAAGACACGCATATATTTTGGGCAATCAAATGTATCTTTTTTTGTTTGTAATCGGACCGGGGGTGTTGTATAAATCTCACGGGGCTATATAATTTGGCATCTTGGATGGTATTTGAAAATTAGGAACCTAGGAGTTATTTCTCTTTCTCCCTCTCTCTCCTCCCTTTTCTCCTCTCAGATTTGGTAGCCGCCGGTCCTATTTTCCGAGAGCTAACATTATTCTTTTTCGGCTTAAATTTGTTCTTCTCACACAGATTTTCTGACATGACTTCCCATGCTAATTTTTATGGAGAAGAACATGTTTTAGGGTTTGTAAGGAATCGTAAACTTTGCAAAAATTTGAAAAGAAGGATAGCTTATAAAAATCCTAACTAACCTTGCTTAAACCCTGCTACCTGTAGTGTGGTTTTCGTGCAGGCAGATTTACCCCCTAAATGTCCCCTTTTAAAGCAGTATTCTGGTCTTTGAATAGTGTTTCCAGTTTACTCGTTCCTTGCAAAATTTTTAATTTTATTATTTTTAAAAGAAAACAACCATTACGCCTCTTAATTTTCTTTATATAGTAGTATAGTTTATTGCCACAACTCATGCACGTATTAATGCAGTAGTTCCTACCATGAGCAAAATATTATGTAAACTGAGTAAAGCATAAAAATGTTCTTGGACAATAAGAGAGGCCTTGATTTATGTTATTAGGCTAAACTAAGGGTTCGTTTGGCGCGTTGTTATTGCACTGATGAGTTTGGATACAAATGCCATCGTCGTAAAATATGTGTTTGACATGACAACGGTTATGACTGTCACCAAGAAAAAAAAATATTTTTAACATAAAAGTGGATGAAGTTCCTTAGGTGAGGTCAATCGTTCACGAACAACGGTTCATGACCACCATGATCACGACCGCCGCCACCATGCTAAAGGACCGTAAGTCCCGGATGGAAAATAATTGATTAAGAGATCGAAGGGTTCATTTTCTCCGAAAGGATGGAGATAAATTAAACCCTGAAGATGAGGAACTAAAAGCTCACCCTTTGCGACTTTAGGCTTGGTGTATATAGCAAGATCTCGCTCAAAGCGACGAGATTTTGTACAACAGATTCTATTCCATAATTATGAACTCTCCTGGTGCTAAATGTACTTGCACACATTTTTTCAGTGATAGTTTTTATTTTACACCAAAATTCACGCATTTTTATAGTATAGATGATTTGGACTACTTATATATATATAGGGTTATTTACTAGGACCTCCCCCTCGAAGTTTGTGTTAAGTTTGTGTAACTACAGCTTGCACCCCTCTAACTTTCAAAATTATAAGGCAAATGTTATGTGCAAACCAATTTTGTGCGCAGGCCAAAAAATTATACTATATTACAAGTAAAAATTAGGTGTACAAATCAATTTTGATTTGCACACAGCCATATTAGATTTGCACATAACATTTCTCAATTATAATTATCTCTCCCCAATGTTTACATTTCATAACATCCATGCACAAAAAGACCCGTGAAGATTTACTTCAAGAGGGTACTTTTGTGCATGGATGTTATGAAATGTAAACATTGAGGGGGAGGTTTTTGTAATTTCGAAAGTTAAAGGGGTGCAACATGTAATTACACAAATTTGGAGGGGCGTATATATATATATATATATACTTACGAGTAATTACCAAAACTTCACTTGAAATATAGCATAATTACAGATTGCACTCCTCTTATTATTGAAATTACAAAAACCTCTCCTGAATGTTATAAAACATAACATTTTCCTCCCTGAAGTTCATATTTCATAACATCCATTCGCAAAATACCCCCCCTGAAAATGTACTCCGAAGGAGATAATTTTGTGCATGAATGTTATGAAATGTAAACTTCAGGGGAGGTAAATGTTATGTTTTGTAACATTGAGGGGTGCAATCTGTAATTTTGCAAACTTAGAGGGGAGGTCCCGGTAAATGCCCATATATATCTATATCTATCTATCTATATGTATGTATATAATTGTAGAAAAAAGACTGATAAATGTGCTAAAATGGAAACAGGTAGTTATTCCTCTGCACCAGCTGAGAGCAGTCAATCCATCAACAAGCAATGTAAACCCGGCGGAAAAGTATATTCAGGTTGTATCAGTCGATAACCACGAGTTTTGGTTTATGGGATTTGTGTATTATGATAATGCGGCGAAGCACTTGAAAGAAGCCTTGACTGGTGGTCCCCGCAATTTTCAGCCCTAGATCTCCACAAATCCACCGCAATAAATTATCTTAAGACTTGGGAGGAATTATGATGCATTTGTCTATGCATGTGATTTGTTTGATTCTAGATTATGTGATTGGTCAAATCCATTGTATGTTATGAGTGAAATTAAAGTTTTTTAGGTGTTCGGTGGCAACTGTCATATTTTAGTATTATTTTTTCTATGTAAAAAAATTATATATATATATATATATATATGGATATTTGTTATTCGCAGTCCAACACAAAATGGATATTTGTTCCTCCCCTCTTCAGTCAGTTTCACCCTGTTACATACACGATTGTGCGTTTTGCCATTTTATACATACTTAAAATTTTAAGAGAAACAATTGATGGAGATTTCTGAGTTTTCTGAGCTTCTTCACAACCTTTTTGTTTGTAATATTTCATTTTTAAGCTTAGTATCGAGTGTATTAGAGAGATTTTAGAAATGAGAACCATCAAAGAATACGACTATGCTTTGCATTTCCTTGTCTATTTTGTGAGCTTTTTGCCTGAAATCATTCAATTCCCTTTCTTCTCTTCAATCTCTCCGCGATTTGACCAACAATGAGACGCTACCTCTCTTGTTAGAATTAAAATTGAGATTATAATGAGTAAATGTGCTTAATTTCAATTATATTTTGTATGATTAAAGTTCTATTTATGTGTCTATTATGCACTCTATTTTATTTGGTCATTACACTAGTTTCATGTGTAATTGTTGATCTAAATTCCTATGAGTCATGTGGTGCTGGTCTGTGGCAGCTCTATTCTAAATATTAACATTTTTGTTATCATTCTAGACACATTCGGTCCACGACGTGCCGATTGCAAGTGAATTATAATCGATTCACCCGGATCAAGAGGTTTCGATGTGCTTTAGAAATTTCATCGTTAATTATGATTTTTTATATATAAAATCACATCACTTTACTCATGATTAATCATAGTTAATATTCATAATATACTATGAAACAATACTATAACTCTAAATCTCATAAGTTTTTAATCATAAATTTCATTGTTTTCTTTAAATATTTTGTAATAAATCAATTATTTGTTTATTTTATTGCTTCTGTTGTTGAATTGCTTTCTTTTAATTATAATTAACTTTAAATCAATCATTATCTAAATACATTTTATTCAAGTTAACTATATCACAGTTCTAGCATAATTCTTGTGGAGACAATACTTTCTTATCACTTTTATTACTTACGCGACCAACACACTTGTCGTATACAACGCGTGTGTTATACCATGCACATTAGTTTCTCCCGGTTAAGACTTCGCCGGAGATGAGAACCACGACATTATTCTCTTAAAGTTTCAGTTTGGGATGAGCGACTAGCAACGATTTCATAGTAATTTTACGATTTTAATTTTCTGGGCATCAAATAAATTTTCTCAAGAAAGTCTTCAATATAAACATTGTATGTGACATCCCACATTTTTCAAATCATATTTTTTTTTATAATTTTTTGAGCTCATTTGATCCCATAAATTGAATTTAGGGTGAACCTGGGACGCTATTAGACATCCTTTTGAGAAAGTACTCTCTCAGGAAGATTGTAGCCAACATTGATACCCAATTTATCTTACTTTTAATTTTAAATTTCAAAATCTGTTGACCTCTCAGTTTGATGATCTTGAGCACTTAAAATCTAAAAAATATTAGACTATCATGACATATTTAGTTAGGGTCATGTTATATGCAGACTAGTTTTAGCTGTATGCAGTCCAAAGATAAATGCAGGTCAAACTATAAACCTATACGAAGTATGAACCTGTTCAAAAATTGGTCCGCATATAGCCATTTTCCAAATTGTATAGCCTGCACATAGTTGAAGTCTGCATATAGACATATAGTTATTGCTTTTATTTATCTGAAATTTATCATATTTAGGCTTTGTTTGGGGGGGCTTATTTTCACCGATAAAGCGGTTACGATCGCATGAACCGGACCTTAATTAAGATCCGGTTCATGCGGTCGTAACCGCTTGACCGGTGAAAATAAGTCCCTCCAAACGGAGCCTTAGACAAATGCTTATATTATAGATATTCGATATTGTATTTTTTTTTTAAAATTTATCATATTTATCGAATTCATTTAATAGCACAAATTGATTGTTTCTATACATGAAACTGACCTTACCAGTGACAATCAGATTTTGAAATCTGGAGCCTAATTAACCTTAGTGAGGTTAACCTGAATCTAATTGGGTTAAGATTTAACCCTTTTGAGGAGGCCATGCCTTTTCTGCCATTGGTCATGACAATGTTAAGTTTGGTCGCTTCAAATTTGAGGCCAGTTCTTGACTCGTATAATGTTGTCGATAATATTGAGCGATAAATTGTGAATTAATATTTGCAGCCCTTTAATATTTGCAATCCTCAACTCGATAGTTGCAGTTTCATAAGATATTTGCAACCCCTACTAAAAAAATTAAAATTTAATTTTTTTATCTTTCTTTCTCCTACAAATATATTTGTCTTTTTCCCCTTCTTTCTCCCTCCTACTTCTTTGAATGAATTAAAGAGAAACTGAACTCCACACTTGTTAATTTCTAATCTTGTTTAATTAATTTTGACTCATTTGTTTCTAATAGAGACAATTAATTCTTCTCTAACATTTCTGAGTTTCAATATGTTGTTAAATGAAGTTTCAATATGTTGTTAAATGAAGAGAGAGCTGAAATTTGAAGTCTGCTGTGTTTACAAATCCCTATCTTAGTTCTGTTTTTAGAATCTCACAATTTCTTATTTGCTAATAGAAACTGTGATGACATTGTTGATGTGTTGTGATCTTGCTCATGTAATTATCAAGTAAAAAAACAAACCTTTTAAAAATGGAAATAGAGATAATTTGAAAAGTATAGGATTCTAGAGAATGAATCATAAGAGATTAAGTTCGCTTAATTCATGATACAGATGAAAACAAAGCGAGTGACAAAAAAACTCGCAGTCAAATGGCATCCAATGACGAAGGGTACCCTAAGGCGGAACTATAGGGTACCTTCTAAGGCCGAAGGTAGACGGTTTCTCCAAAGCATATCATCTTTGCATTTCGAGGACGATCACTTCGTTGATGCCATCAATCGATCGAAACTGAAGAGAAATGTCGGCTCGTTTCTGCAAGGATCCAACGACTCAACCCCTACATGGTGGCGGCGTCGGCAGAAACTTCTCCGGCGGCGAAGTTTGACGACGGTGGGGCCCGATAAGAGAGTAGATGGGACGTCGGAACGGTGGAATGAAAAGGCGAAAGGCGGAAAACCTAAGGCCGGGTGGAAACGAGGGGCTATAATTGGATCATTTTTTAAGGGTAAAGAAAGGCATTTGGCTCTTTGCACCCATATTTGCTCATGTTTGACACTTTACACCCTAAAATTTTAAATGACACTTTGCACCCTCCATATGCTTTTATTTTGGCACTTTGCACTATATGACATTGTAATTAGTGGTATTTTCGTCCAGTTTTCTTATCAATGCACATATACACCTGATTCCATCTTAGCACCCCCAAACCCTATGGTATAGCCCCTTGAATTTATGGAATTTTGACATCATTTGGACCGAAATACTACTTGAATTTGAGCATGTGGTGCAAAGTGTCAAAATAAATGCAATATGGGGGTGCAAAGTGTCTGTACAACCCTGAATTCGCCGAGTGGATCCCCGGAGCCCCAGACATCATTTAAGCCCAATATCCAAGTAAGAGGGGGGCGAGCAGGAAGGGCGGCCTGCCCCCTGTCTCGCCCCAGCTCCCTTAGGGGGCGAGCAGGGAGGGCGGCCAGCCCCCTGTCTCGCCCCAGCTCCCTTAGGGGGCGAGCAGGGAGGGCGGCCTGCCCCCTGTCTCGCCCCAGCTCCCTTAGGGGGGCGAGCAGGGAGGGCGGCCTGCCCCCTGTCTCGCCCCAGCTCCCTTAGGGGGCGAGCAGGGAGGGCGGCCTGCCCCCTGTCTCGCCCCAGCTCCCTTAGGGGGCGAGCAGGGAGGGCGGCCAGCCCCCTGTTCTCCTCAAGTTGAGGTCGACACACTCTAAGAGCCCGATGCTGGCCCGCTGACCAGGCTCCCACCTAGCTGGCAGGGTCGGGAACCGCTCGGGGCAGGAAGGAAAAATGCTCCACCACTAGTTGAGCCTGGCTCCTAGAGTTTGTCGACCTTGTATCCACCTCTAGTTGAGCTGGGCTCCTAAAGTGTGTCGACCTTGTATCCACCTCTAGTTGAGCCTGGCTCCTAGAGTGTGTCGACCTTGTATCCACCTCTAGTTGAGCCTGGCTCCTAGAGTGTGTCGACCTTGTATCCACCTCTAGTTGAGCCGGGCTCCTAGAGTATGTCGACCTTAGCCCCGATGCTGGCCCGCTGACCAGGCTCCCACCTAGCTGGCAGGGCCGGGAACCGCTCGGGGGTAGGAAGTTCTCAAGGTTAGCCCCGATGCTGGCCCGCTGACCAGGCTCCCACCTAGCTGGCAGGGGCAGGAACCGCTCGTGGCAGGAAGGAAAAATGCTCCACCTCTAGTTGAGCCGGGCTCCTAGAGTGTGTCGACCTTCTATCCACCTCTAGTTGAGTTGGGCTCATAGAGTGTGTCGACCTTGTATCCACCTCTAGTTGAGCCTGGCTCCTAGAGTGTGTCGACCTTGTATCCACCTCTAGTTGAGCCGGGCTCCTAGAGTGTGTCGACCTTAGCCCCGATGCTGGCCCGCTGACCAGGCTCCCACCTAGCTGGCAGGGCCGGGAACCGCTCGGGGGCAGGAAGTTCTCAAGGTTAGCCCCGATGCTGGCCCGCTGACCAGGCTCCCACCTAGCTGGCAGGGCCGGGAACCGCTCGGGGCAGGAAGGAAAAATGCTCCACCTCTAGTTGAGCCGGGCTCCTAGAGTGTGTCGACCTTGTATCCACCTCTAATTGAGATGGGCTCCTAGAGTGTGTCGACCTTGTATCCACCTCTAGTTGAGCCTGGCTCCTAGAGTGTTTCGACCTTGTATCCACCTCTAGTTGAGCCGGGCTCCTAGAGTGTGTCGACCTTGTATCCACCTCTAGTTGAGCTGGGCTCCTAGAGTGTGTCGACCTTGTATCCACCTCTAGTTGAGCGGGGCTCCTAGAGTGTGTCGACCTTGTATCCACCTCTAGTTGAGCCGGGCTCCTAGAGTGTGTCGACCTTAGCCCCGATGTTGGCCCGCTGACCAGGGTCCCACCGAGCTGGCAGGGCCGGGAACCGCTCGAGGGCAGGAAGTTCTCTTAGGGGGCGAGCAGGGAGGGCGGCCAGCCCCCTGTCTCGCCCCAGCTCCCTTAGGGGGCGAGCAGGGAGGGCGGCCTGCCCCCTGTCTCTCCCCAGCTCTCTTAGGGGGCGATCAGGGAGGGCGGCCTGGCCCCTGTCTCGCCCCAGCTCCCTTAGGGGGCGAGCAGGGAGGGAGGCCAGCCCCCCCGTCTCGCCCAACCCCGAGAATAGGGGACGGTCTGCGTTTAGCGCCTCAGAACAACGGGATTTGGCTATCCGCAGCCATTTCTGAGGGTATTTTGGTAATTTCAGGTACCAGTTTTTGCTATATGCAGCCCAAATCCAGAAATCCTATAAATAGAACAAGGGGGCACCATTTGAAAAAAAGTTTATTCTAGGCTATCTCTCTCTCCCTCTCCCTCCCCAAATTTCTCTAGTGGGGTGAGGAGAGCCTCCAGTGGTGCCCAAGCCTGACATTGGCTTGGGAGATGAAGCGCTCTAAAGATCTTCCGGGTTTGTGGTGGGACCTCCTCGCCGAGCCCTTAGTCCAGTTTATAGTCCCAACACCTTCAACCTAGAGCTCTCCCTTGAAGGGAGTAAGAGTTGGTCACACCTCAACTTGTTCGGGGCCCCGAACTCCACCGAGACCGAGAAATCGGTTTCAACAGTGTCATATTTAAAATTTCAACGTGCAAAATGCCAAACAAGAGCAAATGAGGGTGCAAAGTGAAGTCTATAAAAATATATATAAAATTTTGAAAATTTTGAGACTGCAAATAGCTATTTAGATCTGCAAATATAAACATCCTTCACTTGTTTTCAGGTTCACTCGATTCCGATTCAGTTGTAGAAAAACCCGGGGTTTGATTGAGGCCCCCACGAGAGCTATGATGGCGTTAGGGTTTCAGCGGGCTCTCTTACCTCGTCGTCGTCCTTGATATCGCCGCCCTCCATTCCATCTCCTTCTGGACAATCCCCGGCAGTGCCTTCGGCGTCATTCTGCGGTACGCTTGCATCTTTCGCCTCCTTCTCAGCAGCCACGATCGCGAGATTCTCTGTAAGTGGTACGCCCTTGGGTTCCCCTTTCTCCATCCACCTCTTTATCCGTGACCTTCTCCCTGTGTTAGTCTCATCTTTCATTCCTCTATCCACTGCGGCTATCTTCTGCCGTGGAACCAGATGAAGACGGTATTTTATTCGTAGAATTAAAGCTTTCTAGGTCTCAGCGCGGGCTCTAACAGTTTCACTGCTACCTGTGGACTCTGACTCCGATTTGATCTACTCTGCCTTCCTTCTTTTGACAGCGCCGTCGTTCTCAGTTTAGGAGAGAAACCAGTCCCTACCCACCCCTTACTCTCCTTTCTTGATCTCCCAGTTACTCGCGCATGACTTTCACCATGCTTTATCAGCAGGCAGTTTCTCTCTCTTTGCTCTCTTCTCTCCCCATCCATGTCTGCTTCCTCACTGTTGATCTGAGCCTGACATTCCTCTTAAACTGATCTGCACTTCTTCCCTTTCTCAACCCTCTCCCCTTTTCCTTCCTTACAATGGTTCCATTCCCATGAAAGCCGGACTCCATGACATACTTGATGAGTCTCCTGTTAGTTCTCCGTAACCTTAACCGTCCTCACACTTCCCAAGTCCAGCATGTATCTTATCTCTAGGTTGGTTTGTGTGCATGCAAATCCCTCTTACACATTTGAGTACTAGCCTCAATTTTCAGCCTATATAGGTTGATCAGACCATCTGAAATGAAACTTTCATCAGGGTGAAGTCAGTAGAATAAAATTAGGTTGAGGAAGAAGCACCCCCTAGTAGAAGCTCTTCAAAAGAGATTAACTGAAATGTACATTATCAGAGATTTCTTGGCTGAAATAAATTAATCAATTCGTATGATTGTTTTCCTCACCAATTCTCTATGTTTTAAGAATGATGCTCCAATCAAGTGTATCAATTACTATTTTTAGTTTCAAACTTATGTTTTTTGAGATAGTCATCTGTTTTTTTAGTTCTATTAAAATAAGTAAAAGTAAGTTTAATATTGAGAGACAATTTTAGAAATGCTAATTAATTCATAAGTTGTTTGAGAAAGTATTTTCTCAAAAAACTTTTAAATGATGCTGTTATAGTTAACTATCTTGTTTATAGTTATTATTTTTGGCACAACTTTCTTTATTTGGAAGCAGTGATTCTGGGTAGATTTTCATTGAATATACTTTGATTATTAGGAGCATATCATTTTTCAATATATACTCAAGTATTGAAACATACCACCTTTTAGGATATTATGTAAGCATTGAAAGAAGTAAATGTGAACATCATCTATGTCTTATAGTTTCAAATCTTTAGTTTGGAAGACAACTGGCTTATTTTCATATATCGAAGTTTTAAGTAGAGATGGAATATGAACTAGGGTGAAGGTGTAGTATTAAATCAGCAGAAACTTAGTCTCTTTATTCTCCTTGCATAGAAATTTTTTATGCTAGTTATGTACGGTAAGCCTAATCTATCTTGAATCTAAAATAACTTTGGACAACAAACTGTTTCCTAGGGTTCTTCTTATCTTATATTCCATATAATTATTCTATCACTTTTGCATTCATTTCACATTTATATCTGATCAAGGTTGCAAATTCCTAATGTCAAAGACATACTGATTTGAGTTTTACATATCAGATTTTTATGTCGGGGATATAGCGTGGATAATCAAATATTGGGTTTCAATATCCATGCTATATTATAAAGGAAAACATGAGACCATCAAAACGATCTCAGCCATTAGTCATGGCCTTCAATGGGGAATATCAAAATAATCTTGGCCATTCGATTTTAATCTCTCTGATCCAATGAAATGCGAGCTTAATATATATATATATATATATATATAGCTTCATAACCGAAAAAGTCTTTCCCTTCTTTTTATATATGTAAATAGCTTCATCAATACCACCACCATAAAAAATTCTTCATAACCGAAACATAAGCTAGGTCAGAGAATAGAAGCTATAGTAGATAATGATTAGAGTTGATCTTACTTCCAACCTAAGGTTGAGAAGGAGAAATAAAAAAAATAACATAAATTTTATCAAAATAACTCACAATTAGCCGTAAATGAGGGATGTATCGGTCGATAGAGAGAATAGAGAGTACATGGTGATTTAGTCAATAGAGAATTTGAGAAGATCAAGCTTTCTTCCAGGTAGAGAATACAACACATTTGTTCAGAGAGGGAGAAGGAGATAATCACGAGAGTTGTCACTCGAGGGTTGTGCGAGAGAGATAGTTATCATAAGATTTGTAGAGACCAGAGAGACAAATCACAAATGAGCCAAGTGCAAGAGAGAACGAGAATGAAACCGAGCAGCGAGGGAACTAGAAATATGTTTAGGTTTAATTTTTTTAAGATACACAATATTGAAATATCACGTATCAGTCAATATATACAATAAAACCCAATATATCGACAAAGTTCTTTCTAAAAAATGTTTTTTAGAGTATTTAAAATGATGTTGCGGACCAGCGGCATTCTCATCCTGAAATCATCTTGTCGTCCCTATTGGTCGATATTGACATTGAGCGTCCTAGTGCTAGCATTCGAATTTGGAACCCACCTGCCAACCATTTCACCTTTTCTATTACTGCCCAAGTTGAGGTTCAAGGATGTATAAGATGTATGCAAACCCAATCGATTCTACAAGCTAACATATAAATATCCTTAGAACATGTGCCTATGATTATGCCAAGCTAGCATATAAATATCCTTAGAACATTTGCACCTAGGTCCTAGGCTCATGATTTTTGAAATATGTCACATACACCCGCAATTCGTTTGGGATGTTCGCTCATACACTTAGGTTTCTGAATTTTGAACCCTTGGAAGTTTGCACATGAATATGTTCATTTAGAGATTGCCAGATCCATTTTGATTGATAATATATTGATCAATGCATGTACTTTCTTTCATAATAGCCCATCCTAATTCCTAAAACTAGGATATACCTAGTTGACATTTAATGACATAATAGATTGGTCAACAATATTTAGAGAAAATGAGACGCCAGATTTTCAATCATCAAAAGAAAAAAGCCGTCTATTTGAATCGAACTGATGACCCTCGCATTACAAATGCAATGTTATTGCCTCTGAGCAAGCTGGCTGATATAGAAATACCGTATAAGATTTCAAAAAACTTGGATTCTTATTTATTATCTATTTATTCTTTTTTCTTTATTTTCCTAATTATTGAAATTCCTTCTTTTTCTTTATTATTAGTTTATATTTTTTATTTTAAATGGAAATCTAATTCCATAATTAATATGATTATGCAGTTTGATCTATGATTTATCATTCATGGACACTGATAATATTCATCCTTCAGCAGCACGTTAGGATATCATAGCCTTTGTGTGAATGACGAGGTTCAAATGAGGAAAGGCTTATGTTGCACCCAAAGATGAGGAAATGGCGTTAAGCGACAAAATACTTTGGGGAGTTGAAAACAAACATAGATCTGATAAAAAAATGAATATCCATTGAACCATTCTGATTCAATTATGGAGCATTCAAAACCTCTTGTGAATTTGGAGACAAGTATCTTTTGTTCTTTCCATAATTATTAAATAAGTGTCCTATTTGCCTATCCAATATAATTTCACTGTAGACAGGTAGAACGCTCTTCTACCGATGCATTTTTGCATCCCGATCACCCAAGTTCGGAGTCCTTGAAACAATCGCCCTATAATGACTTGCTTTCACTACGGTTACAGTGGATTTTTCCTTAGCCAAGCAACTGCCTATGAGTCACCGACTATAATAAGTTCAATGTAAGTACAACCATATATTAGATTTTTTTTCTACTCGCGATTGATCTTATTATTACTTTGATTTGTTCCTCTTTTTTGCTTTCCCACCTTATCTCTCTCGTGCTTGATCTCTCCCTCCACTGTCTTTCTCTTCCTCTCCTCTAGACAACAATGATATCAACTTAGTGCAATGCAATTTTAGATGTAAAGTTCAAAGAGAATATCTGGAAGCAGGGTCTTGGATAGCACATGTTCTACAATTCATTATACTCAAGGGAAGATGAAGTTTCATTTTTTCATAGCTATACCTTTCTTTTGCAAGCCCAAAATTCTTGAAATCTAGATCCAAGAACCAGTTCTCAGTTATAGGTTGTGAGTCTTGGATCAAGTTTAATATTATAGTGTTGATTTAATTCGTAGGAGGAAATTAGTAAGTACCAGAAGTATTCTTTGCGTGGAAGCAGCGCACAATCTTGTTCTTTATCAAGAAGTGGCTCAAATAACAAATTCGTTTGGCCAGCCAATTTCCGAAACATGTTCACTTGAAAATGTTGAAGAGCTGCTTCGTATATTCATTATCTCGGCGGTATCAATGGGCGACAACACCATCCATTCTCTAGTTCAGTTGTGGCATTAGCTACCACCATCAGCTAGAGGACACTGATGAGACATTAGATGAAAAAGTTCAGCAATTGAAAATTTCATAGGAGAACAGACTATCATTCAAATTCAAAATCAAATTTGTAGCTCTTGACTTATGACATGTAAGTTGACGCCAAGAAGTTTGGCAAATGGATTGAGCATCTGAATATCCACTTCTCCTTTTGTAGGTATTATCATTTTTAGAAGATAGATTTCACCTGGGAAGTTATCTAGTCATGCACTTATATGATGCAATGTAGGCTTTGGAGCTATGATTCAATAAATGATGACTGGGAGCCCGTTCAAATCCATTTTGAAGAAGTTATATTCATCAACCTAAACAATGACATAGACTTGGGCAATATTTTTTCAGTTTTTATCAGAGCACATCTCCAAATTTAAAAAGAAAGCAATTTCTATGAATGATGTTGAGAAAATCTTGCTCCTAATGAAGTTTTTGCAAGTTTACATAACAACCTTCATTGGGTATTAGAGTTTTCATGGTCAAAAACAATTGATGAAGTAAATGCTAAGGTTACAACCATCGAAGCAATTTTTTTTCCCAAATTTGGTTATGAAAAAAATGGAACAATCAAAAGAAGGGAAAGAAGAAGATCAAGGAAAGTAGGAGAAAATGGAAGCTATGATGAAAAGAGCACAAGAACAACAAAAGAATTATTTGTGTGCGTTGTCGGCTTTGTGACGCCAAATTTTGGAAACTTCACAATGGAGTGCAAAAGATGACGGTGGAATATAATGGCTTTTTCAAAAGTATTATCAGTTGGTGATATCTAATTAGTAGATCCAAGGAACATTTGATGTCTAAATGAAGGTTTTAGACACTGCATCAATATTAATTGATAGCCTGGATGTTATTCCATCAGTGCAACCAGTGTCCTGCCCTTTCCACCCAGACAATGACAAATAAAAAGCATCACATAAATGATGATTACAAACTTTTTTGGCTCAAAATCAATGTGAAGAACGTTTGTAGTTTACTTTATTTCACATTGAGAGTCAAAACCACTTGATCTCAGGGAACTAATATAGAAGCTTAAAGGAAGATGATACCCCGTCCAAAACCATATACTACAATGTGAGTTAAGGAGAGAGTAAAAGGTAAACTGAGAATGCACTTTAGAGTTTACTATCATAGAATATTGGTGAATTATTTGTTAGTTCCTCTCAATATAAATTGATTTAGGGAAATTTTACATGTGGAGGTGCATAGTGATTTACTACCATGAACAATAATATCTCCATCATTGAAAGAAGAGATTAAGGCTATGTTTGGCGCAACGTTTTAGCTCCAATGAGTATGGACAAAAAGCTGCAGTCATATAATGCATATTTGGCATGACAACGGTTATGACTGCCACCAAGAAAAGTAAACTAGTTTTGAACATAAAAGTGGATGAAGTTCCTTAGGTGAGTTCGGACGTTCACGAACAACAGTTCATAACCATCGTGTTCACGACTGCCACCGCCTTGCCAAACGGAGCCTAAGTATATCATCTTTAGAATTCCCTCCTCTTATCTTGATATTGTCTTTCAGAAATTGTAATCTCATGTTCATCATTCTCTCTTTTCGAGGCCATCAACCCATGGCTTACCCGTCGTCTTCTCTCTATCTATCTGCTAGATAGTCAATAAGTTGAGCCCCCCATCCCTGCTCTCAATGTGAGCTTCTTTCGGATCAGTGCGAGATTCTCATGTTGGTGCATGCTCCTCTTCACTGAACTTTTGATACCTTCCGGGAACTTCTGATTCTTTGTATGTTCCTTCACTTTGGTCTTCCGATGCTCATTTTCCTTTTTTGAACTACACAAGGTCAAAGGCCACCGACTTTTTTCCTATTGGACTTGCAACTAACTTTGATAGACTCGTCGTTGACCTCTTTGTACTAACTCCATGTAGCCATCGATCCATTTCTCTCATCATCTATCATATCAACAATGCTTTCCTTTTCATCTTCTCATTGCCATCGAATTTTTGAATGTGGTAGACCATCTTCTCAGAGTACTAGTTATGGAGACAACACCAAGCACTGCATCAAATGTCAGAGCAAGAACCACATCAATAAGACATGTTAAAATCATCATGTTGACTTATTGTTCATCAAATTTCTTCGGTAAGTTATTCACCCACCTCCAAATCATCTCAAATCACTCTTGCTATTGCCGAATGCACTACATTTCACAATTTGAAATTTGTTGAAAGACGTGTTTATTTTATATTTTGTACACACACAACATATATCCTTACCCTAGGAGTGTAATGTGAGAGTATTATTTTTCTCCTAATTAGGTCGTAAAGTGTTATCTGAGAAACTACCGCTCTTAGTTTTGAAGACGACATCGTCGATCTGATTTCATCCACTGGTGATCATTGAGGATCTGTTTTTTTTTTTCGCCGGTAAGGGTTGTGATTGACGAGTCTTGCATCTTCTGATAGATCTTCTGTCGACGAGGATTGTGATCGATGAGTCTTACTTCCAACAACCATTTGGCTTTGACGATCTGTCCTATTCTGTCGACGGGGATTGTGATTATCGCTCCCATATTTTCTCTTCGTGTTTGATGGGCTTTGAAAGGGGTTCTGACGCTCGCATTCACATCTACATACTTCTTTACCCCTAGATTGAAATGTCGGTGAGTCCATCTACTTTACATATAGCTACTGTATACCACCGCTTGACCCAAGGCAAGGGAAATCATCACAAAGAGCACTCGGTTCGCCCTGCAGGTCTCTTTTGATACTTTTGAGCCCATTGCCCTTGCTTCTCGAGGTGGCCGGGGAGGATGCCATGGTTGTTGTCGTGATATTGATATGAGATCCTGCATCCATTGTGGATATCAAGGTCACAACAAAAACACATGTTGGACTCTTCAAATTTAATTGAAACGATCCTTGAAATATTTCATTTTGGTAATGCAAGCGAACGTGTGAGTTTAAAAGTTTCTTCTTTTAAAGTGAAATTTTCCCAAATTTATTGTGTTGATACAGCTCAATGAAATGACGCTGTTGAAAGAAAAATAAACATTTATTGAGACGATTTGAAATGAACTTGGAGTTTTGATGTTTTAACTACTTGCTATCCCATATATCACATGACTAATATGGTTATTGGGCTTGTTTTCCTTTTGGATTTTTTTATTTTGAGTCCTTTTTATTCAAGTTTAGTATTTTGTTGTCCTTGCTTTATTCAAACTTTCGGACTAGGCCATGGAAAACTAGATCCTTGTACAATCAATCGTCTTTGGTTATTGACATAAGATCGTGCCTTTAGAGCATAAAAGGTACGCCTGAATGAGGTTTCTGTTGTAAAGCTATTTTTTCAAAATAAAGTAAGAAATAGTGTAATAGCTCGACAACATTTGAATTAGTTTTTGTTTGTGAAGTATAATTGAGCGTTGAGGCTTCAATATTATGCAACTAACAACATCAATCTCATTTCTTTAGAGATGTAGATGATAGTAATGAATGGTTGATTAGTAGAATGGATGGAGATTCCGAACGAGAAGATGAATTTATGTTTGATGATGATTATTTAAAATGGGATGCGGTTTTGTGTTGCTTTCGTCAGACATGCAGATGCGCTTTGTGCTTAGGTTCTAGAACCCTTTTGCGCCATGATGCGCCTTGAGCCTTTAATCAATCATTTTTTAACTTCTAATATCACACGAGGTAAGTCAGTATATCTTTCCATTTGTTGATAGTTTGGAACTATCCAATTATATGCTAGTAACATGATAATCTATTCTTATTTATACTGGAAGAGACATGATTGTTGTGCATTTGCCTTCACCAGTGTTGAGATCTCTTTTTTCTTCACCTTCACTATCACTTTCTTCATTAGATAATAATACTTGGATGATCTTCCCCTTGCTCTGAAAAAATGTAAGTTGGAGTTCACTCCCGACACTACAATCATACATACTCTACCACG
Source organism: Dactylorhiza incarnata (assembly GCA_033032865.1). Lineage (NCBI taxonomy): Eukaryota > Viridiplantae > Streptophyta > Magnoliopsida > Asparagales > Orchidaceae > Dactylorhiza > Dactylorhiza incarnata. Next base: position 10,117,802 of record JAWHQI010000066.1, read on the forward strand.
TCAACCTGATGCAATCCCACCAAAGCCAGGTCCTCACCACTCCCCATTCCCCATTAGATGAATTTATGTTTGATGATGATTAATTAAAATGGGATGCGGTTTTGTGTTGCTTTCGTCAGACATGCAGATGCGCTTTGTGCTTAGGTTCTAGAACCCTTTTGCGACATGATGCGCCTTGAGCCTTTAATCAATCATTTTTTAACATCTAATATCACACGAGGTAAGTCAGTATATCTTTCCATTTGTTGATAGTTTGTAACTATCCAATTATATACTAGTAACAGGATAATCTATTCTTATTTATACTGGAAGAGGCATGATTGTTGTGCATTTGCCTTCACCGGTGTTGAGATCTCTTTTCTTTTCACCTTCACTATCACTTTCTTCATTAGATAATAATACTTGGATGATCTTCCCTTTGCTCTGAGAAAATGTGTGTTGGAGTTCACTCCCAACACTACAATCATACATAGTCTACCACGTCAACCTGATGCAATCCCACCAAAGCCAGGTCCTCACCACTCCCCATTCCTTAGTTGTCTCCCTTGATCACATTGTCGATAGCACCCACTGAATAGTTACTATTGAGTTACTATCGAATTCATCAATGAGATATCGGCATGCCGAATGTAGCACGGGGATGGAAATGGGATACGGGCTGCGATACGAAACGGATAATGGAAACGTCATTTGTTTTTAATTTTTAAATTATTTTAATATAAGTATTAATTAATATAAAAATAAAACAACTAACAAACTAATTGTAATTGTAATGAATTTTTTTTAATAAGAGTACAACATAGACCATACATATGAAAACCGGGACTTCAAACTTATATTATACATCATTGGCATTTCATATAATGTTATAAATAATATTTCATAAAATGTTATAAATAATATTTCATAAAATGCTATAAAAATATAGAGAAGATTCAAGGAAACAAGATAAAGAACAATATACCACATGTCCACATCATTACATAAATTGATCATTGTTTCGTTGCATTCACATGCAATTAGTTGATCCGCACCCTTGCAATTTGCCGCATTATCCGTTATAACTTGAACAACCTTTTCATATCCGATTTCTAAAATTACCTCTTTTATTAAAAATGGAAATGAAGTACTTGTCTTTTGTTTGACCTTCAAAATTAACCGCCTTCAAGAACATTGCTTTTGAATCGGTTATTGCCATAAAATTAATGAGTGGTTTCCTTTGTGGATTGTTCCATCCATCGCTTACAATACTAACTCCTTTCTCTACCCACATCCCTCGAATAAGAGCTAATCTTTTTTCAATTTCTATCTTCTCCTTCAACAACAAGGTGGTTTTTAGTGAATATCTGGGTGGTACATATCCCGCAAAGTTATGACTAGCAACAAAAGATTATGATTCTCTCCAATAAGGATTTTTTGCTAGATTGGAAGGCAACCCCGCCGAATAAAATGCCCTAGCAATTAAAGCAGCCAAATGAGCTCTATCATCATTATTGAATGCACTAGAAATTGGATTCTTTCCACTACCACTTGGATCATCTTTTCTTCTCCGCTTATCACCAACACTTCCAACACTTCCAAGTCCACTTGAAGTACTTGTAGCCACCGGTATAAATTTTGGAAGTCGTCGCTCAATAAGCTCTTGAGCATCTTTATCTTCCTTCAACATGTCTTTGTCCGTGGAAGCCGGAACCTTGTTGCATGCCCCGATTCCGCTACTCTTGATCCTCAATAAATGACTCTTCACGCTAGTGTATGAGATTTTGTAAGGCTTACCCAAAAATTACATGTCCAACTTATACTTTCACCTCCTTAAGTTAACTTGTTCTCTCTTGTCACATATTTCCAAAGAGGCTTTTCGTCATTTTCAGTAACACCACTACTTGAATCCATGTTGCGCAAGATAAGACCTAATTTAAACAACAAATAATCTCATTGATAAGTTCTAAATAATATAAACACAACAAATATTTGCTAACATAAACAAACTAAAAATGCAAATTATATACACAGTTATTGTAAAACTAATTCAAAGCCCTTCATTTTCTAAACCGTTTCAATTTTTCCCTTAGTATAGATTTCACACAATTAAAATTATATTCTCATCCAACACCAAGAGAACTTGTTTTGGATATCTTCTATAAATATCTCCATTAATATTATAATAAGGACTCAATTGAGGATAACATGATACCTTCCTACCATCCAATCCATCTTGATATAGTGATATAATGACAACTTAATAAGAGTTCAAGCTTCTGATTATTTCAAAAAAAAAACAAATGACATTATGTGCAATTAAATGTTTCTCAATTTACCCAAAAAATAGTATATTTCGAAGCTAGATGCTAAAGCATAATGTAAATCAACAAGTATATCTTGAAAAAACTTGAAACTTATTGACATCTGACTTAATAGGTACTATATTAAAGATAATTTTAAAGAATGTCATGAGGATAAATAAGTTGATATGTGAACCTTAGTAGGTACTATATTAAATCACATATGTAAGATAATTTACCTGAATACCAGATGTATGATCCTTAGCAACTAAACTTTTTAACATCAGATGTTGGTCTTTAGTATAAGTATTTCTTGTCTATTATAACTTTGTATCACATCGCTAAGAACTTTATGTATTACGGACTATGTTGTTAAAGGCACGCTTAAGGCTCCAGGCTCAACAGGCTCAGAGGCTTGCGCCTTTGTGCGTCTTTTTTACGCCTTTGGAGCATAAAAGACACGTCTGGGTGCGATTTTTGTTGTAATTTTTTTCAAAAAAATAAAAAAATAATGTAAGAACTCAATAATTTGTCATGATTTAGTGTTTGTGAAACATAATCGAGTGTTAAGACTTAGATATGATGCAAGTGACCACACTAATTCTGTTTTAAGAGATATAAATGCTAGTAATGAATGATTAATGTGTAGAATAGATGAAAAATCTGATCAAGAAGATTAACTGATGTTTGATGCTTATTTTTTAAAATGAATGTGGTTGCGCCTTGCCTTCGTCAGGCGCGCGCTTTGAGCCTTGCGCCTAGGCTCCAAAACCTCTTTGCGCCTTAGTGCGCCTTGCACCTTTAATGAATGTGGTTGCTCCTCACTCAAAAAAACCCGTCTTATTAATTAGAATAAAAAACTATCTCTCATTTGCAATAATATATGAAATTAGGTTGAAAAACTTTGAAGTTGACCTTGTATACCTCTTGAAACAGTGTTCAATAATATTTTGTCATTTCCTTTCTCATCATCAGCATTAATACCAGTAATTACTCAACCAACAACTCAATCCAAGCATGAAAAAAATGTCATATCGCTATTCCCATGTTGGTCTTGACCGTACCCACCCCTGATAGCAACAACTCACATCATTCACACTTAACATCGCTTCTACTCCTCAAAATCGTCCCTTCAATTACTCCTTAACCTAGTTTGACACCCTATCTTCATCACCATTCTAATGAACCGACCTCAAACCCTACAAGCCACCACGTCAGCCTTGAATTCCCCACATTTTCATGCTCTAAACTTTTATGTAAAGGCCGCCTTATTCAAAAACTCAATTATAACATCTCTTCTCTCCCACTACACTCCGCGAAAGAGAGAGGTTCTTTCACATCTTACTCCAAATTGGTCGAGGAGAGGAAATATTCCATTTTGAAGGTACTCCCTCGGACATCCAATTTGGAGTTTTGATTTTCAAAGAAATCTATTTTTTTACTACCAAAGCATCCTGGATGAGCAAGGCCTCACTATTTCTTCCACATGGATTGTCCTGTTCTTGCTTAGTTCCAGGAATGTGCACTAACCGACATTTGTCTTCTTGGGATGCCTTCACCAAGTGTCTCGAGACACACCTTAGCTTCTTCCATAATGAGACAAAGAGTCCTCGTCAAGCTCACCTAATCAACCATTTTTCACGCTTATCGAAGCTCGTTTGAATCTCTCGCCAGCCGCACCATTTGCCTCTTTTACCACTTCATACGAAGTTGTATCATCTGCTTCTAACATATAATATGCGTCGCAGGGTACTAGCCCTCCAAGTTACAATCCTTTTCCAATACTACTTTGTTGACAACCCAAACCCCAAAGGGCAACCCACCTAGCATAGCAACTCAACCCATCTAACACCAAGTTGCCAACACCAACACCCTTCCCATTCAACTCCTTACACCTACTGAGATCCAAACCCATTCAGAGTAGGTTGTTCACTTCAAATGCGGCGTTAAGGTCTATAGCGACCATCAATGCAAGACTTGCAACCATTTCCTCCTCAATTATAACTCAGAAGGAGACAACAACTCACTCAAACCGGTGATCTCCCCGATGAATCTGCCACTGACCACATGCTTCCATAATCAGAAATCTTCCTTCATACCCTGATCAACTGTCGGTTTCCTCGTCTCCCCCGCATTCTCGAGTCCATACACAACACTCAAATATTTGTCCTCTTTTAAGTGGCAAGACCCCTAACTTTATTCGAGAGCAAATCGCTAAATACCTTCAACTCCCCATTCACCAATCAAACTCCTCGGTCATTGTTAATAATGGCGATCAACTTCATTGCACTGACTTCTGATATCAGATTTCTCTCAATCTCTCCTTTCATTTCTCTTAAGTTTTTTACATTTTATCTCTCCATGACGCCGAATTTGCCCTTGGTAATGTAATGGCTTCAACAATTGAGACCTTTCATCTTTCACTACTTGCAATTTACCTTAGGCTTCCTCCACCCTAAAATACCTCATCATCCTCCAAGGATGACACCTCTCTTGACTTCCACGTATACAAACCCCATGACTTAACCAACTTCTTAGTTGCTTTCATATTCCTCCTAGTTTCCACCACCGCACAAAACTTATCCCTGCGACCCTCACCTACTTCACACCCATGTCAACCATCTACATGGCTTCCCACTAACACGCTCGTAAGACCACTACGTACACCTTCAACCTAACTCTCATGTTAATACTTTCCCATATTGCTACCCTAGCAAATAGCCAACATGTTCGTTGAGGGCATCATTATGCCCAATATTGGCCCTTTCTCCTCAATACCATATTGATCAACAAGTAATGCTACTTGTGGCTCTTCTACATCGACTACATGAGCCCTAATGCTTCTAGCACAAACATTCGATTCTTCTCTTCCTCCTATTCACACTGAAAATGAGACTATAATGGACATTATTCATATTGGTCATGCATTTGGTTCTAATCTTAGCCTTACTGATACTTATTGTCTTCCCTCCTTAGCTTTGAACCTTCTTTCTGTGGGACAACTTTGTGATCTTGGTCTCACTGTTGTTTTCTCATCTTCTGGATGATGGGCGAAGAAGGTGACCTCTAGGCGAACACCTTTCCTTTCATAATGCGGTACTTCGATTTCGTCAGGTACAACGCAGACGGGGACTCGTGGCTCTTCTACATCAACTACTGGGACTTTAATATAACTCAATTTGTGTTTTCTTTCTTGTCCCCACCATCAATAAATTATTTGGTGAATTTCTTGGTGTCACTTATTTCTTCTAGCTTGACCCTTGTTCAGATTTCCACAGGATTCACATCCACCAATTCACATTCCCCAAATTGCTACTACATCCACCTCGATTTCCTCATCATGACTTCCGGCATGACTAACGCCCGATACACTTTTGAAGGCGCCATGAATGAAACTTCACTCATTTATTTGTCATTTTGTCCTCATTTCCTTTATTGATATGCTACTCTACAACTCTACTTGAAGCACCTTGTCTCCACTTACATGCACAAGATTTATGCTATCACTAATTTTTTTCACAAATTGTGCACTATCTCCTTGATTAGCACATCTACACCTACAACTAGGGCTCTCCTCTTACAACAACCCATATAGACCTCATAACACTACTTACTCCACAACCTCTTAGGCTACACCTAGTAGCTACCACCTCACCGCCAAACCATGTCGTGACAACCATGTTGCATATTCCTTTTTCCGCTCCCTAGATGCTTGCCTCTACTAAATTCTCCAATATTTCCAGTCCCCACTTCAAATTCTTTGACCATGTCCAAGTCCACCCAGTCACAACCTCGCCTACTGAAAACGACATGGAGACATCCTTTGTCGCTTGACCGACTACACCCAGTAATCAGTATTTTGTAAAAATGGTCTTATATATAGCCGTAACTGCATCCCCTCACCTTCTTACTCCTTTTTTTTTTGCAAAGAACTCTTTCATCAAATTTCATGCACTTGAGGGCACTGAGCTTTCTCCACGGACTCGCCTTGTTTTCTAAGAGATTAATGCTTCGCTTGGCGCGGCTTATTTGGTCCGGTGAGTTTGGAGAAAAACTCAATTATCATAGAATGTATGTTTGGCATGACAAAGGTTATGACCGCTACCAAGAAAATAAACTATTTTGAGCATAAAATGCATGGAATTTTTTAGGTGAGGTCGGGCGTTCACGAACGATGGTTCATGACCATCGCGTTCACGACCGCCACCGCCGCGCCAAACGAAGCCTAAGTCTGCTTGTCAATTGCTAACTCCTACAACCACTCCTAATTTCACAATTCCTTAGGGAGGACATAGTCATGAATTTGGATCACCCGTCTCTCTTCCTCTCACCACAAAGCCACCATCTTTGTTGCCATGAACCACCTATCTAGATACGCTCGCTTCACATCACTAATTGCAAACTTCATTGCTTCCTTTGTTGCAAAACTATTTATGAAGTCATTAACTATACAGCTTACTTTTTAGTATTGTTAGATACTGCTAATTCATCTTCCTAAGGTGTTTTGGCATATTTTGTTCGCACTTCATAGTTACCACCCTTCGCACAGGCCAAACCGAAGTCATCAATTGTTACTTGGCGAAACACTTTGGTAATCTCTGCCTTTGGTGTTACTTTCTTTGTAGCGAATAATTGAACAATAATATGTAGAAGTTCATCGCATGATTGACCCATCTTCAAGGCACTCTATGGTCACGACAATACGCTATCCCTGACTGTCTGCTTAATTAAGTAAAAATTACCAATGAATCATCTCCCCAATGAATCATATTTTCTGATCAGCCCTCTTTTCCATTGACATCGGGTTGGCTTCCTTGAGAGCGTTTTTCTGCTTAAACTTTGAAGAATCCATAGCACCGAGAGCAATCACCAACGAGCCTTGTATACCAATGTCGAGCGGTTCTGATCCATCGATGAGTCGACATCTCACAGATTGCTATTAACTTACAGAAAATAGCAAGTTAAACACAGAATCGAAAGATGTGGAATATTTTTATAGACCGGGCCTAGCATTTCCTGTGTATTGGGGGTAAGAGGTATTTTTCCTACAATCTTGTGAGAGCTCGAAAAAAGCGGCGATCTTACCCATCCCAATTTTAGCGAATACACGAGGACTGAAGGAGGAACATCAAGACTAAACTAAAGCATGGGGAGGTCTCACCCAAGGGTCTCATGCGACCTTGGGTAGTCTGGCTCAACCCTGCGAAGGATCTCGCACAACATCCTAAGAGGTCTCGGCATCGTCAAAACCACTGGATGTCTTAGGAATGGTCTTTGTGAGACCTCTCGGTAAAACAATTGAATGTGAACCAACTCGATGACCGCGGCGTCCTACTTGCCAGCTTACTCGTCAACCTCCACTTCATCATTGCGTGAAGTCATCTGTGGCCTCCACCACACAGATCGTGAGTTCTAACTACACATGGGTCTTCACCCTTCTTCAACCATTTCTCCCAAAGTTGGTTGCTCACTGCACATTTACCAAATTAACTCTTCGTTTCTACGCCCCATTCCAAGGTAATTATTGAATTACCCCTTTTCGTTTACAACATGCAACTAGATAGCTGCCCAATCTCCATCCATCGGGCTTTCACGTCTCCCTCTTCAAACAATATGTTGGAGTGCTACAGATATCGGTATCCATCTCTGTGGACCTACTGTCACCTAACAATGTTGCCCCTACCACATTGCTAAACTAAAACTTGGGGACAAGGTTGTTCTGAAAGTCGCGGGAGATGATGTGATCACTCTGCAGTCTCCTTGCCGCTACCCACTCCTTCGGTGTCCCCTCTTAAACCCGTTGATGAGAGGACCCACCGAGTATTCACTACCGAATACATCAATGAGAACCACATACTTGCTCGCTGATACTCATATCTATTTACTTGACAACTACCCGCATGTCAAGCATAGTCCCATATAAACCATCAACCTTCTGAATCGAATGGAAATCATTTTTTATTCATTAGGAACTTTGATTACCTAATGACCCTTGTAATACCGTCTTATAGATATAACATCTTCCTTGACCTTAGGGTATAAAGGATTGAACTTTCTAAGCCTTAACTCTCCTCTTCGTCTTAATTTTTGGATCTTCTCTCCTGCCGTAAAAAGACTACACAACAATCCCATAAGCATGGGAATGTAGTAAGTTTAAATATAAAAAATTCCAATGTACTCGCTCATCGTGTTTCTCAATTTATCTTCATTACACATCTCACCTCCCAATGTCAGGCCTTTACTCCTCCCTTTAACTCCATTATTATCTCTTTTAACATTCAGGAAGCTCCACTTGATCTTGCTTGGACATATGCTATGAATGAAGACATACAGGCTCTTCTATAGAATAAGACCTAGAAATTAACCATTTAACACTTGGTTGTAAAACAGTCAGGCGTAGGTGATTTTTTTTACTGTAGAGTGTAAATCAATTTCCAAATTGGTTAAACAAGTATTTTAAGGCTCGTTTTGTTGTCAAAGGGTTTACTCATGAGCACAAAATTGATTATGCTGATACATTTTCAACTGTGGCTAAATTGAGATTTGTTTGCCTCCTTAATTTTGCTTCTACTAATTCTTGGTCTCTGCATCAGTTATATATCAAAAATGCTTTCCAAAGTGAAAATTTAAGGGCTGTGATTTTTATACAGCACCTTTTAGATATGAGCAGAAGGAAGAAAATTTTGTATGTTAGCTTATGAGGTTTCTTTTTGAACTCAAGATGACTCATCATACATAATTTCAGAAGTTTGCTAAGGTGATTAGCTCATTTTACTTCTCTCCAAGCAAAATTGATCGTTCGATCGTCACGGAGAGGTTCAAAAGGGATCGACATTTTCTTGTTTATGTTGACGATATTATTGCCACCGGTAGTTATTCCCAAGATAGTGCTATTAGGCAACACCCTTTACGGGCATTTCAGACGAAAGATATTGAACCTTTGCTACTTTTTAGGAATCGAAGCAGCCAAAAACAAAATAATATATTTCTTTCGATGTGGAAGTATATTCTTAATAGTTGATATACTCCTGGAAATTGGATAACTTGGACGCCGACCTAATGACACTCCTATGCATCCAAATGACAACTTGTCTGCCTATACTACCAATCCTTCTTGTAAAGATCCTAGTGGATGCGAGTGATTTCTAGTAAAATTCATCTTCCTACTAGTTATCAGACTCAACACCTCTTGTGCAGGTAGTCATCAATGCATGTATGCCCTCTCATTAAGCTGTCTTTCATATCCTTCCTTCTTTGAAGAATGCTCTGGTCAATGTCTTAAGTTCGAATTAGGAAAATCCTATTGAAATAATAATAGGTAAATCAAAGTATAAACTATTAAGTTTTAAAATTGTGAGTTCTTTTAAGTGCCAGAAATCCAATTTATGTTTTTTTGTTCACGGTCCAAGTCTCTAGCTGCAACAAAAAAACACTCCTGGTGAAGTTTTATAAAATGTTTATAAAACATAGTCGCAGTGTTCCAGTGAACTCCGATTTTGTGCTTTGGCCATGTTACCTGATCGTTGTCAGACAGTTCATGCGTGAGTTCCATGTCAAATGGGCTCAAGGCTTTTCTCCTCGTATGTTTGTGACCTCTAATGCACGATACATAGATGGACCCTCATTATTATGAGAGCTTTGTTGAAAAATCCCTTTGTTATCACCACAGATGCTGTTCATATTACTTCAGAAAACATTTACAAGGGCAAATCCGAGACCCCATAATTATAAATTCTGTCTAGCTATTTGTTTAATGATTCTCCCAATCAAGCCATGCTTGCATCTTTTTTTTTATATATATAAATATTTTCATATTCCAATATTATATGAAAATACCCCTTTCTTCATGCATCTTATTTATTTGGTCGGTTTTTTGTTTGTAGTTTTTATCATTACAACGTCAACGTATTAGTTTTTTTCTTGGCCTTTTTTTATCTTCAATATTGCTTACTAACTTATGTGATATATATTATTTCTGCAGAGCTGTTTTGACATTCAATTTTCATTCTTATTTTTAAGTCATTTACAATTTCCTCCTTTCCTGCTGCTACCATACAGTTAACTACATTGTTTTGTTCAGTACCTCACCTGGTGAAACTACTGGAAGTCAACCCTATACCATCACTATTATTTGTGATTACAATATGTTCCTGAGAAAAGGCTCCGAATTTTTCTAGATATCGACTCTTTAGACTTTGTTCTCCGTGCTTAAGTCATTGTTTGCGCAGCACGATCTTCAACCATGAATCATTACTTACTTTTTTTCGCTTTAGAGCTGATGTGATTTTGCGGTCGCTATTTTTTGTGACCATATGTTTCATGAGAAATTCGCTAACTTTTGCTGGAGATACCTCAGATTACCAAACTTGTCAAAACCTTGTTCCCTGTTCTTATTCCATAATCTGGGCAAACAAAAAATCTGGTCATTCTGTGTTTTTGCATTTGATTGCCGAACTGATCCTTTATCCTGTATCCGCAGACTGCATCTTTCGCATCTCATTTGTTGGCGGTCAAGCTGCACTAATTCGCTCATCTCGGCATGGATGACCCATACATGCAAGATCAAGTAGGCTGTCATATCTTCCTCCCCAACAAAAAAAAACAAAAAAAAATTAATATCCGCTTGTGGTGCAGGACGGTGAGACCTGTGTGATGGGATTTGAAGTCCCGAGTTCCCCAGAATCTAGCTACAGCAATCCGATCCCCAGGAACGAAGACGAAGGCCGCGACCCGCCGACCGCACCCCCGCATTTGCAGCACACATTACTGAGCTACTCGGCTAGTCAGGAAGGCTCGAGCAGTCTCCCCTCGCCCCAGAACGTGATCCTGAACCACTTGTACATCGAGAACAGGGAAACTCCCAGATCGGTGGTGGCTTTGGGGATCACGCACCGATTTCGCTCGAAGTTTGTCACGGTCATTCTCTATAAACCGGTTCGGAGACGGTGAACGGTTTTTATTCACGTCTGATTCTTTTGCTTTTTTCCTGGAATCACTGGATGGCATCTGATACAGGCTTTTGGCATGCACGCTAGTGGTGCTGGGGGCTACTCCAGGTTTTCTACTCTCGCCCATTGTTCAGATTTGGAAGGCCTTTTGTATTTTATTTATATATATATATATATATATATTGCATGGTAATTTGGGATCTGCTGGCTGGAATTTGAATGTACCAGCAGTGTTGGCTATATATTGATGCTGAAGCGATCAGAGGCTGTGATGCTTTAATTTAAACAACTAAGATTATAATGGTAAATAATAATTGCAGCAGGGGCAAAAAGGTAATTGCGCTGAGCAAAATATTCGGTGAATAAAAATCACTCTTTTGCTTAAAATTACAGAATTCCCTAAATTATATGAGCAGTTATATTAATTTCTGCTGTGAGTTCGTGAGAAAATATTGTCTAACATTTTGAATGAAGAATTCTCGGTTCGCCTGTTTTTTTCTTTGCTGGAAAATTTGTTCGTTTACACTGATTTATGTCATGTGCACAAACAAGTGCTCTAAATATAATATATATCTATTATTATATTTAAAAAAATGATGTGATTAGTAATTTGTCGGTCACAGCCTCACACTGGCGCGTGTGCTTGCTTCAAGGTTTTTTTTACGTTTGCTAGTCTGTGTATGAAGAGTGGAAAGAATATATATGTATAGGATAATGATTTAAGTATATAAATTATATATATTATTATAGGTATATGGAATAATTGGTTTGTTTTAATATAGATATAGTTAATAATACATATGATTATATATGTACACATGAGTGAGAAATGGGGCTCTGCCTCTACCGCTAAATGCGATAGTATCTCGACTGTGATAGTACTTTGATCGCGACAGAAATGGGGTTCCGCTCCTATCAATTGATTAATGAAGTTTAATATAATTCACTATTAATTAATGTGAAAAATAGTTCATCTTTTTTTATTTTTGTTTTGTTGGAAAAACTCATCATTATGTGTATGATATTTATTTTTCAGCGTTACTTTTATAAATTAAATTAATTATTTTGTTATTATTTTTAAATCAATTTTAATTAAGTTGGCATGCCTAATGATAGTCTATTAAATTTTTTTTTTCAATTTTATGAATTTTTATCATTACTTTAATTTGAGAATATGATGCAATTATTTAAATTAATATTTTATTTTATTTTTTTTAAAATAGATTATAATATATGTTAATTCATTAGATGCAAATAAGAAAGTTATATTTAACAATTTTGAATGTTTCACTAAAGACAATTTTTATTTTTTAATATAGTAAAGATATATTATGAGAATGTGCATAGATACCCGGACAATATTTTGGCCACGACAGTGCCGGGGTGCCGCGGTGTAATGTCGCTCCCGCCGCTCGCTCCTCCCTGAAGTGCAGTACAAGTGGAGGTGAGTATGTGACCGGAGTATGTCACCGGCGCTAATGCCTTTTTATATAAAATGTTTATATTTCCAAAATAAATGACTTGCAAAAATAATATTAAAAGCACCTGGCGGTAAAGGCAGCTTCGCCCACCGCAATATTTCTCCAAATCTCCGGTAATGAAACCCGTGCTGCCAGCAATAACAAGCCCCTGCCGAATTATAATATTTCCAATGAAACTTTTTTATATTCATATTTGTGCCTCGGGCAGATCTCGCCCCTCCAAACTGCATTAAGATCACAGTCATCGCGAATCTTGATGCCCACGCATATTTCGACATTGCGAAACGTGATCACAGTTTTCCGTTTTTTCTTCTCACAGAACCCGTCTATTTCCTTAAAACAAGTTTGAAATTTCAACGCCCTCAATTCCTTCGTATATTTCATCACCATCCAATTTGAAAACCACCATTAAAACAGCTCGCATAGGCAAATTTCAGACTCTGTAGAACCCATCCCGGCCTCTCCCCTGTTCCAAATCCCACAGAAGCTCCAAATAATCCATGCCGCCGGCGAGCGACGAATCTTCTCCCTCAACCTCGACAACTGAAGAGGACACAAAGTAAGCAATACTACTTCACTCCTAATCTTATTAGCATAAACTGATTCATCGTCTTTTTCTCTGGATACAGATCAACAGAGCAACAAGCTCTCAAATTTCACTTCCCGTCCCTAAATAACATCCCTCCGTGGTAATTAATTACACGCTCAGAAATTCAATATCAAGCTCCTGTTATGGACTTTTAGCTTCTAAAATTGTCTCTTTTAGGGCGAAGTTGGTGTTGGGATCCGCAGTTCTCTTGGCCATTCCATTATTCAGAAGAGTTCTAAAAGCACAAGGCACTCATCTTCAACTTTTTTTTTTTGATTTTCTCTTCTCTCGTGTATCTAAACATGAATAAAAGAAAAAGATTAGAATTTGATGGCAGCTTTGAAGAAGACGGCGGAAGCGGCGGTGAAGGCGGCGGATGAATTGGTGGAGGCGGCGGATAAAGTGGTGGAGGCGGCGGAGAAGCTTGCGGAGGCGGCGGAGAAGGTCTTGGAGGAAGTAGTTGATGCGCTGCCCAGCGGAGAGCTAAAGGAGGCGGCGATCAAATTGGAGGAAATTGCTGCATATGTTAACAAGGGGGCAGAATTTGCGGATTCTTTACTCGATGCGGTAATTTTATATTTTATGGCTTATTCCATTCATGATTATTGGTATTACTTGTTGATTTATAAAACTAAAAAATACTTATATTATTATTATTATTACTTAATTATTTATTAGTTTATTAATAATATACTTTTGATCTATAGATACTAAAATTAATATTAATACATATTGCTAACTTATCTGCATGTAAAAAAAATGATATTAGTAGTTGTATAAAGATGCATTATTTAATACTGGTTAAAAATATTAAATATTTATAAAATAAAATAAATAAATTATTATGTAGTGCTAATTGTATATATGTAAACTTGTTGATATAAATTAGGTGTGGAAACAAAAAATTAAATATTGAGATATAAGAGGGAAAATCCAATATAAGCATACCCTTTATCTCTACCCTACAAAATAAACCTTGCTCCAAGCAACTAGGGCTCTATCAAAATGGACACAATTAATTCTTCGTTTGGATCGACGGCGGGAGCCAGCGCGGGAAGAAAGCCGCAGGGTTTCGAATCGGAGGCGGGGCTGGAGACGCTGCGGTCCGCAGGCTTTCGCGAAGGGTTTGCGGGAGCAAACGCCACCGCCGGCGCGCGCGTTTGTTTTCCCGCTGTGCGGTGGCAGTTGCTCCCGCACCGGCGCTCAAACGCCGCCCCAAACGAAGTTATTATTTTTTAATCAAAGCAAGCACCGTGTTGCCGTGTGACCTTGAGGTCACGGGTTCTGAGTCTTAGAAGCAGCCTCTTGCAAAAATGCAAGATAAGGTTTGCCTTCATTTGCGGTTAAAAATATTAAATATTTCACCCTTGTGGTTGGGACCCTTCCCGGGACCCTCGCTCTACGGGGATGCCTTGTGCACCTGGCTGCTCTAATCAAAGCAAGCACCATTTGTTTCCTTCCAAAATTACCCCTTAAGTAGAACCGCCGCCGTGTGTTCGCCCTCAAATCAAAAAAATTTCCTCGAAATTAGCATAAAAACAAATTGCACCCTTCTTAATTTTAAAATTACAAAACCGTAAGTTTACATTTCATATCCAATGATCCATGCACAAAAATATTCACTTGGGGTAAATTTTCAACGGAGTTTTTTATAATTTTAAAAGTAAAAGGGAGCAATCTATAATTTAGCAAAGTTAAAGAGGAAGTTCTAGTAAATGGTCCGTCAAATTATATTAGGTGTGGTTAAATATTAGATATTAATTTTGAGAGTTGATATTAGCAGTCTAATTCTCGCTACTCGCACCCCCAAAATTGTAAAAATCCTAATTATATTCGCAGTTCAATTCGTGGTAATTGCACCCCCATCGAATAATCTCCTCCTCACCATCTCTCTCCTCTGATTGTCTAAACCCTAGCCGTAGTTCTATCGGTCGCGTCGTCTTTCCACGTCTTAGATTATTCACCTTCTTCAAAAAAGAAGGAAATTATCCAGCGAAAATTCCCCAAAAAATAGTCCGTATTCTAGTTAGCGGAAGATTTGCATGCCATTTAATTTATTTTAGAGTTAATTCCTCTATGCATGTCATTTAATTTGTTTTCATGCTAGATTTTTAAATTGTTTTAAAGTCTTTGAGATATTTCTCTACGCTTCTAGTGCTTAATAAATCAACTATATATTTCACTTATTTGAGATGTGAGTGAGGTGCAAATATAATTTTAGATTAAAATATAATATTTTTTCCCTTGGAAATGAACGAATGATTGAATTAATTTTGAAATAATTGATAATGGATAATATTGAATTGAGCAGGTTGATGACGTGATTGATGACACGGCTATACAGTTGAGATCAATTAATGTTGAGGAGCTTCAAGATTGTAGCGAGGGAGAGAAGGTGGTGTCAATAAAGATAGTGGCAACAACTAGTGTTCCCTCTTCTTCGCTGACGTGAAATCGGCCCGACCATTTATTTGAGCCGGCTCGGTTCCATTTGTTTATTTTTTTCTCTGACAAAATAATAAAGATAATGTTTTTTTCTTGGCAATTGTTATCCGCAGATCATAAATGGCTATCTGCATATCAATTTTTTCTAGTTTACAAATTGTTAGCCGTAGACCAATTTTAGACTTGAGCATTCATTATCTTTGTTCTCCTGAGCAGGGTCTGACAACGAAGGAACATTTCTGATGACCTTCTGAGCACTTCAATGTGTGCACGGATCGTGATTCGTAAAATAAATGCGCGGATAGAGACCGAGTTGAGGAAGAAAGACGATTTCTTCACCGTTCATGCGATTTCAGTTTGTTTAGGAGAGAGTAACCCTAGCTATATAAATCTTCCCAAACAAACCCTAGCTATATAAATCTTCCCAAACAAACCGAAATCGCATGAACGATGATGAAATCGTGTTTCTTCCTCAACTCAGTCTCTATCCACGCATTTATTTTACGAATCATGATCCGTGCACACAATGAAGTGCTCAGAAGGTTGTCAGAGATGTTCCATCGTTGTCGGGCCCTGCTCAGGAGAACAAAGATATTGAATGTTCAAGTCTAAAAAGTTGGTCTGCAGATAACAATTCCCTTTTTTTTTAATAATTATTTGAAATTTAGGTTCTTCAATGTATCATTTATATCAAATAGACCACCTATTGTCACTGTAGGTGACATTGCCAAATTAAAATTCAAATATAATTAAAATTAAAACACTAACATTAAATACCTCAGATGGATATAAATATTAAGGGATGCGAGCGGTGGGAACGCTGTTATGTCGGGACACTATCGTGATCGGAGCACCGCCCCTCGAATGTCCATGTCTCTCATTTATATATATAGACCACCTGTGTATTGGGAAATTTTCAAAGAATATTATTTTACTGAAATCGCACGTGCCAATTGACTGTTTAATAATGCTGGAAGTTGCAATCATAGAGCTATTAGATTATATATAATTATTATTGTATTATTATTGATATCATGGAAGCAATGAATTTCGCCTGCATTGATTTTAAGTTTAGGGTTAGGTGGGATGCACATGCAACCTTACCTAATAGCTAACGCACTCCAAATAAATATTAATAAAAAAATATTAAAAATTTACAATTTGCAGAATTCATGGTTCCTGCTCGGGCTTGAGACCAATATATTGAGCTCTAGCTCGAGCGCTCGAGTTCGAATTGTTCATGAGTTTTTTTTGCTCATGAGCTGCATTTTTTTTCTAAAAAAATTTAAAGAAAAAGCTCGAGAGCCGGGTTGCGAGTTGATGTGCAAAGAGCACGTGAGATCAATCTTGACTTGCAGTCGAGCTCGAGCTCGTCGAGCTGAGCTTGTGCTCAACAGACTCGACCTCGAGTTGAGTTATGTTCGAGACGGTCCATTGAGCTTAGGAGCGGGCTCAACTCAACTTGCAGTCATATATGCTTAGCTTGTAAAGGAACAATTCTGTGACGGTTTGGTATCTCTCAGTTTTTTTTAATATGTGCGCAACATTAAATTTTTGGGTTGATATCCTTACTTAGGATCTGTTTGGCACGACAGCAGTAGTCGTGAATGTTGTGGTTATAAACCGTCATTCATGAACACCCTAAAAGTCACCGGAGCAGTTCTGCCAACTTTCGTTGATGGAGTTTCCCAAACATTTCCCAAAGTACCCATCCAAAGGGCAAAGTTCATCTCCTACGATGAATCCTTCAGTGCGGCTTATGATATTAACCTACGCTTTGGTTGTGCCCTCGAGCAAGCAAAGTTTGATTTGAAGGCCAGTCGATGACGAGTCAGGACGCAGTATGAAAGTTAATACGCACATCGGCGAGCCAGTGAGCCAGTGAGCCTCTCGACAAAGGAATGCTAAGAATGACTAATATCAAGTAGAAACCTTAAGAACCAATATCAAATAAATGAAGTCCTATTTCAAATTCTCGTCAACTAATTTAAATATTTGCACTTAATAATTAAAAAATATTAAATAAATCCTTACCTAATCTAGTAATCTTTTATATCTTTCTCTGCCTTTCCCAAGAAAAAAAAGACTCATTCAATGACTAACAGAGAAGGCAAATGGCTTTAATTAATAGTATTTTTTATTGAAATGAATTATGGTATTTTATGGCAAAAATCAGTCCTAATACTTTTAAACTTTTTTTTTTTTTTTTTAAGTTCTCATACTTTATTTTACAGGTTTTTAGTCCCGTTATTTTATGAAATACCTGAGATTAGTCTCCTAGATGGTTTCCGTTAAATCTCTTTGATTAAAGGATAAAACTACACAGACACTTAAGAGATCGCAAATAAATCGTAAATAAGTGGGCCCCATAAAGTTATCCATAGACCAATTTTAGAATTGAGCTTTCGATATCTTTGTTCTCCTGAGCATGGTCTGACAACGAAGGAACATCTCTGACGACCTTCTGAGCACTTCAATCATTCAATGTGTGCACGGATCGTGATTCGTAAAATAAATGCACGGATAGAGACCGAGTTGAGGAAGAAAGACGATTTCTTCACCGTTCGTGCGATTTCAGTTTGTTTGGGAGAGAGTAACCCTAGTTATATAAAAGTTATTATTAACATTGCTCTATAGTTTAACATTATTATCGGTGCTATTATTAACATTGCTCTATAGTTTTTGCACATTTTTATCAAGTCACCCATAAAAGTTGGGAGAGCACTGAAATCCGAGCGGTTAGCCGCCAATAGAATTCCATTATTATATTCCATTTCTTCTCCGCAAATTCCACTAACAAAATACTTTCGAAGAATTGACAACTCCATCATTCTTATGTTCGCTCGACCGCCGCCAGTTTAGCTTCGTCTGGAAATTTCAACTCAACTTCAGCTGAGCAGTTTCTCTTAGCTCTCTCATGGCGCAGTCTCTCTTCACCTGCAACTGCTCCAAACTCCAACTCCGGCGCTTTCAAAGCTCCAATCTTGCCGGAGCCACTTTTCACCTCCGTCCCACCGCCGTGTCTGTGCAGCCCTGCCATCGCAGATCACTCTTCCAGCTCGCAGCCACAGAATCTACAGCAATCGAACCGGAACCGGCTCCTACAAATCAAGACGAAGCCAAGTGAGCAATCCACAGGCATCTAGAAAGTTGATTTCTTTACTGGGCGGTTATATATATGTAAGAAATTCTAAACCGCTACTTCTCTGTATATTTATGCTTCAGATCAACAGCCGCCGCCGCCGCCGCAGGGGATTCTTTAGCTCAAACTAATTCCGCTCCAGTTCTTCAGATTTCCTCTAAAAACAACATCCCTTCGTGGTAATAATCAATACCGAAATCTTCTTGGATTACTGCATGCTCTGCTCAAGGTTTATGAATTTTTTTCTGCAGGAATAAGATTGTTTTGGGAGCTGTAGTAATACTGGCCTTACCGCTTTGTAGCAAGGCTCTCTATTTGAGAGGTAATTAACTAACACGAAGACTTACCTGATTCAAAATTTTATACTATAATATACATAAATTAAGGCTCTGTTTAGGCGGAAGGTCCTGTTTGGTTGCGGTGGGAAACAGAGCTCTTCCCATGTGGTGGTGAAGATAAGCTCCACTGCCATTTTTTTTCCTTTCTCAAACCTCAGGCCAAACAGTACTGTCTGGGGCATCTCGCCCGGGTGTGCGCGGTGAGGTTTGGTGAGATTTTGGCTCAAATCGTAACCGCATTGCGAGGGAGAGGTTTTGGCCCAAACAAAACCGTACCATGCCGAAATTGTGTGGGTCGGTTTCGGTACGGTGCGGTTTTTTTGCAGTGCGGTTGCAACTTCGATGTAATTTTTAGGTATGTGATTTACATGGACACTAAAAAGACGAGGTGATGTGAAATAAGATGTGAAATTAGATGCAAAACATAGTTACATGAGCTGTGTTGCGGAACGCTTAGGGCTCTTGGTAGACCGGTTCACTTGAACCGCCTTAGCTCGTGAGCAAGCTAAGCGCGCAAACAGTTAATTAGAGGTTCGTTGAGTACGCAGAGACTTTTTAACGTGGAAAACCCGGAAAGGGTAAAAAACCACGCGGCCGGAGCTGTGCCGACCAAACTTCACTATCTTCTGGAGGAGTTACAACTTGGAAGCTAGAACTCGAGCGCGACAGACCGCTGCTCGTTACAATATTTGGAGAAAGAGAGCTTCGCGGGTGACAGGCCACCTCACGAAAAAACTAAGTCCTTTTCCCCTCAAGGACTGCTAATCGCCTTTCGGAATCGGGTAGGCTAGTCGCCTTTCCCTTCTGAGAGATGCTGGTCGCCTTTCTGGGATTGAGAAGGCTGGTCGCCTTCCTCTTCTGA
This sequence comes from Dactylorhiza incarnata, assembly GCA_033032865.1. Lineage (NCBI taxonomy): Eukaryota > Viridiplantae > Streptophyta > Magnoliopsida > Asparagales > Orchidaceae > Dactylorhiza > Dactylorhiza incarnata. The sequence goes on from JAWHQI010000066.1 coordinate 10,137,889, forward strand.
GAACTGCTCGTCGCCTTTCGGAATCGAGAAGGCTCGTCGGCTTTCTCTTCTGAGAACTGCTTGTCGCCTTTCGGAATCGAGAAGGCTAGTCGTCTTTCTCTTCTGAGAACTGCTTGTCGCCTTTCGGAATCGAGAAGGCTAGTCGTCTTTCTCTTCTGAGAACTGCTTGTCGCCTTTCGGAATCGAGAAGGCTCGTCGGCTTTCTCTTCTGAGAACTGCTTGTCGCCTTTCGGAATCGAGAAGGCTAGTCGTCTTTCTCTTCTGAGAACTGCTTGTCGCCTTTCGGAATCGAGAAGGCTAGTCGTCTTTCTCTTCTGAGAACTGCTTGTCGCCTTTCGGAATCGAGAAGGCTAGTCGTCTTTCTCTTCTGAGAACTGCTTGTCGCCTTTCGGAAGATGAAGATCTTCAAGTCCCGAAGGAGATCTTCAAGTCCCGAAGGAGATCTTCAAGTGCCGAAGGAGAATTCCGCAAAAGTCTGCAAGGAGCTCCCCCGAGTCCAGAAGTCAAGGTCCTTTCAAATGAAGCCATGGGGCTCCTTTTATAGTTTTTGTCGGGGGCGGCCCGGTAATTTTGCCGTTGGCAGTTTCCATAAATGCTCGGTGGACGAATCATATTTTCCGATTTTGGGCACACGGATCGCCATTTTTCGTAAATGACCACCTTGCCCTTCGGGCAGCTTGGGCGGCTCGGGCAGTTCGGGCAATTCTGTTGGAGGCGAAAAAGGCGACTAACTGTTCCTGAAAAGTGAGAAGCCTGAAACCCAAAATGTGAGAAGCCGGAAAGACAAAAAGTGAGAAGCCGGAAAGACAAAAAGTGAGAAGCCGGAAAGACAAAGAGTGAGAAGCCGGAAAGACAAAAAGTGAGAAGACTTCCTGACCGCGCTCAGAGACGTTCTAAGCGCGCGCTAGTGCTAAAATGTCCTGAGTGCGTGACGAATTGCGGATGCGCTCTGACGACAAGTGCGCTCGCGAGGGTTTCTCGCGAGTTCCCTCCCCTATTGGGAAGGCGGATAGGCGGGCGGCTGCACCCTGCGCGGAGGGAGGGGCGGGCGACCGCGCCTCGAGGGTGCGCAACGCGATCGCTCCTCGGGGGGGGCGCGGCATGGGCGCGCCCTAGAGGGGGTGCGGGCCGAGCACGCCTCGAGGAAAGGCGGCTTGGCCGCACCCCAAGGGGGTGCGGCCAAGGCCGCTCCCCAAGGGGGTGCGGCCAAGGCCGCACCCCAAGGGGGTGCGGCCAAGGCCGCACCCCGTGGGGTGCGGCCAAGGCCGCACCCCATGCGTGGGGTGCGGCCAAGGCCGCACCCCATGCGGGGTGCGGCTAGGCCGCACCCCGCGCGGGGGTGCGGCTAGGCCGCACCCCGTGTGTGGGGTGCGGCTAGGCCGCACCCCATTCGTGGGGTGCGGCTTGGCCGCACCCCGGTGGGGCGCGGCCGAGGCCGCACCCCGCGCGGGGTGTGGCTGGGCCGCCCCCCTCGTGGGGTGCGGCTGGGCCGCACCCCATATGCGTGGGGTGCGGTTCGGCCGCACCCCAAGGGGGTATGGCCAAGCTTGCGTCTGTTTTGCGCGTTTTATTCCTCCTGCCGAATTAGGAGGGGAAGAGTTTTTGGAAACACCCGTTTTTGGAAATATTCGTCTTTGGAAACGATCCGTCTTTGGAAATAATCCGTCTTTGGAAATTTCTTTCTGCCTTTTACGAACATCCCCGCTAGATACTTTTATAAATACTAGACTCTTATCATGAGTACCCATCATAAGCCCCCCAAAACCGTCGGAGTCCAGAACTTGAGAAGGAGTGCGAGGGTTTTTTGAACGTTTGCGTGTTGGAACCGGCTTGGCGTTGATCAATGGTTGGGGTAAGTAGATTTTGCCTTTAACTTTTTGAAAAAAGGAGCGGGGAAATCAAACGGCCGGCGGCGGATGAGGGGGCGCGGTGAGCGGTGTGCGAGCGGCCGGAGCGGCCGTTAAGGCGATGCCCAGAGGTGACCGCGCGCGGGCGGAGCCGGCGGCGGGGCGCCCGGCTGGCGCGAGCGTGCCCCCGCGCGCGCGTGCGGCCCCATGCGCGTGGGCGCCGCGGTGCGCGCTCCTGCGCGCGGGTGCCGCGCTCCCGCGTGCGGGTGCCGCGCGCCCGCGCGCGCAGGTGCCTCGCGCCCGTGCGCGCGCGCGGGCGCCGCGCGGGAGCCGCGCGCCCGCGTGCGCGAGTGCCGCGCGGGTGCCGCGCGCCCGGGCGCGTGCGGCCCCTTGCGCGCGGGCGCCGCGTTGCGTGCTCCCGCGCGCGGGTGCCGCGCGCCCGCGCGCAGGGCGCGCGGGTGGCGCGCGCCCGCGCGCCCGTGCGCGCGGGTGCCGCGCTGCCCGTCGAGCGCGCGGTGCCGCGTTGCGCGCTCCCGCGCGCAGGCGCCGCGCACGGGTCCGCGCGCAGGTGCCGCGCTGCGCGCTCGCGCGCGCGGGTGCATTCGTGCGGTCGGTGCGCGTGGGCCCCTGCGTGCGGACTGTGCCTTTACGCGCGGCTGCTCCTTGCGGGCGGGTGAGGTTGGCGGTGCGGACCCCTGGTCTTTTGGATTTTCTAGCACGGCTCGTTTTTATGTGTTTGCTCTTCCTTGCAGGCTTCGAAGCGGGGCGGCCAATCGAGGCCGATGCGTTTACGCTCCTCTCTAGATAGCGCGCGAATCGAGGTGTGGCGCAAGCGGTTTGGATTGCCTCCGAGCGTCGAGATTAAGATTCCAGGGGTGGAGGAGCGTGTTCAAAATCCTCCTACGGGTTACATAACACTCTCCGAGAGTTGCCTGAAGTCTGGATTCCGAATTCCTCCACCGGAGGAGGCCATTGAAATATTCCGGTTCTGCGGCGTCCCGATCACCCAGTTCACGCCTGCTGGAATGGCGAACATTATGGGGCTGGTGGTGCTTTTTCGGGAACACAGTACGCGCTTTTCACTTGAACTTTTCAAGGATTGGTGTGAGGCTACAACCGACTTGGGCGGACGGATTGAGGTGCGGAGCAACAAAAGTTGGTTCCACTTTGGCGAGAAGGCGGATTATCGCCACGGGAATACCCTTTATGGATATGTTCGGAATCGTTGGGAGCTGCCCGAGCTTTGGAGGTCGCTTCCTGGACGCTGCCGCCGACTGACCGGTCGGGAGGACGAGTTCCTTCCTCTCCCCGGCTTCCCTGGTCGAGATGGGCTGTCAAAAGCTTTGTTCAGTGTGTACAACTGTGTGGAGGAGAGTCGGTTGCTTGCGGTGGGGCTTTCTTGGGATCCTGAGCGGGAGGCTGCGGTTCCCCTGGAGCGTGGGAAAAGGAGAAAGATTGTCTTCAGGAATGGAACTCCTAGTTCGGGCTCTGCTCCGCCGGAGCCTAGGAGCCACGATCATGAAGCTGGTCCGAGCCGCCGTCGGGGGGAGCCGATTGCTCCCGACCCGGAGGTCGAGATTCTGGCGTCCCCAACTGCTGAGCAGGTTGCGCAGGGAGACTTGCCGCCACCTCCCCCTCATCCGCCGTCGCGGCGAGTTTCCTCGTCCCTCCAGGCGATGACTTCTGCGGTAAGTCCATCTTTCCTTGTCTGGGTCTTGTCTTGTCTCTGCCATTGTTGTTCGTGTTTCCTGATTGTTTCCTTCGTGTTTGGCAGGCGAACGTTCTGACCAACGTTGCCCTCACGTGGAACGACTGCTATGTGGGCCTTAAGGACAGTTACATCTCTCTCCAGGAGGAGCTGAGCGTGATGAAGAGGGACATATCTGCTTTACAGAAGAGGAGGGATCGCGATCTGTCCCGTATTAAGCAGCTGGAGGCGGACCTTTCTTCTTCCCAGTCCGAGGTTGAGAAGCTGCAGGAGGCATATGGTGGAGATAAGGCGCTTGCCCAGGACGCGCTTCGTCAGCTATCCGAGGCCCAGGGGGAGATGTTTCGCATGGAGGGGGAGCTGGGCTTTCTTCGGAGCGAGGTGGAACGGCTGTCGTCGGTCGAGCGCAGCCTTGAGGACGCTAAGGCGGCCGGAGTTGCCGAGTTCCGAGACTCTCTTGCTTTCGTCTAGGAGCGGTTCCAGATGGCGGAGGAGATCCGCGCCGAGGTCATGACGAAGGAGGTCGAGCCCCTGTTGGAGGACGAGCGTGAGGTCGCCTTCCAGCGCGGTATTCAGAAGACCCTTCGCTTGGTGGGGAAGAAGTTCGGGTGTGACACTGCTGGTCTTGGAGCGGGAGATCTTTCGGAGGATGAGTGTTCGGACGCGGCCGAGGATTGATACAGATCGCCCACTATTTTCTTGACCTCCGTGCTGTTGTTTGTTCGCGTGTCGTTCTGAGTTTCGTTCTGAGTTTTGTTTGTACGGTTGTCTGCTTCGCACGCAGCGTTGAGCTGACGCGGTTGTATCCTTTTATTGAGTTTGTCGTGTTTACTTCTTCGTACGATTCTGCTTATCTGATTGTTAGCACCTGCATAGTCTTGGTTGTTTTCAAGATGAGTTTTGCACGAGACGGAGCCCGCGGCTTTCAAATATATAACGAGTTAGTTCGCGCAAGTCTGTGCTTGCGGCTTTCTTGCACGAGTCTGTGCTCGCGGCTTTAGTGCACGAGTCTGTGCTCGCGGCTTTTCGCGCGGTTCTGTGCCCGCGGCTTTTCGCGCGGTTCTGTGCCCGCGGCTTTGGTGCACGAGTCTGTGCTCGCGGCTTTAGTGCACAAGCCTTTGCTCGCGACTTTTTGCGCGGTTCTGTGCCCGCGGCTTTAGTGCACAAGCCTTTGCTCGCGACTTTTTGCGCGGTTCTGTGCCCGCGGCTTTGGTGCACGAGTCTGCGCTCGCGGCTTTGGCCGGTGAATAGCGGGGGTATTCAAACCGGGGGTGAACGCAGGGGGGGCAGGCCCCTACGACACCGGGACTCGACGGCGGAGGAGAAGGGCGAACCTTCAATCGACGGCGGTGCAGAGTCCCCGGGGCAGGGCCCCGAAGCGGTACCTGCAGTAGAATGGATTTAAGCAAGTAGGATTTTATTAGAAGATTAATACTGATACATTTGCGAATGCAGTCTTGCGATAAGTTTTTGATACAGGCTTTCGAGAAGATGGCGTCGAGCCTTGATGGCGCTGCGTTTGCCCGAATCTTCGTAGTTGTTCAGCTTGGTGGGCGATGGCGGCCCGGAGATTGGTCTTCGCTGGCCGGCGTCTTTTTGCGGAAGGCCTCCAGGTATCCCAGCTGGATAAGGCGTTCGATTTCTTCTTTCAGTCGGGCGCATTGTTCCGTTTGGTGCCCTCGGCCCTTGTGAAAGTGGCAGAATTGAGACGAAGCTCCCTTGTGCAAGGAGAGCTTCCTAGGCCAGTGGATGAGTCCGCTATGACAGATTACGGACAATATATGCTCGCGTGGGGTGTTTAGCGGGGTGAAGTTCTGAAGGCCTTGACTTGCTAGCTCTCGGGAGCGGTCTGCTTGGTTCCGAGTGGGCAGTTCGGCTCCCTCAGGCTGCTGTTGCTGTCCCTTTCTCTTGCGGACTGAATCGAGGGGCGGCGAGCCTGTTAGCATCTGAAGTTTTTCTTTTCCAGCTATCGCAGGAGCTGTTTGGCCTTCTCGTGAACCCTGTATCTCGGCCCTTGATTTCGGCGACGGGTTGCTGCTGATCCAGGAGGGCCAAGGGGCGGTCGTGCTGAGACTATGCATTGCGCTCTTGATGGTATTTCCTTTGCTAGCCATGCGTCCTGACATTGAGACGTCGTGGTCCATGGCGTCTAGTAGGAGGCTCCCGAATATTGCGTCGTAGGGGGAGTCTGCTTTGGCGACAATGAATTGTACGTCGTACTGGATCGGTTCAGCATGTGCTCCTACTTGGACGGGGAGGGTGATGACGCCTACAGTGGGTACCGTGGTTCCATCTGGGAGCTCTGCTTCGCTAGCCCTAAGCTTGAGGTTCCCGCTTAGGAGCTTGAGCCGAACTATTGCTGCCAAGAACAGGACGTTGAAGGTGATGCGGTGGGTTATCAGCGCCTTCCTCAGCTCACAGGGAGGACTCCCTATGCTTGCATCCAAGATGAAATCCATCCATGCGCAGGGGCGTTCTTGGTGAAAATTTGGGCCGACTTTCTCTGATTGCACGCTCCGTTCCCTTTCTTCTAGGTGGGGTTGTTTGCTCGCACCGGGCTTATCGCCTTCCTGGATCTTTGCCGAGTAGGACTCGTGTTGCTTGATGAACAGTCGGGACAACTCGGAGAAACTATGGATCGCTCCGCTAGGCAGGGCTTGATACCAGTGGAGAGCGTCTCCATGCAGCGTTTTGGCGAAGATTTTGCAGCTAGCTGGGTCGGGAAGTCCGAGCTCCCGTGTTATTATCAGAAAACGATTAACGTGCTCATATGGATCTTCTGCCCCGTGGAATTCCTTATTGTAAGGGAGCTTTAGCCATGACGGAACTGGGTACTCCAAAATTGACTTCGAGAGAGGTGATCGCCTTTGTTGGCGTTGGTCATTGCTTGAATCATGCCCTCCTGCCGGCGGGGCCGGTTTGCCTGCTGACTCCGGCCGAGGGGGCCGGATGGGTGCGGCAGTGAGCGCTCTCTTCGCCTGGCTTTCTGGAATCGAGGAGCTGTATGCGTCGGACAGTTCAGGGGAGATGTCCACTCTTGCTGGCTTCGAGGATTCCGGCGAAGGGGGGATTGCGCTCGGAAATCCTTTGCTTCGGATTTGGGAATCCATTCCCACAGACGGCGCCAAACTGTTGCGGAACGCTTAGGGCTCTTGGTAGACCGGTTCACTTGAACCGCCTTAGCTCGTGAGCAAGCTAAGCGCGCAAACAGTTAATTAGAGGTTCGTTGAGTACGCAGAGACTTTTTAACGTGGAAAACCCGGAAAGGGTAAAAAACCACGCGGCCGGAGCTGTGCCGACCAAACTTCACTATCTTCTGGAGGAGTTACAACTTGGAAGCTAGAACTCGAGCGCGACAGACCGCTGCTCGTTACAATATTTGGAGAAAGAGAGCTTCGCGGGTGACAGGCCACCTCACGAAAAAACTAAGTCCTTTTCCCCTCAAGGACTGCTAATCGCCTTTCGGAATCGGGTAGGCTAGTCGCCTTTCCCTTCTGAGAGATGCTGGTCGCCTTTCTGGGATTGAGAAGGCTGGTCGCCTTCCTCTTCTGAGAACTGCTCGTCGCCTTTCGGAATCGAGAAGGCTCGTCGGCTTTCTCTTCTGAGAACTGCTTGTCGCCTTTCGGAATCGAGAAGGCTAGTCGTCTTTCTCTTCTGAGAACTGCTTGTCGCCTTTCGGAATCGAGAAGGCTAGTCGTCTTTCTCTTCTGAGAACTGCTTGTCGCCTTTCGGAATCGAGAAGGCTCGTCGGCTTTCTCTTCTGAGAACTGCTTGTCGCCTTTCGGAATCGAGAAGGCTAGTCGTCTTTCTCTTCTGAGAACTGCTTGTCGCCTTTCGGAATCGAGAAGGCTAGTCGTCTTTCTCTTCTGAGAACTGCTTGTCGCCTTTCGGAATCGAGAAGGCTAGTCGTCTTTCTCTTCTGAGAACTGCTTGTCGCCTTTCGGAAGATGAAGATCTTCAAGTCCCGAAGGAGATCTTCAAGTCCCGAAGGAGATCTTCAAGTGCCGAAGGAGAATTCCGCAAAAGTCTGCAAGGAGCTCCCCCGAGTCCAGAAGTCAAGGTCCTTTCAAATGAAGCCATGGGGCTCCTTTTATAGTTTTTGTCGGGGGCGGCCCGGTAATTTTGCCGTTGGCAGTTTCCATAAATGCTCGGTGGACGAATCATATTTTCCGATTTTGGGCACACGGATCGCCATTTTTCGTAAATGACCACCTTGCCCTTCGGGCAGCTTGGGCGGCTCGGGCAGTTCGGGCAATTCTGTTGGAGGCGAAAAAGGCGACTAACTGTTCCTGAAAAGTGAGAAGCCTGAAACCCAAAATGTGAGAAGCCGGAAAGACAAAAAGTGAGAAGCCGGAAAGACAAAGAGTGAGAAGCCGGAAAGACAAAAAGTGAGAAGACTTCCTGACCGCGCTCAGAGACGTTCTAAGCGCGCGCTAGTGCTAAAATGTCCTGAGTGCGTGACGAATTGCGGATGCGCTCTGACGACAAGTGCGCTCGCGAGGGTTTCTCGCGAGTTCCCTCCCCTATTGGGAAGGCGGATAGGCGGGCGGCTGCACCCTGCGCGGAGGGAGGGGCGGGCGACCGCGCCTCGAGGGTGCGCAACGCGATCGCTCCTCGGGGGGGGGCGCGGCATGGGCGCGCCCTAGAGGGGGTGCGGGCCGAGCACGCCTCGAGGAAAGGCGGCTTGGCCGCACCCCAAGGGGGTGCGGCCAAGGCCGCTCCCCAAGGGGGTGCGGCCAAGGCCGCACCCCAAGGGGGTGCGGCCAAGGCCGCACCCCGTGGGGTGCGGCCAAGGCCGCACCCCATGCGTGGGGTGCGGCCAAGGCCGCACCCCATGCGGGGTGCGGCTAGGCCGCACCCCGCGCGGGGGTGCGGCTAGGCCGCACCCCGTGTGTGGGGTGCGGCTAGGCCGCACCCCATTCGTGGGGTGCGGCTTGGCCGCACCCCGGTGGGGCGCGGCCGAGGCCGCACCCCGCGCGGGGTGTGGCTGGGCCGCCCCCCTCGTGGGGTGCGGCTGGGCCGCACCCCATATGCGTGGGGTGCGGTTCGGCCGCACCCCAAGGGGGTATGGCCAAGCTTGCGTCTGTTTTGCGCGTTTTATTCCTCCTGCCGAATTAGGAGGGGAAGAGTTTTTGGAAACACCCGTTTTTGGAAATATTCGTCTTTGGAAACGATCCGTCTTTGGAAATAATCCGTCTTTGGAAATTTCTTTCTGCCTTTTACGAACATCCCCGCTAGATACTTTTATAAATACTAGACTCTTATCATGAGTACCCATCAAGCTGTTTTATCAAGAATTAACTTATATGAGAAAAAGTGAGAGACCGTTCGAGACGCCGACATCACGAGTGATGTTCTTCTCCCCTCCCCTGGACACCGTCGGCTGGGGGTATGACAGGTGAGAGCAGGGACTATGCGTCGACTGGGAGTATGAGAGGCGAGAGAGAGATTGCGAGAGAAGGGACTCCGGACTCAGACTCTGCATATGTATATGTTTATTTAGATATATGTGACGTGTCACGTATTTATGAAAATAAAAAAAAAATATATGTCAATTAGTCGGTGTGGTGCGGTTTTTATGCTTTTCAAGATCCAAAATCCGCACCGTATCGCACCACGCTCGGTTTATAAATATTCAAAACCATACCGCACCGAAACTACACTGTGCTGTTTAAAAATCGATACGATTTATGTAGAAAAGACAATTTGTGCGATTTACAGTTTTTGCTGCTCACCCCTACCTCCCTTTCCCACACCCGAAACAAAGCCAATAAAGTTATATAACGAAGAAAAGATCAAAAGGTTTATTTATGAGATTTTTAAGGAGATTATTCATGAATGAATTGAATGTTGTCGCATAGATTTGGTGAAGAATATGGATTCGGTGGTGGAGATGATGCAGATAGTGGCGGCGGGGGCGAAGAAGTCGGCGGCGGAGTTGGTTCATGCACTTCCTAACGGAAGAGTTAAGGAGGCCGCTCTGAAGTTGGAGAGAATTGCTTCATTGGTTGACAAGAATGCGGCTTTCGCAGACTCGTTCATTGACAAGGTATTTTTTTTTAATTCCGCTAACTTAATTTTACTAATACACTAAGCATTAACTTTAAAATCATTTCATTCTGAATTATTTTTCTTAATAATTATCAAGTAATCATGTGTTTATTGATAAGCTCGTGATTTACCTTTTTTTTATAAATATGTATTTATGTGTAATAATATATATATATATATATTTTTAATGTGAGATTTAATTTATTGTTTTACTATTTTTCCTTAAAAAAATTGAAAACTTTTACCCGGAGAGGCTGGGGTCTACGGAACTTTTTAGGTGCGTGTAACGCACTATACTCACCGTGCGGTAATAAATACCCCCATTTTTGAGATATTCATGGCCTTTTTGAAAGACAGTGACTTGCATTTCGAAATCTCTTTCCCGTAGCAAAATCGTTGACCTAGCTGCTCTGAGAAAAACCGCCGGACCGACGCGGAGGATGGCTTGAAGGTTTTGTACTCCTGCATTTCATCCATGAAGATTCACGGGAGTAGCTCACAGTTTAGCAAAATGAAGTAAATATCTTACAATTTTCATGTTGTCTACTGATTTTTGGGAGGTGAGCGCAACATTGATTTCACGTTGTCGACTATTTTTCCCATTGACAAGAAGAGACAATCGAAGGCAAGAGGATGATCCGATGAACGAAATTAGCTAAAATGCGGGAGGGAACTAGTGGTTACACTGCTTGAGTAATGAACAAATAAAGATACAATTGTATCGCTAATTCAAATACAGAAACAAATCGTTTCTAATAGTTTGCTAACTCAAATTCTAAAATACGAAAAGTCCTAAATACCAGGAACCCTAACAATCTCTACAATCTCAGAAGTAGAAGTGGAAAACTAGCAACTTAAAATTTTTCCTAACCATGTGTGTCCCAGAAGTAGCGCTGGGAAAATATGTGACGTAGTAGACCTGGATGACCTCTCTGGCAAAATGACATCCTCGAGCAGGATGACCGCCTGCGCTCAACGACGGAGGTGTCGGGTTGCGACGTAGTAGGGTAGGATGATCGCGTGCGCTCAACGTCGGAGGTGTCGGTTTGCGCCGTTGTTTCTTGTTTCGCTGTAGCGTGAGTGTTCTGATGGTTTCATGAGTGTTGGGAGTTTCGGCATGGTGGAAGAAATGTGGGACCTGGACGAAATTATGTGGGCCCAGTTGTTTGGGCTGTATTTATGAGCGCAAGATCCAGTTCGGATGCAGTACAGGTATTCACCGTGAACTAGGAAGGCGGAGCGGCACCGAGAACTAAAAGAAGGGTTTCGCCGGAGTTAAAGGGGTTCGCCAGAGAGTTAGGGTTTTCGCTGCCTTCGCCAAAGAGAGGCGATTTCACAGAAGATGGAGTGTTTCACGCTCTATCTGGATTTCAGCGGGAAGGAAGGGAAAGAAATAAGGTAGGCCCGGCGGTAATTATGAGCGCAGGATCGCCTCCTGCGCTCAACGCAGAGAATTTTGCCCTGACGCTGGTGGCACATTTGCCTTTCATTGACTTGACTGATCTACTTGTCTTCATAATTAATTTGAAATGCCAGCCCTAGCTGTTCACAGCTATGGGGCATTAAATATCATAAGTTTGACAAATTATTTAATATTTAATTAGGCATTTTAAAAATGATTAATTCCCAAATAAACTAGTGGTTACACTGCTTGAGTATTAATTCTATTTCATATGGGGATTCCTAAATAAACTTGTGGAATTATTTCAAGTTATTTCAAACTTCTACTGTGTAGGGCCTCCAGCCTTATGTTAGTGCAATGACGAGTTTCACCTAAACTGGCATCGGGCTACGCACGCTCCCAGCCGATTGCCTTCGTTCGAAGGTTGTGACCGTTGTCTGGTAGTCTGCAAATAGCGGTCAACATAAATTTTTTTGGTTTGCAAATAGTCCTATCAATTATTTAATAAACATAATATACATTATTTAATGTCTAATGATAGCCTACAATAGTAAGTGTATGAGCTATACTAATTTTTATTGAATTTTATGAATTATTATTATTATTTTTAATATTGATATATGTTGTAATTAATTTTATAGACATTGTATTTTTATTTTTATTTTGAAATAAATTATAATATATGCTAAGTCATTTTAATAAAAAAAAAAGTAATCGTAATTTTGAATGTTTAACCAAGACATCTTTTTTGTTGATATATAGTTATTCAAATAATTAGGCAATTTAATCCTGTGCAGATTGACGACGCCGTGGTGGAGCTAGACGAAAAGCTCCACCGAGGTATTGACCCACGAGAGGTCAAAACTAATGTCGTGGAAGATGCAAGTCGGATTATTCCAAAAGTCAAAATTGGTGATATGGCGGCGGCAATTGCGGCGACACGTGGTTCCACCCTGGACCCTAAAGCAAAAGGCGGGTTACAATGACAAGAGTCGAAGCCGCTTGTAGATGGATACATGGTGCGCCGGAATGTGGTGTTCTGTCGGGCGCATTCACCGTTCAGTAAGGGCTATCTTCCGAATATCACATTTGTCAAAAATTATTGTCTGATGGAACCAAATTGCTAGGGTCTAAGCAAACACAAGTTTATTTTTTTGAAAATTTTGTGTGTTAATTGTTAATTGAACATGATGTTTTATGTAGACTTCGTTTAGCACAACGGTAAGTCGGTAACAGTCGTGAACGTGTTGGTTATGAACTGTCGTTCCCGAACTTCCGACCTTACCTAAGAAACTAGGTTCACTTTAACGGTCAAATTTTTTCTTTCTTTTCTTGATAGTTGTCGTAACCGTTGTCATGTCAAATTTTCTTATGCATGGTAATTCTTAATTCTCTCTCTCTCTCAAATTGAATATTTTAAACCCTAACATTTACAATTGAAGTATTGTTGTTGTTGTGCAGTTATTATGCACGAAGGATCTCCAACCTCTTGCATATTCCGCTAGTATGCGTGCGTAAATATTATGTATTACTAAGTAATACAAACTTAATTAATAGATTATGAACTGCTCAAACCATGTACATTTAATTAATATGCTTCTATTTCTGGTCATCACTCTATCCAAAAAGAGTTTAATTTTATTCATTCTTGGGAGGAATTTGAATGACAGACAGATAAAATGTTTTGAATTGAAAATGACACGAGACACACGATGAAGTTCACATTAATTATGATACGGTGTTAAATTTTATTCGAATGTTTTTATCTATTGTCCAGAAACTTGAAATTATCAAGGTTGGTGCAGATGAAAATCAAAGATGAATGAAAAATACTTTAATTATAAGTGTTGTTGTCGTTCGGTTTTTCCCCCGGTCCAGAGAATCGGTCCGTCTTAGCTCAAAGTTGGATCGGGCGCGCAAACAGTCAAAAGTAAACCAAGCAATAATGACACTAGGTGTCTTAGCGTGGAAAACCCGGAAAAAGTAAAAAAAAAATCATGTGACTGACTGACTGGTATGGTGCCGGGCCGAAATCCACTATGTTCTTTGAGATTATAAGTGTTTGAATTCCCTGGACGGTGGCAGGTCACCTCTCCGCTTACAAGCTTTAAATGTAGACAAATGAGAAAATATATATGACTAAGTTTACGGAGCTTTGGCGAGAGCGTCCATGAGAGCGTTCTTCCAAGTCTTCTCCTGCGTCTGATGATGAGTCCACGTAAGCGTTGAGCGCGAACAGACTTGAGAGCGAGCAGAGGGAATATAGTGTGAAGGAACGATCTAAGTCTCACGTCCTCGTCGGAAAACCAGAGAGCTCTCTCTTGTCTCCTTTGTTCCTTAACTTCAAATGAAGACCTGAGACCTTTTTATATCTCTCTTGAAAGTGCGCACTGGTAATTGCACCCGACTGAATCTGAAGTTGACGAATGACATTACGTTGCTCGGGTTCTGGTAACCTGGATTGCCAATTTCCCAAAAATGACGAACATGCCCCCCCCCCACCCCCGTGGGCTGTCCGGGCGGCGGCGGCGGCCAGTGTCGACGGTGGTGGTCGAAGCCGGGGTGGCTTCCAGGCGCGTCGGAGGCCGGAGTCTTGCGACCTGCACATCGGTGCATTGCCTGTGTGCTTGGGTGCACGTGCGCTTGGTGTGGTGCGTGCCTGTGTCGCTTCGTGCGGTTCCCGGCGGGCTTCCGTTTGGGCTTGTGCTGGTGTCGTTCTGTGTCCTTTTTTGGGCGATTTTGGGATCCTTCGAGGGAGCGCGGCTCACTCGGTCAGGTCGATTTGATTGAGCATTTTGATCGAAGTCCTATCGGTCTAACTCAGAAATCTTTAGGGTGGACCCCATCAAGAATTCTCTTGACTTTTAATTTTATATTTCTCATGCATTTAATGAAGAGTATTTTAGCCAAAATACATGAGTTATCACAAACATTACAGAAGAATGATCAAGACAATGTTAATGTAATGAACTTTGTAAAATTTTCAAAGCAACTATGTTTAATTTGAGAAACGATGATCTTGAATGAAACTCTTTTATGAGCGAAGTATCATCTTTTGTAGTAAACAATGTATAGAAGTTTCTAATATGAATGAAAAATATATTCAAGCGGGAAGATCAAGACGTAATGAAAAAGAGATTACAAATTATCATTATATTAGTGTTGAAATATTCAATGCAGTGCTCGATTAGACTTTGAACAAGTTAAATGGTCATTTTAATGAAGTGAACACTGAGCTACTTATATTTGTTTCTTGTCTTGACTTAAGTGATCGATCGATTTACCTCATTTGATAAACATAAGTTGGTTCGTCTTGCAGATTTGTATCTATCTGATTTTTCATAGAAATTGAATTGCAGCTGCTTGAAGTACAACTTGATATGTATATTATTGATATGCGTTCTTTACCAACTGACACGTTCTCTCATAGTAAGAGAGTTGGTGGACTTTTAAAAATATTGGTGTAGTTGAAAAAATAAGATTACTATCAATTGGTTTTCATGATTTTGAAGTTGACTTCAATATATATAGGACTGAAAAAATGATTGTTTAAAGAAAAAAAAACTAATTAGTTTCTTAAAATTAAGTAAAACATAATTTTTTTAAGAAACTAATTAGTTTTATAATCATTAGTTTGTTGTGATGAGATTAATGAGCCGTCTTAATGCGTTGATAGTTTATAATTAGTCCTAAAAATACTTAATGAGCGATTAATGTTCCTAATTAGTTCCTGCTAATGTTCAGTTCCTACTAATAACTATTTAGCAGGAACTAATCAGTTCCTGCTAATGTTCAGTTCCTAATGAGCGATTAGTGATTATAGTTCTATTAATATAAATGACTACTTGCGCGATTTCAAGAAACTAATTAGTTTCTTGTAATGATAGTTTATAAATAGTTTCTTAAACAATGTATAGAAGTTTCTAACAGTAATACGAATGAAAAATATATTAACGAGGGTTATTAGCAGTCCTAATACGGCTATCCGTAGTCCTAAAAATTACTTAAAACGGTTATTCGCACTCCTAAATACACTTAAATTTATTAGACTGCAAATATCAATGAACTGCGTTGTGCAGTTATAGGAGTGCTTATAACATTGCCCTTTAATATTTATATTGAGAGAAATATGAAAAAATAATATAAGGTACAGGAATATAATCATAACCCACATTAATATATCAAAGTTCAGTCAATTTTATAAAAAAATAATCATTAATGTTTTTAATATTGGGGTCTTGAAATCATGCCCTGTTTACATGATTACAGTGTTTCTTGTGATGAGATTGTTAAATTACAGCAGTAAACTCTGAGGTGATTTTCTATGGGCCCGGGGGTGGTGCAGTGCAGCGAATGCACTGCACCGTGCAGTGCAGCGAATTAGATGGTTGAGCTGAGATGCGAGCGCGAGATGAGCTTTGCGCCGCGTTTCGTGCATGCTTTCAGATGAGTACGCTGTGATGTGCCTTCATCTCAGCTCACTCACAACTCAGCGTCACCGCTTGATCGCACTGCACGGTGCAGTGCATTCGCTGCACTGCACCACCCCCGGACCCATTTTCTATATAGTAAAAAAAAATTAGCAGGAACTCAGCAGCTAATGTGACGTTTTGACTCAAAATGACATTTTTGGGAAATGACTATTTGTGCGACTTTATTGCTTCGATGAGTTTGGACAAAAACACAATAATCAACCCCCGTAAAAAAAAAGAAGACAAAATTTTAGGTGAGTTACTCTCACCTAAGATCATGGTGAGAGGAGCGCATCTAAGCCGTTGGTTCTCCATGATTGATCGAAGTACTGTCGTATTTCTGAATTAAAAATACTGTCGGTATTCTTAGATAGTAGATCCGCCATAGAATCTGTGATCATACGACTATATTTATCCCCCAACTAGAACTAGATGAAAGAACACACCTAAAAATCTCTCAAAAAAGAAAGTTAGTTTTGAATATAAAAGAAAGGCAGAATAGCTAAATCAGTCCCAAAGGTTTGGGGTGAATTTAAAATAGGTCCCTAAGATTTGAATTGATTGAAATTAGTCTCTAACATTTCTAACTTTTTTGAAATAGTGCTAATTAGGATGTTGAGTAGGATAGTGTGCTGGCTGGAATGACGAGGAATACAGTGAGAGAGGTGGCGCCTGGCGGCGTCGGCGGAGGGAAGAGGAATCCTGAGAGGGATAAATTTTTGAACGGCTGTGGAGGGTGGCGACGGCGCGGGCTGCCTGCCGGAGATTGACGGTGGTAGTCCCGGGAGATTGACTTCGGCTTGTCCCGGGTGCAGTATGGGCGCCGCAGAGCCTCTGACAGAGGATTTCGTCAGAGAAGAGTAGGTTTATAGATTTTGTTCCGCCGGTTGGGGATGCGGTGTCGTCGGTATCGCCGAGAGGAGGTGCCGAGATCCAGGACGGCCATGATTGCTGGCATATATCCAATTAATGTTGCTGCTCTGTGATGATTTAGAGAAACAGGAGAGGGAGGTTAAAAAGGAACATGTTATTTGCATATAAATATATAAAATAATTAATTAGAGCTTTTAAGACACTGTCCTACTCACTATTCCAACCAGCACACTATCCTACTCACCATCCTAATCAGCACATATTTCTCTCAATACCCTTAAAAAGGTGGATGAAAAGTTAGTTGGAACCTATTTCAAAAAAGTTAGAAATGTTGGGGACTAATTTCAATCAATTCAAACTTTAGGGGTCTATTTCAAATTCATCTCAAACTTTGAGGACTGATTTAACTATTCTGCCTAAAAGGAAATGAAGTTCCTTAGGTGAGGTTCATAACTACAACCTTTACTGCCGCTACCGCCCTTGCCAAACAGAGTTTTTATCTCTCTTCCAAATAATCTTATGCTTGGAATATTTATAAAAAATAACTAAAAATAGTATAATTTTTTTAGTTTTTAAAAATTATTATAATATTAAATACATAATAAGGAATCAAGAGATGTGGAATAAAAAAATTAATTTGGAATTCGAGTCTGGATAAAGGGTCTGATCATTAACCTAAAAAAATTGCATCATCCTCCGACAAGAATTGCAACTGATACTCATTTTTTGAAGGTACAATATCTGGTTAAACATCAAAAGTCCGATGTGCACAAATCATTTGAACTTTCACTTGACGAAGCAAACACAAAGAGAAAGCAAGATCGCAAGAACGAGAACGTAGACAATTGTGTAAGAGTATGTGTCAGTGTATTCATTCTTAGGAAATAAGCATATTTAAGGAGTCTCTAAATTAAAAACATAAGTAATTAATATTTTCAACGTTAATATATTATAAAAAGTGGGCGAGCGAGAGCGCACGAGTGCGGTACACGGGTTTTTCTTATATTTCTTTCAACAAAATGTGAATAAGACAAGTGGTATACATACTCACATAAATTGGAGTTGGGCAAGGTAAAACTAAACGATTTCATCGCTTTCATAAAGAATTTCTCTCTCAATTTTTGAGTTCGCTCCAAACGTTTTGAGCTTTTTTCGTCGAATGATGTGGATCTCAATAATAAAATTACAAACATATAAAAATCATATATGTCCCTAAGGTTTCAAGCTAATGTCAAAATAGTCCTTAAAGTTTTAGTTGTATCAAAATGGTACTAGAACTTCTCATCTATGGACCTTTTTTAGACCTTAAATTGCACTTAAAATGAAACTGAATGTTAATCAAAAAGATGAAAATGACAACTTAAAAAATTTAAAGATCAAATTTACACTAACTTGTAACCTCAACATTTTTACCCAAAAAAGCTTTGGTTGAGAGGTTGAAATTCTCATTTTTATATAAAATGAAAATTTTATTTCATAATATTATACTAATATATAAAAAAATATTTAATTATATTAACTATATATCAATGAAAAGTTAAAACTTTTTGTGTGTTAAGCTCATATAGAACGAACAGCTGTACTGCCAATGGAGAAAAGAATGATCGGGGAAGCTTCCCTTCGAGCCTGTCACTCCCACTAACCCCTCTTTCCTCCAAAATTTCTGCTATAAGAATGCATCATCATTTTCTCACCAATCTTCATCCCACAGACATCGTCTTTCGCCGGCGAAAACAGAGAGGGCGCAATGGGGTGGTCGGAGAAGGAAAGGAGGTGCAGGGGACATCCCACTCACAAGCAATCCAACGGCGTGTGCCCGCACTGCCTTCGCGATAGGCTCTCCAGCTTCTCAAGCTCGTCTTCCTCGTCAACGATCAACGGCGACGGCGATTCCTCCACGGACTCCTCGACTGCTTATTCATCCTATGACTCAGAGCTCTCGTCGTCGACCGCATCTCCGGCGAGCGAGCGGCGCAGTTCGACGGAGATTTTCAGGAAGAGCAAGTCGTTTGCTTCGGCAGAAGAAGGGGAGCGGGGGAAGAGGAGATTATGGAGGTTTTGGGGGAAGATCATGGTGGCCGGAGGCGGGAGGAGGAAGGAGAGAGGAGAAGGGTTGCCTCATTCGAAAACCGTAAAGGAGAAGCGTTCTTCCGGGTGGACTTTCTTCTCGTAGAGCTGGTTTGATTAGCAGAACTGTTCCGGTGAAGTGATTGTTCTTGTTGCCATGAATCTGTTTTATGTCAGACTGGTTTTTTTTCAGTGAAATTTTGATAAACAGTTCATGTTTTTATTACTAAAAAAACAGGGCGTGGCTTCAAAAGGAGCCTAATTTATCTATGATGTATGAATAAAGTGTAAGAAAGAATAGAAATTGATTTTATCATGACGTATTGATGAATCTAATTCACTCGATCAAAAATTTTCAACAGCGGGATTATTGGTTGTAGGCGAAGAAGTAAGCATACATGAATTAATGAAAAAAAAGATGAAATTGAGTCGGGATCCAAAAAAATATTTCCTGCACTCTCTAAATCGAATTCACTCAACGAAAAATTTTCAAGAGAGGTATCATTAGTTGCAGGCGAAGAAGGAAGCATACATGAATTCATGAAAAAAAAGATGAAATTGAGTCGGGATCCAAAAAGACATTTCCTGCACCCTCTAAATCAAATTCACTCAACGAAAAATTTTCAACAGAGGTATCATTAGGTGTATGCAAAGAAGGAAGCATACATGAATTCATGGAAAAAAAGATGAAATTGAGTCAGGATCTGAATAGACATTTCCTGCACCCTCTCTATGCAAGCATGGGTCTGAGTTCAATTAAATAGAACAACACCTATTATATTGTGAGTCTGGTTGTTATAAACAGAGCACGTGAATATAGAATTTGCACCCATGTATCTTTCACCTCACAAAACTGCGTTTGTATCTTTCAAACAATCCACGATCTTTTTCTATGCACAACTCTCGCCGGTAATCTTGCTAGGAAGCTCAAGCGGTGAGCGGAATTTCGTGACGGACGGAGGAGCTGAGGCGGTGCTAGGCCAGATGGTAAGTAGTTCCAGGCGGTGCTAGGCCAGATGGTAGTACCACAGTGGTGGCTGAGCCACCAAGGTCAGTTGGTCAGAGTGGGTGGAGGTGGTTGTTGAGAGCTTGAGGGGCTTACACTATTAAGTTTGACCTTAATTCATGAGATTTATATCTATTTCTCTCAAAATTTGCATACAACTCTGTTTATCAACAAAAGATCTATTAATAAAACAGTCGGGATAAGCATTTGGAATTAGAAACACTCAGATTATGAAAGCGAAACCCGCAAAATATCGATTCATAGCATTAAGATTTTTAACACTATAATAGTAAATATATAAAGTTCTTCAAAACATTACAACAATAAAAAATGTGAACGTTGATTTGACAATAGGGCTGAGAGTTCATTATACGGAGCAACGGGTCTACTTTTGGAGAACCACCGTTTGTCGATGGATGGTCGCTTCTGCAAACGGCCGTTTGTTCATCCGGTGAATTTTACAAGATCGCGGCGGGTAACTATTTTCCCCATTTTTTGCTCTAAAGATTTTTGCTTTTATAATTGTCTTCTGCAGTTTTCATTTGATATTAGCGCTACATGCACACCACTATGACTCCGTTTGGCGTGACGTTTTTGCTCTGGTAAGCTCGGGCAAAAATGTCACCATCATTGAATGTATGTTTGACATAACGGTTACGAGCACCATAAAAAAATTAAACTAACTTTGAACATTGAAGTAGATGATGTCGCTTAGGTGAGGTCTGGCGCTCACGAACAACAGTTCATAACCACCGCATTTGTGGCCGCCATCGCCGCGCTAAACAGAGCCTATATTTTACATGCAAGCCGTTTTGTTAAATGCACACAATTACACAAAAAGCACAGCTTCAACCCCGACCTCGCCACCACCGCGCCCTTGTGCTTCTCTTCGGCGATGCCTTTCCCATGTTTGCCAGTATCATATCCAGCCGACCACCTCTCCATCTTGCACATACCTGGAAGTTCAGTTTTTGTCGGCTGTCACCGCCATAAACCAATCCAAAAGCGTGGATTTGCATTTCTCCCCATTTTTGTATCAGAGACTTGGACAACACAGAAACGTTTCTCAAAATCTTCTTATTGGTCACGGGAAGCATAACAAGTGAGAAACTCCCCAAGATTTTCGCATCAGATTAGGTTTTTGTTATTCAATTTCTTTTCCTTCCGGTAAGTACAAAACTTGAAATAATCCCGCCTCCCATCCGCACCACGAATCTGGTCAGCATAAAACTTGAAACGGAAGATCGGCCTAGAACGAAGGAGAGGTTCATCGGCCTGGAATGGGGAGGAGGGATTCGGCGGCCTGGAACGGAGGGAGAGGAGGAGTTCGTCGGCCTGGCCTCCGGGGGAGGAGCGATCGTCAGCTCGATTAGCGGAAGAGGACGAGCTTCGGGCGACCTAGAGCAAGAAATACATTCGAAATCGAGAATTGCCCGCACTTTATCGTAAAATACATGGGGTGCACTTTACTCGCCCGGATCCCCGTGGGGTCTCTCTTTCCTTCTTATGGGAGAGTGGAGAGTTTTGATAATGATTGACAGGAATTTCATTGTCCGGATCTTTTGTTTTATATATTATTGTTATTATTAAAACTTTAAAAGCATATTAAATGACAAAAAAATAAGTGGAAAAATTGGACGCATCCTCTCTGCTCATGAAGAGCTTCTTCGCCGAAGTTTCACCGGCCGGAGTTTGTCTTCTCCGTTTCAGATTTTGACGGAGGCGGTGGCTCTTCTCACTGCAATTTCTTCGTGGACTCCGTCCGTCGATTAATTTATTTTAAATTCACTATCTAGTATTTGGATTGGGATCCTTTTCAAAATGAATATTCATTTCACGGTGAATATTGATTTTCACCGTTAATTTTACTTGCTGTTACTAGCAAACTCATTTTGAATGCTAGCAAATCTTTACTACTAGCAAATGACAAAATTTAGAAATAGCTATTTGAAAACCAAGTAATTACTTGCAAACCACTAGAAAAAACAAAAAAAATTGTGATTGTAATTTTCTCGTCACGCCGCACACTTAGGGTTCTACTCGTCGCATTTCCTCCTTCCTCATCACGCCACCTATCTAACTTGCCATTAATCTTTGAGTCACAACAAGCTCCACAAACTCAATATGAGCATCAACCAAGTTATTGATAGAGTCGCTCGAAGCATTCGAATGAGGATCTAGGTGTAATCCCCTATCCGTTGCCCCTAGGTAGGTATAAATATGCAATCTTAAGGAGTATCTACGGGTATCGAGTATCCGTGTACACGAAACGACCCGTTAAGCCTCCGAACCCATTTATTGTCCAAATATACTTTAACAGTTATGCCACCTGAAGAGGACAGGGCAATATTCTGACGTTTGGGAGCATCGCTGTCCATCCTCCTCGAGCCATCACATTCCTGTTGAATAATATCGTCTGCGTCCACATCGGGCCCAGAGGAGGGAGGCTTAAATGGATTATCCCAAGTTGGCGAACTGGTTGAGGCATTTAGATGAACAGCTTGGTTAACATTAGGTACCTTGTTTGGGTTCTGTTGCTCGGAATCCCTTCAAAGCATCATCATCATAACCCTGAAGAAGGAACATGGAGATCAGCTCATCTTTTTTCACCGCAGGGATGCTACATTTCGCCAACAAGCGAAAGCGGCCTCATGGCTGACGGCGCCGGTTGGGACCAAGCGAGGCAGCTTTTCGTTGAAGATGCCTCCATGAGATGCTTATTCTCTGTTCACGACGAAGACCAGCAATAGAGCCAAGGGATGCTTTCCCTGTCCCTCTACAACCCTGAGCCTTCCATAGTCGAGGCCGCCGATTTCCACCGCTCCTTTCTCCCGGCCGACACTGTTAGAATTGAAGTGAGCTAGCGCCAGCGCTGGCGCTAGCGCCAACGCTAGCTCATACTCGTCACCCCCTTGTTTTGCCTATAAATAGAGGGGTACCACCCTCTAAAGAAAAAAATCCTGGATCTGGCGAGTATCATCAACTTTGAGCGAGTTAGAGATACCAGAGCACCACCAGGCGAGCATCGGACTTGGAGTAAGTTCGGCAGGCGAGCATCGGACTTGGAGTAAGTTCGGCAGGCGAGCATCGGACTTGGAGTAAGTTCGGCAGGCGAGCATCGGACTTGGAGTAAGTTCGGCCAGCTCCCTTGAGCGAGTAGCGAGTAGTGGAGATACCGCCGGCGCTAGTGCTAGCGCGCGCGGTAGCGACAAGAGGCGAAGAGGCGAGCAGCGAGCTTGCGAGTAGCTGAGAGTGCGAGTACCTACTCGGGAGATAGCGCCCGACGCTAGTGATAGCGCTCGCGCTAGCGAGTATTGGAGGAAGCAGTGCGCGGCGAGCGTGCGAGAAGCTTGGAGTGCGAGCAGCGAGCTTGCGAGTAGCAGAGCTAACGCCCGGCGCTAGCGATACCACCGGCGGTAGCGAGGAGCGAGCTTCTGTAGTGAGGAGCGAGTATTGGAGCGAGTATCACCTGCGCGGTGTGCTCCGGAGGAGAAGCGGACCTTGTCCGTGACCAAGTTCTTACCTTCGATTGGCTGTTGTGATTCAAGTTGGATGCAACTTGTATTCAACTGTGTTCAGTTGTAACTAGCTACCAAAATTAGTATTGTGAAAGCTTGTGTTCATCTTTGGTGTCCTTATTCTCCGGTTGGTTGACGTGTTCTTCCGACTTCAAAATATTTCACATGGTATCAGAGGGATAGTGGGAACAAGGACGAAGCAACCAAGATGGACGGCGGAGAAGGGTATGCTAGGGGACTTGGCATTGAGCTGCTTACTCAAACCAACTACAAGAAGTGGATGTCTTGTATGGAGAGCTACCTTCTTGGAGAGGATCTCTGGGAGGTTGTTGGTGGTGGGGAGCAAGAGAAAGTAGTAGTTGCCGGTGATAATGGTCCCGCTGTGAGAGCTTGGAGGAAGACCAACGCCAAGGCGGAGTTCACCTTGAAGAGAGTCATATCACCTGACTTGTTCGACCACATCATAGGTTGCAAGTCAGCGTCTGCGATCTGGATAGCCCTCGATGGGTTATTCAACAAGAAGAATGTGGCGCGGCTACAATTCCTGGAGAATGAGTTGGCGAAGTCGACTCAAGGCGAGATGGCGATATCCACCTTCTTCCTGAAGGTGAAGAACCTATGTGGGGAGATCTCGGCCTTGGATCCTGAAGAGCCAATCTCAGAGGCGAAGTTGAAGCGGCACATACTCTGAGGCTTGAGGAGGGAGTATGTCCCCTTCATTACTTCCGTGCAAGGATGGACTACTCAGCCCTCCCTTCTGGAGCTAGAGAACCTGCTTTCATCACAGGAGAGCTTGGCGAAGCAGATGGAGGGAGTATCCATCTCAGGAGGAGATGGCGAGGCCTTGTTCTCAGGAAAGAAGAGATCCTGGGACAAGAGAAAGAAGAACTCTGGAGATGGACCTTCAACGTCCTCTCAGGGAGATGGGGGGAAGTTCCTCCCTGCGCGCGATGAGAAGGGGAGAACCCTTTGCTTTGCCTGTAAGAAGTATGGGCATATGACAAAGGACTGTCGGTCTAATCTGAAGGCCGGTCATGCTGCTAACAAGGAGGGAGATCACCAGAGAGGTGTAGGAAGAGGTGGAGGTCACCAGGGCGGTGAGAGGGGGGACAATTGTTTCCTGACAGAGATGACGGCAACGTCAGTCGATGTCTTAGCCTCCATCAACCTCGAGAACGACTGGATAGTGGATTCCGGTTGCGGGCATCATCTCACAGGAGATATGTCCAAGTTCGACTCCTTGGAAGCGTATGAAGGAACGGATGCTATCATCACGGCGGATGATACGGTACATCCTGTGGAGCGAGAAGGGAAGGTGTCCCTTGGGAGTAGAGAGAAGCCAATGACACTGAAGAGTGTGTATCACGTGCCTGGCATGAAGAAGAACCTCTTCTCAGTGGCGAACGCCGTGGATGCTGGATACCACGTGCTTTTTGGACTAAAGGAGGTGAAGTTCTTGAAGAACCTTTCGTCTGTCGATGCTGACGTCACGCTCACCGGGAGAAGGGTGAAGGATTTGTATGTTTTGTCTGCAAATGCCTACGTGGACAAGCTGAAGACAAACGACAGCGCTGTGATCTTGCATGAGAGGCTGGGTCATGTGGGGATGGACAAGCTGAAGATGATGGCGACAAAGGGCCTAGTGAGTGGCTTGCCTCATCTCTCTTCCTACGGCGACGGCCATGTGTGCGACGGATGCCAATATGGAAAGTCACATCGACTTTCATTTGACAAGTCGGAGACCAGGTGAAAGGCACCTCTTGAGTGCGTACATGCTGATGTTATGGGGCCGTGCGCCACCCTTACTTATGGAGGCAATAAGTATGCGCTGGTTCTGGTGGATGACTACACCCGCTATACGTGGGTGTACTTTCTGAGAGAGAAATCAGAAGTCTTCAACAAGTTCCTCGAGTGGAAGGAGCTTGTGGAGGGGAGGCTGGACCGCAGAGTCAAGAAGCTGAGAAGCGACAATGGAGGGGAGTTTACCTCCAATGAGTTTGCTTCTTTCTGCAGGAGGTTCGGCATTCGGCGGGAGCTCTCCTGCGCTCACACCCCGCAGCAGAATGGGGTGACAAAGAGGAAAATCCGCCATCTGGTGGAGACTACCAGGAGTTGGCTACATGCCAAGAGCATTCCCAAGGCCTTATGGGCGGAGGGAATGGCGTGCGCTACTCATGTGATCAACAGGTTACCTCTGAGTCCTAACAGGATGGTGTCTCCACACCAGCTCATGTTCGGGGAGAAGCCCAATGTGGGTCACATGAAGGTGTTCGGTTCTACCTGCTTCGTGCACGTCTCGGACGCTCAGAGAACAAAGTTGGAGCCGAAAGCGAGGAAGTGTATCTTCATCAGCTACGATGAGCGGAAGAAGGGGTGGAAGTGCATGGATCCGCAGACCCACAAGTTCGTCGTCTCGTGCGACGTAGTGTTTGACGAACTGGTCTCATACCAGGGAGTCTCTTCAGTAGAGCTGTCGGAGAGTGGAGAAGCTAGCAGGGAAGAGGAGTGGGTCACTGAGGACCCTACTGTGGAGTTGGAGTTATCTCCAAGTGCTCCATCGCCATCTGGCTCAGGAGGAGCTTCTGGCTCAGGGGGAGCTACGAACTCAAGAAGCAGGGAGAGCACCGCTTCAGGAGGAGTTCAGAGAGGAGCTCAGAGAGGAGCTCAAGCAGAGGAGTCTACCGGAGTGGTAGATAGTGGCCAAGCCTTGAGGAGGTCGAAGAGGACCATCGTCCCGCCTGCTCGCAATAAGGAGGGGAACTTCGTGAGTTTGGTTTCCTGCTTCTTCGCAGGACCACTCGATGAGAGGGAACCTGCCTGCTTTGAGGATGCAGCTGGCATCAAGGAGTGGGACGCGGCCATGATCGAGGAGATGGAGGCCCTAGAGAAGAATGAGACATGAGACCTGGTTCCCATGGTGGAGGGCATCAAACCTGTCACCTGTAAATGAGTGTACAAGGTTAAGAAGAGGGCTGATGGAGAAGTGGAGCGGTACAAGGCGAGGCTTGTCGCTCGAGGCTTCTCACAGACCTACGGAGAGGACTACGAGGAGACCTTCAGTCCTGTAGCGAAGATGACGTCGGTGAGGACGATCATCGCTTTGGCGGCGTGCCGAGGTTGGAAGCTATGGCAGCTGGATGTGAAGAACGCGTTCTTATACGGAGAGATCGACAAAGACATATTCATGGTGCAACCACTGGATACGTGTCCAAGTCCCAGCCGCGTCACGTCTGCAAGCTGAAGAAGGCCCTCTATGGTCTGAAACATGCGCCGAGAGCCTGGTATGGGAAGATTGCGGAGTACTTGCAGTTCTGCGGCTACGATGCCTCAGACTCGGACTCCAGCATGTTCGTGAAGAAGAGTGGAGGTCTTCACGAGCTGGTGCTGCTATACGTCGACGACATGATCGTGACAGGGAACAACCCTGAGGAGGTCGCGGCGCTGAGACAGCAGCTTTCCATACGATTCGAGATGAAGGATCTTGGTGAACTGCACCATTTCCTTGGCCTCCAAGTTGAGAAGAGAAGAGGCGGGCTGTATGTTTCCCAGAGGGCGTATGCCGAGAGAATCGTCGAAAGATTCGGCATGAAGGAGGGGAAGAGCAGTTCCGTTCCTCTGGAGGCGGGGCTGAAGCTTCGGAAGGAAGAAGGGAGGATTCTTCCTGATCCGAAGATCTTTCGGGCACTGGTGGGGAGTCTTATATACTTGACTATCACAAGGCCGGACATCGCCTTTGCTGTCGGCCGAGTTAGTCGGTATATGCAGGAGCCGCGGAAGCCTCATCTGGAGGCAGCCAAAGGGATACTGAAGTACGTGAAGGGCACCCTTGAGATGGGGTTGTCCTATGAGGAGTGACTTCAAGCTGCACGGGTACACGAATGCAGATTACGGAGGTGACGCTGATGATCGCAAGTCGACATCAGGTTACGTGTTCTTGTGTGGAGCAGCTGCTATCTCGTGGTGTAGCAAGAAGCAGGACTCTATTTCCCTTTCTACCACGGAGGCCGAGTACAAGGCGTCGTCCTTAGCAGCTCAGGAGTGTGTCTGGCTAAGGAGACTAGTGGAGGATGTGGACGAGGAGGTCAGCGGACCTACTGTGCTACGTGGGGACAACGAGAGTGCATTGAAACTGGTAACCAATCCAGTTTGTCATGCAAGGACCAAGCACATAGAGATCGAGCATCACTTCATCAGAGAGAAGGTGCTGGGTGGCTTGATCGCTGTGGAGCATGTGCGGAGTGAAGAGAACCTTGCAGATATATTCACGAAGCCCCTATCTGCGGGGCCGTTCTGGAGGCTTCGTACATTGCTTGGAGTTGTTCCTAGAGCTCACTTTAAGGGGGAGTGTTAGAATTGAAGTGAGCTAGCGCCAGCGCTAGCGCCAGCGCTAGCTCATACTCGCCACCCCCTTGTTTTGCCTATAAATAGAGGGGTACCACCCTCTAAAGAAAAAAATCCTGGATCTGGCGAGTATCATCAACTTTGAGCGAGTCAGAGATACCAGAGCGCCACCAGGCGAGCATCGGACTTGGAGTAAGTTCGGCAGACGAGCATCGGACTTGGAGTAAGTTCGGCAGGCGAGCATCGGACTTGGAGTAAGTTCGGCCAGCTCCTTTGAGCGAGTAGCGAGTAGTGGAGATACCGCCGACGCTAGTGCTAGCGCGCGCGGTAGCGACAAGAGGCGAGCAGCGAGCTTGCGAGTAGCTGGGAGTGCGAGTACCTACTCGGGAGATAGCGCCCGGCGCTAGTGATAGCGCTCGCGCTAGCGAGTATTGGAGGAAGCAGTGCGCGGCGAGCGTGCGAGAAGCTTGGAGTGCGAGCAGCGAACTTGCGAGTAGCAGAGCTAACGCCCGGCGCTAGCGATACCGCCGGCGGTAGCGAGGAGCGAGCTTCTGTAGCGGGAGCGAGTATTGGAGCGAGTATCACCTGCGCGGTGTGCTCCGGAGGAGAAGCGGACCTTGTCCGTGACCAAGTTCTTACCTTCGATTGGCTGTTGTGATTCAAGTTGGATGCAACTTGTATTCAGCCGTGTTCAGTTGTAACTAGCTACCAAAATTAGTATTGTGAAAGCTTGTGTTCATCTTTGGTGTCCTTATTCTCCGGTTGGTTGACGTGTTCTTCCGACTTCAAAATATTTCACAGACACTGCGAGTTTGTATCTCCCGCCGCTTCGCAGGACCCATGGGAGGCTGCTAGGGTTGAATATGCAATTTAGAAATGGTTTGCTAGCAGCAAAATTTCGGGTTAGAAAAAAAAAACGCAAAAAATGACAAACGGATTTATTATGATTTGCTAGCATCCAAAATGAGTTTGCTAGCAAACTCCAACTGAATTGGGATTTTGTGCACGCACATTTATAAACTGTATTTTATTAAAAAGACAACAGATCTGGCTAGCCGTGTAATACATCAGTATCAGAGTTAGTATTAAAAGCTTAAAACTTTAAAACTGGGTCTAAAAAATAAAAAAAATATGAGTATTACTATTTTATATTTCTAGCACTTGAGCCAAAAAAAATTCTTGTAAAATCAGCAAATGATTTTTGGAATATTATATATATATATAAATAATATATTTTTCTGGGTTTAAAAATTGAAATATATAATATCAGAATCTGCAAAATATAGGAGAAAATGTTGTAGATAAAGAGGTGAGAAAATTGAGTATGGATAAGACATGTGATCACTACCCAAAGAGATTGTATCACTCTCCGGCAAGACTTTCCATCGGTACTCATCTCTCCGAGGTATAACATCCAACTAGATCCCAAAATTTTGATGTGCATGGACACCGAAAAAGCAAAAAACATCTGAACTTCCACCAAATAAAGCAAACACATAAGCAAATCACGCACAAAATCGACGATGAGAAGTAGATCGTGCGTAAACGCAAACATAACAATTGCCCATTTGAATAGCCTTCGTTTGAAACTAACGATACCTCAAAATGTCAGTCTATGTTTGATTCTAACTGAAGGGAGCATGCTCTATTAAAGAACATTGTTTTATCTTTGGATCTATTTGGGTTATCAGTGCCGTTTTAAATGGTGCTTAATAATTAAAAAGAAATTGTGAAACAATCGTTTTGAAAGGGAGAAAGGAGGTTCATTTCAAAATAGGAAAAAATGCCGGCTTTAAACGACTATTTTAAAATGGTAGGAAAAAGTAGGTTATCAAGCACTCAAGGTCCGTCAAAACGAAATGTTTAACAGAGCCTTTATCTCCAACTGCTCAATCTCCAACCTCAACCTAACGGTCAAATACATATTCTCACATAAAAGCTTAAGCTAGAAAAACCACAAGATGCTTCTAGAAGGATATATCTCTTACCACTAATATGGGATCAAATCAAAATTATCCCACGAGCAGGGGAGGAATTTTTGGAACTGGGCTCCGGATTCAAATTTTCGATCTCCTAGCGATCTCGTAGGAGACCATCGTGATCTCCTAATTCGCTCTCCCCCCTGCCTGTGATTCCCTAAGAGATCGAAATGATCTCCTAGGAGATCAAAATAAACTTCTAAGAAATTGAAATGATCTCCTACTAGAACGAAAATTTGAAAAGCCAAAAAATTTCAAGCCAGGAGGCTGGCTGCCTATTGCCCAGGAAACTGGGCAAAGCCTTTAGTCCAAAATTGAGATTCAGCGTTGCAAATATTATTTATAATCTTAATTTTTTTTTTATTTTTTAATAAAATATATAACGGTTCGACACTGATTGAACCGGTTCAACCTTAACCTTTCCCTCCGTCAATTCAATCCCTGATCCAATTTTCAAAACCTCGCTATTTACTATATTAAAAGACTTGCTAATTAATATAATAATAAATAGTGAGCTAATCGATATTTTTCTTACTTTAGAGGTCAGAAAAGAAATATGAGAAAACCAAAATCATTTGTAGGTAGTGTGCTTTTGGACCCGTGCATCTATGTTGTGGTTGATGTATGTAGATTAATTCACAATTGAACGTATAGTAAGAAACTTTGGCTCTGTTTGGTAGAGTGGTGACGGTCATAAACGTGGTGGTAAAATCGTCATTCATGAACGCCCACCTAAGAAACTTCATCCACTTGAACATAAAAGTGGATGAAGTTCTTCAAATGCCTGTTCACAAATGTCGATTTTAACACCACGTTCACGACCGCCATCGTCGTGCCAAACGGAGCCTTTGACTTATTGTTTCTGCAATTTTACTTTACTTTTGATAATTTGTTTGTAGAAACAAATCAGCTATTCCACATCAAATGATTTCTCTCCTATAATTATATTAGTTTTTTTTATGATTATTAATAAATATTAGTTGTATACCCTCTATATTTTAGAGCATAAAAGATTTCAAAAAAGTGCGAGTAAAATTATAAATGCATTATACATAAAAAATTTCAAAAAAGTGTAGAGAAGAACTGGGCGAAGGCAGGCGACGTCTGGATTCTCCGGCTCTGGCAGTATCGGGCTATAAAGGTGAGCCTTGCAGGCTGGAGTGAGATCGGTTGTAGCGGATAGCACTACGTAGGAGAAACAGAAGATAGATACTCAAGGAGTCGCACCAAGGGGCCTCTCGAAGTCACACAGGAGGGAGACTGACGGTTTCAGTCCAAACGTCGATCCGTAATGCATGTCATGCACATGTATAAATAGAGGGATACAATTAGGGCACCCGACTCAAACACCCAAAACCATGTATAAAAGCTAAAAAAAATGTAATGAGAAAGGATTCTTGTCCCGTCTTTTGATCCTTCTCCCCTCGAGCCTTTATCAAAATCTTTGGTTCTTAGAGTAAGAGGAGGGTCCTCCACAACAACAAATAATACAAGCCTTTTCATGCATCTTTCCATTGGTGGTCATTCTATGAACTTAAGATTAAAGATATCATCTCTCTCTCTCTAACAGTTTTATTGTTTGAATTTAATTCTATGTGTGTGTGATTGTTTCTGGTTTTGTGTCAGCTTTGCAACCACAATTGACACACATTTGATAGCTCAAGCAAGTATTGCACAAAAGGCCTGCCAGGCCCAGGCCCGTTAGGCTCGCGCTTTCTAGGAACCATGCTCACGTCAGGCCAGGCCTAGCCAGACAGGCTTTTGCTGGGTTTTCTAGGAACCATGCTCACGTCAGGCCCGGGCCTAGCCAGACAGGCCTTTGCTGGGCTCCCATCCAACATTTGGCTGTAAGAGCATCTCCTACCCGGCTGTAAACAAGACTAATACAATCGTCTTTTTGAGACCTACAAAACAAGACTAATATTGAATACTTTCTAATTATTATTTTTAATGTATTTTTTATTTATTTAAATGAGGTATTTATAAAACTCACCGATTACAATATATTCCTCGTAATCGTCAATATATTTTTCCAATTATGACATATAATATATCAATAAATTTGTTTTTTCGAGACCTACGAAACGAGACTAATATTGAATACTTTCTAATTATTATTTATCATATAAAAAGGAAGAGAAGACGTTTTACTGAATAAACTTGCACATAAATCAAAATACATTAAAATTAAAATGCATACAATTTTGAAAATTACATTGTTTCATTACCATGTCGTGCCCACAATGTTCAATCAGTGCATCTCGAAGTGCGAAATGTGCATCTTTGTCTCTGATCTTTTTATGCCGATTTAGAAATTGTCGAAATCTTTCGGCTTCACTTGTGTCCATCTCTTCAACATTCTGAGTCGGTGGTGGAATAGAAATATCAACATCTTCATTTTCATCTCGTTCGTTTTCGACAATCATATTGTGCATTATAATGCAAGCTGTCATGATATCGTGTAACACATGTTTATCCCCAAAACGGCATGACCCCTTAATAATTGCAAATCGAGATTGAAGAACTCCAAATGCTCGCTCTACATCTTTTCGGTATGCTTCTTGCATCATTGCAAAATGTTATTTTTTTATCGTGTGACTGAGAAATAGTTTGAACTAGTGTTGATCATTTCAGATATATTCTGTCAGCTAAATAATAACCAACATCATAATTTTTCCACAAGATTGTATAATGAGTGGGAGGTGTAATACTTGTGCTAAGTTGACAAACAAATGGGACGAATGCAAGACATTAAAATCATTGTTAGAGACTGGTAAACCAAAATATGCATGTCATATCCACAAGTCATACGATGCTACTGCCTCGAGAATGATTGTTGGTCCACCACGACGTCCAGAATATTGGCCTGCCCATGCTGTTGGGCATTTCTTTCATTGCAAATGCATACAATCTAAACTTCCCAACATCCCTGGAAACCCTCGTTCTTTACCTTTCTGTAATAATCTTGTTACATCATTCGCATTAGGATATCGCAAATATTCATTTTTGTACACTTGTACAATCGCCCTGCAAAATCTCTTCATGCATTGATCACGGTTGATTCACCAATTCGAATGTACTCAATTATCAGCCGATGTTCCATATGCCAACATATGAAATGTTGCTGTAATTTTTTGTAAAGTTGATAATCCAAGCTTACCAAAAGCATCCTTCTTTTGAATGAAGAAATTGTCATGCTCTTGCACTGCATCGACAATGCGAAGGAAAAGATTCTTCCGCATGCGAAATCTTCTTCGAAAAAATGTTTCCCCATTAAGTGGGATGCTCAGAGAAGTAATCATTCCAAAGTCTAGTGTTACCTTCAATCCTCCCCCGATTGATTACCACGTGGCCAGGTATTGAACCTCTGCGGTGCGGACGTGCATCTTCTTGAAGTTGAGCTGCGAATATGGCATTGTTCGAGACATGCATATGAGCTAAAATTTCATCTCCTTTCTCCCATAATTCATCATCCGAAGACGATGAAGATCGCAAATGCGAAAACCCTGTTCCATAGTTCATTTTTTGTGCAAGTGATGTATACGTGGTTATATGGCAGTAGTGTTTATATAAATTGTTTTGAAAGTAATTTTGGGTACCCGGTAGTGGTGTTTATATAGATTCTTTCTTCAGCATTGGATTCTTTCTCCACGCACACCTCCCTTTCAACCCATCAATCTTGTCAACATCAATTCCGGAGCCTTGTTTTTTTCTCCAGCATTGGATTCTTTCTCCACTCACACCTCCATTTCAACTTATCAATCTTGTCAACATCAATTCCGGAGCCTTATTTTTTCCCTCAGCATTGGATTCTTTCTCCACGCACACCTCCCTTTCAAATCATCAATCTTGTCAACATCAATTCCGGAGCCTTATTTTTTTCTCCAGCATTGGATTCTTTCTCCACTCACACCTCCCTTTCAACTCATCAATCTTGTCAACATCAATTCCGGAGCCTTGTTTTTTTTCCCATCATTGGATTCTTTCTCCACTCACACCTTCCTTTCAACTCATCAATCTTGTCAACATCAATTTCGGAGCCTTGTTTTTTCCCCTAGCATTGGATTCTTTCTCCACTCACACCTCCCTTTCAACTCATCAATCTTGTCAACATCAATTCCGGAGCCTTGTTTTTTTCCCCAGCATTGGATTCTTTCTCCACTCCCCCTCATCCCAAGACTTCTATAAGTAATCATTACTCTTTCTCCCAAATCAACCACTCTCAACTTCCTTTAGTTTTCACCATGTCTGCCAACCGTGGGCTAGCATTCTCCCCTAAAGAAGATCAAACACTGTGTTATGCTTGGCTTGAGGTCTCAGAAGACCCAGTTATGGGGAGTAATCAAAAAGAGCACAGGCTATGGGAAAGAGTTTCAACCATTTTTCACAGCACAAGACCTCAAACTTGCATAGGACAGAGAACCCCAAAATCTCTCTCATGTCGTTGGTCTTTTTTGGCAAGTAAGGCTAGCAAATTCCGAGGATGTATTCGACAGATTGAGCAACGAAACCCCAGCGGTGCATCTGAACTCGATATTGTAAGTATTTCTTTACATTTTAAATATTAAATCCATTAATTAATATGTTATTAAAATAATTTATTTTTTATAGCTCAATCAAGCAAAAAATTTATATAGCGAGGATCCAAAAGAGAAGAAAGGCTTCTTGTTTGATCATGTTTGGTCTATCTTAAAAAATACAGAGAAGTGGATAGATACGTTTGGGTCTACAAAAGGTATGAACTCTCAGAATATTGACATATCACAAACTTTAGGTTCTAACTCTCTCAGTCAACGAAAAAGTATAGACTTAAATACAGATAGCAATGAAATGAATCATGGTAGTGTTGGTGATGAAGAATCTCCGATCTCATCTTCCAGTAATCGACCTACTGGAAGAAAGCAAGAAAAAGAGAGGAGGAAAAATTTGATTGGCAAGAGTATTGATATTGAGGTCCACACTAAAAAAACGAAGAAATCTTAGAGGTTTTAAAGAGAGGGCAAGAAGAACGAGCAAACGATAGGTCTTCTATCCAAGAGCTCATGAAGTTAAGAGCAGAAAATGAAAGAAGAAGATTAGAGCTTCAGACCGCTAAACAAGATCATGATATCATGATGATAGATTTGGATAGCATCAAAGGAACACAAGAGCGGCAGTATTTTCGACAAAAAAACAAGCCATTTTGAATAAGAACATTATAAAACCACTATTTGGAGGATCTTCATCACTCGAAGGAACTGAATATGGAGGAGGCATATATAGAGGTAGTGGTTATGGAGGAAGTCAGTATTGAGGAGACCCACACGTCGGACTTCAATTTGGAGGACCTCAATTTGGAGGACCTCAAATTGGAGGTCGTCTATTTGGAGGAAGTCAGTACTGAGAAAGCCAGTACGGCGGAAGCCAATTTGGAGGACCTCAGTTCGGAGGAGACCAGCACGGAGGAAGCCAATATAGAGGAAGCGGCTATGGCATGCCAGAGTATGGAGGAGAACAACACGGGGAAAGCGCGCGCGGAAGTCGTAGCGAACCAAGCGATGATCTACCAAAATTTTAGTTTTAATTCTAAATGTAATATTTTTATTTTGAATTATGTAATGTTTTTGTATTTTAATTATGTAATGAAATTTGAAGTTGAAAAAAACATTAAAAAATTATAAAATATAATACAAAAAAATAATAAAAATAATAATTTATTACTATAATTATGATTTATATAAATATAATTGGTCTGCATATAGTCATTTTCAACTTGCATGATCTGCACATAGCCAAAGTGAGACTGCATATAGTTATTATCTATATATATATATACATTAAACATAAAAAAATATCATGTTCTCTAAATATAGAGAACATGGTTGGAGTTGCTCTCTAAAAAAATACCATGTTCTCTATATTTAGAGAACATGATACAATGGGGATCTCTAAATATAGAGATCCTCATTGGAGATGCTCTAAAGCTGGGCAAGGTTTGACCTAGCCTGCTCGGGCCCAGGCTTATCCGGGCATTTTATGGGGCGGGCTCTTGCGGGCTTGTTGTGCGCCTGAAAATTTAGGCTTCGTTTGGCTCGGTGGTGGCAGTCGTGAACGCGGTGGTCATGAACCGTGGTTTGTGAACGTCCAACCTCACCTAAAAAAAATTCATGCACTTTATGCTCAAAACTAGTCTATTTTCTCGGTAGCGGTCATAACCTGTGTCTTGCCAAACATACATTATACGTAATGGCAATTTTGACCAAACTCACCGGAGCAAATAAGTCGCGTCAAACGAAGCCTATAGAAATTTTTTAGGTGAGGTTGGGCCTTCACAAACGACACCGCGTTCACGACCGCCACCATCGCGCCAAACTAAGCCATAATGTGCATCACCCACTTTAAGAATCTTAGCAATTTTTTCTGTACAAAATATATGTGCAATGTATGGATTCACTTCTAAATTTTACTATGAATCATATGATAATAGTACATATTCTCATGCTACAATTAAGTATTTACATGAAATTAGAAGAAGAAGAAGAGAAGCTCAAACATACCACTCTGAATCTTCAGAGCCAACCAACATCTCATTACGTGCATAACCAAGAATATTCGCGTTCAATCCCTCGCACGCGAAGGCCACCTCTTCCATCTCTCGCCAATCCACCGCGTCCCCTTCCCCAGCCCGAAATTTGCGCAGGCCTCCTCCGGCATCTACCAAACTGTGACCTGAATCTTTCTTCACCCCGCTGCGATCCATCAATCTCCGAACCGATGCCGCCTCATCCCATCGTTCGTTCGCAGAAAAAATGCCAGCCAATCCGACGTAAGTTCCAGAACCCTCCGGCTCAATCGCAAACAGCTTTCGGGCGGCGATTTCTCCAATCTCAGCATCTCCCCATACCCTACAGGCAGCAAGTAGTGCACCCCAAACTGAAGCCACATGCCCCACATTACTTCTGGTAATAAATTCGTAGGCCTCCCTCACCCTCCCTGCCCTTCCTAAAAGGTCTACCATGCAGGAATAATGCTCCTTTCTAGGAGGCACCCCATAAACCTCCCCCATCAAATTGAACAGCTTCCATCCCTTGTCTACCATCGCGCCGGAGTGACTGCAGGCCGATAACAGGCACGTAAACGTGATGTGGTCGGGCGAAAAAGAAGCCCGCTGCATAGAATTAAACACCTCAAAAGCCTCCGCGGCATGCCCATGCTTCCCGAACCCGCAAACCATCGAGTTCCATCCTGCGATGTTTTTTACAGCGCCCATTTGATCGAACGCAGCACAGGCGGAGTCCAAATCTCCGCATTTTGCGTACATGTCGACGATAATGGCTCGCAGGACTTCGTCGGAGCCAAAACCCCTCGCCAAAGTGTGAGCATGGAACTGCCTGGCGAGGCGGAGCAGCCCCACACTCGCACAGCCGTTCAGCAGCCCGACCATGGTAGACTGGTTCGGAAGTAAACCAGCTAAATACATTTCATCGAACACGTTGAGGAGGTTCTGCGAAAGCCCGTTTCGACTGTAACCCAGCATCAAACTGTTATAGCAGACAACATCCTTGTGTTTAATTCTATCAAAGATCAACTTTGCGCCGTCCAAATCTCCGTTCTTAGCATACATGTCTGTAAGAGAACTGCCAATAAAAGCATCAGAATCCCAAGCTCTCTTTGTTATGTAGGCTTGCAGCTGCTTCGCTTCCGTAAGGGAAGCGCATCTCATCATGACGGTGAGAGAGTGGCGATTTGGTAAGACGCCGTCCCACAGCATATCAAGGAACAAAGGCATAACTTCACCCTGAAGGCCATGCCCATTAGCATAGGCCATGAGTATGATGGTCCAAGAGACAACATCTCTCATTGGCATTCTATCGAACACTTTGCGTGCAGCAGAGAGAAGTCCGCAGCTCGCGTAGAAACAAACCAAGGCGCTCAGAGTGCGGTAAGCGGATGCCTCCTCGCCGCCGTTGCGGACTAGAAAGCCGTGCACCTCTCGACCGGACTTGGCGGCTTGAAGAGCAACGCAGCATCGAAGAACCGCGCAGAGGGGAAGCGCGGAGGGCTTTTGCCGGCTGCCGCCGGCAAATTCACGGAAGAGGTCGAGGGCTTCCAGGGGCTCATCTTGGCGGGAGAGGGTGCGGATTGCAAGGGCGGCCTCGCCGGAGCGATATCCGTAGTCCAACGGTTCGTCGGCGAAAGAGCGGGAGAAGAGGATTCGCTTTCGTGTTCTGCTTTCTCTGCTGCTTCGCGTGTGGCGCGTAACTTCACCGCCGGTGATAGCGTGGTCGGAATTCAGGCAGGTGATGGTAGCCATTGAGATGCTTCAGACTTTATATAGGTCAGTATATTTGTGTTTGTCTGCACGTTAGAGCTGCGTCCGTGGAGAAAATGAATCATGGTGATTTTTTGTATGGTTGAGACTTCAGAACTTGAGATTGGAAGTCTGACGATAGAAAATAAACAGGTATATATATACACAAGAGATAGTACACGGCCTGATGGCCTCCCTCAGGGGGCGGATTTACATGGGGTCGAGTGTGGGCGGCCGCTCACCCTCAATTTTAAAAAAAAATTTAAAAATATTACATTAAAAAAAATTAAGAATATTACATAAAAAAAATTGTTATTATTGACTTAAACATATTATATAGAATATCTATTCAAAGATAAACAATAAGTTAACCTTTGCATAATGGTTTTGACTTCATGTTAAAGATTATTAAAATTTTGTGAGAGGTTTTGAGTTCAAATCCTCCTAATATCAAAATTTTGATATTTTTGTCAAAATGTAATATTTAGACAACAAAAATCATTAAAAATTTAGATATATTTTATATAAATAAAGAAATATATTGTAAAAAAATTTATTAAATTTGTAGATTTTTTTTTATATTTAGACCTTCTATTTTTTTTAATATAGATATACATTCTATATATTTAAACAAACTGCATAAAAAAATTTAAATTATGAAAATAATATAAAAAAAATTGACAATATTTGTTTTATATTTGATAATTAAAATTTTCAAATGAATTACCACTCCGCCCACATTGAAAATGTATCATGCGTCCGTCACTGGCCCCCCTGGTGTGTCCACGATAGTGCTCCGGCATGATGGCAACCTTATCGCTCGTGGTCCTCCAGGGCGCATTAAAATAATTGAGCGACAGCCAGAATATCATGCTATCAACCGAGACAATCTCTACACACACCTGTTGACATGGTCATAACCCCAACTACTGGGAACTCGCTGGCTCAACCGACGCACTTACATAGCGATAACCCCAACTACGAGGAGCCTTAGATACGCACACTAGCACTGAATTCCATACAATCTCCCCGAGAATTGGATAACGCTAATGCTCCACCCTCTACCGATCTTGATCAGGACTCCGTCCGAGATGCCCACCACGTCCCGGAATCTCTAGACCCATTGGTCGCTTCGCAAAACTCAATCATCCAAAATATGGTCCAAAACACAATCACACGGATACCTTCCAAAACGAGGATCACGCGCAAGTGCACCTTGGCCGGTAGGAAGAGCACCATGACAATGTTTACCTTGACACCATGGTGAGCAACCATATGTCCGGGTGCGAGGCGAGTTTTACCGAACTTGACTCCAACATCAAGGGCTCAGTGAAGTTCGGTGACAGCGACGCGTATGACGCGTCTTTGGGTGCGCAACCAGCTTACTGATATTCTGACAAAGTCATTTGGTCCACTCAAGTTTTTGGAGATGCGTAGTAAAAATAGGTCTTCAAGCCGTGAAGATGAAAGAACAAGATTATGAGAATGAATGTTGGCGTTAATCTTATTTGTTTCCTGCTTTTTTTTATAACTGGCAGTTAGTTTTCAGTTTCCTTGCATGTTCATTGTAAAACCACCTTCCTCATCATAAGTGGTTGTGAGTGTTTTGTGGAGATAGTGGCGACGGTTTTTTTTATTTTTCCTGTATGTAACTTGCTCCTTTTTTGCTTATATATATCCTGCAAAAAACAAAAGGTTGTATGGCAGCCTAGAAACTTGTGTTCCTTTTCTTTTCTTGTGAAGAGTGTGACCTCCAAAAGAAATGAGAGTTTCTTATTTTTTCTTCAAGTTTTTTCGTGTGTGCCGACTTTTATCGTAACACTAGGGACTTAGTGTGACGTCCTCCTCAGCCTCCTCCCTGAATTTTGCCCCGTCCTCTCCGTCGTCCCGAGGAAGAGACGCTCTCATACACTTCCAATGTGTATGCAACCCCGTTCTCCTCCATTCCTCTGTCTTCTCAACACACAAGATGATTCAGGTATGGTTATTCCCCTTGGAATAGCAGGAAATTTTGTCAAGGAGGAACACCGGCGACCAACAATGCTCCCCCCCATCTCTGCCACCCCTTGGTAGTTACATTCACCGCCTCATACCTCCCCCCTAACAACCCAAAATAGACCGCCTTATATGCCTCCTTTGACAAGGACGTGTTTCCAACCTCTCTGTAACGACCCTAAGTCGTTACGAGTTCGCCGGCGGGATCGCCGACGCTAGAATTGTAAAGATGAAGGGCGGAGACGGGGTGACCGGAGACGAGAGACGAAGCTAGGGGTAGAGACGAAGGGAAAAGGGCAAGAGAGAAGACAACTTAAATGAAACTAAACTTTCATTAATGTTTTCATCTCCGCTACAACACATATCACCTCTTTATATAAGGAGAGGCTTAGGGCCTCAGGCTATATACTATAACAAGCATTTGTCACTTGTCATATTACAATTGCTTAACAAGTTGCATGATACTAATCCCCCCTTACATTCCATCCCTGCCCGAAAAAATGACGTCCACGTCGTTGAGTCCTCGTTCAAAAGAAGAGGGAAGAAAAAAAATATAGCCATCTTTGATTTTGGTGGAGTCATTTTGAACTGTTTAGTTGACGTTGGCGGTCTCAGCATTTGAGCCCGGCCACCTAGATCGATGACCCAAATGATGCATGTGATCAGTGAACAGTTTGATCAATGAGAGTTGTAGATGCAAGAAAATGTTGTTGAATTGCTCCCTCAAACAAAAAATTGGCGGCGGCGGCGCTTCCGCCAGGGTCGAATACACGAAATGTCCCTCCAAAACGATCATATATGGAACAACACCATTGCTGAAGTCGGGGCCAATAATGTCCCATTTCACGTTGCCCAGTGTTGGCCATTTTCCCCTGTTACCGGAGGGGCCAAAGATTAGCGGGCAAAGATAGCTGGTGGTTGTAATTGCTGCCAAAGATTTGTCTGTTCATTTGTCGAAAAATTGAGATAATTGTTCGCATACGGCCATCCAATCTGTCGAGTTGGGGCAGGTCGCGGACGGGAACTAAGACTTTGTGGATGTGGTGTCGCGTCATCATGAGCGGGCGGATTCCGCATTGTGAAATTTTCAAGATCTATGGAACACTGAGACAAGTACACCAAGAATGAGCAAAAAACACTTATTTATTGCTTGACAAATAGTTACAACAATTACAAGAGAATGAGCTGAATATAAGTCACATACAACTTGATTCACAACAGCCGAAAGTAAGGAACAACAACTGGTCGCAGACAGAGTCTGCTTCTCCACAACTCGCTAGTGCCCGACGCTAGCACTAGCTGCGCTATCTCAGACCGCGCGAGCTCGCTGCTTGCACACTCTCCTGATTAGCCCGCAAATGCAGACCGCCAGGTCACAATAAGCCGCTAGTGCCTGCACTACCCGCTACCACCCGCACTATCTCAGCGAACTCACACAACTCGCGAGCATTGCTCTAGGTCACACCGAACTCACTCCGAGTTCACTCCCACTTGAGACCGCCAGATTAGACCGCCCGAGCTCTCCTGCCGAACTTACTCCAAGTTCGCTCTGACTTAGACCGCCAATTGAGACCGCCCAAGTCGACCTCTTTCTTCTGATGCTCTCTGTAAGGGGATTGCCCCCCTATTTATAGATTCCGGAGCCGCCACCTGGATGTTGGGCTAGCGCCGACGCTAGCGCTAGCGCACGTGCAAGCTCACTTCACAATTCTTAACATTCCCCCTTGACGTGAGCTCCGTCAACCACTCTGAGCAGCGAGCGAAGCCTCCTGAATGGCCTCGCAGATAGGGGCTTCGTGAAAATATCCGCTATGTTGTCTTCGCTCCGCACATGCTCCACTGCAATCAAGCCACCCAACACCTTCTCTCTGATGAAGTGATGCTCGATCTCTATATGCTTTGTTCTTGCGTGACACACTGGATTGGTTACCAGTTTCAAAGCGCTCTCGTTGTCACCGCGAAGAACAGTAGGTTCGTTGACCTTCTCATCCACATCTTCCACCAGCCTCCTCAGCCAGACACACTCCTAGGATGCTAAGCACGACGTCTTGTACTCAGCCTATGTGGTGGATAGGGAGATAGAATCCTGCTTCTTGCTACACCATGAGATAGCAACAGCTCCACATCGAAACACATGACCTGAGGTCGACTTGCGATCATAAGCATCACCTCCGTAATCTTCATCCGTGTACCCATGTAGTTTGAAGTCAGACTTCTCTCCATAAGACAACCCCATCGCAAGAGTTTCCTTCACGTACTTCAGAATCCCTTTGGCTGCCTCCAGATGAGGCTTCCGCGGCTCCTGCATATACCGACTAACTCGACCGACGGCAAAAGCGATGTCTGGCCACGTGATAGCCAGGTAGATCAAACTCCCCATCAGTTCCCGGAAGACCTACGGATCAGAAAGAATCCTCCCTTCTTCCTTCTGAAGCTTCAGCCCAACCTCCAGTGGAACAGAGCTGCTCTTCCCCTCCTTCATGCCGAATCTCTCGACGATCTTCTCAGCGTAAGCCCTCTGGGAAACGAACAGTCCGCAACTTCTCTTCTCAACCTGAAGTCCGAAGAAATGGTGCAGTTCACCAAGATCCTTCATCTCAAAGCGAATAGATAACTGATGTGTTGGAACCATAGTTTTGATTTGAGTTAGGATCCATCCTTATGATCATACCACATCTTGTATAACTTAGATAAAACTCCTTTAAGTCAGAAGACTAAGAAAATAATATAAGAAAGTAATATAAATATGATGTGATCGAATCGGAAGAAATAATATAAGAAAATTATATATGTTCTCTGCGTTCGACGAACGGTTATCGGCGTTCGACGAACGGTACTCTGCGGTCGACGAAAGATGTCCATTCTGCGCTCGACGAAATCCAGCCATCTCAGCGGTCGACGAACAGACCCCGACTCAGCGGTCGGCGAAATCCAGCTCGATGAAAAGTTGCGTTCGACGAAATCAAGTCTGTGTTCGACGAATCTTCAACAGAAGCTCAGAACGACGAATCAAATGTTTAGATCGACGAACTTGAAGCTGAGCTCGATGAAATATTAATCAGCCATATAATTTCTCCTTTCTCAGCTCGACTAAAATTATATATGTTGTCAGATTTAATAAAGCAATATTTTATATTTATATATTGCTACTGCTTCACATTTATATATAGTCGTTGGCAGAAGTACAAAATGTTATAGTCGTTGCAGAAAAGCTAAAAGACAGCAGTTTATCTTCTCGAGGAGTCAAGATAATTAAAGAGACTTTATCTCTTTCCCTTTCCCAAAAAGAGGAATTCAAAATAAAGAGAGAAGTTCTTCAGATTATATAAAGACAGAGAAAAGAAAAGAGAAAAATAGAAGAGAGACACAAAAACGAGGACACACAAGCATAAACAAAGAACAACATATTATTCTATCTTGTTTTATTTTGTTAACTCTTCTCTGCAGATCTTCTTCATCTTGAGACACCTATCAAGATCATTTGCTCAGGATCTTAACTGCAGAAGAAAAAGAAAGGAATACTACATCCAAGAGAAGAAGCTTCACCACCTGAACATCAACTCTAAACAAATCAGGGGGAGCTCTTCAACATCATCATCAAGATCCATTCTTAACAACTCATCTGGATCATCAAGAGTCTTCTCAGAAAAGAGAAGAACACTTTAACTTTTTGTTTTCTTTATTTCTTCCTTCCTGTGCAAAGGGTTATAAATCTCTTCAAAAGTTAACTCCCGGTGACAGGACACCTTAGCAAAAACCTTTGATTTGGTTAGAGCATCTAATCAAAAGCTCACTTAGTGGCAGGGCACCTGATCAAAAACCTGTAGTGGATTCCTACCAGTGGGTAGAAGAGTAGATGTACCCAGGTTGATTGGGGAACTACTATATATCTTGTTTCCTCTGGTTTGCTTTTATTTCTTGTTGCTGTGCCTTCTTTGTGTTTTCTTTTATTACTCACTCAGCACTACACATTTATTTATACATATCATTATTTTGAAATAAACCTAAAAAGAGCTTTGAAATTTAAAGAACTAAACCTCCTTTCATGCTGTCTCAGCGTCGCGACCTCTTCACTGTTGTTCCCGGTCACGATCATGTCGTCGACGTACAGCAGTGCCAGAACATGAAGATCTCCACTCTTCTTCACGAACATGATGTTGGAGTTTCTAAGGTGATCTCAAAGCAATCAACAGTTAGTCTTACTGTCAACACAATATGAGCATATAGGGTCTCACATAAAAATGTTTGGAGAATTTGGAGAAAGGATTGTGTTAGCCTTACTCATATTGGATATGAGTGGAGGACCAATC
This sequence comes from Dactylorhiza incarnata, assembly GCA_033032865.1. NCBI lineage: Eukaryota > Viridiplantae > Streptophyta > Magnoliopsida > Asparagales > Orchidaceae > Dactylorhiza > Dactylorhiza incarnata. The sequence continues at coordinate 10,181,748 of JAWHQI010000066.1, forward strand.
CTATGACTGTTCGGAATTGAATTGAGAATGTCTCAAATGGGAAACAAGTTCTAATGATGAATCATCTAAATGGTTTAGACGAATTCTTTAGGACTTGGCTAAATTCGTCGAAAGTCTGTAGTCGAATATGATAATTCGTCTAAAGTGTTTAGTCGAAATTATCTGTTCGAATTCGTCTAAATCGTTTAGTCGAATTTAAGATAATTCGTCGAAAGTGTTTAGTCGAATATTATAATTTGTCTAAAGTGTTTAGTCGAATTATTATGCATTCGACGAATTTAATTCTGGCAGAATTGTTCTTTTTTTCCCTCTGGTCTGCAGATAGCCTATTTTTTATGCCTTGCGTATAAAAGGGGATGAGATTAGGTCAAAGTAAGATTTGATCCCTTTCGCGACTCGGAAGCGTTCTGATAGACGTCGTCCCCGTCCGCAGACCTCGCCACGTACGTCGACCTTGTTCGCCGCCGACAGTCGTCGCCTCTCCTTCAACGGATCTAGCAGTTCGTAGGGACGCAGAGGACGTTCTTTCTCCGACCCATACCTCATGCGACAAGGCATTGGGGTTCTTCTTCCTTGTGTGGATCTCTATAGAGGGGCCGATACATTTCGGCGCTTGGAACTCGAAGTTCGTCTACCGGATTTCTTCTTGGAGCATCTTGGTTGAGTATTGACTTAATCCCGAAAAGGTACATTGCATTTTGCTTTCCTAATCTCTTGATTCATGAGATCCGCAAGATCCTTACTCTTTGGATTGTTCTAGTTATTTCTTCCGCTGCGCACATTTGACGTGCCCTTATCATTCTGAATGGTATATAGAAAACCCAACACATGCTAGAGTCTGGGTCTGAGGCATCATAACCACAGAACTGCAGGTACTCTGCAATCTTCCCATACCAGGCTCTCGACGCCGGTTTCAACCCGTAGAGGGCCTTCTTCAGTTTGCACACGTGATGTGAGTGTGACTTGGACACGTATCCAGGTGGTTGCACCATGAATATGTCCTTGTCAATCTCTCTATATAGGAACTCTTCACATCAAGCTGCCATAGCTTCCACCCTCGGCACGCTGCCAGAGCAATGACCGTCCTCACCGATGTCATCTTCGCCACATGACTAAACGTCTCCTCGTAGTCCTCCCCATATGTGAGAAACCTCGAGCGACAAGCCTAGCCTTATACCGCTCAACTCCTCCGTCGGCTTTCTTCTTAACCTTGTACATCCACTTACATGTGACAAGTTTGACGCCCTCCACCATGAGAACGAGATCTCATGTCTCATTCTTCTCCAACGCTTCCATCTCTTCATTCATGACTACATCCCACTCCTTAATGCCAACAACATTTTCAAAGCGGGCAGGTTCCCTCTCGTCGAGTGGTCCCGCGAAGAAGCAGGAGACCAAACTCACGAAGTTCCCCTTCTTATAGTGAGAAGGCGGGACGATGGTCCGCTTCGACCTCCTCAAGGCTTGGTCACTCTTTACCACCCCGGTAGACTCCTCCTTTACAACTCTTCTCCCCTCATCTCTTGGAGCACTGCTCCCTCTGCTTCTCGAACTCGAAGCTCCCCCTGAGCCAGATGGCGATGGGGCATTGGAGATAGCTCAAACTCCATAGTAGAGTCCTCAGTGACTCTTTCTTCACACATGCTAGAAACTCCACTCTCCGGTAGTACCACAGAAGAGACTTCCTGATATGAGATCAGTTCGTCAAACACCACGTCACGCGAGACGACGAACTTGTGAATCTGCAGATCCATGCACTTCCACCCGTTCCTCCGCTCATTGTAGCCGATGAAGACACACTTCCGCGCTTTCAGCTCTAACTTGGTTCTCTGGGCATCTGGGACGTGCACGAAGCAGGTAGAACCAAACACTCTCATGTGACTCACATTTGACTTCTCTCCGAACATGAGCTGATGTGGAGACACCATCATGTTAGGACTCAGTGGTAGCCGATTGATCATGTGGGTAGCACACGCTATTCCCTCCGCCCACATGGCCTTGGGAATCCCCTTAGCATGTAACCAACTCCTGGTAGTCTCCACCAGATGACAGATTTTCCTCTCTGTGACCCCATTTTGCTGAGGGGTGTGGGCGCAAGAGTGCTCTCGCTGAATGTCATATTTCTTGCAGAAAGAAGCAAACTCGTTAGAGGTAAACTCCCCTCCCCCCATTATCACTTCGCAGCTTCTTCACCCTCAGGTTCAGCCTCCCCTCCACAAGTTCCTTCCACTCCTGGAACTTCTCAAACACTTCAGACTTTTCCTTCAGAAAGTAGACTCACGTGTAGCGGGTGTAGTCATCCACCAGAACTAGTGCATACTTTTTTCCTCCATAAGTAAGGGTGACGCACGGCCCCATCACATCAGAGTATACACACTCAAGGAGTGCCTTACACCTCGTCTCTGACTTGTCAAACGGAAGTCGATGTGACTTTCCATATTGATATCCCTCGCATACATGATCGTCGTCGCAAGAAGAGAGATTAGGCAGACCGCTCACCAGACCCTTAGCAGCCATCATCTTCAACTTGTCCATCCCCACATGACCTAACCTCTCATGCCAAATCGCAGTGCTGTCATTTGTCTTCATCCTGTCCACATAGGCATTTGTAGATAGAACATACAAATCTTTCACCCTTCTCCGGGTGAGTGTGATGTCAGCATCAACAGACGACAGGTTCTTCAGAAACTTCACCTCCTTCGGTCCAAACAACACGTGATATCCTGCATCCACTGCATTTGCAACCGAGAAGAGATTCTTCTTCATGCCCGACATATGATACATGCTCTTCAGTGTCACGGGCTTCTCCTCACTTCCCAGGGATACCATCCATTCTTGCTCCACAGGATGCACCGTATCATCCGCATTGATGATAGCATCTGATCCTCCTTATGCCTTCAAGGAGGCAAACTTATACACATCTCCAGTGAGATGGTGCCCGCAACCGGAATCCACTATCCAGTCATTCTCAAAATTTACAGAGGCTAAGGCATCGACAGACGTGGCCGTCATCTCAGGCGGGAAGCAGTTGTCTCCGCCTTCACCACCCTGGTGACCTCCACCTCTCGCTCCACCTCTCGCTCCACCTCTCCAATGGCCTCCTTCCTTCTCAGCAACATGACCGACCTTCAGATTAGACCGGCAGTCCTTTGTCATGTGCCCGTACTTCTTACAGGCAAAACAAAGAGATCTTCCCCTCTCATTACGAGCAGGGAGGAACTTCCCCTTATCTCCTTGAGAGGACGCTGAGGGTCTATCTCTGGAGTTATTCTTCTTCTTGTCTCAGGTCTTCTTCTTGCCTGAGAACAACACCTCGCTATCTCCCCCTGAGATAGACACTCCCGCCATCTGCTTCGCCAGGCTCTCCTATGACGACAACAGGTTCTCCAGCTCTAGAACGGAGGGTTGAGTAGCCCATCCTTGCACAGACGTAACAAATGCAGTATACTCCTTCTGCAAGCCTCGGAGTATATGCCTCTTCAGCTTCGCCTCAGAGATCGGCTCATCAGGATCCAAGGCCGAGATCTCAGCACATAAGTTCTTCACCGTCAGAAAGAAGGTGGATATCGACAACTCTCCTTGAGTGGACCGCGCCAACTCATTCTCCAGAAACTGTAGTCGCGCTACATTCTTTTTGTTGAACAGCCCATCGAGGGCTTTCCAGATACCATACGCTTGTTGGATCTTGCGGCGCGCTTAGAAGGGGGGGTGAATAAGGGATAATATTTAATTTGATAATTTTCTAAAATATTAAGATAATTTTGCAATGATAGACAAGTAGATTTTGTCGTCGACTACATCTAACTGTCGTCAGCTGACGTTATCTCCTTCAGCTGCCACGTGTCCCATGCGAACGAAGTGTGCGCGCGACTTGACGGTTTCGGATGAGACGTGGGCTGTCAGATTCCGATATCACTGTCGGAATTCCGACAGTGGACGGAACTTGCAGAACGTGTGGAAATCGCTGAGCTGTCGGTGACGACACCTAGCTGTCGCAGACGACAATGATTTTTCTGGACTATTCATTCTGAGCTCCAAACAATAATTAGCATAGTTGCATACCTATTATACATGCACACCATAGAGAAAATAGGATCAAACACACCCGGGATTTGTTATTAGCAAACCAAGGAGTTCGGAAAACATGTTCCAACAACGCTGACTTGCAACCCATGATGTGGTCGAAGAAGTCAGGTGAAATTGCTCTCTTCAGAGTGAACTCCGCTTTGATGTTAGTCTTCCTCCAAGCTCTCACAGCTGGATCATTGTCTCCGGCAACTACAACTTCCTCTTGCTCATCTCCTCCAACGACTTCCCGTAGGTCATCTCCAAGCAGGTAACTCTCCATACAAGACTTCCACTTCTTGTAATTGGTCTGAGTAAGCAACTCAATGCCAAGACCTCTCGCATTGCCTCCTCCGCCGTCCATCTTGGTTGCTCAGTACTTGTAACTCAATGCTTGTTCCAACCTGGCTCTGATACCATGTGAAATTTTCAAGATTTATGGAACACTGAGACAAGTACACCAAGAATGAACAAAAAATACTTCTTTATTGTTTGACAAGTAGTTACAACAATTACCAGAGAATGGGTTGAATACAAGTCGCATACAACTTGATTCACAACAGCCGAAAGAAAGGAACAACAACTGGTCGCAGACAGAGTCTGCTTCTCTACAACTCGCTAGCGCCCGACGCTAGCACTAGCGTCTGCGCTATCTCAGACCGCGTGAGCTCGCTGCTTGCACACTCTCCTGATCAGCACACAGATGCAGACTGCCAGATCACAACAAGTTGTTAGCGCCTGCGCTACCCGCTACCGTCTGCGCTATCTCAGCGAACTCACACAACTCGCGAGCCTTGCTCTAGGTCGTTCCGAACTCACTCCGAGTTCACTCCCACTTGAGACCGCCAAATTAGACCACCCAAGCTCTCCTGCCGAACTTACTCCAAGTTCGATTTGACTTAGACCGCCAATTGAGACCGCCCAAGTCGACCTCTTTCTTCTGATGCTCTCTGTAGGGGGATTGCCCCCTATTTATAGATTTCGGAGCCGCCACCTGGAAGTTGGGTTAGCGTCGACGCTAGCTCACTTCACAATTCTTAACACGCATATGTTGTTCACCCAAAGAATTTCGTCAAAAACATGGTGGCTGTGGGGTGGTATATTCTTGAAGGTGTTATATCGAGTTAGAGAGCCCAAAATGCTTAATGTTTCATTGCTAGCACCGTTTGCAGGAATAAACTCCACAAGATATTTTCGACGATCAGCTTCTAACCGTTGAACGATTGTAATTCATTTGTTCGTCTTCGAAATTTTGAAATACTGCTCATATGGCGCCGTCAGTTGTTGGTCGGACTAGGAATTGTCGCGTGGCTCGGTAAAAACATAAGGAGGTGAAGATGCAAAAGCTTCTTGCTCTCTTTAATCGCTTGCAGAGCCTGGATCTGTTGAAATGATTCTTGTTTTTCTTAAATCACGGGAGAGTTCATCCGGGCCGGTGGGAGTGATCCAGTGTGTTGGCTACGATGCAAATAAAATTGAGCCATAGATGACGGTGAAAGTTGTTGTGTATGAGCCCAATGAAAGCCGATTTGAGTAGGCGGTGATATATTAGCATGGGTGTAAGACGTATAACAAGGTAAAGCTTGGAATTTCATTGTCTTTTTGATTAATTTGATTGTATTCTTCCTACTCCCACGAGTCAAAGGATGTCAGGTCAAGTTGACCCATTTCTTGATATATTAGCCCAGTTCTTGATCATCCGAGCTGGTGATGAATCTTTCAATGATAAACTGTGAAGATGTAGTTCTGGTAGGTCTCGGTACCCTTCTTAGCCTTCTTTCTTTCTTCTTCTTCTTCTCACGAAGGGCCGTCCTTCCTGGCACAAGATTGTCAATGGCGGATCGTGAGTAGAAGAAGATTACTGTGTTGGATCGTCGTGCAGCAGAGAACGAAGCTGAATTTGTTGATGGCGGATCTTGTGAAATCACCGATTATATCCAACATGTGAGTCACCGGCGGAGGGAAGAAGGTTAGGCCGGGAACTGTTGGGGATAACGCAGAATCAATCCTCCAGACACAACCAAATTAATACAGGGTGACACAAGAAACGCCCAAAAATATCTGAACAGTGCACCGCATACATAAAAATATATAACTGCAATTTTCAATATACTAAGAAGTATACCAACGTCCATTACAGAAACGTCGTGGAGAAGCCGGACTCGCTCGATCCTGGGGAGAGAGAAAAATCTTGACTGCAATCCGCTAGCGCAACAAACGCACAAGGTTCGTGACAGAACGAACCTTCGTCATCGTTAGACGACCCACCACCAATGGAGAAGCACCCCACCGAGACTTGGCCTGCCTATGCAGCCTGCCATCGTGTCTCCGCCAACCATAAACTCGTCACACCCGCTCCAACCCGCAACAACCTTGCCGCAAAAGTTGCAGTTCGACGCGGCCTTGTCGCACTCATTGCAGCCCGTCACCGCCTTGTTGCACTTGTTGCAGCCCGCCTCCTCCTCGTCGTGCTATCATCCGCCGGCGTGCTCCGGCGTTCGTCGGCGCCCTCCGGCGCCGGCCGTGGCCCTCGGCCGCTCTTGGCCTCGGGATCAAGAGGAGTGGTGATCCTCTTCTTCACGATCCTTGGTTGGTGTCTGTCTCTTCAACCTCTCTCTCCCACCTTTTATAAGTCAAAAATTATATTTTATACATATAGTACTTTTTTTTCTTTAAACTCACATGGGCTGCACCACCACATGGGAGAAAAAAATTTTAACTTTTCATTTTTTTTCATTGACCACATGGAATGCTGGTGGAGTTTTCTTCTATGTTTGAATTATCAAGCCAACCCAATAATCATCACCTTGGGTTGAATTTCAAACACAATATTCTGCACAAAGCATCAGTCTGCACGAAGCACCATCTGCATATTGCATCAGTCTGCACGAAGCACCACCTCAAGCTCGAGGCGTCAACCGACTTACGCTAGTCGACACCATCTCTGCTCTGGTTCATCTAAGGGATGTCGACGAACCCGGATCGCAAAAATAGACTCGTCGGACCCGAGTCACAGAAGGGGGATCCACCGCACCACCTCGACCATCCACCATATCAACCGCAGAAATCTTGGGTACACCACATCGCATCATGGTCCCCATCAGCCAGTACAAACTACCGCACTGCACAGCTCACCTGAGCATGATACACCCTCACTTCACCGTTAGGACTTCACCCAGGCCACCCAACTGTAGCCACTTAAGTCCAATATGCTCAACGACATCGAATCCCTACGCAGCTTGGGCACTATATGCACCCTCTCAAGTTTGCGCACTACCCCATCATGCATCCTCGTGTCACTCATCCTTGTCCACGTGACCTCGTACCTCGAGTCATCACCTCCAGAGAACAAAGCATTGACGCATCAGAGCAATTGTGTTACGACACACCAGGATCCAACATCCAGCTGTCAAAGTCACTCTGGATCTCAGTGATGGAGAGGACATCATCACTCTGCACCCTGACCAAGCGTCACTCAGTCCGCACCCTGGCCTAGAGGCCTTTTCGCACGCTGCAAACTCGCTCTCTTGTATGACCGCACTGTCTGCAATGGTTACAAACTATACCATCCTTTGTCCTACATCGAGATCATGCTCGCTCAATCACTTGCCAAATTGCCTCACCTTACCCTTCAGTACTGCTGTCAAGATGTGACCGCCCCCAGGAGTAGGGCCCTTAGACATCTATCTGGATAGCACCACGATTGTGACCTCTTCTGGCTCTATTGTATCCTTCTTATACAAGAGCGTTGTCACCAAGGCCTGTAAGTCTTTGTGAGTGAGGTAAGTGTACAACCCAGTATTCGTCGAGTGCTTTTCCCTCGTATAGAGAGAGGGAGGACGAGCGGTAGGAGGCGGAGACCTCCGCTCGCCCAGCATTCGGCGGAGAGGGGAGAGGCCAGCTCGACCCCCCTCTCGCCCAGCATTCGGCGGAGAGGGGAGAGGCCAGCTCGACCCCCCCTCTCGCCCAGCATTCGGCGGAGAGGGGAGAGGCCAGCTCGACCCCCCCTCTCGCCCAGCATTCGGCGGAGAGGGGAGAGGCCAGCTCGACCCCCCCCCCCTCTCGCCCAGCATTCGGCGGAGAGGGGAGAGGCCGGCTCGCCTCCCCTCTCGCCCAGCATTCGGCGGAGAGGGGAGAGGCCATCTCGACCTCCCTCTCGCCCAGCATTCGGCGGAGAGGGGAGAGGCCAGCTCGACCCCCCTCTCGCCCAGCATTCGGCGGAGAGGGGAGAGGCCAGCTCGACCCCCCTCTCGCCCAGCATTCGGCGGAGAGGGGAGAGGCCAGCTCGACCCCCCCTCTCGCCCAGCATTCGGCGGAGAGGGGAGAGGCCAGCTCGACCCCCCCTCTCGCCCAGCATTCGGCGGAGAGGCCAACTCGGCCCCCCTCATCCAGTTTACTATTCGCAATCCAGTTTTACTATTCGCAGTCCAGTTTGGCTATTCGCAATCCAGTGGTCTGCATTTAGCATTTCAGAACAGCGGGATTCAGCTATCCGCAGCCCAATTCAGGGGTATTCTGGTAATCTGGCAGACCAATTTTTGGCTATTTGCAGCCCAACTTCAAAAATCCTATAAATAGGACCAAGGGGGCACCATTTGGAGAGATCTCTCATCCTAGGCTAGCTCTCTCCTTCTCCCTCTCCCTCCCCAAGTCTCTCTAGGGGGTGAGGAGAGGCTCCAGTGGTGCCCAAGTTTAGTAGTGGCTTGGGAGGGGAAGTTCCAAGGGGACTTCCGGGTACGTGGCGGGACCTCCCCGCTAAGCCCTTGGTCCAGTTCTTAGTTCCGACACCTTCAACCTAGAGCTCTCCCTTGGGGGAAGTAAGGGTTGGTCGCCCCTCAGCCTCGTTGAGGGCCCCGAACTCCACAGAGACCGAGTAGTCGGTTTCAACAGTAAGAACTGTAAGACCCCTTTTTTTTCCTTTCAACCATCCGGGTCTTAGGCCCAGAACCGCCATTTTGTGGTGACACCCTCGCACGGGAATGTCGCCACTACAAAACGCCGATCCTGCCGGCCAAATCGATCACAAAGAAAAGTTAAGCTTAGACGACTAAAATAAGCCAAGTCCACATCACATGATAAATAAACTATCAAAAGAGATGTCCACAATCATAACTGAAATAAAGAGATAACAAGGGCTCCTGCCCGATACATCAAAGCCTCACTACAAAGTTCACTCGCGGAAGCAAATCAACTATAACTAACACTCACGGATCCTGTCATCGGTGCTCCAGTGCTAGACTGCCCCGCCTCCATCTGCACCGGCCTCTGGTGCTGCTCCGTCGCCGCGGTCTCCTAAAATGATAAGGTCCACCGACCGTTAGTCAAAAAGACTAAGCCTTATGTTCCCCACCCCTCCCCAAAAGGCCCCTAGGCACCGTATGGGGAGGAGGAAGCGGAGGACATTCAAGGGGTAATAGCAAAAGCAGATGATAAGGTATAATTTACAGGAAGAGTTCTACCACTACTCAAGTATATATGTGCATAAACAAAACAGGTAATACAGCATAGTAAGAGTAGGTAAAAGAGTAAGTTAAGTGCAGAAAGTAAAGACAGTAGTAATAGAAAAGTAATCATTGATTTATAGGAATATCCACACAAACCTTTAGACCAAGGGGTCGTTTAGCAAGGCCTATCGTATAAGAAGTCCCATAACCGACTTATACGATATGGGTAGGGGTTGAAATGCAATGTTTATGCTATGACAGGCAAGGTATGCAGTTATGCTATGTTCATACAAGTGCAACTCACCCACTTCGACTCTATGCGCACAGATCTTTAGTTCCCCCCTTTTTGGAGCTTGCAAGACTCCCAGGATACTCCCGTAGTGGCAAACGGAAGCGGTGGGTTGGGCCTCGCCCACCTCTAGGTTGGTATATGCACTACCTAACCTAGACTTATCGTACGCCTCAACGCAAAACCGCGGAGCATCTACGTACTCTTATTGGATGGACCACCAGACTTTTATGGCTAAGTGTAAATTCCACACTTGCCGAGTCCGAGTATCAACGTCGGTGCAACGACCGCCAATACTAAGGACCCACCACCTTGTGCACATGCAACATATTCTACTATTTATCTACGAACTCTAACATAAACCACCTGGGCTTAACTTGCCCAACCAAGTACCAAACTGAGTCACAAACTCCCGGATCAACAATCCGCACCAACCCCCACCGAGCCTACAACTCGGGGTACCAAACCATCCAAACTCCCGTGACCACGGAGTGTGAGTGAATGTGTTATTTGTTAGTCTTGAGCATCTTCTAAACCCTACGACTTATGGTTAATCTTGGACTCCTCGAGGGTTACCCTGTAAGGGGCTCGCTACGGTACTAGGAACTGTAATGGGTTGACACCCCAAAGTTCCCTTTCTCAAGATACTTACTGTTATTGGTATCTACCCTTAAGAATTCCTTTCTACCGTTTCACTTGAGTTAGACTTAAGTGCTTAAGACACACTATGGGAAAGACAATCTTTCGTCAATCCCCAGGACAACCTTACTCTTAACCCACCAAGTACATTTTCCTCACATACACTTCCTTGGGTGGACTCACAACTGTCTAATCAACCCATGTGCACCACCTGCACCCCATTTCCACCTAGTATGTCACTAAATTCCTAAGTTTCACAGTTTTACTATACGCAGACCAAACTGACTACATGAAGCTTACAACTAGAGGTACTCCAAATATTCATCCATCTGACCCAAGCTATTTATTGGAGGCATATCATGATATTATAAGGCAAATTCCAGAGAATCACATTTTTCCCAATATTATTAATAATTAAAACAATTTTTCCAAAATACAACTTCCTAAGGTTTTAACTACAAGTGCACTTTTCTGACTTCCAACGCCTACCAAACTTTTTACATAAATCAAGGGTACCTAATAATCAGTAAATATGAATTTTTAGGAAATTCCAGCAAGGTTTACAATTATTAAAAATTCCAAAACCCATTAATTCTCAATTATTTCCAAAGGAGGTACCCGCATATGAACTCCAAACTTTATGAAATTTTTTACAGAGGTGATTCATACTAAAATATTCAGCCCTACAAAATTTGACCATATTCCATAGAGGTTACATTTGTAATTTCCACAAAGGTTATATTTGCAATTAATTCCAGTTTGAACTAGAAGTACCAAAAATATCAATCCAAAAATTATGAGAAAATTACTGTGGGTTCATAATGGTATGGAATGACATCCAGCAAAGTTTCATGAAATTACAGAAAACTAATACCCTAAAATTAATCATCCCAAAAATTGCCAACAATACGAATAATTATAATTTGGACCTCCAAAGGTCTTCAAATGGTTCTAATATAATTTCCAGGGATTAATAACATCAAAACTAAGTTGGTGACAGAAGTTAGTTAATCCCTAGGTATTAATCTTTCCTAAATCCCAAAAACCTAAATATTTACAAATCTACCCAAGGATTTATTCCCTAGGGTTGGCAACTCCAAACCCCGCCAATTTCTCATAGGAGGACTCTATGGTCACCATGACCATCTCCCCAAAATTTTAGGTCAAACCATAAAGGTTTGACCCCTCTTCCTTCATTGACCTCTAAATGCACCCCTTAGGGTTTACCCTAGGATTATGGTCCATACTTCCCCAAATCCACCCAAATTTCTTGTGAGGGTGTTATATCACTCATAGAACTCAGAGGAGTCTATTACACTCCTCTCCAAGGACAAACACCCCCATGTCCTTCACAACCCAAAATTCCACTCCATAGGGATCAACCCTATGGCCTTGGGCAAATCAACACCAATGCTCATCAATTTCCTCATGGGGTATCAAAATGATCCCACTGACCTCCCCAAGAAGACTCAAGTCTCTATGGGCCCATTTGGCCAATGGATCTCTACTTGGCTAAATGCACACCAAGGGGCTCCAACTCCATGTCCTAGGGCAATCCAACTCCCCATGACCCCAAAACTCACAGGTGATTTGGGTGGTGTTAGAGCAGTGGCCAAAATTCCACTCCAGTTGGAGGTGGTTTGACCACTAAATTCCAACATAGCCCCTTTGGCCTAATTCCTTCCTTAAAGACCAAAACTTGGGCCAATCAATTGCCTGGTCAAATCAACCCCAGATGGGTTGAAATTTTAACCAGGGACTTATCATGACCCTAAAAACACCCCACCAAAATTGGTGGAGTTTGGAGGTCATTTGACCCTCCAAATAATTTATACATGATTATTAAATTTTTACAAAAAATTTAGGAAAATGTTTTCCAAAAAATCCCATTTTTGGATATGTTGAAGTCCTAGTCATGACTCACTCCTAGCCAAAATTTCAAGTCATTTGAGCTAGTGGTTTGGTGTGGGCATCTATTCAAAGTTCAGTCAAACTTTGCACTAAAATGGGTGCTGAGGTCAAACCAGGACTCCAAATTGGGTGAACCCAATTTTGTATGATCCTAGGGGTCAAGGCCTACAACTTTCATGTTGGGCACTTTTTCTGTAGAGTCCTCTAAGTAGTTTCTATAATTAAAACTAGAACCAGCATACAAATAGCTCTATTAATATGGATATTAATATAAATAAATATATTTATTAAATCAAAAACACGCTGATCTGACGGCTCAGGGATCGTCTTCTTCCCTGAGCCGACGGTCAGCGACAGCCCACGCTGGGCGGTTTTGCGGGCCCGATTCTGGACACAGGAGGCCATCTCCGGCCAAACCCCCAAGCCACCACCATCGTGGGAGTCGGGGCTGCCGTTTGCCGGTGACGGGGCGGCCGGAGGTGGCCGGTATTGGCCCCCCGTATGCTACGTTTTTTGGCTTGAACAAGAGGAAAAAGTGATTGGAAAGACCTCCAATCTTCGTTGATTTTGAAATAGGAAGAATCCAGATCTATCCTCTAGGGTTAGGGAAGAGAACCAGACATGTTGTGGGGCTTGCCTCCTTGTCGTTCTCGTATACACCATGGGAGCTCGGGGAGGTTGTGGAGCCATGCCGATCCGCGCCTAGAGTGTACGATTTCTTCTGAGTCCTTGGGGGTTTCACTCCTCTCCGACTTCTGAAGGTGATAGGGGGTTTAATTGAGGGTGGTGGTGGCTTTAACCCCTTGTGCCATTAATGGCCTCTTCACCTCCCTCCCCATGGCCGACCCTATGCATCCCCCTGCCTTAATTCCCCCTAGAAACGGCTGGAATCTTCTCAAATTCATCAGTGAAGATGAATGGGGGTGTAAATGAGGGATGCCAAGGGGCGTATCTCCTTAATGGCCATGAATGACCTCTTTCTCTCTCCTCAAAATTAGGGAAAACCCTCATTTTCTCTCTCCTAATCACCATGGCGGATTTTCCACTCTCTCCTGTGTTTAATGTCAGCCTACTAGGCTGGTTGACCACTCAATTGAGCTAGCCCAAAGGGATCGGGCTAGGTTTAAGTGATTTGACCTAATTTGGGCAAGTTTGACTTTTGGTCAAATTGACCAATTGGGTGACCCTAGGATGGGGCTATTGGGTCCATTGGACTCCAAATTAAATTTAGAAACTACTGGTGGGGTCAATTTGGTCACATGGGCCTTAGTTGACCCAATATAAGTTGATTTGACCAAAACAGGCTAAGTTGACTTTGGTCAAATTGAGCTCTAGGGTTGACCCAGTTGTACAACCCTTATTCTCCGAGGGTAGGACCCACTCAAGGCCACGTAGGCAGGTCAAAGTCAAAGAGGCAAGACAAATCAGCCAGCAGGAGCAAAGGAAGGTTGGCGAGTATTGGCTAAATACTCGCCAGAAGGGTGACTATGGTCGAAGATACGTACCGAGTATCCCGTATGTCGCCCCAAAGTGTCCGGCAACCACAGAAGACCTGAGCGAGTATCAGCCGGGCTTGTGCGAGCAGCAGCAGATACTCGCCAGATGGGCGACTATGGTCGAAGATGCTCGCCGAGTATCCCATATGTCGCCAGGTCAGGGCTGGGCTATAAACCCCCCCCCCCCCCCCCCCTACCCCTTGGTTGCCTATAAATAGGACCCCAGGGGTACTTGGATTGGCACCGGTGCTTGAGCTTCTGGAACCCCATTTCCGAATTCTTGAGCCCGTCGCCCCTGCTTGCTAGCCAAATCGGTGCCTTCCTCGTACCTTGCTCGGCCATTCTTTGGTCTTGGAGGGGAAGTCTCTTCGGAGCTTCTGGGTACGTGGTGGGACCTCCCTGCCGCAGCACCTGGGGTCCTGTTTGTTGCTCTTCTAGCTTCTTCGTCGTTGCCAGCCAAGCCATCTCGTCGGGCTGCTGGGCGAGTAGCCTCCGGCTGCATCGGTCCGAATCCTGAGGTCAGGATTTTCCTGGCGTCAACACTTTGGTGCGGTGAGCGTGGACCGTAGTCGTTGGAAGAAAGTTCGGCAAGAAGGCGAGATGGTCGTAGGTGGCGACCATGAAGGGGTAGTCGGCAACTCGGCCGCGAGTGGCGAGTTCGTGACGCTAGCGGTTCTGGAAGCCTTCGCGCAGCGTATGGAGGGAGCCTTCGCGCAGCGCATGGAGGGGATCTTGCAAACAGCGCTTCAGCCACGCGCCGAGGTCACTGCGACCTCGCCGCATCGCCCAGTTCCATCCGAGGGAGGGAGTCCCCCCCGGCGAGCAGGAAAAGAGCACGTGGAAGATGAAACCGAGCGACCAAGGAGGTCGCAATTCTACCAGCCAACCTCGCAAGGCATTCGCTTCCGCGAGCCGGGCGAGCAGGCGAGGTACCAGGATACTCGCCCATATGGCGAGTATGGAGGTGATACTCGCCAGGTTGAGGATCGTCGCCGGGCAGGAGGGAGGAGCCCCTTCTGCGAGGAGATTCTCGCCGCGCCAGTGCCAGAGGGGTTCAGGGACCCTGCCTTAAACTATTATTCAGGGAAGGAGGACCCCGTCAGGCACATCCAATGGTTCGAGGATATAGTCTCTATCCGAACCATGTCGGACGCCTTCAAGTGCAGGTTGTTTGCCATTACCTTCCGCGCAAAGGCCTGGGACTGGTTCCATCAGTTGCCCGCAGGCTCAATCTACTGCTTCGAAGACCTGTGTCGTGGGCTGACGACCCGGTTCGACACGGCACGGAAGCTAAAGAAGGAGGCCACGGCCCTGTTCTACCTCGTGCAAGGGCCGGATGAGGCATTGGGCCCTTACATCGAGCGCTTCCAGGAGGAGGTTCTGCAAATCCAGGAGGTGGATAGCAACATCCTGTTGCTGGCCCTGACATTTGGCATCAGTCAAGGCCTCTTCAAGTTGGAACTCAGTGAGAACCCACCCTACTCCTACGACAACCTCATTCAGAGGGCCAATAAATTTGTCCGGGGAGAAGCCTCCAACCCCGACTTCTTGGCAAGGTTGGCGCGGGTGACCAGAGGCGATCGTGGAGAGAGGGATGAGGTCCCTGGAAAAAGGAAGAGGGAGGAGCCCCGAAGGGAGGAAGGTAAGTGTCCAGAGCGACAAGAGGAGAAGAAGAAGGAGGAGCTCAGAAAGAAAGAAACCGGGAGGATCGCGGAGAGAAGACCCATCGAGTCCCCTGAGCGCCAGGAGGAGGGAAGACGCTACCAGGTCCCCGTCAATCGGCCACCTTGGAGGCCGGCTGGACGGCACCAGCGTCAGGACCAAAGGAGGAGATCCCCTGAAAGAAGGCCCTTTCGCCAACCAGAGAGGCGTCAGGAAAGGAGGAGGGATGAAGCAATGGCGGTAGCCGGGCGAGGCCGCCGTCAAGGAAGGAAGAATCCGAAGCCTAGGAGGCGTCAAGCAGAAGAAGTTCCTCTCTACTGCGACTTCCACCAGGTGGGGGGACATGCCATGGCTGCCTGCCCAGACTTTTGGGAAGCCCGGAGGAGGTTGGCAGCAGGAGAAGCTGGAGGAGAGCAGAGGAGGATGGAGGCCCCTGCCGAGCCACAGGCAGGGCAGGCTGCAGTCGTTCACAGGAGGAACGAGGATCAGATCGACCAGGGAGGTCGGGGAGACCTGGGCCAGGGAGGTCGAGTTGGAGTAATCCATGGGGGAGCAGGGCTGGAAGCTTCCCGCAAGGGAAGCCTCCATCAGATCTACCGCAGGAGTGTCGCCTCGACCTCACAAGCACCGCCCCCGATAGAGGAGATTACCTTTTCCGAGGAGGACATGCTAGGGAACGCGAATCCCTTCCATGATGCCCTCGTGATTCAAGCCGCGGTGGAGGACTTCACCGTTGATCGAATTCTGATCGACAACGGTAGCTCTGTAAACGTCATCTTCAAGGGGACGTTTGACGGACTGGGAGTCGAAGCTGCCAGAGTTCGAGCATCAGATGGTCCCCTCTTCGGCTTCTCCGGAGAGAAGAAGGAGGTGGAAGGAGGAGCAGATCTCCTGGTAACACTCGGTGGCACCTCCATCGGCTGTCGATTTGTTATCGTCGACGCCCCGAGCTGCTACAGGGCTATCTTTGGGAGGCCGCTTCTCAACGCCTTCAAAGCCGTCCCATCCTCCTACCATCAGTGCTTGAAGTACTGTAAAGGAGACGTCCAGGTGAGGATCAGGAGCGATCCAAGAGCCGCTAGGGAGTGCTATCTTAGCGCCGTCAGTACCATCAGCTGGATGGCTGACGCAGAAGAGTTCGGAAGAGTGCTGGAGAGCCCGGCCAGGCTGGAAGTGGCTGAAGAGGTCGAGGAGATCGAGGTACTCTCTGCAGCGGGAGTGCCGGGGCTGCTGAAGATTGGCGGGTCGCTGAAGACCGAAGAGAAGATCGAGATGGCGGCGTGTCTGCAAAAGAACGTCGACATCTTTGCTTGGAGCGCAGCCGAGATGCCAGGAGTCGACCCTGAGGTTGCGTGTCATCGCCTCAACCTGGATCCCACTGTCCAGCCCGTCCGCCAGAAGAAAAGGAGAACCGCCACCATCCTCGCCAAGCCAATTAGGGAGGAGGTTAAAAAACTGCTCGATGCAGGGTTTGTGTCAGAGATCCAGTATCCAGGCTGGGTCTCCAATGTTGTAATGGTGGCAAAGGCGGGGGGAAGCTGGAGAATGTGTGTGGACTTTTCCTTAATGAATAAAAGCTGCCCGAAGGATTGTTATCCCTTGCCTCGAATCGACGCGCTGGTTGATTCGGCCGTCGGTTTTTCCAGTGATGAGTTTCCTTGATGCATTTTCAGGATATCACCAGATCCGGATGCATCCCCCCGATTGCCGCGATGTCTCCTTCATCACCGACGATGGCTGCTACAGCTTCAAGATGATGCCCTTCGGTTTGAAGAATGCAGGAGCTACCTATCAACGGATGATGGACCATGTTTTCAAAGAACAAAAGGGGAGGAATCTGGAAGTGTATGTGGACGATCTCTTGATCAAAAGCAAGAGTGTCCAGGAACACATAGCCAATCTGGTAGAGACCTTCGCAACGCTAAGAAGATTCAAAATGAGGCTCAATCCGACGAAGTGCGTCTTCGGAGCAGGCAGGGGAAAGTTCCTGGGACATCTCCTTACCTCGGAGGGAGTAGAGCCTAACCCCGACAAGGTTAAGGCGATCCTGGAGATGCCATCCCCAAAGACGATGAAGGAAGTCCAAAGGTTGACAGGAAGGCTGGCGGGTCTTAGCCGCTTCCTCTCTAAAGCCGGAGAGAAATGCTCTCCATTCTTCAAGACACTCCGTAAAGCGAAAAGCTTCGAGTGGTCCGAAGGATGTGAGATGGCGTTCGGAAAGCTGAAGGAGCAGTTGACTCAGACACCTCTCCTCCAGAGCCCGAAGGAAGGCGAAGACCTGCTCGTCTACCTGGGAGTAGGAGCAGAGGCGGTGAGCTCCGTTTTGGTCCGAGAAGAAGGGAAGAGGCAGCTACCTATCTACTACGTCAGCCGGGTGCTAAAAAAGGCGGAGCTGAAGTACCCAATCCTGGAGAAGCTTGCCTTCGCCTTGGTGGTGTCGGCACGAAAGCTCCGGCCTTATTTTCAGGCTCACTCCATCAGAGTGGTGACTGATCATCCTCTCCGCAATGTCCTAGAGGGAGTGGAGCATTCAGGGAGGTTGGCGAAATGGTCGGTAGAACTCAGCGAGTTCGACATTTCCTTCTCTCCCCGAGTAGCGATCAAGGCCCAGGCAGTAGCAGACTTCTTGGCTGACTTCTCGGTGGAAGCGGAGCCAGGAGAAGAGATGCTCAATCCCATTCCTTGGAAGTTGTTTGTTGATGGAGCTTCGGGCAAAAGCTTTGTGGGGGTGGGCATCGTGCTCGTCAGCCCACAGGGAACAAGGATCGAGCAAGCCGTCGAGATCCTCTTCCCCGTCACAAACAACCAGGCAGAGTATGAGGCCATAGTGGCAGGCTTACGCCTTGCCAAGGAGCTGGGGATCCGTGATGTCCGGGCTTTCACGGACTCAATGGTGGTCGCGTCGCAGATTCGAGGCGAGTTCGAGGTGCGCGACACCATCCTGCAGAAGTACCTGGTAAAAGTAAAAGGACTGATTGGAGGCTTCCAGTCTTTCTTCGTCGAACATGTGCCAAGAGAGGAGAACTCGGCAGCAGATCGCCTCGCCAAGTACGGGCCGAGGGCTGGAGGAACTATCACAGAGCTTTTCCACCCATCCATTGAAGAGGGAGAGATAATGGAGATCGAGCAACGCCCCTCGTGGATGGATCCCTTTGTAACCTTCCTGACCAGCGGCCAGCTTCCGGCGAACGGAGGGGATCAGCGAGGATTTCGGTACAAAGCGGCATACTACCTCCTGCAAGATGGGGAGCTGTACCGCAAGACCATCTCGTGCCCCCTGGCCAGATGTGTTTCCGAAGACCAAGTACCCCGAGTGTTGGAAGAGATCCACTCGGGAGAGTGTGGAAGTCATTCTGGGACTCGCACTTTGGAGCAGAGGATATTGCGGCATGGTTACTTCTGGCCTACTATCCGGAAGGATGCTGAGATCTTCTCGAAGAAGTGCCAGAAGTGCCAGCTCTTCGCCCCCCTTCAGTTGCAGCCGGCCCAGCAGCTCCGATCGATCATCTCCCCATGGCCGTTCGCCATCTGGGGGATGGACTTGATCGGCCCTTTCCCTCAAGCCAGTGGACAACGAAAGTTCGTTCTCGTCATGATCGACTACTTCTCCAAGTGGATCGAGGCCAAAGCCCTGGCCAAGACCACCTCTCAAGTCGTGAAGAACTTCATTTGGGGAGAGATCGTCTGCAGATTCGGGATCCCTCTCGCCATCATCACCGACAATGGTCCCCAGTTCGCCAGCTTAGAACTGGAAGACTTTTGTAGGCAGCTAGGAACCGACCTTCGGTTCGCCTCCGTGCATCACCCAAGGAGCAATGGCCAAGTGGAGGCCGCCAACAAACTGATCATCAACCTACTGAAGAAGAAGGTGGAGAACCTGAGAGGTAACTGGGCGGACCAGCTCCCCTCGGTCCTGTGGGCTCTGAGGACCACTCCCAGCTCAGCCACAGGGGAAACGCCGTTCAAACTCTCTCACGGGTCGGAAGCTCTCATTCCAGTAGAGTTCGAAGTCAGAAGCCCACGGGTGATAGCTGCGGAGGACGGAAGCGAAGAATGGCGACTAGAGAATGAAGAGGTTCAAAAGTTATCTCTCGACTACATCGAGGAACTCCGAGATTTAGCTTCAGCCAGGCAAGAGGAGATCAAGCGCCGGATGGCAAAACATTTTGACAAAAATGTTCGCCTCAAACAATTCCAAGCAGGTGATCTGGTCCTGAAAAAGGTGGACGCAGCAGGAAGGTCTGCGGCCGTCGGGAAGCTCAACCCGAACTGGGAAGGACCTTTCATCATCCAGGAAGCACTCCTAACAGGAGGATACCACTTGCAGAACCAGGAAGGCGAGCTGCTAGGGAGCACCTGGAGCGGCGATGACCTGAAAAGGTTTTATCCCTGAGGGGGAACATGTATACCCCATCCTTGTAAATTCATTTCTTTGAATAAAATCTACACCTCCCTGAAACATGTGAGAAGGCAGCTTCTTTCGCATCAACAAAGTTTTCATAATGAAGAAGTCAGGTGAAGTCAATCTCCACGCTAGGTTGGAAAATGAGCCTCCGACTTAACCCTCGTAAAAACTCAGAACGGATGATGGGACAGTGCCTCGGGTGTGCGTTCCCTTAAGACCAAGCCTCTGCAATGACGGCCGAGATCAGCTCCCCCCTTGCATGTTGGCCGCGGTTCCCACCGACTGCATTTCTCGTCCGACTGTAGAGATTACCGGGAAGAAGTCTGGACGCCGACCTTCCGATTCGGCGAATGAATGATCGATTTCACTAGCTCAGGGGACCCTTGAAAAAAAGGCGTCGTGTACCCTTGAAAGCTGAAAAGCTCGCAGCAAAGCATTTCCTTTTCTAAATTACTGTGTTAGATCATATGAGTTGTTGTGCCTAAAGTGTGCTTAACTCCCTGCTAAACTCGTTGAGCAACAGGAAGCAGGTCCGATCCACATCCAGCATCCAAGTAGGAGGGAGGCCTCGGGATGGTGTGTCCCCTCGGATCTCCCCGACTGCCACTCCCTGCTTGACGTCGTCCTACATCGACATTCGTCGCCGCAGGTTGGAAGACGAGCCTCCGACTTGACCCTTGTAAAAACTCAGAGCGGATGATGGGACAGTGCCTCGGGTGTGCGTTCCCTTAAGACCAAGCCTCTGCAATGACGGTCGAGATCAGCTCCCCCCTTGCATGTTGGCCGCGGTTCCCACCGACTGCATTTCTCGTCCAGCTGTAGAAATTACTGGGGTAAAGTCTGGAGGCCGATACTCCAACTTGAGACGAGGAGGAGACCAACTCGACCGACCAAAAGACAAAGGCATCCAAGCATCCAAGTGATAGGATGAAGGCTCCTGGGTGTTGTGCCCCTGTGGGATCCACCCGGCGGCCTTTCCTTACTTGACGTCGGCCTTTGAAGGTAGCAAGCATCCAAGTTATAGGATGAAGGCCCTGGGAGTTGTGTCCCCGCGAGACCTGCCCGGCTGCCCTTCCTTACTTGGTGTCATTCTCCGTCGACACCAGGTTTTAGAGTAGGAGGGAGGCCTCGGGATGACATTCCCCCAGGGCACCCCGACTGCTAAACCTTACTCCTTCCTTCCCTTGAAGAGCTCCTTAGATTCTTGCGTAAAAACCTAATAACACTTGTCACTAGGTACAGATCAAGGCCTCAAACTGAAGTCTGCAGGTGCGAGTAGCCATACTCGCCGAAATCCTAGGAGCCTAGCGAGCACTCAACCTCGCCTCGAACCTAGGAGCCTAAAGCCACATATAAGCAAGGAAGTAAAAGCACAAAAGGAAGGAATAGGCGAGTAAGAAACTTGTCAAAATTCCTTTTCATTTTTACAAAAAATCTGTACATGCTGCAGGTGGACAAAAAGGTCGCCGGGCGAGCAAAAAAGGAGCCCGGGCGACTAGGCGACATCCTCGCCATCAAATATCTGCATCTGACTCGTCGCCGTCATCATCGCCGTCATCATCATCATCATCATCATCAACCTCATCATCGTCGTCCTCGGCATCGCTAAGTCGCGACGATGATGCTCGCAGGGGGGAGGTGGACTCCTCGGCGAGTATGGCCGGGATAAGGTCTCCCACCGTCAATCCCATAGCCTCCGGCTTCAAAAGATCATCTGCCTTCAGCTGATTTAGGATGACCTCTCCTGTTGCTCGCGCGATCTCCCGGCGAATATGGGGCATGTCGTCGCCATGCATCCTGACCTGCTTGACGAATCGATGAGGGCCCGACCCCGCCGGCTGTTGCTCGGCAGGCCGAGTTTCTAACTCGGCGATGCGGATTTGGGCGGCTTCCAAGGCCGAGCGAGTATCCTCCAGCTCCTTCTCGGCCTGGGACAGTCTCTTCGCCGATTCCAGCTCGGCAGCCTATAGAAGACAAAAAGAAAGAAGGTAAAGCTTGACATCGTATGAAGAGGCGAGTATTCCAGAAAGCGCGAAAAGTCGCAAAGACGAAGTACCTCGAACCCATTGATCCTCTCCGCCATGGCGATCATTTTCGGCCCCTGCACCCTGATCGCCTCCTCGTACATCAGCAGCCGCTTCGCTGTTGAATGTGCGAGCTCGGCTGTTCGCAAGATTGAGCGCGAGGTTTGACGAGCAAGATGCTCGGCAGAGGCCTCCTGCAGCAGCTCGGCGTCAGTACGACTATAGATCGCGTGGAGCACATCGAAGGCCTCCCCCTTGTCCTCCCAGTCCTCGGACCAAACGGGGAGGTTCGAGCTCAGAGTCACCTCGTGAGCGCGATCAGACCAGGTCACCAATGGGCGACCAAAGTCGTCCTCGCCACGGGTGCCCTCGTTGAAGAAAGGATGGTTGCTCGGCTCGCCAGCCTCCGAGGGATCCGCCTTCTTGCCCAGATCCCTGTGGGCGACCTCCTTCTTCTGTCTCTTGGGCTCAGAGGCCTTAGCCTTGCCTGTTCGCTTCTTCGAGGTCCCGGCCCCACCACCGGCGACATCCAGATCGTCGCCTCCTGGCGACAAGTCGATTGGGGAGGAGTCCCCAACCTCGCGCGCCGAGGTTCTCGCACCCCCTTGGGCGACAGCGGTCGCCTTCGCCGCGAGGGGAAGAGCATCACGCGGAAGAGCCTGCACGCCTGTAAGAAGATCGAAGATTAGTCGCCAGAACGAAGCCCTAGGCGAGTATGTCTGATGCTCGCGCGAAAGATACCTTCCCCTGGGCGAACTTCCGTGAGCTCGTCTACTCGCCTCCTCCAAAGTATCACGTCGAAGCGACGATTCCTGAAGCAGGCGAGCAGCTTCATCTGGTCCTCGGTGAGCCAGGGAACCGTGAAGACGTTCTCTGAAGGTTGAATGGGCGAGCTGGAGATGCCCGCGAAGTCGCCCTCAATGGCGACTATCCGCTCGACCCAGCGATGGTTCTTATTTAAAGTCCCCGCCAGTGTACAGACGTGACTGCACAAGAAGATGACGCCCTCGCCGGTCGCCATGATGGTGAATATTCGCCTAAAGACCGAAAGGTCGAAGACGATGTTCTGCTCCCGAAGGTAGCACAGGAACCCCATGATCATCGCCACTCCGTTGGGATTGATCTGGGCGGGCACTATCCCATAGAACACGAGTATCTTCCGAAACTCGGGCCATATGGGAAGTCGCAGGCCGACCTCGAAGTGTCGGATTGGGAAGATCATCGCCATCTGCGAGGAGGTGTTTAGTCGCTCAGACGGGCGAGGAAGCCTGGCGACATATCCTGGAGTCGCGAACTTGGAATTGAACTCGTCCAAGTCTTTCTGATTCGTGATCGGCTTCTTGAACGAGCTCTCATCGAAGTTCTTCGCATGGTTAGCTCGCCTGATGGCCGCCTCGTCGATCATCTTGGGAAGAAAGGGAAGAGAGCGAGTATCGTCGAAGGGCGAGGATTGGAAGCCGGGAAGATGCTCGCTCAAGGGAGCTAGAGATCGCTAAAGGCGTATTTAAGACTCACCCCCCCCCCCCTATTTATACTAGTCGGTTAGTCTGGCTTGTCGAACACGACGCCGCGAGCACGACTAGGGGTGGCGAGTATCTAAGAAAAATCGCCCAAAGTTCAGAGCGCGCCAACCGCCGACCTTCATCTAGCGAATACCTACATCACAGAAACACGAAGAAGCTCGCCAAAATATAGGCGACATTCAAACAGATATTCGGCAAAAAGGAGATAGAAGAAAAAGCAAAACAAAAGAAGATCAAGTAAAACAAAGACAAGATTAAAGGGCGAGTATTCGATTACTCGGCAAATCTACACTGCTTCAAATAAATCGTTCAAAAGATTCAAATAATGCTCGCGAGGAGCTACAAAGCTACATGGAAGATAAAGATGAAGAAGAGCAGCAGCTAGGGTTGCGCCTGGATGTTCGCCTGGGGATCCTGGATCTGAGGTTGTCGCCCGACCCATCCCAAGCCGCGAGCTCGCCTGAAGTGCTCAGAGGCCACAGACATCGCGTCTTCGCCTTGTCGCAGCTGGTCTTCGATCCTCGCCAGCCTCCCCACCGAGCCCATGCTCGCGCGCATCCCGACCAGCTCGTCATGATGCAGCTGTTGCCGATGCTCGATCCTCGCCACCCTGCGCTCCAAGTCGCTGACAGACTGGAGGCGAGCTTCAGTACCCGACAGGCGAGTATCAAACTCCTCCAGCCGGGATACTCGCACCTCCAAGTCAGTTAGGCGGCGATGAGGGTCACTAGCCGCCAAGCGCTCAACCCGCGACTCCACCTCAGTTAGGCGGCGATGAGGTTCGCAGATCGATAGCCGCTCTATCCTTGATTCCAAGTCCAAGATAGCGCGAGTAGCCTTTTCCTGGTACTCGCGAGGAGGGAGCCCAACGGCGTCGATCAGAGCTCCCACCGGAGTATGCGCGCGACCTGCGAAAAAAGGCAAAAAGGGCCAGAACTTCAGCAGAATTCAGAAAACAGTGGCGACTATCTGAAGGCAGCGATCAAATACCTGGCCGAGGACTACGGGATCGTCGGCGAGGAGGGCTGCGAGATCGTCGGCGAGGAGAAGACCTTCCTCGGTGTGGGGAGGGAGAGTGATAGGCGCCATCTCGGCGAGTAGAGTGGTTGCCGGAATTTTCCCGGTTGGAGGGCAGGTCCCCTCGACCGCGACCATCTCCTGGTCGCCCTCCACCCCTTGGAGCGAAGAAGGCCGAAGACCCTCCAGTCCCGCCCCTGCGCGAGGACTCCCCCTGGTGGGAAGAGGGAGCAGTTGAGGTAGAAAGACGTTGATCGCCTGGAGGATTCACTGGCGGCGGGAGTCCAGGAGGAGGAGGCGGCAGCGCGATCACGGGCCGCTGTGTGTTGCTCGCCGGCTCTGGTCGCGAGTTAGGTGGAGGAGGAGGCGGAGGAGGAGCGATGTTCGCCAGAGGAGCCCCATGCTCGCTCATCGGCCTCTTCTCCACAGAGGAGCTGTGGAGAATCCTTACCGCGCGACCACTCCGAGACCCACCCTCAGGCGAGATCATCGGGGATGATCGCAGCGGTATTGCAGTCAAAGGCTCCTCCCGAGCCTCAGTATTCGGCGGATCTACAGATAGCAACAAAGACGTCAGAATGTCGCCGGAAGACAGCATAGATCGAAAAAGGGCGAGCAAGGAGCTCACCTCGGGCAGGGGGAGGGTCCGGTTGGGTTTGAGTTTGGATTTCATCCCTACTCGCCTCCGGGGCGACCTCTGCCGAGAGAGGAGCAGGGGGGGAGCAGGCGAGAGCCCTTCGAGGCCCAAATCCTCCAGCAGCTGCTGACGCTGCTCACTCAGAGGATCGGCGACGTTCTCCTTAGTCGCCTCCTTTTCTCTCTCTCTCTTCTTCTTCTTCGCCGCCCTCTTCCTCTTCTTGTTCGCGAGGAAGGCGTCTACCTCGGCGTCCATGCGAGGTGGAGGAAGGGGCACGCCGATCAGATTCGCAAGGTCGGCCTTGGCCTTTTTGGCAGCCTCAGCAAAAGCTAGCGACATTGTGAGCGAGTACAGAAAGGTGGTTCCATCAGAGACCCCCCCCCCTCCTTTATATAGAGTCCAGGCGTCGGACAGTCAAGATCCGAGTATCTCCCTATGCTCGCCAAGGCAGAAGCTCGTCGAATAACGGTTGGATGTTTCTTTCCGAGCAACTACATTACTCGCAAAGAGCGGGGATTGTGTACAACCCTTATTCTCCGAGGGTAGGACCCACTCAAGGCCACGTAGGCAGGTCAAAGTCAAAGAGGCAAGACAAATCAGCCAGCAGGAGCAAAGGAAGGTTGGCGAGTATTGGCTAAATACTCGCCAGAAGGGTGACTATGGTCGAAGATACATACCGAGTATCCCGTATGTCGCCCCAAAGTGTCCGGCAACCACAGAAGACCTGAGCGAGTATCAGTCGGGCTTGTGCGAGCAGCAGCAGATACTCGCCAGATGGGCGACTATGGTCGAAGATGCTCGCCGAGTATCCCATATGTCGCCAGGTCAGGGCTGGGCTATAAACCCCCCCCCCCCCTACCCCTTGGTTGCCTATAAATAGGACCCCAGGGGTACTTGGATTGGCACCGGTGCTTGAGCTTCTGGAACCCCATTTCCGAATTCTTGAGCCCGTCGCCCCTGCTTGCTAGCCAAGTCGGTGCCTTCCTCGTACCTTGCTCGGCCATTCTTTGGTCTTGGAGGGGAAGTCTCTTCGGAGCTTCTGGGTACGTGGTGGGACCTCCCTGCCGCAGTGTAAGACCCCCCCTCCCCAATCCTGAACCGGGTTCAGGGAGGGGGGATCTTACTGCCCAAGAATGACCCCTTAACGCTCCCCGGGTGGTGACGTCCCATCCCCCCTCGAGCGCTGAGCGGCCTCCTTGTCAGGCACAAGAATCATAACCTCACATCAGAACGCATAGCGGAAGCAATCAAAAGATGGGCAAACCAAACATACAGCTTATATTTACAACTTAACGGGGCCGAAGCCTATCGTTTACAAAATATTGTCCGTAGACTACATATGCTAAGACAAAAGGGAGTCCTGGGCTCGTCCTTATATACTCGTACTCACATCTCTGAAGATAGAAGGGGAGGCTGGGGTAATCGAACGGATCATCTCCAAGGCTTCCCGGTCAACCTGTGATGTGGGGGCTTCACGCTGTCCCGTCTCCTGTGATTGGTTATAAGAAATAACCGTTAGTCACAGAGCTAAGCAGAAAACACATCCCCCTCCCCGGATCCGTATCCAGGGGGCGGCTAAAGACAGAATTGAAATAGCCGAAGCAAGGAAAGGGTTAGCAGCAGGTAAA
The DNA here is from genome assembly GCA_033032865.1 of Dactylorhiza incarnata. NCBI lineage: Eukaryota > Viridiplantae > Streptophyta > Magnoliopsida > Asparagales > Orchidaceae > Dactylorhiza > Dactylorhiza incarnata. The sequence goes on from JAWHQI010000066.1 coordinate 10,208,488, forward strand.
CATATACATACACATATATATATATAAAGCGGGGCTCCTGCCCGAATAACCACAATCGCGCAGCATAATAAATCTATAACACTATCGCGCGTATACACACACCCCAGGTTCTCAAGACCTGTACCCACACAAAGACCCTGTGTCGACACAGTTTTAGACCGCTTTAGTTCAAGCAGGGGAGCTAACCCCGCGGGCCTCACCGATGTGGCCGTCGGTGACAGTGGCCAGTCCTGCCACTTCTGAATGTAGTCGTACCGTATCATTCAGGCCCTCCTGTACAACTTGGTGTACTAACTGGATGTGAGCGACATCCGGCGAGCCGATTTGAAGGCCGACCAGCGGAGGTAAAACTACATGCTCAGGGGTGATAACCTGCTGCGCATATCTCCCTGTCGCCATGAGTCGTCAACCCACCCGCACCGGTACGAACGGTCTGCGAGCGTGACCAACCCGCCACTTCCAATCAATCTTCACCCGCTTTATATAAAACAAACCCTTAGGCCACGTGGCATTTCCACTCCACCGGTCTCACAACCCTGGACCGGGAGACTTAGCGGTATGAGGGCTCCTTGCTTGGGGCTAACCTGGGAGGAAGGACTCAACTCCGGGTTTTCCCCAACTAAGGCCTCGCCGAAGGGAGGACAAGCACCGCATCTGTTGCCACGGCAGCTCTGCACTAGTAAGTAAATTAGGCCGAAGCAGGGGCCATAATACTAAACAGAATGTAGGCCGAAAGCAGAGGCCATAATGATAAGCAGAAAGTAGGCCGAAAGCAAAGGCCATAATGATAAGCAGAAAGTAGGCCGAAAGCAAAGGCCATAATGATAAGCAGAAAGTAGGCCGAAAGCAAAGGCCATAATGATAGGACCAGTACGAGACTGGATTTAAACGCAAGTACAGAAATGTAAATGCGGGGGACCAGTACGAGACTGGATTTAAACGCAAGTACAGAATGTAAATGCGGGGGACCAGTACGAGACTGGATTTAAACGAAAGTACAGAATGTAAATGCGGGGGACCAGTACGAGACTGGATTTAAACGAAAGTACAGAATGTAAATGCGGGGGACCAGTACGAGACTGGATCTAAACGGAAGTACAGAATGTAATTGCATAAGAAGCAATGGTTAGTAGTCCAATCACTCCATAAGAGGAGGCTTCGATCGATGACTCCGTTCTTTTATTATCGTCGCGGCGGGGTTACGTTTTGGCGCCGCGTCGCGATGTCGTTCCGATTTTTGGCGTTGCTTCTCCGAGCTCAGTCGATCTTTTTAGATTAATACGCATAATTTTGGATAAGTATTTAAAACATGCGTCGAGGAGACGCCGATTCATTTTAATGAATTTTGCTCTTTTCCGGGCGTCTATTTTTGTTTGAAAAGGCTTTTGAGGGGTTAAATCACAAGTCCACACCCCCTATCTTTGATAGTATTTGTAAAATACCTATATTTAGTGCCCCTAATATTTGGGGATTTTTAGAAACACATTTGGGCATTTTAATACCTAAAATAAACTTTATATTGGGTTTTAAAAATAGTAAAACCCCTCCTAAAAATCCCAAAAAATTACAGGGGGTGCCCCCAAGGGTGGGGCACATTTTCCGTTTAGAAAACTTTTCCTAAAAAGGCCCCATTTTTTTTTCAAAAAAAAGAAGAAGGGGAAGGGGTTTTTGGTGTGCGTTTAGAGGAGAGGAGAAAGCTGAGGGCGCCACACCGGGCGCCCTCCTTGGGTCCCCACAGCGGATCCACAGCGGATCCGCTGTGGGGGGCACACAAGTGGAGGAATTGGGCGGGGATTAAGGTTGCGGGGGGCCGCTTGATCTCCTGGGGGAGATCGTGCGGCCCCCGATCGGGCTCGGGTGGCTGCCGCTGCCGCCGCCGGGCAGCGGCCTGCCGGGGCCGGCGCCGCCCCCGGCCGGTGCGCCGGGGGCCGGCGACTCCTCCGGGGGTGGTCCGGCGGCCTGGCACCGCCGGCCACCACCGGGGAAGGGAGTAATAGGGGCGGGCGGCGGCGGCGTGGCCTGCATGGGCCATGCAGGCCGCTGTGCCGCCGCCCTTCCGTCGGGGGGCCACCGGCGCCGCCCCCGGTCGGTGCGCCGGGGGTCGGCGCCAACTCCGGTGGTGGCCCGGTGGCCTGGCGCCGCCGGACCCCACCGGAAAACGGGGCAGAAGGGGCGAGGAGGCGCGGTGCAGCCAGCCCGAGCCGTGCCGGCTTGTTACACGGCCGCCTCCTCGCGCGCAGCCCTCCCTGCCGCCCCTGGTCGGGGCGCCGGGGAGGGGGCAGCCGTTCGGCGGTGGCCCGGCAGCCTGGCGCCGCCGGCCGCCGCCGGGGAAGGGAGTAACTCCCTTACAGGGAGCGCGGGGAGGAGGGGGAAGACACGGCCGCCGCCGGCCGTGCCTGCCGGCGGCCTGAACGCCTCCTCCGGGAGGTAGGAAAGGGGAGGGGGAGATCTCTACCTGAGGGGTTGGGGGTTGGTGGTGGTGGCCGACCATGGAGGAGGAGGAGGAGGTCGGCCGTGGGCTTGCTCCGGCAAGGGAGGAGGAGGAGGGGCTGCAGGCTGGGCTGTCGGCAGAGGAGGGGGAGAGAGAGAGAGAGAGAGTGGTGTGGGGGAGAAGAAGAGGGCTGCCCCTCCTTCCTATAAAAGGAGGGGTGGCCACCTCCCCCTCTCCCTCCCTTCCACGTGTAGGAAGGAAGGGTGAGTGGGGGGGGGGGATATTTTCTTCCCCCCCCCCCCTCCTTTCTCTCTCTTCCCCTTGCCCTAATAGGGCAGCCCCCTTCTTGGGGGTTTTGACTCCGGGTTCGTGCACATCGTAGTTTATACGTTGCATTGGGGTGGTCTGCATAGTGCCCCAAATGGTATATTCCCCACACGACCTTGTATCGAGACGCAACGAGTTCTGTTGCGCTTGTATTGTCCATACGAGTCCAACGGAACTGACGGACGTCAATTCGGGGTTCGTACGGCCACTATTTACAATAATGAGGTAGTGGCGCGCTACGATACCCGAAACGGTCGTTTTTTCCATACGACCTCGGATCGGAGTGCAACGAATTCCGTTGCGTTCGTATTGTCCATACGAGTCCAACGGAACTGACGGAAGTCAATTCGGGGCTCGTATGGCCATTATTCATATTAATGAGGTAGTGGCGCGCTACGATACCCGAAACGGTCGTTTTTTCCATACGACCTCGGATCGGAGTGCAACGAATTCCGTTGCGTTCGTATTGTCCATACGAGTCCAACAGAACTGACGGAAGTCAATTCGGGGCTCGTATGGCCATTATTCATATTAATGAGGTAGTGGCGCGCTACGATACCCGAAACGGTCGTTTTTTTCCATACGACCTCGGATCGGAGTGCAACGAATTCCGTTGCGTTCGTATTGTCCATACGAGTCCAACGGAACTGACGGAAGTCAATTCGGGGCTCGTATGGCCATTATTCATAATAATGAGGTAGTGGCGCGCTACGATACCCGAAACGGTCGTTTTCTACTGCTCGGGCCTACTTTTATTGGGCTCACTAGGGTCTAGTGGCCCAATAAAAGTCGGGATGTTACACGCAGCACCTGGGGTCCTGTTTGTTGCTCTTCTAGCTTCTTCGTCGTTGCCAGCCAAGCCATCTCGTCGGGCTGCTGGGCGAGTAGCCTCCGGCTGCATCGGTCCGAATCCTGAGGTCAGGATTTTCCTGGCGTTAACACCAGTCATGGGGCTTTTTGATCCAATGGGTCCCCTATGATATTGTAACACTATGGGTAGGGTCAATTTAATATGGTGGTGGTCAATTAGGGCACTTAGTGAAGAATTGCCATTTTGACCTAAAAGGGCATATAGGTCAATTTGCACCACTGGGGGTCCCATGATGGGGCTTTTAGGTCTACTAGGTCTCTTATGATATTTTAGACCTAGATGTGTGGTCAACTTGGCATGGTGGAGGTCAATTGACTCTAATTAGGCTACTTTGACCAATTTGGGGTTAGAGTTGACTTTGGTCAATCTGGCCTCTTTGGTTGACCCCAATGGGCCCTTGGTGCTCTAAGGGGACCCCTAAAGGGTTAGGGATACAATGGTGGGGTCAAATGGTCAAGTTGAGGCCATAAAGTCCAACCCTAAGCTTGGTAACTGGAAATTACTACTTGCAGACCAAGGTGGTTTTCTTCTTCTTTCCTAGGCTCACAAGGTCTTGGGTTCTTCCTATGGTTTTATCATGACCTAGTCATGACAAAACTAACTTAGGGGTCTAGCAGTTTGGGGGATGTTACAAGAACTGATAGGGTCTTGATCACTTCTTCCTCCGTATATGCACCAACTGCCTTTAATTGACACAGAAAATCACTGAACATATTTTGGTGTTCCCACAAATTGTCTCCTCCCTGTAACATATCAACAAGCATCATGACCGTCTCAGATTCACGTTCTTCCCTGTCATGGTTGTCCTCTGGCATGACTAGGAGACCTGATTAATTCAAATGTTGAATTTGAAAAGATATTTGGGAGCGGACCTAGTCGTCACCCACCACAGTCAAACCTTCCCTAAATGTTCAATCAGTCGGCTACAGAACCTAGCTCTGATACCACTTGCTGGGGATAACGTGGAATCAATCTCCCTGACACAACCAAATTAATACAGGCTGACACAAGAAACGCCCAAAAATATTAGAACCATGCACCGCATATATAAAAGTATATAACTGCAATATTCAATATATGAAGAAGTATACCAACGTTCGTTACAAATACGCCGCGGAGAAGCCGGGCTCGCTCGATCCGCGCGAGAGAGAAAAATCTTAACTGCAATCCGCTAGCGCACCACCTCTTCTTCATGATCCTTGGTTGGTGCTTGTCTCTTCAAACTCTCTCCCACCTTTTATAAGTCAAAAATTATATTTTATACATATAGTGTTTTTTTTTTCTTTAAACCGCGGGCTGCACCACCACATGGAAGAGGAAAATTTCAATTTCTCCTTTTTTTTTCATTGATCACATGGAATGTTGGGGGAGTTTTCTTCTATGTTTGAATTATCAAGCCAACCCAATAGGAACATCCGCCAAAGGTTCTTCTCGCCGAACAGAGGATGGCAACAATGTATGCTGATGGATCTCAATCAGGATTAGTGAAATCCTGAACACCAAGATCACACCGTCGTTCGTGAGAAGGTGTCAGCTAGATCGTCGGAGGCGTGACCTGCTTTTCAGCCGCTTCGTAAGAAAAATATGGAACATAAGGAGATTCGTGATGCGGCGAAGTAATCTCCACTTCTGTTGATGAACCTGAGGATTGACCTGTCTCCGACGCCACCGGAGATTTTCTAAATTTGGACTGCTTCTCGCTGCCTGCGGAGCTCTCTTTGTGTGAAAAGCCCTTTGATATTACCGATTCTTCGTATTGCTGATTTTGGAAGATGAGCTTCTTGAGACTAAAAGTGAATCAGTTGTGTAGAACTGTAGCATCCGGCCCCTTGGCTGCTCTTCGTCGACCCCTCACACTGGCCACGCCCTTGGAATCTCTGTCCCTGCCCCTGGGATATCGCTGGTTGCATTGAGCTTACCAGAAAAACTCGGGCAATATTCCCTGCACAGTCTACCTCCAGTTCATCTTCAAAACCTCCCCAAGGATCTTCCTCCTCCATTACTATGGAGTAGAACACTCTCTCTTTTACTCTATGCAACTTTTAAGGTCATGTTTATATGTGTGATGACTTGGTTGCTACTCTAAATTAAATGTTCCCCATCTTAGTTTGGAATTGTAGAGGTATCGCAAAAAAAAAATGACTGGTAGGCTAAAACTCATGATTAGAGCGTAAAACATTCAACTGATGGTTGTCCTTGAGATCTTCCTTATTATACACAAGCAGAAAACTATGGCCGTCTATTTGGTTTTAATAGACAAGATTTTGTTCTTCACCACAATTATCACCTTTGTTGAGAATATGCAATTGATGAGCAATTCGAGTGAGTTTGAACAAAAATGCTACGATCGTGAAATTATTTTTGGCATGACAACGGTTAAGACCGCCACCAAGTAAAAAAACTTGTTTTGAATATAAAAATGGATGAAGTTCATGAGTAGTCCTGAAAATAAAAAACTGAAACCTCAAAAAACTGCAACACCTCATCATTTTCAAACAGCACTGAACAGTTTGGTTGTAGTGCGGTTTTGGTTATTGGAAAACCGCAAGGTTTACGGTGCGGTTCAATTTTTATCTTGACAAAACCGAGTAAACCGCACCGCACCGCAATTATTACCATGGTAAGTGATTTTGAATTATTGCTTTTAAAATCTTGCGCATGTTTTGTGTTTTATGAAATATTTGATTTTCATTTATTTGTAATATTTCTTAAATTGTGAATCGGGAGTATTAGTTGTGAAATGTTACATAAATTTGGTGTTTAGAAATATCATTAGTGGAATATGCATAAATATCATTAGTGAAATATTTCATACAAATGAATTTCGCTGTAGTTGGAAGGAATTTATGCTTTGAAAATATATAACAAAATAATTCATACAAATATGTGCTTAAAATTGAAAATGCATAATATAACTGTATAGAAACCGAAACCGCGTAGCAAAAACCGACTCCAAACCGCACCGCATGGTTTGGTTGCGGTGAGGTTTTCTTCAGTCAAAAATCGAACTCCTACGGTTTGGTTGCGGTTTGAGCTTAAACCGCACCAGTTTCAGGCTTATTCATGAGTAAGGCCAGGCGTTCACAAAAGATAGTTCATAACCACCGCCTTCACGAGCGAAACAGAGTCAATTTTAAAAAAATTGAAGTTGAAAGGCTACGGTGGTATTTTGCAAGTTGCTGTCGCTAGTTAGGTGAGGAGGTTTGGTGAAATGGTGGTAGATTGATATATAGAAGAGATCTAAAAATATATACTTTATTATTGGAACAAAATAAAATATTCGAATAATTCAGAGATTCCAAACTTTCCAAGTTTGACGTTTCACATCCATAACTACCCCGTGACTTTTAACGGCGCCACCAAACCCCGATCCGAGCCATCGACGCCCCCCGCCTTCACCATTTCCGCCCCCGCCCCCCCCCCCCCCCCCCCCCCCCTATAAAACTCTTCTCTCTTATATAGGGGTTTCCCCTTCGAGCCGACTCAGCACAAAATTCTCCTCCTATTCCTCTCCTCTTCATCTACTCCTTAATCGGGAAAAAAAAAAGCACAGTAGCAGAATCGGCGGGGAAGATAGCATGGCTCTCGCTAGTGGCTCTGCCCTCTCAACCAACCCTCTCATCAAAACCTACCACCTCTCCTCAGCCGCCACAGCTGCCGGCGCCGGTAATGTAAAACAACCTTCCATTCTACCATCCAAAACGTTCTCCCTCGTACGACCGATCTCAGCCGTGCACGCGGCGGAGCCTGCCAAGAACCCAGTTATCGCCGATAAGCCCGCTCAGGCGACGAGATCGGGGAAGTGGACGCCGGATAGCTGGCAGTTGAAGAAGGCGCTGCAGCTTCCGGAATACCCCAAAAAGGACGAGCTGGAAACGGTACTCCGCACTCTCGAGAGCTTCCCGCCTATTGTGTTCGCTGGTGAGGCGCGGCACCTCGAGGAGCGCCTTGGCGATGCAGCCCTCGGAAAGGCGTTCCTCCTCCAGGGCGGGGATTGCGCCGAGAGCTTCAAGGAGTTCAATGCAAACAACATTAGGGATACCTTCCGAATCCTCCTTCAGATGGCAGTCGTCCTCATGTTCGGCGGCCAGGTGCCGGTAATCAAGGTAAAATTCTCATGTTAAATCGTAGATCTGGATGCATCTCCACTTATTTCTGCCGCCCGATCTGTTGGGAATTGGCTCTGATCATTGGATCTGCGAATCAGGTGGGAAGAATGGCGGGGCAATTTGCCAAGCCTAGGTCAGATCCGTTCGAGGAGAAGGACGGCGTCAAGCTGCCGAGCTACAGGGGTGATAACGTGAACGGCGACGCTTTCGACGAGAAATCGAGGATTCCGGATCCTGAGAGGATGATCAGAGCCTACTGCCAGTCCGCCGCCACCCTCAATCTCCTCCGCGCCTTCGCCACCGGAGGTTATGCGGCGATGCAGCGTGTCACCCAGTGGAATCTCGACTTCACCGAGCACAGCGAACAAGGCGACAGGTAGCATCTAAACCTTCCCCATCATTCCCCGTTCCGGCGTTTCCCATGCCCCTTTATTGCCCATTACATCACAACTTTGTCCTTTCTTAAACCCGATTATTTCATCTCTTACCCTTTTCTGATTGATGATGCAACATCAGATCGCGTCTCTACTTCATATTCATTGTTTCAAATTCGTCTTGTCATCTGTCCTTTTGTGACCAAATTTAGGCATGCCTCTCGGCTGCATGATGTTTGATGATTTGTTCGAACCAGGTACCTGGAACTCGCCCACCGAGTAGACGAGGCACTGGGATTCATGGCAGCCGCCGGGCTAACAGTGGACCATCCAATCATGCAGACGACCGATTTCTGGACTTCGCACGAATGTCTGCTACTTCCCTATGAGCAGGCACTCACACGTGAGGACTCAACCTCAGGACTCTACTACGATTGCTCCGCCCACATGGTGTGGGTTGGCGAGCGCACCCGGCAGCTCGACGGCGCTCATGTGGAGTTCCTTCGTGGCGTAGCAAATCCCCTCGGCATCAAGGTCAGCGACAAGATGATTCCAAGCGATCTCGTCAAGCTCATTGAGATTCTGAACCCTCGCAATAAACCTGGGAGAATCACCATAATCACAAGAATGGGTGCAGAGAACATGAGGGTGAAGCTGCCGCATCTCATAAGAGCAATCCGCTCCGCCGGCCAGATTGTGACTTGGGTTAGCGACCCCATGCACGGGAACACAATCAAGGCGCCCTGCGGCCTCAAGACTCGCCCTTTCGATGCTATTCGGGTAAGTTCATAATTGTAGCTTGCTTATTTTGCCAATTGAAGGTTAGGACTTAGGTTGAAGATCTTTTCATATCATGATTGTTTAGGTGTCCAATAAACTTTAATTTTCAATTATGCTGTCATTGCAATAAAATATAGTAAACTAAATTAAGCTAACTTAAAATAATATACCCTAAATAAATTATAAAATGAGAGAAAAATAAATAAACATGTATAAATAGGAAAGAAAAACAAGTGAGCATGCACACAAATTTGATTTTGCACAAGGAGCAAATGAGACGAGCAGTACTACGGCACCGCCCGAGATATCTCGTGCTCATTAAGCTAGTATATTAAAATAAAAATGTCAAACACTCAAAATCTTTAGGGTCCATTTGGATCGCAGGTTTTGAAATTGAGGAATTGGAATTTAGCTATTCCAAAACCAAAAAGTATTGGAATTTCGTTGAATTACAATTATGCTCTTTAGATGCATGATGAAATTAGGCAACAAGAATTGAAATTGAGCAACTGTTGTTTGGTTGCAGGGTAGATTTCATTCACTGGAATTGGAATATGAACATTTTAAGTAATTTGGATTTAATTTGTGATTTCATGATTGTTCAACCAAATAGTTACAATGGTTCTCTACTCTAAACAACATTGTAAATGTAGTTCGTCCAAATAGTTTTTATATTTATCACTGGCCATTTGCCACCTTCAATTGCCAGCTGCAATTGTCTCCACTACTGCTCTCGCAAACATAGCCTTAAGAATTAGTCAACCAAAAAATTTCCTAGATTTACTCATGGAGATTAAGGCTTTGTTTGGGGGGACTTATTTTCACCGGTCAAGCGGTTACGACCGAGGTCCGGTTCATGCGGTCGTAACCGCTTGACCGATGAAAATAAGTCCCCCCAAACGGAGCCTAAGTAAATCCTATTTGAATAGGGTTTATCAAATATGGATTTACTAAACCCTACTTGCAACAAAATCTCATTGCCATTGAAACGAGCCCCAAGATAGAAGGCCACGGATAGGAGGCAGGAGTCCTTATGTTTGGATGCCCATAGAGGAATAAGTTCTCCTTCTCTGCATAGATCGAAAAAAATCAGCCTTAAAAGCCGAAATCCACCCCTAATAATCGACCGAACACGACTTCTCAGGCAGGAGATAGAGAAACTCACCCGGATTGCAAAATCTATAGAAATCATCAACCTCTGATACAAAAAAACTCGAATGACCCATAACATAGTTAGTATGGATAAGGAAGGAGGAAAAAAGGTGGGCATGGGACCTTGAGTTTTTGATCCCGGGTGATTCCAGTGCGTCGACCGCTGAAGTCCTTGAATATCTCCCAACGGTGCGTGGGGTGGGGAAGATGGAGGGCATCTCCATGGATATCAAACTTTCAGCTTGCTACTGACGATAAAGGCTGCGGAGCGAGCAGGATGAGGGATCTTGAGTTAGTATGGAGAAGGAGGAAAAAATGTGGGCATGGGACCTTGAGTTTTTGAACCGTAACAGAGTTAGTACGGAGAAGGAAGGAGGGAAAAAGTTGGGCATGGGACCTTGAGTTTTTGATCCCGGGCGATTCCGGTGCGTCGACCGCTGAAGTCCTTGAAGATCTCCCGACGGTGCGTGGGGTGGGGAAGATGGAGGGCATCTCCATGGATATCAAACTTTCAGCTTGCTACTGGCGATAAAGGCTGTGGAGCGAGCAGGATGAGGGATCGGGAGGAGACCGAGCGACGGAGAGAGATCCGAAAACCAGTGAAATAACACAAAAATAGGCCCTAGCTCATTTTCAAAACCCATGGAATTGGACCAATTCCAATTCCTAGTTAATTCCGTCCAGCCTAACACCTTCATTTGAATTATTAATGCCAAATTCCAATTCCGTGTAAGGTGAAAAACTTCATTGGTTCCTCAACCATGCGAGCAAATAGCTTTCTTATTTGATTAAACCCATGAGAAAGTAACATGCAACCCACATAATTACAACACATAATAAAATAATATAAATATACATGAAAAACCCTAATAAATACATCTAGTTTTTTCATGTCTTCTTGCGTATGGCTTCTCAGCTTCTCTCACATTCTTATGACAAGGATGTCCTCTGATACTTGGTTGAACCCTACTGTCATCATACCCATTCGCGCTAAAACTCTCATTTTTCACGAATTCGTTATTTAAAGCTTATGGTCGTAAACACCTGTGGATGTCACCCCTTCACATACCAGAAATCTTTCATCTTCCTCCAAATGGAATAAATTTGAATCATTCACGAAAACCATCTTGTGTGTGCTAGTCTCCATTGCTCCATCAAATACAACACATAATGGATCCAACTCGATGCTCCGATGCCAATCCGACGGGGAAAAACTCCATTGTCTCACCTGCTGTGCGCAAATAGTTCATTACATGGTTGAACAATTGCCCGAAATTGAGGTTATAACATTAGCTACAAAGACATATGTTTATATTTTTGTGTGACCAGGTGCCTATTCAAAACTTACTCTACAATATTCATAGTCCATGGCGGAACTAAAATTTAAAATGATACATTATGAGTAACATTCTCATAAGTAACGGGCTTCGTTGTACCGAAATATTTCATCAAATTAAGGTTTTTGAGCAGTAGACTTTGTTCGATTGAAATGTTTTGTCAAATATGTTGAAGTATATTGCGTCTAGGTACTAGTTATATATAATAATTGATATATTATTAGGTTCATCATATAAATAGTGTTCTCATCGCGCAATAAATGTCGAAGGCAATTATCTGCATATCAAATAATCTTTACAATGCTTAAATGAGATAGATTAAGCATAATAGATAGCAGTATTATATTATTTTGACAGCATTGCTTTGTAGATAACATTTCATAGATCATATATTTTTCTTTTTTATTTGTTTTACAAAATTTTAAATAAATATTTCAGTTTATTTTGCAACTTTCTTTCCTTCTAATATCTGAACTTGAACAAATTAATTATTTAGGCCCCACCACTCAATAATATCTGTTATATATTGTACACCAAATATTAGTTGGCCAATGGCCACCTAACTTCGATTTGTATTAATATGCATTGTAATAATAGTAATAATTGGAGCGGTTTTGTTGGATTGATGTCGGCAGGCGGAGGTGCGGGCATTCTTCGACGTGCACGAGCAGGAAGGGAGCCACCCGGGCGGGGTGCATCTGGAGATGACGGGGCAGAACGTGACGGAGTGCATAGGCGGGTCCAGGACGGTGACTTTTGACGACCTGAGCTCGCGATACCACACCCACTGCGACCCCAGGCTCAACGCCTCCCAGTCCCTCGAGCTCGCCTTCATCATCGGCGAGCGGCTCAGGAAGCGCAGGATCGACTCCAACCCCGCCATTCCCTCGGCGACGTCCTCATTATTCTCACTATGAGTTTGTGCTGTTGATGGCTGCGGGTCTACTTGTTGTTGGGCCCGTTTCTTGAAAGACCTGTTTCTACTTATTAGCTGATGATGGACACGCTTCACCCATATGATGATCCCTTATCATTATCATAATAATTATTATTATATTATAGGGTTAATTAATGGGGAGGAGTTTGCATAATTACAGGTTGCACCACTCTTATCTTTCAAAATTACTTTCATCTCTTCTCTAGGTTTTCTCAATTTACAAAAATGTCTTTTCCCTAAGAAATAAGGATGAAAAAAAGATAAAATCAAGCTGAATTATTTTATGATATTTCAATTTTATCTTTTTTTTTTTAATAAACACAATATTGAAGAAAGATTGAGGGGTGCAGCATGTAATTATGCAAATTCCGAAGGGAGGTCCCATAATTAACCCTTATTATATATTTATATATAAAGCTTTAAAATTTCTCTTATGGGCAATTTTATTTTGCCAATTTTATCCGAAGAAACAAAAAAAGAGAGAGTTAATTTTGCTACATCTGCGCGAGTACCCTGTAGGATTTTTGATGATAAATGATGTAAATTAATAACACATGTTTATTTATTCCTTATTACTTGAATTCAACTATTTAAAAATATATGAGATTTAAATCCAACAACTGCACACTATACAAATATAAATTTTTGCTAACATATATATTATAAGCTCATACCCATCCTCACTTCCACAGATATATGGGTTTATTGGCGCTCAAATTTTAGGTTACATTTTTTTCCTTTCAAGTTTAGGGCGATATTACCTCTCCAAAATGTTGCTTTGGTTTGATATATTTGCACTAAAAGAAGTGCCTTTGATAACTTAAAGGAGAAATCAACCAACTAATCCAAATCGATTTCAACTCGAGCTTGCAGCAAAACACAAGCTGCAAGTTTATGGAGTTGAGGAGATGGCGGTCCACCCCCGCCACCATTAGCGAAGTTTCGGATGGGTTGATTGTAGACCTGCAGAATATTTTTTTTATTTTAAAAATGGATTAGCCGCCGGCCCACATAGCGCAACGTTATTGGCACACACTCAGAGATGTACGTGGATCACCTAAAATTTTTCTATACGTTTTGTCTCCAAATATGGAGCCGGGCCGTCAAAATTTTGACATATGACATCCCCCAATATAAATATAGCGCGCTCTTGCAAAAAAAATATTCCCTCAGGGTTACTCGAAGAGAAGCACCTTTTTAATAGATGACAGATTGAAATCTGGTTCGCTTTCCCGCTTCTGAACTCTACCTACATCTTCTCGACATTGTTGGACCGTAGAAACACCGTCGAATCAATAATGACCAATATTGTTTCAAAGGAGGTTAGCAATATTACTCTATCTCAACCCTACTGTCAAACACATCAGAATATTGCATGGTTACAATCGTTGTGTTCAAGAACAAAGCTCTTAAAGCCTCTGTCGATCTATATCATGAAAAAGAAGATCTCTTGCAAACAATCCAATCCAAACCTGATAAGTAAATGATAAAAAAAAACACTCGGTATAATAAAAAATTAACCGCAGCCATCAATTATACCACGTCTACTACACAGATTATATATGATTTTTAATGACACATCACAAAGTTCAGTAAGAACCAAAGCAGAGACAATAATTTATAAGTTAGCATATTGTTTTCCCCAGAAAATAAGGCTCTTTTCAGAAATAAGGTCTGTAGCGCATTGGCCTCCTGAACCTCGGGAACTTCCTGAAAAGTTTTTTGTAAGCAACAGTCAGTCATATCCTTCTAATTGTTTGTTGATATCCGACACAACAAGAACAGAAATTATCGCCGTGCGCATACAATGTCGCATGCATTCCGAGTAATACGATTTGCAGCATATACACTATTAAACACGACGTATGATGCTGAGGACATGCGTGCACGATAATATTTTCTGACGAAAATTTATCAAACGAATAAAATCATCAAATTATAACACTGTTCTAAATATCTATGACAAATTGATTATTTAATGGCACAAATATTGTATGTGCAGTACTTTTACGATCGTGAGAAAATAAATCAAGTTGCCATGTGAGATATCACACATGAACGGCACAATAATTTTAATAACCATAAAAAATAAAGGAGATTGCCTCGGAAATTAAAAAACAAAATAATTTTCTATTACATTTTAAATATTACTAACTAAACTGTAAATTTTTAAACATACTGACCCGTATCCGTAGGGAGAGTAGATATACGGAGGAACGTAAGGCCTCCTGAACCGGTACCCCGAGAATGGATTGAAACGACGAGGACGGAATTGCCTCAATCCAGGAACATTTGTCCTCTTGGGTAATACCTGCACAAATGGCAGCACCTTTGTAAGCAAAATTATAGATAAAAACGATCATTCACAAAAACCTCTTACACACACACACACACACAAGTGATAGGCTCGGGGCTCCGCCCCTATGACCAGTGGCGGACCCAGGATTTTCATCCGACCAGGGCACCATGTAAAGGATATAAATTTTTGATGATTTTTTTAATTCAAAACCAAACAGACCTATAGAAATAAATTAGAGACAAAACCATATAGACCATTAAACCAATTTAACAGACCATGTTAATAGTGAAGTTTGAAGAGTTTTAGAATTTATAACTGATCAATAGAAAAGCTTGAAGAGTTTTATGTAAATTTGGAATGCGGGAACAAATCTATTCATGTCTAGAAGTGAATCAAACAATTTTTGTCTAGAAGTGAATCAAACAAATCTATTTCTATCTGAAATTTGAAATGCTGGAACAAATCTACAGAAGTGAATCGGACAACAATTCCTGCAACAATTAAACAATTTTGATAGCAACAATTTTTGCATAATGACTTCAACAATTCCTGTCTAATGACTTTGTTGCAACAATTTTGATAGCAACAATCTATTCCTGTCAATTAATAGCAACATTTTTTATACCATAACAAATAAGGGACTAGCTAGATCAAAATCACTTCTGCAGTTCTGCTATGTTTGGTTGATAATGGGCAACCGGCTCTTAGAATTCTAAAATTGTTCCAACAATTCAACAATTTTTCAAGTGAATCAAACAATTTTTACAGTCAATGGAAATTGTATACCTGCCTGCCTGAACGCTGAACGGGAGTGGCGAACAACAAAAATTTTTGCTGAATGATTGGATCAAAGAGGAGAAATTGAAGGAGCAAACGCCGTCGCTGGATCAAAGAGGAGCAAACGCCGAGAAAAAATAGGGCAGTGGCGACTTCTTTCTCGTCGGCTCGTCGTCGTCGCCCGTCGCCGGTGCCGGTGGAGACTGTGGAGTAATGGAGTTGCAGAGTGCAGAGTGAGCAGAGGCACAGACGCAGGACGCCTGGCCAGATTGTTTCTCTCGTTGGCCGTCGCTCATCGCCGTAGCTCGTCGCCGTCGCTCATCGCCGTCGACGCGGTGGAGACGTGGAGTCGCGACTCGCGAGGGAATTAGGGCACTGTGGCGCTGCCTCGCTCTGCGCCGAGGAAACGAGGGGGTATTGCGTAAAAAATCGACTGGACCGGAAACTGTAGCAGTTCGCGAAAATTTCGACCCGGGCACGTGCCCGGGTGTGCCTATACGTGGGTCCGCCCCTGCCTATGACCAACCGCAGCAGTATCTTAACCGTGACAGTGCATAGGGGCCCCCAGTGCCGAAGCGATACATGACATTGCCCGGCACGACGGCACTCTTGCCGCTCACAAACCCACGCAGCGTTCGTCACTCGCAAGATTTTATTAATTTTATGAATATAAATAGAAATATTTATATTAATATAAGTATTACTCTCTCCCCCTTCCTCTTTCTCCACTCTCTCCCACCATGCCCTCGCCCTCTCTCCCCACTCTCTCCTCTCTCTCCACACACACTAACCGTGGCTTTCTCTCCTCTTTTGAAATAATATTTTTTTATTAAAAAGGTAATTTGGGAAGTCGTAATGTTTAACCAAAGGCATCTGTTCCCTTTTAATATAGTATAGATATATATATATATATATGAATAAGTACCAAAACTTCCCCCGGAAGATAGCATAATTACAGATTGCACCCCTCTTATTATTGAAATTACAAAAACCTCCCCTGAATGTTATAAAACATAACATTTACCACCCCTGAAGTTCATATTTCATAACATCCATGCACAGACCCCTCCCCCCTCCCGAGAAAATGTACTCCGAAGGGAGAATTTTTGTGCATGAATGTTATGAAATGTGAACTTCAGGGGAGGGGAGGTAAATGTTATGTTTTGTAACATTGAGGGGAGGTTTTTGTAATTTCAATAATAAGAGGGGTGGAATCTATAATTTTGCAAACTTAGAGGGGACGTCCCGGTAAATGCCCCTATATATATATAGGAATAATTACCAAAACTTAGAGGGGGTCTTATATATATATAGGAATATCTTACATTTCATAGCATTCATGCACAAAAATACCCCCTTGGGGTAAATATTCAGGGGGTCTTTTTGTGCATGGATATTATGAAATGTACTCTTACAAGGGAGGTTTTTGTAATTTCAAAAATAAGAAGGGTGCAACCTGTAATGTAGCAAACTAAGAGGGGAGGTCCTGATAAAGGCAAAATAACCAAATCAGTCTCTTATGTTTAGGACTTGTTTCATATTGGTCCCTTGGTTTATTTTGATTCATATTAGTCTCTCAACTTTAATTTCAATTTCAAATAAGTCCCTTTGCCACTTTTCCGTTACATTTTTGACTGCCCAGTTATCTCTTCCGTGAAGAGAGGTGTGAAACCCTTATGACCGATTATCTCTTCTCATTTTGTGCCAAAGCCCTCGCAGGCTTAACCGATTCTTCAGCCGCTCTTTCAGTCGATCACCGGTCCTCAGTATTCCGACCATCCTCCGGCGCACAGCGAGGTAGGCTACCTGTCCTCTCATCTCTCCCACTCCCGATCAATGTTAGGTCGTCGATGCTTATATATGTTATCTGTCCTCTCTTCTTCGAGTCTCTCCATTACTCGAAATCGTCCACGAATACCTCTCCTTATCCTACGTTTGTAAGGCGCCATTAGAGAATCTCTTTTTCTAGAGCGAAATTTTCCAGAAGACTCTAGTTTTCGACTTCATAAGACAAGGTGTAACGATAAGCACATCCTTATCTATTTGTGGCTTAATGTTTAATGGTAGATTTTCTCATTCAATACTCTGGAATCACGATAAGCACATCCTCACCTAAATGTTCTAGCATCAGAATCTGGGAATAAATCCCTTAAATGTTCTTGCATCAGGAATCGATATAATCCTCAACTTCTATCGATTAGGACATGTTGCTTGTTTACTGGTGATTAGTGGAATTGTAAACGAATTTGTTGTTTATGCTGCTGGTTTTGAGTTAAAGATACTGTAATGATGTCTCTTTACTGGTAGATTTGTAACAGATTTCACATTTGTAACAAATTTCACATTTGTAACAAATTCACATTTGCAACAGATTTTCTACTTATATATGTTCTGAAATTTGCTTGGAAACTGTAGAGATTATTATCATTCCTTCGTAGGTTGTTTTATGTTTGTTATATTTCTATCATATTTTCCAATAGTGAAGTTTTGTTATTGTATAATTATATTAATCATTAGAAACATAAATAAAGTTTAAAGGACAAATTTGAAACAAATTCAATTTGAAGGACTTATTTGAAATGAAACATAAAGATAAGGGACCTATTTGGATACTTTGCAAATGTTCACCTTTAGATGTCTAACGGAAAAGAAAAAAAGGACTTATTTGAAATAAATATTAAAGTTGAGGGACCAATTTGAATCAAAATAAACTTAAGGGACCAATTTGAAATGAGACCTAAACATAAGGGACTTGTTTGAGTACTTTTACCCTGATAAATGACCCTATATTATAACTACATTAAAGTTTTTCATAAACCTCTTAAACCAACTCAAATAGCTATGGCTTAGAAGAGAGGGTGGAATAATGCCAGAGAAAAAAAATCCATTCATTTTAAGGTTTTTTTATTCTTATTTTTTCCCTCTAAAATAATGTTGCAAAATATTTTTTGCTTCAACAGATGGGTGGAGCTCACTCCCAATCAAGAGCAGTCGTGCATGAGCATAATGCCCGAGCACGAATGCTAGTTATATTAATAGAAATAATTTAGGTTGGTCATGGTCATAAAATAGAACTATCAAATAAATCTGAGCCCTTCTATTTCAATCTCCCTGATCTAAAGAATGCATGGTTTTTTTCATACATTGGTTGGCATTAAATTGATAAATTTAATATATTGTATATAGATACTAGCGGTAATACACATGGTCCTCTCGTCCGCAATGTGCGATGACGACAGAACCCGGCCATCACTCGAGTGCCGACTCGGTATACATAAATGCAAGGAAGCCCTTTCTGTGTAATATTGGGTCTTCCCACTTTATTCCCAATTTTCTATCTTTTTAACCTCTATCATCTGCACATGGGAGAAAAGTAAGGAGAAAGAAGACACAATGAGAGAGACCGTGTGCGCACGACACATGAAATAGACCATGTGCGTCGGTGACCAAGAGAGGGAGCAGATGAGAGCCACTCGCAGATGTGCTAGTAAATAACAAGTTAGAATATAAATAAGTATAATGCACCTTCAGCTGGCGACCGTGCAGTTCAGATTCGCTCAAACCAATAGCTTCCTGGACAGCCTCCAACTCTACAAATTCAACATAAGCAAAACCTTTCGGTTGACCAAATTTATCTGTCAGAATGGTGACCCTATTGACAGTTCCACATGATTGAAAATGTTGCTGAACCTCCTCCGGCGTGCATGAATAATCAACCTGCAAGGTTTCAATGATCGCAGATCCATAAGGCAGATTACCGACACCAGGTGTTTAATAAGGATGGAGAGGGATCATAGTTTCAGCAAGAGGGAAACAATTAATACAAATTTTGAGCAAGCTTAAACAAGAAGTCAGATCAAATTCCACAGTATATAAGATCTACAAACATAAATGGAAGTAAAATAAAAGGAATTAAATTCTCAAAAAAATTGAAATCATTATGGGAGGCTGAAGAAACAGTGATAAGATCACAAATTTTGCTGCAAGTACGTTCAGGGTGCGACGTAATTAATATGCATGTATATATATGGGCATTTAACCCCCTCTTATTATTGAAATTACAAAATTTTGCTGCAAGTACGTTCAGGGTGCGACGTAATTAATATGCATGTATATATATGGGCATTTAACCCCCTCTTATTATTGAAATTACAAAAACCTCACCTCAATGTTACAAAACATAACATTTACAAAAATACCCCCTTCGGAGTACATTTTCAGGGGGATATTTTGTGCATGGATGTTATAAAATATGAACTTCAGGGGAGATAAATGTTATGTTTTATAACGGGGGGGGGGGGGGGGGTTGTAATTTCAATAATAAGAGGGATGCAATCTGTAATTCATATTGAACAAGTAGAAATACTACCAAATTAAAACATCTAATACACAAATACATAATAAATAAACAAAGTAATAAAATTTAAATCAGATGCTTTGTAGTTCTAATGATAAAAAGAACTTAAATTTAGAACATATTTTGTTATTATAATAAACAAACACTCTTAGTTACATTTATGGGTCACACTTTTTCTTTTCTTAAAGATATGATGAAGTCTTTTGTTTACTTTAGAGAAGCAGATTCATATCACAATATGCAGAACGATCTGCCAAGCCCAGACATATTCACAGACTATAGTGGCAGGTGTATTCGCCGAGTGTCGGGTATGTATCAGTACCGGAAACGTACTGGGTACAGGTACGCGGCCCTCAGCAAAGTATCGATGCTTCATAGGGTGATACACAATATGTAGACGACAAGTTGTGAAGTTGGTAGAACGATTTCCTGAGGGAGATCTTATCTCATAATTGTATATAAAAATTGTCATTAAGTTAAATTTCAAGCTTTACTCTATTTTGAACAACAATTTTAAAAAACAATCATAACAACGTTTTTACCAAACAGTTTATAGTTACTCTATTTTGAACAGCTCTGCAAATGAAGCTAAATCCAAAGAGTTTTTATCAGCAACCTTCATTCCTCACAAACAGCTCCTTCTGTAGCTTTCATTTCTGACAGCTCTTGTCACAATAATAACTCTCCTAAATAGAGCCTCAATCTATATGAATCACAACTTTAGTTTAAGCCCTCTGAGAAATATACATAGTGGACGTCATAACTACCAAAATATCCCATGGCTATTTAACGTTTAATTCCAACTCTTCCTTTAAAGAACTCAACTTACTACACAGGTACTTTATTCAACTTCCCGTTAAAGTTTGCTAAGATATCCGCTAGCAGATTATCTACTTTCACATATTCAGTCTTGTTGCGGGTCGTTCAACGCACTTACGGACCGACAGAGTCAGACCGTCTTAGCTCGAGAGTGAGCCGAACGTGCAAACAGTCAATAGAGAACCAACAGCAGACAACAAGACTTCTATGTGAAAAACTCGAAAAGGAAAAAAAACACGGGGTCTGGCCCAACTTGGACGAAATCCACTAGTAGCAGCCAAGTACAAAGATTAGTTTTTCAGATGATGACAGACCATCGCCCGTTTACAAGTATTTCCTAGTATCCGGTGTTGAGCAGAAACGAAGTGCGGTGGAGCGCACACTGGAGCAGTCACCAAAGTGGAGAGGACACGCGGGAAGCTGAGTCTTCGTACCTTGGAGATGGACTTAAGTGTGCAACTCTTCCCCGGAAAACTTTAGAGCTCTCTCTTCTCCTTTTTCTTCTGTCTCATTCAAATGAAGGCTTAGACCCCCTTTTATAGTTTTTCAGGGGGCGCACAAGTAATTGCGCTCTCTTGGCTATTGAACGAGCGAATAAGAACGTACGGTTTAGGTCTCTTGGATCACCATTTTTAGGGATATGACTTGGCTCGGGCAGTCCGGTCAAGCTTGCCGGAAGGGCAGCGACAGTGACGGTGATGGCGGCGGACGACGACGATGATTGTGGCGGCGCGCAACCCGCGGAGGTGTGCAGGGGCAGGCGCGCACGCCACGCGCTGCTCGCGCTGGGCGCGACGCGCACCCTGCGCTCAGGAGCGGCGCATCATGCATGCACGCGCAGTTTGCGTGCTCGTCCTGCGGGTATGCGTCTGACGCGTACGTGGCCTTCACGACTGTGCCGCCCGGGCGTTCCGGCGTCTGATTGAGGGATCAAATGGACTCGGAATTGTGTGGGAAAAGGCCCTCCAGAACCGTCACGGCGAGCCGGGAAGCGTCTGTAACAACCCAGGCCCGACTCCAATCGGGACAACGTCCACCGAGAGCTCCAGCGGGACCCAGCTGGCGTCGGTACCGGGATGCAGCCCAAGCAGCCAACCCCTCTCCCTCCACAGACGGGTTGTTGGTGGCCACAACCTCCCTTTGATTAGCGAAACTCGATAGTCAAGCATGCAGCACGGGGACTTCCCAGGAGGTCACCCATCCCAGAATTGCTCCAGCCCGAGCACGCTTAACTATGGAGTTCTTCCACTTCTCATCACCAATTGAGCGTGGAAGAACTCCATAGTTAAGCGTGCTCGGGCTGGAGCAATTCTGGGATGGGTGACCTCCTGGGAAGTCCCCGTGCTGCATGCTTGACTATCGAGTTTCGCTAATCAAAGCGAGGTTGTGGCCACCAACAACCCGTCTGTGGAGGGAGAGGGGTTGGCTGCTTGGGATGCAGCCCGGTAACGACCCCAGCTGAGCTCAATTGGTGATGAGAAGTGGAAGAACTCCATAGTTAAGCGTGCTCGGGCTGGAGCAATTCTGGCATGGGTGACCTCCTGGGAAGTCCCTGTATGCACGCTGAACTATGGAGTTTACACATCAAAAGGGGGGCAGAGGCCTCCAACAACCCGCTGTGCCCGGAAGTAGGCCAGAGAGGGGTTGGGTGTTTGGGCTGCAGCCCGGTAACGTCGCCAGCTGGGCCTCCACTCCATAGTTAAGCGTGATCGGGCTGGAGCAGTACTGGGATAGGTGACCTCCTAGGAAGTCCCTGTGGTGCATGCTTAACTATTGAGATTGCCTCATTAAAGGGAGGTTGTGGCCACCAACAACCCGACAGTGGGCTGGAGAGGGGTTGGGGTGCTTGGGTTGCAGCCCGGTAACGTCGTCAGCTGGGTCCTGATGGAGCTCTCGGTGGACGTTGTCCCAATTAAAGTCAGGCCTGGGTCGCTACAATAAAAAGTGCACTTTTAATTGTAACGACCCAGGCCCGACTCCAATCGGGACAACGTCCACCGAGAGCTCCAGCGGGACCCAGCTGGCGTCGTTACCGGGTTGCAGCCCAAGCACCCAACCCCTCTCCCTCCACAGGCGGGTTGGTGGTGGCCACAACCTCCCTTTGATGAGCGAAACTCGATAGTCAAGCATGCAGCACGGGGACTTCCCAGGAGGTCACCCATCCCAGAATTGGTGATGAGAAGTGGAAGAACTCCATAGTTAAGAGTGCTCGGGCTGGAGCAATTCTGGGATGGGTGACCTCCTAGAAAGTCCCCGTGCTGCATGCTTGACTATCAAGTTTCGCTCATCAAAGGGAGGTTGTGGCCACCAACAACCCGCCTGTGGAGGGAGAGGGGTTGGGTGTTTGGGCTGCAGCCCGGTAACGACGTCAGCTGGGTCCCGCTGGAGCTCTCAGTGGACGTTGTCCCGATTGGAGTCGGTCCTGGGTCGTTACAGCGTCACAGTACACCCTCAACGCAGAGAAACCTTGTGAATCTAGTAGAACTTTGAGCACTCCATCCACATTCGTTCCTAGGGAATCAAGTCGTCCCGTAACCCGCTCCTTTTCCCATTCTTCTCATAACTGTAATACCCGAAATTTTAAGCAATTTTGTATTTTTAAATTTCAAGATCATATCGCGTTTGAACTGATACGCAGCACCGCCGATTGAGGTATTTATGCTCGCTACAGTTAAATTTTACGTGTTAATAAAATAAATAATTTCATGTAGTAGAAATTGTTATGAGAATTATGTTGGCGCATTTGTTTGTTCGCGAGAACATTTTCGCATCTAGTTAATTTGGAGCATATATACAATGACAAATTTGTAATTATAGGAGCTCATTTTACCCATGTCCGCTTATAATCGTAACGAAGCCATTAATTTTGCATCCACCACACTTAGTCTTAGTAGTAACTGTTGTCGCTCGGTTATGGAGGGGAGAAACCGCTCAACGTTGGATATAGGAGGAACAACTGGATCTCCTCGTCAGTTTCCCCTCTCAATCGGGTGAAGCAAGGCCTGCAGAACTCTCTTCGTGCCCGCAAACTCCCTCGAACAGATCCAGGACGCCCGCGGTTCCAGTAATACCGTTGCAGTCGTCGTCGATCAATGTCACTGACGGAGAATCCTTCTCTTCATGTCGACTTGAGCGCACTCTACGTCTACTCTTCCAGTCGATTGGAGACACCGACTTTTCCTCCCTCGCCAGAAGCCCTCGTCGACTCATTTCCCCTAGTCATGACGTCTCGACGACGTGCTTATAGCGGGTTTTCGTCAACGGTTTGACACAGCAAGGCCGATCGGCCTCCTCCTCCTGCAGTCGACTCTCCAGCTCTTGGTCAAAAAGCCACATGCCCTCCTCTCGGTGAGTTCCTGTTAGCTTCTTAGCCGTTTCCATATCACCTTCAGTCATCGACTCTTTCTAGTTTACAACGTGTGTTTAATTACAAGTATCTGAGAGTCCTGATTCTCCTAAATTCAGAGGACCACCGAATGTGTTTTGCTCGCCTTTTTGTCGTGTGGTTCTGTCGGATTAGCGCAAGGTGAGGACTTCTTCCCTTGTTAATTTTGGATCGATTTTCTCTAATTTATCTTGGGAAGTATTTTCCCTTAAATTCCAGGAAAACCCTAGCAGTGGAAAAGAGGGATTTTAGAGAGTAAACCGAAGGAGGATTGCATAATGTCCGATTCAACGTATAGGATTATGTCGTCGCGCCACGTTTATGAACGTCGTAACGCCGATGCAGAAATTCGATTCCTCTTAGTTAGACATAATTAGTAGATAATGTATCAATTAGCATAAAATGATTCACTATGTAACTAAGTATATGACGTAATTTTATTCTAAGTTTCAAATTATACTCGAATTTAAATACAATAATCCTATGAATTAAATGATCATGGTATCAAGAGGAAGTGAATAGTTAAGATAAAAGTTTATTAGCTTAATTCGATGTCTTACACAGATAAATAAATAAAGTCCTAGATGTTTACGCTAAGCAATATGTGAATGTGCTTCCCGCATCGATAGGCAATGAAAAATATTAAAACAATATGAAATATAGAATTTGCGAGTCAATCAAATAATAGTCCTCAGATTAGTGTCCTCAAGCGGGTGTTCTTTTATGTTGTTCATGTCGATCACTATAAGAAGATAAATAGAAAGCACGATCGAGTATTTTCTCTTGTGATTGATGTACGCACATCATTATACTAATGGGGCGTAGTAGACCGTATGAGCCTCAAATGGGGGAGTCGACACCCCATGGAAGATTATTAGATGCGAGTCCACGTTCGACCGAGACACTCCAGAGCACCTATGTTCGTCATTAGGGGCTCAAATCTCTTAGTATGTGCTTAATAATTTACACAACTAAGAAAAAAAGAAAGTGAACATAAGACAACCCATGGAAGATTATTAGATGTGAGTCCGTATAAGTGACTGACACATTAAAGTACCTGCGTTGACTATTAGAGACTCAAATCTCTAGAATGTGCATAATAACTTAGGAAACTAAGACTAAGAAAGAAAGTGATCATAAGTCACCACAACTATAGTTACAATGTCAGAACTTAGAAACCCTACATTTTAATGATTCCGAATTTAGAGAAAAAAATCAACATATAATCCAAATATAGAACTAATGATTTATGTTAGAAGTACTTTTATAGAAAAACATGCATAAAACCATGGTATACTTGTTGAAACCCGGATACCCGTTCAACGGATTTCAGACTGATATGGTGGCTCAGGTTACTTCTTTCACCGTCGGATCCCAAGGAGTGGGTATTTCGAGCCTGGAACCAATTCTCACTAATGGTAGGTGGATATCTATAGAGAAGACCCTCAGGCTGCAGCAAGGAGGTCCCGCCACTAACCCGGAAACTGAATGTCACTTCCCCTCCCAAAACCAGGAGCTGAGTCAATCCCTCGGACAGTAAGATAGAGCAAGGAGTCCTGACTCTTCAAGGGGGAAGCAACTGCTTCATCTGAGGGATTGAGGGTCCTATTTATAGGCAAACCGATCTGAGGGCAAAACTGTCATTTTGGTCTGCAAATAGCTTCCTCCGCCATAAATTAATCAATATCCGCAGACACAGATGGTCCGCGGGTAGCCGGTTGCGCCTTCTGATTACGCAATCCGTGTCTTTCATTTTGCGAGTGGCCCCCACTAGAAGAAACTGAATGCTTGAGACGAGAGAACTCGCAAGCTTGGGCGAGTACGCCCTGGCGATTTGAACTCGCCAACAATTGCTCCAATGGGGGCTACATCGGTCCGTCTTGATAGATAGGAGAATATGACCAGGGATGTCGAGCCTAACCCGTCCGTCTCCTAATACTCAGCCTACTCGCCCCATGCAGGTCGCTCACTAGTCGACATGTCTTGTTAACAGGAGCAATGCGGTAGGAATCTCTAGTCGATATTTAGTCAACATATTATTTGTCGAAGACTGTTCTGGTCGATATTCTGAATGTTGGCGTCATGTCTAGTCGATAAATGGCTCACACAGAACTTATATCTAAAAGTGTTCTGGCCGACATTAGCGGCCGCTTCCAATGAGGGCGAGTACGACAACCCGCCTTGATAGGTGGGCAAGTACGGCGAGGAGTGTCGAGTCCACCCCGTTCCGTATTCTAGTACACGACCTACTCGCCTATATGGGTTGTACAATACTTTTCCTTAACATGAAATATTATTTTTAAAGCATGCAAGCATATTTTTCCTATGTTATTTTAGTGTCACTGAGGGGAAGAGTTTTTCTTGCTCACCAGATGGGTTGACCCTGTCTTCGAATATTTCTTTGCAGGGAGCTCATGTCAGGAGATTCGCTTAGGGCAAGCTTCCGAAGGTTTTTCTACATTTTAGTTTGTTTTACCTTTCAGTTTGATGTAAAGCTGTCACTTAAAACTGAAAACCGAAAACCGAATCGGAACCGGAACCGCAAAGAACCGGACCGAACCGTTCGCGAATTATTTGGGGTCCGGTTTGAATTTTGGAACCGTGAACAACATTGGTCCGGGTGTGGTTCTTTCATTTTATTATCCGGACCGGAACCGGAACCAGAACCGCATTATACAAGTCTCAAGCGGTTTCAAGATTTTTAGAACCGATCCGAACCGGACCGAAGCAGAACCGAACCGCAACCCGTTTATTATTATTATTATATTGTTATTTTGTTACAATATATCTATAATATCTATGCTTACTATTATGAGTGAAACTGATGCGGTTTGAACCCAAACAGCAATCGCAACAAATGGGGTCGATTTTTGACTGAACAAAATCGCTTCGCGCCAAAATCGTGCTGTGTGGTTTGACATTGATGCGATTTGAAGTCGTTTTTTTGGGTGTACTTTCGGTTATTATACAGTCATATAATGTATTTTCAATTTTACTCACATATTTTTCTGAAATATTTTGTTTTAAAAATATAGAGGATATACAACTATTATTTAATAATAATCATGAAAGACAAATATAATTGTAGCTGATAAATTAGTCAAATTGAATTAACTAATATATTTTTCAAGCAAAATTTTAATTGTAAAATAAAATTTTAAGAGAAACAATTCAAAGTTATTTACCCTACGTTGAGTCGTGATCTTCAGCAACATGAACATTGCACACAGCAGTACACGATCGTGTTCTTTGAATTTTTATAATCGGCGCGATCTTGTGCAATTTTGTGGTTTTGCGATTTCAGTTTTTAATTTTTAGCCCGACTCACTATATATTATACAAAAAGTACCCCTCCTTGGTGTAATGCGAAATTCCTACGTCCGGGCCTCAGACTTTGAAGCCCCTCTTGCAAAAAAAACTGAACGGGTATACTTTTCCCCTTCGATTTTTTATTTTTGGCCTCCCTCATTCATTCCGTCAAGTTTGGTTTGTTTCTAGTTGGAACCGATTAGAACCGGACCAAATCGCATAGAACTGGACCGAACCATTAATGGCCGGTTTGGTTTTGGTTTTTGTTGAACCATAACCGGAACCGTTAACACGACGGTTCCAAAAATTATGCTGGAACCGGAACCAGAACCGGAACCGGTCAAACCAAATATGATTTTGGTTCTAATTTGAAGAACTGTTAATTTAGCGGTTCGGTTCACGGTTTTAGTAGAACCGGAACCGAACCGGAACCGTGACAACTCTAGTTTGATGTATCATTTAGGCATGGATTTAAATGTATCAAACATTTTCTAAGATTTTCAATTAAGCAGACTTGTTGCATTTTTCATTTCTAGTTGGCTCTGTGAATCATAATTTGAGGTATTTCTTTAACCTTAACTCCATTATTTCCGATGTGTACTCAAGTTACTTCCTGCCTACGAAGCATCGATACGTCAAAAACAGGCAAGTACCCGTACCGGGTACGTTTCCGGTACGGGTACGCATATGGCACGGCGCGATACGCAAATTTATCGCTAAATTAGGTTTGCCGCTGCTCTGCCCTGCTTACGCTCCCGCAGCCGCTCCTCTGCTCCCGCTCCCGCATACGCTCGCTCCTCTGCTCCCGCATACGCATACGCTCCTGTAATTCTTCTTCTTCTTCTTTCAGAATTCCTGAATTCCTGCTGAATTCCAGCCGAATTCCTCAGAATTCATGTGCAGGCATTCAAAATTCATGTGCAATTAGAATTCCTGCAGAATTCCTGTGCAGGAATTCCTGTACAATTAGAATTCTGAATTCCTGTACAATTCCTGTACAAGAATTCCTGGACAGGAATTTCTGTTCAGTATTTTCTGTAGATTTTCTGTTCTACTCTGATTTTGTTGAGCTCTGCTTGTGTGGAAAAATTTATGTTGTAATTTTTGTATTATTATTGTTTTTTTAATAATTTCTGTATTATTATTGTAATTCCTGAGCATTTTTAATATATTTACATATATATTTATTATATTTAATACAACGTATCCCGCCGTACCCATACCCTTGTTTTTTAAATTTTGTCGTACCGCCGTACCGGATACGTATCGTACCCGGTACCCGTACCCGTACCGGTGCTTCCTAGCTTCCTGCTATGTACTAATTTAATATTATTGCTTACTTTACTTCATATCACGAATGTTGGGCGGGCTTTTGAATTGTTGTTAAACTAGATAGGGGTGTTACAACAACATACGAGAATTAACGGACCAAATGAATCATCTTATTGTCTTAATGCAGACGCTCGTCGCGACTCAGACCGAGCTGAAAAATGACACCAAGAAGCTCTTGCCTCCATTTAGACAAGACTCGGCGGTCTAAAACCAACCATCCAAGTCATTATCATCCCAGCACAGGACCAAGTCAGTACTAGACAGGTTACTCCGCCACCGCTCCTTCACATTGCGTCCCTGATTTTTGTACAACGGGATTGTCAGGAAACTCATATTGTTCCCCCATTACACTAAATTGGACTTTCCCACCTATGATGAGAGGACGAATTCGTTGGAATGGCTCACCCGGTGCGAACAATTATTCGGTCACCAATAAACATCGATAGCAGAATGGATTAGGTTGGCGTCCTTCTACCTTCTCGATGCAGCTCAACTATGCTTTGCCCGTTTGCACGTCGAACATCCATGGATGACTTGAGCGACTCCAAAAGGTTCTGCAACATGCAATTCGGTTCTCCCATTCACAACAATCCTCTCGGCGCATTCACTACATTACGAAAAACATGTTCTGTGGATGCATATTTGGAACAGTTTCAGGTTCTTCTAGCTCACGTACAATATAACCGGAGCAACATGTCGCAGTCTTTATGATTGGATTCAGGAACGTCTGCAACTCGACGTCAAGTTTGAAGACCTATGAGATTTAGATACTACGTGAGTTTGGTCAGGCTTTATGAGTGACAACTGCAAATGGATGCAACAACTATAGACCCAAAGGCGCCAGCTTAGACACCCTGGCAGGCTCAACATCCGTCGCATGCAGAAATGTTATAACTATGATGAGCACGACACTCGTGTCCATCATTGCAAAACATTGCTCTATATGGAAGTAGAGAACTCTGATAAAGAAGGAATTGAGAGAACCAAGCACAAAACTTTGATCTCCCTCCGAGCTTGAGGACAAGCTTATTTTGCAAGACGAGAGTGATGTTACGGGCTTCGGTGCCTAGTTATCTTTAATTTAAGTCATCTTTTATTATTAATTTTCAAGTCATTATTAGTTGTTTGTAGTTAGTAATTATTGGTTGTCATTAGAAGCCATGTAAGCCTATTTATAGGCAAGTAATGTTTGAATGAAGGTATCCATGAAATTAGAATATCTCATCTTGTCTTGTTAAGAGATAGCAGTAGCTCTCTCTCTCTCTCTCTCTCTCTCTCTCTCTCTCTCTCTCTCTCTCTCTCTCTCTCTCTCTCTCTCTCTCTCTCTCTCTCTCTCTCTCCGAGCACACTACGCTTAGGCAGTCGCGCTTCCGGCTCCGCAACATCTTCCAATTGTCATCTCCACCACTGATCACCTCCTCCGGCGAAGACATCAACGTATTATGGGTTAGCCCGTAACACAATGTTCATTGGGAAGACTGTGTGGTCGAGTGATTGAGGCCAATCTTTCATCAATTTTACATTATGATCAATAAGGTTACCCACACATATGCAACCAAACATCGCTACTTATGTCAACAAATCCAAAACATATTTTCTTTGCACAAGAAATGTAGCCATCAGTGTCCTGTTGACCGCAATTCCCAGGAAGTACCACAATTTACATATCCTTTATGAAAACAACATTGAAGAATCTCTTTCACTCATAAACTCTCTTACTAGCATCTCCTATAAGAACTATATCACATATAACAAGGAATAAAGTATCAAGAGTTGTCAATGGTAAACAAAGCATTGAATCATTCGAAACTTGTTTATTACGTAAGAGGATTTTCCAAGTCATGTTCTAGAAGATTGTGTCGGTCCATATAATGACTTTTCAACTTGCACATTATCTGCGAACAACCTCCCTCCTCTCAAACCAGTGAAATGTCTCTAAGTACTCAAGACCATTTGTTTGACTCTAAGTATTTGCAAGTACTCAAGACCATTTGTTTGACTCTAAGTATTTGCAACAAAGCGAGCCTTCAAACAACACATCATAAGTTGCATTACCTATATAAATTCATAGATAACCAACACCTCCCTTTTAAGGAAAGATACAATCCCTCAGGCATCATTAACATGCAACGGTGCAAGCATCCATTTTGCTCTTTATTGTGAGGCCTCATCCCTCGTTATTAAAAGCTTCTTGAATAGGTTTCAGACTGGGAATTGTTGATTATTTGATGAGAAAACTTTGAAAAATTAAGGATGAGTTCGTAGGAAATATAGTTTGCAAAAAGGTGAGATTTGCAAGTGCACTTACACTTCGGAAGAGCAATGGAAATGTCAATAACTAGATTGAACCTTCAAATGATTTGGAGGATGGTGAACCTGAAGCTGTTGTCAATTATAAACGTTCATCTGCCACCCTGCTGGTAGGTATATATATGATGAGGAGACTCGCCTGAAGGTGTTTGACTTGAAGGACAAATATTGAATCGATGATAAGAGATCATTAGTGTCGACGATAATAGACTCGCTCCATGTAGACGGAGGACTAGGATAACCACCTATAGATTCATCACTCATTGTACCTAATGAGAGACTCAACAATAAGGTGTTGAGTTAGAGAATGTAACATCCTAACCGACAAAGAAACAATGAAGAACAAGGTTATAAGACCGGTAGTCCTTCTGAGTTTGAGAATACTCTAACAAGATATAATTTATGGCTTTATCCACGAATTTGTAAGCCCCGAGTTATAACAGAAGAACGAAACTCACTTCCAAATACTTCGGGAAAAATGTTGATTCATTACGATTTACGACACAACACCTAAAGTGGTGTTTGCATGTTAATAACAACATATTGTACCATATTCATGAAGCGGCACGCTGCAAGAATAACAACTCAAAAGATGTGGTCACATTCACTTGAAACATCATATAATGACTAAATGAGTAACCTCTAGTAAGTGGTTATTTTATATTATGCCACTCCATTCGGAGCTCGAGAGAGAGAACATGAGTACGTAGATTAAAACCATTTTGTTCAAAAAAAAATTTAAAACGGAAGAAGGTTTGCATTCGGGAGTATCATCACTACATAAAATTCCACACAAATATTATACCTACTTTGGACTTCAATACAAAAGTAATAAATATAGAAAATAATTCGAAACAGTTCTCCATTAAACAAAGCAGGGTAACCCTAGAGCAATCATTGACAAATGTCACAAAATATCTAAAACCACATATATAAATAGCTCAACACAAACCTCAAACATCACTATGAACAAGACTAAAAGGACTCAAGCATCTTTTATTGCTTTATGGAGAAAAAACATTCTTTTGTGCTTCCTCAACCGACATGATTATCATTTTAATACTAAGAGGTTTATCTAAACTAATAGCAGGTTTCTTCGGGCAGGCTAAATATGAATGTCAACAATAATTAATACGAACAAGAAGAAGGATGCTTGAATTAATGAACCACAGATACAATCTGGAGCAAGCTCCGGCCAACTCTCGGAAGCTGGTTCCTCCAAAGAGCTTCTCTCTAATGAGAGCCCAAAAGACTAAGGATCCAAAGATGACCTAACTCCCCAAAACCACCTCCTTATATAGAGAGGGGGGCCTCACATCAAACTAATACATTTAAAGAAAAGCAATAATAAAATAAGAGGCGTGTGCGCGTAACAATACATCCCGTCAGAAAAGAGACCTTGACCCCAAGGTCGGAGCGCCGCCCGCCGGTCAGTAGTGATATGCTCGCGGTTGGGATGTCGTCGAGGTGCCCGGGGCGTCGTCCGGTAGTCCGTCCGAGAGTAGCAGGGCGTCAAAGTCGGCGGCGGAGAGCGCGGCCACGTCGTCGCCGATGAGGACTCGACACTCCTTCGCCGAGCACTCATGACTAGGAGAGTAGGGGTGCTTGCAGCGGAATCACAAGCCCTTGCTTCGTATGTCGTTGTACTCCTGGTTGGTCAGGCGGTGGGTAGGGACAGGACGATTGTTGCGAGGACCCATCATTGGTGGTCGGGGCAGAGGAGGTGGCGGAGGTGTAGGTTTAGGATGGGTCGAAAAATATGGGTTGGAAGGATGCCGAAAGGGAGGTGATGGGGAAGGAATGTCTCCGGACGTCGCGAGGAATTCCACCTCCACCAGGGGGGAGAGGTCAATAGCTTGGTGAACCGATAACGGTTGGAGAGTGCGGAGACGAGACCGGAAGTGGGGTTGCAAGCCGTTCATGAAGAACCCCAAGTAATGGTCGGGGGGAAGACCGGGGACATGGGTGACTAATTCCACGAAGGCATCAATGTACGAGTCAATGGAGACGGTGTGACGGACCCCGCAAAGTCGCTCGATCATAGGGCCGGAGTAGCGGGCGTCATATCCCTGAATGAGGGCCTCAAAGAGAGCTGGCCAGGTGAGGTCGGGAGAGGTCTGGCGGATCCAACGGACCCAATGAAGGGCCGACCCTTCCATGCCGATAAGGGTTGTGGAGACCCGTTGTGTCGGAGGGGTCTGGTGAATGTCGAAGAACTGTTCGGCGCGCGCAATCCACCAGAGGGGGACAGTCCCATTGAATGTGGGGATGTCAGGTCCACGGTACGGTGGAATAGGTAATTCCACCAATGCGGGTGTATCGGGGATCACAGTGCTGGGGGATCCCACAGCAGAGGCGGTAGGAGGCCCGGAGTGTTGGCTGGGCTGTAAGTTCTGGAGCATGGTCAGAATTGAGGCGAACTGCTCGGCCTGTGCCTCGAGACGAGCGTTGAAGGTGGTGAGGGAGTGTTCGAGGGCTTCCACGCGGGATTCCATCCTCCCCTTTGGCATAGGAGGATGCACAAGGGATAGATGTCGTCGGAGAGTGTCGGAGAGGGCATATAGGTGCGATCTGGCGGGGGAAGCAGGCTGGGCGCAGCGGCGACGGCCCGGAGACGGAACAAATGGCGCCGATCAGGGTCGGTTTAGGGCGGAACAGCCGCTGGAGGAGCAGGCGTAGGGATCGGCGGCCGATGGAGGCGTACTGGATCGACGATGGATTGAGTAACTGGATCGGCGGCGGCTAGACGATGGAGGCGTAATTGGAGGCATAACTGGATCGGCGTAGGGATCGGCCGATGCAGGCGCTGGATCGTTGGCGAAGGAAGCAGGCGCTGGATCGATCGATGGCGACAGAACGAGTTCATGACGGTAGAACGAGTCGATGGCGGTGCGACAGAACGATTCGATGGCGCTGGATGCGGAGGTTGCGGGTTTACGTGAGCCTGGACGACGGGGGACGAAGCACCGACGGCAAGTTGAGCAGGCGGTGAGGCAGGTTCAGACCAAATAATACGAACAAGAAGAAGGATGCTTGAATTAATGAACCACAGATACAATCCGGAGCAAGCTCCGGTCAACTCTCGGAGGCCGGTTCCTCCAAAGAGCTTCTCTCTAATGAGAGCCCAAAAGACTAAGGATCCAAAGATGACCTAACTCCCCAAAACCACCTCCTTATATAGGGAGGGGGCTCACATAAAACTAATATATTTAAAGAAAAGCAATAATAAAATAAGAGGCGCGTGCGCGTAACAATAATGATGTTAAAAAGACGCCAAACTTCGTCCCAATGTCAATCCATCTCATCACAAGATCCTAAAAGTAAAATTTAGGAATGTCATTGAGCAATTTAAGGTGGGAATACAAGTACTAAAAGATAGAGACTCAATGCAAGTGTGAAACATATAGGACAAATAATAGTGACAGACCATTATAAGTGTAAAGAGGAACCATATGCCAAAGTTACATTGCATAATGATAAGGATGGAGAAGTATTAGATAATATATTTGTCTTTTATGTTGTGGTTGATACATGCAAGCCAATAGCTCACTTGAGAGAAGTGAAAATGTATGCGGTGAAGATGTATGTCATAAGGTAGGAGATTGTTGAAGGAAACCCAGACCGACCCTAAAGAAGCAAATTGAATTGTAATAACAATCATATTGTCCCTAAAAATAGTCACTTGTCCTAAAATCAATTCACTTGTCCCCTCGAAAACTATCGTTGCATTTACTCTCTTGATTAGAGACTTTCAATTAACATCCAGCACTTTGGCATAACATGTCTTGATGTCCCACTTACCCCACAATAGAAAGTAGGTATGCCCTTAATTGGTACCTCAATGTCTATCACAACCCTTCCTGAACTGAGATCTTGGAAGAACTGGCCTCAATACCCGACTAGGTCCGGATATCTTCTCCCATTATGGAGAAAGCTTAGTAAACATAGTCAAATGTTGCTAGATGTTGCTGGAGACAGAAATGCGCACAAGGAAAACTATGAAGAAATGAAAAATAGTAAGGAAGGTGAATAAATTATAACTGCAAACAAATTAAATGACGCTTTTCACGAGCACTGGAGGGAAAAGTCAATAGAATTCATGAAAAGCAAATGTGCTTAAACACTTAGAAATCAAAGACAGGATGCAACTGCAGAAACTACGACATAGAGCAGTCTTCATCGCCGACAATAAGGCAAGAAGAAGAAAGACAATAATACAAACAACCATCGAAGATAACGGAGCAGAATTGTGGGGTTGAAGACGAAGGGGTCGAAAAAATGGTGGAAGCGGAACTGCGGATTTAAAGAGAAAATACGTTGAAGGCAACATAACTGCAAAGATTTCAGAAAAGAGACAAAAAAGTCGAACCACAAAGACTGGAGCTACGTCGATATTTCCACAATTGGGAGGCCTCACAAAGGCATCATTTGGCACACATATCAATAGCAGAAGAAAACTTAACTCTAATATCACTTAAGAATCAAACTTACCTCTCTCTACATACATCACTAAGCAACCTTCAGATTGCTCTGCTTAAGCATACCTCAATCTACCGTTTACAACTTATCCTCGTTAGGCATTGAGCATTATAAATAGCAGATGCCATAATTAACAAACTACCCTTTGGATACTTAAACATTTAACTATAACACAATGCAATCAATCATTTGCTTCCCCTATGCAAGTCCCCGAGATCTTGTCTAACAATGTCACTCTGGATGGACATCATTTGATTCTTTTTTTGCTCTTATATATTTTAGTGTTGGCGCACCGGTTGAGGTGTTGCCGTGTGACCTTGAGGTCACGGGTTCGAGTCCTGGAAGCAGCCTCTTGCAAAAATGCAAGGTAAGGATTGCCTACATTTCACCTTTGTGGTGGGACGCTTCCCCGGACCCTCGCTGCGCGGGGATGCCTTTGTGCACCGGGCTGCCCTTTTTTTATATATTTTAGTGCTTAAGTTATTCATGGCATTACATAGTAAATAGTTCAATTAAGGGTTTTAGAGCCAAATAGGTTAAATGTAGAAGGCTCCCTCAGTCCCTCCTAGCAAATAGCTCCCAGCATTTCTCAATAACCAGAGAATGAATCAGTAACAATGTTGATCCACTTATTAAAATGTGCTTCATTCATGTATTTTTTATCTCATAATTTAGGAATTAAAAAGAAATTTAAAGTAACAGTACTTGTGTAATTTGAATGCACGGCTGAAAATATCAAAAAATCATAGTTAACACCAGTGTTGGATATTTATCAAACAAGAATTTACAGAAAATGAGATAATGGAAGAGAACTTGCAATGAAATTTAAGCTAAAAATCAAGAACCTCTCACCAAATGCTGGATATTTTCATGGTCAGAAGCAATCCACTCCATCACCAATAGTCAGCCTGCAGCTCTCACAGCCTTCAGGATCCATATTAGAGTTCAATCACGCCAATTGAACAAGTAACTTTAGGCTTCCTACAGGATCACCTCAACTCGTGGATGCATGTAGTCTCAGCATGCAATTTATTTCCGCGGGACCTCTTGCCATGATACATGTGCATCTTTCCATAACTTTTTTTAAGCCTGCGGGATTTCACCTTTTTCCTTGATTTTTACCGATTTTTTGTTCTTCTTTTTTTTTTCTTTTTTCTTTTTTTTTTCTTCTTTCTATTTTTTTTCATATGCAACTTTTTTACCCTTTTTTTAAAATTTGGTAAGATCCTATTATAAGCTAAGCATCATGGCATCTGAAGGTAATATATCAAGGAACACCAACATTGAAGAATTGCCCTGCCATTAGGAGACATGAGGTCAAAGCTCAAGCCCATTGTAAGACATACAGAGTAAATAAGAACAAAAATCACATAAATCGATCCATTAGAAGAAAAAAACCAATGCAAGAATCTATGACTACAATTATCATGACTACTTTAACAAAATTTAGAGGAAGTTAGTTGTAGGCATTAGCATCAATGTGACCCTGTATGTCGTTTGATACTTTTTTGACAGACAGAATGACTTGTTCCTTCGTAGAAACATCAACAAAGCCAATAATTACAATATTAAAATCATTTAATAGCATAATTTATGAAGTTTTTCAACAAGTATTATAAGAATTTTATGATCTATGGACATGGACAGCTTATCATTAAAATATTTATCATCCGACAACTAGACTTGCAACAATGAGAATTATAAATAATACGACACAATAGCCAATTGAAGTAGAGTTCTAGTGAAGGAATAAGTTTAGGTGTATACAAGTCAGAGTGCAGTAATGTTCGCAATGTTCGTAAAAACAGTGAATAAACACACAATTCAGCATAAAGAAATTACAACCCAGAAACAAATTCACAATACTTACAGAGTAGAAGGTTCCATGGATACTTTGTGAAGGGCCAATAGTTGGGAGGGGAAATGGAATGCTGAATCAGGACTGTCGGTAGGGGGATCGGAGAGCTGGGAGAGGCTGATGAACGGCCGATTAATATTTTCAAGGGGGGTTGTAGGTGGTCAATAGGGCTGGGAATGTATTTGGGGGAAGGGAATTGAAATTAGGCTGCAGGAGAACAGGGAAAGGAGGGATTTCAATGGCTGGAATCAGGCTTCTTGGTCTGAAATCAGGCTTCCTGGACTGAAATCAGGCTTCCTGGACTGAAATCAGGCTTCAGGAAATATTCATGGACAGGAAATTTCTTCCCACCAGCAGGCCGTGAGGTGGGGGAGAGGAATTGGAGGCTCAGGAGGGGTCGATTGAGGGAGGAGGGCATGGTTTGAGGAGGGGCTGTTTTCCGGAGGTTGATTGTCGACAACAGAGGGGGAAGGGAGGGGAACTGGTGTGTTAGGCTTGTAACATGGTGCTGGAAGTGGGATAAATTTGGACTAGACGTGGGGTTAATTTCTGGTTAATTAGGAAGGCAAGGAGGTGGGATGGTTGTGTAGTTGGGGAGGGATTAGCCGTCAGTTTGATTGATCGGGGAGGGGTCTTGTGAGTTATGGGAGTAGTGGAGGGAGTTTATGTGGAGTTGGGAAGGATGTAGTAGGTAGTTATGGGGATAATAGTGGACTTGGTGGGTGGTTATGGAAGTTATGGTGGTTATATGGGAGTTATAGGTGGTTATGTGGGTATGGGGATGAGTGGAAGTGGTGGAGGGGAGGGGATACCGTTGAAGGTGGTGGCCGAAGGTGGTAGTGGTAGCCGGAGGTGGAGGATAAGGAGGAGGAGGGGGTCGGCCAAGGAAGGGGAAGGGATTTTCCTAAGCTTCGCACCAAGGCTCCGGCATCGGTACCCAGAAACCAACAGGAAGAACTCTCTTCTTCAACTTTCGATTATTTACAAATTAGCATTCTATTTCTATTTATAGATTAAGGAGTCATTACGGACGATAATGATTCCTCGATCATGATGGCTTCCAAAATATACCAAATAAAAAACACCGGAAAAAAACTAATTATGGATATCATCAATCCACACAAAAGGAACGAACTGATTGTCGTGTAGACCCATGTGTGGCGTGACCCCATCATAATATCTTTAATTCAGTTGTGCTGGTTTATTTAAGAAAGTGGTTGTGCTTGAATGAATAGAGCAGAGATCTGTACTTATTCTAGGCCTGTTAACTAAATAAAATTGCATCAAGTTGAGGTTATTCATGCAAGCCACTGAAAAGACACTTAATGGCTTAATGCTGAAATAACTTTATATGCTTAAATTTCGACATTTCAATTGTAAATCCGCCCATCTGCACTCTTCCACACAGCTTAAGGATGCATAAGAATGTGAAGAACAGATAATACCACGCCATATTGTATTCATATAGAATAATCTACTTATTATAAAAGGAAACATCGATATTAATAGAACGCGTTTAATATACTAAATGGCATATCAACATTTAAATATTTCAAATGATCAGAGACATCGATACACAACAACAACAACAGCAGCAACAACAACACTCAAGCCTTTATCCCACTATAGTGGGTAAAAAAATACTTTATAAAATGGTGAAAGGATTCATGCAATAATTTTAGGAAATGATTTGAATGCCTACTAATTTATAGGGTAGAAATTAGAATTTACCAATTTAAGAACTAAAGAGAGGGAACTGACACAATTAAAACATGTAAGGCGGCTTGATTTAGGTTTGTGTTTTTTAAAGGTAAGACCTTCAGGTAAACCTTGTAAGGAGGGTGATTCTTATGAGACATTTAATAAAAAAAAGTTCAGTTATTTTAACTTGAATGATTGAGGTTAAAGAAAAATAAAAAAAGTTCAATTATTTTGGAATGATTGAGGTTAAAGAAAAATAAAAAAAAAATTCAATTATTTTAACTCGAATGATTGAGGTTAAAGAAAAATAGAATACGAAGCTTAAAGTTTGTATTACTTCATATATGTCCACTTCAATATAAGCATTTTGTGCACATATTAATAGGTTGAAGGAGTGAAAGCTCAACTCCAAATCGAGACGTGAGACTAATCTATACAAGTTAAGAGATAGTCTTTGCATAGGCTAATTAATAGAATTTATGCACTCCCCCGCAAGTGCACTCCCCCGCAAGTTGGAGCATACATATTGCAGGTGTCAAGCTTGGAAACGAACTGTCGGTTAGTGAGTGCGATAAGGCCTTGGTGAGGACATCAAAAATTTGCAGCGGGTACACGTCGCAAATCAAGTTTATGAAGTTGAACTTTTTCTCGGACGAAATGTCAATCGATTTCGATATGTTTGGTGCGTTCATGAAAAATGTGATCTCGGCAATATGGATGGCACCTTGACTATCGCAATAAAGAACTAAGGGAGGGGGAGCTTTACACCAAGATCAGTAAGAAGACTTTCCAACCACATGAGTTCAAAAACTGAAGACGTCATCGAACGATACTCAGCCTCAGCAGGAGAGCGTACCACCACCGTCTGGTTTGGCTTCGCCAAATGATTAGGTGTCCTCCAAAATATGTACAGTAGTCACTTGTAGACCGACGATCATCTAAGGAGTCGACATAGTTTGCATCAAAATAGGCAATTAATGAAAGAGACGGGGAGGGCTTATACACAAGCCCTTGTCTCAGAGCACTCTTCAGATACCGAAGAATTCGCTTAACAGCCTGGAGATGAGACATTCGAGGAACATGCATGAAGTGGCTGACCACCCGAACAACAAAAGATATATCGGGTCGTGTGACAGACAGATAGATAAGCTTTTCAACAAGACGACGATAGTACTCGGGATTAGAGAGAAGCAGATCAGAGTCGGATGCGTGAGCACTCAGCATGTGATTGACATTCATTGGTGTGTAAGCAGGCTTGCATCCTGAATAGTCAGCATCGTGAAGAAGATCGAGACAATACTTCAGTTGAGACAAGACGAGTTCATTGGGTCAACGAGCTACCTCCATACCCAAGAAATATCAGAAGTAGCTCAAATCTTTGGTCAGAAAGTGTGAGGTCAGGTACTTCTTGATCATTGATATGTCGTCCAGATCATTGCTCGTAATGAGAATATCAACATATATCAGAAGTATCACGGCGCATGCTGGGCGGTGACAAGTAAATAGGGAGAAGTCTGTCGAGCTCCGAATGAAGCCAAAATCTCGAACAACCTTACTGAGCTTATCAAACCACGCCCGAGGGGACTGTTTGAGGTCATAGAGAGATTTCATGAGGTGGCAGACAAGAGACTCCCTCGTGGTTTCATAACCAGGAGATGGCTACATTTAGACAGTCTCTGCAAGATCGCCATCAAGGAATGCATATCAAGTTGATACAACGGTCAATGACGATGGACAACCAAAGAGATCAGGAACCGTACGGTATTTATCTTAACAACTGGAGAGAACATCTCTTCATAGTCGAGGTTGTATTATTGAGTGAAACCGCGAGCCACAAGACGACCTTTGAGGCGCTCAACTGTCCCATTAGGATGATGCTTCACAGTAAAGAACCATTTACATCCTGCACGGGATTGACCAGGAGGAAGGGGGACAGGATCCCGGGTATGATTGACCCAAAGGGCAGCCATTTCCTCATCCATCGCAGCCCGCCACTCCGGATGCTGAAGAGCTTCCTGCACAGAAAAGGAGGTGGAAATAGAAGACAAGGAAGTTGCAAGCAGTGAAGTTCGGGAAAAAGCAGTGAAAGGAAACATAATGAGAGAGGGTGAGTTGTAGAAGGGGTTGCATCCTAGGGAGGAACCGTAGTCGGATCAGCTGGCCGTGGAGCGTCGTCACTGGGGGGTAACTGGCTCAAGGCAGCATATCGAGGACAATGTTGAGTGTACACTAGGAGAGGAGGAGGTGGCGTGGTGTTGGAAGCAGGAGAGGTGTGGTGTTGTTGTTGATAGGAACGTTAGGACGCAGGATAGCAGGTGGGAAGTTATCATGAGGAGTAGAATGGTTGATCCTCAAAGAAACTGATATCAGCGGAGGTAACAATTTTCTGATCAGCAGGAGAGTAACACGCATAGTTCTTCTATGTGCGAGAGTACCCAACAAACATATACTTGGTAGTGCGAAGGGCAAGTTTGTTCATGGCAGGGCCAAGATGATGGATAAAGAAAACACTCCCGAAGACACGAGGAGTCAAGGGGAAGATGAGTGTTGAAGGAAAGAGGATGGAGAATGGCTCCGCAAAGTTGAGGATGAACGAGGGCATGCGATTAATTAAATGGCAGGTGGTGGAGACTGTGAAGTGTCAATAGATCATGGGGACCTGCATTTGAAACATACAGGAGCAGGCAACCTCGAGGAGTGACGGTTCTTCCGCTTAACCACACCATTTTGTTGTGGTGTATATGTGCGAGATGTTTAATGTATAATACCAACATATTGCAAGTTTCCTGAAAATTGTAACTTGTATATTCACGCGTATTATCGGTGCGAAGTATATTAAAGGAGCGCAAGAATTGAGTACGGACCTCAGCGATGAAGGAGCGAAAGATATGTAGTAATTCAGAGCGATCACGTAACAAATACAACCATGTCATGTGAGAATGGTCATCAATAAATGTAAGAAAATAACGATATTCAGATAGACTAGTATTTTTATACGGATCTCAAATATCTGAATGAACTAAATCAAATGAAGCATAACTCCAAGTACAATGAGGAGAGAAGGTAGAGCGATATTTTTCTTGTAGATACATGATTCACATGTAAGAGCTTTTTGCATGATAGGAAGAGGAGCATTGTAACATCCCTTGCCAACAAATAAAATATAGCATGTGTCCGGCCGGGCCCCCACGACATATAATACCCACAAACTAAAAATGCTAATAATTGATACAAGAATAAAACACACTAAACAACTCAGAGTTAAAACCACGACGGTAGCTTAAACAATATTCCAACTGTTCGAATGTCCACAACTAGAGAAAAGGAAAAACAGTTCGATCTTAAGGCCTTACATAGATTTCAAATGAAATGAGTGCAAACTAAAGGAACACAAAACAGGAGAAGGGAGCTCCAGCTCCTCAGCACAACTCAGACTCCGTCCCACTAAACTCCATTGCGAGCTAATCTACCTGAAACCAAAAACACACAGGTGGAAAACGAAAGCCAGCATGGGGTTAACCAACACAATGAAACGACCCCTCCCTCGGCCATCCTAGCAAACTCTGGGGTGAGTACATCACTCTCCTGCAAGCACGCAGGTGAAACAAGCACATAAAAGAACACACTAAGCGTCACATAACCATACAATCAATACACGTGTCGTGGCCGCTTTGTTCCCAACAACCACCACCCCTCTCCTCTACGTGGAACCACCTCCAGCCCCCTCCTTGTCCAGATCTGGACAAATCCAGCCCGGATCTGCTCTCAAACTATCGGATCTAGCCTCTCCCACCCAAATCTCCCCATACGTTGTCGGATCTACTCATTTCCAGTCCGTTTTCACCGTCCACCGCCTGGGACAGCCGCCTACGTCGCTTTCCCGCCTCCCGTTCCACCTTGGATCGTCACTCACGCATTTCCGGCTCCGAATTCTTCAGTGCCTTGGTCAGCCCACTATTTGGTGAGATTTCGTTGTACTGGATTATTATTTTCAGCATATTTATATTGGGTTGGATCACTATATTAGTTTGTATATCTTGTATTGTGGTGGTCTGTTAGATAATTATCGTGATTTGCAGGATTTATTCGTCGTCCGCTCTTGCTTTGGCCCTCCACGCGGAGGAAAGACTAAGCTTGATTTGCCCTAGTAAATTATTTTGCCTTGCAGTGATTAATTGCGTGAGATATTATTTTTTTATTATCTAATTATGATTTAACCGTCGGATTTGCATAGCATGTAGGGTTAGGTCACGGTTTATCCGTCGCCTATAGATTCGTTTTGCGTCAATTGGTATCATAGGAGGTTGCGCGCACTTTTCGATGCGCAATCATAGAGTCTATAGGTTTTTCATTATGTCTATGTGTCACAATTATTCCTCCCCTCACTTTGGAGGTCTCGAGTCCACTTGCACCCGCCCTCATAGATCCCCTTCAGGGAGACCCTCACGACACTACGATGATTATTCGCGAACGTGCTACACCACTTCCAGAGATCGTGTTGACCCACCGACACGACCCCACTATGCTAGAGACGATCAGTATGATGATTGTCGTCGCTCTTATCCGTACACGCGAGCGGATCGTGTTGATCCTTCGACACGACTCAGTTACCTTAAGGATGATTATTATGAGGATCGTCGTTCCGATAGAAATCTTGAGAGTCAGTTTCGTGTTGTTGCCCCTTCCTTTGACGGCTTATCGAGTCCCGAGTCGTTCAGTTATTGATTCGTGGATATGGAGTATTATCTTGATCATTTTGAGGTATTCGGTGAACGTCGCGTCAAGTTTGCGAAACTTAGACTTTAGATCAGGCGAGGGCATATTGCTCTAGCGTTGAAAGGACCCGCGAGCGAGACCGTCTACATCGCATCACTAGTTGGGTGGACATGAAGCGTACATTGTGTCAGAGGTATCTGTCATCGTCGTATCGGAGTCGCTTGCTCGACCAACTATTTTCCCTTCAGCAAGGATCCATGTTTGTCGCTGAGTACCGGGACATTTTGATGAGTTAGTGGTGAGGAGTAATATCCGAGAGGACCCAGCCATTACCATTTCCCGATTTTGGTTTGGAATTCGGTCTGACATACGTACTGAGGTGGTTTATCATAGCTCGAAGTCCCTCGAGCAGACATATCAGCTCGCCCTACGTTATGAGCAGTCTTTGAGATCCGCAAGAGCTGATCGATGGGATTCTCACCTTGACAACTGCAGTACGAGTCCCTCACATACTTAGGTCACCACGATGCCTACCAGTGTCCTGTCAGCCACGACAGAAGTGACACCTGATGCAGATTGTTCTCACCCCAGTGAGGTGCTTAGCCCAGTGAGTGACTTATCTCT
The DNA here is from genome assembly GCA_033032865.1 of Dactylorhiza incarnata. Taxonomy (NCBI): domain Eukaryota; kingdom Viridiplantae; phylum Streptophyta; class Magnoliopsida; order Asparagales; family Orchidaceae; genus Dactylorhiza; species Dactylorhiza incarnata. Next base: position 10,252,772 of record JAWHQI010000066.1, read on the forward strand.
TGTTTCTGACCCGTCTCTTGTGACCCCGACTGAGAGCGAACCTGAGCGGCCTATTGAGTCTGTAGTGTTGTGTCCCTCACCCACACCTCTTCCTCTGCCATCCACCGGGTTAGTTAGCACCCCAACCACAGACCCACTTCCTGACACCGTACCTACGGATCCATTCTTGAGTGTAGGTCTATGTCGCCCTTCCAATGTCATTGCTCTGAGTCACATCACGACCAAGAGCCCAAAGCCTAGTGTTGATTCGGTAGTGGCTATGTCGCCCATTCACGGGGACACTATGCCTCACGATGGTACTCATCTGGAGGACCATGACCTTAGTGACGAGTTCTATGACGAGCCCCCAGTTGAGCCCCCGGATGATCCGCCACATCCTGATAAGGATGGGATTCAGGTGAGCCCCGTATGTATGAGTATTGATTTACGGAAGCCTCTTCCATTATCGTCCCTGACCCCGCCCCAGAGGATGGATGTGAGGAGCATCCAATATTTAGGGCACCACCTGCTGACACATCGCACTCTCGCTGAGTTTTGGGATGCACCACCTGCTGACCCACCAGACGAGCTCTTTCTTTTCGGGGACACATCACACTATAGAGCCACGTCTTCTAGTCGGTGCACATGATTTTCACTTAGGCGGTCGTCTCATTCGCGATGACTTTTCATACACGCCTCCTAGTGAGCCCCCTGATGTGTTACGTTCCCTGAGTTACGAGCTCGTATTTGCACAGTCACCAGAACGCTCGGCACACACGAGATGAGTTTTTCTACACTTTCCCGAGAGAGCCTCCAGATAGGCCACCTCCTGCGATAGATTTCCAGGTCATTACTAGATTTTCCCATAGAGAGCATGTTGTGTCGATCATGTTTCATCTGCGTCATTTGTATGAGTTTGTTGAGTCCTTTCGTCATCATTTGCATGAGTCTATTGTGTTGTCTGTTCATCGCTTGTCTGTGTGTCATGAGTCGGTCCGACAAAGAATCCATGATGATAATATATTTTGTAAATCACATGCGGGTGTTCACTGGCAAGTGCAGGTACTTCATGAAAGCGAGCAGGTGATGGTGAGAATCTGCGTTGTGATGCTCCGTGTGAGGCTTGCTAAAAGCTTTAGCGTTAAACGAATGAACCCCTATATAATCATGAGACGGATGGAATCAAACATTTATGATCTTGATATCCCTGCAGGTATGGGTATCCACCTGGTATTTAGTGTTGGAGATATGACTCCGTACTACAAGTCTCGCGAGTATGTGGACCCAAGCAGTGGGGGCTTCCAGCCGCCCACACATCCACTCTCATTGCCTTACCACCCTCATAGCCCACCCACGTTTGATGGCCACCACTACTCACCCACTTCTGACACCTACCCACCTGGGGACTTGCCTTCTTTGGTTCTACCCACGGCGTCGCCGATCGCACCGGGATCCACCACTGGTGAGTTGAGCGTTGAGAGCATCACGGAGACCATATTCCGTCGGTACATTCTTACTACAGACGTTGATGACATTTGGGTACTTACAGCAGAGCTTGATCGATTCGCCCTTGGACTTCGACTTCAGTACGACCATCTCCATTCACCAGAGATGACGGATTTTCAGTCAGTGGGAGTTGATTGGCGAGAACACTTTCCCAGCGACGACACTTGGATTTTCGAGTTTTACCTGGCATACAGCGAGAGAATTCCGATCCCTATTCATCGAGAGATGAATTCATTCAAGCCGGGGAGATTTATGCGAAGCATAGACGAGGATTTGCAGTGGATGACGAGTTTTGGGCCCATTCGGGGCTGATTTGGCAACTTTCCACATATGGCGTGCCCGGATCGACGACCGGATTCCGCGGATGTGTTCGGATTCGCGTTGCGAATCAATTTGATATATTAATTTATTATTTTTGCATTTGTTTCGATGTATTTGGGTGACCCAACCTCCGGCCAATCATAGTCGTCGATGGTGGGATGCTCTAGCCTCCTTTTATTATAAATAGATCACATAGGGGCTGATTATTGGCATTGCAGAATTTGGAGAAAGTTATTCCCGGATTCCCGCGATGCCGCCACGGTGCCGACTCCGTGGAACCCTAGGTGACGACCCCTACGCGTGTATCTCCCCCCCCCCCCCCAAGGTTTGCCCTAACCCTAAACCACTTCCTCCCTCTCCCAATCCCCTTCTGCACCCCCAACAGCCGCCACCTTCTTCTGTCCAGCTGATGCCCCCTTCACAGCAACGGTCGCCCCTGCTCCCTCACAGCAGTCGCCGCCCTCTTCCACTCCTCTACAGCCCAAGCCGTCGTCCTCCTCCAAGCCCAGTCGCCTCCCCTACAGTCGTCGCCACTCCCCCTCCTTCCCTATAGCCGCCGCCCACCTTTCAGCCCACAAAACCCGCCGCCAGCCCACCCCCGCCTTGTTCCCAACAACCACCACCCCTCTCCTCTACGTGGAACTACCTCCAGCCCCCTCATTGTCCAGATCAGTCCAGATCTGAACAAATCCAGCCCGGATCCTTTCTCAAACTATCGGATCTACCCTCTCCCGCCTAGATCTCCTCATACGTTGTCGGATCTACTCATTTCCGGTCCGTTTTCACCCTCCACCGCCTGGGACAGCCGCCAACGTCGCTTTCCCGCCTCCCGTTCCACCTCGGATCGTCGCTCACGCATTTCCGGCTCTGAATTCTTCAGTGCCTTGGTCAGCCCACTATTTGGTGAGATTTCGTTGTACTGATTATTATTTTCAGCATATTTATATTGGGTTGGATCACTATGTTAGTTTGGATATCTTGTATTGTGGTGGTCTGTTAAATAATTATTGTGATTTGCAGGATTTATTCGTCGTGCGCTCTTGCTTTGGCCCTTCACGCGGAGAAAAGCCTAAGCTTGATTTGCCCTAGTAAATTATTTTGCCTTGTTGTGAATTAACTACGTGAGATGTTATTTTTTTATTATCTAATTATGATTTAACCGTCGGATTTGCATAGCATGCAGGGTTATGTCACGGTTTAGCCGCCGCCTATAGATTCGTCCAGCGTCACATGGTCTTGAGGTTGGAAGGTTGTGGCTGAAACCCATGTTTCCTGTAACATGTGGCCACATTATGATTTGTCCAGACACAATGGGTACATAGGCGAGTGGTTTGCCCTTTGGAGCGATTCCAATCATCGCGCTCACTGCCCCTGAGACCTATAGCAACTTCCACGGTTCTCAATAGGTGGAGGGTGAGCTTCAGCGGAGTGTTGGAGTATGGTAGGAGAGAGAATCATCGAGACATCGATGGGCAGAGTCACCTTCAAAATCATCGAACACACATCTGAGAGAGATGGAATGGTGGAAGACGATAAGATGGTGGCACAGATACTGTATAGATGAGGTGGTAGTCGGGCCATCATCAATGTGATGCCGACAACCACCTTCTGAGCCCATTGGGTGGCAAAATCTAAAGTTGAAGGTTGGTGTTGAATCCAAGCCTCGGCGAGAGTCTTGTATTGGGCGACGAACGAGGTCAGGTCACCGTTCAGACTTGGTTCGACGATCTGAAGACCTCTGAAGAGATCGAACAAGTGTTGAAGACTATCTTGTCCAAAATATAGGGACTTCAGTTCATCCCAAATGGCCTTCGCAGCCTCGTGATGCATAGCCATCTGATAAGGCTCACTTTCCATGGAGTTTAAAATCCAGGACTGGACGCGGACCTCATCTCGGAGTCATTGCTCGGTAGGCTCAACAGGTGGGTCGCGAGTTAGATGAGGAAGAAGACCTTTGGTATGGAGGACTCGGTGTGCCGAGTGGACCCACTCAACAAAAAATTTTATTCCTAGTAAGAAAGATAGTGGTGATTCGCAATTCATCACGGGTATCATGGATTGGAGCCGGAGCGAGTGATGGAATAGTAGAGGAGACGGACGTAGCATTCGTCCCTATGTAGCAGGGAGAGAGTCTGTAATATCTATAAGTGAGCAGCGAGCTGAACACTAGGGGTTGGCGAGGACAGGAGTCTGCGATTTCTGTAAGTGAGCAGCGAGCTGAACACCATGGGCCGGCGAGGACAGGAATCTGTGATTTCTGTAAGTGAGGACTTGCAAGAGCTGAACACCAGGGGCAGGCGAGGACAAGAGTCAAAGGAGCGGCGTGTAACACCCCTACCTAGTTTAACATCAATTAATAAGCCCATCTGACACTTATGATATGCAGCAAACTAAGCAGCAATATATAAATCGATGCATAGCAGGTAATATCTTGTTACAGATATTCAAGCTGAGGTGCGTCCATGGCGGGTCTACAAGCGGCGGGAACCGCATGGGGCGGTGACGGAGGGCACGGCCCAGAACGACGAGTCGATGACAAGCGCGGAGGATATTTAACATTTAAATATTTCATTATGTTTGGTATTTTATTAGGTTTCAGTTTTGCTATTTGCACCTCGCCACTATAAGAGGGCATGTGGAACCTTGTATTGGTTTTTGTCTTGGATGTATTAAGAAAAAGAGTTACTCCCTTATTTTCCACTCAACCCTAGCCCCTTCTTCTCTCCCCCTTACCATCGGCCCTTCCCCTAGTCCGGATCTTCTCCCTACCGTAATATTTGGTCTGACCTGCCCATCCGCCCGCTCGTGTAGCCGTCGGACATCGCCTACAACCGCGCCCGACGTCTCGTCGCTCGCTCTTGCCGCGCGGACTCGCCCGACGTTCTGTCGCTCGCTCTCGCTGCTCTCCCGATTCCGCGACCTCTCCATCAGCCATGGCTCCTCTGACGACTCGAATGCACCCCGACGCTTCCGGCGCCGATAGTTCCGACGACGCCATCCAACGTCACCTCGACGCCCATGACTCCCAGTTTGCCTCCATCAAGGCCACGCTGCAGACCATCCTGGCGCGCCTGGACACCCGCCCTGCCTCGCCCGCGTTCGCCGCCAGCGGAGGGTGCATCTCTTTGACGACGGGGGCTCCCTGCTCGGCACCACCACCCCCACCCCCACAGCCCGAAATCATTGTGTCCCTCTCAGGTCGCTCGAGCCTCGCCCTTGACGTTCCGCATTTCTCCGGCACCGATCTCATGGGGTGGATCGCCAAGGCCGAACAATACTTCGACCTCCACCTCACACCGGAGGCGGACAAGATCGGCACAGCCTTGGTCGGCCTAGACGGATCCGCTCTCCATTGGGCGCGGTGGCAACGCCAATCTTAGCCCCTCATTTCCTGGGGCGAGCTAAAACAAGAGATGGTCCACCGGTACGAGCCCCGGTACGCTGGTTCCACCGTCGAGCGCCTTTGTAGCATCTGCCAGTCGGCCGGTCTCGATGCCTACATCGACGAATTCGTCGCCTTGGTCACACATGTCCCCGGCCTTCCGCCCGACCACTATTGGAGTTTTTTCATGCAAGGCCTCCTTCCGTCAATCCGCTCTCGCCTCCACACCCATCAACCAAGGACAGTCTCCAAAGCGCTCAATCTCGCGCGTGCTGTCGAGGCCGATCTCTGTGCGCGTCCGCCGGCCCCCACCGAGCCTCCTCTTCCGCAGCCACCACCACCACGGGATTTTGTTCCGCAACCACCACCCACGGGCGGCCCTCGCCCGGGCCACATTCTGACACACCGCCTCTCCAACGGGGACTACAACGAGCTCAGACGTAAGGGGCTCTGCTTCCGGTGCCGTCAACCGTACTCTCCCAATCACGAATGCGTCGTGAAAGAGTTTCATGCAATCATTGGGGATTTTGGCCCCGAAATCACCGTCGAGGATTTTGAGGCACTCGAGATCACCGACGAGCCGCCACCCCCGGAAGTCGACGAGCCGCCTTCCACCACTTAGATCTTCCCTGCTTCTCGGTAGGAGGCCTCACCGGACCGCGGACTATGAAGTTAGCAGTCTTTGTCTAGGGTCATCCAGTTCTCATTATGATCGACAGTGGCACCAGCCACAATTTCATCTCCCATCGCATGGTGTGACGACTCGCCATCCCGTGTACACCATCGCCGGACTTCACCGTCTATTTGGGAGACGACCGTCGTAGGCCGACCGCAGGCTCTTGCCATGCCGTCGTCGTGGGACCTTGCTCTGTGACGGCAGATTTTTATGTATTCGAGCTGGGCGGAGTCAACATCATCCTGGGCGTGGCTTGGGTGGCGACCTTGGGCGACGTTCGGGTCAACTGGGTCGAGATGTCAATGCAGTTCTTATGGGAGGGGTCACCCTGCCACCTCGTCGGCGACTCCGCTCTGCTCCGAACTCCGATTTCATTATGTGCCATCCAACGCACGACCGACGTGGCTTTCTCTGCGTTGCTTTGGCAACCACAGACTGAGCCGACGGCCACCTCGGTGCTCCCACCAGACCTCCACCGCATCCTCGACGAGTTCTCCGACGTGTTCACGCCTCCAGCGGGCTTACCCCCGGTGCAGACCACGAACCATGTCATTCCGTTGCGGCCCCACACCTCGTCCATATCCGTCAGGCCTTACCGCTGCGGGCATGTCCAGAAGGACAAGATCGAACGCTTGGTGCGGGAGATGCTCATGGGCGGCCTCATCCGCCCCAGCGCGAGACCTTTCTCCAGCCCGGTCCTCCTCATGCGCAAGAAGGACGGGAGTTGGTGCTTCGATGTCGACTACCGAGAATTAAACGAGGCCACAGTCCCGGACAAATATCCTATTCCGGTCATACAGGAGCTTTTGGACGAGCTCCACGGCGCCGTCTTTTTCACGAAGCTTGACCTCTGGGCGGTGTTGGAACCCGGATACCGGTCCAACTGTTCGAGACTTGGGAGAAAGTTATTCCCGGATTCCCGCGATGCCGCCACGGTGCCGACTCCGTGGAACCCTAGGTGACGACCCCTACGCGTGTATCTCCCCCCCCCCCCAAGGTTTGCCCTAACCCTAAACCACTTCCTCCCTCTCCCATTCCCCTTCTGCACCCCCAACAGCCGCCACCTTCTTCTGTCCAGCTGATGCTCCCTTCACAGCAACGATCGCCCCTCCTCCCTCACAGCAGTCGCCGCCCTCTTCCACTCCTCTACAGCCCAAGCCGTCGTCCTCCTCCAAGCCCAGTCGCCTCCCCTACAGTCGTCGCCACTCCCCCTCCTTCCCTATAGCCGCCGCCCAACTTCAGCCCACAAAACCCGCCGCCAGCCCACCCCCGCCTTGTTCCCAACAACCACCACCCCTCTCCTCTACGTGGAACTACCTCCAGCCCCCTCATTGTCCAGATCAGTCCAGATCTGAACAAATCCAGCCCGGATCCTTTCTCAAACTATCGGATCTACCCTCTCCCGCCCAGATCTCCTCATACGTTGTCGGATCTACTCATTTCCGGTCCGTTTTCACCCTCCACCGCCTGGGACAGCCGCCAACGTCGCTTTCCCGCCTCCCGTTCCACCTCGGATCGTCGCTCACGCATTTCCGGCTCTGAATTCTTCAGTGTCTTGGTCAGCCCACTATTTGGTGAGATTTCGTTGTACTGATTATTATTTTCAGCATATTTATATTGGGTTGGATCACTATGTTAGTTTGGATATCTTGTATTGTGGTGGTCTGTTAGATAATTATCGTGATTTGCAGGATTTATTCGTCGTGCGCTCTTGCTTTGGCCCTCCACGCGGAGAAAAGCCTAAGCTTGATTTGCCCTAGTAAATTATTTTGCCTTGTTGTGAATTAACTACGTGAGATGTTATTTTTTTTATTATCTAATTACGATTTAACCGTCGGATTTGCATAGCATGCAGGGTTATGTCACGGTTTAGCCGCCGCCTATAGATTCGTCCAGCGTCACATGGTCTTGAGGTTGGAAGGTTGTGGCTGAAACCCATGTTTCCTGTAACATGTGGCCTCATTATGATTTGTCCAGCCACAATGGGTACATAGGCGAGTGGTTTGCCCTTTGGAGCGATTCCAATCATCGCGCTCACTGCCCCTGAGACCTATAGCAACTTCCACGGTTCTCAATAGGTGGAGGGTGAGCTTCAGCGGAGTGTTGGAGTATGGTAGGAGAGAGAATCATCGAGACATCGATGGGAAGAGTCACCTTCAAAATCATCGAACACACATCTGAGAGAGATGGAATAGTGGAAGACGATAAGATGGTGGCACAGATACTGTATAGATGAGGTGGTAGTCGGGCCATCATCAATGTGATGCCGACAACCACCTTCTGAGCCCATTGGGTGGCAAAATCTAAAGTTGAAGGTTGGTGTTGAATCCAAGCCTCGGCGAGAGTCTTGTATTGGGCGACGAACGAGGTCAGGTCACCGTTCAGACTTGGTTCGACGATTTGAAGACCTCTGAAGAGATCGAACAAGTGTTGAAGACTATCTTGTCCAAAATATAGGGACTTCAGTTCATCCCATATGGCCTTCGCAGCCTCGTGGTGCATAGCCATCTGATAAGGCTCACTTTCCATGGATTTTAAAATCCAGGACTGGACGCGGACCTCATCTCGGAGTCATTGCTCGGTAGGCTCAACAGGTGGGTCGCGAGTTAGATGACGAAGAAGACCTTTGGTATGGAGGACTCGGTGTGCCGAGTGGACCGACTCAACAAAAAATTTTATTCCTAGTAAGAAAGATAGTGGCGATTCGCAATTCATCACGGGTATCAGGGATTGGAGCCGGAGCGAGTGATGGAATAGTAGAGAAGACGGACGTAGCATTCGTCCTTATGTAGCAGGGAGAGAGTCTGTAATATCTATAAGTGAGCAGCGAGCTGAACACTAGGGGTTGGCGAGGACAGGAGTCTGCGATTTCTGTAAGTGAGCAGCGAGCTGAACACCATGGGCCGGCGAGGACAGGAATCTGTGATTTCTGTAAGTGAGGACTTGCAAGAGCTGAACACCAGGGGCAGGCGAGGACAAGAGTCAAAGGAGCGGCGTGTAACACCCCTACCTAGTTTAACATCAATTAATAAGCCCATCTGACACTTATGATATGCAGCAAACTAAGCAGCAATATATAAATCGTTGCATAGCAGGTAATATCTTGTTACAGATATTCAAGCTGAGGTGCGTCCATGGCGGGTCTACAAGCGGCGGGAACCGCATGGGGCGGTGACGGAGGGCACGGCCCAGAACGACGAGGCGATGACAAGCGCGGAGGATATTTAACATTTAAATATTTCATTATGTTTGGTATTTTATTAGGTTTCAGTTTTGCTATTTGCACCTCGCCACTATAAGAGGGCATGTGGAACCTTGTATTGGTTTTTGTCTTGGATGTATTAAGAAAAAGGGTTACTCCCTTATTTTCCACTCAACCCTAGCCCCTTCTTCTCTCCCCCTTACCATCGGCCCTTCCCCTAGTCCGGATCTTCTCCCTACCGTAATATTTGGTCTGACCTGCCCATCCGCCCGCTCGTGTAGCCGTCGGACATCGCCTACAACCGCGCCCGACGTCTCGTCGCTCGCACTTGCCGCGCGGACTCGCCCGAGTTCTGCCGCTCGCTCTCGCTGCTCTCCCGATTCCGCGACCTCTCCATCAGCCATGGCTCCTCTGACGACTCGAATGCACCCCGAGGCTTCCGGCGCCGATAGTTCCGACGACGCCATCCAACGTCACCTCGACACCCATGACTCCCAGTTTGCCTCCATCAAGGCCACGCTGCAGACCATCCTGGCGCGCCTGGACACCCGCCCCGCCTCGCCCGCGTTCGCCGCCAGCGGCGGGTGCACCTCTTTGACGATGGGGCTCCCTGCTCGGCACCACCACCCCCACCCCCACAGCCCGAAATCATTGTGTCCCTCTCAGGTCGCTCAAGCCTCGCCCTTGACGTTCCGCATTTCTCCGGCACCGATCTCATGGGGTGGATCGCCAAGGCCGAACAATACTTCGACCTCCATCTCACACCGGAGGCGGACAAGATCGGCACAGCCTTGGTCGGCCTAGACGGATCCGCTCTCCATTGGGCGCGGTGGCTACGCCAATCTTAGCCCCTCATTTCCTGGGGCGAGCTAAAACAAGAGATGGTCCACCGGTACGAGCCCCGGTACGCTGGTTCCACCGTCGAGCGCCTTTGTAGCATCTGCCAGTCGGCCGGTCTCGATGCCTACATCGACGAATTCGTCGCCTTGGTCACACATGTCCCCGGCCTTCCGCCCGACCACTATTGGGGTTTTTTCATGCAAGGCCTCCTTCCGTCAATCCGCTCTCGCCTCCACACCCATCAACCAAGGACAGTCTCCAAAGCGCTCAATCTCGCGCGTGCTGTCGAGGCCGATCTCTGTGCGCGTCCGCCGGCCCCCACCGAGCCTCCTCTTCCGCAGCCACCACCACCACGGGATTTTGTTCCGCAACCACCACCCACGGGCGGCCCTCGCCCGGGCCACATTCTGACACACCGCCTCTCCAACGGGGACTACAACGAGCTCAGACGTAAGGGGCTCTGCTTCCGGTGCCGTCAACCGTACTCTCCCAATCACGAATGCGTCGTGAAAGAGTTTCATGCAATCATTGGGGATTTTGGCCCCGAAATCACCGTCGAGGATTTTGAGGCACTCGAGATCACCGACGAGCCGCCACCCCCGGAAGTCGACGAGCCGCCTTCCACCACTTAGGCCTCATTTGGAATAGCGTTTTCCCTCCTTTGCGTTTTCCGCAAACGCTACGCGATCTAAATTCGCATTTGTTTATCCGCCGTCTTTCCGAGCCGCAAGCAAAATCTGCGATGTGTTATTCCGCGCGTCCTCAAACCGGCGTGATGACCTCCAGTTGATCGCGTTTAGGGTAGCGGCGCCTCTTTTCTTCTCCCAGCGCGTCTTCTTCCCCGCAAATCCAGCGCCGATCCATCGTAGATCAAGCGCAGACCCCTCGAACATCCATCGCACATCCCTCTCGCAGATCCAGCCCTGATCCAGCGCAGCTTCCCCTTCCTCGCACAGATCTAGCGCAGCTCCTTCCTCGCACAGATCCAGCGCAGCTTCGAAGCCCCTTCCTCGCGCAGATCCCTCCAGTTCAACCTGTTCTTCTTCTTCCTTGTTGAACCCGAGCATAGGTCCGATCTATAGGTAGGCAAACGATTTTTTTGGGATTCAATTTTTTTTTTCTCGTAAAAACCCGAGCAGAGTTCTGATCCATTCCCCTCTGATTTTCCGGCATGCCAGAGCTCTGATCTTCCGGCAAGGCAGTGCAGCTCCACTCTTCTCCGAGTTCAGATCCTGCTCTGATCTGGTATGCTCCTAAATACCCTACGGCAATCATGATTTTTTCAATTTGATATGCTCCTATAGGGGTTTGGATTTTTTTATGTGGTTTGGAATGATAATGTGGACTTCTTTTTTTTATTTTCATGCATTGTGTAACATGAATTGTGTGTGTTTTGATGATTGTGTATGTAATGTGGAATGTGTTGTGTTGTGTGTGTGTGTGTTGTGTATCTTGTGTGTTGTGTTTGTGTGTGTGGAATGTGTTTGTGTTATACGCATGTGTTGTATGTTGTGTGTTGTGTTGTGTGTATGTTGTGTGTGTTAAGTGTTTGTATGTTGTGTGTGTGTGTGTGTGTGTTAATTGATTGTGTATGTTTGAATGTTGTGTGTATGCATGTGTTGTATGTTGTGTGTTGTATGTGTGTTAAGTGTTTGTGTATCTTGTGTGTGTGTGTGTGTGTGTTAATTGATTGTGTATGTTTGTATGTGGTGTGTTGTGTTGTGTGTATGTTGTGTGTGTTAAGTGTTTGTATGTTGTGTGTGTGTGTGTGTTAATTGATTGTGTATGTTTTTATGTGTGTGTGTTGTGTTGTGTGTATGTTGTGTGTGTTAAGTGTGTGTGTGTGTGTGTGTGTGTTGTGTATGTGTGTGTTGTGTGTTTTGTGTGTTAAGTGTGTGTGTGTGTGTGTGTGTGTGTGTGTGTGTGTTGTGTATGTGTGTGTTGTGTGTGTGAATGATTGTATGTGAATGTGTAGTGTAGTGCTTATGTGATTGTGTGTGTGTTAAGTATTTTTGTGTGTGTGTGTTAAGTATTTGTGTGTGTGTGTGTATGTGATTGTTTATGTGATTGTGTGTGTGTGTGTGTGTTAAGTGTATGTGATTGTTTATGTGTTTATGTGTGTGTGTTGTGTGTGTGTGTGTTAAGTATTTTTGTGTGTGTTAAGTGATTGTGTGGGTTGTGTATGTGTGTGTTGTGAATGTGTGTTTTGTGTGTTAAGTGTGTGTGTGTGTGTGTGTGTGTTGTGTGATTTTGTATGTGATTGTTTATGTGTTTGTGTGTGTGTGTTGTGTGATTTTGTATGTGTTTGTGTGTGTGTTGTGTGTTTGTGTGTGTGTATGTGTTTGTGTGTTTGTCTTGTGTGCTTGTGTTGTGTGTGTTAAGTGTTTACTTTTTTATGTGATAAGTGTTTACTTTTTTGTGTGTGCTTGTGTTGTTTGTGTGTTTGTCGTGTGTGCTTGTGTTTGTGTGTGTGTATGTGTTGTGTGCTTGTCTTGTGTGCTTGTGTTTGTGTGTGTGTATGTGTTGTGTGATTTTATTTATTTGTGAGTGTGTGTGTGTGTATTTGTGATTGTATTTTTTGTGTGTGAGTGTATTTATTTGTGTATGTGTTTTTTTATTTGTGAGTGTGTGTGTAGCTGTGTAGTGGTGTGTGTGGAGCTGCCTGAGTGTGTGTGTGTGTGCAGAGTTGCATGTGCATGTATGAGTGTGTGATTGTGTTTGTGTGTGTGTGTATGTGTGTGGTGTGTGATTGTATTTATTTGTGAGTGTGTGTGTATTTGTGATTTTATTTATTTGTGTGTGTGTGTATTTGTGATTGTATTTTTTGTGTGTGAGTGTATTTATTTGCGTATGTGTTTTTTTATTTGTGAGTGTGTGTGTAGCTGTGTAGTGGTGTGTGTGGAGCTGCCTGAGTGTGTGTGTACAGAGCTGCATGTGCATGTATGAGTGTGTGATTGTGTTTGTGTGTATGTGTGTGTGTGTGTATGTGTGTGTGTGTGTGTATGTATGTGGTGTGTGTGGTGTGTGTGTGTGTGTGGTGTGTGTGTATGTGTGTGTGTGTGATTTGTTGTGTGTGTGTGTTGTGTGTGTGTATGTGATTGTGTGTGTGTGTGTTAAGTATTTTTGTGTGTTAAGTGATTATGTGTGTGCCTAAAAGTGATTGTGTGTGTTAAGTGTTTACTTTTTTATGTGATTATACTGTGTGTTGTGGGTGATGTTTTAAAAGACTTTTGTAGGAATATGGGTAAACACAAAGAAGGTGGTGTGAGTGCAAATTGGGACTCCAATGATGTTATGATTTTTTGTGACTTATGTTTGAAAGAAATAGAGCTGGGTAATCGTCCCACCACCCACTTTAGTAGGGATGGGTGGAATAACCTAACAACCAATTTCTTTGCTCGGACCGGTAAGGCTTATGATCGAACTCAAATGAAAAATAAGTGGGATCAGCTTAAAAAGGATTGGAAATTATGGCGCGATCTTAAGGGCCGTGAAACAGGTTTGGGATGGGATCCTATTCGGAAGACTATAGCTGCTTCAGAAGGTTGGTGGAAGGAACGCCTGAAGGTATTATTTTTTAAAGGATTGTTTTTTTAACTTTATTATTGTAGATTTTTATGTACTAATAATCCTGATTTTCATTTCAGGTTGTTAATGGAGCTAGAAAATTTCAGTTTTCAGGCATTGCTCCAGAGCTAGAGGAAAAGCTACACATGATGTTTGGGCAGGTAGTAGCAGGTGGAGATCTGGCTTGGGCACCAAATTCTAGGAATTTCGACCATGAATCTATCGATGAACATGCGTTGCCTGACGGAGATGCCACACAAGACAATTTCGACTCTCCTGGTTCTGTAGATGCGAGGGAGAAACGACCGGCCAAGGGGAAAAACAAGAATAGCTTCAAAAGGGCGAGGAGTTCCACGATGGACGAGCTAGCAGAAACTTCACGCATTATTGGGCGTTGCATGATGGAGCCCCCACCTATTCAGATTTCTTCCTCATTGTACACCATTCCAGAGGCTATCTCGGAGATCGAGAACATTCCAGAGGTTATGGATGTTGCTAGAAAAGACTTCTACCACTACTGTCTTCTGTTTCTGAGGGACAAACACAACCGCGAGACTTTCATGAGCATGCGAAAGGATCGACGTGTGGAGTGGCTGGAGTCTTGTTTTGCCAACAAGACAAATTAGTTGATTTCTTTGGTTCACTTGCATCTTCTATTATTGTGTCATGTGTTGGACATTTTATTTGCTGTGTTGGACTATTTTATATGCTGTGTTGGACTATTTTATATGTTGTGTTCTATAATAGCTCTTATTAATACTTGTTCGCAAATGATGTTGTATGTATTTGACACAGATTATGGCCTCCAGTGATGATGTCGATAGTTCTGATGAGGAGATTCAAGTACAAGTAGCTGGCCGGTATAACCGTACTAGAGTAGTGGTTGGGCGTCAAACGGTGTTAGAAACTAATTATCACTTGAGCAGATCTACAGGATCCTCTATTACACCTTGCATGACTTCTACTCAAACAGGGGCAAGATGGATTGGTGAACTACTCAATGGCCACCCGGTCAGGTTTTTTAGTGCCCTTAGAATGTCCAAGGTAATTTTCAATGACTTGCTTCTACTACTCACACAACAATATGGGTTGCAAGGAAGCAGGAGAACTCTAGCACGTGAAGTGCTCGCGGTAACTCTGCACATTTTAGGTCATAACGTAAGCATGCAACTTGCTAGCGAGCGATTTCAACACTCCACAGAAACGATCAGTAGATTTTTTGCAAGGGGTATCATAGCAATTAAGAGAATGTCTGCTGATGTTATTAGGCATGCAGATCATCTTTTTATGAATATTCCCCCACAAATCTTAAATGATGCTCGCTACATGCCATTCTTTAAAGATTGCATAGGAGCGATTGATGGAACACATGTTGACGCTCGAGTTCCTGCTGATCAACAAGTTGCTTACATTGGCCGGCATGGTACCACTACACAGAATGTCATGGCGGTGTGTGATTTCAACATGTGCTATACTTTTGCATTAGCAGGCTGGGAGGGTTCAACTCATGATAGCCGTATATTTCAGCAGGCTCTTATGGACCCAAGTTTTAATTTTCCATATCCGCCACCTGGTGAGCTTTTAATATTCACTACATTTTTAAAAATAACTTTGACACTTGTAATCTATAATATTGACATATAACATTCAATATAAATTTTCGCAGGCAAATATTATGTAGTGGATGCCGGGTATCCACTACAACGTGGGTTTTTAAAACCATATTCAGGCACACGATATCATTTACCGGATTTTAGACGGGGCAGTAGGCCAATACAAGGGCGACGGGAAATATTCAACCAGGCTCACTCGTCACTACGCAGTGTCATAGAACGTTCATTCGGTGTATGGAAGAAGAAGTGGAAAATACTGAGAGATATGCCACCGTACAGTTTGGCAAAACAACGGGACATTGTCATTACAACAATGGCTTTACATAATTACATTCGAAGGCATCCATCCCGCTCAGACACCCATTTTCGTGCCTGCGATGAAGACGAGAACTTCATTTACCCGGTGGGCCTTCAGAGAACAACAGGACAGATTAATGAAAGTGAGGGTGGAGACCATGTTAGAGGGATTCGGGTAGGGGTGGATGAGATGATGGCATTGCGCGACTCCATTGCCGAACAACTACAAAGAGCTTGAACTGATGTGGCCGCTGGTGCGTAGTAACTTGTTGTATTTTGATTATTCACTATTTGGTTGTTTACATCTTATTAGAAGTATTTGGAGTTCTTGTATATGTTTGAACTGTGGCATGTGTTCTTGTATATGTTTGAACTGTGACTCGTGTATATGTTCTTATATAATTTTTTTTTCTTATAATTTTTTTTTTTTAAAAATTATAAAATTTATTAACAAAACGCCACCACAGTTTTTCCAAATGCTTCTCTGTTTTGAATAGCTCTGAAAACAGAGATTACCCAAACAGATCTCCATTTCCACCCATCAGTTTCCACCAGCTCCATTTACAAACCTCCCTTTCCAACAGCTCCATTTACAACCGCAACCGCTAAACCAAATGAAGCCTTAGATCTTCCATGCTTCTCGGTGGGAGGCCTCACCGGACCGCGGACTATGAAGTTAGCAGTCCTTGTCTAGGGTCATCCAGTTCTCATTATGATCGACAGTGGCACCAGCCACAATTTCATCTCCCATCGCATGGTGTGACGACTCGCCATCCCGTGTACACCATCGTCGGACTTCACCGTCTATTTGGGAGACGACCGTCGTAGGCCGACCGCAGGCTCTTGCCCTGCCGTCGTCGTGGGACCTTGCTCTGTGACGGCAGATTTTTATGTATTCGAGCTGGGCGGAGTCAACATCATCCTGGGCGTGGCTTGGGTGGCGACCTTGGGCGACGTTCGGGTCAACTGGGTCGAGATGTCAATGCAGCTCTTATGGGAGGGGTCACCCTGCCACCTCGTCGGCGACTCCGCTCTGCTCCGAACTCCGGTTTCATTATGTGTTATCCAACGCACGACCGACGTGGCTTTCTCTGCGTGGCTTTGGCAACCACAGACTGAGCCGACGGCCACCTCGGTGCTCCCACCAGACCTCCACCGCATCCTCGACGAGTTCTCCGACGTGTTCACACCTCCAGCGGGCTTACCCCCGGTGCAGACCACGAACCATGTCATTCCGTTGCGGCCCCACACCTCGTCCATATCCGTCAGGCCTTACCGCTACGGGCATGTCCAGAAGGACAAGATCGAACGCTTGGTGCGGGAGATGCTCATGGGCGGCCTCATCCGCCCCAGCGCGAGACCTTTCTCCAGCCCGGTCCTCCTCATGCGCAAGAAGGACGGGAGTTGGTGCTTTGATGTCGACTACCGAGAATTAAACGAGGCCACAGTCCCGGACAAATATCCTGTTCCGGTCATACAGGAGCTTTTGGACGAGCTCCACGGCGCCGTCTTTTTCACGAAGCTTGACCTCTGGGCGGTGTTGGAACCCGGATACCGGTCCAACAGTTCGAGACTTGGGGGTGACCCCAAAGGCTACTCGTTTAGTTATCGACCCACGTGAGACAAAGTGATAAGAAGTTAAAGAGCACGAAGAACAACTTTGAACTGCCTATAAACAAGACCCGCGTGCTGCAGCGAGGAGGTCCCGCCACATACCCGGAAATCTATAGGAACTTCCCCTCCTAAAGTCAATGCTGAGCTTGGCACAAGAGAGGTAGGCAAGGTACTCGCCCACCATAGGGGGGGAGGTGACTTCTACTTGTGCCTTGGGGTCCTATTTATAGGCAAATCCAAATGGACTGTGAATAGTTGCTCCCGCCTTCTGAAATGGGTTGCAGATAGCGGCTCCCGCCTCTTGACGGGGTGAGAGTCTGTACTCGCCCAAGTGGGGGAGGACTTCTGGACTCGCCCAGGTGGGGGAGGTCTTCTGTACTCGCCCAGGTGGGGGAGGTCTTCTGCACTCGCCCAGGTGGGGGAGGTCTTCTGTACTCGCCCAGGTGGGGGAGGTCTTCTGTACTCGCCCAGGTGGGGGAGGTCTTCTGCACTCGCCCAGGTGGGGGAGGTCTTCTGCACTCGCCCAGGTGGGGGAGGTCTTCTGTACTCGCCCAGGTGGGGAGGTCTTCTGTGTTGTCCTCATGCATTTCTGATCTCGACGAATTACGGATTATACAGGCGGGGTACCACCAAATCCAGGTGTGGGCGGAAGATGTACCAAAGACAATGTTTCGGACGCATGACGGGCACTACGAGTTCCTGGTTATGCCATTTGGGTTGACCAACGCTCCGGACACCTTTCAAGCCACCATGAACGACATTTTTCGAGCGGTACTCTGACAACACATCCTTGTATTTTTTATGATATTTTGGTAAATAGCTCAACCTGGCAGGAGCATTTATGTCATGTCTGTCGCACGCTCGAGACGATTCGTCATCATCATCTTGTCCTCCACTGCAAGAAATGCTCGTTCGGTGCGACAACCGTCGGTTACTTGGGCCACACAATCTAGGCCCAGGGAGTGGCCATGAACGACGACAAAATCATGGCGGTTCTTCATTGGCCGACACCCACCTCTCTTCGGGACGTCCGCGGGTTTTTGGGCATTACCGGTTACTATCGGTGCTTCATTCAGGAGTGTGGCGCCTTGGCTCGCCCCCTCACACAATTGCTCAAATCTACCGAGGAGGGACCCTTTTCGTGGACTCCAGCTGCCATGTCTGCATTCACCGCCCTCAAGGCGGCTCTGGTGAATGACCCAGTTCTGTGCATGCCCGACTTCGATCAACCCTTCATCGTGGAGTACGATGTCTCAAGGACCGGGGTAGGTGCGGTCCTCATGCAAGGCGGCCGCCCCATCGCCTACTACAGTCGGGCATTCTCCACCACCATTCGTAACCATTCAGCTTATGAAAACGAGCTCATGGCACTTGTCCTGGCAGTGCAACACTGGCGACCGTATCTCTTGGTCCGGCCCTTCATCGTCCGCACCGATCATCACAGCTTGCGGTATCTCCTCCAGCAGAAGATCGTCACGCTAGCACATCAGCTTTGGGTGGCAAAGCTCCTTGGGTACGACTTCTCCATCGAATTCCGCTCGGGGCGCACCAACCGAGCGGCGGACGCTCTATCCCGGCAAATACATTCCCCGGAACTCGGGCCATCTCTCGGTCGATCTGGGAGGACGCAGCATCGATTCAATATAACGTGGAGCTGGACCTGCACCTGGCCGCCATTCGCACGGCCCTCATCACCGACCCGGAAGGCCACCCTCCTTACTCCCTGATGGGTTGTCGGCTCTTTTACAGGGGCCGCCTAATGATGTCCGCGGCCTCCGCTCTCATTCCGCGCCTCCACGCCGAGTTCCACGATACACCAACCGGGGGCCACGCTGGGGTTTTCCGCACCAACCGGCGTTTGGCGGCTTCTCTTTACTGGCCGAACATGTTCAAGCAAGTCAAAGCCCACATGGTCTCCTGCCTTCCAGGCCAGAAGGCGAAGTACGAGACAATGTTTCCGGGCGGGTTACTTCAGCCCCTGCCAATTCCAGATCGCATTTGAGAGGACATTGTTATGTATTTCATCACATGCCTTCCTCGGTCCAACGGGTTCGATTGGGACCTCGTCGTGGTGATCCGACTCTCCAAGTACGCACACTTTATTCCTCTCCGGCATCCGTACACGGCAGCGGGGGTAGCCGATAGTTTCATTTCCGGAGTTGTGCGACTTCAAGGATTTCCGCGTTCGATTGTTAGCGATCGCGATCCCCTCTTTCTGAGAAGTTTCTGGACGTCAATGTCCCGCCTTCAGGGCGCACACCTCCGCATGAGCTCCGCGTACCATCCGCAAACGGATGGCCAATCAGAGGTTCTCAACCGTTGTTTGGAGACTTACCTATGTTGTTTCATTGACGAGAGACCGGGCACGTGGGCCAAGTGGTTGGGTGGGGCCGAGTACTCGTACAACACCGCCTACCACCATGCAGCGGAATCAACTCTGTTTGAGTCTGTCTACGGCCGACCACCATCGGATGTAGTGCGCCACCTACCCGGAGAGTGCTTAGTACCTAGTTTGGCAAATCACCTCCAGGATCGGGACATCATTCTGGACAGTCTCAAGCATCACCTTTGCCGGGCCCAAGCAAAAATGACATCCTTCTCCAACCGCAAGCGTCGGGATCTGTCCTTCCAAGCCGGCGAGAAGGTCTTCATCAAGCTCCATCCTTACCGCCAACTCACGGTTGTCAGGCGCCCGTGCCCCAAACTCGCGCCTCGTTTCTTTGGGCCGTTCACCATCGTGGCTCAGATTGGGGGGGTCGCCTACAGGATCCAACTTCCCGAGGGGAGCCACATCCACCCGGTCTTCCACGTCTCTCAGCTTCGTCGCGTCGTGGGCGACCATCCGACTCTGGCCACATTCTGGCCGATCTCGACTACTCCGACTCCGCTCCCGCCTATCCGGACAGCATTCTAGAACGCCTCCACCGCCTTCCTGGAGATGCGGCCCCGGAGGAGATCCTTGTGGCGTGGCGGCACCGTCCCCCGTCCGAAGCCACCTGGCTGCTGCGCGATGATTTCCGTCGTTAGTTTAGGACAAGGCGAATTTTCCAGAGGGCGGCATTATTACGGATATTCAAGACGAGGTGCGTCCATGGCGGGTCTACAAGCGGCGGGAACCGCATGGGGCGGTGACGGAGGGTGCGTCCCAGAACGATGAGGTGATGACAAGCGCGGAGCATATTTAACATTTAAATATTTCATTATGTTTGGTATTTCATTATGTTTCAGTTTTGCTATTTGCACCTCACCACTATAAGAGGGCATGTAGAACCATGTATTGGTTTTTGTCTTGGATGTGTTAAGAAAAAGGGTTGCTCCCTTATTTTCCTTTCAACCCTAACCCCTTCTTCTCTCCCCCTTACCGTCGGTCCTTCCCCTAGTCCGGATCTTCTCCCTACCGTAACATATCTAAAGTAAACAACGGAAAATTTTAAAGCTCGAGTTAATTTTAAGGAAATACCACAATATTTGATCCACCGAGTCAACTAGAAATGAAATGAGCAAATAGTCAATCAAGAAATGCAAACTAAAAGTTCCTCAGAAGCTTATTCTAGGCGTATCTCCTGACCAGTGACCCCTGTGAAAAAATGTCTGAAGACGGGGTTAGCCAAACCAGTGAGTAAGAAAAACTCTCTTTTAGTGACACTAAAATAACTTGATTAAAATGTGTGCATGCATTTAAAATAACATTTGAGGTCAAGGAAATGTATATTATGGTTATATGCATACTTTTCTTTAAAAGTACCTTTGAACATAAATGTAGAGAACAATCGGTGAGAAGTGTGACACTTAAATCAATGAGGAGACTTTCTATCCATGTAAGTTATGAGACGGAGGCAGCCATGAAGCGATACTCTGCTTCAACTGAAGACCGAGCAACCACAGTCTGCTTCTTGCTTCGCCAAGTAACCAAGTTCTCACCAAAATATATGCAGTAGCCGCTCGTGGACCGACGATCGTCTAGGGATCCAGTGTAATCAGCATCACAATATGCAATGAGAGACAGAGAAGTAGAAGACTTGTACACCAGCCCTTGTCCCGAAGCATTCTTCAACTATCGAAGAATATGCTCAACGGCCTGGAGATGAGAGACCCGAGAGGTATGCATGAAGCGACTGACCACAAAGGAAATGTCGGGTCGGGTGACAGTAAGATAGATTAGCTTGCCAACAAGGCGGCGATAAAACTCGGGATTAGGAAGAAGCAAATCATTGTCGGAGGCATAAGTGCATAATTTGTGAATGACATCCGTAGGTGTGTCAGCGGGCTTATATACCGAATAGCCTGCATCGTGAAGAAGGTCGAGGCAGTATTTTTGTTGAGATAGCCATCAGGACAACGAGCAACATTGATACCCAAGAGTATCGGAGAGGACCCAAATATTTAGTCTGAAACTGTGAGCAAGGTTTTGAAAACTGGGCCGGACTGGTCGGTCCAACCGGTCCAACCGTGAACCGGTCGGCTGGGCGGTCCGGTCAATCCTTTGAAACCGCTTCAACCACGAACCGGGCTGAAAACCGGGAACCGGGCGGTTAAACCCGCAAACCGGAAACCGGCACAAGTTTACAGTTACTGGCTTCAACCTTGAACTTTTCCTTCCACCGGTTCGATGTCCGGTCTGGTTTTCAAAACGTTGATTGTGAGGCCAAATGCTTCTTGATCGAAGTGATGCAGAAGATGTCATCCCTTGTTAGAAAAATGTCATCAACATAGACAAGTAGTGTCACTGTGCCTGTTGAACGGAGACGAATAAACAAGGAGAAGTCGGTAGAGCTCCGAGTAAAGCCAATATCACGAAAACTCTGATGAATTTGTCAAACCATGCTCGTGGGGGCTGTTTGAGGCCGTAAAAATATTTCTTGAGGTGACATACCAGAGACTCCCGCGTGGTTGCATAACTAAGAGGTTGTTTCATGTATACAGTTTCCATAAGATCGTCAGTGAGAAAGACATTCTTTATGTCGTGTTGATGCAATGGTCAATGTCGATGGGCCACTAGAGAGATTACTACTCAGGCAGTGTTAAGCTTGACAACAGGAGAGAACATCTGTTCATAATCAAGGTCATGTTGTTGAGTAAAGCCACGAGCAATAAGACGAGCTTTGAGACAATTGTCCCATCAGAGTGATGCTTGACGGTAAAAACCCATTTACAGTCAACCGGAGAATGACCAGGAGGAAGGGAACAAGGTCCCATGTGTGATTATCCCATAGAGTTGTCATTTCCTAATCCATTGCTGCCCGTCGTCCCGGATGTTGAAGAGCCTCCTGCACAGAAGACGGGGTCGAAACAGAGGACAAAGACGTCGCAAACATGCGAAGGGGAGAAGAAAAACGGTACAAGGATACATAATTAGATAAAGGGTGAGTAGTAGAAGAACCCACATCTTGGGAGGGAGCCATAGGCGGATCAACGGTCGAGGAGCAGGATCAGTAGACAGCAACGGTCGCAGGGCATTAGACCGAGGACGACGGCGAGTATACACTTGTAGAGGAGGAGATGGGGCACGGGAGGAGGTGTAGGGACTAAGGGAGAAGAGGGGAGCACTGGAGGTGTAGGAAGCAAGGGAGGAGAAGTGTGAGTGGTAACAGACGGACGTGGGAGAGCATTGGGAGATATAGCAGGAGGAGTTGCTGAGAAGAACAGTTGATCCTCAAAGAAGGTATCATCCGCAGAGGTGATCGTTTTCCCAGTAGTTGGAGAATGGCACACAACCTTTCTGTGTACGAGAGTACCCAACAAAGATGTACTTGATAGCACGAGGAGACAACTTATCGACATGAAGTCGGAGATGATGGAGAAAAAAAACATCCAAAGACCCGAGAAGGGAGGGAGAAGGGAGGTGTGGAAGGACACAAAATGGAGAAGGGAGTAACATAGTTGAGGACGGTCGACAACATGAGATTAATTAAATAGCACGCGGTGGAAACAACAAAGTGATAATACTGTTATGGAAAATGCATTTGGAACATAAGAGAGCGAGCAACCTTCAAAAGATGGCGGTTCTTCCGCTCGGCGACACCATTTGTTGCGGTGTATAGGCACAGGATGTTTGATGGAGAATGTCGAGGAGATTACAGGTGTCCTGAAATTAGCGACTGGTATATTCACGAGTATTATCAGTGCGAAGTATTTTAATGGTGCTCGAGAATTGAGTACGAGTTTCAGCAATGAAGGAGTGAAAGAATTGTAACAACTCTAAGCGATCACGCAGCAAGTATAACCAAGTGACGCGAAAATGATCAGCAATAAAGGTCAAAAAATACTGATAGCCAAACAAACTGGCAGTTTTATATGGCCCCCAAATATTCAAGTGAACCAAGTCAAAGGGAGCAGAGCTCCGAGAACAACTAAGGGAAAAGGTTGATCGATGTTGCTTATCGTAAATACAAGTTTCACAATGAAACTCAGTAAATGAAAAATCAGGAAGAGCTCATCGGAGGATAGGAAGAGGAGCATGGTCAAGTCGACGATGCCAAACAACAGAAGTAACTGCGGATAACACAGAGGCGGGAAGGTCTAAAGTGTAAAGCCCATTTGACAATCGATCGATACCAATGACACGCCACGTCCGTAGATCCTGCACCACAAAAGAAGACGAGGTAAAAGTTATGGAACAGTCATGTTCTTGAGTAAGACGACCGACAGAGAGTAGATAAAATTTAGAGTCAGGGACATGAAGAACAGAACGAAGAGAAATGGACGGAGTCACAACTCACAACAACATCGCCGCAACCACAAACAGGGGTGGTATCACCATTCACAACGGTGATAAACTTGGGAGTAGCAGTATTCGTGTGTCGAGGAGGCGGTTGTGGAAAAATGTGATTGGTAGCCCCGGAGTCCACAAACCAAGATAGAGCCAAGAGGAAAAGAAGATAGATCGGCATGGGAGGAAGAGGCCACGGGGTCGTGGGTGTGAGTAAGAAGCTCTCCCAGTCGCCGGAGTTCATCCCATAAGGCGTCGATGTCAGCTTGTGAACTAGAATGGTTAGTGTGTAAAATGTTGCAAGACCAATCGGAGGAAGAGCGAGCTTGAGGGTGGTGGATAGGAGGGTCCGTGAAGGGAGGCAGAGAGCACAGACACCAATGGAGAGCAGGCTCAAGCAGCGGCGAGCAGAAGGCGATTGGAAGGAGCGGGCTCAAGTAGCGACGAGAAAGCGAGCGGGGGTTATGGTCAGCACCCGAGGAGAGAGGCGAACTTGCGAGCAACAGAGAGTCGAGCAGGGTCAAGCGGACTGAGGAGCGGACTTGAGCAACGGACACACGAGCACGCGACGAACAGAGCGGGATTGTGACAAGCACAGCGGAATGAATAGAAGTCGTGCAAAGCGAACAACCACAGTCCGGTGAACACACGGAAGGAGGCAGCTGGCACCGTGAAGCGGCCACACAAAAAGAGTCGCGAGCAGAGGTCGCGCGAAGCAGAACTGTGCAGGATGCGCGAGCAGAAGGAGCGGTGGGTGCAAGAGACGCGGATTCTGGAGGCGAGCACAGGAGGTCGTCGATCGAAGATAAGTGGGCTCAGAGGCCGTGTGAGCAGAATCTGTGTGTGAGCAGAATCTGTGCGCGAGCATAAACTGTGCGAACAGGAGCTACTCGAATAGCGGAAGCAACGGTCGCACAGGTCACACGAGTAGGGGGGCACACGAATAGGAGCGGAGGTGGGTCCCGGCAGGCAGCAGAAGAATTCTATAAAAGCAGCAGGGGGAGTTGTGAAACGCAGAGGCGCAAGCAGAGGAGCGGGCTCCAAGAAGAGGCCGCCAAACCGTGCGAGCAGGCTGAGGTCGCGAGACTGCACGAGCGGGAAAAGAGAATTGCGGGCTTAGGCCTGCGATGGGAGCAAGAGCTCAACCGAAAAAAAACTTTGTGGTTCGAACCTAGCTCTGATACCATGTAAAAATAGAGAATAAAAAGGGCCAATATTTTATTATTCTCATCAAATTCAAATTAACATTATACAATGAGTCTCCTTTTATAGAGAGAGAAAGAGAGCTAAATACAACTCAAGATGTGAGACTAAAGGAGGAGCATAAGAGGAGAGAGGACTAATTGGCTTAAATACATGGGCTTTATTTATTTAGAATTTGTAACACAAACAATCAAAACAAGGAAGCAAAAGCTCCGGCCAAGCACATGCTCAAAACAGTGTGCATAAGAGAATATGCAAATACAATACATGTGAGCCAGAAACAATAAGGTCATAAAACTAAAATACCTACAGCGCAAAACAACCTTCAACTATCTATCCATCACAGGTGATGAAGATGGACAGATTAGACCTAGCATTGAAAAGGATGTATTTAACATTAAAAAGGATGCATTTTTGGAAATATATTGTGCGATGATGCCTTCATACACAGATACACTTATATTACCGTAAATTTGGCAAAAAAAGCTAATGTGATGACCAGACTTACATTACCAACAAACACTGATCGAGTGTCTACCTCCTCCTTACTTGCTTGGGATACCACAGCATTTGCAGGGTCTGTCCACATGATTCAAAAGAAAATGTTGACCAAAAGCAAGGATAAAGTTCAAAATTACAAGAAAACAAGGACAAATTCTGACTCTTATAGTTCAAAATGATTGTCTAGCATAAACAAAGTAGTCAATAGATAATGGTAGAATAACAACACTGAGCAACAAACCAAGAGCAATTACAAAATAATAACAGCGCATAAAAGGATACAATAGTCATTATCAGAATTTATTGCTTGCAGAAAGAAAAATATTTAAAAAGTGCAAGGAAATAGTTATAAAGAGACATGTTCTCATTGTCAAGTTGCAAAAATGGAGTGAAGCCCAAGGACACTTATTTCTTTTCTTTAATATTTAATTATACTAATATCATTTGATTTCAAGTGTTACCATTTTGACCATTTTTTCATTATTTAGATAGAGACACCCAATGTACTTCTAGCACATTTGCATCCTAAGGGTTCATACTTCAGGTAAATCAACATAAGTTGTCATTTCACAACAATAACTTATGAACATTCCACCATTAAAGAAACAAGTGATGCAAAAAATAATTACATTTCAGTACAACCCATTTAGCCATGAAATATTCACAAGATACTGCATTAACCTTTCGCAAATAAATCTTCCATTTTAATCAACAAAATCTCTCTGAGAAAAATCATGTAATAATCTGAAGGAAGCAGCTAAAACCACTACAATTCATTGAAAAACAATATAAGAGATGGCAATTTTTCAGGACCCCAAGATTTTTTGTTCAAAAAGCTACACAACTCACTCAACTTAATGGAATGCAAGCCCTTATTATCATTGAAATGTAAGCTCTTATAATTATTGAAACTTGTCAGTAAACCATATTTTATAAATGTCTGTGTCATGTAGAGGAAAATTGTTGGTAAAATACACCCGGCAATAGACACATGAAGAGAGTTGAAGACCTAAAAAGGGCAGCCCAGTGCACAAAGCATCCCCGCGCAGCAAGGGTCCGGGGAAGGGTCCCACCACAAGGGTGAAATGTAGGCAAACATTACACTGCATTTTTGCAAGAGGCTGCTTCCCGGACTCAAACCCGTGACCTCATGGTCACACGGCAACATCTCAACCGGTGCGCCAAGGCTCCCCTTCAGTTGAAGACCTAGAATTCCTCAAAATTTAAAACTATGGAGCACCTATAATAGAAATGCAATCAATAAAAAGTGTTTAAGGAGTGATCAACTTGCTTCTCTAATTAATAATAGTTGACCTGGGTCTTTGATAAGCCCCGCCTAGTAGATGAAGTATATGAATGATCCCAACAAGAGCACACACGCACGTACAAAAAATGTAATTGTAAAACAGTAGTCCAAGCTGTAACTACTTAAGCTTTTGGTTAATACTAAACCTTTAAATAAAGTCCTTCCAAGAGCACACTACTGGCCTAGTGGAACTGTCATATAAAATGGAAATATTTCATAGCACAAACTTAGTACTTCCCTTATGTCGAGTACCAAAGAAATAGAAGTCTGTCTTGCATATCCATGCATCGATCTTCTCTCCATACATTTTCTATTCTCAGTTTCTCAATCTTCGCGTGCAAGAGAGAAGATAAAACTTCCAAATGTTGTCTCTGGTATGAACTGAAGGGATGGCATATGTTCAAGATAATACTTGTAACTGATGGGAATCATATTTCACGGGGGGGGCCGACCCTTATCGGAACCCGCCCGAGTCTACTTACACAGGTGGCGGAATTAGGATCTTTGGATGGAAGATCCGAACCGGTAGTCGCGTTCAGAATGACGACGACACATTTTATGATTTTTTTGTTTTTTTATTTCATGTATATTTAATGGTTTTATGTTTCGGATGATCGTAGACAAGTTTTATCGTACTGCAATTAGACCAGCAATGCTCTACGGTTCTGAGTGTTGGGCAGTGAATGGTGTACATGAGCAAAAATGGGAGTTGCGGAGATGAGAATGCATAGGTGGATGTGTGTTCACACAAGACTGAATAAAATTAGGAATGAATGTATTAGGGATAAGACAGGAGTAGCCAATTGTAGAGAAGATGCGAGAAGCTCATTTAAGATGGTTCGGACATGTACATAGGAGACCATTAGAGGCACATGTTAGGCGTTGTGAGAGTTTAGTCACTAGACATGTTAAACGGGGGAGGGGTAGACCAAAAAAGACTAGGAATGAAACTATAAGGAAAGACGTGATGTACTTAGGCAGTAGTGAGACTATGATTAAAGATAGGGCGCAATGGCGACAGAGGATCCATATAGCCGACCCCACTATGGTGGGATAAAGGCTTGAGTGTTGTTGTTATATGTTTCGGATGACCGTGGTCGTCCGTAGTGGGTTCTAAGTCTATAAATAGAGGTATAGAGGCTGATTTTTCAGAAATCGCAGATTCTGGACAGAAAATTTGGATTTTTGCGATCATCCCAGGGTGCCGATTTCGTGGATCTTCAGTGTCGAAGCTAAGCTAACTACCTCTTCTACCTTCTCGCAGTTAACCGCCTAAAACTCCCCACGGCCGCCATTAACCGCTGCCATTTATTGTCGTAACCACCAAATCCCATTACCACCACTCCTAGCCACTGACAACCGCCCACCCAACTGCTGGTCAGCCCACTCATTCCCACTCCACTATCAAACTATTTGTAATAACCGCCTATATCCTCCCGTAATTACTCCTTAATACCATAACTGCTAGGCTAATGAAAAAAACTGATCATTTACAGCAGTTATGTCCCTCTAAACTGCTGATTGTCCAATTCAATAGCCCGTCTTCCCCCATGGCTTCTCCCACACCCCCCCCCCCCCCCCACCCACCCACCCTCACACAATTAAAGTCATTAATTCCTATTGATTTCACCTCCCCAAAGACTTGCACGTGCCCCTCCTTGAACACTGCCTGCAGCCAGTACTCCTCCCAGCACCTACATCACATCCAGGGGTCCATGGGCTGGTAATTCCTTCTGCGAGACTGCTTGAATCAGCCACTCCCATCACCCCACGACAACCTATTAACCATCTCCACTATCCTCCAGCCACTCACTGCCCCCCCCCCCCCCCCGCCCTTCCAGCAGCCCATCCCCAGTGAGACCCATTATTGTAGCCGGTTACTGTTACGTCCGGCGTCATTACCAGGTTATTCGGCTATTGGGCACGTCGACCAAAGGAGAAGGCGGAGGAAGACCGGGCTGAACCATCTGGTTCAGCCCGCCAATATTAATATAAGGAGCACCGGGGCTGAACCGCACCGGTTCAGCCCCTATGGGGGCCGGCCGGCCCTAGGGGTTGGGTGGGCATAAATACCCAACCCCTCCTCCTTAGTTGGGAATGAAAAGTTATTAATCCGGTATTTTCCTTAGGCTCTCTCAAACCCTAGTCTCTCCCTCTCCAATAGCTTCTTCTCCTTCTAGTACGTAACAATTGGTATCAGAGGATTCGTCCTCCCCTATTTTTTTCCGGATCCACTGAGCTCCAGCGCTTCAGCCCTCGCTTCCATCCCTCGCGTCAGCGCCAGCCCTCGACATCGACGACGATTCAACCATTGACATCGACGACTCGCTTCCATCCCTCGCGTCAGCGCCAGCCCTCGACGTCGACGACTCGCGTCCAGCCCTGCGACATCGACGACATCGACTCCAGCGGCCGACATCGACATCGCGTCCACCGCTCGACGTCGTTCTCTCCAGCGCCGCCTTCCAGCAGTTCCGCCGATCCAGCAATTCCAGCATTTCCGCAAGTCAGATCCAGCGCGTCCGCCTGCGACTCCACCCTCGACGGGTCCACAGCAGCCTTCAGCGACCGATTCTGGGGACACGCACCAGAATCCAGATTCCAGCGACATCCTCGCTCGATCCAGATTCCAGCGACGACTGTTTCTGCGATTGACGGATTCCAGCGCCTACGACAATCCAG
Organism: Dactylorhiza incarnata; assembly: GCA_033032865.1. Classification (NCBI taxonomy): domain Eukaryota; kingdom Viridiplantae; phylum Streptophyta; class Magnoliopsida; order Asparagales; family Orchidaceae; genus Dactylorhiza; species Dactylorhiza incarnata. Next base: position 10,282,170 of record JAWHQI010000066.1, read on the forward strand.
ATTCCAGCGCCTCCAGATTCCAGATTCCAGCGCCTACGACAACGACTACGACATCGACGATCCAGATTCCAGTGCCTACGACTGTTTCTGCGATTGACGGATTCCAGCGACGACTCCGGATCGACTGTTTCTCCGGATCGCTGAAAACGACAACGTCTTCTTCTCCGATTGCTTGTGTCGAACTTCCCAGGTGCTGGATTACACCCTTTTACGTCTCTGGCCGAGCTCTCCCTGCCCTAGATTGGAGTTGCTGTGTTGTTTCTGCCCAGCCGACAGCCTCCTCGCCCTCCAATTTCAGCCTTGCCGCTGTCCAAGCCCAGAAAACGGGCCGTCCATCATCCCCCGAGCAGAATACATAAAACAGATCACTATTCCAAGTTCACATCGCCGCGTTCGCGCCTAACCATGGTGACACGCACCGAAGCCGAGAATGCACGCTTGGCCACCATCGAAGAGAACTACGTTGGATTATCGGACAAGGTGGCGACACTCGAAGAACAAGTGAAATCCTCCCATAAAAATCTAGAGGATCGCTTGGACGCGCGCATGGAGGAGATCAAGAACTTACTCGTACAAAATCTGAAAGGAAAATCCCACGCGGCGGAGGGATCCGAAACCGAAGTATCCTACCATCCCCCGGCGCAGAACGGCACAGGAATCGGAAGTGGAACGCAACAAGGTGCCGGATCCGGGTCTACGGGAGGCGGCATCCACGTATCGGGATCGGCGGCACCGAATGGGCCGTTCGGCGCTCAGTACGCTTGGAACGGACCGGGAATGCAGCCGGGTTCCTCGTGGCGGGGTCCAGGGCAGGGAGCAGCCCCTTTTCGACCTACTGGAGCGAATGCGATCCCACTTGGGGGTGTGGCGGGCATCCTACCGATGCCACCGCCATATGGAGGAGCGGCGGACTATGGAAATGGCAACCCATGGGGTGGAGGGAAACAAGGAGGCTACGGTCTGGACCGGGGACGGCCCGGTCCCGCAGTGGCTCCAGCATCACCATACCATCCAGCACCGGCAGAACACCGCCCATATATGCAGCCCAAATTGACACGAATGAACTTCCCTAAGTTCAAAGGAGGTGACGCCCTTGAGTGGATCCAGAAAGCTGAACTTTTTTTCAAATACCAAGAGATTCCGGCGGGGCAGTGGGTTCAGTTGGCATCTTTCCACCTGGAAGAGGACGCCTATCAGTGGACAAAATGGTTTCTGAGGGGACGCGACTATGCACCATGGGAGGAGTTTGTGGAGTCCTTCTCTGCTCGCTTCGGTCCTTTGGAGTACGAAGATGTTGAAGCCATGTTGCAGAAATTGCGGCAAAAAGGGACCGTCACGGAGTACCGGACAGAGTTTGAACGGTTGGCCAATCGGGTCAATTGGGAGGAACAAACGATGCTGAGCTGCTTTGTATCAGGATTGAAGGATCACCTGAGAGACGAGGTCCACGCCTACATGCCACGCAGTTTGAGTCATGCCATCAGCCTGGCCAGGATACAGGAGGAGCGGTACAATCGGCAGAGGACTCGGACGACAGGTCGGCCACCGACGGGTGCAGATGTACCCAAGCAAGAACCACCTCCCGGGGGCCGCCCTACGGTGACGAGGTTGACGTGGCAAGAGCTTCAGGCCAGAAAGGACAAAGGGTTATGCTTCAACTGCGATGAGAAATATACCCGCGGGCACGCTTGCCAGAAGGTCCAGGTATTCATGCTACAGGAGGAAGCGGAAGATGTTACTCACACTGCAGAGGAAGGAGAGTTGGTTTTTGACGACTTTGTCGTATCCCTCCAGGCCCTGAAGGGGGGTACCCCATCTCCGACCTTACACTTGACTGGGAGGGTCGGCAGGGAGACGGTGACGATCTTGATGGACAGCGGGAGCACTCACAACTTCATCCAACCCGGTGTGGCCCGGAAGACGGGGGGTGTCATAGATCGCAGCGCAGCGTTCCACGTCAGGGTGGCGGATGGACGTACATTGCAATGCGAGGGGGTGATGAAAGGGGTGGAGCTCCAGATACAGAGATACACCGGGCATATTGATGTTTACTTATTGCCAATCCGGGGTTCTGACATGGTGTTGGGCGCACCGTGGTTGCAGCAACTTAAGCGGGTGACCTTCGATTGGGTCCAGATGACTATGGAGTTCAGCCAGCACGGGAAAGGGTACTGCTTGGAAGGCCTCCAATCGTCTCAGGTCAAGGATATCTCCCTCCGCAGCATGGCACCGGTTAGTACGATGAGTGGAGCAGCGCCTGCGGCTCCAACAGAGGTCTCGTCTCAGATGCACGCCAGAGCCGGCTTGTTCCAGGAGCCTCACACTCCCCGCCTCCAGCTTGAGGACAAGCTGGTCCTTGATGGGGGAGGGAATGTTACGCCCGGCGTCATTACCAGGTTATTCGGCTATTGGGCACGTCGACCAAAGGAGAAGGCGGAGGAAGACCGGGCTGAACCATCTGGTTCAGCCCGCCAATATTAATATAAGGAGCACCGGGGCTGAACCGCATCGGTTCAGCCCCTATGGGGGCCGGCCGGCCCTAGGGGTTGGGTGGGCATAAATACCCAACCCCTCCTCCTTAGTTGGGAATGAAAAGTTATTAATCAGGTATTTTCCTTAGGCTCTCTGAAACCCTAGTCTCTCCCTCTCCAATAGCTTCTTCTCCTTCTAGTACGTAACAGTTACCTCCCAGAACTCCAAAATCTGTACAGGATTACATCAACTTTGCCGTCCAAGCCAAGAATCAGCAAAATCCGTCTTCATTAGACCACAATTATTCGTGGAAGCTCTAATTTGAAGTTTTTATTGCTTTATGCCGATTACTTATCGAAGAACATACAATTTGGGATATCTATATTTGTAAAAATTTGCTCAAGTTTAGTTCTGCTTGAAAGGTTTATTTGCCGACATTTAATTGAAACACTCTCTCTTTAATTCAATTGGATTTTGTCTGTGTTTCTAATGGCTAATATCTGGTGTGGATGTTTGTGGAGTTTAATAATAAATTCAGAATTCATTGTAATTATTGGTTGGATAATTGTATGAACATTTAGACCAATCCACGACACTACACTAGCACCAAAACATTAGTGTTTCCCTTAGGGCACACACACTCCCGACATCAGTCAATTTGGTATCAGGACCCAGGTTCGGGCTAAGTCTATCATACGCGGGACTACAGTCTATAGATCGTTCATGGCATTTCACAATAGTCGGCGGTATTCCTCTCCAAAATTTGGGGAACCAGAGTCCGTCTATGCCCAATTCCATAGAATTCTTCCAGAGAGATCTTCGTATTATTACGATGATCATAATCGCCCCCCCCCCCCCCCCCCCCCGCGTGTTTATAGAAATTGTGTTAACTCTTTGACACAATTTGATTCTTCTAAAGGGATTACTACAATGAGTATCATGGATCTCATAGAGGGTATTATTACGAGGATGATATGATGTAGATTTAGGCCTCATTTGGTAAGGCTTTTCACGCCAGTGCGTTTGCACCAAACGTACCGGAGGCCTAAAATTTCATTTGTTTAACCGCCTATTTTTGGAATCGCGGCTAAAAGCTGCGGCCACATAATTCTCGCGTCCGCAAACCCTCACTTCGCCCTCCAATTTGTCGCGTTTGAGGTCAAGGCAGGAGGAACTCGCCGCTCTCGACGGCATCCAGGTGTCGACGGCAACCCGGCGGGTCTTCCCTCGGGTTCTTCTACGACGACATCAAGGGCTCGCGTCGGCTTCTCTTCTCCGACGACATCCGCTTCTCTTCTCCAGGGCATCCGCTTCTCTTCTCCGACGACATCCAAAGGTCGGGGAGCTTGGATCTGGACGAAGGTGTCGCGCGCTTCCGGCGTCTCTCCCGACGTGTCTTCTCGACGGCATCCAGGTGTCGACGGCATCCCGGCGGGTCTTCCGGCGGCACTGGTGGAGGCAACGACGGTGGAGCTTGGAGCCGAATTTTTTTAATCTAGGATAAATCTGGACAGAGGAGCTGGGAGATTGGGAGCTTGAATCCAGTTAAGGTATTCTCTCTTGGGCCTCATTTGGTTTGGCTATGTTTTAAAGTGTTTGTTAATATAATTGTTTGTTAAAGTGTTTTTCTATGTTGTGTGTGTGTGTGTTAAGGTGTGTGAATTAAATAGTTAAGGTTTGTTTGTGTATGTTGTGTGTGTGTGTGTGTTGTGTGTTTGTGTGTGTGTTAAGTGTTTTGTATGAATGGTGTGTTTTGTATGTATGTGTTTGTGTGTGTGGTGTGTGTTTGTGTATGGATGGTATGTTGTGTATGTTGTGTATGTTTGTGTGTGTTGTGTGTGTTGTGTATGTGAATGTGTGTGTGGTATGTTGTGTGTGTGTGTGTATGAATGTGTATTAGTGTGTTCTGGTATGTTTGTGTATGTTGTGTGTGTGTGGTGTGTGTTTGTGTATGGATGGTATGTTGTGTATGTTTGTGTGTGTTGTGTATGTGAATGTGTGTGGTATGTTGTGTGTGTGTGTGAATGTGTATGAGTATGTTGTGTGTGTGTGTGTATGTGAATGTGTATGAGTGTGTTGTGGTATGTTTGTGTATGTTGTGTGTGCAGTGTGTGTTTGTGTATGTTGTGTGTGTGTGGTTTGTGTTAATTCAAGTTAGGTTCCAGGAGATATATAAAAAAAATATGGATTGCAATATACATATTCAAGTTAGGTTCCTCGATCCTTGCAATTCATTTTGTTGTTTGTGTTAATAAAAAAAATTATGATAAAAAATTTTTACAAAACGCCACCGCAGTTTTGCCAAACGGTTCTCTGTTTTGAACAGTTCTGCAAACACAGAATAACCAAACAGAACTCCATTTCCAGCAACAAGTTTCCAACAACTCTATTTACAAACCTGCATTTACAACAGCTCCTTCTACAACCGCAACCGCTCAAACAAATAAAGCCTTAGGCTAGATGTGCCATCCTTTGACAGCCAATTGGACTCAAAGGCATTAGGTGGGTTGTTATGCATGGAAAACCGTTTTGACTGATATGAGGTACCTGACGAGTGTCGTGTTAGGTTTGTTAAGATGAAGCTTCAAGGTTAGGCAAAGATTTATTGGACTAACCTTGAGAACAAGATTGAGTGTGATCGTCTTTGCCCCATATCAATTACACGAACTTCGACAAGGGACTAAATCCGTTGTCGACTATATGACTCGATTCCATGAATTAGTGGTGAGGAGCGATATTCAGGAGGAGCCCATTGCGGACGCTTTTCGATTTTGATTTAGACTCTGCACAAAACTTCATAGAGAGATGACTTCTCATTGATTAGAGTCTATCGATTAGATATTTCACCCAGCCCTACATTACGAACATTATCTTAGATCCACTAGATCGAGACGAGTTGACCCACAGCTTGACCAATCCACCATTAGAGATCTTCCCACCAGAGACCACAAGTGCACATAGTTGTGACCGCACAGGCACAACATCTAAATCCCCAACTATCAAGTTCTCCCATTCTGAAGAGGTCAGTGCGTTATCATCCAGGATACAGTACGCGTAACGACCCAATGCCTTATGAGGAGTTTACTCCTCGGTGGTGAGTATGAGCCTACTCCTGACTCGGCGGTGTAAGAGGGAAATAGTGTCACGGCCGTTGAGATTATTTCTGAGAGCGGCACGAACAAAAAACTAGAGTTAGGATGAGGAAGTGTCTGTAACTTACACCCATTCTTGATAAGGATGAGATTATGATGAGTGATCTATTTATGAGCACAAGATTCATGAAGTCTCTTCAAATCAAATCTTCTCCTAAGGATCTCAAGCCTAATGTTGAGTACGTAGTGTTTGCCTATCCGATGCTCAAGGACACTCCTGATATATCGGGAACCTAATCCAGTACTCGCCGCATTTGCGATAACTTTTATTATACTCATCTTGGTGAGCAACCTGATGAGTTCCCCCTCACAGAGACATTCTATACATCCTAGAGTAGTATCCTAATGTCGATGTCTAAGACATTCTCCTGGGTGATTGTCTCATTCACGACGAATTTTCCTATAGATCGTTAGTGAGCCTCCAGTATACAGCATGGGCTCATGCATTAGTATTGATACCCCATGTCAATATAGGTGTGTTCGTCGCATACTCGACAAGTATTTTTACACTTCACCTAGAAAGCCGCCTGACGAGCCACCGGTCGTTAGGGACCTACACATCATTAATGAATTAGTCAAGGTTGAGAGTGCTCTTGATGGCTCAAGGACCTATTTTATCACTTACCAACACTCTAGGAGGCATTCGACGTACTATATTATCATATTTAATTGTAGATATCATGAGTGATTATTTGAGTGATCATCGCACTCGTAATGAAATTTTCTACACCCTACCACTTGAGCCTCCTGACCATGTACCCATCTTAGGAGTTCCTTATAGTACCATAGAACCTCGGGGTAAGGAGTTAGTCATATTAATTGTTCATCATTCACATTGGTTGCATGATAATTTAGGATCATCGGATAGACAATCGGAGCCGGTAGTCGCGTTCAGAATGATGATGGCATCATTTATGTACTTTTTGTATTTTTATTTTTTATGTGTATTTAGTGGTTTTATACTTCGGGCGATCATGATCGTCCGTAGTGGGGTTCTAAGTCGATAAATAGGGGTATAGAGGCTGATTTTCAGAGATCACGGATTTTGGACAAAAAATTCGTGTGCAAGAGAGAATGTGATACAAGGGTATCAAAGATCATGGATTTTCGTAGATCACGGAATTCACGGATTTTCAAAGATCACGGATTTTCAGAGATCACGGATTTTGAACTAAGAGTGATGGGAGTGGTGGTTGCAGGCAGAGTTCAAGGAGGGCACAGACAAGTCCAAAATCAGAGATCAATTTTAGAGATCACAGATGGTGGGTTCTAACAATTGAGCATAATTAACAACATTAAATAAACCTTCCAAAGGTATACAAGAGAGAAGAAAATGCGAGGATGTGAAAATTGACGACAAAAAAATAACGAGTTAATTAATGGCAAGCATGCTCTGACATAGAAGACCAAAAAATAATAAAGCATATACTTAGACTAACTTGTAAGCATATACTCAGACTTAGAAGACTAAAGCACAGGAGATAAGTTTTGGAGATATACCAGAGCCCATAAAAGGGAGCCGTCACAGGATCCATGAGCAGGCAGAAACTGGCTCGTTTAATGGAGGTGGAGCATTCGGTTGAGGACAGGAGGTGGGAATAGGCCGAGAAATAGGGAAAAGTGGTGGTGGGGAACTCGACAGGGGATATCAAAGAAAAGGGGAGAAAGGAGACTGTCAGGTTCACGGGAAGGAGGGGCCGAGCAGTTTTTAGAGCAACGAGGACTCAGCCACCTGGATCTATCGCCGGAGGAGGGCTGGGAAATACTTGTCGAGGTCGATCGGCCCTTAGGTTAGGGGCGGCGGAATCAAAGTGAAATCCAGCGGCGGAAGGTCACTCGTGGCTTCAAGTTGCGAGATTGGAAGGCAGTCGTATAAGATGGACGACGGAAGAGGTCGGATCGCCGGAGCCCTAGGAGGAGGCGGTTGGTGTTGCGAGCTCTGGCGGAGTCCTCGGTGGTGTTGTGCGTGAAGAACGGAGAGGGAGGGAGGGAGGGAGGGAGGGAGGGAGGGAGGGCCTCCCGAAAAGAACAGAGGATTTCTCTGTTCTTCTCAATTTTGCCAAGCTGCGTAGGAGGAGGGGGCTGCTTTTAATAGGGATGGGTAAAATCAAAATCTTTCCAAAAGGCTTCGTTCCTTTTATTAAGGATTTTTTTATTCTTCTTCTTTAATAAGAAAGATAACTAATGGGGAAAATCTCATATAACTCAATTGGAAAAAAATGATTTATTTCTGTAATTTCCATACCGTAAAGATTTTAGAATTTAATTTTGCTTATTTAATATTAATTAAAAATCTGATTTATTTTAATTGATCTTTTTTGTGCTTGCCTTAATTAACGTGTTACTTAATTTGACGGCTCTTTTTATTCATGGACTTATTGAACGATCACCCCAATAAGCCGTACGAAAGTGCGTGAATGACATGCGCAAAATAAAACGTACGTGTGCTAATAATGCACATAAAAATAGAAGAGATAAATATGTCAATAAAAATAAAATAAAATGCAATGATGTGACGCGTGATGCATCATTCCCCCACCCTTCCAGCAGTCCACCCCCACTGAGGCCCATTATTGTAGTCGGTTACCTCCCAGAACTCCAAAATATGTACATTATTACATCAACTTCGTTGTCTAAGCCAAGAATCAGTAAAATATGCCTCCATTGGACCACAATTATTCGTGTAATTTCTAATTTGAAATCTTTACTGCTTTGTGTTAATTACTTGTTGATGAGCATATGATGTGTGGTAGCTGTATCAAGGATGAAGAACACAAATGGTCATTTGCATAGCACGAAAATAAAAGATACACTCGGGAGACATGCTCTCGCCAAGCACCTAGAGGTTGGGTCCTCCAGAGCACTTCTCTCTCTAAAGAGAGCCCAGGGCATTAAGACCCTAAAGATCCATGGCTCGCACCCTAAGGCTCCTTATATAGATGAAGCATCCCACTAAAGGACAAAATACATAATCTGTAACGGTCACCGCGTCTCTACTCTCGTCAGGCGTATGCGTATCAACACACCAGTCCTGAAAAGCAACCTTGTCCCCAAGGTCGAGCCGGGAAGGGTCCCATGAGCATGTTGAGGCGAGTCGGGCGGCTCCTCTGGTGGGCAGGTCCGGTGAAACATCAGGAGCGTAGCAACGTCGTGCCGAGATGGGTGTTGCAGAGCTGAGGTAAAGTTGACTGCAACTAGTGTGGAGCTCGGCATGGTACTACCCTATAGGTGAAGCAATTACATGCCCCCAAAAGATCTTGTCAGCGAGGTCGAGTGAGGTGCACGCCAGTTGGTCGAGGGTCTCGGTCGGAGGTCGGATGCTATGAAAACTGATGGTGAAAACCCGTCTAGATCTTGAACGAGTGTCGTGGGGTCGGACATTAGGACAATGAGGAGTAGGTAGTGCTGATTCGGAATGAAACACAGTGGAAAGTCTAAGCGAAGTGGGAGAGTGACATGACGTGAGGGTAGGGTGATGGTGGGCGCGGGTCATGTTAGAAAAAAGAAGTGGGAGATAAGAGAGTTGATAGGCGGGTGGAGGTCTCAAAGAAATGGCGGGGAGCAGAAAAAGTCTACGACATCGTTGGAAAAGCTGACGAACTGCCAGGTGAAGCCTCTTGCACGGAGTTGTCGGAAGGCGAGCAGATTGGAGGGCAATCGGTGCAAATCGGAAGATGGGAGGGTATTAGGGGAGGTGCGATCAGCGGTGGGAGAACGAAGGGGTGTTGGGAAAGGAGGAAACTACAACGTTTCTGATGGTCAACTTGGGGTGGCGGTGGGACGCATGGAGTAGGAGGAGGCTTGGCGGGAAGCAGAGCGGCGGGCATGGGTTGTAATGGGGCATGTGGGAGAAGCCGGCAACGAAGCACAAGCGTCATGGCAAAGAGGTCATGTAGCATCCCAATTTGAACTAGACACCTTGAGTGACTTGTGTCACAGTGAGTTGGCTTGGACTAGGTAGCAGTACGCTAACGCAACGCGGTAGAGTTACTGCTTGCGGTAGCTTGTCGTCTAGAAGAGTTGGGTTCTCGACGATATGCAAGCTGTCTCGACGATGTTTCATCTTGTCTCGACGACATGCAAGCTGTCTAGACGATATTTCATCTTGTCTCGACGACAAGTTAATTCTTCAGGGCTAACGCCTCGCAGTAGAGGTACCGTTGGAGGCAACATTCATCATTTCAATATACTTCTAAAAATGTCGTCTTAACCTCTCGATGACATTTCATCTTGTCTCGAGACATTTCATCTTGTCTCGACGACATTTCATCTTGTCTCGACGACATTTCATCTTGTCTCGATGACATTTCAACTTGTCTCGGCGACATTTCATCTTGTCTCGACGATATTTCTTCTTGTCTCGACGACAAGTTAATTCTTCAAGTCGATTCAAAGTTCCCAACAGAGCTAACGTCGGGCGGTAGTCTTAACGTCGGGCGATAGTTTTAACGTCGGGCGGTAGTCTTAACGTCGGGCGGTAGTCTTAACGTCGGGCGGTAGTCTTAACGTCGGGCGGTAGTCTTAACGTCGGGCGGTAGTCTTAACGTCGGGCGGTAGTCTTAATGTCGGGCGGTAGCTGACGGACAAACAAAACATGGTGCGGCTCTCCATATCGACAGTACCTTTACATAAGAAGTCTTTCTCATTAATTGTATTTAGCCCATATATTATGGCCAATTGGGTTCATTCTTCTCTTAGGCTCCTTTAGTCCCGCATATTGTATTGTCTCTTAACTCCTTCTCTTTCCTTTTATATAAGGAGTATCTTGTACATGTATTATGAAAAGAAATAATAACAATTTATTTGTAAATCTTCTTTCTTTCTCTTTGTCCAATATATAATATATTTTTCCATTTTTCAACAAATCTCTCTTTAGTTTCTACTCTCTACTTGACTATGTCAAGTCGCTAATGAGCTTCTGCAATCTATTCTTCATTCTTCACTTTAGTGATAAGAACAGATACCCGTAAGGGAATAATTTCTCTCCCATTCTCTCATATTTAATGGTGCAGATAATCTTTTAGGATTTCTGTTGCAATGGGGATTTAAGAATTTTCTTTCTTTCACTTTTTTTCATTTCGGCTTGTTGGCTAATGGTTTGGATCAATTTATCTGACTCGTTGTAGCTTTTTGCAAAATAGTGAACACATGCACACACTCTATGCATTATTTTATATTATTGATCTTATCTACATTGTAAAGTTATTGAATTACATGACATTTTGAGCTTTTGAGGTGGTAAGAAGAAATTCAAATACATAATCTATAATAAAAATTTAGATAAGGATATAAAATCAATTTTTAGGTTTTTTCCTTTACTCCGGAGAGTGAGAATGATGAGATGTTTGCCCCAGGGTAGTGTGGCTTGGAGTAAGTCTCATAGATTAATTTTTAAGGAGACGTAAATTTTTCATAGACTTCTCTATTCACATGCTTCTCCATTTTTCATAGACTTCTCTAATCAATTTTTAGGTTTTTTCGAGCCAACTTGAAATGACTTCTACCAGGTTTGAAATTGTTGCATTTCGAGACAACTTTTTCCTAGTCTACTTCGCTCCACTCCTTGACACCTCTGTCTCTGAGTAGGTTGGACGATTTTACAATGACGACTTGAAAGATATTCGCATATGTACAACCCTGTATTCGCCGAGTGGATCCCCGACAATGTTTTAAATATCGGATGTCGGCGACATATCGGATTGAGTTTTTAAATGTCGGGTGTCGGAAGTCGGAGACATGTCGGGAATATTTTAAAATATCGGATTTCCATGTTTTATAAATAAAATTTTTATATTTATGTATACTAACTATAATTATATGTTATAAAAATAAAAAAAACAATATAACAAATAGATTAAAAATAAGTCATTTATATTACAAAATAAAATCGAATAGTATCTAATATAAAATATTATTAACAAATACAAAATGATACATTGTAAAATATATTTAATAATATGCAATAATTTTATTTTGATAACATAAAGAAGATTTAAATATTTTCATATATTTTTTAATAAATGTATTAAATATTTTCATATATATTTTTAATAAATTTATTCAATATTTTCATATTTTTTGTAATATGAAATTAAAAAATTGTGAAACAATTATACAAAATTAGTTGTAAGAATGAAACGTTAAAAAAATCGAAACAATAAGTCCAATCGATTTATACATACATAATATAATATTCATAAGCGATTTAAACATATGTTGTTAGTCTGCTAATATAACATAAAATAAAATAGCGGACGATATATTTAAATGTCATGTCGGCCGATATATCAGAAAAAATCGGACATGTCGGCCTATATTTTACAAAAGGACATAATCTTTTTTGTTTAGAAAAACATATCGTTTTGCCCTAAAAAATGACATGTCGGGAGACATGTCGGACATGTCGGAGGACATTTAAAACAATGATCCCCGGGGCCTAAAATGTCTTTAGGTCCAGCAGTTTTCAGCGCTGCCCCAGGCAAGAAGAAGGGGGCGAGCGGTGGAGGCCTCCCGCTTGCCCAGCAAGCAGGGGGGCGAGCCGGTGAGGCGGGTGGCTTCCCGGGCTCGCCCCTGCCCCAGCAAGAGGGGCGAGCCGGAGGTGGCCGACCTCCCGGGCTCGCCCCGCCCAAGCAGGGGGCGAGCCGGAGGTGGCCGACCTCCCGGGCTCGCCCCGCCCCAGCAGGGGGTGAGCCGGAGGTGGCCGAACTCCCGGGCTCGCCCCGCCCCAGCAGGGGGCGAGCCGGAGGTGGCCGACCTCCCGGGCTCGCCCCGCCCCAGCAGGGGGCGAGCCGGAGGTGGCCGAACTCCCGGGCTCGCCCCGCCCCAGCAGGGGGCGAGCCGGAGGTGGACGACCTCCCGGGCTCGCCCCGCCCCAGCAGGGGGCGAGCTGGAGGTGGCTGACCTCCCGGGCTCGCCCCACCCCAGCAGGGGGCGAGCCGGAGGTGGCCGAACTCCCGGGCTCGCCCCGCCCCAGCAAGGGGCGACCCGGAGGTGGCCGAACTCCCGGGCTCGCCCCGCCCCAGCAGGGGCAGACCGGAGGTGGCCGACCTCCCGAGCTCGCCCCGCCCCAGCTGGGGGCGAGCAGGAGGTGGACGATGGGGCGGGGCGAGCCCGGGAGAGTGGCCGACCCCCGGTCTCGCCCAGCCCCAAGGAGAGGGGGAGTCTGCGTTTAGCGCCTCGGAACAGCGGGATTTGGCTGTTGGCAGGCCAAATCCGGGGGTATTTTCGTAATCTCGTCGGCCAGATTGTGGTTATTGGCAAACCAAGTTCAAAATCCTATAAATAGGATCAAGGGGGCACCATTTGGAGGAGCTCTCTGTTTTGGCCTCTCTCTCCCCAAGTTTCTCTAGTGGGTGAGGAGAGCCTCCAAAGGTGCCCAAGCTTAGCATTGGCTTGGGAGGAGAAGCGCTCTAAGATCTTCCGGGTGTGTGGTGTGACCTCCTCGCTAAGCCCTTGGTCTCATTCCTAGTTCCTTAGCCTCTTAGCCTAGAGCTCTCCCTTGGGAGAAGTAATTGTGAGGTCACCCCCCAACTTGTTGAGGGACCGAACTCCACAGAGACCAAGAAATTGGTTTCAACGGCATAGGTATTCACTGATGTTGAATAGTCGTGTCATATATTCGTTACATAATATTATAGCATTGTTTTAAATGTCCCCTGATATGTCTGACATGTTTTTTAGGGTAAAACAGTATTTTTTTAAAATCAATTATGTCCTTTCGTAAAATATAGGCCGATATATCTTATTTTTTCGATATATCAACCGACACAACTTTTGAGCATATCGTCTGCTATTTTATTTTATGTTATGTCAATAGTCTAGTAATATATGTCTAAATCACATATATATATATATGTGTATATTATGTATGTTTAAATCAATTAGACTTATTGTTTCGTTCTTTTAATTTGTTATTCTTATAATCAATTTTATATAATTATTTTACACTATATTTTTCTTATTTCATAATACAAATATGTGAAAATGTTCTACACATTTATTAATTGTTATTTATATGTTTTTAACATAAACTTATTAAGCATATACATAATTATAATCAATTAAGAATATTTAGCTTTTAAATCTTCTTTATTTGTTATAAAACTTAGTACTAATAAAATAAAATTCTTATGTAATATTATATATATTTTACATTGTACTAACTTGTACTTGCTATAATATTTTACTTTGGATATTTTTCAAATTTATTTTGGGATATACATGTCTCATTGTTCGTTTACTGGTTATGTTAATTTTTTTCCTTTTAGAACATATAATTATACTTAATATACATACAAATAAATTTTTTTTATTTATAAGATATGGAAATCCGATATTTTAAAAAATGTCTGTCATTTAAAAACTCAATCTGACATATCGCCGACATCCGAAATTTACAACCTTGTATTATAGGCATGCTTATTTTATGCAAATAGCTATGCTTAGTTGAATTGCTATGTCAGATACAGAAGCGATCCAAAGTGGGTCAAAGGGACACTGCACCCTCATTTTTTGCGATTTGTTATAAGCAGGCCAAAAAGTGGTTATCCGCAGACCAAATTTGGTTATTCAAAGACCACGCTTGATTATTCGCAGAACAATCTCAGTAAATTGCACCCCCAAATTTTATTTCGAACGCGTGACTCGCGGCCCACCAACTCACCCCCGCTCAGTTGTTAAATAGATCACAGTTTCAGGAATTAGGACAGAGTCGTCGATTCGCGAAATAGCGCTCCTTCAACGCTTCGCGAAATAGCCTTTCGGCCCTCTCTAGAGTAGCGAAATCACTGCTCCCATCATCGTTATTCTTTATTTCTTTCATTCTTCGGTTCTACCCACCGTCTAGTTCCGCAGTTCACCAATTCGGCAGTCATGATATCACTGCTATGGGCCATCTCTAGTTACAAAATCGCCTAGTAGGCAATCTTCCCAATCCCAGTTTCGACAGGTGGCAGTTCGGCAGAACTCAGAAGGTTCTTTTTTACTTCTTCTTCCATAAAGTCCGTTTCGGTTGAAATATTAAGCATTCCCAAAAAATATTGTGAAATCACTACTTCTGCAAGTGTTGAATGAGTGTTCTCAGCTATGAATCATGTTACAAACAAGTTGCGAAATAGTATGAGTAATTAAATGTTGAATGATTGTTTGGTTACTTTTATTGAGAGAGATATTATTTGGAAGTTTGCGATGATGAGGTAATCGATTATTTTCAAAAATTGATGAATCGTCGTGGACAATTGTAATTTTTTCGTATATGTTATATTTTCCAATTGAGACAATTGAATGAAATTTTGCACGATTTTGTAGTGCCATCAATGTAAAAATTTATGTAATATTTAGATTTTTTTTGCGCCCTCATTTGTAAATTCCTAGATCCGCCACCAGTCAAATATTGTCATGATGAGGCACTCTCCCTCAGATATCAAGCTTTGAGTTGGGAGATCATCAACCTATATTTTTTAGGGTATGAATTATGGCTCAGATATCATGTATGGTGGTTCTCTTGGGAATTCTCCTCAAAATATAACCTTGTGATGAAGTTTTCCCTCGCACTTACAAACTAAACACCCTAAAGACAGTGTGGGTCTGTGGGACAGACTCAACTAATACTGATCTCACAATAGATAAAGCTTGGCATTAATTAACCATTAAATGCACATTACAGAACAAGGAAATAATGGGCTAACCTTGGGCAGCTCCCATCTCCTTCTCGACTTTAGCCTGCATTTCTCGCAGAGCGGCTGCTTCCTCCTCCATCTCCTTCAGACGCTTCTTCATCTCGTCGAGCTCCTGCAACTCCGTGGTTAAGAAGATAGCGAGTCAAGAGAACAAAAAATTTAGGCTCGATTTAGGACTTAGATCAAGCTAGGGTTAGATTTTGATCTGGAAAGCAACGATGTAGAAACCTTGAAGGAATCATCGTCTGCCCTAGCCATCTCGATGTCGGTGTTGTGGGCCTCCAAGTCGCCGTCCATCTCACCCTCGTCAGGGATCTCCCCACCATACACATCATGCTCCTCTTCGTGCATCATTAGCGGTGCGCCTATACTTCTCCAATCACTTCTCGACTCGCTAAAGAATGAATGCATCATGTTTGTTCGAGCCTTCGAGGTTTACGGTAGGGAAAGCGGGGATAAATCGCAATTTACAGTAAAGTGTTAATATTTATAGGGAGGTGTTAAATGCAGGCTGGATTTATATGCAGGTCATAATTTTTTGAAAAATTTGTAGGTGAGAAACTCCCACCCAAGATCATGGTGAGAGGAGCTCATTTAAGTCGTTGATCACAGATCATACGGTTGTATTTTTCCTAAAAACTCTTGTATTTATAAGTAATAATAATGTCAGTATTTTATATACCGTCCGATCTGAGATCATACGGTTGTATTTCTCTCCCACCTAGTTCTAGGTGAGAGTTGCGCACCTAAGTTTCTCTCTAATTTTTTATGGGAATTGATATTGGTACATCTTAAATGGCTATTTGTAGCCACTTATATTTGTACCCATAGTGGATATTTGTACTCATTGTGGATATTTGTACCCAATCAAAAAATTTTAAAAATAACAAATAGTTAAAAGTTAATTTGTTAAATGTCTGATACATGATTTCATTCTATTGCAATACGCAAAATTCATATTTCATTCCAAACCGAACGGAAGTTAAATGCTCAATACATGATAAATGTTCTTTGCATCTCTTGAAGTACACAAAAAGTACGCAAAACTCGTATTTCATTCCAAACATCAATTTTTTTTGTAAGCATCTCTTAATGTAGCCGCATCGCAAAAAAGGCCTAAACAAGAAACAAAAAATTAGTAAACCATGCGAGTATAAAATAATATCAACTGTTTAACGTAAAATTTTATTTTACCTTATGCTTAGAAAAGTCTTGTGATATATGATAAATCTCATTCTTCTGCATGTTCTTCATGATATGTTGTCCAGACCGGAAATATAGGCGGCATTGTATATTCATCTTTCAGCCGTAACAAAATGTAGTGACTCTCATTTATGTATCTCATATGAATAATCTTTCGGATAGCAGTTGGAGCTGAATATAGCGGCAAAAATGTGAATGACTGTTGTAATGAAATGTGTACTAACTGGATATTATAACATGAAACAACCAATAACCCCATGTTGGGCATTGTCATCCAGTTATGTAGTGGGGCTGGAACGACCCAACATTCAAGAGCCTCAGCTATCTCCAATAATCTAGACTCTCCATAAATTGCAAGGTAGAGTGTTTTTTTTTTGAATTTCACTTATTAAATCTTTACGGACTTGCATTCAATCATCGTTCATACCCATTGCGGTCTTTCAACATTTTCTATCAATTTTACCTCTTCTGAACTCATAGGACAATCTAACATAAAAATAAAGTAAAAAATATATAAAAAATTCTGAATTGAAGCCTACAAAAATCAAAATAAACTAATTAAAATTAGGGTTTATGAGATAAAAAAATCTCATAATGGGGGTCGCTGGCGGGAGGAAGATTGCCGTCTGAAACAGGAACTTGAAGAGGGATCGCCGGAGTGAGGGAGGAAGATGGTCGAACTCCTTCTGAATCCATCGTCGGCGGGAGGGAGGTGGAACGCTGACGGAGTGAGGGGGAAAGAGGGCGGCGGGAGGAGGGTGGAAGCCTGGGTCGGAGATGGGGGAGGGAGAGAGGGCGGCGGGAGGAGGGTGGAACCCTGGGCCGCTGGCTGGAACGCCCGCCGGAGATGGGGGAGGGAGAGAAGGCAGCGGGAGGAGGGTCGAAGGCGGGGCCGCTGGCTGGAACGCTCGCCGGAGATGGGGGAGGGAGAGAGGGCGGCGGGTTTTTGCGAAAGGAGGGGAGAGACTGATCAGGGAATGAGAGGGGGAGTGGGTACATTTAGGGTTTTTAATTTATTAGAATATGATTAAATATTAGGTGTTTTTGGTACAACAGCGATGTTAAACGTAGGTCGGTTTTGGCTATATGTAGGCCACGGTTTAAAAAAAAGCATCATTTTTTCTTTTCAACATACAGACCATTGAACTAGACTTATATGCATCGTCATCGCCCATGACCCGTGCAGCCGCCGGACGAGATCGAGCTTCCTCTCTGATCTCCTCTCCCTCCTCCGGCGACTCCAGTCGGTGATCCTCTTCGGGCGACCACCTCCTTCACTTCTCCGGACGGCGAGCTCCTCTCTCTTCCTCTATAACTTATTTTTCTATTTTCGAAAATGCTTCATTTATCCAAAATGTTGCAAATCGTGTTATGCATCTGAATTTAATTAAGACTTCGTTTGGATGTGCGTTTGGACGTCAGTGTGGGAGCAGTCGCCGCCGCAAAGCGGGAAAACAAACGCCTATAGGGAGCGCGCGCGGCGTTTGCTCCCTCCCTCCCTCTGCAGAACGGAGAAAAAATTTCCTTCCCAGTCGCAGCCCTTCCCCTCCGGTCCCGACCTCCGGCGGTGATTGCTCCCGCACCGGCTCCCGCCGCCTATCCAAACGAAACCTAAAGGATAGTGTCTTGTGCATAAATAAAGTCCGGTGTTTTTGTGATTTTTTACACGTCTTTTATTGATTGAAGCCTTGAAAGAGGTGACCACAAACATATTTTTTGTACATAAAATCAAAATGACTATAATGTATTTTGTTGGACTATTATTGTCAGACAAATAGACTGCAAAAATGTATTTATTTGGCTTTTATGAATGTTATATTTTGCTTGATGATTTATTTAAGAAAATATTAGTTTGAATTTTGAATATGGTCTGTAAATATAAAATTTTGCCTGCATATATAGTTTTTTGACCTGCATATATCCGCCGTAAAGCTAAAAGTGGATTGCAGATAACATTGCTCTATTTATATGTTTCTAGATATTCACACATCTCATGGCGCTTGGAAATGTGTACGCATTGAGATGTGTGTGTTTTTTCACGAGAACCGTTGGATGTCCAGATTTTATCGTAAAGTGCACCACCGAACTTTATCCCCCAGGAACATTTTTTAACGCGTGTCACAGGACTTTCGGGCTTGACCTCATCCGCTATTTCATGTATTAAAAAAAATACGCCGAACACAACTTATTAGAAAATATGCACGTCACGTTTAGCTTTGTGCATGCCATAATTTTTTTCTTTGCTTTAAAAATACTATTCTTCTTCCCTTCTACTTATTTGGAGGAATAATGCTCCAAATCAAGGGTTATTGGAGGAGGAAGAAAATAGATCACCCCTCAACAATTCCTGGAGAAGGAAGAATGTGGGTGTTCGCCTAAACTTCAAGAGAAAATAACAAATAAAGGAATAAATTAGAAAAAACAATAAATAAAGGAAGAAATAAATCATCCCTCCGTAATAGATAACCGAGAGAAATCAACAAATAAACATAGAAATCGAACTTAGGTAACAAACCTCTGGAACTGTGGCGTCGTGAATGGGCAGAACTTTGAATGTGGTGGGTGGAGGTTCGACGGTCAACTATGTCGACGACGGAGGATTCCAAATAGGGCGGCGGAGGCGGAGCTCCCAGTATCAGCCGAAGACGGCAGCGAAAGTAGGCGAGCATGGAGGGAGTCGCGAACTGCGGGTTTTCGGACAGAAGGCGAGGGTGCTCTGATCGAGGTGTACGTTTAGGTTTAGGGTGGGTGGGGTTGGGAAATAGAATTACTGCTATTTAATTTGTGATTTGTGTGCGCACATAACCAGACGGGATGTGCATGTAACATCGACCTAAAAAATCTAAAGTTATAAAGATGTTTTTTCACCAATATTCTTATTCCTTTTTATAGTACGAGTGATAGTGCACTGCCTCCCCCCCGACGACAATACCCTAACCATGACATTGCCCTGTCGTGACGCTACTCGCACCCCCTTGGAGCGCATTACTAAATCGAGCGACAGCCTGAGTGCCGCGGTCCGAGGGGTGCGAGCGGCGGGAGAGGCGTCACGTCGGGGAAATGTCGTGATCGGGATACTATCGCATGGGACACGGGCCCGTGCACTCTCACTCGTATTGAATTAATTTCATTATATATATGCAGGTTGAAATTTATTATATTCTATTTTATTGAAGAATGGAGTTTTAGCATATCTAATGGAAGTTCTACATGCCGATCAAACGGGACTCAAGCCTCGCATCTCTATCACGGAGCTACGGGTACCAACTCTCTGCAACCGCCGAGTCTCTCACCTTCGGTGTCTCCCCCTTCATTGCCGTCTTCCTCCTCTCTGGCAACTCACACGCATGCGTGCAATCAACCTCCCCTTCACTGACATGGACAAGGGCTGATCTTCCCCCCTTCGGCTCCAACGACATCGGCGTCTCCCTACCCTCCGGCCTCTCACACTCTTGCGAGCAATCATCCTCCATGCCAGTGACATGCACGGACCGTGCTTGATCCTTCCTCTTTTGGCTTGTCTTCCGTTGCAGAGTTGAAATAGCGGCAGCATCGAGTACTCTTCCGACACATATTTTTTCCCATTTTTTAGTTTAGGCTCGACGTTTAGGCTCGATCTTGGTCCTCCCATTTGATGTGTGCATGGCTCTGCATGCTCAATCTTAATTCTCCAAATAGGAATTGTGACATTATTTGACTACATGATCATAAACAACATCATTGTCGATGATGCCTTTGTAGATAATAATAGGGCGAAAGTGACATTATTTGACTGCATGCTCAATCTTATTTGACTTCATGTTTCTATTCTCCAAATAGAAACATCCATATGCACGAAGGTTAGATGAAAGTGAGGAAAAGTGGGGAAAAGTGTACTATAGATGTCGGGTATGTGTGTTATAGTAGGGCGAAAGTGAGTGGTGAGTGGTTTAAAATTTTGTTCTTTGCGCATCCGATTTCTATTACACTTGGGCTCCAGTTGGCACGGTGGTAGCGGTCATGAAAGCGGTGGTTATGGACCGTCGTCCGTGAACGCCCGACCTCACTTAAGGAACTCCATTCACTTTTATGTTCAAAACTAGTCTTCTTTTCTTATTGTTGTCTTGCCAAGCATACGCTCTATGGCGGTGGCGTTTTTGTCCAAACTCACCGGAGCAAAAACGTCACGCCAATAGGAGCCTTAGGGCATGTTTGGGATAGCTTTTTAACTCATTTTCGTTTTTTGAAAAACGACACCGCACCTAACAAACTGTTTGAATTATCTAACGGTGGAAAAAGCTAACGCGGAAAACTCTTTTTCTCCTCCTTTTGAAAATTCATTTGTCTCATACTTTTCAACATTTTCGAAAAGCACGAAAACTCAGAAATTCCGCATATTTTGCCCAATTCAAGGTGAAAAAGGGGGTTGCTCCCTCGGCAAAACTTGGATAAAGTTGAGCCAAAAGATCCCGATTCAAGATAAATTCATGAGGAAGTGGTATTTCTTTAGGATCAACTCCAGCGTCGAGAATTGGTTAATCGGTAAAGATACATGGATTTGGTGTCCCGCCCAAGAAAGAGATCCAAGTCCTAGTAATCCCGCTAAGTGGTGATTCAACATAGATTCTACATCTTGGAACCAAGCCAATTTTGGGGCGGCTTTGTGACAAGGTTAGCGCATTTTTCGCCCGAGCGCAAATTTTTCCTCCGTGCGCATATTTTTCTGCTGGGGCGAGCATTTCTTCGCCCATGGGCGCATTTTAGGCCCGGCGCGAATTTTTCGCTAGGTCACGCATTTTTGCCCGGTCGCGCATTTTTTCGCCCGCGCACTCATTTTTTCCCTGATCGCGCATTTTCCTCCCGGACGCGCATTTTTCGCTCGAACGCGCATTTTTCGCTCGGACGCGCATTTTTCGCCCGGGCGCGCCTTTTTGGCATACATGATGCTTACAAGCAATATAAAATGCTCTTTTGCCAGATACTTGAAGTATTGCGACATTATTGCCCAATACTCTAATTAAGTCGAGAAGTCCCGAATAGAATGCTGTGGCTGAAAGGCGTAATCACACTCTTAAGGATATAATATGAGGACTACAAAGAGTAAGACAAATCTTACTGAATTTCTTCATGGTGAATCTCTTAAAACAGTAGTTTAGATACTTAATAGAGTTCTGTCTAAATCTACCCTCAAGGCACATTTTGAAATATGGACAAACAAACGATCCATCCCGAGTCACTTGTGTGTTTGGAGTTGCTCAGCAGATATTCACTTAAATAACTCATCATAAAGTAAGATTAACGCTATGTCTTCTCATTACTCAGATTATTCGATGGAGCGTATGCTACTCAGATTATTCGATGGATTTTACTACTTCATAGGTTACAAACAATAAAGTTTGTAAAGTTTGACGCCGCTAAGCAACATAGTTGCTCCCGCACCACTGTGAAAGTTGAGGAAGTTAAACCTACTAATTGCACTCTCCAATGCTTGAAGGACTAGATGTATGTGAGCTTATTATAGAGTGTGCAGATCGAGGATGTGGGGCCAACTTTATAGCCGTCTCCCAATGGAGAAAATTTTCTGTGAGAGTTAAACGCATGTGAGATTTGTGGGGGATCTTTTTTTTTAGTTCAAAAATATAACTGGATTTTCATTGATTGTAAAAATGGACTGAATTTTAGTTCGAAAAATGGACTCGATTTTTAGTTCAAAAACAGAACATTTTTACAGTTGTATTTTCACTCCAAAATATAGTCATATGTGTACTTAAAATGAGCGTAAAAATACATAGATCAATATTTCGTGATTTATTTTGTAAAAAAATAGAAAACATAAGAGAATTTTGTATTTCCCCCACGATCCTCCCCGTGCGTGTAACTCACAGAAAATTTTCTCCTCCCAATGAGGTTCCTCAGTAGACAGTTGCACTTCAGTCACATTCTAGAAGATTCACTAAGGTTGGAGGTCTGCAATTTTCATTGGCTATGAAGTTTGCTTTAGTGAGAGCGATTTTAATATTGGTTACGGGATCGACCCAGTGACATTTACTGAAGTTGTTTCAAAAAATCTTACATCAACATTTCAATGTACGACATTTCCTCCGTTATATTTCCCACCATCGACTAGTCAAAGATTTGTAACCATGAGTTATATAAATGGGAAATATTTTATACATATTTTACCTCAAATCATCTCGTATTGAAGCAGATATCATGAACCAATAGTTGAACAATGAGAGGATATTTCTAAAGGTGATTGTTATCCGCACTACAGTTTTGGCTATCCGCAGTCTTTATGAATGGGTTATTATGCGCCTTTTGGAAATACGTCTTGTGCATGCATTTTTAGGAAAAATGTTAAACACGAAAGTTGTAGATCTCGTCGAGATTTACAACTTTCGTGTTGAACACTTTTCCTAAAAATGTATGTACAAGGCGTATTTCTAAAAATCGCTATAGTTACGCACATATTTCAATCAGGGCGGCAATACATCTTGTGCGTGTATTTTTAGGAAAAGTTTTCAACACGAAAGTTGTAGATCTCGATGAGATCTACAACTTTCGTGTTGAACATTTTTCCTAAAAATGCTTGTACAAGACGTATTTCCAAAAGGCGTGTAATAACTCATATAAAAAAGTGCGGATTGCCAAAACTGTAGTGCGGATAACAATCACCTTTCTAAATCATGATTATCAAATTCAAAGCGACAATACATCAAATGAGTCTGTCAATTTGGATGTTTCATAATTTTGAGGCAGTATAATGTTTAGTAAATGTTATTCAATCTATTTTTTAATAATATTTTACTATCACAATAAGGAATTTTATTTTGTATATTAGGAATTGTAAATATCAATGGCAAAGTGAGTGGCAAAGTGAGGCAAAAGTAATTTAGAAACATATTTTAATATCAATGAGAACGAGTTATTCCTTTCTTGCCTATTTTTTGTGTGTACCCTGCTCCTTCGGTTCTCTCTTGGGTTCCTCTGCCTAAGGGCGTGATTAGGATCAACTTTGATGGTGTGGTGCGGCAACATTCGAGTCGGGTGGGTGCGGGTGTTATTGCGCGGGATTCGCGGAGGGTATGTTTGGCTTGGCGCACATCCTCGGCGGAATTCTTGGAATGTCCGATTGTTGTGGAAGCTTTTGCGGCCTGATTGGCGGTTGACCTAGCCCTTGACCGTGGGTGACGCTCGGTTATATTTGAGGGTGATTGTGCAAATGTCATTGCAAGTTTTTTATATGGTATGCTATCTCTCTCGGCGGATCGAGCCTTCGTCTTGGATATCTTGTATTTGTTGCCACGCTTTGCGAGCCATGCCTTCTGTTTTGTTCATAGGGACACGAACCTGGTGGCACATGCCCTTGTACTTTTATAGATCTCATGCTCTTTCGTCCGTTGTACTTGACATTCCCTTCACGGAGCTTATTGATTAATACCATCTGGTTTTTCTCTAATAATTATATCGTATTGATTGAAGAATTTTGTGTCGTTGAATCAAAAGTTATAACAAATTATTTTTGTCAGCAAATATACATAACATTTTTTTTTATTCTACACCGATTTACTTATTATAATAAAAATAGAGTGATGTTATTAGCAGTTCTAAAATCGCTATTTGCAATCCTAAAAAATATATATATAATGGTTCATTATATTTTATTTGATATAATCACACGATCACACCCCATATTAAATCCCTCACACCCATGTCCCTAGCCCTAATCCCCGCGCGAAACCTCTCCCATCCCGTTCTAGAGGCGCGACATTTTTGTATGGCGCTCAGGGGCCATTGCATCAGCCAATCGCAAGAGTTGGATCACATTAAGGAAAGCAACGACCTTGACAGAGTCTAACCAGATCGAACGATCGGAAGTGATAATTTGTAGCTCGAGGGAGCAGATGTTGCGGTCAATTGAGGAGGAAAATGGAGGTGTGTGGTGTTCTCTGCTGATAGTAGATCCATCGGAATACCGGCTGGCGAGTGGCGAGTAGTCTCTTGCGGGGAAATCGGTCGTAGATAAATTGCTACATTAATATGAATTGTTGTACACCCGTAAAGACCTTAGGACGCACCTGAAGAAAGCCCCGGAAAAGAGAGGAGGGGTCGACGGTCAAAGAGCACGGTAGCACGCAGGCTGCACCCCCCGACCGCACCCCAGAATTGGTTTCCGGCTTCTCACTTTTTGTCTTTCCGGCTTCTCACTTTTTGTCTTTCAGACTTCTCACTTTTCAGGAACGGTCAGTCGTCTTTTTCGCCTCCAACGGAACTGCCCAAGTTGCCCAAGCTACCCGAGGGGCAAGGTGGTCATTTACGAAAAATGGCGATCCGAGGGCCCCGAACCGGAGAATATGATTCGTCCACCGAGCATTTATGGAAACTACCAACGACAAAATTACCGGGTCGCCCCCGTCCAAAGCTATAAAAGGAGTCCCAAGGCTTCATTTGAAAGGACCTTGACTTCTGGACCCGGGAGAGCTCCTTGCAGACTTTTGCGGAATTCTCCTTCGGCGCTTGAAGATCTCCTTCGTGGACTTGAAGATCTTCATCATCCCGAAAGGCGACTAGCCTTCTCACTCCCGAAAGGCGACTAGCCTTCTCACTTTCGAAAGGCGACTAGCATTCTCAGAAGAAAAAGGCGACTAGCCTTCTCACTTCCGAAAGGCGACTAGCATTCTCAGAAGGAAAAGGCGACTAGCCTTCTCACTTCCGAAAGGCGACTAGCATTCTCAGAAGGAAAAGGCGACTAGCCGTCTCACTCCCGAAAGACGACTAACATTCTCAGAAGGGAAAAAGACTTAGGCTTCATTTGGTTTAGCGGTTGCGGTTGTAAAAGGAGCTGTTGTAAAGTGAGGTTTGTAAATGGAGCTTTTGAAAACTGGCGGGTGGAAATGGAGATCTGTTTGGGTAATCTCTGTTTTCAGAGCTGTTCAAAACAGAGAAGCATTTGGAAAAACTGTGGTGGCGTTTTGTTAATAAATTTTATAATTTAAAAAAAAAAATTTATAAGAAAAACAAAATTATATAAGAACATATACACGAGTCACAGTTCAAACATATACAAGAACTCCAAATACTTCTAATAAGATGTAAACACCAAATAGTGAATAATCAAAATACAACAAGTTACTACGCATCAGCGGCCACATCAGTTCAAGCTCTTTGTAGTTGTTCGGCAATGGAGTCGCGCAATGCCATCATCTCATCCACCCCTACCCGAATCCCTCTAACATGGTCTCCACCCTCACTTTCATTAATCTGTCCTGTTGTTCTCTGAAGGCCTACCGGGTAAATGAAGTTCTCGTCTTCATCGCAGGCACGAAAATGGGTGTCTGAGCGGGATGGATGCCTTCGAATGTAATTATATAAAGCCATTGTTGTAATGACAATGTCCCGTTGTTTTGCCAAACTGTACGGTGGCATATCTCTCAGTATTTTCCACTTCTTCTTCCATACACCGAATGAACGTTCTATGACACTGCGTAGTGACGAGTGAGCCTGGTTGAATATTTCCCGTCGCCCTTGTATTGGCCTACTGCCCCGTCTAAAATCCGGTAAATGATATCGTGTGCCTGAATATGGTTTTAAAAACCCACGTTGTAGTGGATACCTGGCATCCACTACATAATATTTGCCTGCGAAAATTTATATTGAATGTTATATGTCAATATTATAGATTACAAGTGTCAAAATTATTTTTAAAAATGTAGTGAATATTAAATGCTCACCAGGTGGCGGATATGGAAAATTAAAAGTTGGGTCCATAAGAGCATGCTGAAATATACAGCTATCATGAGTGGAACCCTCCCAGCCTGCTAATGCAAAAGTATAGCACATGTTGAAATCACATACCGCCATGACATTCTGTGTAGTGGTACCATGCCGGCCAATGTAAGCAACTTGTTGATCAGCAGGAACTCGAGCGTCAACATGTGTTCCATCAATCGCTCCTATGCAGTCTTTAAAGAATGACATGTAACGAGCATCATTTAAGATTTGTGGGGGAATATTCATAAAAAGATGATCTGCAGGTCTAATAACATCAACAGACATTCTCTTAATTGCTATGATACCCCTTGCAAAAAATCTACTGATCGTTTCTGTGGAGTGTTGAAATCGCTCGCTAGCAAGTTGCATGCTTACGTTATGACCTAAAATGTGCAGAGTTACCGCGAGCACTTCACGTGCTAGAGTTCTCCTGCTTCCTTGCAACCCATATTGTTGTGTGAGTAGTAGAAGCAAGTCATTGAAAATTACCTTGGACATTCTAAGGGCACTAAAAAACCTGACCGGGTGGCCATTGAGTAGTTCACCAATCCATCTTGCCCCTGTTTGAGTAGATGTCATGCAAGGTGTAATAGAGGATCCTGTAGATCTGCTCAAGTGATAATTAGTTTCTAACACCGTTTGACGCTCAGCCACTACTCTATTACGGTTATACCAGCCAGCTACTTGTACTTGAATCTCCTCATCAAAACTATCGACATCATCCCTGGATGCCATAATCTGTGTCAAATACAAACAACATCATTTGCGAACAAGTATTAATAAAAGCTATTATAGAACACAACATATAAAATAGTCCAACACAGCATATAAAATAGTCCAACACAGCAAATAAAATGTCCAACACATGACACAATAATAGAAGATGCAAGTGAACCAAAGAAATCAACTAATTTGTCTTGTTGGCAAAACAAGACTCCAGCCACTCCACACGTCGATCCGGTCGCATGCTCATGAAAGTCTCGCGGTTGTGTTTGTCCCTCAGAAACAGAAGACAGTAGTGGTAGAAGTCTTTTCTAGCAACATCCATAACCTCTGGAATGTTCTCGATCTCCGAGATAGCCTCTGGAATGGTGTACAATGAGGAAGAAATCTGAATGGGCGGGGGCTCCATCATGCAACGCCCAATAATGCGTGAAGTTTCTGTTAGCTCGTCCATCGTGGAACTCCTCGCCTTTTTGAAGCTATTCTTGTTTTTCCCCTTGGCCGGTCGTTTCTCCCTCGCATCTACAGAACCAGGAGAGTCGAAATTGTCTTGTGTGGCATCTCCGTCAGGCAACGCATGTTCATCGATAGATTCATGGTCGAAATTCCTAGAATTTGGTGCCCACGCCAGATCTCCACCTGCTACTACCTGCCCAAACATCATGTGTAGCACACACACACACACACACACAAAAATACTTAACACATACACACACAACACACACACACAACACACACACACAACACACACACTAAACACATAAACAATCACATACACTTAACACACACACAATCACATAAACAATCACACACACACACACACACACAAATACTTAACACACACACAACACACACACTAAACACATAAACAATCACATACATTTAACACACACACAATCACATAAACAATCACATACACACACACAAATACTTAACACACACACACACACAACACACACACACAACACACGCACTAAACACATAAACAATCACATACACTTAACACACGCAATCACATAAACAATCACATACACACACACACACAAATACTTAACACACACACACACAACACACACACTAAACACATAAACAATCACATACACTTAACACACACACAATCACATAAACAATCACATACACACACACACAAAAATACTTAACACACACACACACACTTAACACACACACACAAATACTTAACACACACACACACACACACAAATACTTAACACACACAAAAGACACACATACACAACACACAAATACCACACAACACATAACACATAACACACAAACACGCAATCCATACAACACACATGCACACACAAACAAATACACACAACATATACAAGACACAATAAAACAACACTTAACACACACACACACAAATACATACACACACCACTAAACTACACACACAAATACATACACAATCACACACACACACACACACAACTACACATACACAGAAATAATCACTTAACACAATCACATACACACACATACACACACAAACACACACACTCATACACATAAATAATCGCATACACATAAATAATCGCATACACACATCACTCAACTACACACACAAATACATACACAATCACACATACACACACACACACAAATACATACAGTTCTAAAAAAACTGCAGTTCACAAAACAACAGTTCTCAAAAAAACTGCAGTTCACAAAAAAAGAATGATTCCAGCCCAGACATGTCATCACAGTTAAGATCAGTAATCAATACCTGCAGATCCGGAGAAGAACCGGCGGGGAAGACACGGGATGCGACGTCGGAGAAGACGACCTGCGCCGGAGAAGACGACCAGCGCCGTCGGGGAGAAGATGCGACTGGAACCCTGATGGCGTCGGAGAAGAACCGGCGGGCTGGATTCTCCCTTGCGGCGTCGGAGAAGAACCGGCGGGCTGGATTCTCCCTTGCTGGTCGCGGAAGAAGCAGAGCCGCCTTTTTTTTCTCTCCTTCCAAACGCGAAAAACTGGAGCTCGGGGATAGGGTTTCCTCACGCGATGTTTTGAGCCGGGCGAAACGCAGGGCGGAATGAAAAGGAGGTGGATAAACAAACAAAAAATTTATGACTTCTCCGTTTTTAAAAAACGGAATGAGCCCAAAAAGCTAAAACAAATGAGGCCTTAGTTTTTCCGAGAGGTGGCCTGTCACCCTTGGAGCTCGTTCTCCCTCTCTCCAAATATTGTAACTAGCAGCGGCCTGTCGCGCTCAAGTTCTAGTTTCCAAGTTGTAACCCCCAGAAGATACTGAAGTTTGGTCGGCACAGCTCCGGCCGCGTGGTTTTTTACCCTTTCCGGGTTTTCCACGTTAAAAAGTCCCTGTGTACTCAGCAAATCTCTAATTGACTGTTTGCGCGATTAGTTCGCTCACGAGCTAAGGTGGTTCAAGTGAACCGGTCTACCACGAGCCCTAAGCGTTCCGCAACAGTTTGACGCCGTCTGTGGGAAGCGTTCCCGAAAAACTCTTCGAGAGTCAACTGCTATGGCAAGAAAGAGTGCTCGCACTACTGAAGGATCGATGCCGGAAGGACGCGTTGACCCAGCTCCCTCCCACTCACTTATCAATGCACCTCCCGCGGAGGAGGCGCTGCCTGCACCTGCAGCAGGTTTGGAGGTGCGCATGCAGCAGATCGAAGAACATCAAGCTGAGATGTTGGCCCTCGTGAGGAATCTTGGGGCTCCTCAAGTTCCGATCCAACCGCCAGCTTTGAACGCACCGCCACCCCCGACTCTGAATCATGCCCCGAACGGGGAGGCTGTCCAAGGAGACGAAGCTTCAGAAGAATTCTCCAATGCGGCAAGTACCGCTCACCTTGGCCCACCAGCTGGAGGCCCAGAAGCTGATCACCGCTGCCACCACCACGGAAGAGCTGCCCCTGAGCAAGCAGTAGAAAGAGCTACGCGGGAAGAGATACGCAACATGATAGAGCAAGAGTATGCCCAAGCAGGACGACGCGCCGCTCTCGCCCGCCGTCCCGCGCATCATGGCTCCCCGCTATCACCTCAAGTCTTAGCCCATCCAATTCCTAATGGCTTCAAGCTTCCCAACATCGAGACGTTCGACGGGACGGACGATCCACTGGAACACGTCAATCACTTCACCACCGTCATGAGGATTTACAGCGCTCCTGATCAGCTCCTCTGCCAAGTGTTCCCAGCAACCTTGAAGGGATAAGCGCGCACTTGGTTCCATTCCCTGCGGAATGGGGCCATCAACAACTTCACAGAAATGGCGCAGCAGTTCGTGGATCAGTTCATTGCCAACCGCCGAATTGTCCGGGATCCCTCCCACCTCTCAGGAATCCGCCAGAACGATGGAGAGACACTCAAAGATTTCTTCCGACGCTTCACTACCGAGGCTCGACAGATCCCAGGAGTCGACCCCGAGCTCCTGCGAGGAGTTTTCCTGGGAGGACTCCGCCCAAGTGGCTTCTACTCGGCTCTCATGAGAGAAACCGTACCAAGTTATCCCGACCTCGTTCATCGGGTTGAAGCACAGATAGCTGCAGATGAGGCTATCGAAGCACACCGTCGGCAATTCAAAGGAAGCCAGGGAAGGAAGAGGGGATCAGATCAAGCCCCTAGCGAACGAGAAGAACGTCGCGGCGAGGAGCGTCGCGGCGATGAACGTCGACGTAACCACCAGAGGGATCTGGGACCACAGCCGCCCAGGACCTACACCCCGTTGAACACCACCAGAACGAATGTGCTCTACGCCATACAGAATAACCCCGAGCTCCGCATGCCCAGGATACCCCCGCCAAATCCAAGGGGCGACCAGTCCAGGTACTGCGAGTTCCATTGAGGAACCGGGCATACCACTGAGGAGTGCACCAGACTCAAAGACGAAATCGAGCGCCTCATCCGCCAGGGACTCCTGGGAAGATTCCTACAAGGCCAGATTCCCAATCGGCCCCAGCAGCCTAGGGATGCAGGGGAGCAGCCCCCCGCCCCCCGAGGCGCGGGGGGAGGAAGGCCGATGGTAGGAGAAATCGAGACGATCGCCGGACCCCCCGTCTCAGCATCACAGATCCTCTCAATTGCCCAGCCCGAAAGAGACCACGAAGACAAAAAACTCAAGCAAGATATTACGATAGCTTTCGGAGATGAATACTTGTAAGGGTTGCGGCTTCCGCACCAGGATCCACTCGTGATCAGCGCAGGGATCGGAGATCCCTGCTTCAAGGTGAAGAGAATACTGGTCGACAATGGAAGCTCGGTCGATGTCTTATTTCTCTCCACTTTGCAAAGTATGAAGCTCACAAAAGACCAGCTTAGTCCTGCAGCCGGGCCCGTCTACGGCTTCGACAACAGACCTGTCCCGGTGCAAGGCATGATCATTCTCCCAGTCACATTGGGCGAATTTCCAAGACAGTCAACGCACAACATCCAGTTCATGGTGGTAGAGTCCACCTCCGCCTATAATGCCATCTTCGGGAGACCGCTCCAGTCGATCTTTGGGGCAATCCCTTCCATTCCACACCTAGCTATGAAGTTCCCTACTGCCGCAGGAATAGGAGTCGTAAGAGGAGACCAAGAGGCAGCCAGGACCTGCTACCTGAAGCAGGCCCAACCAGCAAGGGCGACCGCTCTCAACATCAATAACTTCGACCTGCGAGACGAGGCTACTTTGCAACGAGGAGCGCCCGTTGAAGGTCTGGTAGAAATACCACTCTCCCGATGAGGCCCGACTCGAACTGTTCAGGTCGGGTCACTCTTAACACAAAAAGAGCGAGAAAAGTTCACCACCTTCCTGCAGGAGAACGAGGACATTTTCGCTTGGAGCCCGGAAGACATGCCCGGGGTAGATCCTAACGTTATCTATCACTCGCTAAACATCAACCCCGCTTGCAGACCCGTGATTCAAAAGAAGAGGAACTTTGCCCCCGAGCGTTTAAAGGCGATCGAGGAGGAGGTAGCTAAGCTCCTAGAGGCACGATTCATACGCGAAGCAGAATACCCCACATGGCTCGCCAACGTAGTCATGGTGAAGAAGGCCTCGGGAAAGTGGCGGATGTGCGTCGACTACAGCAATCTGAACCAAGCATGCCCAAAGGATAGCTTCCCCCTCCCAAGGATTGACCAGCTCGTCGACGCTACGACAGGCCATGAGCTGCTCAGCTTCATGGATGCTTATTCAGGTTACAACCAGATAAGGATGAACCCCGCAGACGAAGAACATACTGCCTTCCGCACCGACCGGGGAGTCTACTGCTACAAGGTGATACCTTTCGGTCTTAAAAATGTCGGAGCCACCTACCAAAGGCTGATGAACAAGGTCTTCAAGGACCTCATCGGAGAAACGATGGAGGTTTACGTGGACGATATGCTAGTAAAGAGCGTCCACCGGCGCGACCACTTGGAAGACTTGGAAAAGTGCTTCTGGCTTCTCCGTCGCTTCCAGATGCGGCTCAATCCCAGCAAGTGTGCGTTTGGTGTGACGGCGGGAAAGTTTCTAGGTTTCATGGTAACCCATCGGGGAATTGAGGCCAACCCCGAGAAGATCAAGGCGTTGGAGGATATGTCGCCACCTCGCTCAATTAAGGAAGTACAACGCCTAAACGGGAGGATCGCTGCTTTGTCCCGTTTCCTATCACGAACGGGAGACAAGTACCTCCCATTCTTCAAAATCCTCCGGGGAGCGCGCCATTCAGGTTTCCAGTGGACGGACGAGTGCCAAGTGGCCTTCGAGCTTCTCAAACAGTACCTGGCTTCGCCGCCGCTTCTGTCAAAGCCCACCCCCGGGGAAACTCTGTTCTTGTACCTGGCTGTGTCGCCTACGACTCTTAGCTCAGTGCTCGTGAAAGACGAAGGAGGGGTGCAGCGACCGATCTACTACCTCAGCAAAGTCCTCACCGACACCGAAACCAGATATCCGGCAGCAGACAAGACAGCCTTGGCTCTTGTTTTCTCAGCTAGAAAACTTAGACCCTACTTTCAGGCTCATGCAGTCAAGGTATTGACGCAACTCCCATTGCGGGCAATCCTCCAGAAGCCGGAAGTCTCGGGGAGACTTGTAAAGTGGGCCGTAGAACTCGGCGAGTTCGACATCCAATTCCTACCTCGGCCCGACATCAAGTCACAGGTGCTCGCCGACTTCGTGGTGGAATACACCATCCCGCCAGAAACAACCCTCATCAAAGACACCACCAGCCCCCGTTGGACCCTCTATGTCAACGGCGCCTCTGGAGCTGAAGGGGCCGGAGCAGGATTACTCCTCATAAGCCCCGAAGAGATCACCCTGGATTACGGACTCCGGCTAAAGTTCCCCGCAACAAATAACATCGCGGAATACGAAGCACTGATCGCCGGTCTCCGACTCGCCATCGACTGCAAAGCCGAGAACCTAACGATCTGTACAGACTCCCAACTCGTGGTCTCACAGGTTGAAGGAGATTACGAGACTAAGAGCGAACAGATGGCAAAATACCTCGCATTCGCGAAATCACTTCTCCAGAAGATCTCATTGTATCAGATTCTACACATCCCCCGAGAGCAGAATTCCAGGGCGGATGCCCTATCCAAGCTCGCCACCTCACCCTCCAGCTACCAGTCTCGAAGACGCCGAATCGAAGAAGTCGTGATCCCAAGCATTCAAGGGCCATGGGAAATCGCAGCCATCCACCAGGAAGAGTCATCCTGAATGACCCCATTACGAGCTTACCTCGAGCAAGGGCACCTTCCCGAAGATCGCCTAGAGGCGCGAAGGCTACGAATGCGGGCAGCATCGTTCACCATTATAGACGGGGAGCTTTACAAACGGGCATTCTCAGGACCATATCTAAAATGCCTGCCAGCGGGCGAGGCGGACTACGCCCTCAGGGAAGTACACAGAGGAGTCTGCGGAGAGCACCTAGGCGGGAAGGCATTAGCGCGTAAAATACTGCGTCAAGGCTTCTATTGGCCAACAATGAGGAAGGACGCGGCCGACTTTGTCCAGAGGTGCAAAAGCTGTCAGCTGCACGCCAACATGCCTCATCAACCCCCGATCTCACTTTCCACGCTGCAGAGTGCGTGGCCATTCGCGCAGTGGGGGATCGACCTCCTCGGTCCCCTACCTCTAGCATCCGGGCAGAGGAAGTTCATCATCATAGCCATCGACTACTTCACCAAATGGGTGGAGGCGGAGCCCCTGGCCAAAATTACGGAAGAAAACGCCAAACAATTCGTCTGGAAGAACATCGTCTGCCGCTTCGGCATCCCGGCTGCGATCATTGCCGACAACGACACTCAATTCACTGGGAAGTCCTTCACCAAGATGTGCGAGGATCTGAAGATCAACCTGCGTCACACGGCCGTGACACATTCGCAAACCAACGGACAAGTAGAAGTCACAAACCGCACCATCCTCAAAGGATTGAAAACACGCTTGGAAGAAGCCGGGGGACAGTGGGTAGACGCGCTCCCGAATGTGTTGTGGGCGTATCGCACAACAGAGAGGACCCCTACAGGGGAGACACCTTATAACCTCTGTTACGGAACCGAAGCTATCATCCCCGTCGACATCGGCGTTCCGAGTGCTCGAGTACTAACCTTCGACCCCAGCAAGAATGATGGACTGCTCCGAGAAAACCTCGATCTAATCCCAGAAGTTCGAGACAGCGCTGCTCACCGTGCTGCACTCTACCAAATGCGCGTCGCCCGGAACTACGACAGGAGGGTGAAGCCCAGACCAATCAACGTAGGAGATCTCGTCTTACGCAGCATCGAGGCCGCCGGTAAAGGCCCCCAAGGGGATAAGCTCTCACCGGCCTGGGAGGGCCCGTACGTAGTCACCACAGTCGTGAAACCCGGAACATACAGGCTCAGGACGGCGGAAGGGAAGACTTTGCGACGCACCTGGAACGCTCAAAACCTGCGCCGCTTTTACCAGTGATCCAGGGACCCCTACCATGTACTAAGCCACGAGCTCAAGCTCGTGCAAACTTATCTTCAATTTATGTACAAGCCGCGAGCTCAGACTCGTGAACCTATCTTATACTACATGTTATGTAAAAGCCGCGAGCCCTGACTCGTGCACCTATCTTATCTTACATAAAGCTATGCACCAAATGATTTCATACTGTAAAACCATATTTTGACACTTACACTCACTTAAGAAAAAACTTTATAAATAGGCCCTGCCTAGGGGGCTTTGCACCGCCGTCGATTGAAGGTTCGCCCTTCTCCTCCGCCGTCGAGTCCCAGCGTCGTAGGGGCCTGCCCCCCTTACGTTCGCCTCCGGTTTGAATACACCAGCTATTCACCGGCCACTTCGAGGCCCTGCCTCAGGGGCTTTGCACCGCCGTCGATTGAAGGTTCGCCCTTCTCCTCCGCCGTCGAGTCCCAGCGTCGTAGGGGCCTGCCCCCCTTACGTTCGCCCCCGGTTTGAATACACCAGCTATTCACCGGCCACTTCGGGGCCCTGCCCGGGGACTTTGCATCGCCGTCGATTGAAGGTTCGCCCTTCTCCTCCGCCGTCGAGTCCCGGTGACGTAGGGGCCTGCCCCCCTACGTTCACCCACGGTTTGAATACACCCGCTATTCACCGGCCAAGCCGCGAGCACAGACTCGTGCAAAAAAGCCGCAAGCACAGACTTGCGCAAACTAATTTTCTATTGTGAAAAGCCGCGGGCTCAGAACCGCGCAAGCTAATCTGTCATTTTGCAGAAACCCCTCAGCCCATACGGATATCAGAGCCGGGCAGCAAGCCCACAACGACCTCGGAAAACCAACACCCTCCGACATCAGCTCCTACCAGAAAAGCGCCGCATAGAGGACAATGGGTGAAGCCGCCGCAGAAAAAATCAAAACCTCCGAACTCCTCGCTCCGGAACTCGGACTCCGTAGGTTTGGAGGGCTTATGTTGTACACCCGTAAAGGCCTTAGGACGCACCTGAAGAAAGCCTCGGAAAAGAGAGGAGGGGTCGACGGTCAAAGAGCACGGTAGCACGCAGGCTGCACCCCCCGACCGCACCGCCCTTGGGGGTGCGGCCGGCCAAGTCGCACCCCCCATGGGGGTGCGGCTCAGCCGCACCCCCCAAGGGGGTGCGGCCAAGCCGCACCCCCCAAGGGGGTGCGGCCAAGCCGCACCCCCCAAGGGGGTGCGGCCAAGCCGCACCCCCCAAGGGGGTGCGGCCAAGCCGCACCCCCCAAGGGGGTGCGGCCAAGCCGCACCCATTGGGGGGTGCGGCCAAGCCGCACCCCCCTTGGGGTGCGGCCAAGCCGCACCCCCCTTGGGGTGCGGCCAAGCCGCATCCCCCCTTGGGGGGTGCGGCCAAGCCGCACCCCCTTGGGGGGTGCGGCCAATCCGCACCCCCCTTTTTTCTTTGGGGTGCGCGGCCGCGCCCACCCCTCCTCGGGGTGCGGTCCGGCGCCCTCTCCTCGCCAAAGGATCCCGGTCCCCCCTTTGGGGGGCAACTCCCCGTCCGCCGTCCGCCCGAAGCATCTCCGTGGTTCGTTGCGCACTTGGAGCACTTCAGCGCTAGCGCGCGCTCAGAACGTTTCTGAGCGCGATCAGGAAGCTTTCTCACTTTTTGTCTTTCCGGCTTCTCACTTTTTGGGTTTCCGACTTCTCACTTTTTGTCTTTTCGGCTTCTCACTTTTTGTCTTTCAGGCTTCTCACTTTTCAGGAACGGTCAGTCGCCTTTTTCGCCTCTAACGGAACTGCCCGAACTGCCTGAGCTGCCCAAGCTGCCCGAGGGGCAAGGTGGTCATTTACGAAAAATGGCGATCCGAGGGCCCCGAACCGGAGAATATGATTTGTCCACCGAGCATTTATGGAAACTACCAACGACAAAATTATCGGGTCGCCCCCGTCCAAAGCTATAAAAGGAGCCCCAAGGCTTCATTTGAAAGGACCTTGACTTCTGGACCCGGGAGAGCTCCTTGCAGACTTTTGCGGAATTCTCCTTCGGCGCTTGAAGATCTCCTTCGTGGACTTGAAGATCTTCATCATCCCGAAAGGCGACTAGCCTTCTCACTCCCAAAAGGCGACTAGCCTTCTCACTTCCGAAAGACGACTAGCATTCTCAGAAGAAAAAGGCGACTAGCCTTCTCACTTCCGAAAGGCGACTAGCATTCTCAGAAGGAAAATGCGACTAGCCTTCTCACTTCCGAAAGGCGACTAGCATTCTCAGAAGGAAAAAAGGCGACTAGCCGTCTCACTCCCGAAAGACGACTAGCATTCTCAGAAGGGAAAAAGACTTAGTTTTTCCGAGAGGTGGCCTGTCACCCTCGGAGCTCGTTCTCTCTCTCTCTCCAAATATTGTAACTAGCAGCGGCCTGTCGCGCTCAAGTTCTAGTTTCCAAGTTGTAACCCCCCAGAAGATGCTGAAGTTTGGTCGGCACAGCTCCGGCCGCGTGGTTTTTTACCCTTTTCGGGTTTTCCACGTTAAAAAGTTCCTGTGTACTCAGCAAATCTCTAATTGACTGTTTGCGCGCTTAGTTCGCTCACGAGCTAAGATGGTTCAAGTGAACCGGTCTACCACGAGCCCTAAGCGTTCCGCAACATGAATAATTTCTTTCGTAAAATTTCTTCTTCGTTTTAATGCAACTTCTATTCTTAATGTATTTTGTTGACTATTCTTAATGATAAAGTTTTGAGGTGTGGATAAAATTGTTAGACCGCAAATAAATTTTGCGGTTGTTAGCACTCAAAATTATGTATTACTTGTTCCTTCCTCAATTAGATAATCACAAACACTATTTCCACCTTCAGCCTCTTCGGTTTCGTCTCACTGCACGCCGCTTCGCCTCCTTTGCTTAGCATCGCTCGCCGTCGGCTAGGGTTCGCCTGCTCCTCACATACTAGAGCGCTCGCCGTCGGCAAGGGTTCCCCCCTGCTCCTCGCCTCTAGGCTCCTAGGGTTCCGTTTGCTGCTTGCCCCTTGGCTCTTAGGGTTCTGCCTGCTGCTCACCGTTCCGTCTACTGCTCGCCTCTCGGGTTCCGCCCACTTCTCGCCGCCTCCTTCTTGCCGTCGGTTACTTTTCCGGCTCTATACAATGCATTGCATATCCACTGTGCTAAATTCTGGAGCTCCACTTCCTTAATGCTGCTGCTTTGAGTCGAGAATTATTTCATTGGCAATGTGCCAGGATTTGCTAAAATGTTGGTTTTTGCGTACATATTCCTCCCTGCTATGCTCTTTCTTGATATTTTCACAAAAATGGTTTTGGGGGCATTTCTCTCGGGCTCTGCCGGATAGCCATTGCAGTCTGCATATATAGAGAATGATACTTATAAATATATCTTTCAGGGCTTCGAAAAAGTAAATATACAAGGTTGAAACATTAGGATAAATGATTTATATAGGTTCTGAAACATTAGCTTTTCACTTTTTATGTTTATAATTGTTGCAAATCATAGCTCCATGTTGTGAAAAGTATTTAATTCCACTAATTTTTAATCATCAAACATTGAAGTTAAAAGAGAGATCAAAAAGGAAGTTACAAAATTTTTAAAGAAGATGATGTTATGGACTTTTTAAATATTTGAATTTTTTTTTTCTTCAAATTTTACTTTGCTTGATATCATTTTGATTTGCGGATAGTTTCATCAAAAGCTGCTTTGCGGATATCAAAAATTTGCGGACAGCCAAAACTGAAGTGCTGATAACAATCGCTATAAATTTCCTGAACTTTAATTTGAAAAAACTACAATATATCTTTGCGTGAAATTTAGGCTGATCACGTGGCCTATAGCAGTGATCCCGGTTCTGTCTTGTCCTCCGGACTCGATAACTTCATGTCTCTTTGCGGACTTAGATTTGGAAGAGCAATAGTTTGGTGTATGACGGATATCGAGTTGAGTTCGAGCGATTTTGGCTCGGCTTGAAATCGAAATTTTCGAGTCGATCCTGGCTCGAAATTAAAATCGATTTCGAGTCGAGTCGGCTCGACTCGAAATAGCTCGATTCCGAGCTGTCTCGAAATAGAATCGAGCTGGCTCGAAATTAAATAATTTTTTTCTTTATTCATAGTTGGCTAAAAATTAAATTGGGCAACATCTAAAAATAGCAAATGAAACACTTAAAGCCTTCAATATTTTTATTTAAGTTTTAAATTTAGTATTTTTAATTTTAAAATAATAATATATTAATAATACATGATATTTTTAATGAATTAGAGATGATCCAAATCATATTTCTTCGAGCGATTCAGGGCTGCCTCGAAATCGAATCGAAATCAGATTTAAGTCAAATTGAATCGAAATCAGATTCGAGTCAAATTGAATCGACTTAAATTGAGTCGAATCAATTGTAACCGATTCCGATTCACCTCAATATTCGAGCGATTTTCGAGCAACTTTCGAGTTTCGAATAATATGCTGAGCCTTAGTTTGGTGCATTCGAAGCACCGTACTTCTCATACACGGTACAATTATAGTTGGATTTAAGGCTAATAATCATGTAATTTATGATTGTAAATTCAAGTCAAAATTTTCATTTAACATGCGCCCTAAAAATTGTGCAGAGAATTCTGTGGTGAGATTAATATGGCCTGCGAAAAAGGATCGTGCCAACAGTTTTTTCTGAAGGGAGGCTGAACCAAAAAATTAGCGTCACTTTGAAGCGGGGAAGTAATCTGAGATTCTGACAGGACATCTCTTCCTCTGCCGCAGAATGTCTCCTCCGCCACCGCGTTAACTCCGCTGCAAGCTGCGAGTTGAAGCAACGCGGACTAATCCCTTTCATCATTACTCCAGTACTTCCGATCACAATTATCTTTCTTCTCGATTCGATCCGCGGTGCTCCGCCCGGATCGTCTTCACCGCATGGAGCAACCACCAGAGCAGCGAGATCGGCGTCCAGATGCTCTGGGCCATCTCCGTGTCCTACCAGACGAGCTCATATGCGCCATTCTCGAGCATCTATCGCCTTCCGATCTCGGTCGTCTCTCTTGCGTTAGCAGGTATTTTCATTCTATACCACTATTTCTTAATTCTATCTTTTTCCCAATCAGTATAGATCCCCAATCAATTATATATTGGTTGTATAGTTTCAGTTAGACATTGATTGTATATGCGAAACGAACACAGGAAATTTGTAGAAATGGTTGGGATAGGACTATCGAAGTTACACGTTCTCACCAAAATTATTGAAATTGCATGTCTTCACCCAAGTTATGTTCACGATCAAACGACCTTCTCCTTAATCAATAGATGAAAGCCTTAATCAAAACCCAATTTATCAACAACTCTCACATAAAGCTTACTACTCTTGACGAGCCTCTTTCAGAAGAGAGATTATTTGTTACTGTGCACAACTCTCATTGGTTTGTGGGTTCATGATGCAATGTAGATTTTTGCATTTTTTTTAATGGTACTATTTTTTCCATAGGCTTTTATTGTATATTTTACTTTATTTTCTTCTTCATCATAAAGGGAAGGAACATACCTTCTCCTTGTTCTTCATCTTATTTTACTCTTAACTTTAATTCCGTGTTTCTCCAACTGCATGATATGTAGGACGAGTGACATGGTATTTTGCTTTATCATTTTTTATCCCTGTCAGAATTGCGATTGATGTTCATTATTTGTCAAAAAATTATACTACAGCGAGGTGTTTGTTTATGCTAGTTCCTGCATGTGGTGCTTTCAGAGTCATTTGAATAACTCGCACAACAAGTCATGAACTCTGAATGATGGATGAGTGTGTTCTAATTGACAGTATTTTAATTTT
The DNA here is from genome assembly GCA_033032865.1 of Dactylorhiza incarnata. Taxonomy (NCBI): domain Eukaryota; kingdom Viridiplantae; phylum Streptophyta; class Magnoliopsida; order Asparagales; family Orchidaceae; genus Dactylorhiza; species Dactylorhiza incarnata. The sequence goes on from JAWHQI010000066.1 coordinate 10,322,837, forward strand.
TAAGAAATGATTTTTCAAATCTGAATCCTATAATCTATAAGGAAATGATTATCAAATTTTAATCCTATAATTTATTAATTATTGTTATCAAAGGGCGCCTATTTTTATCTTTGTTGCGGGCCGCTCGGGTGCTTTGGTAGGCCGGTCGAATTGAACCACCTTAACTCGGAAGCGAACCGAGCGCGCAAACAGTCAAAAAGAGATTCGTTGAGTACACTGAGACTTTTTAACGTGGAAAACCCGGAAAGGGTAAAAAACCACGCGGCTGGAGCTGTGCCGACCAAACTTCACTATCTTCTGAGGGGTTACAATCAGGTATTTAGAATTCGAGCGCGACAAGTCGTCGCTCGTTACAATAATAGAGAGAGAGAGAGTTCTGAGGTGACATGCCACCTCTCAGAAAACTAAATCTTTTTCCTTCTGAGAACGGTGGAGAACAAAAGTGAGAATGCTGAGTCGCCTTTCGGGAGAACGAAAATGAGAATGCTGAGTCGCCTTTCGGGAGAAAGGAAATCTTCAAGTTCACGAAGGAGATCTTCAAGCGCCGAAGGAGAATTCCGTGAAAATCTTCAAAGGAGCTCTCCCGGGTGCAGAAGACAAGGTCCCCCTAAATGAAGGCTCTGAACTCCTTTTATAGCTTTGGCCGGGGGTAGCCCGGTAGCCGTTATAACCACCGTAACCACCTGACGGACGAATCACGTTTTCCGGTTCGGAGCACACGGATCACCATTTTTCGTAAATGTCCGTCTCGCCTCTGGGCAGTTCGGGCAGCTTTGTTGAAGGCGAAAAAGGCGACAAGTCGTTCATGCAATCTGAGAAATTAGAAAGACAAAAAGTGAGCGTGCCCGGAATGTGGGAATGTTCTGAGCGCGCTCAGAAGCATTCAGAGCGCAACGAACACAGAAGCGTTCTGGGTGCGCAACTCGGGAGCGTTCTGAGAGCGCGGCGAACGCGAAGACGTTCTGACCGCGCGGTGAACGCGGAGGCGTTCTGAGTGTGCGGTGAACGCGACGTGCACTTGGGAGAGTTTCGCGCGTGTCGTGAATGGAGACTTAGGAGGTGTTGAGGCCGCGCAGTTAATGTGGAGCTGTTCTGAGTGCGGTGAATAATATTCCGTAAGAATAATATTCACGGGAGAATAATATTCATGCGAGAATAATGTTCCGGCGTGTAGTTTGGTCAGCGTTTTGAGTGCGGTGAACGCGAAGATGCTCGATGCGCGACCGTGAGAAGACCTCGAGGCCGAGGTGGCCGGGAGCACTCCCTAGTTGGGGAGTTACGTGAATAATATTCACGTAACTCCCTCTTGGGAGTTACTATTCACGTAACTCCCTCTTGGGGAGTTACTATTTACGTAACTCCCCAAGGGGAGTTACGTGACTCCCCAATTGGGGAGTGGGGACACTCCCCAATTGTTGAGCGCTACATGGGCGTTGACCAAGTGGTCAACGCCCATTGCATTGGGGGGTGCGGTAATGTCGCACCCCCCAATGTAGCTAGGGGTGCGGCAATGCCGCACCCCCCAAGGCAGATGGGGGTGCGGCAATGCCGCACCCCCTTTAATTGGGGGTGCGGCAGCGCCGCACCCCCTTTTAGGTGTGGCAACGCCACACCATTTTGGTGCGGCGGGTGCCGCGCCGTTTCGACGCGGTGAGTGCCGCGACATTTCGGTGCGGCGAGCGCTGCGCCCTTTCGGCGCGACGAATGTCGCGCCCTCTTGGCGCCGTAACGGGCGCGTCTATTGGCGCGACGATTGATATGTGTTGCTTGCCACGTGGGACCTTTAATTTTCACGCCACGCGTGACGCTTGCGTGCTCGGCGGTACCCATCCGGATACGTGATACAGGACTGCATCCCGTATCATTTTTACGGGTGCACATCATAAGCCCCCCAAACCTTCGGAGTCCGAATTACTGCACGGAGGAGTTCGGAGGTTTTGCTTTTCCTTCGCGGCAATTCAGACCATCAACATCTCCGTGCGACGCGTCGTACCATGCCGAGGGTAAGCTGTTGTGACTTGTGCAACTATGAGCCTGTCGTCATGAAAACTTTCCGGAAGTCGTCGCTTGGCTCCAGTTGTGGGAGAAACCAACATCTCGTCTTGATCGATTGCGAGCTTGCTGCCCAACGATTGCGTCGGAGATCGCGACGAGCTTGTCGCCCCGTGATTGTGTCGGATATCGCGCCAAACTTATAGTTTAGCGTTTAAGGACTGAGTAGCTTGGTGGCGAGGAGCCGAAGCAGCGCGGTGACGGGGTGTCCAAGCAGCGCTGAGGCGAGGTGGTCTTTTGGACAAACCTAGTTAAAGTTATCGTACTTCACATTTATCCTCCACTAGCGAGAGACCTCTTCTCTTCAGCGCGTTGACGAGTTTGCTGCTAGGTGTTAGTATGGAGGATCGTGGACTTGAATAGGACCAATTTTAGGACCCCCAAAGTTTCTGCGAAGGGCTGACGCTTCGAACCGCGACCTAACACGAGGGCGAAGTGCGGACGCTTCGTGTTGTAGCAATGAGGTCACTGAGGGAGGAGAGTGAGCTCTCGTGTCTGGTGGACGTTGGGTCCTTTGAAAAATATCAGAGCCTCTACTTTGGGGCAACCGATCGTTCTGTTCGAAAGAGCTCGACGTTTATGTATGACAATATTAAGCACTTTGTTATGGGAGAGGCCAGAGTCTCTTGTGGGACGATCTGGACACTCTGTTCTGAAAGAGGTCAGAGTCCCTTGTCGGACGATCTGAACACTCTGTTCTGGGAGATGTCAGAGTCTTTTGTCGGACGATCTGTACACTCTGTTCTGGAAGAGGTCAGAGTCCGTTGTCGGACGATCTGTACACTCTGTTCTGGGAGAGGTCAGAGTCTCTTGTCGGACGATCTGAACACTCTGTTCTGGGAGAGGCCAGAGTCTTTTGTCGGACGATCTGAACACTCTGTTCTGGGAGAGGTCAAAGTCCGTTGTCGGACGATCTGTACACTCTGTTCTGGGAGAGGTCAGAGTCCGTTGTCGGACGATCTATACACTCTGTTCTGAGAGAGGTCAGAGTCCGTTGTCGGACGATCTGTACACTCTGTTCTGAGAGAGGTCAGAGTCCGTTGTCGGACGATTTGTACACTCTGTTCTGGGAGACGTCAGAGTCCGTTGTCGGACGATCTGTACACTCTGTTCTGGGAGAGGTCAGAGCTTTTGTCGGATGATCTATACACTCTGTTCTGGGAGAGGTCAGAGTCTTTTGTCGGACGGTCTATACACTCTATTCTGGGAGAGGTTAGAGTCCGTTGTCGGACGATCTGTACACTCTGTTCTGGGAGAGGTCAGAGTCTGTTGTCAGACGATCTGTACACTCTGTTCTGGGAGAGGTCAGAGTCCGTTGTCGGACGATCTGTACACTATGTTCTGGGAGAGGTCAGAGTCCGTTGTCGGACGATCTGAACACTATGTTTGGGAGAAACAGTACAATTGAAAATGACTCTTGTGGTTTGGGCGCATGATAAAAAGTAATAAATTAAATGACACTTGTTTGTTACATGGATGCTGAAAACATAAGATACAAGTAAATACGTCGGGTGCCCTGGACGTTCCCTGGGCAGAGAACGGGCTATTCTTCGGGATGGTCGCTCTGGGGATTGCCCCTTTGCTGGGTCATTCTTGACCTGTTGATTCAGGGTCCTTGGTTTGGAGGAATTTTTCAAGGAATCTCAGACGAACGAATCGTTCGATTTCTGCGCTCAGTCGTGAACAATCTTCTGTTTTGTGCCCGTGACCTCGATGGTAGTCGCAGTATTTGGATTGGTCTCCAGAATTTTGTGCAAGAGCCCTAGGCCTCTGAAGAGAGGGATGATCGCAGATGGCAAGGAGAACGTTAGTCCTGGTTGTGTTCAGGGGAGTGTAGTCTTGATGCTGGCGAGAACCCCGGTCTCGGCTGGGGGTGTCGTGTTGCTTATTGTTTTTATCGGGGACCGTCCGCGGCAACGACTCCTCTCTTTTCCTCTTCGATCTCCCCTCGAACTGCTGGCGGTGCGCTTCAATCGCCTCATCAGCTGCTATCTGAGCTTCAACTCGGTGGACGAGGTCTGGGTAGCTAGGCACAGTTTCTCGCATCAGTGCAGAGTAGAAGCCACCGGGGCGGAGCCCTCCAAGGAAGACTCCTCGCAGGAGCTCGGGGTCGACCCCCGGGATTTGCCGAGCCTCCGAAGTGAAGCGTCGAAAGAAATCCTTGAGAGTCTCTCCGTCATTCTGGCGGATTCCTGAGAGATGGGAGGGATCTCGGACAATCCTACGATTGGCAATGAACTGGTCCACGAACTGCTGCGCCATTTCTGCGAAGTTGCTGATGGCCCCATCCCTTAGGGAGTGGAACCAAGTGCGCGCTTGTCCTTTCAAGGTTGCCGGGAACACTTGACAGAGGAGCTGATATGGAGCGTTGTAGAGTCTCATGATGGTAGCGAAGTAGTTGACATGTTCTAACGAGTCGTCCGTCCCGTCGAATGTTTCGATGTTGGGAAGCTTGAAACCATTCAGAACTGGATGTGCCAAGACCTGAGGCGATAGTGGGGAGCCGTGGTGCGCGGGACGGCGGGCGAGAGCTGCGAGTCGCCCCGCTTGGTCGTACTCTTCCGCTATCATGTCGCGTATCTCCTCTCGTGTGGTTCGTTCTACTGCTCGACCCAGAACAACTCCTCCTTGGCGATGGTGATGGTGGTCAGCTTCTGGTCCTCTGGTTGGCGGAGCGGGATGGGCGGAGCTTGCTGCGTCGGAGAATTCTTCTGAGGCTTCTTCTTCTCGAACGGCCTCCTCATTCAGAGCATGATTCGGAGCTGGGGGCGGCGGAACGTTCAACGCTGGGGGTTGAACGGGAGCTCGAGGAGCCCCAAGATTTCTTACGAGAGCCAGCATCTCGGCTTGCTGCTCTTCCATCTGACACACGCGCCCTTCCAGTATTGTCGCGGGCGCGAGCACTGCCTCTTCTGCGAGAGGCGCATTGATAAGCGAGTGGGAGGGAGCTGGATCGACGCGCCCCTCCGGGATTGATCCTTCAGTAGTGCGAGCACTTCTTCTCGCCATTGCAATTGGCGGCTAATGCTACTTCTAGTGAGTCTTTGTAGAATTTCGGGAACTCGGTTCCCACAGACGGCGCTAAACTGTTGCGGGTCGCTCGGGTGCTTTGGTAGACCGGTCGAATTGAACCACCTTAGCTCGGAAGCGAACCGAGCGCGCAAACAGTCAAAGAGAGATTCGTTGAGTACACTGAGACTTTTTAACGTGGAAAACCCGGAAAGGGTAAAAAACCACGCGGCTGGAGCTGTGCCGACCAAACTTCACTATCTTCTGAGGGGTTACAGTCAGGTATTTAGAATTCGAGCGCGACAGGCCGTCGCTCGTTACAATATTAGAGAGAGAGAGAGAGAGAGTTCTGAAGGTGACAGACCAAACTAAGTCTTTTTTCCTTCTGAGAACGGTGGAGAACAAAAGTGAGAATACTGAGTCGCCTTTCGGGAGAACGAAAGTGAGAATGCTGAGTCGCCTTTCGGGAGAAAGGAAATCTTCAAGTTCACGAAGGAGATCTTCAAGCGCCGAAGGAGAATTCCGTGAAAATCTTCAAAGGAGCTCTCCCAGGTGCAGAAGGCAAGGTCCCCCTAAATGAAGGCTCTGAGCTCCTTTTATAGCTTTGTCCGGGGGTAGCCCGGTAATTTCGCCGTTATAACCACCGTAACCACCTGGCGGACGAATCACGTTTTCCGGTTCGAAGCACACGGATCGCCATTTTTCGTAAATGACCATTTCGCCCCTGGGCAGTTCGGGCAGTTCGGGCAGCTTTGCTGAAGGCGAAAAAGGCGACAAGTCGTTCCTGCAATCTGAGAAATTAGAAAGACAAAAAGTGAGTGTGTCCGGAATGTGGGAATGTTCTGAGCACCGGATATCTCGTTTGTTGTTGGTGTTGTGAGTCGCTTCATGCATACTCTACGCACTTCTCACCTTCATGTTGTTGAGCGTATTCTCAGATATCTAAAGACCGCTCCGGGACAAGGCCTTGTCTACAAACCATCCAACTCACCATCTCTTCTTTCTTATTCTGATGCTGACTATGTCGGGTCCCCTGATGATAGGCGTTCCACGACCGGCTTTTGCACTTATTTTGGTGGACACCTCATAACATGGCGAAGCAAGAAACAGACTGTGGTCGCCCGCTCCTCGGAGGAGTCTGAATACAGAGCTATGGCTGCTGTTGTGTCAGAATTAACATGGCTTGAAAGCCTTCTTGGTGACTTGGGTGTTAGACTCTCTTCTCCGACAATACTTCGGTGTGACAGTCAGGCGCTCAGAAGCGTTCTGAGCGCGCAACGAACACGGAAGCGTTCTGGGTGCGCAACGAACTCGGGAGCGTTCTGAGTGCGCGGCGAACGCGAAGACGTTCGGAGCGCGCGGTGAACGCGGAGGCGTTCTGAGCGCGTGGTGAACGCGGAGGCGTTCTGAGTGCGCGGTGAACGCGACGTGCACTTGGGAGAGTTCCGCGCGTGTCGTGAATGGGGACTTAGGAGGTGTTGCGACCGCGCAGTTAGCGTGGAGCTGTTCTGAGCGCGGTGAATAATATTCTGTAAGAATAATATTCACGGGAGAATAATATTCATGCGAGAATAATGTTCCGGCGTGTAGTTTGGTCAGCGTTCTGAGTGCGGTGAACGCGAAGATGCTCGATGAGCGACCGTGAGAAGACCTCGAGGCCGAGGTGGCCGGGAGCACTCCCTAGTTGGGGAGTTACGTGAATAATATTCACGTAACTCCCTCTTGGGAGTTACTATTCACGTAACTCCCTCTTGGGGAGTTACTATTTACGTAACTCCCCAAGGGGAGTTACGTGACTCCCCAATTGGGGAGTGGGGACACTCCCCAATTGGGGAGCGCCACATGGGCGTTGACCAAGTGGTCAACGCCCATTGCATTGGGGGGTGCGGTAATGTAGCTGGGGGTGCGGTAATGCCGCACCCCTCAAGGCAGATGGGGGTGCGGCAATGCCGCACCCCCTTTAATTGGGGGTGCGGCAGCGCCGTACCCCCTTTTAGGTGTGGCAGCGCCGCACCATTTTGGTGCGGCGGGTGCCGCGCCGTTTCGGCGCGACGAATGTCGCGCTCTCTTGGCGCCGTAACGGGCGCGTCTATTGGCGCGGCGATTGATATGTGTTGCTTGCCACGTGGCACCTTTTGATTTTCACGCCACGAGTGGCGCTTGCGTGCTCGGCGGTACCCATCCGGATACGTGATACAGGACCGCATCCCGTATCATTTTTACGGGTGCACATCAATCCTAATTGTTTATGTTTTAGCAGAAGGGCAGCATTGGCGCACCGGTTGAGGTATTGCCGTGTGACCTTGAGGTTACGGGGTAGAGTCCTAGAAGCAGCCTCTTGCAAAAAATGCAGGGTAAGGTTTGCTTACATTTCACCCTTGCGGTGTGACCCTTCCCTGGACCCTCACTGTGCAGTGATGTTTTGTGCACCGGGCTGCCTTTTTTGTTTGTTTATGTTTTAGCACCCTGATTGCATCTTTCTCAATAAGTATTTTAGTTGGCACTAGCATGGATACATGCTCATCGGTGGCATTGACAAGCAAAATAATCTAGAGAATTTTGAACACCTTGAGTGGGGTTTATGGGATCAGAATCTAAGAACTATGATGGCCTAAATTCTTTTCATGTAGAAAGTTTAGCGGTTTTAGTGAGATGTTATAAGTTTGTAATTAAAATTGCACCTACAAGACGGTATGTAATTTTGTTAAGCTAGTTTGTTTGGGATATAATTTTGATAAGCTTTTTTTTGGGATGCCACACAATACGACAAATCACTGTAATCCTGGGTTTAGGATATCTATCACGTAAATGAGAAAATACCTGGAATGTTAACATAGATATTGCACTGCGTTAACTGAAAGTTCCATAAAGGTTGCATCATAAGAATACAGAGCTGGATGATTTGAAAATGATTAATGTCTAGAATATTATGCTTAATTGTTATTCTTGCTTATCTTTTGAATCATGAAGAAAGTACGTCTAATGTTTGTTCAACTGTTTCAGCGTTCTTTATATATTGTGCAATGAAGAACCACTTTGGATGAATCTATGCCTTAGAGATGGGGGTCAGTTTAATTATAGAGGTTCTTGGAAGAGAACAACCTTATATCGGTACGTAAAATAGGCTTTTCTTCAAATCAATGTAAGAAACATGTGGGCAGTTACCTTCAAATTCAATCAGTCATTGCTTCATGACTATATCTTTTATAAGTTTTCTGTTTACCCTAACTATTGTCTGTTCAAACAGGCAAAATCTGTGCACTGAGATTGGTGAGTGTCAAAGACCGCATCTACAATTTGATGGTAAAATATTACCTATATTCATCCATTTTGTTAATTGTATATATTATCCATATGAGCTTTTTGTAAACTAACAATAAGATCTATTTCTACTTCATTTCTATCAGGATTCAGCTCCTTGTTCTTGTACAGAAGATGGTATCGGCGCTTTACCACATTGGAGAGATTTACTTTAGATAGAAGAGATCTAGAAAGAAGGAGCAACCTTGCACTGGAAGAATGTAACTATACTATTGATGAGAATAAACCGGTAGGGGGACTGAGTTGCATACATACTTCCTAATAGTATGCTTAATGCCTCATGTATGCAATGGTTACTTTTTATGTGTTATCTTCCCATTACATTGTTTGGGTGCATTGTTAGGTTTAAAAATATATCCCCAGATTGCTCTCATCTTCTTGAGAAAAGTAGTATGTTTTTTGTTTGTTGTTTTTTTCGTGTTTAGGAGGGACGGGCTTGAGGGGTTGAGAAAGGACATTTTCCTGCAATTTGTTTTCTCCTACACCAGTTTGTTTTTACCGTGGTTGATTTCTTTGTTAGGAAAGAGTTCTTCTGTTGACAATAGTCTGAGAAGTTACTTTGTGCTTGAGTTATTTAATTATCTTATGAACTCATTTACCTTGCTATATTGTTATATTCCATGTTTATTTACAACTGTCAGAGTAAAGTCTTTTCTTTTATTCAATTAGTTACCCTCTCCATGTTATTTTTCATGAAATTTTAAGTTTTACCTTCTCGCTTTAGGCATTTCCCTGCTCATACCTGATTTGTTTGAAGTTATGATTTTGCATTTTCTTTCTAGGTCTTGCTCACTGAAGTGGCTAACACCTGGCCGGCAAGATATAGGTGGACAGTGGATCAGTTATTGTCAAACTATGGTGATGTTGCTTTCAGGATTTCTCAAAGAAGCTCTAAGAAAATCACTATGTTATTCAAGGATTATGTTTCATACATGAAATGCCAGCATGATGAAGACCCCCTTTATATTTTTGATGATAAGGTACCAAATATTTCATATATTCTTCTAAAAAGGTTTATAATTGAAAAAAAGTATCTAAATTAGTATTGTTGCAGTTTGGAGAAGCAGCACCAGCTTTATTGCAAGATTATTGTGTGCCAGGGCTGTTTCAAGAAGACCTTTTTGATGTACTGGATTATGATCAACGCCCCCCTTTCAGGTGGCTAATAATTGGACCAGAGAGATCTGGAGCTTCTTGGCATGTTGATCCAGGATTGACAAGTGCTTGGAACACTCTTTTATGTGGACGGAAAAGGTAGACCTGGTATTTTATGGATTTATCCATGAATACACACCGTGATTGCTGCCTTTCAAAAATCAAAACTATGTTTACCCACAAACATTTTGTAAACATAAAAAGCTAATTGTTTTGTCAACTGCCTACTAGTCTATCAGTTTTGTGGATCCTGTAAAGACTTGAGCTCTGGCCTTGGTTAAAAAAAAATGATTCGCAGAGACCAAGTTTTTTTTTATGCTTAGAGAGTACTTTTTTCTCATTTTTGCTCAATATATATCAACATTAGCTGATACAGATACGACCTCCTGGACACGCATCACGTCTCCCTCTACTTATGTAGCCCTAAGAGGCATTATTGTATTTTGTATGCCCCACTCTCCTATATAAGGGAGTGATAGTGTCTCTTATTTTTCATTTTTGAGATCTTGTGAGTGTTAGACTCTCCTAGGTGAGAGAGGCTCTTAGCGGGAACCCGCCCTCAAGAGTTTGGGTTGAGCTTATCTCGACATTTGTATTCCTCGTTTGTGTTCAATTATATAATTCCAGTACTTGATAGTATGCAACTATTGGTCCGACTTGCCCCTCGTTTGGGGTTCCGTGATTCCGTCGAAACCCTAAATTGGCCTTGGAGCCCTGATTCAGCCCGATTCTGCGTCTTTTGCCAGGTTCGATCTGTTCCAGCGCCTTTGTTGAGCCGATCATGTCCTTTTCCGCGCATCCCGCCTGGACATTTTCCATCCGGGTCTCCTCCTGCGTGCTGCTTCAACCCGCCGACCATCCAACGCCATTGTCGGCATTACATTGGCCCTCCATCGTCTCCGTCCGCCTCCGGTCGGCCCGCCCGCGCCTCCTTCTGCTTCCAGCTACCGTCCAACTTATCCTTCCACATTCGAGAGACCCTCCTGCGGCTTCTGCATCCTTCCGAAGGCCATCCAGTGCCTCCAACACCTCCTCTCGCGCCCCTCCAACAGAGCCTGCCCAGCGCCGACTGTTTCAGCGGCCTCAGCGCTACAACCACTTCTTGCGCTTCGTCGCGCCCATCGGCCCCGACCTTACCATTACCTCACATAACTCACACCATTCAGTCCCATAGTTGTTGTCTCCCTTCAGCCCTGTCGTTCCATGCCCCGGACACGTTCCATGGGCCTCCACGCCGACGAGGACACCTCCGCCTATGCCTCCGCGGACACCCATCGCTTGGATCAACTCGAAGCATGCCTTGAGGATCTCACTCTCCTCCATTGCGAACTCGCGGCCACGATGGTAAATTGTTCACCGGCCACAACACCACCACCAACGCAACCCCCTTGGCCCGTCTCGGACTACATAGGGTTTCTCCACCACATTACGGACATCCACCCGACCCATCTCCGTCGGTTCGAGATCTCTGTGTTCGACGACACCGACCCCCTCGGTTGGATTGTCCGCGCCAAACAATTCTCCGACCTTCAGTCCACCCCCACCAACAAGAAGGTTCCCCTGAACACTATCTATATGGAGGGTTCGATGCTCCATTGGGTGCGTTGGACGCGCCAGTAGGTTCCTGACCTCTTGTTAGGGTTTCGAAAATTTAGAGGAGGGGGGAGGGAAAACGAGAGAGGGAGAGGGGGGGGGGGGGGGATTCAGAAGGGGTAGAGAGAGAGATAACACTTCACCATAATACTCAAGCATGTCCAAAATACAATAGTCTCCCGATTTATATACATGTCGGACGAATACGGACATAACAACAACAAATAAAGGAAAAAACAAAAGCAATGCAGAAATGAAAGCGCCTCCTTGGTACGACGTCAGCTACGCCGGAACGGCTCGCCCGCCGCGCTCCCGGCATTGGTAAACTCGCGACACCGGCGGTTTCCCCTCGCCCTCGTCTCCCTCGTCGTTCTCCATAACAATTCCGCCGTTTGGGAAAGTTGCCTTGTCCCCAAGGCAAAAGTTCGGGAACTGGTGACGCAAGTCGGCGCGATCTACCCACGTTGCCTCCGAGGGTGGAAGTCCCCGCCATAACACCAAGATTTGCTCCACTGGTTGTGATGCACGCTGTATCGTGCGCGTCTCCGCGATGCGCTGCGGGCGGAAAGCTGGGAGGGGGCGCCAGGGTCCTGCGGTGGAAGCATCTCCTCGACGGAATAGGCGCTAATCACCCGCTTGAGTTGTGATACATGGAACAAGGGATGAATGCGGCTCTCCAGAGGTAGGCGAAGGCGGTACGCCTGAGTGCCCACCCGGGCGGCGAAGGATGGCCGGATTGGTGGCCGGGAGGAACGGCGTGGTGTCCGGGTTGCCCATGGAGCGCAACCGAGGGGGCATGTACGCGGAGGAGAGCCTGGCGGGGCCGTCGGACGACCCGACAGTGTCTGGAGTCGGCTTCGGTGCCCGCGAGGGAGGCGGCGAAGGGCGCTCGTGGCGGTGGCGGTGGCGCGCGAGACCGGGGATATCGCGAGGGTTGCGGCGAGCGGGAGAGATCGCGGTGTCGAAGGGCGCTCGGGCGGGTGCAACACACGATACCGCGATGCAGGAAGCGGCGCGGGCGACGGGACTGAAGTGGGAACCTGGGCGCTGGATCGGTTTCGGACGGCGGAGACCGCAGCCAGAAGAGGGCAGGTCGAACCACTTTGTTAGGGTTTCTAAAATTTAGAGGGGGTAGGGAAAACGAGAGGGGGGGGGGGGGGATTCAGAAGGGGTAAAGAGAGAAAACACTTCACCATAATACTAAAGCATGTCCAAAATACAATAGTCTCCCGGCTTATATACATGCAGGACGAATACCGACATAACAACGACAAATAAAGAAAATAACAAAAGCAATGCAGAAATGAAAGCGCCTCCTTGGTACGACGTCGGCTACGTCGGAACGGCTCGCCCGCCGCGCTCCCGGCGTTGGTAAACTCGCCACACCGGCGGTTTCCCCTCGCCATCGTCTCCCTCGTCGATCTACGTAACACCACTCCTGGTTCACGCTGAAGGAGGAACTCTTCTGCCACTATGACGCCCGCCAGGCGGTCAATGCCTACGAGCAACCCAACTTCGTGCACCGGTCTGACGCCATGTCCACCTACATTGACGAGTTCATCGAGGTCGCCACGCATGTACCCGGCCTATCCCTCGACCATTACCTGGGGTACTTCCTTAGGGGTCTACAACTCCAGCTTCGGGTGCGCCTCCGGATCCACAATCCGACGACTCTTTCCCGCACCATGGAGCAAGCTCGTTGCCTCGACGAGGAACTCTACACAGCCCAGCCGTCTTCCTCGTCCCGCCCACCCCACCAATTGTTGACACTACCGCCGTTGCCACCAAAATCTCCGCCGCCTCTTCCCCGCTTGGATTACCTGCCCCCGCATGGGCCCCCGCTGCTAAGCCCGCTTTTGCTGTTGCCAATTCCGCTAGTCCCGCTTCCCCCGACGCTCCAACGACCCCACCACTTATATCACGAGCAACACCTCGAGCTTCCTCTCAAGGGCCTTTGCTTTTGCTGCTAGCAGCCGTACTTGCCCATCCACGTCTGTGTTTTCAAAGACTTGTGCGTGATGGTTGGATCTGAAGACGACGGTCCTGACTTCGGAGACTTGGATCCTCTGGCGCTCGCGGCTGACCCCTACGGACCTCGACGACAATGTCATTTTTCTGGAGGGGAGTGTTGATACATATACGATCTCTTGGACACGCGTCGTGTCTCCCTCTGCTTATGTAGCCCTAAGGGGCATTATCGTAATTTGTATGTCTCACCCCCCTATATAAGGGAGTGGTAGTGTCTCTTATTTTCCATCTTTGAGATCATGTGAGTGTTAGACTCTCCTAGGTGAGAGAGGCTCTTAGGGGGAACCAACCCTCAAGAGTTCGGGTCGAGCTTGTCTCGACATTTGTATCCCTCATTTGTGGTCAATCATATAATTTCAGTACTTGATAGTATGTAACTATCATTAGCTCTCTATTGATGATCAGATATAGAACTTTATTTATTGCTATTGTTTATTTTCCCAGCTAGCATGGTTTTTTTATAAGACAGGAAGACTAATGCTTTTGATTTCTCCATAGGTGGGCGCTTTATCCACCTGGTAGAGTACCTGTAGGTGTTACAGTTCATGTCAGTGAGGATGATGGTGATGTCAGTATTGAGAGTCCATCATCATTGCAGGTAGATTATCTGTGATTTGTTTGTGTTATAGGCCTCGTTTGGCGCAGAGGTGGGGTGGCACGGATTACATCCGCACCGCACAACCGCGACCGCGGTTCCCGCGGCGTGGATGAAATCCGCGCGGTTCCGCGGAATTTTAGCGGCGGGGTGGATCCCCACCGCCCGGCCGCGGCCCTGCCAAACGCGCGATTTTTGTGGCCGGGCAGTGTCGTCCGCGCGATCGGCGCGGATCCGCCCCGCCAAACAGGGCCATAGTTAGTGGCAATCTATCTTAAGCATCTGGCCTGTATTATTTTGTGCAGTGGTGGCTTGATAGTTACCCTCTTCTTGCCGAGCATGATAAGCCATTAGAGTGTATTCAGAGTCCAGGGGAGACAATTTTTGTTCCAAGTGGATGGTGGCATTGCGTGCTGAATTTAGATACAACAATTGCTGTCACACAAAATTTTGTAAACAAATCAAATTTTAAATTTGTGTGCTTGGATATGGCCCCTGGACATGTTCATAAAGGAGTTTGTCGGGCTGGATTCTTAGCTGTTCAAGATTGTGTTAATGGAAGTTCCAAAAGTGATGAATCTTTTGAGAAGAATTTATTGAATTACTCTGACATGACGCGGAGAGAGAAAAGGGTCAAACGCGTGGAACATGTTAAAGAACAGGATGGACATCATGACACCCGGAATTCCATCCATGGCCTTTCAGATGCTTATAAGAAATATAATCAAGATTTTTCTTATGATATAGACTTCTTGTCTACTTTCTTGGATAAAGAAATAGATCATTACAATACAATTTGTAGCCCAAGCAACATCATAGGAGAAAGAGAGATGAGGTCGTGGCTCTACAAACTCTGGATTTCCAAACCAGTAATGAGAAAGTTGATATGGAAGGTATAACACATATTTCCTTCTTTAGATGTTTTTTACTTATTAGGACCCGTTTGGGGTGGCATGGCTCCGAGAAACGCACCGTGGCTCATTTTCCGTTTGGCTGCGGTGCTATTCGGCGTTCCAACGATTGCTCGTGAATGAAAATTGTGAAAATTGTGTTTTTCGACTACAGGTGCCAGACCTTATTTGTGGCTTGGCTTCTGCGGATCCATGCTGCGGGAGCTCCGTCGCCCCAAACGAGGCTTTAGACTATCAACTTTAAAGATAGCATTATGGTGGCTGGCCTTGAATGATTTGATCGATCTTAATTTATATGTGCTGTAATGATCTAAACTTTATCGTTATCTGTAGGGTGCTTGCTTAGCCTTGAATGTTGAAAAATGGTTAGCTTGCCTACTGGAGATTTGTAGTCATCACAAATTTCATTTACCGATAGATGATGAGAAGTTTCCCGTTGGTACAGGCAGTAATCCTGTAAGTATCTTCCTCATTTCATTATCATAGCTTTATCTTACATAACCTGGTACTTTTTCTGTTCCCTTTGTTATTGATTTGTCATTATTTAAATGTAATTCCTGTTTCATTAATTCATCTGGAGCTTGATAAATTATGGTTTCAACAATAACGAGATAATCATATTAGTTATGATCACAGTAAAGACAACCTGTTCACAGGATCTGTTATTCTGTGTCCTGTTTAGTGCCGTGCTCATGCGTCATTAATGAGAGGTTAATTAAATATTTTAAATAATAAAATATTTTGGATGTGCATCTCTTGTCCTTTATTTTGATATACAATGAATTTTCCTTGTAATAGACATTTAAAGGCTCCCATGGGCCATGAAATGTAAGCATGAATAAATCTTTAGTTTGTAGTTAGGGTTTGATGCTCCCCTAGAGATCTCTCCTAGGCAGCCACGACAAGGCTCTGTAGTATTTATGCCATCGTCATCCCCACCCCTAGCCACCTATGACCACCTTTGATAGTGACAAGGGGCACTCCCCTCTAGGGTTGAGATCCCTCCTGCGAAGCCTCCTCGGAGAGTTGCGGATCGGCCTGTAACATTGATGCATTTCTAATAAGCGGACGACTGGGATTAGCGCATTTGATTGGCAGTTGAATTGCCGCCAAGCCTAGCTGGGAAAGGAAGTTGCGGGAGACGATGATTTGAAATGTTAGTTAAAGGGTTAGTTTTGTAATTTAGGCAGCTTTAAGTCTGTAAAAGTCTGTTGGTATAAATCTAGTTTTTCGTTCCAGTTTTAGCTTGTTTTTTGATCTGGCAGAGATCATCGAATTCTTTCCCTGTTTCACCTGCAGGTCGTGAACCTTAGGGTGAAGTTTAAACTTGTTTGTATTCCCTTTCCTGACCGATCTTGAATGAAATGCTAGTTGAATTCAGCTGGTTCAATTGTGTTTAATCTTGTAGATAACGAAACGCATCATTGGTATCAGAGCGAGAACCAGTACAAAACAACCATGTTTGTGGCGGAGGCTACATGCTCGAAGGATCTTCACACCGAGTTGGAACTGCTCAAGCAAAACCAGGATTCTATGGCGAGATCGATTCAATTGCTCAATGATCACCAGAGCCGAACCTTGGAAGAGATGTGTGAGATGTTCAACTGCCTCAAATCTGATAGATCGAGTGATTCTGGCGGTCTGGGCTCTGCAGGGGATTATGTAACGCCCCGGTCTACTGTGGGTGCGCTACAGGTCTGCAGACCAGTGACCCCAACCCATCTCCACGGATCTGATTGGCCGCAACCGCTAATTCCAATGGCGGGTTGTTGAGGTTGGGGCTTGAACCCCAGACCTCCTAGATAAGGGAGCTCAATTGGTGATGAGGACCAGTTTAGAGCTCCCTTATCTAGGAGGTTTGGGGTTCAAGCCCTATCCTCAACAACCCTCCATTGGAATTAGCGGTTGCGGCCAATCAGATCCGTGGAGATGGGTTGGGGTCACTAGTCTGCAGACCTGTAGCGCACCCACAGTAGACCGGGTCGTTACACTTCAGGGGACACTCGATCTCCTCATACTTCCTCGTTTTCTCACGTGGCTACTCAATATTATTGGTTGGCGTTTCCACGCTTTTTTTGGAGAGGCCTGGCAAGTGTGGATCTATAAATGCGAACAATTCTTCGACATCGGCGACACATCAACGAATTTGAAAGTGAAGATCGCATCGGTCCACATGGAGGGCAAAGCTTTGTACCGGCATCATGCTTACATGAAGTCCCCTCTTACTCGTCAATGGCCAACATGGGAAGAGTATAGTCAGGCGTTATTCCATCGATTTTGGCTCTATCCTGTTCGACGACCCGATGAGTGAGTTGAAGAACCTGCGACAAAGGGCTTCTGTCTAAAATTATTTGGATGAGTTTGATATTCTACTCCATCGTGTCCACATCTCATAGGAATATGCGATTATCTCCTGCCTCACAGGATTCAAAGATGAGATAGAGTATGTTGTCTGGATGTTCCAACCAAAGTCTATGCAGGACGTATATTCCTTGGCTCGTATCCAGGAACACATACTCAACATCACACATAGACGATTTCCTGGAACGAAAGAGGATAAACATTTGTTAGCGACCAGATCGCCGTTACCATCTACTCCTTTTTTAGCGCCTCCTACCATCTACTCGTTTTTCAGCGTCTCCTCACAATCCAAATCCGAGGAGAGGGGGCATTGCTTGACATCCACAGAAATGGATGATAAAAGAAGCAATGGGTTATGCTTTTGGTGTGACAATATGTACACACCGGGGCACAAATGCTTAGAGAAGCGACAATCATATGCTCCAGAGATTTTACCAGATGGGGAAGAGGAGGATCCAGAAGGCCACGAGAGTGAGGAGGAGCTCCAAATTCAGATTGCTCTGGATGACGAGGTCGATTCCTCGCAAGTGTCTGCATGCCCTGACGGGGATTACCCATTTTTATACAATGCGGGTCACTGCCTCTCATCAAGGTCATCCGATCAACATCCTCATTGACTCAGGTAGCACACACAACTTCTTGGATCTGAAAGCCGCTAACCGCCTGCAATGCAAGCTCATTCCTATCCTTGAGTTCCATGTGGCAATTGCCAATGACAAAAGAATATTAAGCTCTCACAAGGTAGTGGGGGTTCAAGGGGAGAATGCAGGGAGTGTTTTTCAACTCGGATGTGTTGGTGTTACGATTGCGGCGAGGGGGTGAAGTTGTCTTGGGAGTGCAGTGGCTGGTGACATTAGGGGTGATTAACTGAGATTTCAATAACCTAAAAATGGAATTTACAAGTCAAGGGAAAATTTTTTTCTTCACGGATCGAAGAACCTTTCTGGTACATGGATGAAGCAAAAAGGTTGCAGAATGTGATGGCCAAGGGTGGACAACTCCATATGTTAGCTGTCTGTGGTATTCAATTGGATGAGAGCTCTCCTGCCGTGAATGCAGGAAGTGACCATAAGGCCTTTGCGGAAGGTGGAAGCCTCAACGAGGAAGCTACCAGGGAGTTGCAAGACTTGTTACACTCCTTTCAGGATTTGTTTGCTGAACCTACTGGATTGCCCCCATTACGCAAACATGAGCACCACATTCCTCTCAAAGAGGAAAGAATTGATATTAACTTGCGCCCATATCGATATCCCCCTTTACAGAAGTCAGAAATTGAACGATTCATCAATGAGATGTTGCATATAGGAATCATCAGACACAGTTCTAGCCCATACGCTTCACCGGTCATGCTAGTAAAGAAGAATGGCGGTGGAGACTTTGTATAGACTATAGACAACTGAACAAAGCCACAGTGAAAGAAATTCCCTATTCCAATCATCAAATAACTGATTGATGAATTACATGGATCAGCCTTCTTCTCAAACCTGGATCTGCGAGCCGGCTATCATCAGGTGCGAATGGCGGAGATTGACATCCATAAAACTGTATTCAGGGCGCATTAAGGCTCTTCCAAAACCAGCTGCGTAAGTTTATTCTGGTTTTCTTTGACGATATCTTAATCTTCAGTAGAACGTGGCATGAACACTTGGAACATCTCTCCTTTACCTTCAAAATCTTGCGGAAACATCATCTCTTTATAATTCATACTTGTGACAACATCATTTTGTCGAGTGGCTTCTTGTTGGCCAAACGAGTAGATTCTCGGCTGGGTCGGAGGATGTTGAGAAGCAGAAGACTCTGTTGTCTTCCCTTTCTTCGTATAAGAAGCACCCATCTTACGAGCGTAGTCCACTTCTCGGTTCTCCTCCTTCAGGGGACCACTTCGACATGCCCAGTCTTTGTGCCCCATCTTTCCACAAGTGAAGCAAGTTATCGGACCCTGTGCAGTTGTAGCTCCCGACATATTAGAGGGAGCCAATTCCACAAACCTAGACTTCCTCTTATTCTTCTTGAACTCAGATTTTGTAAGAGAGGTCGGTGCGCTGAACTCTAACTTCTTAGACTTGAAGCCCTTCTTGCGCTGAACTCTCTGCATATCCATCTCCAAAGATCTGGCAGTTTAGACCAGGACATGAAAGCCAAACGTCATAGGACCAGCCAGTAAGGAAAATTGGTGGTGGGAAATGTGGAGGCGGTTAAAACAAAATTACTCCAAATGTATCATGATTGAGCTCAAGGGGGGCACTCAGACATAACCGCCACTTACTAGCGTCTGAAACAAATGTTTTGGTGGCAGATGATGAAACTTGAAATATATAAATACATCAAGAATTGCTCTGTCTGCCAAAGATGTAAACCAGACAATCAGAGGCCAATGAGACTGCTACAACCCTTGCCCATTCCTAAACGGATTTGGCAGGAGGTTTCTCTTGATTTCATTGAGGGGCTACCAAAAAGCAACGACAAATCTACAATCCTAGCGGTCGTCGATCGATTGAGCAAACATGTTCATTTCATTTCCATCTCCCATCCATACACCACAGAACAAATAGCTCAAATCTTCATGGTTCAGATCTTTTGACTGCATGGACTCCCAAAATCAATCGTCAGTGATAGGGACCCTGTCTTCATTAGCTTGTTTTGGTAGGAGCTCTTTTGTATTTTGCATGTACAACTTAAACTTTCTACGACATACCACCCACAAACCGACGGGCAAACGAAAATGGTAAACCACTGTGTGGAAGGTTATCTCCGGTGCATGTGCTTTGAAAAGCCAAGGAGCTGGGCGAGTTGGTTACCCATGGCGGAATAGTGGTACAATACCACCTTCCATAGCGCCAGTAAAATGACACCTTTTAAGGTGGTTTTTGGTTTGGAATCTCCCTTACATTTCCCCTACATTACCGGCTCTGATGCAGTGGAAGAAGTAGATTGATCTCTGGCATTTAGAGAGAGTAATTGCCATTATTAAGCTCAACAGAAATATATCGCTAAATTACCGGGGCATGACTACTCGATCCAGTACAAGAAAGGGAAAGAGAACATTTGTGTTGATACTTTATCACGACGAGAGGACTTGGCGATGGGTGAACTCAGTGTGATGGTTACTTTCACCTCTGATATTTTATGACAAATTAAGGAATCTTGAATCCGGGATAAATACATACAGATAATCATCACTGAGAAGGAAGACAACATTCTCAATCGACCCAGATTCCAGTGAGATAATGGTTTAATCAAGCGGAAATAAAAATTGGTGGTGGGGAATATGGAGGAGGTTAAAACATAATTACTCCAAATGTATCATGATTGAGCTCGGGGGGGGGGGGGGGGGGGGGGGGAGGGAACTCGGGCATAACCGCCATTTACTAGCGCTTGCAACAAATGTTTTGGTGGCGGAAGGTGAAACCTGAAATATATAAATACATCCAGAAATGCTCTATCTGCCAAAGGTACAATCAGAGGCCAATGGGACTGCTACAACCCTTACCCATTCCTGAACGGATTTGGCAGGAGGTTTCTCTTGATTTCATCGAGGGGCCAATGGGACTGCTACAACCCTTACAATCAAAGGCCAATGGTACAATACCACCTTCCATAGCGCCAGTAAAATGACACCTTTTAAGGTGGTTTTTGGTTTGGAATCTCCCTTACATTTCCCCTACATTTCCCCTACATTACCGGCTCTGCTGCAGTGGAAGAAGTAGATTGATCTCTGGCATTTAGAGAGAGTAATTGCCATTATTAAGCTCAACAAAAATATATCGCTAAATTACCGGGGCATGACTACTTGATCCAGTACAAGAAAGGGAAAGAGAACATTTGTGTTGATACTTTATCACGGCGAGAGGACTTGGCGATGGGTGAACTCAGTGCGATGGTTACTTTCACCTCTGATATTTTATGACAAATTAAGGAATCTTGAATCCGGGATAAATACATACAGATAATCATCACTGAGAAGGAAGACAACATTCTCAATCGACCCAGATTCCAGTGAGATAATGGTTTAATCAAGCGGAAATAAAAATTGGTGGTGGGGAATATGGAGGAGGTTAAAACATAATTACTCCAAATGTATCATGATTGAGCTCGGGGGGGAGGGAACTCGGGCATAACCGCCATTTACTAGCGCTTGCAACAAATGTTTTGGTGGCGGAAGGTGAAACCTGAAATATGTAAATACATCCAGAAATGCTCTATCTGCCAAAGGTACAATCAGAGGCCAATGGGACTGCTACAACCCTTACCCATTCCTGAACGGATTTGGCAGGAGGTTTCTCTTGATTTCATCGAGGGGCTACCAAAAACAACGACAAATCCACAATCCTGGTGGTCGTCGATCGATTGAGCAAACATGCTCATTTCATTGTCATCTCCCATTTATACACGACAGAACAAATAGCTCAAATCTTCATGGATCAGATCTTTCGACTGCATGGACTCCCAAAATCAATCGCCAGTGATAGGGTTGTCTTCATTAGCTTGTTTTGGCAGGAGCTTTTTCGTATTTTGCATGTACAATTTAAACTTTCTACGACATACCACCCACAAACCGACGGGCAAACGAAAGTGGTGAACCGCTGTGTGGAAGGTTATCTCCGGTGCATGTGCTTTGAAAAGCCAAGGAGTTGGGCGAGTTGGTTACCCCTGGCGTAATGGTGGTACAATACCACCTTCCATAGCTCCACTAAAATGACACCTTATAAGGTTGTTTTTGGTTAGGAACCTCCCTTAATTTTCCCCGACATTACCGGCTCAGCTGCGGTGGAAGAAGTAGATCTATCTCTGGCGGCTAAAGAAAGAGTAATTGACATTCTTAAGCTCAACTTAGCCCAATCACAGAATCTGATGCGCGTATTGGCAGATAAAAAGAGAAGGAAGAGGGTCTTGGAGGTGGGTTCCTGGGTCTATATTCGCATCCAACCATAAAGACAAACAAGTATGCGATCCCATGGATCCCATAAATTGTCAGCCAAGTTCTTCGGGTCCTTCCACGTCGAAAGAATTGGAGAGGTTGCGTATCGTCTGGATTTGCCGGAGAATGCCAAGATATATCCAACCTTCCATATTTCTCAGCTGCGGGCACACCGTACACCATGGTGCGTTACCAGTAGGCCTGTAACGGTTCGGTTTGGTTCGGTTTTCAAGTAAAACCATAAACCGAACCACCCCTATGTGGTTCCGAAATTTTGGAACCGAACCGAACCACTCAAACATTGTAACCGAACTGAACCGAACCGAATGGTTCGGTTCGGTTCGGTTTGATTTTGGTGGTTTAAATAATATGTAATCTAAGAATGTTTTAAAGTCACTACATTTACAATCAAAAATTTATACTTAGAAATAAAAATAAATGAAAAACTTGCAAATTGCTCTATATGAAGCACATGTCAATTTAAATGATATGCAAAAGCTCCACAAAGTCCGGGATTCTCTGCTATAGCTGAAAATATAGAAGTAAAAAAAGTAGATATATAATTAATCAAATATTTAAAATAATTAATAAAACATAAACTAAATTTTTTTGTTATCTTACACACTCAAGCTCGGCCATATCAGATAATCTTGCCTCAATTTCTAGTGGAATTGGTGAAGCCCGCAACCAATCTTGAGCACAAATCAAGCACTCGACAAATCAATTTCTTGTGGAATTGGTGAGGACCAAGCGGCGAGCGGGGATGGGAAATCCTACTTGAGCGTCTGAGCAAGAGCGATCGAGCGATGCTTATTTGGTATTTGCTGTCCTCTAAAAGCCGTGAATTGAAATATGGATATAAATATATAATCAATTAATCATATAATAAAAAAATAAAAACACTAAAACAATGACCAAAATATGATATACTATGGATATAACTAAATCAAAATATGGATATAGTTAACTACAAAAAATATAGATGTAATTACATATTATTATACACTACGATTCGGTTCGGTTCGACTCGGTTCGGTTTGCCATGCAAAACCATGAACCGAACCGAACCGTATGGTTTTTATAGAATCAAAACCGTGACTGAACCGTGACATACTGAAACCGAACCAAACCGTGCGGTTTGGTTTGGTTCGGTTCGGTTTGGCGGTTCAGTTGATTTTTGCTTATAGGCCTAGTTACCAGAGCAGAGATTTCAACTACCATCCGCAGTGAACTATGAGGGTGACCTGATGAATGAGCCTTTGACAGCCCTAGACCGACATATCACGCCCAAAAATGGCAGGGTAATTACACAGTTACTTGTGCAGTGGCTTAATGGGGAGGCTGTTGATGCAATCTGAGAGGATCTTTGGTCCCTCCGCCAACGCTTTCCCAAGTTCGTTCCTTGAGGACAAGGAACATTTGGAGGAGGAGCTATTGATGCATTTCTAATAAACGAATGTTTGGGATTAACACATTTGATTGGCAATTGAATTGCCGCCAAGCCTAGTTGGGAAAGGAAGTGGTGGGAGATGATTATTTGAAATGTTAGTTAAAGGGGTAGTTTTGTAATTTCGGCAACTTTAAGTCTATAAAAGGCTGCTGGTAGGAGTCAAGTTTATTTAGAGTTTGAATCTAGTTTTTAATTCACGTTTGAGCTTGTTTTTGATGTGACAGAGATCATCGATCTCTTTCCCTGTTTCACCTGTTCAGGTCGTGAACCTTAGGGTGAAGTTTAAGCTTGTTTGTATTCCCTTTCCTGGTCGATCCTGAATGAAATGCTAGTTGAATTCAGCTGGTTCGATTGTATTTGATGTTGTAGATAACGAAACGAATCAAACTTGTTTTTTGGTCCTCAAACCTGACTTGTTTATTCACTGAGTTTTCAAACTTATGCGTGCTCATAATAAGACGCTAGGTCTGGTCCCTGGTTTGCAATACCAATAGCATTTCGTTAACAAATTTAAGTTTCTTCACGCAACTATTACTGACTACATAGCTTTGTCATGGGCATTTCTTGAACCAATCTTGTGTTTTTAGCCTATATTTGGACTGATGTAGCTAAATGGGGCATCTCCAGTGGTTAGAAGATGGAGGAGAGGGGCATGAGCTGTGAGAAAAGGTTTTACAGAAATTCGAGTATAATGAAAAACAAATAGAAAAGCAACAACATAGATGACACAGATTTACGTGATTCACCCCAAGATGGGCTACATCCACATGCAACAACAATCCATTTTTCACTATCAAGAACTGTGGCGGTTACAAAAAATGGACAGATTTGCGAATAAAAATGCAAAACTCTAGAACGACAATCGTCTTTGAGTTAGTATGTAACGCCCCGATTTTCCACCAGAGAGATAGAAACCTGGGAGCTACCGTGCCGCGGTAGCGCTATCGCCGATAAGCAAAATAAATAAAAAACTAGTTCCCTTGGAACTCTCTCTCTGTTTTGTTACCACGAGCAGCCCGGGGCTACCGCCTGCGATAGGCGTTACCGACAGCGGTAATGTTCGTTTTAAGTAGCCCGTTTAGATCTGGGGCTATCGCCGCGCGGTAGTGCCTAGGCGGATCAAAGACTTTAAATCCGCCACCGTGGCCGTTCAAACCCTTGGGAACTAAATCAGAGGGCCACAATGAGTTCTCCTAAGGCTCCTAATAGGGGCTGAAGACCTAATTTCAGCCCATCCCTTTCATTTCTTCAAGGGCTAGGGCAAAAGGAGAAAGAGGCTCTCCACCGGGCGTGATGAGGGAGCGATTGCCCAAGTTTCGCCGCAAGGATCGTCGAGCTGTCGCCGGAGAAAGATTCTTTGGGTCGTTGCGGTCGTCCTCAACCCATTTTCTCAAAGTTTCCATGGCTCCTAGGCGATTTCTCAAGGTAACAACCCTCTTTTCCCGATCTTTAGGATTCGTTCCTACGTTGTTTGGTTTTCCTAGATATTTTCCTCTCGTAGATCTTTGTGTGTGAAGCCAAATCGTTGTGTTTGACCTGATTGGTGATGTTTTACTAGATCTAGCAAATTGGTATTTCGTAGAAAATCGTTATGGTTCCCTAGTGCCATTAGGATATATGTGCATGGGGTAGGGAAGCCTGATATGGCTCAAAACAGAGTTGATTTATGGATTCCTGGAGATACCGCCGACGATAGTCCCTAGGAATTTCGAAGTGAGCGCTCGTGGTGTTCAAGTTGGGAAGCCTCGGGACGCGTTTGTGACCCTAAGGTCATTGGTGGAGACACTGAAAATCATAATTGGGAGACTCCTGGGAGCTACCACCCGCGATAGTTGTTACTGCCGGCGATAGCCCCCAGGTAGCACAAATATAGAACTTGTACATCGTGGACTCAAGAGAGGTGTTCATCTCTTGTAGTTGTTGACTCGAGATAGCTGAACTTGTACTTATTGGAGTAGCTGGTGACTCGAGAGTCATTCCCGTAGCTGAGAAAGTGGTATTATAGGATGCTAGAGATAGCTGAACTTGTACTTATTGTAGTAGGCTCTCTAACTATAGATTGCTTTCTGGTTTATTTTTGTTTGTCATTCTTCCATTGCTGACTTGCATGGTGTTGTAGCTCCTCGGGGTCCGCTAGGACGGCTGGGGGGAGTGGCGTTGTTACTTAGTTGCGGTCAGCTCGTAACTGACCCATGTTGTACCACTTTTGTTGTGTTGGTTACAGGGCACGGTAAGGAGGCGGGGGGCCGCTAAAATCGCTCGTGAGCCGTACTTGTTTCCTATTTTCCATGTTTACTACCGTCTAGTCATTTGTAGGCCTGTGAGCCAGACGTGGGTGCTTGTACCATTTTCCCTTCTTTTTAGTCAGTTGAACTCTTTTGAGAGATTGTAGGTCTTAAGGCCATGGACTGTCTCTATTATAGTTGTGGACATTCTCTGATAGTATTTCAATAGTTCATCTGTTGTGCATTCTTTTAGAATTTGCCTGGCCATGTTTATTTACTTTTATACCTTTTAATGTCTCGCTTGTGATAATTCTATGTAGTGGGCACCCATGTCACGTGGTAATTACGAGTGAGGTGTTACATAGGTTCAACACTAATCACCGTCTTTGAGTTAGGATTCAATGCATATAATTAACAAAAGGGAGGTGGGGTGGGGCAGGGGTAGAGCCTTAGAGAGACACAAACTATGAAGCAAAGGGTGGCCCATGACGACCTACATCTTTCCCTATGGAGGGATGAGTATACATCCCTGCTTGTAGGCCGAACCCTACCCTATTCTTCTTGCGTCCTTGGATTTGGTTGGGATGTCGTACATGATTCAAGGATGTTATGGGATTAAAGGGGTTGGGTGGTGGGGCGGGTGGGGCGTTGATCAATCAGGAAGATAATTTATAGGATGATCATGGAGAAAATCAACAGCGAAATGAAAGAGTAGAGTGGGAGTATTTTGTCAAGTATAATAGCAGTAAAGTTTGATGATAAGGACCAACAAGCAATGTTTTGAAACTTGGTAACGTAGGATAAGGTGAAGGTTGTGGCATGGGTATACTCTAACGGAACTCTAATGGATGAATGCAAGTGTAGTGTCGTGGAGTGATTTAAATGATGCAATGCTCGTATAATTATCGGACCAGTAATTACAACAAATTTTGAAATTAGTTGGAGAATTCACTTACATGGACAATAGAGATTTAATGTTAAAAACACAAACAAGATCCAATTAGAATTAAAAAGAAGAGTGCTTTAATTAATCACCCAATGAATGAAATGTTTCAAGTAGATTAAAGATTAGGCAAATTTTTACAAATCAAGATCTCAAATCATATGTATTTTCACCTTATAAAAAAAGGGCAGCCTGGTGCACAAAGCATCGCCGTGCAACGAGGGAAGGGTTCCACCACAAGGGTGAAATGTAGGCAAACCTTAACCTGCATTTTTGCAAGAGGCTACTTCCAGGACTCGAACCCATGACCTCAAGGTCACACGGCTACACCTTAATTGGTGCCAAGGCTCCCCTTCTAATAATATATACCTTATAATCAACACAAAATAATATATACTTCAAATTAGAACTTACAAGTAATTGGGGTCCAAGGAAGACGTATGTTACTGATTCCATGCTTGGGCAGCTGAGTTGATGTAGTTTGAGTACTGAAATGGCAGATTTCTGCACTGTTTTAGACTTCTAGAGGGCATAACTGCTGTTGGAGAAGTCACGGGGCTGTGGGGATGTAAAGGGCTTATTCTGTAAGGCAATTTGGTGGCTGGAATTGTGACTGTTGGCTGGACGGGGCTCAGGATCTCCAGAATAGGACAGGACCCGCTGGTATGGAGTCGGTAGCAAGTGTAGGGGCTGTGGATGTCTGTTTGGGCGGGGCTGCTGCAGGAAGATCAACCGGAGTGAGTCGTCCAATGTCTCGAATGGTTGGGGTGCTGCACTTGGGCTCGAAGGAGAGAGGAACCACCGATAACTACCTCGGTAGTGGGCAGTTAGAGCAGTTACATACACTTTTTGAGGAGTTACAAAGTAGTTATGAGGGGTTATAAGTAGTTACTTGAGTGGAAGTTGAGGGGAGATGCAATGGTGGCTGGCAGGCCCCTTGGGGGTGGGGGTGGGGGGGTTCCGACAGCTTGGGAGAGGGACGATGTGGGAATGGCCGGCCAATGCAAGGGACGAGTGGGTCTGGGCCTCGGTACCTAGATTCCACGGCTTCGACACCGTAGAGAGATCATGGGAACTTGACATTTCTGTCCAAATTCTGCAATGATATGAAAATAGAACGAAATCCTATATACATGCTAGAAACACAACAAATGGATATGCATACAAAACATGCATAAAATGTGCTTAAATAAATTTCATAAAAATACACAAAATACATACAAATGTTCCATTGTCACTCTGAACGCGACTACTGACTCAGATCGTCCATACAACGATCCTAACTCCTGCTATGAGTGTAAACCCGAATGGACTCCGATAAGGGTCGGCCCGCTCATGAATTGTGATCCCCAACACTTAATCTAGCAGCAAGTTTTAGAACTTAACAAAATAAAATTTGAAATGGCTTAGACCTGAAGAACAAGCACAATGCTTTATTTATTAGTGCAACATTCAACCTAATTTTCATTTGATGTGGATTTTTTACTCTATAAATAATTAGCTTATTTCAGCATCATGTTGTAGCATTAATTCTTTCACTGGAATAGAGAATAGGAAATATAAATGCCAGGTCTATGAGCTATAACATTATTCTTCTTAAATTTTTTTCCTTTTTATCTGCTCGTGTTGCCATAAACATAAACCTAGTCAAAAACACGAAGAAAAACCCGAATGGGTAAATGAAAGGGAGGATTCTATTATATTTTCAGTCACTTTTACATATTTCCAAAAATATGACACAAAACAACTTGATGTAATCCCAAACTTTCACAACACCATAGGTGCAATGGCCCAAAAGAAACTGAGTAGTAATCTAATTAATTTTTAAAATTTCTTGTATTTAATAGGAAATTAACCAAACTTAAAAAGATTAAGATGTTATTATAGAAAGACTTGAATTATATAAAATTGATGATACCTGCCTAGGATTTAGAGCAAGTTAGTAAAAATGGGAGGATAGGATTTTAAATAGTCCATGGTTCCAAGATAATTTGAGTTATCTATTGGTTGAGCAGACCTCTGCCAATATAGTATGTCCAAGAAGTGAATTGATATTGAGTATATAGGAAGTAGTGGAGATCATAATCAATCTCCTTGAGAAACATTGTACCTTCTATTTCTCGACAATTGGTCCGAAAATCAATTTTAATAGAAGAAAGAATGACGAATCTTGACATACTGACAAAGCAAATTGGCTTTGTATGCATCCCGAAAAGATTGACATGTGTTTTGTGGCATGCTTCCAAAGTTTGGAGTGGTGATGTGAATCATATAGGAGAGTTGAGGGATCTTGAAAATTGCATACAAAACCTATCTTAAAATCATCTATACTATCTTGAAAATGAGGCACTCTTGTAGATCTAGTACTAATGCCATATGGACTAACAATCTACGTCATACAAAGACTGAAATAAATAGTTATTGTGCACCCCTAATAAGCTGGTTAATCAACTAACTATGCAACCTGTAGAGAAATGGTATAAACCTTGTATATATTTGTTGAACACATAATTACAAGTATGAATACAAATATATAGGAGGAGAAGGAGGCTAGTCACTCCAATCTCAAGATGTGGGACTAAACAGGAGTAAGAAGGAACTACATAAATGAGCCTTATAAATGAGCTTTTACATCATTTTCTCTAACACTCCCCCGCAAGCTGGAGCATACAAATCGTAGGCACCCAGCTTGGATAAGAACTGGAGATATAATGGCCGAGGAAGAGCTTTTGTTAGGATGTCAGCAATTTGTCTAGCAGCAGGAACATGCTCCAATTCTACCTTCTTTGCTTGAACCTTTTCTCTGATGAAGTGACAGTCAACCTCGATATGCTTTGTTCGCTCATGGAATACTGGATTGTTGGCTAGATGAATTGTATTAGGTATATCAGTTTCCCAACCAATCGTCGGTAATATTCTGGATTCTCAAGAAGCTTGTTAGAATCAGACCCAGCAGCACACAATTTCTGATTAGCATCCATAGGAGTATCCGCAGGTTTGCACCCAGAGTATCCTGCTTCATGAAGTAAGTCGATGCAGTACTTCCGTTGGGACATAACCAACCCATCGGGTCGTCGGGCGACTTCAATCCCAAGGAAGTATCTAAGATGTCCAAGATCCTTGGTCTGGAAGGCCGAGTTCAGATGTTCCTTAAGCTGTTGTATCCCAGAGAGGTCATCGTCGGTAATCAGGATATCATCAACGTAGACAAGAAGGATCACAGTGCCAGTTGGTCCATGCTTGGTGAATAGAGAGAAGTCGGCGGAGCTCCGAGTAAACCCAAGCGCTAAGAGGACCTTGCAGAACTTATCAAACCAAGCTCGTAGTGACTGTTTGAGACCATAAAGAGCTTTTAGAAGGCGTCAAACACGGATTTCACGAGACTCCCCCGTGGTCTCAAACCCGGGAGGTTGGCTCATAAAGACACTTTCCTTCAGATCGCCGTTTAGGAATGCATTCTTAATGTCGAGCTGAAGAAGGGGCCAACGACGGTGCACAACAACGGAGATAAGAACACGAACAGTATTGAGTTTGGATACTGGAGAAAAAGTTTCCTCATAATCCAAGCCTTGTTACTGAGTGAAGCCCCGGGCCACGAGATGGGCTTTTAAGCGATCAACAGTCCCATCCGCATTCTGTTTGACCGCAAAGACCCATTTGCAAGTAACACAATGTTGTCCAGGAGGAAGGGGAACCAGTTCCCAGGTTTGATTAGCCCAGAGGGCATTCATTTCCTCTTCCATAGCTGCCCGCCACCCCGGATGCTGAAGCGCCTCCTGCACAGAGTTAGGAATAGAGATGGAAGAAAGAGAAGTAGCAAACTGGTGGAGAGGTGGTGAAAGCCGGTGTAGAGACACATAGCTAGCCATAGGATGAGCCGTAGAAGAAGATGTTGGATTGACCGCGGGCGGTGTGTCATCAGTAGCAGACGGCTCCGGCAGGGAAATATTCTTGGATTTACGGCGAGAATAGACGTAGCGAATGTGCGGATGGAGCAAAGACAGGGATGGAGATGACGATGGAGAAGAAGACGTGACTGGAATGATAGGACGAGTAATAGGAGAAGGTATGAATTGGGTAGAGGAGGATGGGTGGAATGGTTGATCTTCACAAAAAGTAACATCGGCCGAGACAGTCACTTTTCCTGTTGTAGGAGAGTAGCATAGATAGCCCTTCTGAATTCGAGAGTAGCCAACAAACATCTGTCAGGTAACACGAGCAGCAAGATTATCCACTGACGGACCGAGGGTGTGGACATAACAAACACACCCAAAAACTCGGGGTGTGAGGGGGAAAGGAGCAGTAGATGGAAGAAGAAGGCTTAGTGGAGTTGCAAAGCTGAGAACGGATGAGGGCATACGATTGATGAGGTGACACGCAGTAGCAATAGCAAAGTGCCAAAATTCTGTTGGGACCTGCATTTGGAACATGAGGGACCGAGCAGTATCGAGAAGATGGCGATTTTTCCGTTCGGCCACACCATTTTGTTGAGGTGTGTAGGCACAGGAGGTTTGGTGAATTACACCAAACTCGGAGCACAGAGCGGAGAAGGACCGACTTGTGTACTCGCGGGCATTATCGGTGCGAAGTATTTTAAGAGGCGTCGAGAACTGCGTACGCGTTTCAAATAAAAAAGCACGAAACACAGAAGTAATCTCAGTACGATCATGAAGAAAATAAAGCCAGGTAACACGTGAGTAGTCATCAATAAAAGTGATAAAGTAGCGATGTCCAAATACACTGGGGATCCTATATGGACCCCATACATCAGAATGAACTAAAGATAACGGAGTATCACTCCGGGTACAAGAAGGAGAGAAAGAAACACGATGTTGCTTGCCGTAGATACATGATTCACAAGTGAACTCTTGCAGTAAAACACCAGGAAGAGCTTTCTTGAGAACCGGAAGGGGGGCATGCCCAAGACGACGATGCCAGTCAGACGTGGAGATGGAAGAAAGACCGATAGGTGGGAGATCCAAGAGATATATCCCATTCGTCATCCGACCACTACCAATGGTACTCCGTGTACGACGATCCTGCAAAACAAAAGAGGAAGGAGAAAAGGTTATGCAACAGTCAAGATCCTGTGTTAACTGGCCAACAGAAAGCAAGTTAAACGGGGAACCAGGAACATGAAGAACTGAGGAGAGTAGAAAGGTAGGAGTGAGGCGGAGATCAGCAGCACCAGAGACCGGGGTAGTGTCGCCATTAACAACAATAATAGATGGCGGGTGAGAGGTTGTCGAATACTGAGGCGGTTTCTGAGATGTTATATGATGAGTTGCTCCAGAGTTAATGATCCAGTGAGAGCTGTAAGAAAGACAGGATATACCTTGAGCAGAAAAAGAGGCAACCGAGCCAGATGGACGATTAATACTGCCTTGGAGCTGCTGGAACTGAGTGCGAAGGTCTTCATATTCCTGGCGAGTAGGTGCACCAAGTTTGGAAGTGTCAGAGGCATCTGAAGGAGCTAGAGTAGCGGAGGCGGCCAGATGCGGAGGTAGGTCATGCTTGCGGTAGCATGTAGCTTCAAGATGACCCTCTCGAGAGCAGTAAGTACACTTCAGAGAAGAGCGGCCACCACGTCCTCGGCCTCGAGACGGGTGACGTCCTCCCCTGGTGGAAGGGCCACGACCAGGGTGAGGAGTTGGCAGGAGAGGTTGCTGAAGAAGAACTGGAGAGAAACTTGTTGAAGCCTCGGATGGTGGTGTAACCTTGATCAGCATGGAGCACACATCAGATAGGGATGGTGTGGTAGGAGATGAGAGGATCTGAGCCCGAACACTATGCAGGTGTGGTGGAACACGGGACAACAACATGGAGATTGTCACAGCCTCTTTCTGAGCTTTTTGTGCAGCGAGATCGGTAGTCGGAGGCTGATGCTGAATCCAAGCCTCATGGAGAGTTTTCACCTGAGCGATATGGGAGATCATTAGGTCTGGTGCACCGGGCCGAAGGGTTTGAAGTTCCGAGATGATATCAAAGAGATGTTGGAGACTGTTCTGGCCGGAGTAGAAAGCATGAAGTTCATCCCAGATGGCCTTGGCGGTTTCATGATACATAGATATCCGATAAGGCTCCTTGTCCATGGAGTTGAGGAGCAAGGTTTGCACTCGACCATCATCCCGAAGCCAATCATTGGAAGGATTAAGTGGAACAGCCTGGGTTACGTGATGAACCAATCCTTTTGTTTGTAAGACCCGGCGAACAGAGTGAACCCATTCCACAAAGTTGGACTTCCCGGAGAGGGAGATAGTTGTAATCCGAAGTTCATCGCGGACATCAGGAGCAGGAGCTGCCACTGTGGCTGGGGGAATATTGGTAGTTTGAGAGTTTTCGGATTCCACCATTTTAGAAGACAGGTCGAGCGGACTGAAACTAAGAGGGCGGGCGGTCAGCAGGAGACAAGTCGTCCGAACTGCAGGATGTCTCACACGCGACTTGAGATCGCACGGCCTGCTGGAGGATGTTGTTGGAAGTCGCAGGAGAGGCCGCATGGAATAACTGCGGTGAGACAGCAACACGGAAGAAGCTCGACAGTCTGCGGACTGCGACTAAGAAGCTCGGCAGTCTGCGGACTGCTGGGAGGTCGCACGATCGACTGGAGGTCGCACGACTGTGGGTAGAGGGCGCCGCGAGAAGGCCGAGATCAGGTCGTCGTGAAGAGATCGCGGCGAGAAGAAGAGCTCGCGAGGTCGTGAGACCGCTGCGAGACCGCTTGCGAGACCGCTGCGGGAAGACGAGCTTGCGGGAAGACGAGAAGGCGAGAAGACGAGCTTGCGAGACCGCTGCGGGAAGGTGAGACCGCGAAGAAAGCGCGAAGAGACCGCGGCGAGAAGATGAGCTCGCGAGGTGTGGACCCCACACTTGTCCGGGACAGGGGCTATAAAGGGAGGGACACGGGAGATAGATTTGGAGGCCACAGAGGAAAGACCGCAGAATATCGGCGGTTAAACAACTGGGAGGTCGCAGAGCTCGCTCAGGACAGGAAATCCAGCGGGCTGTGCGGTCAGAGAAGAGGAGACCGCATGCGTCGAATCGATTCCTCTGATACCATGTAGAGAATGGTATAAACCTTGTATATATTTGTTGAACACATAATTACAAGTATGAATACAAATATATAGGAGGAGAAAGAGGCTAGTCACTCCAATCTCAAGATGTGGGACTAAACAGGAGTAAGAAGGAACTACATAAATGGGCTTTCTAAATGGGCTTTTACATCATTTTCTCTAACACAACCCAATGAAAAATTGGTTCAATCCAAAACAAATATTTGTAATGGAGTATACATCTCAATGGAATCAAATCCTGATTAAATTAAGCCTTTACCACTCTGAAAAAGAGATTTTTGAATACATCAGACCTACTTTATAGTAAAGATTAATGGTGCAAATAGTATTGTAAAATAGCAACTTTTGTGATCACATCTTGCTTTTAGGGTTTAGGGTTTTGATGATGACAATTTAACATGTGAAGTGCAGAGACCATCAAGAGTTGGAGGAATGGAGATGTACTAAATATAACGTTAGATACAATGTGGCTGCAAGAGCTTAAATTTTTGTAATAAATATTGAGGATAAAGATAAGTTTGAGGCTGCAGGAGAAGTTATAAGAAAGCTAAATATGGAATATTGGAGAAGAGAGCATGCATGATGATTAAGATATAACATACTAGTAAACAGGTTAGATTACCTGTAGATAATACATACTGCAAACAAGTATATTAGCTATTGAAGTTAAGTGTACACGTCTTTTGGGCAAAGATAACTTATTTTGCAAGATTTTGGAATTTGGAGTTCAGTGAAACTTGACAATTTATTAGTTTGCCTGACATTATTTGATGATCA
This sequence comes from Dactylorhiza incarnata, assembly GCA_033032865.1. Lineage (NCBI taxonomy): Eukaryota > Viridiplantae > Streptophyta > Magnoliopsida > Asparagales > Orchidaceae > Dactylorhiza > Dactylorhiza incarnata. The sequence goes on from JAWHQI010000066.1 coordinate 10,357,251, forward strand.
ATATCATTTAATCCTCTTAATTTTCATGATTAAGAATACTTTTATTAAATGGAATAATTATTTCTATTGCAGCACTTTACTTTGCTTGGTAGAGCAATTCCTTCGAGCATTAGGTAACTAGAACTTCTTCAGCGTGCCTAACTCTTTTGAAAGCATTGTGAGCAAAAGCAGTTTTTGAGTACTTGTCTGTTTCGTGTCATTGTATATTACTGCTGATTTCAGAAACATTTGGTCTGGAATTTGGGAATTGCGGCTACAATAAAATTCTATGTATGCTTTTTGATAACTTATGTATCATATTCAGTGAAAATTCTGAGTATATCCATATTTCTTGGTCGTTAAAGAAAATATTCACCTATTTATCTTTTACCCCTAAGAATTATTAACTTCTATCTCTTTTTGTGTAGGTATTTCTTGTTTCTGACAAGGTGATAAAGATTTTTGTTGAGGGAGGTCTGGGCTCTTCCCTTCATTGCCTCGGTACAGAGGTAATACTACCTCCTATGATATTTTCCCCACTCTTTGTTTGATTCTCTCTTCTACAAATGGGACTTTCTCATTTCTACAGCTTGAGTTCTACAGTCTGCTTGCCAAATCCAAGTCTGCTCTGATGAATCATGTTCCAGAGGTCATAGCTAGTGGTCTTGTGGTTGTTGACGACAGTGGCTATAGTGCGTTTCCATGGGATGGAAGAGGAGTCCCTGACATTATTGCTAACTGCTCTCTTATTAATGGTGACAACACAGCACATGAATTTCCTTTTGGATTATGGAACAAGAAGCAATTTGAGTTAAAAAATCATGGAGTTAATATGTGCAACAAAATATGGCCTTACATAGTATGTAGACGATGCAAAGGAGATATTTTTACTAATTTGTAAGTTTAATTTTCTGCAAAATAAATAATTGTTTGTAATGTAAAGAGTCATATGAGATCAATCTGAGTTGTAATGTTCTAACATCAGATATATGCTGTATGCATATAAGGTTTTACTAAGCTAATTGTCATTATTCCTTTTCATTTGCAGGAGAGATTTGTTGTCCAAGACTGAAGCATTAAATTTAGCTTCGTTCCTAGGAGAACAGCTCCGCAATCTTCATCTTTTACCTTTACCAAACATTGACACTGACGTCAGGGATATATCTATGGGAAGAACAATGCAAGATGAGTCGGTTGGACACTGCAAGTTGCATGCAAATACTACTTTGATGGATGTAGATTTTAAAGGTTTTGGTAGTTCTCGAGAATGGCAGTTTGTGATTGATGCATTGAATAGAAGGAAGAATAATATAAAAGCTCAATTAGCACAATGGTATGTGTTCTCACTGGGTAGCAAGAAATTGCATAGCCATCTCTTTCTTTTGCATTATTCCTCTCTGCTTTTGGAAATTTTTCTGTTTTGCTATTTTAAAATGTGATTTCTAAACCAGTGTTCCTCATGTATGTTTACATAATAATGCCTGTTGGAGATTATGAGTTTAGTATTATATTAATATTTGTAGGTGAGTGGGTTTAGTCCCACATCATGTGTCATGTTTGTCTGTCCTGTTGTAATGCTATATAATAGCCCTTTTATTCCACAAATAATATACAAGTTATCTTTTCCTATTCTACTTTCAAACATGGTATCAAAGCTAGTCGATCTCAAATCCTAAATTTTTTTTTCTTTCTCACCCCGGTCAAGCCGCAAGAACCCGCTCCCGTCGCGTCTCGTGCTTCCGCTCCCGCTCCCGTCGAACGGAATCGACGTCGGATTCCATCGACGGGAGCGGATCTTGGCCCGTCTCCGTCGTTTTCCATCGACGCTGATCCCGTCGTTCTCGTTGACACTGCTTCCCGTCAGCGCGTCTGCCTTCTCGTATCGCAGATCCCGTCGACTGTGCCTGCTGCTGCTCCAGTCCGCCTCCTTGCGTTGCGGGTCGTCATCGCATCTTCCTGTGCTGCTGTCGATGCCGTCTGTCCACTGCTGCCGACGCATGCTGACCACGACGCCATTGACGAATCTTCTGCCGTCGACTGCCGATCTCTTTGAAGCTCTTCCATGTCCGACGATGGCTATTCCCCCTCCGTCGTTCTCTTGTCGACGCAGATCTGCCGCTGCTTCCAGATATGCCGCTGCGGCTTCCAGTCCTGCTGCCATCGACGACTGCCCTGCTGCTTACGGCGACTGCAGATCGGGAGAGCTTCCGGCTGCTGTTATTGATCCCGCCGTCTGTCCCGCTGCTGCTCCGGCTGTCGTCTGTGGTTCGTGCCGTCTCCTGCAGCTTCTCCTAGTGTATTTCGTCGCTTCCAGCCACTGCTTCACGGATTTCTATTTGTCTCCGCTGCTGTCACCCCTACTGGGGTGTTGATATCTCGCCGATGCTGCATTTCTGGGGTAGTTTAAGTATGTCTTTATGTGTTTGTTCGTATTTACTTTGTTTGGTCTAGTTTCTGCATATATGCACATGTTATCCACGTGAGGGGGAGTGTTGGGACAAATGCGACTCGGATGATCTTTCCCGATTTTTCGCTTTCGTTCCACACGGCCTCTAGGCTTGTTGTATGTGTGTTTGTGTCTCCCCAGTTTGTCTTTCGAATTGGTCATGTGTTGGGACACAATTGTGTTGGTTGTTATAATCTCAGCGGGTTGTGTCGTGTGGGACTGTGTCGTGTGGGACTGTGTCGTGTGGGACCGCCCTTCTTGCGGATTATCCCCGACAGATTATCCCCGGCGGATTATCCCCGATCACTCGTTTGATGATTTGCTCCACATCTTTTGTTCTCTTCGCATGTTTTGTGTGTAGGTGATGTCGGTTGACCGGTTTCCAGTGAGTCTGCGTCGTGTGTGGGTCCTGCGTCGTGTGTGGGTCAATGTCGTGTGTGGCTATGTCCCCGACTTGATTCCCCGGTTTGGAATTTCCCCCGGTGGCTCATCTGATGTTTTGTCCCGCATCATCTACCGTCATTGCCGTTATTTGTGGTGTCCAAGCTGAAGGGTCTCCCCTTCAGCTTGAGGGGGAGTGTTGGAGATTATGAGTTTAGTATTATATTATTATTTGTAGGTGAGTGGGTTTAATCCCACATCATGTGTCATGTTTGTCTGTCCTGTTGTAATGCTATATAATAGCCCTTTTATTCCACAAATAATATACAAGTTATCTTTTCCTATTCTACTTTCCAACAATGCCCATATAGGTAGGAAAGTAATCTTTGACCCTCTTAGGTATCGAACCTTTGAACATCATGCATTGGCCAGGATGACTTTTTTAATAACTCTCATTTATGTTTGAAGTACATCCATATGGTGAGTTTTGAATCCTGATTTTTCCTTGGGTGCTTAGCTAAGCTTTGTGAAAGCTGAAGAGACAAAAAAAGTAAAAGGAGTAGAAATCGTAGGAAATAGTGGAAAAACTTTGTTTCTTGTATTAATTACCTTAGCTTCTAGAGACCAATTTACAAAATAGCAAAGGTCCGAACAAGTAAAGAGGAATAAAAAATGGAGATCTCTTTACTCAAAAGCTCTCAATAATTAGTGAAATTTGGAATCTATAACTGAAGCAAATTGAACCTCTTATGCAATGCTTCTCCCTCCTTATTTAAATTTACCCAATGAATCTGTAGGAGGATGTACATCATACCCCATACTGGTACAAGGTTAAAAGCATTTATTAAATTCTCCCTCCTTATTTAAATTCACCCAATGAATAAGTAGGAGGATGTACATCTTACCCCATACTGGTCCAAGGTTAAAAGCATTTATTTTTCAAGGGAGTCATCGTCCGCTGTGTTTTGTCAAGTGTTCCTGCTGTTTGGATGAGTTTTTTTTGCAAATCACTGCTACCAGTCTTCCTGGAGATGTCTTCCCAAGTTATCATGTTGTGTGGTTGTTTAATGTAAGAGGTCAACAAGAAGGAAGCTTGATGGGGATCACAACACACATAAGCCTACACGATATTCGGAGCCGTCCATTTTGTGCGGATCGACGATCCATAATTTTTAGTTATTTTTTGTATTTTTCTGATTTTTATTTTCATGTATTTTGAAGGCCATCATGATTGGGGAATTATGACCGTCCACGATGACCCTTTAGTCTATAAATAGGGATAGAATGTTCATTTAGAGGTTATTGAAAGTTTGAGTGAAAATTCTCCTTTTGATCACTCGGTGCCGAAGCTAGAAATCCAAGTGTGAAGCTTGGAAGTTACCCCTTCCCTCCCCTCTCCATCTAGCCGACCACCCCCTCTCCTCCATCCTCCTTACCCGGTCTCCCTCCTCTCCCTCCACCACCAAAGGGTCGGCCTCCCTCCTCTCCCTCCACCACTTAAGGGCTGGCCACCCTCCCTCTCCCAACCTCCACCATTCCTTCACTTTCCCTCGACAAAACTCTACCCCCACCTAATTTCCATCCATTTTCAGTTTTCCGACGATCGCCGGCAACCATCTCCGGCCACCTCCCTCAAGCCACCACCACTTTCTCAAAACTACACCACCACCAAACTTCACTCTTAGCCTTCCAGTTTTCCACTCCCCAGTCACGCCATTTCCACCCATTACCTCCAAACCGAGCCCCCTTCTCACTCCCATACTCAGCCCCCGTGTGTCTCTACTCCTCCAGACCCTTTTGAGCTGTCTCGGCCTTGTTCAGGAAGGCAACATCCAGTCGCCCAACCTTCTGGAAATACCCTACAGCCGCTCAGATCCAGTCCAGGAAGGGTCGGCACTGCTTACAGACACTGGAATCAACTCTCAGGGTTCCTCTGCTCCCCAGCCTCCTGAACTCCATCCAGCTTTTGAAATTGCATTTCCAGCCAACTACTGTCCTCTCCCAGCCCTGCACCCTCAGTTTTCATCCTCCCAGACCCTGCTGGAACTCCTACAGCGCCGGCCTGCACCTGAAGTCACCCACTTTTCCCTACTGCCAGGACCTGTCCAGCAACCTTTCAGGGTTTTCCACACTGCACGTAGCCCCTCCAGCCCCCACCACCTCCTGTCAGCCTTCCCCCCCCCCGGTCGGGCCTCACTCTGGTAGACTGAATCCGACTGAATACTATTATTATATTCAGCGCAATAATAAAAAAATATAAAATATAACGATTTGCTTCGCTGAAATCCCGCGCCCCTTCATTTCTCCTCTCCGTACTCCGCTCTCCTCGCTCTCCTCGTGAATTTCTCTCTCGCATTTCGGCGTTCTAGGGTTTGATTCCGTCGCAGCTCCCCCATCGTCTCCGGCAGTAATCACTCTGCTCTCCGGCGCTCCTTCTCCAATCCGATTATACACGAGCTCTCCGGCGCAGCCTACCCATCCTCCTCTCCGCAAGGTATGTATCGCATCCACCATTATCGCATCTGTTTGGCTCTCCGCTGATGGCTATCCGTCGTGAGGATAGAATGGCTCTCCGCGTAGAGCTAAACGACTCTCCCGCTGAGATCCACTGGCTCTCCGAGGAGAGCCCTTTGTCTCTCCGCGGAGAGCCGGAGAGCGGTTTGGCTCTCCGCGGAGAGCCGTTTGGCACTCCGCGGAGAGCCGTTTGGCTCTCCGCGGAGAGCCGTTTGCTCTCCGCGGAGAGCCCAAAATTTTTAATTTCTGTTTTTAGGAAATACGTTTGTTTGTTCATTCTTCTATGACAATCCTTGGAAATAAATTATAATTAGCATATAATTTGGAAGGTGAGGTAGGAAATAACCTAGGCAAGCTACTATAACCAATTATAGTTACTCAAAATAGGATCCTAGTATTATGGCTACTAATCTAACCTTTGGGTTTGGTGACTAGATTATTTGACTATTTGTCTTTATCGGCAATGAATGGTGTTGACATTGTGCTGCGGGACATTGCGAAAACACAACGATCAGTAGAGACCCTCGTTCATCGCTGCCCTGAAATTCTACCCGAATCGATTCCGACCCAAACGCCTCCATTCTATTCGTCAGCCTTCGACCGCCCCACTACTGAGCCGTGCATTTGTGGGAAGCAATCAGGCACGTTGAACAAAATTCAGGAAGATTGGATCAAGATCCAAGTGAAAATGATGGAGGATGGCATTCGCCTTCCCATCCGAATCGATCCGCCAGTGCCACTGTGGAACAAGCGACCTGACCTGAATGCGTATCTTTTGAAACCATTGTTTGTGATTGATCCGGAACGGCAGTACGGCGTCAATGTGACAGCGGGTGCATGTCCATCTTGCAACAAAGTCGGCTTTCTTTCCCGCAAGCAATTAAGTGCCCCGCGAGTTGTCGATTGCATCGACACCACTGCATTCTCTATCAGTGCTAGATACATGTGCAAGAAGTCGAACACCTCCGGCGGCTGTGGTGCCACGTTCCAGGTCATGGACAAGGCAAAAAACGAGAAGTTGATCCCGACAGCCATCATCCTTAACTATCCTGTGCAACTTTTCGAACAGAGCGCACACGACGTCGGTCTTGTTCAAATGGCATACGACTTGTACACGTCCCGTTCCGGCATTGCTGATGCAGCCAAGGTGATTCGTTGTGCACGAACGACTCGATACATGCGTCAAGCCGCACTATATCGTGGTCACGTGTCGTGGTATTTGGATATGCGCTTATGGGATGCAGCAATTGGGCAAACGTCATGGCAGAAGGATCCAGCAGTGTTCCCTGATTTCCCATCATTTTTTCAGCATTGTAACGGGTACAATGACACTCTTGGTCCAGTGGAATCAACGCTTTCACGCCTAATCAATGACTGCATTGCTCGCCAACTTTCTTTCTTCAACCGAATGGAAGGCGCCATAACCGGGACTCATCTCTCGGCTAACCATCATCACAACGTGCCGGGACGCATGAAATTGACGGACGAGTTCAATGGCAGGAAATTTTCCCCCGTTGAAGGATTGCACTCCGTCATGAACGAGCGCCAACAAATTCTCTCCCATCAATTCACATCGACTACGGGCAATGCAGAGCGTCGATTTGTTGGTCGGAGTTTGCAGAACCGGTACAATGCTTACAATATTGATACTTCTCTGCTCATCATGTACCTTGACAAGTGCTGCGATGACCGAGAATGGCTACAAGATTTCGACAACATCATTGTTCTCCTAGACAATCATCACCTGATCACGAGGTATAGGGACAATTCGAACGACACGGATCGAGCTCGGCAGGAACTATTTATGGCTGGCGTGGCCGAAATCATTGTTGGCAATGGACATGCTTCAATGCGGGAAGGCTCCATCATTGAGGCTGAACTTGATGCATTGTTGGATCGAATTAAAAACTGGGAAAACGAGAATGATGTGCCACCGTCGAAGCGCATTGTGACGACCAAACTTCTATCTTGCCACGAGACGCAGAAAAAGCACATCAGAAATTGCTTAACACCGCCTGTAGGGGCGTCAAACACCGTCGTGGATCGCTTCTTCCGTTCGACTCTACGTCGTGGATCGGGGAAGAACGAAAACTTATGACGTCAAGGACGAGCCATTTTCCCGGAGACTATGTCCCTGGATGGAGGGATCTTGCTGCTCCATGCCGTGGTCGCTCAAATCAACTTTCGCGGCGAACTCCAATTTGATCCTCGCTGGGCATATTTGCCAATCTCTGGTATGCATATCATTCTCACTCAATATCTCGCAGCTCTTTCGACCGATGGCATAACTCCCTCCCAAACGTCTCTGTCGACAATGTTTCATATGTTGCCTCTCTCGATTGAGGATTGCCACGGCGAGTTTGGATTAACGGCGGCATTTGGACAATCCCTTCCTCAACTTCCAGAAATTCCAGCAGGTCAGCTAGAATCCGTTGGAATGATTGCCGAAACAATAGCTGATAATGCAATTTGGTCGAGCCACACGTTCGATGCGATTGTGAACGATGCGCTTGAGGTTGCCGCAACGGCTGTGGAGAGGACTCCGAACGATGATCATCACTGCATTGGAGAAGACGAAACACTACCGCTAAACCATACTGATATAAGCAACACTCCCCATTCTATTCAGTCCAGTCGCAAGCGCAGAAAACCCGGACCAACATCGCATGGGCAAAGCTCTTCTTCAAATCACCATAAAAAATCTCGCAGCCTCAACGCGTTGGGCAATGAACGTCAATCGGCATTAGAAGGCCTTAATCTCTGGGAAAAAGTGATGAGCACTTCACCAATGATCAACCCCTTCGAACGGCGCTTACTCAGAATGGTGGCTCTCAAATTTCTTCAACCCGATGAACTGCTTGATCTAAAAGATTTTCCAATTGAATCCTTGCATATTCCACAATTGCATCGAATTTGGTCTGTTCTTGTCTCGGCTTTACATAACACCAATTACGCTTTCAAACGGTTCATTCGGCAAAAAACAGAACAGGTTCTTAAACAACACTTGGAGGATATGGTTGCCCAGTCTCGTTTCAGATTGCCCATTCAACGAGCAGCGCCAAAACGCAGCATCATTACTGCACTAAATCTGGCCGCGTCATTGATTGCTCCAACGCAGGCGGGCCGTGAGGATAGTTTCATCCAGTTAGAAGAGACTGTCACCACAACAGTAACTCGAAGCGTCACTTTTACAACCGGCGCCCCAAGTCACAGTTCAAGTCAGCCCCTTGCAACAGATCTGCAAACGTCCCCACCCGATCTAGTAATTGAAGGATCAGCGGACGATATCATTGATCGACTTGTTCAAAACGAGATTGATGCTGGGCATGCCGGCAACATTCACTGGACCAAAGTGGTCGCCCCAGCTTACGCCCGCATTGCTGCACGCCGTGAGGATCTAGTTCAGATGACCCACAAGGAGATTCAAAATCGTTGGGATTATCTTAGACGTCTCAAAAGGAAAAGGACATCAAACACTTTGCAGTCGCATACCGAAGCGCAAAAGGAGCTCGGTGATCAAGACGCCATCTACATTCAACCATCGCCGGTTGTTACACAATCATTGCCAGCCGAAACTCCGTCCACAAATAATTTAACTCAACCAGCGTCTTCTGCAGTCATCACGACGACGGAGGAACCTAATGTGGGCATCTCGTCCGCTGTCAGCGAGATTGGTTCTCGTCCTCCATTCATGGTAAATTAACAATTGCCGACTTTCAATCAGATAATGGAGGCCATCGTCCCCGCCCCAGCTACAGGAGAGCCGTTCTCCCAATCGGAGAAGGAGCTGCTCAATTACTTGCTAACTAGTCCAGCAGAGCGCTCCCATGTGAAATCGTCGACTGGTGATCAAATGTCTTGGAAGAGCCTAGCCAAGCGTTTCTTGTACTGGGGGCGAGTCGCACGGGTGTTGGGGATGAACCAGTTTCGGGTTCGATCCGATGTGCAGCTCAAGCAAAAGGTTAAGGATATTAACAAAAAAAAGAGCTTGCAACAGTATGTGTGAAACCATGAAAGGTATGTTTTTTATATGTATTATAGTAAAAAAATGATTTGAAAACAACACAATAATTTGCACTTATTATTCCATGATACAATTGTACCTCATTTAGGCCATTACCCAATTGGATCTCCATGGAGAGCCAATTGGATTTAAACGGAGAGCCAAATGGCTCTCCATGGAGAGCCAATTGGATCTAAACAGAGAGCCAAATGGCACTCCATGGAGAGCCAAATGGCTCTCCACGGAGAGCCAATTGGATCTCAACGAGATCCAAATGGCTCTCCGGAGAGCAAATGGCTCTCCGCGGAGAGCCATCTGGCTCTCCGCGGAGAGCTACATAGCTCTCCGCGGAGAGCAGTTTGCTCTCCGCGGAGAGCCGTTTGCTCTCCGCGGAGAGCTACATAGCTCTCCGCGGAGAGTCGTTTGCTCTCCGAGGAGAGCCGTTTGCTCTCCGCGGAGAGCCGTTTGCTTCCTCTATTTCTCTCTCCAATTTATTCTTCTTGTCCCTCTATTGTAACATATGTTTATAAATTTTGCAGATCAATGGGGCAGAAAAAGATCCATTTTTTGAGCTCGAGGTGCTATTTAAACTCATTTGTTAGCCTAAGTTCAGCAATACTAGAACGATTGGAGGAGGATCAGAAGAAGATGCTGATGGATGCCAACATCTGGCATATCTTCCATGCACCAAAGGTATCGCAGAACACTCCCCTTCTTTACGGTCTACTAAACTGGTATGATATAGAGAAGGATGTCTTCGTCATTGGATCGAGGGAGCTAACCTTCTCCCCCAATGACGTGGCAATGATATTGGGTCTGCCGAACCATGGGGAGGAAGTCATCCTGACTACCAAGCCATTTGGACCGCTAACGAAGTCCGATTTGAAGACGGAACTTCAATCGATGGAGAAAGGGTCGTCCCCTGTGACGATGAAGATATTGATTTTGCACCTTCTGTGCAATTTCTTCTTCCCCTCGAGCGCGGAGAGGATGCCAATGTTCTTCGAGGAGGTCTCCAGCTTGGAGAAATTTCAAAAGTTCAATTGGCCAGAAGCGATCTATACCTTCGTTATGAGGTCGTTCAGGTCGATGGTGGAGAAGCTGCCACCTGTTGCAGAAGAAGGCCAACTGCAACATTGGCCAGAGTCTTCAATGGGATACATCTATGGATGCACCCATGTTCTCGTTGTAAGTATCTATATTTCTAATTCCTAAAATGAAATTTGTTTAATATGTTCTAAACTATTGCAATGTTTGATATAGATTTGGTTCCTCGAGCACACCACCACCTTCGCTCCGCACTATCCGTCGTTGAGGCCACGAATATTAAGATGGTCGGAGAAGGTCTCATTTTCAATGAAAGAGATGGGGACTGTTGCAAAACTCTTGGATGAGCAGGTAAATAATTTAGTTTATTCGATTAACAACCACTTTTGAACTATCCAATACAATAGTTGTATTTCTTCTTTTTAGGTGTTGGAAGTACTAGATGAAATAACACCGACAGAGAAGTTGTTATGTTCAGACGTGACAACACAGTGGACACCACCACCTCCCACATTTAAGAGAAAACCAATAGTCTCGCCATCTAGGGTAGTAAAAAAAATGAAGTTTGCACCACCACCTCCCACATCATTACCACCTCCCTCATCATCATCACCTCCCCCATCACCCAGCACATCAGCACCTCCCCCACCACCTAGCACACCATCTATTCCTCCGGCACAGTTTTGGATTGATTTCCAACATAGGATGTTAGATCAATTTGCTTTATTAGATAGCAAGATAGATAGTTCTGTAGATAGATTAGACAAAAAAATAGATAGAGTACATAGTGATTTAATTAGTTTTAGTCACAGTGTAGGTGAACGTCTTGAATCCATGAGTGCTGATATAGACACACTCATTCATCATTCCTCGCCATCATCTAGCCCGAGTATCTCTAGATCCCCCGCCCACCAAAATGCTACCACCCTCACTACCCCTCACGATACTTCCATTACTGATATTCTAGACTCCCCATTGGGAGAAAGAGAAATTAAAACTACAAAGGCGGATGAAATTGATGTGTACCCCGTTGACTATTCGGGGAGACCGCTAATAGCTGAAGAAGATAGAGATATCATCCATCAGCGTATGAGCGTCATACCATCGAGGTGCCCTTTTGACATTATACACTTTTATATTTTCAAAATTTTGATCTATGCACATTGATATTGACGATGACTTTCTAATGTTTCAGGAACGACCAAGCATTCAATAAATGGAATATAGTCGGATTTCGAGATGGCATGGATGCTCTTCTGACGGACAAATACGTCGAAGATTGTCACATTGATGCCTACGCAAAGATCTTGACTTTGCGTAGAGATCGGGATAAAGAACCGTATCATCCGTTTATGTACATCAGTCCGAACTTTTTGGTATGATCTCCCTATCAGTGCTTTATACATTAATAATTCTGTTTGCATTGCTAAAAAATGTTACAAATTATGTAGTTGCACTTCCCAAGGTCCAATGACGGAGAATCTAAGCTTGTAGCTGCATTCCTTGAGGGCATTACCAAGGAGAATCTTGCCAATATCAAAATGATTCTAATGCCAGTATGTTATAGTCAACACTGGTATTTATTGGTGGGTATGGTTAAAGAGAAGAAGTGGCTTATACACGACTCTCTGCGTAATGCCTAACGAAAAGTTTCCGCTAAAGAAGCTGTAAGTACAGTTCATTGACATGCAATGTAGTATTGTACATTACGAGTTACTAATGTACGAACAAATTTGTGTTAATGCAGATTTCTGCGCTCCAGAAGGCGACCGTTAAAAAAGTCCACGAAGGATTTTCCAATTGGAAACTCGACTTGACTGCTGGTATACCACAGCAGGAGAACTCCGTGGACTGCGGTGTCTTCGTTATGAAGTATATGGAGCACATAGCGAAGGAAGGGCTGATGAGCTGCGAGAGTTGCGTAGACTGGCAGAAAAATATGCCTATGTTTAGAGCCCAGATCTGTGCAGACATCTTTAAAAATTTTGTGGTTGATTGATGTAAATTAAGAAACATTATTCGTGTACATTTGTAATGTTTGTCTATAATAACAATTGTTTCATGGATGAATACCGTTTTCAAATGGGTCAAAATTATAGCTTTAAATGAAATCAGTGAAGATACAAAAGGCTCTCCGCGGAGAGCAAAAAGCTCTCCGCGGAGAGCAAAAAGCTCTCCGCGGAGAGCACAAAGTTCTCCGCGGAGATCCAAATGGCTCTCCGCGGAGATCCAAATGGCTCTCCGCGGAGATCCAAATGGCTCTCCGCGGAGATTCAAATGGCTCTCCGCGGAGAGCCATTTGGATCTCTGCGGAGAGCCAAATGTCTATCTTTCGCAAATTGTGGCCGCGTTCTCTCCCTCCCTCCCTTCATTTTTTCTTCCTTTCCCTCTTTTTTCTTTCTCCCTCCCCCTTTCCCTCTCCTCCCCCTCTTTTTTCTCCTCCCCCTCTTTTTCTTTTTTCTCCCCCCCCCTCCCCCCTTTTTTCCCCCTCATACCAGAGTGGAACCCGGCGCCCCCCCCCCCCCCCCCCCCCCCTCCCCCGACGACTCCTCTCCCTGCTCACCCAGCCCTTGCAGCAGTACCATATAGCAATCATAGTTCCTCCTGTGGCCCCCTATGGTTGTTATTTCTTTGTGTTGAATCTTATGTGAATTCAATGTTATGGAAAATATTAGTTTGTAAACTTTGTGCTAATATTATTCCCGTGACTTGGGGGCTATGTTCGTCCGAGCATTTGTTTTCTAGCACTCTTTCGTGTCTGTTGCTTTATTTGTTCCCTTAATAGACTCTACTTGATTGTGATTGTGTTTTCATAATATTTATAATTTGAATTGTTGCAAATATGGTCGCCCGATTCATGTCAAATTCATTCAAACATTGATAGAGTCGACCTACATTTTTGTCACAACCGTCCTGCATCAGGGCTATCTATATGTTTATATTTGCTAAAATTGTTTCTCTATTTTTCAGGGGTGATCCTATTCCACGATTTTTAATAGATAAAGTCGAAAAGTATTTACCAAATGATCTTTCAAGCATGCTTGACACAGCGAAGGTAAATTTCTGATTTTAAGATTAACATTTTAAGTCTGCTGATCAAATTAAGCCATAACTTCAATCTTCGTGCTGCAGGAGGACGACTGTTGTTTTAAGTACATTAGATCTCCAACTTGGATACATTCAGATATTATGGATGATAATATTCACGTGAAGCAGTGTTCTCCTGATGACTTGTTGCATGATACATGTGATCAGGCTGACGGAGGTTCGACAATGGATGGTGTCAATGATCCTTCTGATGGGAAAGTTAATTGGACTCTGGATACTTGTAATGGAGAGACAAATTTGAGGAGGTGGTGCCCTTCTCACCTTCTGGATTTCAGCAATCTATCAGTAGGTTTGTCTCTTAGTTACCCTTTCTCATTGTTCCTATACTCTGATTCATATACTAAAATGTTAACAGTGGAAAATGATTAACATGCTAAAACTGGTTGTGCTTTATGCATCTATAAACAAAGGAAAAACACGTTTTAAAACTTATGTTTCAGGTTTAAATGTTATTTTATATTTCGTCCCTTTTGTTTTCTTATTGATTGTATAATCATGCTGAGATGTTTTTTTGAATGTAAGTTGAAAATTTGGGGTCATCGTGCTCACTTCCAAGCCAAATGGTTTAATTAAACAATAAGCTCTGATGAAAATCCAACTTAGACCTTCATGATGATTAGAAAAAATATAAACGGAAGAGAGAAAAAAGGCAAAATAAAATAAAATAAAATAAAATAAAATATATTAGGAAAATATAAAAAGAGAAAATTAAGTAAGAAGATGTTAAAAAAACAAATAAAACAAAATAAGTTAGAAAAATATGAGAGGGAGAGAAAAGTAAAATATAGTAAAACATATAAAAATATTTTGCATAGGTGGAAATAGTCCCTTGGTTGAAGGTACTCTTGTCATCAGACATTGTGCAAGAAAAATGATTGCGACAGCTGAGAATACTATGAGCTGGTCAAATATTGTGCACCTGCGAGAACTGAGAAAACTGTCGAGCTTGGTAGATACTGCGCATGGGTGACCGTGTCCATTCCACTGGTAACATAAAAGATAGAAGCAGAGAATGTACCAAAGAAACAACTACTAAGCCCAATGGTTTGACTTTTCAAACTCCTTGTAAGGTCTGTCCTCTTTGTAAGCCACTCCTCATAAATAACATCAATATTGTCATCAATGAACTTATGGTTCTCGCCGACATCCACCGTAACCTCGTGACCCTCTCTGACAGCCACACCTCCACCGACGTCATCTGCCTCGATGTTGCTGACCTCATACCTCTCTCCAACATCCATCATGTACTCATGTGATGTGATCGGCGAGGCCTTTTGGAGCACAAATTTGAGCCTGTTTTTTGGCTGATTTGTCACCTACCATATTTGACATCTTTCGATGGATGATCCGAGCCCGTGGTTACGTCGGGAGCAATGTTCCATATTTCTATGGGATTTTTTGATGTATTGCTTATGGAGATCAGCCATCTATTGCAAACGACCAATCATAGCCGTCTACGATAGGTGCCCTAAGTAGGTTTAGTATATTTATATGAGGGTATGGGACTAGTTTGACGGCTATTGCACATTTTGGAGAGGCTTTTGAATTCGACAATCTTTCATAGTGCTGACTCCTTGGTATGTTCCTTTGTGATTTGTCATTTTTCCTTGTTTTCCCCATGTTTTGCTTGTGTTTCCTATTGTTTCCTTTCATTTCCTACCGCCCCACCCTAGTTCCATCCATCTGAATCCCTGAATCCGGATTCCTGCAGCCACCAAATGATCTTCCAGCCCTTGGCTTCAATCCAGCCCGTATTCACTCAGATCTGCCCTGGCCGAACCCTTTTCGGCTTCATCCAAGGCCATCCAAGGCCTGCCGAACCCTCCTGCCATAGACACGGCCAGATACTACCTCCTCCAGCCCTCGAACCCCCAAATGCCACCTCACGACACCTCCAAATTGTGTCCTGATCCCTACAAACAACAACCCTTCATCCTACCATTACAACACCAACCCCCATAATCCTTCCCAGCAATACCTAACCCCTCCTCCCCATTTCAGCCCTAACCACATCTCCCAAACCAGACCCCTAACCCATCTCCTCCACAAAGCAGCCACCCACACTCACAAAAAGCCACTGGACAGCCACTATTACTACTTAGGTGAACCGCTATCACCCCAATGATCACTGGATCTTCGCACCTTCGCCCACTGCTTTCGTATTTGTGAGCGTTTCCTATTTGGTTTCCTTGTTTTCTCTATTGTTGTATGGATTTTGGATATTTATATGATTGTGCACGTTTCGTTTTAGTAGTTTTTCGTTCGTGACAAATCTTTGCTCGCAGGACCTTTATCTCTTGCGCATATTGATTTTTGGCCCTCCCAATAGAGGAAAGCCAAGCTTGGTCGCTTGTTAAAACTATCTGCACATTGCCCATGTTAATTGCTTATGGTTTAGGCGTTAGGTATTGGTTGCAAAACATCGTTGGATCACTCTTAGCATACACACATCATCTTAGGGTTAGATAAGATTTATCGGATGCCGCACCTAAGGTAGCATTACACGCATCATCTTAGGGTTAGATAAGATTTATCGGACGCCACCTAAGGTAGCATTGCTTGACTCCACTTTCATAGCCTACCCTGCGCGCGTCATCATGACTCTCTCCACTTCGAACTCAAGTTGAGACATAATCTATGCACATCACCTTGAACTTGCAAGGGAGTATACTATATATATTCTATTGTACATATTATTCTATCATTAGCATAGTGGGGAGAATATTTCTTATTTTATTTAGACATTTTTTGTTACATTGTTCTTATTTGTTCAGTTCATTAACTCATAACGTGACACCACAAGCTGATTTTGAAGTTCTTAAGCATAATTAATGCACCAATTTTCATTTCCTAGAAATTTAATACTGTCGTATATTATTAGGGGATCCGTTATACGACTTGATTCCGATATACTTGGATGTTTTCCGTGGAGAAACGTGTCTTCTGAATAAGCTTCTGGAAAGTTACAAGCTTCCTCTAATTATGATGACGACGAATGATGATGCGCCCTCCTACAAACCGGCGGAAAATGATATGTGCAAGAGGCTTTCTTATCGGGCCATGTAAGCTATACCGCCAAATTTTAAAATGTTATTATTTTTAGGAATAATTACCAAAACTTCCCCTCTAAGTTAGCATAATTACAGGTTGCACCCCTCTTTTGAAATTACAAAAATCTCCCTGTAAGTTTACATTTCAAAACATCCATGCACAAAAAGTAACTATTTTTGTGCATGGATGTTATGAAATCTACTCTTATAGGGGAGGTTTTTGTAATTTAAAAATTAAGAGAGATGCAACCTGTAATTTAGCAAACTTAGGCTCCGTTTGGGGGGATTTATTTTCACCGGTCAAGCGGTCACGACCGCATGCACCGGACCCTAATTTTCACCGGTCAAGCGGTCACGACCGCATACACCGGACCCTAATTAGGGTCCGGTGCATGCGGTCGTGACCGCTTGACCGGTGAAAATAAGTCCCCCCAAACGGAGCCTTAGAGGGGAGGTCCAGGTAAAAGACCCTTATTATTATTATTACAATATGCCATGCTTAAGACTGATGGATATTCTTTGATGATTTTGTGCTTCTTCGCTGTTCGTTTGTTTTTCCTCCAGGTGCTATTGCATTTTACACGAGGACAACGTTCTTGGCGCCATTTTCAGTTTGTGGAAGGAACTGAGAGCGGCAAAATCCTGGGAAGAAGTGGAAGAGGCTGTGTGGGGAGAGTTGAATAGCTACCAACACTAATATAGAAGAAAAAAAACATTTCAACTAATTTATGCATATTTTTCTGGACTTCTCCATTCTTTCTGTAACCTTATGATTGCGCAGATTTTGTACGACAGCATGCAGTACACGGATCGTGCAGCTGTTGCTGGTTGCTGGGGAGCTGTTTTAAGTGCAGCTATCCAGCGGTTGTGCATAAACAGGATATTTTGAGGGCCTTGTCTTGTTAAACAACTTGGAAATAGTATGAGCAGCAGTTGTTCTCTGCAGCTTCAAAAGAATTTTAATCTATAGTATTTGAAGAGGGAGTAAATTGCAGTTTTGCACTCCAGCCTTCAGCTAGATGCCTTCATTTTCAATTTTCATGATGTTTTATATATACTATTTAAAAAGGGAGTTATTTCGTGTGCACTAAATTACAGTTTTGCCCTTCGGCCTCGGCCACGGGCCATCATTTTCATGATGTTTTATTTATATCCTTTGAAAAGGGAGTTATTTCATGTATATTGTGTGCACTAAATTTCTGTTTTGCTGCCATCATTTTCATGATGTTTATCCATACTGTTTAAGAAGAGAGTTATTTCATGTAAGCTGTGTGCACTAAATTACAGTTTTGCCCTCCAGACGTCAGCTATGTGCCGCATTTTCATGATGTTTTATCTATATGCTAGTAAAAAAGAGAGTTATTTCATATATGCCGTGTGCACTAAATTACAGTTTTGCCCTCCAGCCGTCAGCTACGTGCCGCCTTTCACTATGTTTTCTCTATAGTATTAAAAGAGTTATTTCATATATGCCGTATGCACAAAAATGCAGTTTTGCCCTCCGGGCTCTAGCCTTCAGCTATGTGTGCACTATTTTAAAAGAGAGTTATTCATGTAGGCTGTTTGCACTAAATTACAGTTTTGCCATCCGGCCTTCACCATGTGTTGTCATTTTTTGGGAGAGGAGGCGGACAGGGATGACGGGGAGGAGTCATGAAAACCCCATGATGAGTCGCCGAAGAGCTGAAAACCCCATGATGAGCCGCCGACGAGCTGCAACGCCTTGCGCTCATGGCAAGGAGCATGAGCAGTGACGGATCCAGGAAATAGAAATGAGGGTGCACAATTTTTTTTTAATAATGCATAAAATGTTCTAAATTAATTTTAGGGTGCACATAGCTGAGTTTGATCTGCAAATAACCAATTTGGTCTGCGAATAGTCAAATTTTGATGTGCTTATAGCAAATTGTAGAAAAAATTTGAGGGCGCAAATGTCCGTTTGGCCACGTTCTAAATCCGCCCCTGAGCACGAGGATGATGGTGAATAGCTCCTAGTTGTTAATGGCACTCGGCTCCTGGTCGGTGCTGTCCACCAATGGGGAAGTTAGGAAGAAAATCTAGAAGGGCAAGGAGAAGTTGTGGTGGAGCGAATGGCGAGAGGTATTGTTGTTGTCGGGTTATAAGTTGACATTATATACCAATGTTTGTAGAATATAAAAGAAGAAACAATGTCTCGTGTCGTTGTCGGAGTTCAGTGTTGAATGAGGGTGTGAGTTGACCGCGGCATGTTAATGTGCTCGTGAATCGGGCTTATGGATCAAATGACTTGAGCTTGAGTTTCAACTCAAATTGTATGCTTGTTGAACCGGCTCTTTTGTATGAGTCTAGAAGTTTCCACAATATTTTGAAGATAATTTATTTGTAAATATGAATGTATAGAATAATTGCAGTGTTGAAATGGTAAACCTAATTTTCCACAATCTAGTGCTTCGTTTGGCGTGGCGTTTTTGCTCCGGTGAGTTTGGACAATTATAGAATGTGTTTGGCATGATGATGGTTATGATCGCCACCAAGAAAAAAAATAGTTTTGAACATAAGAGTGGATGAAGTTCCTTAGGTGAGGTCAGGCGGTCACGAACGACGGTTCATAACCACCGTGTTCATGGCCGTCACCATAGCGCCAAACGGAGCCCTAATCTCACATGTTGTAGCTGGTGTATCTTCTAGACCTTCCCCATTCTTGTTCCTCTATGCCTATGTTGTAGCTTCCCCCATGTTGACTCTGTTTGGGGTGGCGGCGGTGAAAAAAATAGTGGTGGAAAATCAATTGTGACATTAGAGCTGTTCAAATAGCTGTTTTGAAAAAATTGTAGATTATTTGAAAATTTTTCATTTAAGTGATTTTCACAAAGATGTTTACGTTTTTTTGCTGGGAAGAACAATTTCTTAATAATAGATGTTTAACTTTTTAATAATAAAAAAGTTTTTATGCAATTATATAAATAAATATTATATAAATCATAAATAATTAAGTTACAAATGGTCATCTGCGAGAAACAAAGATCACGAATGAGTGAAGAATCGTGAACGAGAGAAAAAAATCTGCAGATAAAAGAGGAAAAGTTGAAAACAGAGAAATTGATTTTTAGAAATTAATTTATATTCACCTTTCTCCTTATCGCCATTCTCTTTTTTTTTTCTAATGATGTTTTGCCTATAATAGTTAGATGTGGTTACGAGAAATAGTCGGCTCATTAAGAGTTCGTTTTACACGATGGAGGCGATTGCGAGTACGGTGATTACAAAATGTCGTTCGTTTGATAGCTGCTTTGCTCCGATGTGTTTGAACAAAAACGTGACTACCATGAATATGTATTTGACATAACAACGATTTTGATAGCTATCAAGAAAAATAATAATTTTAAACAAAAATCAATAGAGTTCATTCGGTAAGGTAAACTACGGTTCGTAATCATCACGTTCACGATGTCCATCGTAAGTTTTTGGTATGCCCGACGCACCATCCTCATCGTGCGGATATCGTACTTTCCATCTAGAACTAAGAAATTACTAATGAAAATTAGAAACCGAGAAGTAATTAATCTAATTGGATTCTGCACGATCAGAAATAGCAATGAGGCGACTCTCTAATTTGGCGCCAGATCAGTCGGATCAGACGGTCCAATCTATCCTACGGCTGGCAACCTCTATAAAAGGTAAAGCTGATAAGTAGCATAGGTTTTGTTCCAAGGAAAACCCTAGCAGGCGTGGCATCCTTCCCTCTCGCTTCACCGTCGCAGCGCCGCCGCCGTGCTTCAAATCGCTAGCCAAGATGAAGGTACTTTTTTTCTCATACGATCTTCTGAAGCATGAAAGAAGCTCGTCTTTGATACTTATGGATCCTGTTTGTGGATTGTGAATCCTTATTGCATTTCTCGTTGCAGTTCAACATTGCGAATCCCACGACTGGGTGCCAAAAGAAGCTCGAGATTGACGACGATCAGAAACTGTGAGTCCTTTTAAAAACAAAATCTAAATCCGTGACACAATAGCCTTGTCTATTTGAGGTTATGTTGATGCTGTGTGATTTCTTTTGGTGTTATCTATTTGCCGTTTATCATGTCTATCTTATTCCGTTTCCATATGTTTTCACTGACATTGTTCTGAACTGCAGTTAAAATCTGAGAAGTTTTACATCTTCTTATTCACTTAGAATATCTTTTTACTTTTAATTGTAGGAGTTTTTGGACTATCTTAATTATCTTAGGTATTTGTATGGGAATCCTTCAAGATGAAGGTCCCATTGCTATTGAAAATACTTGATTCTTGTACACGTAGTAATGAAGATGGTAGATTTAATCTCTGGGTTGGCATGCAATTACGAGGTGATTGTTGGCCATGCGATGCTATCATTGGATTTTAGAATTTTAGGGGTCCAATAATAGGTGATAATTTTTTTTTGCAATAGAATCCCATAAGTAGATTGATTTTTTGTGACATTTTGACTCTTTGATGGATTTTCATTTAGTGTCCGTTCGTTTGGATGGAATTGGAGATGGAATTAGAATTCGAGATCATTTTCAATTGAATTTAGGTGGCGTTTGGCGCAGCGGACCGGGTGTGGTGCGGCGGAAACGCACCGCAGAAACGGGTAGAATTGGCGTTTGGCGCGGATTATTTCCCATCCGGCTTATCTTTGTATCCGCGCATTTGTGAAGCCACCGAACCGCGACATTTCAGCGCGTTCAGCCGCAAAAGCCCTCCGCGCTGTCTTTCTTCCCCTAACCCTACGCGAGCGGCGATTCCAGAATCCTCTCATCTCGCGATTTCTCTCCCCCTTCGACGACGACATTCATCTCCCCCTCCGACGACGACGGTGGAAACCTACCCCGATATCGCCAGGGTATGTTTGCTCCTCCTTCTTGGATCTTTTCAATGGATTTTCGCATTTCCGCAACTATCCCAAACACTTTCTGATCTCGTTTTTTTCCAGATAGTAGATATATTGTCGTTCTCTCCTCCATCGGCATTTTTGTTGTGCGCACATCCCTCTCGCTGAAGATCTCTTGACGTTAGGTATCCCCCTTCTCCTTCTCTCCAGTTTTTACCGTCAATTTGTGCATGTTCTGCATATGTGTTCTGGTTGTTTTCAATAATCTGTTCTGGCTCTTGTTGTGTGTTCTGTATATGTGTGTATTGTATATGAATTCTGTATTGTGTGTGTGTTGTCAATAATCTGTATGTGTGTGTGTGTTCTGTGTGTATGTGTGTGTTGTGTATGTGTATGTGTATGTGTGCTCTGTGTGTGTTTGTTGGTGTGTTGTGTGTGTTTATTTGTTGGTGTGTTGTGCTGTGTGTGTGTGTATGTGAGCTGTATGTATGTGTGCTTTGTGTGCTGTGTGTGTGTTTGTTGGTGTGTTGTGTGTGTGTATTTGTGTGTGTGCTGTGCTGTGTGTGTGTATGTGAGCTGTGTGTATGTATGTGTGCTTTGTGTGCTGTGTGTTTGTTGGTGTGCTGTGTGCTGTGTGTATGTATGTGTGCTTTGTGTGCTGTGCTGTGTGTGTTGTGTGTTGTTGGTATGTTTGTGTGTGTTTGTTTGTTTGTATGTTGTTGATATGTATGTGTGTGTTGTGTTGTGTGTGTGTTCATATACATGTGTGTGTGTGTTGTGTTGTGTGTGTGTTCATATACATGTGTGTGTGTGTGTTCATATGTGTGTGATGTGTGTTCATGTGTTCATATATATGTGTGATGTGTGTGTGTGTGTTCATATAAATGTGTGTTTTGTATGTGTCTTCATATGTGTGTGTGTGTGTGTTCATATATATATGTGTGTCTTCATATGTGTGTGTGTGTGTGTGTGTGTTCATATGTGTGTTGTGTATGTGTCTGTTATGTGTCTGCTGTGTGTCTGCTGTATGTGTGCATGTGTGTGCTGGGTGTGTATATGTGTGTGTGTGTTTTCATGTGTGCTGGGTGTGTGAAATGTGTGTGTGTGTGTTCATAGTTGTGTCCTGTGCTGTGTGTGTGTGTGTGTGTGTGTTTTCATATTTATATGTCTGTGTGTTTGGAATGTTTATATTTGGGTGTTTGGAATGTTTATATAGTAGGGATGTTTATTTCTATGTAAAAATGTTTGTATTATTTTGTTTGTTAAGGATGGGCAAACCAAAAGAGGGTGGGGTTGTTGCTATGTGGGACAATACCGATGTCTTGCACTTCTGTGATTTATGCATTAAAGAGGTAGAGCTTGGGAATCGGCCAACAACACATTTTAATAAAGTGGGTTGGAGTAATCTTGTGAAAAAATTTGAAGAACTGACAGGGAAAAAATATGATAAAGTCCAACTTAAGAATAAATGTGATCATTTGAAGAAAGAGTGGAAGTTATGGACAGAGTTGAAACGCGGTGACACCGGGTTGGGTTGGAATGCATCAAGAAAAACTATAGACGCCTCAGATGAGTGGTGGGATGAAAGATTGAAGGTAAATGAAATTTCTTATTGTGATGGCGTGGCTAGAACGGTCGTTCGGCGTTCGGCGTTTGGAATAAGTGTGATAGAACGGTCGTTCGGCGTTTGGAAGAAGAAGTGGGCCATACTGCGGGACATGCCAAGCTATAGCTTTGAAAAACAGGCGGATATTGTGATGGCCACGATGACTTTACATAATTTCATTCGCCGCCATCCTTCGCACATTGATTTTGATTTCAGTGAGAGCGAGCAGGGGGGTCGAGATGGAGTGGCTACACAAGAGCAGCAAGATAGATGCTCTGACACTGCAGGTGGCGTAGAGGAGATGATCACGCTACGTGATATTATAGCGGATCAATTGTATGAATCTAGATCGTAGAACGAGATGTCGTGTGTAACTGATTCAAGTAAACATTAATTTTTGTGTTTGGTATCATATTATGGAAAATATATATTATTTTCATATATTTTATGGGAAAAAAAAATTCACTCAAAACTCCGTTTTGTATCTAAACAACTTTTTCAAAACTCCGTTTTACAAACTCCATTTCACCCAAACAGTTTTTTAACAAAACTCCGTTTTCCAGAATCAGCAATTTTCCAATCAGCAGCTTATCATCAGCAACTTTCCATCAGCAACAGCCCAACCAAACGGAGCATTAACCTCCAATTCTAATTCCAAAGCCTCAATTTTGCCCAACCGAACGGAGGCATACTTCTAATTGTTATTCATTCCATTGCTTAGGAAGTGACTATGTGTTGAAAAATATATTTTCCGCCCCATGTGAAGCATATACAAGTTTTATGACACAACTTAACCCAATTTTGGTGCAAAATAATCATGGATTAACTACATATAAATCTAAGCTTCTATGTTCTACATGGTATTTGGGGGTTTTGAATGGGAAGACAAGAGAGTTGATGGACATAGTGTTTGATAGAAGAATAAGTATTGTTCTTTTGCAATATGTTAAATGGAAAGGAAACATTTTACAATGATGCTTTGTAAGTTTACTAGTTATTGCATTTTAGAGATGTTAATGATAGAATTGAGGTGGGATTGTAGTTGATAATATAATGGTATAAGTGAATATTATTTGTGATAGAGTGATTTGTATTAATTTACTAGTGGAGAATTTACATGATAAAATTGACTTGTGCTTATGCCCTTAAGTTTGATAAATTTTTAAACTAATTTTCCTAAGATGATTAATTTTATCTGGTGTAAAAAACTCTAGAAATAGATTATACATTATTAATGTCGCTTCATGAGGACTAATGGTATCCAAAAGATTATTAAGGATATAGATATTCTTTTAAAACTAGACCTGCTAACCTAAGTTATTAAAGGCGCAAGGCGCACCGAGGCGCAGAGGGGCCCTGGAGCCTAGGCGCAAGGAGCAAGGCGCAGGCGCGCGCCTGAGGCACGTGAGGCGCAAAAATAGGAAAAAAATAAAATCAGTGAATTGAGCGCCCAAATCATGAAAAATCAGCGAATGGGGCGCCCAATTAGCTGAATTGTTGCGAATTGGACTCCCAATTCGCTGAATTTCTGTGAATTGGGCCCCCAATTCGCTGAATTTCTGCGAATTGGGCCCCCAATTCGCGGAAATCGCTGAAATTCAGCGAATTGGGCGCCCAAATCGCTGAATTTCAGCGAATTGGGCGCCCAAATCGCTGAATTTCAGCGAATTGGGCGCCCAAATCGCTGAATTTCAGCGAATTGGGCTCCCAAATCGCTGAAATTCAGCGAATTGGGCGCCCAAATCGCTGAATTTCAGCATTTGGGCGCCTAGGTGCGCCTCGGGTGCGCCTTGGGTGCGCCTTGGGTGCGCCTTGGCGCGCCTAGGCGCGCCTCAGGCGCGCCTCAGGCACATCGCCCGCCTAGGCCTTGCTGGGGCGCAACGGGGTGCGCCCGGTGCGCCCGGCGCCTCAGGCGCGCGCCTTGATAACTTAGCTGCTAACTCTTATATACTAAAATTTCTTTAGATGGAAAATTAATCATATTTTGTAATAATTTAAGATGATTACACGTGAGATTTGAGTAGACAACATCGTAGTTGACAACACAAAACTGACACGCCATGGTATAAGACGACACAAGTGCACTAGTGCAGTACCTATACCCGCCATAGCAATCTGGGGGGAATGAAACGACATGCAATATTTTCTCCATCCTGCATTTTTTTCTTGCGTTAAATTGTGAACATTCTACTTCTATTATTTTATGTTTTATTAATTTTTTTTATTACATTTGACCCTTGGAGGCACTTCAAGAAAATGAATCCTTAACTCCAAATTTCTCCCAATCTCACATAATTTTCATTTTAAAGAATAAATATATTGAAATTGTAATGAAAATAACTATAATAATCAAACAAAGCGATGCCAAAGATAAAATTTGTTTAAGGGGCATTACCTCTGGAATTTCACTATTAGGGGGCAATTGAAAGACCCAAAATTGGGTTCACAACCATCAATAATACACGTTGACTTCATTTATTTTTCCGACATTGATTATGTCAGACAAAAGCTGGACTTAGAAATTTGATGTTGAGGTTATCATGGTTGGTGAGTTGGTGTTTGGTGATTATCTCACCAGGATTTTAGGTTGTTGGCAATTTTAGAAGGAGTTGCAATATGTAAGATATTTAAAAATAAAATGAAAAAGATTGTTTGACCGCTTTGACTAGGCGTAGCACACTAGTTGATAGTAAAGTAGTCGATAAGAATGATGATGTTTTGATAAGGGAGTATAATATATTCCTAGAAGATGAAGAAGATGTTGATAAAATCTATTTGATTTTTTTAGGATTGAGGATTAAATCTTTAATTTTATCCATGTTTTTATTAATATTTCTTTATTTTGAATGAACTACATATTATTTGTTTTTTTTTCAAACCTGTAATGTGTATAATTGAGATATTTAAATTTATTGTATTATATTTACTTCATTACGACATTTGTTTTGTTAAATGTTGAACTATTAATATATTCTTCAGTTTGACGTGATTTTAGCGCTTTCTTAAAATTGCAAAGACTCTAGGTATGCCTTTGCGCCTTTGTGGGTTGTTACCATTGACAACTATGTAGAACATGGGTAATAAATATCAATGCATATTTTAGAACTAGAAAATAATCAAAAGAATCAATTTCTCTAAAGTAAAGATTGTAGATTTGAAAGTTGAGAAATTGTTAATATTTTAAGTTCATTGCAAAGAGAAGTATAATGGAATTTATTAGTGAAGCCAAACTTTGTGTTGGATGAGATGGTTAATTCCTTTGAGTTGCTATAAATGTTTTAATAGATTCTAAAAGCGGTTCATCATAAATTAATAACCGCACTTTCTTGATGGAGTGAAAAGTGGCAAGAAAATATTTTTAGGAAAATTTTTTGCCTTTCTAAAGACAAAAGGATAGTGAATTGGGCGCCCAATTCATGGAAAATCAGCGAATGGGGCGCCCAATTAGCTGAATTTGTCCACCAATTCGCTGAATTTATGCGAATTGGGCCCCCAATTCGCTGAAATTCTGCGAATTGGGCCCCCAATTCGTGGAAATCGCTGAAATTCAGCGAATTGGGCGCCCAAATCGCTGAAATTCAGCGAATTGGGCGCCCAAATCGCTGAATTTCAGCGAATTGGCCGCCCAAATCGCTGAAATTCAGCGAATTGGGCGCCCAAATCGCTGAATTTCAGCGAATTTGGCGCCCAAATCGCTGAATTTCTGCGAATTGGGCGCCCAATTCGCTGAATTTCAGCATTTGGGCGCCTCGGGTGCGCCTTGGCGCGCCTCAGGCACATCGCCCGCCTAGGCCTTGCTGGGGCGCAACGGGGTGCGCCCGGCGCCTCAGGTAGGCGCGCGCCTTGACAACTTAGATTATACATAAAATATTTGATTGGAATTTAATGGTTGTTATTTAAAAATATGATGAGCATAATTAAAACGACAATAATATATTTTTACTATATTAAAAATAAAAACTTGTGTGGTCATGGTCCTAAAATAGGTCTAAAAATGAATGAGTCATTTAATTTTAACTTCTGATGTGAAGAAACATGTGTTTTTTTTAATACTAGCGGCCAACACATGATTCCTTTGTTTGTAGGGTGTGGCGGCAATAGTGCTCGGTCATTGCTTGTGTGATGACCAGGTTACTATCGCACATTGTGCACGAGGGACCCCGTGGACAATCGCTAGTTGTTCTTTGAAAGAAAAGTTGTGCTTGTTCTTAGGAGGATGCATAAATGTAACAAATTTTTAAAAAATAAAAAATGTAGAGAATACAATAAATAATTTTAAGTCGTGGATGATATGTTTCATGTGATTTAAAGAATTATGCGGGATATTATTGAGTATTTTCTATTTAGATTTTGATCTTTATTAGAAAATGAATTCTAAAAAAGCGAGATGCCAAAACATTGAAGTTGAATCACTTTGTTGCTATAACACATGATTCCTTTGTTTGTAGGGTGTGGCGGCAATAGTGCTCGGTCATTGCTTGTGTGATGACCAGGTTACTATCGCACATTGTGCACGAGGGACCCCGTGCACAATCGCTAGTTGTTCTTTGAAAGAAAAGTTGTGCTTGCTCTTAGGAGGATGCATAAATGTAACAAATTTTTAAAAAATAAAAAATATAGAGAATACAATAAATAATTTTAAGTCGTGGATGATATGTTTCATGTGATTTAAAGAATTATGCGGGATATTATTGAGTATTTACTATTTAGATTTTGATCTTTTTAGAAAATGAATTCTAAAAAAGCGAGATGCCAAAATATTGAAGTTGAATCACTTTGTTGCTATTATTCAAGTACAAAATAGATGTTAAATAATTGGATTATTGAGCTTATAAGTCAATACTGAAGTTATAGTATGCTTAAGAAATTGGTATTGGACAATCTAATTTGATTAATTCCAACATGGCCTGTTATGGAGGGGTTTTTGTAATTAAATAAATAGTGCTGAAGTCCTTTGATATTGTCATATGTTAATTTTCTTTATGTTTAGAAGAAAAAATAATAGAGTACCATGATAGCTGAGTTATTCTCGAGCTAAAAGCTAAAGTTACATTATAGTTATTAAATACACATTTTTTAGTGGACTGATTTGCATTAGTAGTTGTAGAGTTACCGATGGGCTCCTAAATGTAGTTTGATTATAACAACTATCAATATTAAATTTGACTTTCTTTTTATTAGTGTTCCCCACGAGGCTTTCTTTAACTATCAATATCAACTTTGGATTTCTCTGTGTTAGTTCTAGACTAGGCATCATGATGTATGCAATTTGTGTATGAATATTAATCGAAGAGACCTTTGTTGAAATATGTTAAAAGTTATAGCAGTGAAGAAAATATTTTTAATTTTGTTAGGTGATCATTGATACTGGGTGCGATTAGGTTTGCCGTATTTTGGATCCATATGGATATGATGCAGACATAACAAATGCTATGATGTTTGCTTAGATTTCAATATTTTGGATTTAGGCTTAACATATATAAAAATGGAGATACATGTGGATGTTGTTGCGAAGTCTTTGCAATTAAAATAAAGATGTCTTGAGTAGTATATGTGCATAAGAGCATATCATAGACTTGAGCTATGTTGTTAAAGGCGTGCCTAAGGCTTAAGGCTAACCAGGCTCAGAGACTTGCACTTTTTTTGCGCCTTTGGAGCACAAAAGTTAGTGAAATTTCTATTGTAATTTTTTTTTTCAAAATAAAGAAAAAAATAATTGAGCATTGACAAGTAACCATATTGATTCTATTTTTTAAGAGATTTAAATGATAGTGATGAATGATTAATGAGTAAAATAGATGAATAATCTGATCAAGAAGATGAACTGATGTTTAATGTTGATTATTTAAAATGGATGTGATTTTCTCTTACCCTCGTCAGGCGCGCGCCTGCGTCTTGAGTCTTGTGTCTAGGCTCCAAGACCCCTTTGCGTCTTTGTCCGCCTTGAGCCTTTAGCCTTGGTGCGTCTTGAGCCTTTAATAATTAAGGACTTGAGAGGTAAATTTGTATAACAATAATTAATTTGAATGTGTTACAATTGTTGATGGGAATCGACCACATGATCGACGTTGGACATCTGGCCACCACTCGTCTGGACCTGTATTTGTGTACTCTCCTCAATGATCCGAGACCATGAGCGCCTGCTTTACTAGTTTATGTATTTTATTTTATTTGTTTGGACATTATTTAGTATTCTTCGGACATCGGGCCGTAATGACCAATCATAGTTCACGCCTGGTTCTCATGCCCCCCTTTCATTATTAATAGTGGCGATGACTGTCATTTTGGGACATTGTTAGCCTTGTGAGAGATTCCAAAGCCGACAAGCATATCGTGGTGCGACGCCATAAGACCCCGAGGTGCGACGTCTCGGTTAATTATTTCAGTTTTCTTTTCTTTTCTTTTCGTTCCCATACCCGTAGCCCCTCTCCAACACGGTTTCCCCACTGTAATCGCTGCAATTGCAAGCCTCACGCCTCTTCCTCCTCGTTTCAGACCGCCACGCCTCTCATCCCTGCCACAAATGACTGTTACCATCCCTCCCTATCTCGCTTCCAGCAAACCAATAACAATCTCTTCTCTCGATCCCTCCCAACAACCTTTCTCCTCTCTCGATCCCTCCCATCCACCTTTCTCCTCTCTCGATCCAACCCATCAACCTTTTTTCTCTCTTGATCCAACCCATCAACCTTGCCCCTCTCTCGATCCAGTAAACCGGCAACATCTCCCTTCTCGAGCACACCTCCAACAAAGATCCACCTATGCCATCCCCGCATACTGTAAATCACTACCCATCGACCAGCTCTGCCGCGCGCCCTAGCCAAATTCCCGACTCCTACAGCAATCCTTATGCCCCACCGTGCTCCCACCCGCAAGCCACCACCCCTCTCCATCTCAACAGGTGTCGATGTCAGTCCACTTGTTCCACCAACACCTCCATCTTTTGTTCCCTATCACCAAGGCCGCTTTCTACTCGCAACAGTCGCCCGCCATCACTTCCTACCGCAGGGTTTTCTTGTTTATGAGTATCTAAGTATTGGAGTTTTCATTTTTTTTGTTATTGAAACATTGATGAATATTGTATATTTGCTTGGAAATCGAGATTTGCTTGTGCTATTGTTTGATTTTCTTATTTCTATAAAATTCATTTGTGCAAGTTATATTTGAAAGCCCTTCATGCGAAGGAGAACATGCTTTTGCTTATTCATTTGAGAGTGTAGTGAACTTCGTGTTTATTTGAGATACATGTGGATGTTGTTGCGAAGTCTTTGCAATTAAAATAAAGATGTCTTGAGTAGTATATGTACATAAGAGCATATCATAGACTTGAGCTATGTTGTTAAAGGCGTGCCTAAGGCTTAAGGCTAACCAGGCTCAGAGACTTGCACTTTTTTTGCGCCTTTGGAGCACAAAAGGCGCGCCTTAGTGAAATTTCTATTGTAATTTTTTTTCAAAATAAAGAAAAAAATAATTGAGCATTGACAAGTAACCATATTGATTCTATTTTTTAAGAGATTTAAATGATGTTGATGAATGATTAATGAGTAAAATAGATGAAGAATCTGATCAAGAAGATGAACTGATGTTTAATGTTGATTATTTAAAATGGATGTGATTCCCTTACCCTCGTCAGGCGCGCGCCTGCGTCTTGAGTCTTGTGTCTAGGCTCCAAGACCCCTTTGCGTCTTTGTCCGCCTTGAGCCTTTAGCCTTGGTGCGTCTTGAGCCTTTAATAATTAAGGACTTGAGAGGTAAATTTGTGTAACAATAATTAATTTGAATGTGTTACAATAGTTGATGGGAATCGACCACATGATCGACGTTGGACATCTGGCCACCACTCGTCTGGACCTGTATTTGTGTACTCTCCGCAATGATCCGAGACCATGAGCGCGTCCGGAGTGCTGCTTTACTAGTTTATGTATTTTATTTTATTTGTTTGGACATTATTTAGTATTCTTCGGACATCGGGCCGTAATGACCAATCATAGTTCACGCCGGGTTCTCATGCCCCCCTTTCATTATTAATAGTGGCGATGACTGTCATTTTGGGACATTGTTAGCCTTGTGAGAGATTCCAGAGCCGACAAGCATATCGTGGTGCGACGCCATAAGACCCCGAGGTGCGACGTCTCGGTTAATTATTTCAGTTTTCTTTTCTTTTCTTTCGTTCCCATACCCGTAGCCCCTCTCCAACACGGTTTCCCCACTGTAATCGCTGCAATTGCAAGCCTCACGCCTCTTCCTCCTCGTTTCAGACCGCCACGCCTCTCATCCCTGCCACAAATGACTGTCACCATCCCTCCCTATCTCGCTTCCAGCAAACCAATAACAATCTCTTCTCTCGATCCCTCCCAACAACCTTTCTCCTCTCTCGATCCCTCCCATCCACCTTTCTCCTCTCTCGATCCAACCCATCAACCTTTTTTCTCTCTTGATCCAACCCATCAACCTTGCCCCTCTCTCGATCCAGTAAACCGGCAACATCTCCCTTCTCGAGCACACCTCCAACAAAGATCCACCTATGCCATCCCCGCATACTGTAAATCACTACCCATCGACCAGCTCTGCCGCGCGCCCTAGCCAAATTCCCGACTCCTACAACAATCCTTATGCCCCACCGTGCTCCCACCCGCAAGGCACCACCCCTCTCCATCTCAACAGGTGTCGATGTCAGTCCACTTGTTCCACCAACACCTCCATCTTTTGTTCCCTATCACCAAGGCCGCTTTCTACTCGCAACAGACGCCCGCCATCACTTCCTACCGCGGGGTTTTCTTGTTTATGAGTATCTAAGTATTGGAGTTTTCATTTTTTTTGTTATTGAAACATTGATGAATATTGTATATTTGCTTGGAAATCGATATTTGCTTGTGCTATTGTTTGATTTTCTTATTTCTATAAAATTCATTTGTGCAAGTTATATTTGAAAGCCCTTCATGCGAAGGAGAACATGCTTTTGCTTATTCATTTGAGAGTGTAGTGAACTTCGTGTTTATTTGTTAAATTATATAATCTTATTGCTACATTTAACTCCGGATTGAATCACGGCATACATACATCATATAAGTTAGGTTTGTTAGAGTTGATCCTACATTACTCACATAGACTTGCATTAGCGTCCGCACAATCTCACAGCCTACCCTGCGTTAAAAGTTTCTTGAGGTATTTAGGGAATGTACCTTTGTGGGTCAATTAAGCACTAATAAATTGGGTAGTTGAAATTAATTTTAGAATATTTTGAAGCAAATGGGATAAATCAGAATATCACACTGATAGTTGTGTAAATAATGATGAATCAATTCAGCACCTCAACCAACCTTTGAAAGAAATGAATGTAGACTGTGAGTTCATAAATGTGATCCAAATAGTCTCGAATGTCTAATAATGCTCTTGATAATGATGATGGTGCTGCTGTGATGATTTTTTTCTTCTATGAGCATATCTCCTGTTAGCATTGTTCTCGCAAATTCTTCAGGAACAGAACGTGTTATCGCATGCCTCACTTCCTGTGTTTGCTATACAGTTTACTAAACTGGTGCTTGCTAATTTTCTTGAATACAATTTGGGTTTTTGCTATTCCAAATATGTGAATACTTGCTTTTAAAATGTAATTTATTTGTTCTTTCAGTTATCCTGGGTTATTGATGCAGGACGAATGTAGGGTCGTGGTGTAAATATGTCATAATGGAGCTCTAATGAATGAATGCTAGTGTGGCATCATGGATAGATCTAAATGATGCAATGTTTATACAATTATCTGATGAATAATTAAATAAATTTTAAATTTATTAGTTGAGTCCACAAACATTCGCCCTAGAGATTAGACGTTAGCAACATAAGCAAAATTCAATTAAATTAAAGAGAACAATTCAATTATCTTTCAAGTAGAATAAAATTGAGCAAGATTTTACATATCTGCAGCTCAAATAATATGCTTCTCATCAAATAATCAACACTTATAGTCTTCAATTTAGAATTTATACAAGTAATCGGAGTCCGGGAAGAGATAGATGCTGTTTTCAGGGGCTGGACAGCAGGATCGTCGAAGTTTTGTACGGGTTTCAGGGTCTGGACAGGTTGGAGGCTTTGATGGAGGTATATTTGATTGTTGGAGTGGGGAAGAGGTGTTGGGAGAGTGGATGGAAGGACAGTAATGACAAAGATGGATTTAGAGGTGCTTTGATGATGGAAAATGATGATTATGAATTTAAACCGCAGATTGTGACTTTCCTGGCTGCAGCGCTGGAGGAAGTAAGCTCAATTGTGAGTCTCCTGGGAGGGATTTGAGGGGAAATCAAAGGATTGGCTGTATGGATGAAATCCAGTGGATGGGGTAACAGGTTGGAGATAGGATTTCTTGGCTGGGGCTGGCAGTTTCTGAAAATCAAAGGGGGAAGTGGATGATTACTGCTTGGGGTCGGCAGTTTTGAGGAATTCCATCAATAATGGAGGGGTAGTGATTAAAGGTTGAGACAATTATATGAAGTAAGTGGACCGATTGAAGGGTTTACAGATGTTGCTGACAGTGGAGATGTAGGGATGGTAATGGGTCGATCAAGTGAGGAAATGACATTCTAGGCTTCTGCGCCTAGATTAAACGGATTCAACAATCAACATCGTGGCAAGAACGTGAGAACCTGTAAATTCTGTCCAAATTCTACCAGACCTGAAAATTAGCCCCGGACCCATATTTATAGTCTTAAAACCCACTATGGACTGCCAAGATCGTTTGGAACATAAATTCACTATTTTTAAATTAAATAAAATACCAAAGATACATAAAATTATGCGTCGCCCTGAACGCTAATACTTGCTCAACATGACGATCCTATCTCCACCTCTTGTGTATATAGACTTGTGCGGGCTCCGGTAAGTGTCGGGCTGCTCTCGACCTCTGATCTCTATCAGTTATATCATAAAAACCTCATCGGTTATAGGTCATCTTATGATCTGCAAATATCCAAAACTTTGAGGCCAATTAAGGATGTGAAAAGAAAAACATCCCTCTGGCCTCTATTTGTTGTACTTTTTAGCACCTGTTAATTACCCCTGCGAGCTTCTTTGTTGCAACTTTATAAATCAATTCTTACTGATTTTTGCTCTTGATAAATTTACTTTGATCGTGGAAGAACACTGCTTAATAGGATTAATAAGATCCTTCTTCCATTTGGTCTGTTTTGGGAGATTATTTTGTTTTGAAAAAATCCTTCTGATATGGTGTTTTGACTCCCTATCACGCAGTCGAGCTTTCTATGACAAGAGAATTTCGCAAGAAGTCAATGGAGATGCTCTTGGAGAGGTATTGCCACTTGGAATAAAAGCAAAATTCTCATTGCAATCAAATTTCACTTTGGGAAAGAGAATATATATTGTCTATCATCTGCGCATTCCTATGTGACAGGAATTCAAGGGGTATGTTTTTAAGATCATGGGAGGATGTGACAAGCAAGGATTTCCCATGAAGCAGGGAGTTCTTACTCCAGGGCGTGTTCGCCTTCTACTTCGCAGAGGTCAGTAGCCCTTCTGAAATATTTATAACAATTTAATAATGGCTGTTTTAGATGAAGTGATTGTCCTTTATGCCCCATGTTTTGGTTTAAAACTGGATGCTGTATTCATATTTGGCAGGAACCCCTTGTTTCCGTGGACATGGCAGGCGCAATGGGGAGCGAAGGAGGAAATCTGTTCGTGGTTGTATTGTGAGCCCCGACCTGTCTGTTCTTAATCTGATCATTGTGAAGAAAGGTGAAAATGATCTTCCTGGGCTGACCGATATTGAGAAACCTAGGATGAGAGGGCCAAAGAGGGCCTCTAAGATCCGCAAGCTCTTCAATCTATCCAAGGAAGATGATGTTCGCAAGTATGTCAACACTTACCGTCGGACCTTCACCAGCAAGTCAGGTGGGTTTGATTTCTTTTCAGTGCCAGTTTTACTATTTCTTGGTAAAATGCATGTTCTAATAATGATGTGTTTTGTCATATTCCCTCATTTGATAGGCTCAAATTATAAGTATGCATGTTTTAATTTCACAAGCGTTTTCTAACATAAATGAAGGGAAAATGAAGTGGATTGCTTACCCAAGCTTTATTTGAGGATCAAAGGTATAGGTATAAAGGGCAGAGTTTAATCGGAGAGTATTAAGAAAAGTAGAAAAATGTAGAAAAATGAAGAAAATCAAAGGTATAGGTAAAAGGTACAAAGAAGAAGAGAAGAACACACTTTAGAAAGAAGGTAGAGATGAAGATTTTGTGGCTCTAGAACACTCAGAAATCTAGTGGACTTGATGAATGAATTTGATGACCCCCTTAGTAATGCTCTCTCTTTGTATTTATAGTCACTCAAAGTTGAACAATGTAGATGCATATTAGCTTATTTAGTTTATTTGTGGGATTAATCTCCTGGCTAATTACTTTGTCGAGAACTTCTTTGTCGAGAACTTCTTGACGATGTTTTGTCATGAAAAAATGCTCTGTTCAGGTAAGAAGCGCAGCAAAGCACCCAAGATCCAGAGGCTGGTGACCCCCCTGACGCTTCAGAGGAAGCGTGCGAGGATAGCGGAGAAGAAGAGGAGAATCACTAAAGCTAAATCGGAGGCAGCGGAGTACCAGAAGCTTCTTGCCACCAGGCTCAAGGAGCAGAGAGAGCGCAGGAGCGAGAGCTTAGCCAAGCGCAGATCCAAGCTCTCTGTTGCATCCAAGCCGTCCGCGGCCGCCTAAGCCTCATTCTGGCGATGGATCATCAAGTATTTCATTGGAGTAACTCTGCTTGTTCGAGTTCTGCAAATTTTAACCTTTGTTAGTTATTTTGCCGGAAAAATCATATTTATTTATGGATTTATTTGCTTTGTTATCTCTGAAGATGATGCCCGTTTTTGTTTGTTCCCTCGACTGTTTTTTGGGGTTTTAACTCAAATTTGCCAGCTGTTATCTTGTTATATTTTATTTTTCCAAAATTTAGATTCAATATTTTTTTGATGATTATTCGTATCACTTTTATACTTGATTCTTTGGAAATCCCAATTTTAATTTCATTACCGTTTCCGCTCGATAACTTTTCAAGTGAATACTCCTTTGGACGTCCTCGCAGATCATTCGAATCTCTTGAGGGCTTCACGCAAATTGATCTGAATTAAGCCCTTTCCGACGAGCAATTTTTGCGTAGACTGAGCGTATATTTGATCGGTGCGGGATCCGGTCGGAAATCTGGGGCTCTGTTAAAATCTGGTCATTTTAACAGATTGGCTGAACGAATGACTCAAGATTTCACCCGCACTGATCAAATATACGCTCAGTCTACCTAAAGATAAATCCTTTTCGATGGGGAGCTTCTGAAAGCAACGGAAAACATAAACCCCTAGCCTAATTTGAAACTATAGAGCTTGCAGTATGGTGATTTTTGGGGCCTCCGTCTTAGGTCGACTGATGCGGCTGGGGAAGGCTGGTGGCGGGGAGGAAATCTGTCGTTGGGTTCAGTGCATGTGTAGGCATGAGATAGAAATAAAACCTGGATTTCTATTTTACTCTATTCAAGTATTACTTAGTTGTTTGATGTGTATCAACATACAACCTCTCCACCTCCGCACCACCTCATTGATTTTTAGTGATCAAAACTATGGAGAAAAAAAATTGGGGACCTAGGGTCCGTTTGGCACTGTGGTGGCGGTTGTGATGCATTCATGACCGCCCCTGTGTGCAACGGACCCTTAGTTGAACCAAGTGAATTGCAAAGGATATTATGGCTCTGTTTGGCGCGGCGGTGGCAGTCGCAAACGCTATGAACCGCCTTTCGTGAATGCCCGACAACATCTAAGTAGCTTCATCAGTTTTTATGTTCAAAACTAGTTTTTATGTTCAAAACTAGTTTTTTTGATGACGGTCATAACCGTTGTCATTTCAAACACACATTTTATGACGGTAGTGTTTTTGTTCAAACTCCGGAGCATAAATCTTCTAGTTCACTTTTTTTTTACTAATTATGAGAATGTGAGCAAAATACGAACTTAACATCAAAATGGGTGTTAAATAAGCTCAAATGATTTGTGATAAACTGAAAAGCATTTTCCGCTCTTTCGCTGAAGAACATTTAAATCACTTTGAGATTGAAAAGTTTTTTCATTAGAATTTAAAACATTATTTTCACTGCTGATGAATTTTCTTACTTCTACGAGATTGCCTTCGCCATTTTTTTGGAAGTTAAAGGACGCCCTAATCGCAAAATATATTCACCAACTATCAATTCTTATCTACCCATTTATAACCCCTGCTCTTGCTTATTGTCATCGGCCGTCCTTCGTCTACGAAATCAGACTATTGCAAGGTTATTGCCGGATTGGGACTCGTGTTCAGTCAGGGTTCGAGATAAGGAGGTTGATTGATTTGATAACAAATCAAATCTACGAGAAAAATCAAAACATTTATGATGGGCCCCACACTTTCGTGTGGTGTAACTCTCTTCTCTATTTGACTTTCAATTTTTCGCTTGACCCCATATTTTTTGTCCGGGTGAGAATTTTTACCAGGGCACCCATTTTAACTATTCTTTTCGATATCAATTCCAACTTGTAGCCGAATAGCTTTTGTGCAGCAATTTCAATTCTAGCAGTCGAATTTCATCCTGCAGCCGAAAATAAAATTGAAATTCATCACAAAGTCAATTCCTGCGTATATTAATTTTCGTTGAAAAACTTATTTCAAAAAGCCATTAACCGCAAGCCGAACAGACCCTCACAATAATTTGAGATCATTTCAATGTAAGAACAATGAAATCTATTTTACATGACATAAAAGCATCTTAAGCTACTTAGAGAAAATGTTAAGAAAACTTAAATTGATAAATTTAAATAAATGAGGAGCGCAATTTTTTTAGAAGTACTTCGGCCACGGAGGAAAGTTAATGTGACCACAAATATCGACCAGAAACTTTGACCCCGGGTCTCCGTTAGTAAAGAATTTTAATTTATGTTCGACGTTCCTTTCGTTGAATTGTAGAGATTGGCACGGCGGAAACTGTACAGCTCAACGCCAGCGCAGCGTTGGACGTGGTCCCGTGAACGGTTGGGGTTCCGTCTCTTTTGTGCCTCCGCCTCCGCCGCGGGGCCTTAGATTTCTCTTTTAATACCGGATTTATATTATTATTATTATTATTTAAATTATATATATAATCATATTTAAATTTTATTGAAAATAATAATTCCCTTAGTTTCCACTTTTCCCTTTAAAAACCGCTCCCTCTTTCTTCACCCTTTCCCTTTCTCTCCGCCGCCTCCCCCTCCTCAGATCCCTTCCCTTCTTCGTCTTCTCTTTGCGGCAACGGCGATGGCGGGAACCAGGGAAGAAAACGTCTACTTGGCGAAGCTCGCAGAGCAGGCGGAAAGGTACGAAGAGATGGTGGAGTTCACAGAGAAGGTTGCGGCTGCGACTGACAAGGAAGAGCTCACTGTCGAGGAGCGCAACCTACTTTCCGTGGCGTACAAGAACGTGATCGGCGCCCGACGTGCCTCGTGGAGGATCGTATCGTCGATCGAGCAGAAGGAGGAAAGCCGTGGGAATGAGGACCACGTCGCAGCGATCAAGGAGTACAGGGGTAAGATCGAGACGGAGCTTGACGGAATATGCAAGGGAATCCTCAAGCTGCTCGATTCCCACCTCATCCCATCCGCCTCCGCCAGCGACTCCAAAGTTTTCTATCTCAAGATGAAAGGCGACTACCACCGGTACCTGTCCGAGTTCAAGACGGGATCCGACCGCAAGGAAGCCGCCGAGAACACCCTTAACGCCTACAAGTCCGCTCAGGTCTGCAACACCTTCTCTTCTGGTTCTCTCTTCTGGTTATTTGCAGATCTGATCCCTTTCTAAGTAGAGGGAGTCCCATTAGGTCTATGCTTTTTTTCCTTATATTATACATGCCTCTTCCGCCTGGATCTGTGCTGGATATGAATTTCTCTGTTAGGGTTGTATTGATTAGGATCTAATCTGTAGGATATTGCCACGGCGGAACTGGCGCCTACTCACCCGATCAGGCTGGGACTTGCTCTTAATTTCTCGGTGTTTTACTACGAGATCTTGAATTCTCCCGATCGGGCTTGCACACTTGCGAAGCAGGTACTATTTTGAAAATTGTATAATTATTTTTTTTGTCCATTTCTATTTGGAATTAGAATGAATTTTTTCGATTGCTTCTTTTATTCGAATTGCATTGGCGCTTTAGTTTACTTTGACTTTGTTTTCTTTTTCCCTTCTTGCTACTTTTCTCTTGAATTTGAAATATAAAGAAGATCTTTGGATCAGATTTTGCTTTTTTCCTTTTTCCCCCTGTATTGGTTTCTTAATTATTTTACTTAATAATAATAGTTTGATAAATTTATATTGTTACTGCACCTTAATTACTGTCTTTGTTTTCCCCACTCTAAGATTTGGGTTCATCATTTAGTTAAAAAATGCTCAATGTTCGTTACTTTTTGGTGTTTTATTCGTCTCTCGATGCTTAGAATAAATCAAACAAATAATTTACCCAAATCTTTACTTAGGTTTGCTTTTGCTACTACTCCCCGTATATTTGGGCAGACATATTAGTGCAGGATGGTCAAAAATCAGAAATATGGAAGAAATGTTGACTTACTAGTATGCTGATAGTTATCCTTCCCCATCTTAAGCTTGATTTGTGTCTTTCATGATCAATGAAGTTCAAGTCGGTTGATCTCACATGGGCTTTTTTATTTTGATTACTAAAGATGAGCACAAAATAAACAGTTGGTTTTTAATGAATAATTGTTAGTCTACTTCCTTGCAACCAATGAATAAAATATCAAAAGGAGTCAAATTGTGTTGAATTTTTTTGTTGGATTTGCTCCTTGAGGAAAATAAGTGGTGGAGAGAAATAAGGAGGGAAGCAAATAATGGCAGTGACTGCAAGTGAGAAAAATGAGAGTGAGGAGACAGAATTATATAAAGAGAGAAAAGTAGAGGTAATGATATCTTTACAAGCCTAATGGGTGTTGCAAGTAATTGTGGGAATACATGAGGTAAGTTTGGTGATGTAGTTGTAGGCAAGCTAATTATTTTGAGATACGTAAGTTCTTTTATCTATTTTGAGTTTTTTTTAAGGTTTCCCCTTTTTCATTCTTGTTTTAATCTCATTTATCGACTATGTTCTTTTATTGGTTGTGTTCTGCTACCTCTAGAAGAAGATGATCGGTGGCGAAGATCATTATGGAGGCATTTTGGGCATTTATGTCCTTGGGCATGTACTGCTTACTAAGATACATTTTGTAATACTCTAGATTATTGCATTTGTATAGAGTCTCCAGGAGATTTGTTGACAATTAGCAATGCGATGACTCTCAGTTTTGTTGATTTGCTGCATGATATTATTTTTGGAAAACACTAACTTGTCCTATCTGCCCAATCAAGTTTGCTTCCTTATGTCATTAGGCTTTTAGCTTTAGGAGGTATTCATATTTGACATATATTTCCCTAGGCAATTTTTTTGGTTTCCAAACAACTAGTATCCGTGAGCAAAGATCGTTGAAGATGGGTAATATTGACATTTTATGGGAAAGATTTTTGATCTTAGATGAAGTAAATTGAAGACATTCTTTACCCAAAGAAATTTGATGTAGCTCTCTTGAATATAAAAATGGTATCCATAAACCAAATTTGTGTTTTGATTCTCTTGAACATAAACATGTTCAAAATTGTGTGTTCATCACTTGTAAAGAATATTTATATTTCCTTCAATCTTTTGCACGAGTAGACCAGAAATAGAGTGATAAAAGTAATCATGTATATATATATGTATATATATAATGTTATGAGAAGCTATCGACATTGAATAATGCACTATCAATGATAATACTAGAGTGAAAAAGAATAGCTGAGAAGGAAAACGGGGAGGAAAAATCTGAGTAAAATGAAAGAGACAATTTTTCAAAAAATAAGAAGGAAAATGAGAGAAAAATTACTCGACCTTTTTTCCTAGCAGCAGCGAGCTATCTTTATGCAGCGCAAGATTGGTGATGTTCCAGACAAGCATAGTTGATTTTGACGCAAGTTTGATAGTGCCTCAAAAATCCTGTTATTGTTAACCAGACTCAAGTTTCTCTAATAGCTTCTCTAGGTTTCTTCTTTGTTCTTTGATCCGTAATTATTCTTCCACACATCAAGGCATCAAGTGAGGGACTATTCTTTATTTTAGCGATGTTTTTTTTCTTTTGTATAGCTGTGTCATGTTGGAGCTACAAACTTTTTTCATCATTTATTTGTGGAAATAATACCCAAGGTTCTTTGCAATTTCTCGTTTTGCACTTGTTATATTTCTCAAACGAGTAAATAGTCGCGGGGTTCTCAGCACATAGCTTTATAGTCTTTAAAAGCTTCCATTTCATCATCATGATGATCATCAATAGTCTTATCCGAGCTATTTGAGGTTGACTTTGTGAATCATCATTCCATTCCTTCCTCTTGAATGCTGCCTCGTGTGCTAAACATAAACGGTGTAAATTAGTTACCTTTGTTTTACTATTTCTCCTATCTAATTTGTTGGCACTAATTATATCTTCTCACATAACTAATTGGTCCATTTCTTACCTTGGTGTTTCACATCAAAGCATCAGAACCATTTCTCCTATTTTTTTTTATTCGCTGGATGTCAGTACCAATGTTACTTTAATAGAGTCATCATTCATTTATCTTCTCTAGTTTTGCCTCACAAGTCACATCTATATTAACATTCTAATTTACTATACTCAACTTAGATATCAACGTTTTATATTGCACAACGTTCAATTTCATGCAACATTGTTGACCTAATTCAGTTTTATAAAATTTATCTTTATATCTATAATATTCTCTTCTGGTATGGT
Organism: Dactylorhiza incarnata; assembly: GCA_033032865.1. Lineage (NCBI taxonomy): Eukaryota > Viridiplantae > Streptophyta > Magnoliopsida > Asparagales > Orchidaceae > Dactylorhiza > Dactylorhiza incarnata. The sequence continues at coordinate 10,399,078 of JAWHQI010000066.1, forward strand.
ACTCCTATGACATTTCTCCATTTTAACCCTCCAACCTGTGGTTATATCAAATTTGTTCTATATTTTAGCAGCAAGATATTTCTTTTTTGGTCATTTGATATCCTTTTTTGTCTTCAATATTTTGTTAACCAAATTATTGTAATATTTTTTGTAATATTATGTATCTCATTAGGACCTAAAATTTTATCTTCATGTATTTTATTTTAATTTAATTTCACTATTCTTTTTTATATTAATATATAATGTTTGTCATTGTTCTATTCATTTTGCTCTTTCAAAATATTTTGTCTTAAAACTTCGATTAATAACTTGTCAAAGTATAATTTTAAACTTTCATTCATCCTAGCCTTAACTATTCTATTTCTCATTTCTTCCTTCTTCAATATTAATTCTATAATGTAAATCATCAAAAGATGCAGTTTTTTTGGCTCACTAGACTCCTGGCTTTTAGCATTCATGCAATCAATACCACCCTTGGTGGTATTCAGTTTTTTAACATTTAAAAATTATTTTTTTTATTAGTAGTTTTTTTACTTCTTCACTATGCTAAATAGGTCCTTGTCAATATTTGTTTTATTTTTAGACTTACCTAAAATATTTATCATTCTTATTGAAATTTTTCATCTTTGGTCACATTCTTTTTGGCTTTCACTAAATAACTTTAGTTTGCCTCGTTTTACGTGAGTTTTAAGTAGTAACATTTTTTTTATCATTCTCAAAATTTACCATTTTGTTACCGAATAGAAATGAGATCGGGGAAGAGAAGAAGAATCCGGCAAGGGGGAGGGCCGGCGGTGGCGAGCGAGACGAAGGGAGAGAAGATAAAAGATGAACTAGGGAGCAACCCTAGAATTCTTCATACATTCCAAGCATACCTTCAAACTCATACTCCTCCCTCTTATATAGATGGGGGAGGGCACATAAAAAGAAACATTACATTTAATTATTAATTATGTTTATTTAGTATTAATTAAATATCATTTAATTAATATTAAATAACACACCTAATTTAAAAAGGAAAATCACGGCGGCTTCCATGCGCGTGCCCCCAAATAAGTGCGGCAGCTTCCATGTGCGCGGCGGCTTCCATGTTTGTCGATGATTTTATGTCGATGATTTCCATATGCGTGCGGCGGCTTCCATGTGCGCGGTCCACTTGCGTGAAGGTGTATGTGTAACACTATACCGCCCTTGAAAATCGACCTTGTCCTCAAGGTCGAGTGTTATTTTTTTGTCGGGGTCTTTAAGGATTTTGAGGAGAACGAAGTTGTGTATCCTTAGATGAAGTTCGAGGAGAGGAGAGAGCGTGAATGCGGGTGCTGGATAAGTATGGAGAAGGGGGCGGCAGCTAGTAGAGAAAAAAGTAGTTGCGCTTATGTTTGGAAAAGGACAATTAAAGAAAGGACAACAAAATGATATGACAAGACAATGGAGGAAAAATAAAGTAGGTGAGGGTATATGAGGGACAAGTGTTGGCAGCTAGTGGGAGGCTCAAGGGAGAGAGAGGAGAACTGATGTATGATATGATGGGGCTGCAGGAGGGGGGAACAAAGTTGAGGTTTTGCTGTAGGTTTATTTGTGGGGCCGGGAATAGTGCTGATGGCGTGGATGTAGAGATAAAAGGATATGATGGTGCTGGGTGTGGCAGAGGAGAAGAAAAAAAAGGTAAATTATAGGGGGGGGGGTGCTGGTGGGGCCCACGAGAGATCAAAATAAGAAAAACAAAATGGGGATGGGGAGGTGGCGTGGGCAGAAGGAAAAATGCGGATAAGACAAGGGTTCCCGTCAGGAAGTCTGCAGGCGGTAGAGGAGGCGGAGATGGAGGTGCGGGACTGGAGTTGCGGGGCTGCGTTTCTGCGGCTCTGGGTTGCGGAAGCTGCCCTGGGTTGAGGGGTCGATCGTGTCGGTGTGGAAGAAGATGACGACGGCTGGGGAGTTGGTGTTGATGTCGCTGGTGAAGGAGCAGCGGCTGATGCTGAGCAGCGAGGGTGGTTCTGAAGCAGCGCGGGGTTGAGTGGAGCAGCGGATGGCGGTGCGGAAGCCGTGGCGGGGGGTTGTGGTTGCCGGGGGAGTCGCCAAGCTGGATTTACGGCCGGACTCGGCGCGGGCTGGAGCTGGTGGTCGCCGGAAGAGGCTGGCTGTCGGAGGCGGTGCCGGAGCAGAGGTTGATGGAGGTGGTGTGGGAGGTGCGGCGGCTGGTGCTGCTTGACGCAGGGGGTGCGGCGGCGGCGGTGGCTGTTGCTCCACGCTGGAAGGTGGCTGCTCGACGCAGGAAGAGGACGATGGGGGGGGGGGGGGGGGTGCTCAGCGCCGGCAGGGGAGGACTCGTCCTCCTGCGGTTCCCTGGCACGGGCCATGCGGTGGCCTTGCCGAGTGAATTGCTCCCTTAGGCGCTTGCTGTCGGCGAGTTTCTGGAGGAGGAGGTCACGCATAACTAGGAGCTCGTTGCGGGTCGACGAGGGTGCGCCTGTTGAGGACGCTGGTGCTGGCGGGGTTGTGAGGGCGTCGACGCGTTCGAGTAGGAGCACTTGGTTGGAGAGGACGGCTTCGAAGGAGGACTGGAGGGCGACGCGGCTGGCTGTCGTGCGGTCGAGCATGGCGAGGTGGTTGACGGGTCCACCGTGAGCCTCGGTGATGTAGGTGCGGGTGATGGGTGCAAGATCCGGCGGCACAAAGGCGGGCAGAGCGGCAGGTCGGACCATTGTTACCGAATAGAAATGAGATCGGGGAAGAGAAGAAGAATCCGGCAAGGGGGAGGGCCGGCGGTGGCGAGCGAGACGAAGGGAGAGAAGATAAAAGATGAACTAGGGAGCAACCCTAGAATTCTTCATACATTCCAAGCATACCTTCAAACTCATACCCCTCCCTCTTATATAGATGGGGGAGGGCACACAAAAAGAAACATTACATTTAATTATTAATTATGTTTATTTAGTATTAATTAAATATCATTTAATTAATATTAAATAACACACATAATTTAAAAAGGAAAATCATGGCGGCTTCCATGCGCGTGCCCCCAAATAAGTGCGGCGGCTTCCATATGCGTGCGTCGATGATTTCCATATGCGTGTGGCGGCTTCCATGTGCGCGGTCCACTTGCGTGAAGGTGTATGCGTAACACATTTACTCTGTAAAATTGTTTCTTTGTAATACAAGTGCTTTATATTTCACGGTGAACTATCTTATGTAATCATATTTAGTCATTGCAAGGATTTATCTTTCCTTCTAAGCAATTTGGTGGCTCCATTTTTTGTAATTATTTAAGTGTTTCTATTTTCGTCTTCACTTTTGCAAGATCATAGATTGGCTCCGTTTGGCGCCGAGGTGGCTGTCACGAACGCAGTGGTTATGAACCGTCGTTCGTGAATGCCCGTGAACGCCCGACCTCTCCCATGGAACTTCATCCACTTTTATGTTCAAAATTAGTTTTCTTTTTATGGTTGTCATAACCATTGTCATGCCAAACATACATTCTACAGCGGTGGCGTTTTTGTCCAAACACACTGGAGCAAAAAAGCCGCACCAAAAGAAGTCTAGCAAAATCAAATATAGCTTCTCTCATGATATTGCTATCTCCTATGTACTCACCATAAATTCTATCAATAGCTAACCCTACTAGAACATATATACCATTTTAGGTTACCACACCATTAATAATTGTTCCTTTTTTCCTCGGACATATGCTGCAGTTATACTGCAGTTATACGTACAACTGCTCCAAAAACTGACTTTTTAATAGATATTCTAATCCAATTTGAGGAGCGTAAGGACTAATCATATTTGAGGAGCAATCAACTTATTACTAATCCTATTCACGTCATATGGTTCATATTTTTAACTTCAAAGTTAAATTGGCACTCACAAATAAAGTTGAAATAAATGATACATTAAAATGAAGCATTGCAAATAAATATGTAGTACTCAGGCGCTCTATTCCTCCATCTTTTCCCCTAATTGAGATGCCCAAATCAGATGTAGCTGCGGGTTGAGCTGAAAAATTGGAGCCAACGTGGAATTTATCAAAAAACAATCATTTGATAGTATTATGCAGATCAGAAGACACTATTTTCCATTCTTTTTTTCATAAATGAGAAGGAAAGTTTAAGCCTTTGAGACTCTATAAAAGACTCCAATGTGTTCTGCTGTGATTACTTTGTGATAGATTCAAATTATGGCCAAGACGAGTTATTGTGTTTTGTTATCAAATATTTGGAAGACGTGTTAGTTTCATCATTATAAGCTTTTGAACATTAATAGCACCAGCAGAAGTCAGTTAGAGGGTATCTTGGAGATTTGAAGGTAAACTTTATAAAATCATAATTAGATGTATGAATTTGAGTGCTGATTAGTAAAAAAAAACTCAATCGATATCTAAATGTTCTATAAGGGAAGGTGCTATGTTCTATAAGGGAAGGTCAAAAATAAGAGAAGGTCTTGCCTCTGATTGGTTATTTTGTAGAGCTTGATTCATCAAGAGTAATTGCGGTGTATGTTCTGATGCTTTGCTATTTACGCTCCCAGGCATTTGACGAAGCCATTGCCGAGCTGGACACCCTCGGCGAAGAATCTTACAAGGACAGCACCCTCATAATGCAGCTTCTCCGCGACAATCTCACCCTCTGGACCTCAGACATGCAGGTAAGCATGACGAACACAGCTGTGTCTTTTTCTGCCTCTCTCTGTATCTCCATGAAATTGCATTTCGCTTTTCCACGACTCGAAGCAGGATGACGATGTCGAGGAGATCAAGGAAGCTCCCCACCGCGACGAGCAGTAGTGGCCGGCTGTTACGAGGGCTGTTGCCTGATTCCAGAAGGTCCGCTTTACATTTTTATCGGTCGAACGAGTGTGCTTGTTGCTGCGTAGGCGCTTGAATGTCATCGTGGTTTTGTTTGTGGTTCCATTTCTCGAAAAGATTTCCCGTCGTCGAGTTCCGGCTCTCGCGGAAGTAAACTTCTCGCCCCCCTCAAATCCTTTTTACCTTTCACTTTTCTCCTCTGCTCTGTTTTCTTTTATTTTCTCCCCTCCCTTGGAACCAAGAACCATGATGTATTTATACACTGCACTTTCTTCTATCCTTTATGAAAAATTGCTGTCTCTTCTATGCAAAATTATTCGACGAGTTAAATTATTGATTGCAAAATTTGGCAGGCTACTGTGTGTTCCAATTTACATCATTTTAAAATTAGTGTAAGCATATTTTGCATAATTCTATTTCTAAACGGAGGAGAACACATTAGGAAATAAAATCATCATAATAGTTTTCTTTTTATTGAATAATTTTATGCGTGGGAAAAAATGGCCTCGTCATCTTGTTCCTGCCATAGTAAGGACTTTCAAAATTTCAGTTTAAGCTTTTCAGATGCTTGTATTTCTCTTTCAAGGGTATTATTGAAATTTCTTTACATCATCTCCGTGAGATTATCCCTGGTCTGTTTGGGTGGGTGGTTGCGGTTGGAGATGGAGTTCCGTCCCTGCGGTTGGAATGAGTCGTAAAATTACGTTTTTGGGGGATCGATGGTTCCATTTGAAGACTATTCGAACGGTTGAAAGTAATGTTTGCGTATCCTGAAAGATGCTATTGAGAAAAAACGCCCAAGTAAATAGAGCGAAACCCCAAGTTGTTGGCACGGTACCATTGACGGCGATGACTCTGAAAATAGTTTGCTCAACCACTACAACATTTGTTGAATCTTGAATTTTCCATGAAGTTAGTTTAGTTTTAAAGAAAAAGGATGACAGTAGTCAATAAATTGCTCAAAGTTTTCTTCTCGATAAATTCTTATAGTCAATAAATTGATCTTATTTTCTTCTAAATTGATTATTATAATCGATTGCAATACACTGTATTGATCGAGATGATCAACCTGGGAAAATTTAAAGAAGAAATTAGCGATGTACCGCAAGGAATCTAAAATTTTATAGTTTTAGGGAAAATTGAGATTTGTCAATGTTCTCTTGCATGAAAAAAGAAGTCAATAACCCATCTAATTTATAAGCGAACAATGATTTTGTTTTAGATGGTTGTGTCCGCAGAAAAAGCAATAGTGAGAAATCAGTATTAGTATGAAATGCGAACAACTTTTTTTAGCTTTTTTTAGAAGCGTGAGGGTTCGTTACTTTTCAAAAATCTTGAAAAACAAAATTTTGGCACACACCGTCGCAAATGTTAAGGCTATTATGGGGGAAATTCGTTACATAGTTAAGGCTATTATGACTTGCTTAGGTGGTTGTACAAAAATGTTAAGGCTATTATGGGGGAAATTCGTTACATAGGCTTCGTTTGGTTCGGCTTATTTGCTCCGGTGAGTTTGGACAAAAACGTCATTGTCATACCAAACATTTTATGCTTATAACTAGTTTTTTTTCTTGATAATGGTAGTAACATTTGTCATACCAAACATACATTCTATGACAATGACGATTTTGTCCAAACTCACCGGAGCAAATAAGCCGAGCCAAACGAAGCCATAGTCAATGAATTGGTTCATAAAAGAGTCGTTCTTTTGTGAGTATCCGCTGAGTAGATGCTTGAATATACAATGGGTTCAGGCTGAATTGGGTTTCTTTTCTCATAATTTTATCCGTTTGAGTATGCTTGCGAGTATCCGCTCTGCGACTCCATTTTGCTCATGAATAGATGGTCATATGATTTGGTCACCTCCATGCTATTTACCGGTGGGTTTTAAAGTAACGGAGGAACCTTTATGAGAATAGAAAAAACTATACGGCTCCAAATGAACCAAGTTTTCACAGGAGAAGCTAATGCAGATAATATAATAGTGATCCATCCCGACTACATCGGACACTGCATCCAACGGGTTGCCTACTGGCAGGGTGAAAATGCTGTCTACCACAAATCTATCGATTGAGCGCGGCTCATATTAGGTTGTAATCATGCTAGCTAGAGTATAAATATTGCATGGTCATGAATGCCTCTATAATCTTGTAGAAGGTAACGACTAACGACCAAGCTAATGTGGGTGAAGGGAGGCATGCATACACTATGGTGAAAAGAAAATCACAACAAAGAAGATGATCGCGGTGAAGAGCGCGATAAGGTCGTTGAAGAAGACCCCATGAAAACCCTTATCCCCTATCAAATTTTATTGAAGCCTCAACTATGCCCCATCATGAGAACAACTATGTATATAATATTCAAGCATCCCAAAGCCTCAATTCCATCATCAAAAGTTCATCCTAAGGTGAAGCGAAATTCTTGCCCTATTAATTCACGAGCATCATTAGCAAAGCAAGAATAAACTTCTTGTAATCTCTGAGGTCATGTGTTCTTGTAAAAAATGCAAGGTAAGATTTGTCTATATTTCACTCTTGTGGTGGGACCTTTCCTCGGACCCTCCCGGATGCTTTGTGCACCGGCCTGCCTTTTTTTAATCAACTCAGGGCATTGTTAGAGCCAAATAAAAAATGAATACTTGCACACCATTAATAACATCAATTCATATTTTTTTTGAAAATTACTCGGTCAAACAAATGTTAACGACAAACCGATATTGCTAACAACAAATCAAATCTTTGTCGATTAGCATTTATTGTGCATGCACATACTGAATATGCAAATCATTATAGAATGTGAGGTTTAGGCTGAGCGCGAGAGGGAATCGAGTTGGGTTTTTGGTGCTCGCGTGCAGCTTATGGTTTGCCTATAGAAAATTTCTAAACTAATTTTAGATGGAAATTTTCAATTATGTTGGTGTGCGGATAACCATTTTTTGGTTTGCATGTAAAAAGATCGGAACTAATTTTAAATAGAGATTTTAAGTTATGTTGATGTGCCGATATCAGTTTTTAGTTTGCCGCCCTTGGCTTATTGTAATCCCAATTCGTAAAAATAAAAAATCGAAAGGATAAATATCAACCGGCAACTTGCCATACATCAGATTATTGAATTGAGGCTATCTAGCTTGTCTTCTCTTTCTTTTTAGCCTATTTGTGCTAGTGGGCCCCACCACGGTGGTTGTGGTTTTTTTTCTTCTAAATTATTAAATATTTTTTTTGAAGACTATATTCATTTGTCTTGAGTTCTCGTTGCCACTCTGAAAGATTCTTTGCTTTCTGATATCTTCGCTCTTTCTTATCATGACGTCACCATTGGGTTTGGCTGCTGTGCTTCTTCCATTATTTTAGATAGATGTTAAATGCAGGTCGGGTTTGGCTACATGCAGACCGCGGATATATGCAGGCCAAAAAATTATTATACCATATTCAAAAATCAAATTAATATTTATAAAATAATAAAATAAGTAACACCAAGCAAAATAACATTCATAAAATAAATAACTACCCGAAGTATAACCATCGCCGCCACCGCCGCCATGGCCGCCAACGATGTCATGGACGGAATCGCTGTCATGGCCGCCATGGCCGCCATCGCCGCCATCTGTTGGAATATTTTTCTATATTCCTATATTAATATACAAAATAATGTAATTTTTCGGTTTTAAAACTTTTATAAAAAACAGCAGTTCTATTTCTATGAACAGCAATAATAACAGAATTGCAAGAAGGGATGAGAAATAAATAAGAGAGTAATTTATAGTTCAGAATTGAGCCTGGGTAAGGCGTGTAGTCACTGTCCTAAAGAAGTTGCACCACCCTCCGGCAGGGCTTTCAACCGATGCTCACTCCTCCAAGGTACAACACCCGGCTAGATCCCAAAACTCCGATGTGCGCGGACACCGAAGAAGCACAGAGCACCCGAACCACCACTTGATGAAGCAAACGTAAAGAAAAGGAAGCAAGAAGAATATAGTCACAGGAACCGAGAGCACAAGAGCGTATGAGAGCGTGTAAAACTATCTGAGAAGAACGAGTATATATATAACTCAGACCGCAAGATCTTCAATGAAATTCGATCTCGTAAAACGGCAATAAAATAAAGCCTCAATAAATACGAACGGTTATATAGGGAAGGATCATAATCAGGAAAATAAACGTTGAATATTTCCAACGTAAATATTGGCGAGAAAGACGCGCAAAAGAGCGGCAAAGAAAAGCGCGTAAAAACGGCAGAACGTGTGAAGAGAAATCGACGTTGCGTCGACATTATATCGACGCTACGTCGAGTTTTATCGACGCAGGACTTATCGACGCAAGCCTTATCGACGCTACGTCGAGTTCAATCGACGCATGCGTCGAGTTCAATTCGACGCCACGCAACTCCAGCGGGCAAAACGACGCTACGTCGAAATCTATTTGACGCAGCTCCGAATTCTAATCGACGCATCTCCGAGTAAAATGCTATGAAACTATTTGGAACAAAAAATACAATTCAATTCAATTATTCCCCAAATCCCAAATCCGAAATCCGAAATCCGAAATCCGAAATCCGAAATCCGAAATCCGGATCCGGTCCGGTGCGGTGCGTGCGCGCGCGCGCGTGTGGTTCATAGTTTCGCCTTATGTTCTTTTGAACAAATAAGAAAGAGTGAATACATATAAATATTCTTTGGCTAGAAAACAAATAAGCAAGGTGTGACTAAAGGTTCATCCTTTCTTTTATGAAATGTTTCCCTCCAAATAATTTGGATTCCCTCCAATTTGATTTTGAGCTTTTCCATCATAATGAGGAGCCCAAACACCAAACACCATTTAGCTCCAATCAAAACATTTAATTTATAATGTTTTATAATTAAAATTTCTAACAATCCCCCACAAAAGCGAAAAATCAAAAGGCGAACTTCATAAATATGATATTACTAATAATAAATAAAATCAAATACAATTTTGCTTCATCAAGTTGTATCTAATGCAATGGGTATAGATGGAATGGTTACCTTGAATCTATACTTAGTGCTTACTTCCTCTACCGAAGAGTATAATGTGCCAGAGGCTTTGAATTATAAACTTTTGACCGGTAAATTAGATAAGCACACAAAAGATTGGTTGTTCTTGGGTTATGGCGGTGGGCGCGTTAATGGCCATGCGCATTCCTTGATTTTTCATGAGAGTTATTTTGGGTTCAGCCCGGATCCCAAAGTTGCGGCCTCACAACAACCCCCACATAGGTGGTGCCTCAAGAGATATTCGTAACCAATATCTCGCAAAGAAATATGCCTTTGGCAACCATTAAGAACTTAATTAAGTTCATCCTAACTTGTTACGTAGAGCACAACATCATAGGAATGGGGAGAAGGTTTTCTCAACCTTATATTTTGTGCTCCCAACTACGCTACATCAACGACTTCATTTCTACCACATTGAACCCACTTCATGGGATCTCCAATCACATGGGTTGGGTATCCACCATTGGCAGCAAATCATGTGGGCTTAAGCCCTATTCCCCTCGATGACAAAAATATCTCCGTTCGGGACAATCCCTTGGTAAGATTATCAGTCAGATTCAATTCTGACTTTACATAGTTGAGTGATATCACTTCTTTTCTTTTTTGCTTCACGGACTTGTACCTGATTCTCATGAACTTATTCATTTTGGAATTAGTACTATTAGAAGCAGTTAAATCAATAACACTTTTATTATCACAATGTAAAGAGATAGCAGACATGATGTTTTCAATTAATGGAATTTCACTAAGTAAATTTTTAATCCATTATGTTTCGGCACATGTAGTGTCCAAAGCTATAAGCTCCGATTCTATGGTGCTTCTAGAAATAACTGTTTGTTTTGTAGAAGCCCATGAAATGGCAGCACCTCCAAGGAGGAATACATAGCCCGTTGTTGACTTAACGTTTAACGAATCAGTTACCCAATTGGCATCTGAATATCCTTCTAGTACTCCGGGAAATCCCGTGTACACTAAACTATAATCCATAGTTCCACGAAGATATTTAAATATTCTATTTAGTGCTATCCAATGTTCATCACTTGTATTACTAGTATATCTACTAAGGCGGTCTACGACATAGAAAATGTCGGGCCTAGTGCGGTTAGCTATGTATAGGAGTGATCCTATCATTTGTGCATACCTATGTTGATCAACAGGTTCATTAGTATTTTTACAAAATTTTACACTAGCGTCATATGGAGTAGAAGCGGGAATGGAGTCATATAAGTTGAATTTAATCAACATTTTCTCAATCGAGTGTGAAAGAGATAATGATACGCTAGAATCATTTTTAACTAGTTTCATTCCTAATATAATGTTTGCTTTCCCCAAATCTTTCATATCAAAATTGGATGATAAGTTATTTTTGGTTTCATTAATAATTTTAATTGAGTTTTCAAAGATTAAAATGTCATCTACATAGAGACATAACAAGACAATTTCATTTCCGTCTTGTTTGGCATAAATACATTTATCAAATTCATTAGATTTGAAACCAAAAGTTAAGACTACGGAGTCAAACTTTTGATGCCATTGTTTAGGTGCTTGTTTTAAACTGTAGAGAGATTTAATTAATTTACAAACTTTGGTTTCTTGACCTTTGACCACAAAACCTTCGGGTTGAGACATATAGACTTCTTCTTCTAAGTCTCCATGCAAGAAGGCGGTCTTGACATCGATTTGATGAATGATCATCCTATGGATCGAAGCCAATGCGACTAGAATACGAAGAGAGGTTATTCTAGCTACGGGAGCATATGTGTCTAGATAATCTATTCTTTGTTTTTGGGCATAGCCTTTAGCTACAAGGCGAGCCTTATATTTATCTATGGATCCATCCAGATTTAATTTCTTTCTAAAAATCCATTTACATCCTATGGCTTTGGCACCAGGAGGTAAATCTGTTAGGATCCAAGTTTTATTTTCTAAGATAGAATTAATTTCTAGATTAATTGCTTCTTTCCAAAAGGGATAATCAGATGAGGTCATTGCTTCCTCATATGTATTAGGATCTCCTTCAACTAGATAAGTGAAGTAGTCCTCCCCATAGGATCTTTCGGTTCTAACTCTTTTGCTTCTTCTATGTTCATCATTTTCTAATGGTTCTATAGAAGAAGTGGAAGGTTGGTTTGAGCTAGTTGAAGGTTGAGATGAGTTATTTAGTTTATATGGAAATTTATCTTCAAAATAAGCTGCATCTCTAGCTTCTATAATGGTGTTGTTAGATATTTCACTAATTAGAGAATTAGTGATGAGAAATCTATTAGCACTACTATCGGATGCATATCCTATGAAAATTGAGTCTAATGTTTTTGGTCCTATTTTCTTTCTCTTAGGTTCAGGAATTGCTACCTTAGCTAAACACCCCCACACTCGAAGAATTTGGAGGTTAGGTTTTCTTAATTTGAATAATTCAAAAGGTGTCTTATCGTTTTGTTTAGATGGAATCCTATTAAGGATGAAGGAGGAAGAGAGCAACGCTTCTCCCTAGAGATTTTCCGGGGCACCGGATTCGGCTAACATGGCATTGACCATGTTCATCAAGGTCCGATTTTTACGTTCAGCTATACCATTCGATTGAGGAGAATATGGAGCAGTCACTTGATGAATAATCTCATGTTCTTGGCAAAATTGGGTTAGTTCATTCGAAGTGTATTCTCCACCTCGATCGGATCTAAGAATTTTGATAGAGGTTCCTAATTGATTTTCTACTTCCGCTTTGAAAATCTTAAAGTATGAAAAGACTTCATCTTTAGTTTTTAATAAATATATGTAGCAATATTTAGTGAAATCGTCAATAAAAGTTACAAAATATTTATTTCCACCTCTAGTGGGTTGGCGGTTTGAATCACATACATCCGAATGAATTAGTTCTAAAGGTTTTGAAGTTCTATCAACTGATTTAAAAGGCTTTCTAGAAAATTTAGCTTGCACACAAATTTCACATTTAGCACTTGGTGCAATATTGATTTTGGGAATCAAATTTAAGGACATCATTCTTTTCATGCAATCAGAATTCACATGTCCTAATCTAGCATGCCAAAAATCAGGAGAAGAATTTGAAACTAAGGAAGAAGAAGAAATTTGATTTACTTCTAAATCAGCAATATTCAATTTGAATAAACCATCGCAGATATATCCTTTACCAATAAAAACATCATTAAATGTTATTACAACTTTATTTGACTCTAAGACAATCTTATAGCCTTTCTTCACTAGCAAAGATCCGCTAACAAGATTCTTCCTAACTCTTGGCACATAAAGCACATCATGCAAGGCTAGTGTCTTCCCGGATGTCAACCTAAGATCCACTCGCCCGCGTCCAAGTATTTGTGCCGAAGAAGCATCTCCTAAGATCACGCTTCCTCCACTGATGTCCTGAAAGGTGGCAAAGCAAGAACGATCAAAACAAGTATGGACATTTGCTCCGGAATCAAGCCACCAATCTGATGAACAAGTGAGAAAAAGACCATGAGTATAATCTAACCTGAAGATAGGTTGAACCGGTGCTTGGATCATGTTGGCCTGAGGCTTGTCTCCACGAGACTTGCCAATCACGGGTTCTGTCTTCTTGTAGAAGCAGTTGGTGGACAAATGGTTTGTGCGGCCGCAGATGAAGCACCATTTCCCTTTACCTGGGTTTTGGTTAGAGGGACCAGGCTTGGGATGATTGAGTTTTTGATGGCGGGAACCTTGACGGAAAGGTTTCTTGAAATTTTTTCCTTTCCCTTTGAAGTGATGGTGGGAAGAATGATTGCCTTGCGATTCAGTGAGATTTACTTTAGGAGCAAGGTCTTTGGGGGTTTTAGAATTTTTGCTCTTATGTTCCTCCTCTATGCGGATTGCATTTTGGATTTGAACATAAGTGAGGTTTGATTGGTCATGCCTTAGTCTAGTGCTAAAGCCGGACCATGAATCGGGAAGAGAATCAATAAGACATGCCACAAGATAATTTTCGGAAAGGATTGAGCCATCGGCTCGGATCTTGGACAACATCTCATCTAGTTGATGGAGTTGAGGATTGATGGGCTTGGAAGCATCAATCTTGAATTTGTGGAGGTTGGAAACATTGTAGCGTTCTATACCCGCATTGTCAAGGTTATAGCGCGCTTCAAGTGCATACCATAAATCCTTAGCCGTACGATATTGCAGGAATACATCGTAAAGGCTGTCGGACAAGGCACTAAGAATGCGGTTGCGACAATGATATTCAATGTCCACCGGATCTCTATATGGGACACGTCTAACATAGGTTCTAGTGGTGTTTGCAGTTGAAGATGAGGACGATGGTAGAGTCGAAGCAACTGCATTTGCAGTGCTAGGGATTTCAGTTTCTACAATGGGGGCATCGAAGATGGCAGACAAAAGGCCTAACGTATTAAGCCAATATTCTATCTGAGCTTGCCAACGACGAAAACCATTACCGTTAAATTTCTCGGGTTTGATCCCGGCGGAGTCCTCAGATCTAGATGCCATTATGGATTTCTGAAATTTAAAATATAAATAATAAATTGATGTACATGTAAACAATAAAACAGAGATGATCATTTTGATTATTTGATTTTATTTATTCTATTGATGTGGAATTACAACTTCTTTAGATTGTTGGAATATTTTTCTATATTCCTATATTAATATACAAAATAATGTAATTTTTCGGTTTTAAAACTTTTATAAAAAACATCAGTTCTATTTCTATGAACAACAATAATAACAGAATTGCAAGAAGGGATGAGAAATAAATAAGAGAGTAATTTATAGTTCAGAATCGAGCCTGGGTAAGGCGTGTGGTCACTGCCCTAAAGAAGTTGCGTCGTCATTGTACAACCCTTATTCTCCGAGGGTAGGACCCACTCAAGGCCACGTAGGCAGGTCAAAGTCAAAGAGGCAAGACAAATCAGCCAGCAGGAGCGAAAGAAGGTTGGCGAGTATTGGCTAAATACTCGCCAGAAGGGCGACTATGGTCGAAGATACGTGCCGAGTATCCCGTATGTCGCCCCAAAGTGTCCGGCAACCACAGAAGACCTGAGCGAGTATCAGCCAGGCTTGTGCGAGCAGTAGCAGATACTCGCCAGATGGGCGACTATGGTCGAAGATGCTCGCCGAGTATCCCATATGTCGCCAGGTCAGGGCTGGGCTATAAAAACCCCCCTACCCCTTGGTTGCCTATAAATAGGACCCCAGGGGTACTTGGATTGGCACCTGTGCTTGAGCTTCTGGAACCCCATTTCCGAATTCTTGAGCCCGTCACCCCTGCTTGCTAGCCAAGTCGGTGCCTTCCTCGTACCTTGCTCGGCCATTCTTTGGTCTTGGAGGGGAAGTCTCTTCGGAGCTTCTGGGTACGTGGTGGGACCTCCCTGCCGCAGCACCTGGGGTCCTGTTTGTTGCTCTTCCAGCTTCTTCGTCGTTGCCAGCCAAGCCATCTCGTCGGGCTGCTGGGCGAGTAGCCTCCGGCTGCATCGGTCCGAATCTTGAGGTCAGGAATTTCCTGGCGTCAACACTTTGGTGCGGTGAGCGTGGATCGTAGTCGGAGAAGGAAAGTTCAGCAGGAAGCCGAGATGGTCGTAGGTGGCGACCATGAAGGGGTAGTCGGCAACTCGGCCGCGAGTGGCGAGTTCGTGACGCTAGCGGTTCTGGAAGCCTTCGCGCAGCGTATGGAGGGAGCCTTCGCGCAGCGCATGGAGGGGATCTTGCAAACAGCGCTTCAGCCGCGCGCCGAGGTCACTGCGACCTCGCCGCATCGCCCAGTTCCATCCGAGGGAGGGAGTCCCCCCCGGCGAGCAGGAAAGGAGCACATGGAGGACGAAACCGAGCGACCAAGGAGGTCGCACTTCTACCAGCCAACCTCGCAAGGTATTCGCTTCCGCGAGCCGTGCGAGCAGGGGAGATACCCGGATACTCGCCCATATGGCGAGTATGGAGGTGATACTCGCCAGGTTGAGGATCGTCGCCGGGCAGGAGGGAGGAGCCCCTTCTGCGAGGAGATTCTCGCCGCGCCAGTGCCAGAGGGGTTCAGGGACCCTGCCTTGAACTACTATTCAGGGAAGGAGGACCCCGTCAGGCACATCCAATGGTTCGAGGATATAGTCTCTATCCGAACCATGTCGGACGCCTTCAAGTGCAGGTTGTTTGCCATTACCTTCCGCGCAAAGGCCTGGGACTGGTTCCATCAGTTGCCCGCAGGCTCAATCTACTGCTTCGAAGACCTGTGTCGTGGGCTGACGACCCGGTTCGACACGGCACGGAAGCTAAAGAAGGAGGCCACGACCCTGTTCTACCTCGTGCAAGGGCCGGATGAGGCATTGGGCCCTTACATCGAGCGCTTCCAGGAGGAGGTTCTGCAAATCCAGGAGGTGGATAGCAACATCCTGTTGCTGGCCCTGACATTTGGCATCAGTCAAGGCCTCTTCAAGTTGGAGCTCAGTGAGAACCCACCCTACTCCTACGACAACCTCATTCAGAGGGCCAATAAATTTGTCCGGGGAGAAGCCTCCAACCCCGACTTCTTGGCAAGGTTGGCGCGGGTGACCAGAGGCGATCGTGGAGAGAGGGATGAGATCCCTGGAAAAAGGAAGAGGGAGGAGCCCCGAAGGGAGGAAAGGAAGTGGCCAGAGCGACAAGAGGAGAAGAAGAAGGAGGAGCTCAGAAAGAAAGAAACCGGGAGGATCGCGGAGAGAAGACCCATCGAGTCCCCTGAGCGTCAGGAGGAGGGAAGACGCTACCAGGTCCCCGTCAATCGGCCACCTTGGAGGCCGGCTGGACGGCACCAGCGTCAGGACCCAAGGGGGAGATCCCCAGAGAGAAGGCCCTTTCGCCAACCAGAGAGGCGTCAGGAAAGGAGGAGGGATGAAGCAATGGCGGTAGCCGGGCGAGGCCGCCGTCAAGGAAGGAAGAAGCCGAAGCCTAGGAGGCGTCATTTAGAAGAAGTTCCTCTCTACTGCGACTTCCACCAGGTGGGGGGACATGCCATGGCTGCCTGCCCAGACTTTTGGGAAGCCCGGAGGAGGTTGGCAGCAGGAGAAGCTGGAGGAGAGCAGAGGAGGATGGAGGCCCCTGCCGAGCCACAGGCAGGGCAGGCTGCAGTCGTTCGCAGGAGGAACGAGGATCGGATCGACCAGGGAGGTCGGGGAGACCTGGGCCAGGGAGGTCGAGTTGGAGTAATCCATGGGGGAGCAGGGCTGGAAGCTTCCCGCAAGGGAAGCCTCCATCAGATCTACCGCAGGAGTGTCGCCTCGACCTCACAAGCACCGCCCCCGATAGAGGAGATTACCTTTTCCGAGGAGGACATGCTAGGGAACGCGAATCCCTTCCATGATGCCCTCGTGATTCAGGCCGCAGTGGAGGACTTCACCGTTGATCGAATTCTGATCGACAACGGTAGCTCTGTAAACGTCATCTTCAAGGGGACGTTTGACGGACTGGGAGTCGAAGCTGCCAGAGTTCGAGCATCAGATGGTCCCCTCTTCGGCTTCTCCGGAGAGAAGAAGGAGGTGGAAGGAGGAGCAGATCTCCTGGTAACACTCGGTGGCACCTCCATCGGCTGTCGATTTGTTATCGTCGACGCCCCGAGCTGCTACAGGGCTATCTTTGGGAGGCCGCTTCTCAACGCCTTCAAAGCCGTCCCATCCTCCTACCATTAGTGCTTGAAGTACTGTAAAGGAGACGTCCAGGTGAGGATCAGGAGCGATCCAAGAGCCGCTAGGGAGTGCTATCTTAGCGCCGTCAGTACCATCAGCTGGATGGCTGACGCGGAAGAGTTCGGAAGAGTGCTGGAGAGCCCGGCCAGGCTGGAAGTGGCTGAAGAGGTCGAGGAGATCGAGGTACTCTCTGCAGCGGGAGTGCCGGGGCTGCTGAAGATTGGCGGGTCGCTGAAGACCGAAGAGAAGATCGAGATGGCGGCGTGTCTGCAAAAGAACGTCGACATCTTTGCTTGGAGCGCAGCCGAGATGCCAGGAGTCGACCCTGAGGTTGCGTGTCATCGCCTCAACCTAGATCCCACTGTCCAGCCCGTCCGCCAGAAGAAAAGGAGAACCGCCACCATCCTCGCCAAGCCAATTAGGGAGGAGGTTAAAAAACTGCTCGATGCAGGGTTTGTGTCAGAGATCCAGTATCCAGGCTGGGTCTCCAATGTTGTAATGGTGGCAAAGGCGGGGGGGAAGCTGGAGAATGTGTGTGGATTTTTCCTTAATGAATAAAAGCTGCCCGAAGGATTGTTATCCCTTGCCTCGAATCGACGCGCTGGTTGATTCGGCCGTCGGTTTTTCTGTGATGAGTTTCCTTGATGCGTTTTCAGGATATCACCAGATCCGGATGCATCCCCCCGATTGCCGCGATGTCTCCTTCATCACCGATGATGGCTGCTACAGCTTCAAGATGATGCCCTTCGGTTTGAAGAATGCAGGAGCTACCTATCAACGGATGATGGACCATGTTTTCAAAGAGCAAAAGGGGAGGAACCTGGAAGTGTATGTGGACGATCTCTTGATCAAAAGCAAGAGTGTCCAGGAACACATAGCCGATCTGGTAGAGACCTTCGCGACGCTAAGAAGATTCAAAATGAGGCTCAATCCGACGAAGTGCGTCTTCGGAGCAGGCATGGGAAAGTTCCTGGGACATCTCCTTACCTCGGAGGGAGTAGAGCCTAACCCCGACAAGGTTAAGGCGATCCTGGAGATGCCATCCCCAAAGACGATGAAGGAAGTCCAAAGGTTGACAGGAAGGCTGGCGGGTCTTAGCCGCTTCCTCTCTAAAGCCGGAGAGAAATGCTCTCCATTCTTCAAGACACTCCGTAAAGCGAAAAGCTTCGAGTGGTCCGAAGGATGTGAGATGGCGTTCGGAAAGCTGAAGGAGCAGTTGACTCAGACACCTCTCCTCCAGAGCCCGAAGGAAGGCGAAGACCTGCTCGTCTACCTGGGAGTAGGAGCAGAGGCGGTGAGCTCCGTTTTGGTCCGAGAAGAAGGGAAGAGGCAGCTACCTATCTACTACGTCAGCCGGGTGCTAAAAAAGGCGGAGCTGAAGTACCCAATCCTGGAGAAGCTTGCCTTCGCCTTGGTGGTGTCGGCACGAAAGCTCCGGCCTTATTTTCAGGCTCACTCCATCAGAGTGGTGACTGATCATCCTCTCCGCGGTGTCTTAGAGGGAGTGGAGCATTCAGGGAGGTTGGCGAAATGGTCGGTAGAACTCAGCGAGTTCGACATTTCCTTCTCTCCCCGAGTAGCGATCAAGGCCCAGGCAGTAGCAGACTTCTTGGCTGACTTCTCGGTGGAAGCGGAGCCAGGAGAAGAGGTGCTCAATCCCATTCCTTGGAAGTTGTTTGTTGATGGAGCTTCGGGCAAAAGTTCTGTGGGGGTGGGCATCGTGCTCGTCAGCCCACAGGGAACAAGGATCGAGCAAGCCGTCGAGATCCTCTTCTCCGTCACAAACAACCAGGCAGAGTATGAGGCCATAGTGGCAGGCTTACGCCTTGCCAAGGAGCTGGGGATCCGTGATGTCCGAGCTTTCACGGACTCAATGGTGGTCGCGTCGCAGATTCGAGGCGAGTTCGAGGTGCGCGACACCATCCTGCAGAAGTACCTGGTAAAAGTAAAAGGACTGATTAGAGGCTTCCAGTCTTTCTTCGTCGAACATGTGCCAAGAGAGGAGAACTCGGCAGCAGATCGCCTCGCCAAGTACGGGCCGAGGGCTGGAGGAACTATCACAGAGCTTTTCCACCCATCCATTGAAGAGGGAGAGATAATGGAGATCGAGCAACGCCCCTCGTGGATGGATCCCTTTGTAACCTTCCTGACCAGCGGCCAGCTTCCGGCGAACGGAGGGGATCAGCGAGGATTTCGGTACAAAGCGGCATACTACCTCCTGCAAGATGGGGAGCTGTACCGCAAGACCATCTCGGGCCCCCTGGCCAGATGTGTTTCCGAAGACCAAGTACCCCGAGTGTTGGAAGAGATCCACTCGGGAGAGTGTGGAAGTCATTCTGGGACTCGCACTTTGGAGCAGAGGATATTGCGGCATGGTTACTTCTGGCCTACTATCCGGAAGGATGCTGAGATCTTCTCGAAGAAGTGCCAGAAGTGCCAGCTCTTCGCCCCCCTTCAGTTGCAGCCGGCCCAGCAGCTCCGATCGATCATCTCCCCATGGCCGTTTGCCATCTGGGGGATGGACTTGATCGGCCCTTTCCCTCAAGCCAGTGGACAACGAAAGTTCATTCTCGTCATGATCGACTACTTCTCCAAGTGGATCGAGGCCAAAGCCCTGGCCAAGACCACCTCTCAAGTCGTGAAGAACTTCATTTGGGGAGAGATCGTCTGCAGATTCGGGATCCCTCTCGCCATCATCACCGACAATGGTCCCCAGTTCGCCAGCTTAGAACTGGAAGACTTTTGCAGGCAGCTAGGAACCGACCTTCGGTTCGCCTCCGTACATCACCCAAGGAGCAATGGCCAAGTGGAGGCCGCCAACAAACTGATCATCAACCTACTGAAGAAGAAGGTGGAGAACCTGAGAGGTAACTGGGCGGACCAGCTCCCCTCGGTCCTGTGGGCTCTGAGGACCACTCCCAGCTCAGCCACAGGGGAAACGCCATTCAAACTCTCTCACGGGTCGGAAGCTCTCATTCCAGTAGAGTTCGAAGTCAGAAGCCCACGGGTGATAGCTGCGGAGGACGGAAGCGAAGAATGGCGACTAGAGAATGAAGAGGTTCAAAAGTTATCTCTCGACTACATCGAGGAACTCCGAGATTTAGCTTCAGCCAGGCAAGAGGAGATCAAGCGCCGGATGGCAAAACATTTTGACAAAAATGTTCGCCTCAAACAATTCCAAGCAGGTGATCTGGTCCTGAAAAAGGTGGACGCAGCAGGAAGGTCTGCGGCCGTCGGGAAGCTCAACCCGAACTGGGAAGGACCTTTCATCATCCAGGAAGCACTCCTAACAGGAGGATACCACTTGCAGAACCAGGAAGGCGAGCTGCTAGGGAGCACCTGGAGCGGCGATGACCTGAAAAGGTTTTATCCCTGAGGGGGAATGTGTGTACCCCATCCTTGTAAATTCATTTCTTTGAATAAAATCTGCATCTCCCTGAAACATGGGACGAGGCAGCTTCTTTCGCATCAACAAAGTTTTCATAATAAAGAAGTCAGGTGAAGTCAATCTCCACGCTAGGTTGGAAAATGAGCCTCCGACTTAACCCTCGTAAAAACTCAGAACGGATGATGGGACAGTGCCTCGGGTGTGCGTTCCCTTAAGACCAAGCCTCTGCAATGACGGCCGAGATCAGCTCCCCCCTTGCATGTTGGCCGCGGTTCCCACCGACTGCATTTCTCGTCCGACTGTAGAGATTACCAGGAAGAAGTCTGGACGCCGACCTTCCGATTCGGCGAATGAATGATCGATTTCACTAGCTCAGGGGACCCTTGGAAAAAGGCGTCGTGTACCCTTGAAAGCTGAAAAGCTCGCAGCAAAGCATTTCCTTTTCTAAATTACTGTGTTAGATCATATGAGTTGTTGTGCCTAAAGTGTGCTTAACTCCCTGCTAAACTCGTTGAGCAACAGGAAGCAGGTCCGATCCACGTCCAACATCCAAGTAGGATGGAGGCCTCGGGAGGATGTGTCCCCTCGGATTTCCCCGACTGCCACTCCCTGCTTGACGTCGTCCTACATCGACATTCGCCGCCGCAGGTTGGAAGACGAGCCTCCGACTTGACCCTTGTAAAAACTCAGAGCGGATGATGGGACAGTGCCTCGGGTGTGCGTTCCCTTAAGACCAAGCCTCTGCAATGACGGTCGAGATCAGCTCCCCCCTTGCATGTTGGCCGCGGTTCCCACCGACTGCATTTCTCGTCCGGCTGTAGAAATTACTAGGGTAAAAGTCTGGAAGTCGATACTCCAACTTGAGACGAGGAGGAGACCAACTCGACCGACCAAAAGACAAAGGCATCCAAGCATCCAAGTGATAGGATGAAGGCTCCTGGGTGTTGTGCCCCTGTGGGATCGACCCGGCGGCCTTTCCTTACTTGACGTCGGCCTTTGAAGGCAGCAAGCATCCAAGTTATAGGATGAAGGCCCTGGGAGTTGTGTCCCCGTGAGACCTGCCCGGCTACCATTCCTTACTTGGTGTCATTCTCCGTCGACATCAGGTTTTTAGAGTAGGAGGGAGGTCTCGGGATGATATTCCCCCAGGGCTCCCCGACCGCTAAACCTTACTCCTTCCTTCCCTTGAAGAGCTCCTTAGATTCTTGCGTAAAAACCTAATAACACTCGTCACTAGGTACAGATCAAGGCCTCAAGCTGAAGTCTGCAGGTGCGAGTATGATGGTGCGAGTATCCATACTCGCCGAAATCCTAGGAGCCTAGCGAGCACTCAACCTCGCCTCGAACCTAGGAGCCTAAAGCAACATATAAGCAAGGAAGTAAAAGCACAGAAGGAAGGAATAGGCGAGTAAGAAACTTGTCAAAATTCCTTTTCATTTTTACAAAAAATCTGTACATGCTGCAGGTGGACAAAAAGGTCGCCGGGCGAGCAAAAAAGGAGCCCGGGCGACTAGGCGACATCCTCGCCATCAAATATCTACGGCTGACTCGTCGCCATCATCGTCGTCATCGTCATCGTCATCATCATCATCATCAACCTCATCATCGTCGTCCTCGGCATCGCTAAGTCGCGACGATGATGCTCGCAGGGGGGAGGTGGACTCCTCGGCGAGTATGGCCGGGATAAGGTCTCCCACCGTCAATCCCATAGCCTCCGGCTTCAAAAGATCATCTGCCTTCAGCTGATTTAGGATGACCTCTCCTGTTGCTCGCGCGATCTCCCGGCGAATATGGGGCATGTCGTCGCCATGCATCCTGACCTGCTTGACGAACCGATGAGGGCCCGAGCCCGCCGGCTGTTGCTCGGCAGGCCGAGTTTCTAGCTCGCCGATGCGGATTTGGGCGGCTTCCAAGGCCGAGCGAGTATCCTCCAGCTCCTTCTCGGCCTGGGACAGTCTCTTCGCCGATTCCAGCTCGGCAGCCTATAGAAGACAAAAAGAAAGAAGGTAAAGCTTGACATCGTATGAAGAGGCGAGTATTCCAGAAAGCGCGAAAAGTCGCAAAGACGAAGTACCTCGAACCCATTGATCCTCTCCGCCATGGCGATCATTTTCGGCCCATGCACCTTGATCGCCTCCTCGTACATCAGCAGCCGCTTCGCTGTTGAATGTGCGAGCTCGGCCGTCCGCAGGATTGAGCGCGAGGTTTGATGAGCAAGATGCTCGGCAGAGGCCTCCTGCAGCAGCTCGGCGTCAGTACGACTATAGATCGCATGGAGCACATCGAAGGCCTCCCCCTTGTCCTCCCAGTCCTCGGACCAAACGGGGAGGTTCGAGCTCAGAGTCACCTCGTGAGCGCGATCAGACCAGGTCACCAATGGGCGACCAAAGTCGTCCTCGCCACGGGTACCCTCGTTGAAGAAAGGATGGTTGCTCGGCTCGCCAGCCTCCGAGGGATCCGCCTTCTTGCCCAGATCCCTGTGGGCGACCTCGTTCTTCTGTCTCTTGGGCTCAGAGGCCTTAGCCTTGCCCGTTCGCTTCTTCGAGGTCCCGGCCCCACCACCGGCGACATCCAGATCGTCGCCTCCTGGCGACAAGTCGATTGGGGAGGAGTCCCCAACCTCGCGCGCCGAGGTTCTCACCTTGGGCGACAGTGGTCGCCTTCGCCGCGAGGGGAAGAGCATCACGCGGAAGAGCCTGCACGCCTGTAAGAAGATCGAAGATTAGTCGCCAGAACGAAGCCCTAGGGCGAGTATGTCTGATGCTCGCGCGAAAGATACCTTCCCCTGGGCGAACTTCCGTGAGCTCGTCTACTCGCCTCCTCCAAAGTATCACGTCGAAGCGACGATTCCTGAAGCAGGCGAGCAGCTTCATCTGGTCCTCGGTGAGCCAGGGAACCGTGAAGACGTTCTCTGAAGGTTGAATGGGCGAGCTGGAGATGCCCGCGAAGTCGCCCTCAATGGCGACTATCCGCTCGACCCAGCGATGGTTCTTATTTAAAGTCCCCGCCAGTGTACAGACGTGACTGCACAAGAAGATGACGCCCTCGCCGGTCGCCATGATAGTGAATATTCGCCTAAAGACCGAAAGGTCGAAGACGATGTTCTGCTCCCGAAGGTAGCACAGGAACCCCATGATCATCGCCACTCCGTTGGGATTGATCTGGGCGGGCACTATCCCATAGAACACGAGTATCTTCCGAAACTCGGGCCATATGGGAAGTCGCAGGCCGACCTCGAAGTGTCGGATTGGGAAGATCATCGCCATCTGCGAGGAGGTGTTTAGTCGCTCAGACGAGCGAGGAAGCCTGGCGACATATCCTGGAGTCGCGAACTTGGAGTTGAACTCGTCCAAGTCTTTCTGATTCGTGATCGGCTTCTTGAACGAGCTCTCATCGAAGTTCTTCGCATGGTTAGCTCGCCTGATGGCCGCCTCGTCGATCATCTTGGGAAGAAAGGGAAGGGAGCGAGTATCGTAGAAGGGCGAGGATTGGAAGCCTGGAGGATGCTCGCTCAAGGAAGCTAGAGATCGCTAAAGGCGTATTTAAGACTCACCCACCCCCCCTATTTATAGTAGTCGGTTAGTCTGGCTTGTCGAACACGACGCCGCGAGCACGACTAGGGGTGGCGAGTATCTAAGAAAAGTCGCCCAAAGTTCAGAGCGCGCCAACTGCCGACCTTCATCTAGCGAATACCTACATCACAGAGACATGAAGAAGCTCGCCAAAATATAGGCGACATTCAAACAGATATTCGGCAAAAAGGAGATAGAAGAAAAAGCAAAACAAAAGAAGATCAAGTAAAACAAAGACAAGATTGAAGGGCGAGTATTCGATTACTCGCCAAATCAACACTGCTTCAAATAAATCGTTCACAAGATTCAAATAATGCTCGCGAGGAGCTACAAAGCTACATGGAAGATAAAGATAAAGAAGAGCAGCATCTAGGGTTGCGCCTGGATGTTCGCCTGGGGATCCTGGATCTGCGGTTGTCGCCCGACCCATCCCAAGTCGCGAGCTCGCCTGAAGTGCTCAGAGGCCACAGACATCGCGTCCTCGCCTTGTCGCAGCTGGTCTTCGATCCTCGCCAGCCTCCCCACCGAGCCCATGCTCGCGCGCATCCCGACCAGCTCGTCATGATGCAGCTGTTGCCGATGCTCGATCCTCGCCACCCTGCGCTCCAAGTCGCTGACAGACTGGAGGCGAGCTTCAGTACCCGACAGGCGAGTATCAAACTCCTCTAGCCGGGATACTCGCACCTCCAAGTCAGTTAGGCGGCGATGAGGGTCACTAGCCGCCAAGCGCTCAACCCGCGACTCCACCTCAGTCAAACGGCGATGAGGTTCGCAGATCGATAGCCGCTCTATCCGGGATTCCAAGTCCAAGATAGCGCGAGTAGCCTTTTCCTGGTACTCGCGAGGAGGGAGCCCAACGGCATCGATCAGAGCTCCCACCGGGGTATGCGCGCGACCTGCGAAAAAAGGCAAAAAGGGCCAGAACTTCAGCAGAATTCAGAAAACAGTGGCGACTATCCGAAGGCAGCGATCAAATACCTGGCCGAGGACTACGAGATCGTCGGCGAGGAGGGCTGCGAGATCGTCGGCGAGGAGAAGACCTTCCTCGGTGTGGGGAGGGAGAGTGATAGACGCCATCTCGGCGAGTAGAGTGGTTGCCGGAATGATCCGGGTTGGAGGGCAGGTCCCCTCGACCGCGACCATCTCCTGATCGCCCTCCACCCCTTGGAGCGAAGAAGGCCGAAGACCCTCCAGTCCCGCCCCTGCGCGAGGACTCCCCCTGGTGGGAAGAGGGAGCAGTTGTGGTAGAAGGACGTTGATCGCCTGGAGGATTCACTGGCGGCGGGAGTCCAGGAGGAGGAGGCGGCAGCGCGATCACAGGCCGCTGTGTGTTGCTCGCCGGCTCTGGTCGCGAGTTAGGTGGAGGAGGAGGCGGAGGAGGAGCGATGTTCGCCAGAGGAGCCCCATGCTCGCTCATCGGCCTCTTCTCCACAGAGGAGCTGTGGAGAATCCTTACCGCGCGACCACTCCGAGACCCACCCTCAGGCGAGATCATCGGGGATGATCGCAGCGGTATTGCAGTCAAAGGCTCCTCCCGAGCCTCAGTATTCGGCGGATCTACAAATAGCAACAAAGACGTCAGAATGTCGCCGGAAGACAGCATAGATCGAAAAAGGGCGAGCAAGGAGCTCACCTCGGGCAGGGGGAGGGTCCGGTTGGGTTTGAGTTTGGATTTCATCCCTACTCGCCTCCGGGGCGACCTCTGCCGAGAGAGGAGCAGGGGGGGAGCAGGCGAGAGCCCTTCGAGGCCCAAATCCTCCAGCAGCTGCTGACGCTGCTCACTCAGCGGATCGGCGACGTTCTCCTTAGTCGCCTCCTTCTCTCTCTCTCTCTCTTCTTCTTCTTCGCCGCCCTCTTCCTCTTCTTGTTCGCGAGGAAGGCGTCTACCTCGGCGTCCATGCGAGGTGGAGGAAGGGGCACGCCGATCAGATTCGCAAGGTCGGCCTTGGCCTTTTTGGCAGCCTCAGCAAAAGCTAGCGACATTGTGAGCGAGTACAGAAAGGTGGTTCCATCAGAGACCCCCCCTCCTTTATATAGAGTCCGGGCGTCGGACAGTCAAGATCCGAGTATCTCCCTATACTCGCCAAGACAGAAGCTCGTCGAATAACGGTCGGATGTTTCTTTCCGAGCAACTCCGTTACTCGCAAAGAGCGGGGATTGTGTACAACCCTTATTCTCCGAGGGTAGGACCCACTCAAGGCCACGTAGGCAGGTCAAAGTCAAAGAGGCAAGACAAATCAGCCAGCAGGAGCGAAAGAAGGTTGACGAGTATTGGCTAAATACTCGCCAGAAGGGCGACTATGGTCGAAGATACGTGCCGAGTATCCCGTATGTCGCCCCAAAGTGTCCGGCAACCACAGAAGACCTGAGCGAGTATCAGCCAGGCTTGTGCGAGCAGTAGCAGATACTCGCCAGATGAGCGACTATGGTCGAAGATGCTCGCCGAGTATCCCATATGTCGCCAGGTCAGGGCTGGGCTATAAACCCCCCCCCCCCCCCCCCCTACCCCTTGGTTGCCTATAAATAGGACCCCAGGGGTACTTGGATTGGCACCTGTGCTTGAGCTTCTGGAACCCCATTTCCGAATTCTTGAGCCCGTCACCCCTGCTTGCTAGCCAAGTCGGTGCCTTCCTCGTACCTTGCTCGGCCATTCTTTGGTCTTGGAGGGGAAGTCTCTTCGGAGCTTCTGGGTACGTGGTGGGACCTCCCTGCCGCAGCACCTGGGGTCCTGTTTGTTGCTCTTCCAGCTTCTTCGTCGTTGCCAGCCAAGCCATCTCGTCGGGCTGCTGGGCGAGTAGCCTCCGGCTGCATCGGTCCGAATCTTGAGGTCAGGAATTTCCTGGCGTCAACAGTCATCATATCGACGCTACGTCGAGTTCTATCGACGCAGGACTTATCGACGCAAGCCTTATCGACGCTACGTCGAGTTCAATCGACGCATGCGTCGAGTTCCGAAATCCGGATTCTAATCAACGCATCTCCGAGTAAAATGCTATGAAACTATTTGGAACAAAAAATACAATACAATTCAATTATTCCCGAAATCCGAAATCCGGATCCGGTCCGGTCCGTGCGCGCGCGCGTGTGGTTCATAGTTTCTCCTTATGTTCTTTTGAACAAATAAGAAAGAGTGAATACATATAAATATTCTTTGGCTAGAAAGCAAATAAGCAAGGTGGGACTAAATGTTCATCCTTTCTTTTATGAAAGGTTTCCCTCCAATTTGGTTTTGAGTTTTTCCATCATAATGAGGAGCTCAAACACCAAACACCATTTAGCTCCAATCAAAATATTTAATTTATAATGTTTTATAATTAAAATTTCTAACACCATCGCCGACGACGCCGCCATCGCCGCCATCGCCGTCATCGCCGTCATCGCCGTCATCGCCGTCATCGCCGCCCTCGCCATCGTCGTAGCAAATACCCATGAATAACTTTAGGCCAGTTGTAATTTAAAAATACATCGGACTCGGACAAACGAGTAAACTCCTTGGGGACACAGTTGCATGGAAGAAAAAAACAAATAATACATGAAGTATTAAACTACTCGAATCATTTTTCCTAAAGTTTTAAAAGGAAAAATGATATCTTTTTTTAAAAACTGTGGCATGCATATAGCTAAAATCGGTCTGCGTTTAACAACGCTCTTTTTAAAAAATTGTGACCTGCATATAGCCAAAATTGGCCTGCGTTTAACATCGCTCTTATTTTATTGCCATTCACGACTACTGAGTACTGGCCTTGGAGCTGTTCGTTCAAGCTGGACCCACTTGACTGTTAAAGCCTCGTTGGTGTTTGGAGGCGCAGTGGCGACCGGAGGCGCGCATCGGCGACCGGAGGCGCGCAGATCTCCGGCGGTTCATTTTTGAACAGACCCCTCTCTGTTCATTTTTAAACGTAATTTTCGCAAAACTCACCCCCAAACAATGCTCACCGCACCAGAGCCCAACAACATAAACAAACACAGCTTTAAGGCCCTTTTGATTTAGGCTTCGTTTGGCGCGGTGGTGGCGGTCGTGAACGCGGTGGTCATGAACCTTCGTTCGTGAACGCCCGACCTCACCTAACAAATTCCATGCATTTTATGCTCAAAACTAGTTTATTTTCTTGATAACGGTCATAACCTTTGTCATGCCAAACATACATTCTATGATAATTGAGTTTTTGTCCAAACTCACCGGAGCAAATAAGCGGCGCCAAATGAAGCCTAAAGATGTGTTTGGTAGCAAAAATTTATTAAACTCTGGTTTTAAAATAATCCGTTTCTAGCAATTTACCCAACAGCACTCTGGACCTTCAGTCGACCGCAGCTTATCCCATTTCCTCCCGTGAGCGAGCGAGCCTCGAGCCCTAGCTGCGAGTGCGAGTACTTCCCCATCGACGACAAGCTCTTCCCGCCGGCATCGCCCATCGACGACAAACTCCTACTTCTCTCCCATCGACGACGAACTTCGGTGATCTCTTCCCTCCGGCATCTCCCATCGACGACGAACATCAGTGATCTCTTCCCGCCGGCATCTTCCTTCTACTCCAACGGCAACAAGCACCATTTTATACCCCCGTATCCTTGTTTGCCAGCTGTTATACACTCATAGAGGCCTTGGGGTGTGTCTAGAGAAAACTCCACTAAAGAGAGGTGGGGTCAACGGTCAACGTATAATCATTTGAGTTGAAGAAACCGCCGCCTAGTCCACAGCCAACCGCCCGTGCAAAGACGCACACAGAACGCGCCGCGGTGCCGCACTCAACCATGCGCGCGGCGGTGCCGCGCGCAACGGCAGGCACTACTGCGCGCGGTGGCGGACGCGCCACCGCCACGACACGCGTGGCGGTACCGCGCGGCGTTACCGCGCGCTAGCATGCGCGGTAGCGCCGACCCCCCCTCAAGGGGTGCGGCCGAACCACACCACTGAAGGGGTGCGGCGCATCCGCACCCCTCTTGGGGTGCGGCCAAGGCCGCACCCCTCCTCGGGTGCGGCCAAGCCGCACCCCCCTTGGGGTGAGGCCACACCCCGTGCGGATACGGCCAGACCGCCCCCTCCTGCATAGGGTCCTGCGGAGTGCCCGGTCGGAACCCAGTTCCCCCTCAGTGGGCGAAACTTCCCTTTTTTCCGTACCCGCACTCGCGCGCGCTCAGAACACTTTTGAGCGCGCTCAGAACGCCTCCGCACTTACGCGCACCCAAAACGCTTCTGAGCGCGCCCAGAACGCCTCCGTGCTCACGCGCGCTCAGAACGCTTCCCCAATCGCCTAGATTGCTTCTCCGTTCGTTGCGCGCTCAGAATGCTTCTGAGCGCGCTCAGCTCACTTTTTGTCTTTCTAACTTCTCACATTTTGTCTTTTTAGCGTGCTCATATTTTGTCTTTTCAGCATGCTCGCTTTCTATCTTTCCATTTTCTCAGATTTCAGGAACAGCTTGTCGCATTTTTCGCCTCCAACAAAACTGCCCGAACTGCCCGAAGGGCAAGGTGGTCATTTACGAAAAATAGCGATCCGTGTGCCCCGAACCAGAAAATGTGATTCGTCCGCCAGGTATTTATGGAAGTTACAACAACGAAATTACCGAACTACCCCCGGCCAAAGCTATAAAAGGAGCCCCATGGCTTCATTTGAGAGGATCTTGCCTTCTGCACCCGGGAGAGCTCCTTGCAGACTTTTGCGGAATTCTCCTTCGACGCTTGAAGATCTCTTTCGCGGACTTGAAGGTTTCCTTCGTCCCGAAAGGCGACATCGCTTCTCACTTTTGTTCTCCGGAGCCTTCTCACTTTTGTTCTCCGGAGCCTTCTCACTTTTGTTCTAGGTACTAAAGACCATGTTTTGTTTCTAGCTATGGACTCGAGCTCTTCATGCATTGCCCTCCTCCATTCTTCATTTTTGTTTGCTTCTTCAATGGTAGCGGGAGATGAGGCTAGCATGCAAATTCATTTCTCTGATATATCTCCTGCAGTGACCTTGTTTTCTTGGGTGATTATGTTTCTGAATCATTGTTTGAATTTTCAGAGACAATGCTACTCAGGTTGTCCTGGATGGGGCTTGGTCGAGGATCAAGAATAACCGGCAATTGCTGAGGTTGTGCACTTATGCTGGTGACTGATGCCCGATCCCACCCTTATTCTTCATTAAAGGCTGTATCTCTTGAAATTAGGAGTTTATTGGTGACTGGATCAAACAGTCTGTAAGACCTTACTTTGTTCACTGTATCCCACCAATATACACTTATGGTGGACTTATCTAACTTGTCTTTTTTAGAAGTTTTGTGAGCATAAGCTGTACATACAAAAGTCCTGAGATGTGAGACCTTTGACATGTATTGAAAAAGAGCTTCATATGGCATGGTATTCAGATTTGCCTTTGTAATGCTTCAATTTAAAATATAGATTGTTGTGGAGGTGACTTCTCCTCATAAATACTTAGTACAAGATTTGTGTATTAGCATGGTCCTTCCCATTTCAACTACAGTCCTATTTCTTCTTTCTATGACTCCATTTTGTTGAGGTGTAGCTGGTGTGATAAGTTGCCTACTAATTCCTGCTTCCTGACAGAAAGAGATAAAATGCGAGGAGAGGAATTCTCCACATCTATCACTCCTCACACATTTAATTCTTCTTCTTAGCTGATTTTTTGTCTTAGCTTTAAAGATCTTGATTGTTGGAAGACTTCAGATTTTTGTTCTAAGTAAGAGATCCACATGTATCGACTGAAATCATTAACAATCATAAGGTAATAGCATTTTCCCCCAACAGTAGGCATGCTTGCAGGACCCCATAAATCTATATGGAGGAGATCAAGAGGTCATGCAGTCCTTCTGCATGTTGTTTTAGGGAAAGGCAGTCGATGAGATTTACATAGTGCACAAATATCACATTTCAAAATTGTGCCTTCTATCAATGGTAACCCCTCAACAAGACTTCCTTTTTGCAACCACTGTAGTGAATTGAAGTTTATGTGACCAAATCTATAGTGCCATAGTTTACTTGTAGTCTGATCATGATAGCATACTAAGGTTGATGAACTGAAGGGTTTTAACTCAAGGATATATTATTGTTCTTGTTCATCATTGCATAGGCAGTGATAACATTTGAGGCATTATGAATTATGTGGCAACAATCATCATCAAATATTACTTTATATGCCTTACGTGCCAGTTGTTCGACACTCAGGAGGTTTTGTGTGAGTGTTGGGACAAATTGTACGTTCTTTATAAGTTTATTTCCCCCCTTTGCAGTTATAACATCTACGATGCCCCTTCCTTCAATTTTCTCATTCTTTCCATCACTAAGTATTACTTCAGACTTATAGTCTTCATTTAGTTTTACAAAGAAGATTTTGTTATTTACCATGTGACTAGAACACCCGCTATCAATAATTTATACCCCATTTGTTTCAATGGTTGTGGAGGTGTGCCGAGTATACAAATACTCAGCTGTTTCATTTTCTGAGACTTTAGCCGCTTTCTCTTTTGGTTTATACCAGCACTTACTTTCAGAGTGATTTTGGATTTTAACATCTCTTACACCGGAAAAAACAATCTTTAGTCTCATGATTTTGTTTTTTGCAAATGAGGCAGTGTCGATTCTGATGGTTTATCTTGTTTTTTTTTTTTATGTTTGTTTTTTAAAGCACCCCCTTCAAACTTCGTCTTACCTTCTGACTTAGTATTCCTTAAGTTGATTTTGGTTTGAAAGGCTTTCTCTAGTGGTTCTGTATCTTCTGAAAGCAAATCCTCATGAAATTGTAATGACCATAGCAGTTCAGTTATTGTGAGGTGTCAAGATCACGAGCTTTTAATATTGGAAAGACTATATGCTTATGAGTTTTTGGCACTGATATGGTTATTATTTTTCTACTATTTGTTGTTCTTCAATAGAACCTCCTAGCGTTTTGATTTGATTAACTATGCTTGTTGTTTTGCCAAAAAAGTTTTGGATAGTTTCACCTTCTTTCATCACCATGACATCAAAATTACGTCTCAAAGCAATGAGCTTGATTTTGATTACCTTTTTGGTTCATTTGTACTCGTTCTCGAGCCTACTCCAAACTTCATGGGCTGATTTTGAACCCATAATCCTTGGATATATGCTTGTGGATACACCTTGCTAGATCAGATGTAGCGCCAGGGCATCCCTCATTTTTTCTAGCTTGATTTTGATTACCTTTTTGGTTCCTTTGTACTCGTTCTCGAGCCTGTTCCAAGTTTTATGGGCTGATTTTGAACCCATAATCCTTGGATGTATGCTTGTGGATACACCTTGCTGGATCAGATGTAGCGCCAGGGTGTCCCTCATTTTTCTTCAGTATATTTTGGTTTTTCTCCTTTTGCAGTTTTGGAGGATAGCTCGATTCCTTCTTTGACGATCTCACACAGGTCCTGCGATCGGAGGAGTGTCTCCATTTTTTCACTCCAGAATTCATAACACTCTCCGCTGAAAATGGGAATGGAGGTGTGCGTGAAAGAGGGTGGTGTGTAGGTAGATGATGATGCCTTGAGGGATTGCTTGGTGATTTTGAACGGATACTTCAACCAATGGCTCTGATACCACTGTTGTAAATCAGAAGAAAGGGAGATGTAGAAGTTTTAACGAAAGGAAATGTTTTTACTTGCTTTCAAACAGTACAGATAATACACATATATAGCCATAACTGGAACATTCTAGATTAGCACAATAATGAAAGTTAGTTGTCTGTTAACTATTACATAATATTAATCATTGCTGATACAATAGATTTGCGGTGCATGTTTACTCCATCACTCTTTATTATTAGTTATAAAATAGAAGATCTCCTTCACATAAAATTAGTTTCTCTGTGATAATTTTTTTTCTTTGAGATCAGAGTGATTATGGTTCTGCTATTTCATCACTTTTTCTTCATTTTCAGTGGTGAAAAATGTCACAGTTGAAAATATCTATTTGGTGAACCTTCATTCTTCATTCTTAACGCTCCAAAACACTATTTTTAGCCTTCAACACTATCACAATCCCCTCTCTTCATTCCCACCGCCCCATTCCCCACGCTCCAAAACGCCACCGCCGAAACAAACAAAGCCTATATATATACACACACAAATGATCTCTACGAGATTCAAAAGTTATCCCATTGACCTCAGATCGATCATATGAATCTTGAAGGATCATTTTTATCTATCTTCCGAAGAGATTATTTTGATTTTACGCAACTCCTTGCACAATGTTGTAGGCATGTGTCAAAATTTTCAGGATCCCGATCCCTGATTTGGGTCCGGTCCCGAACACAAAATTTCACCAAAAACATTGACAGCTTGAATAAAGATGATAGCCTGTCATGAAGAATGTTTGGAAAAGACATTCACCTGCAAAAATTTGGTGAACTTGGATGTTAGTTACTAGAAGATTATTAGTTGGTCTTAAATAAAGTTATTTATAGTCTTGAAAATGTTCTTCAGATTCTTTTTTTTCTCTCTTTATTATTTTTGTGAAATAAATATTAGAATTTCTCCTAAAAATTAGCATAATTACAGCTTGCATCTCTCTTACTTTTGAAATTACAAAAGCCTCTCCTGAAAGTTTACCTTTCATAACATTTATGCACAAAAATACATTTTTGGAGTAAATTTTGAAGAGGATCTTTTTGTGCATGGATATGAAATATAAACTTGTAGGGCGAGATTTTTGTAATTTCAAGAGTATGAGAGGGTTCAACCTGTAATTTAGCAGACTTAGAGGGAAGGTCTCGGTAAATGACCCTTATTTTTTATTAACATGCATGGAGAGGACTAAGACATAAATTTCTCGAGATCTTCAAGTCTCATCGGACTTGACGGAAGGAGATGATTCGCTCACCCTTGTTTGTTTGGCTTCCATTAAGCCCTTTTGGTGTCTGTATAGTCCGCTGCCCTAAACCTAGGCGCCGTATGTTGGGCATTTTTTCCGTTGTGGTTTTGAGAAATCATAAACGCTGTTTTTCACATGCTCGAATAACCACCATCGAAACCGTGAATCCCTCAAAAAGTTATTTTATGCCTAATTTCTCTGCAACTGCCGCCATCCTCCCACAGAAGCCATAATTAAATTTGGCGATTGTTAACCGCAACCCGAAAATTTTATAAAATTTAACCGCAACCCAATATTTGACTTGCCGCACCCCGTTGTTACCTGAGGAAGGGGGTGTCAGTCTACTTAAACGAGAGGAAGTAGGAACCAAAGGGGAAATAGAAGCTGTTGGTTGTGACTGAAGACGTGATATGCGAGGGGGTAAGGTTTTAAGTTTAGGGCTGCGGTTAAACACAAAAAAATAAGGTGTTTTTTAAAATCTGGGTTGCGGATAGCCAAAAACGAGGTGCAGTTAACAATTGACTTGAATTTTTGATAGTGTTTTTGAATCATTTAAAGTCTAATCTCAACTCAGATGGCATATATATATATATATATATATATTTATGAACAAACTTTGGCGCTGATTTAGCTCTTCGGGATTGCTTTATAAATATTTGTTAATAATTAAAACAAAAATTGATGACAAAAATTGCATGGGCTTGATTCGAGGCTAAGGTGGCAAAGGATCATCTGTATATTATCTAACTGGGCCACCCACAAGTGGGCCGGGCTGCCCATGGGCTCCTTGTTGGTCCGTGCATCCTATTAGAATACATATAGAACATAATTGAGTAATCATGATTCCGTTAGAAGATGAACTGCGGGCCGGTACGGGCTGCGGAGGCGAGCGGGCCGTCGGCGATCAATCAAATAAATGAGCAGGGTGGGATAGTCTAGCACGGGAGCACCGATGACAGGATCCGTGAGTGTTCTATTAGTTTTGCTTCTGTGAGAGAACTTGTAGTGAGGAATTGATGTATCGGGCAGGAGCCCTTTTTACTGTTGTCATCTTTTATTCAGTTACTCTATGTGGACCTCCTTATTCAGATATTATATTCATGTGATGTGGACTTGATTTCTAGTTTATCAATGCGTTACTTCTCTTCTGTGGTGATCGATAAGGCCGACATGATCGACGTTTTGTAGTTGCGACCTTCCCGAGTGATGGTGTCACCGCAAAGCGGCGGTTCTGGGCATAAGACCCGGGTTTCAAAAGAAAAAAAAAGGTTTTACAAACTGGTATCAGAGGAAACCTCGATTCGAAGAAAAGAAGTCCACAAACCCTGGGCCACCCCGCGCGAGCTTAGTTTGAGGACAAACTAGCAGCGGAAGCAATGGTGTGCCCATAAGGGAAATCACATGGAAAGTCCACCTTTAACTGAATCTATTTAGTCAAGTCCCTTACGAATGTAATTTTCTTGTGTAGCCTGCGTCGAACCCTACACCGGAGCATGGAATTCCTCCAACTCCAAACGTCGTCCAACCACCACCGGCTCCTACTCCGTTCTAGGAAACGGAGATGGGACAGACACTGACTGCCATACTGGAGACATTCAGGGCACAACAGGCACCGGCTCCTCAGCCAAACTGCGCCCAGAAGAACCCGACCACATATCTGGGTTGACTTTGATCGTCCTGTGGTTTTCACCAAATCGGATTTACACATTAAAATCCCGACGTCTCTTTTATTACTATTTTATTGTGCCCTGCTTACTTGTGTATTGCATACCGCCAAGCAGTCTCGCATGCGCTATTCCTCAAACTAATTTGCAGGTGCTTTGATCGGACTTACGTGCTCTCTAGCCCAACAGAAGATGCACAATGATTCAATATCGTCCGACGTGCTCGAGTTTACGTGAAAAAAATAGAAGCGGTGCATCACAACAAGCCGTGAAACAGTGGTTGTCGTTGGTTCGTCTGCGGTGTTGTGTCCCAACAAATCAAAACAAAACAAAACCAAAATAACAACTGTCATTTGCTTTGCAGTTTCTCCTCACAACATAACCATACAAGATAATGGAGGCAAATGTCAAGTCAATATGTCTCTTTACAAATTCATTCATCCAGGCCTAAAAACCCAACCAGATCCTACAGCAACAAAATTACAGTGCCTTGCAAGAAGAAAGAATTGGCCAAAAATAAAAACAACATAAAATAGCAATTTTTTTTGGGGAAAAAAATCCTCAGCATGTAGCAGAAAACTGCAACCTTCCAGCAGTTCTTCATTTCTGAGCTTTCCCAGTTAAAGAATTGCAAGAAACCTCTGCAATCACTAAGAAAGAAGCAATCAATGAGTCTGCATCTTATGATCAGAAAGTGAGAGCCTGCTCTTAGACCTAGCCTTGCTGGTCCTGAAAGAAGCATCGCCAGCACCGCACTTAGCCGACGAGCTCAAACCTTGGCTCGATCTTCTTATCATCATCCTCTGGGAGCTCCGCGCCGCCTCTCCAATGGAGGCCCTGTCCACAATGTTCGTCGTAATCTCGCGGAATTTCCGGGGATCTGTGGGCTGCTTATTCAGATAGGCAACGCGAGGAAGGAGGCTAAAAACTGCCATTTTGAGCTGATCATCTCCCAGGTGGGCATGTATTGGGTTTCCTATCAGGTTGACTATCAACAGGGAGTTGAAGTTTGCAGCAAGCTGGCTCAAGGATTTGACTGTGGTTATGTTGTTGAAACTGAGGTCCAAAATTGTAAGCTTTTGGAGACGGTCGAAGCCTTCGGCATTGCTGATCTTGTTGCCAGCTAGGTATAGCTCTTTGATTAGAGTGCAGCTCGATATCCCTGAATTAAAGCAGACCATTAGTTGTTTAGATCCTTAGATTCTCAGATTCTTGAAATTATATAGCTTCTATCTATATCTTTAAGACTTTAACTACATTAAAGAAGTAGTTTGGAGTTGTAGAATTAGTCTTAGCCATCCAATATGTGACAAGCTTTTGATCTCAACCATCCAATGAAGAGAGAGAAAGAAAGAGAGAAGAGAGAGGGAGAGGGAATCTTTATAGCCCTCATATACCTATATTTAGGGATACGGGGGAGAGGGGGAGAGGGAGAGAGAAGAGAAAGGAAGAGAGAAATTGATTTTTTATGTTAAAATTTAAAAATAGGAATACTTATTCATATTTTTTTACGGTCATTTTAAGTACTTATATATATATATGTTTTGAATAAAAGGTAAGTGTTCATATGTGGGCGCAACCTGTTTATAGGCGGGCAGAGCCCGCTCATATACAGACACAACCCGCTCATATGCAGGCACAACCCGTTCGAATGTGGGCGAAACCGCTAAGAGTTAGCGAGCACAGGCAAAGCTCGTGCGGAGCTGCTCGTTGTATTAAAAAGAAAAAAATTTGGATGGTCATGGTCCTAAAATAGGACCATCAAAGCAAATATTTAGAAATTTTCAAATAATACAATAATGACACATATGTTAGTGTTTGACATCAAAATTTATGTCAAACCTACAGTAGTTAATTAGTTCACTTGAAAAGTGAAGAACGCTTTAAAATAGAACCGTACTGGGGTTTCCGACTAAGCTCGGTGTAATAGAAAGATATAGGCTTCGTTTGGCACGGCGGTAGCATAGAACCGTACTTTGGTTAATTTCAGACTAAGCTCGTTGTAATAGAAAGATATAGGTTCGTTTGGCACGGCGGTAGCTGGCGTGAACGCGGTGGTTATGAACCGTCGTTCGTGAAACATATGTTAAGAGTGTTCGACATCAAAATTTATGCCAAACATACAGTTTATGACGGCGGTGTTATTGTACAAACTCACCGGAGAAAAAACGCCGCGCCAAACGGAGTCATAATCTTTGATTAAGTCGGTCCGGTTTGGTTCTTAAAGCATTGGAGAAATCGCTTTGCCAGACAAAGATGAGCATTTAGGTTCCGTTGTCATTCGAGAATAACAATGGAGAGCATTCAATATGCTTTTGCAGCGGGTTTATAAGGAGACAAGAACCTAAGAACCACTACATCCACAGGAAACCCTAAAATGACATTGTGATCCTCAACTAACATGATGGAAAACACCTAGTAAATGTTTCAGAATAAGAAAGTCTGGATTGCGGCGAAGGCAATCTTACATTTCTGCTTGTTACGCGTATTTGTAAAGAAAAGGCTGGGCGGGAAAGGCAATGCTGATCTTACTTATATGGTATTATGCTTGAAATCAGGAAAATTTCGTGTCTCAGAAATGCAGCATGCGCTTACCGTGGCAAATTCTTGAAATTCGATTATGGCTTAGATTGAGAATTTTCAACCTCTCGAAGTCTCCGAGACCATCAATATTCGATATTTTGTTCCGAGACAAGTCCAGAGTGTGAAGACTCTTCGGTAGAGATCCTGGAGTAATGCGATCTGCAGAGGTAGAAATATGTTAGCTTCTTGAATACGGATTAAGGCTCCGTTTGGCGCGGCGGCGGCGGTCGTGAGCGCGGTGGATATGAACCTTTGTTCGTGAACGCCTGACCTCGCCCAAGGAACTTCATCCGCTTTTATGTTAAAAACTAGTTTTGTTTTCTCGGTGGTGGTCATAACCGTTGTCATGCCAAACATCCATTCTATGACGGGGGCGTTTTTGTCCAAACTCACCGGAGCAAAAACGCCGTGCTCGAGAACTTTCACCAAATTATATATACAATTCTAGAAGAAAGTTACACAACAAAGGAAAACTACAGAGTGCGGACTAAAGACTTGCTCAAAATTTTTTGGATGATCCCAAATGAGAGAAACCTTGCCTTTTTTTTTAAATTTTTATATGCCTCTGAGACTCTTTACATGAGATAAATCTACAAGCTTTTTCAAATTTCCACATTTTTTCTTATGTCTAGGTACAAGACTCTTTAACCACCCACAAGATTCCACAAATAACTCTAGAATACTGTACAACATTCTTAAACTATCTAGAACACTCATTATTATTCTACATTATAACAATGTAGAACATTTTAAAAGACTCTAGAGTACTCTACAATGTTCTAGAATTCTCCATCCTTTCTAATATTATAAAGCCATGTGGACTTGTGCTGAAATTTTGGATTTTTATTCTTTGCATCACAAAATAACAGAAAATTGGGTAGAAACTATCCCAAATTTAAGATACATACCTATGTAGTTGCCAGAAAGATTGACAGATCTAAGGCTGACAAAGGCTGATAGAGAAGGAATGAACTTCAGTCCAAGACTAGAGATATGAGCTACTGATGAGAGTGAATTTAAGGATTGGATAGAATCATTAGCTTCCGCCGCCTCATCTGTAGCGGAACAATCAGTGGAAGACGACTCTCCGCTCTCCGAGTGACGCAGGTCGGCAGTTTGTTCATCCTCCATTTCATCATGTTGCTCTTCAGCATCAACAGGAAAGAATGAGGAATCATCAAGGCTATCCACCCAAGCACTAACTCTCTCCCTATGGGAACACTGTAAAGAGAACGCCGCCCATCGGTTCTCCGACTCTAATGGTTTGTTCTTCTTCTTCTTCTCCTTGTCAAGCATCCGGGCAAGTTCATGTGTATGATCAGACAAACAATCATCCCTTTGACTTTGAGCACTGAGAACTGAAACAAGTCTTTGAGGATTTCTACTATTGTGGAGATT
Organism: Dactylorhiza incarnata; assembly: GCA_033032865.1. Lineage (NCBI taxonomy): Eukaryota > Viridiplantae > Streptophyta > Magnoliopsida > Asparagales > Orchidaceae > Dactylorhiza > Dactylorhiza incarnata. Next base: position 10,438,940 of record JAWHQI010000066.1, read on the forward strand.
CAAGCCAGAGTAATCTCTCTTCATCGACCGAGTCTCATCATGCTCACCATGATCCCCCTCATAAGCCGCATGTACAGTTGATTCAGCAGTTTCCAAGCTGCTGTCATTTAGTTTCTCTAGAGAGGGAACTGATTTTGAGAGAATTAAACCGTGTTGTTTGAGGCTGTTGTCAGCGGAAGAGTTGACAAGATCAATAATGGGCTTTGTTCGAGCTTTCGATTTGCTGCTTCTCTTCTTGCTACCATCCGTAGATTTGGAAAATCCCTAGAGAAAAAAAAAGGATCAGAAGAAAGTAATAAAAGGCTGAACTCGGTCAAATCAAAAGCTTAAACTGTGTTGCTCACCTTAGATTTCTTCGCATCTACCTTCAATGGAGAGAAGCACATAAAATTTGGCATCGAGGGATGATGCTGAAGAGTGAGAAACCTCAATATCTCCCGATGATAAAAATTTCTCCCACCAAATCTACAGAGCAAGCCTCAATCTCTCCTGATTGCGAAGGAAAGTAACACAACTAACAGCAATTTGGGAAAATCTATAGAATTGCCTAAAATTTTGCCCTTTTTTCAATTGGACGCCTCAGAAAGAAGAACGGTGCAGCGGCGAAAATACAAAAAGGGAGTTTCTTTACGAAATGCAGCTCTAGTTGCGATCAGAATGATCCAAACATGGATGCGATAGCAAGGGATTTTCTTTTTTTTTGAGTCTTTTTTTTTTACAAATTAAATCTGCGGAGACAAACAGGCATGAATCAGTCGGTAAAAAGATCGAACAGAAGAAGACGATAGTTACTTTACTACTCATTTATCCATCGAAATCCGATATCCATGAAAAAGCTGCATGCATACAGAGTCCCTAAAACCTTAAATCAGAGCTGGGAGGAGAGTGGGGAGAATCAGGCGAAAGAGCTCAGAAATATCACATGAGTTCAGGACTTGGTTGAAGTCTCTGCGACGTACTTGACACGCGCGTTGAAAATACACCGTTGTTTTTAATTTTGTGGCTTATAGTATTGCGCTTATCTAAGGTGATTAGGCTCTGTTTGGGAGCCCGTTTTGACTCCATTCCATTCTGAACGGACCGGAGGACAGGTGTTTGGCAACAACCAAATTGCTATCATTTTAAAACGGCCGATTTAAAACTTGTTTTTTCCTCCATTTTGAAAAGGCCCGGAGACCTCCATTCTCCCTTTCAAAACGACCGTTTGAGATATTTTTTAAATTTTAATTAATTTTATTTAATCAATTTAACTCATATAAAAAATAAAATTATATCCATAAATCTGCAAAAAATCCACATATATAATACTTATTTTTGTTTAAAAAAATTCAAAAAAATTCCGCTCGAAATAAATAAAATTTATGTGAAGATAATTTTGAAAATAATTTAAACCGCCACCGAAATGAAGTTTACCCAAACAAAACCTCAGTTTTAAAACTACAGTTTTGAAAATACAGTTTAGCATCTCCGTTTTAAACATCCTATTTTTAAAACGACACCAGTATACATTCTCGTTGGCTATTTGTAGCCCACTATTATTCGTACACCACAGAATTATAATTGTATCTCATATTGCTATTCGTACTCAAAAATAAAATTTTTTTAATTTGATTTTATAGATAGAACCCAACAATTAAGAGCCTTAAGCAACTCCAAAAAATAGATATAACTAGGCATATGTTGAGTAATCTTGTACGCAACTGCGGATACAGGAAATTTTTCCTATGTGGTCAAACCTAAAAACTTAAAATAAATTTTTTTGCATGAAAAATGTGACAATAATACATTAATATCACAAAATTTATACAAAAATTGCGATTAGAAAGAAGTAAATAACCTTGCTTACAAAACTCATCTTCGTGCTTTCATGTTTTGAAAGCATTTCATTATCACCTCATTGTTGATGGTAAAAAATATATCTTTTTCAATATATGTCACTAAACATGCATTCATCCATTCATCTCGCATTCGATTACGTAGTGATAACTTGATAATCTTCATTGCCGAAAAAACTCTTTTTATAGTTGCAGCTGCAACAAGTAATAATAGTGCGAGCTTCACAAGTAAATACACCAATGGATAAAGAACATTCTTCTTCAATTTAACTAGCCGCATAGCCAATCCACCAAGCCCAATCACCTCTGCGAAGTCATCATTTGACCGAATGTCTAAAATATAACATTCAAGCTGATTATCGAGCTCCATTAATTCAACTGGAGAAATGTCCATGGGATAATGCTCAGCAAATCGAATCAATTTGTGCTTATCAAATGCAGAAAATTCATTGTTTGTATCCAAACTTGTCATACATAAAAACAATTCAGTCTTCACTTCAATAAATCGATTATTTAGCTCGACAAGTTGTAGATCTATTACCGCATAAAATAATTCCACACGATAAAGATGAAGGTTTGTAGTATCTTCAGATTTACGTCTTGATCTTCCGCGAGCAACACATTTATATTTCATATTTGGAACAATAATTTCATGTTTGTTACAGAAGAGAGTTACCTCATAAAATAAAGAATCTCATCCATTGTCCCTCAATGTTTGTAACCGTAGCTTGAAAATTTTGACAAGAGTCATGACATTTACATGATGATGATCAAATCAATGAACATAATAGACAGATTGATTTTCTGTCATAATCAATGTTTTTAGACCATTGAATTCACATTGCTTATTACTAGCTCCATCGTACTTGTCCCCATAAGCTTGATATACTCAACCCATCTTTAGAAAAAAAATGCTCAATCGCAAGCTTAAGTGATGAAACACTCGTATTTTCAACATGGACAATACCCAAAAAGCACTCAATTATCCTTCCTTTCTTATCAACATAGTGTAGAGCAATTGTAATTTGTTCTTTTACTATGATCATAATCATAAATACTCTTTCGTAATCCCGGGTCCGCAGGAAGATCGTCAATATTGAACTCTAATAGTGGACATACAACTCTATTAGAAGAACACGCCCTATCGCTCGAAGAAATACATAAAATGCATTTTTTTTTGTGTGATAAAACAATTATTAAAGTACAATATTTTTAAAATAATTTTTTTTTAAAATAAAATGCCCCTCCTACTTTTACAGCTATGTCGGTGACCAGTTCCGAGTCTGTGAGGGAGCAGTTCTTCCTCGATCATGTTCACATTCAATTATCTATACTATTAATAAAGATATTCTTTATTGTAATAGTAAAACACTTTATGTAGCAAACAAAAGATAAGAGAGAGAAAGGGGGGGAGAGAGAGAGAGAGAGAGAGGGAGAGAGTGAGTTGGAGGAAGAGAGAGGATTTTATATAATACTTTCCTCTCCATAAATATCATATTTCCAATTAAGTGAAAATGTATATATATACGAGCATCTTCGCACGGGCTACCGCCCGTGCTCGATGCTCTCCGCTTCGACAGTACCTCAGCAGCGACAGTACCTCCGCACAAACTCGCCCGCTCTCGAACGCTCGATCAATTGACAGTGCACGGAGAGCCCCGCGCCCCTCACGACGATACCACTGCCTCGGTAGTGTCCCGACGCACCACAGCTCCCGCCGCTCGCAAACCACCGTGCGCGCCGCTCCCCCGCCTGATTTTGTCGTGCGCACGGTGGTTCGCGAGCGGCGGGAACTGTGGTGCGTCGGGACACTACCGAGGCAGTGGTATCGTCGTGAGGGGCGCGGGGCTCTCCGTGCACTGTCAATTGATCGAGCGTTCGAGAGCGGGCGAGTTTGTGCGGAGGTACTGTCGGTCGAAGCGGAGAGCATCGAGCACGGGCGGTAGCCCGTGCGAAGATGCTCGTATTATATAAATATCATGAGTTGTCTAAGAGAAGGAACATACATCTGAATGTTGGAACACGAGTCAATCCCTCCAGTGTTGGATCGTAGAAATTGAAATAAAAGAGCATTTTCAAAATTGTTGAAAAGAAGAATTTGAGGGGACATTGTGATTTATGTATATTCTCTTGTATTTTGAATTTTTTTTTGAAATAAATGAATGTCATTAAATTTAAAAAGAAGAGATAATATTAAAATTCAATATTCCATTTTGGGGGTAGGGCCACTGGGCCAAGCGGGGGGGATTGTATTTATCCCCAATTTCAAATTGCGCATTAATTAATTAACAAAAAAAAAAAAAACTAAAATCCTTAATTTTGTTGGTCGTGGTTGATGAATTCTTAGCCCACAAAAGCATAGTTTAAAAATATAAATTAATAAAAGTTTTGTTACCATGAAATAATCAGTCCAAATAAATATTCTGGTCAGCTTAGGCGTGCTTGGAATCATTTTAGCTTCAGCATGCAGTCATTATGTTTATGCTTCCAACGTCCCGGAATATTAAAATTACAAATTTACTTAATTTATCTTTGAAGTTTGAAAACGAATTTATTATTTGTGTTTAAAGTTTATTTTGATGATTTATATGTGGAGATCTATTTTGGCCAATGACACGTCAACTTTTGTAAAAATGAGTTTTTTTCTCCTCCTCAATGGACTATTGGCAGTCTTAACAATTCCTAGCTAGGTGCTTCTCTCCTGCAATCTCCCTCGCCGAACCAACGCCAGCACCGATCACGGCCTCCGCTCCCTTCTTCGTGCCGCCTCCGCCTCTCTACCAATGCCGCGCCTATTTCAGTCGACCACGAAGCCCTCGATTTTCTCTCCCGACATTGCGACGGAGACCGAGTTGCACTCAATTTGCTGATGCGAAGGAGGCGATGCAGTGTAAGCACGTATCCTACGACCGGGACAGTGACAAGCACTGCAATCTCATCAAAGTGCTTCACAAGTCGATGAGAGGGGGGTGACGCCAACACAGTCATTTACTGTCCGACGTGTCTGGCAAGAATGCACCCGAAAGCGGCGAGCATACACAGGCCTCGCCCTCGCACCACGCTCCTCGCAAGGAGGTAAGTCTGGCTTGCATCGCCTTCGCGGCTCGCTCATCGCGAGTCGGCGAGCCCCTACTTGCTTCGCCTATGCTCGATTCTCCATTTTACCCTTCGGCGAACACGGGGTTGTACAAGCAGATTTGACAGCATTCTACTCATACATTCCACTTTATAGTGGTGTGAGCCAAGGTTATCAGGATCGTGATTCAGATCGTGGGATTGTACGATCCTACGATCACGATTTTAAAAATAGATCTGGATCTTACTTAGGATCGAAACTGCTGCTTCCCCATTCGGGATCGCAATCCGGATCATAGAATCGTGATCCTGATCCGTGCCTAACAATCCGAATTCAATATAAAAACCGGCCTCCTGATTATTTTTGGTTTGGCTTTTCACTACCCGACCCGCTCGTCTTACGATAATACGAATGAAACCCTATTTCATATTTCCACTCTTGCCTCGCTGCCCTAGCCTCGTCTTTCTTCTTCTCTGTCGAGGCCGATCGCGACATTCGAGCTCTTCCTTTCATCAAGAATACCTCCGGACGCCGACGTCTTCCCTTTATCCGCTTTCCAGGCGAGCAGGCTGACTAGTTTTGGAACTGAGCACTTCTTCTGGAGGTTATTTTTTACACTTTCAATTAGTATTAGAGAAATGTTCATCTTCAAGGGTTAAAATCCCGATGAATCATGACATGGTCATTGAATATCCATCTAATATATCTACAGAATATTATGTTTCAGATGAAGTACTATGTGTCTATATACATATCACCCATGCGCAACTTTGACAAGTTTGCACTATGACATTCTATGGTTAAGTATATATGAACTTCATTGATAAAGAATTTTTTCCTTTGTTTTGACAAGTCCATACATTCCCATGAAGCCATATGCTCACACTAGCAGAGAAATTTTGAACCCGCGAAAGAGTGGTTAGAGCGAGTAAGATAAGAAATTTAGTTTTTATGATGCAAAAGCCATGAATATCTTCGTATCTTTTCTCTCTGTCAACATATATCTGATCTGAATACCTTATTTGTATTGCATACTATCATCGTCCAAGCTAAGTCATGCGGCGATAGAATATTAGAATATCATATGTGTGAGTCTATAATACATTTGGTTCTAACTTGTCAATATAAATATGAACTAGGGCAATGTTGCTTCTAATAATTGTAATGTGGTCAAGTCACTATTCTTTTATGGTCAATGCTATTGGTAAATGCAATGCGATTAGTTTATTTGTGTAACCAGTTGTAATCAATTTGTTCGCTTATGCATTATTTGAACTTCTATTTTGCAGTTTCATTTTGAATTTTGATTTACTTAATTTTAGCGTGTCTGCTTTGTGTTCGGGTACCAATCCCATTAGCAAAGAGTCCAGCAAGAATGTTTTTGGTTCAAGAAGTGATACAGGCTAAGACATGAGATTGAGATTGATAATGCAACTACATAAATGCAGTGTAAATATTGTCAAGTTATTAGATCTGATAAAATATACAGATCACATGCAATATCATTTGGCATGGACTAAATTTCATGTGCAAACAGATAGTCGATCTTCGACCGTTGGCAATCTATGGAGACTAAGTTTTAGAAACAAAAAAAAATGGTCTTTGATCTTTCTTGGCTATCGCAAGTTTGAGTTCTTATACCAAGTTTAGAGCAATGAATCTTATCTCTGGCTCTTCTTCAATTAGAACTCAAAACATTTTTTGGGGTCCTGGCTCTGACTTTTCTTGAACTTCCTCATATCTCAAAACACGTCGTAATAAGGGAACTTCGAGTACACTTCTAGCACCGAAAGTGTCTAGCACGCTTAATCTGATCGAACCCGAAATGGTTGGCGGCAAACGAAATAAATAAAAACTTAAAATTGCATCACTAGTGAATCAAACTACAATTAACATGGATAACATAGGCTCCGTTTGGCGCGGTGGTGGCTCTCGTGAACACGGTGGTTATGAACCTATGAACCGTCGTCCGTGAATGCCCGACCTCACCCAAGTAACTTCATCCAATTTTATGTTCAAAATTAGTTTTATTTTCTTGGCAGCCGTCGTAACCGTTGCCATGCCAAACATTCATTCTATGACGTAAGCCATAATATTTCCACACCACTTTTTTTTTTTTAAAATAAGAAGGAATAGCAATAAGCAGTAAGCTCAGAGTTGAGAATTTTTAGTACAAGCGAAGAAAGATCCTAGAGACTATACAATGAAATATAAGCAATTTAATGTGCCTCTCGGTTCACACACCGTGAACACAACGAATGAAAAGAGGTAATGCTAGAAGAGATACAATCAATCATATAACCACGATCAGCCTCAAAGATAACCGAGTCCCACCCTTGCGCAAGCGCTTAATCAACTACCACCCGAGCTACAAAGGCCTCCGCAACTACAACACAGTCCAAATAAATCAACCGAAGACGAGCGTCAACCCAAACATACACACGACCTGTCTTGCGCAATTACCCTAAACCCCAAAACCTTAATAATATTTCCACACCAAACTAAACAACATAAATTCACATTCCGGAGACCACACCTTACATTTGCTTTGTAAATGTAAAGCTAAAAGCCAACTGATACAAGAATAAATCATTCAATAGACCCAAAACAAAAATACAACCCAGGAACAGTGCTGCATTGTGCACTACATCATGAATAAATTCGTTTCTCAATAGTAAAATAAAAAAATTTAAAATTAAATGGGGGCAGAAAATGTTCATCAAAAAGAGATTTCTCTTTTTCATGATGCTGCCAAGGTGAAGTTATATATATATTATGAAATGAATGTAGATTTGTGTACGTTAATGACTATATGCTAGATATTAAGATATTTTAATTAAATAAGAATGACATATAAATAATACTAATAACATATAAATAATCATTACAGGTCAAAAATCTGTAATTAGGAATCAGATTAACAGCATTATTCTGTTTTTGACCTCTAATAACCATTTACAGCCAATATTAATATCATATTATATCACTAATTATTCATTTAAATTTTCTAAATGCCCAGTATATTACCCACGAGCGCGCACTCACACGGCAGGAACCATGCTGTAGCTTCGCCGAGAATAGTTAACCCTCGCCGGAGTTGAGAGCTCGCTCTTGGACCGACGTTTGATGGCCCTAATCGGAGTCGCCTTCGAAGAAGCTTCGCGAAGATTACCACCGGTTTTAATGGTTGATGCCGCCGACGAACCAATACCGCTCAATCGTCTCGTCATCTTCCTTTGGGGGCTCCGGCGAGCTGAATCGCCGAGGGCGGCCTTAGCCACGCATTTCGTCGCCACCTCACGTATTTTGTGAGGCTTGATGGGCAGCTTATTAAGATAAGAAAGATGGGGAAGAAGTCCCTGAACTTCCTTTTGGAGCTGATCGTTTCCAATGTTGGCCTGCACCGGATTGCCGGTGAGATTGAGGGCCAACAGAGAGTTGTAGTTGGCGACAAGCTGCCCTAATCCCTTGGCCGTGGTTATCTTGTTGAAGCTCATGTCCAGCACTTTCAGCTTCAGGATTCGATGAAGCCCCTCCACATCGCTGATCTTGTTGCCGGCGAGATACAGCTCCTTAATCAGAGTGCAACTCGAAAGTCCTGAATCAGAAATTAATTAACCTGGTTAGAGACGCGGATTGAAACATTCTCGTGTTTGACGAATTCATGAAATGCATTCCCACCATGCCCAATTCTTGAGATTCGGTTGTAGCTGAGATTTAGAATCCTTAATCTTTCGAGACCTTTGAGTCCTTCCACAGTCGATATCTTGTTCCGAGATAAGTCGAGGGTGTGAAGACTCTTTGGAAGAGATCCTGGAGTAATCTCAACTGCAAATCCACAAAAAAAAAAGGTCGGTCTAGTTCTGTATTTTCAAGATCAACTAAGTCGGTACTTGTGCACATACCTATGCAGTTGCCGGAGAGATTGATGGATCGAAGGCAGACGAAGGCTGCCATGGAAGGAATGAGCTTCAATCCAATGCTGGAGATATAAGCGTTTGTGGAGAACGAATTCAAGGACTGAATAATGTTTTTGGCTTCTCCTCCCATTCCCTCCTCAGCCTGATTACGAGTATTTTTTGGAGAGGATTCATCTCCCATGTCCGACTCGTCTTGAATTTTGTCACAATTGTCTTCTGCATCAACAAGAGAGAACGAGCAATCCTCAAGCCGATCCACCCAAGCATTAATTCTGTCCATACGGGGACACCCTGAAGATAATGCAACAGAGTACTGGTTCTGATCAGATTCTAATACTATTGTTTCCCCCTCAATATCGGAGTTGCTGGCCGTCGTTGCCTCTCCACCAGCAACCCCATTATCTGTCGCCGTCTGCTTCTCCAAGACAGAGCCGTTGAATTCATTGCTGGATCCATCATGGAAGACAAGATCCGCTTCGGGTTTGCCAGAGCAACCTCCCTTCAACGATTCAATCTCAGACTGCTGCTCGTCATCTCCCTCATAGGTTACATCTCTTATTGACTCCGCATCATCCATTAATGGTGCATTGTGAATGGCAGGAGATGGTTTCTCTACGGAGGGAAATGATTTAGAGAGGGTTTCACTGGTCTCCAGATCATTGGAATGGCTGACAAAATCAACAGGCTTAACCCGATGTCTGCGCCTGCTGCTTCTCTTCTTCTTCTTACTCCCCTCAGCGGGTTTGGAAAATCCCTGATAAGTAGAAGGTTTCTCAGCTTGATTTTGAGGAATGAGAAGGAGAAGAAATGAGTGAAATCAAAATTATAATAGCTGAACTCACCTTCGACTCCTGCTTCTTCTTCCCAACCAACGCCAATGGAGAAAAGCACGCAAACATTGCCGTCAACTGATATAAACTCGATCTTCTTTTCTGCTCTAATCGAGCACAAATTTCCCCGAGTTGTAGACAGTTCTTGAGCCCAATCCAAGATTAGCAGAGCTGGCGTTGGAGATCGATTTGAATGGAGGGACAGTTGTGTTTATTGATGGAGGGGAAAGAGGGTAGAAATAGGAGGGAGGCTGGCTGTCGGGGCCTCCGTAAACGTGCTCCTGAATCCGGTAGCAGATTCCAAAAGTAATATTATTTTGTTTTCAAACCGTTAAAATATTATTTCTTTTTCAAATTCTCGATTCCAATTTGTCCCCGTTGGGACTAGTATTTTGGACGGCGTTTTCATAAACATAAATTATTTCTGCTTTCTTGCCCAGCACCCATACTCACTGCACTGTAATTTGTGACTAAGAATTATTTTAGCTTTCTAGGTTTTGTTTGGGTCGGCTTATGCCGATGAGAAAATTGTTGTGTGAAAATAGTGGTGAGAACGAAGAAACTGATGAGAAAGTTGTCGACTGTTTGGAAAAATCCAGCAGTTCGTGACGGGGAAAACCCAACAGTCGGTCTATGGCTTGATGTCGAGGTGAATTGAGAATGGAGCCTTAATTTATGTTGGACGGCTCAAATAAAATCCGTTCATATTATTTGTAAACCCACTTTAATTATAGATGAATTAATTACAGCAGCTCAAAGCAAATTGGACGGCTGAAATCTAGCAGCACCATCCACAAGTTGGAAGTCCCTTTGAAGTTTGCGTAATTACAACTTGCACGATAGACCTCCGCTCAATGTTTATATTTCATAACATCCAAGCACAAAAATACCTCTCGGAGTAAATCTTCACTGAGGTCTTTTTTTTGCAATATAAGCATTGAAGGTGATAATTGTAATTTCAAAAATTTAAGAGGCGCAAGTTGTAATTACATAAACTTGGTAATGTTAAATAACCCTATATCTTTACTATATTAAAAGGGAAAAGTTGTATTTGGTGAAACATTCAACATTGCCAAATATAGCCTTAGTGTTTTTTAATCTAATGACTTTAACATATATTATAATCAATTTTAAAAAAATAAAATGCAATCTCCATTTAAGTAATAAAACTCAATTCTCATTAAAAACAATGATGAAAATTCGTAAAATTGAAATTTTTTTTAATGCTCTTATACCTACTATTGCAGTCCATCATTATGCATGCTAACTTTATTAAAATTTATTTTAAACTACGTTAATTAATTGATATGAGTGCAACCCCGTGTCTGTCGCGGTCGGGGTACTATCACAATCGAAGTATTGTACAATTGAGGTACTTTCGTGACTGGCCGTAGGAGCGAAGCCCCGTGTTTATCACTAAGAAAAGAGCGTTTAGAACAGTGGATGAAGCCGTCTCATTAGACCAAAAATGGATTACCGCTCCACTTGTTCCCAGATCAATACAAATTATAAAAAGCTGTACATAAAAATAGATTTAACGTGGAGACTCGCACGGACTAATTATATCTTAATTATATTAGTATTAGCATTAAGTTTTAATTATCGTCAATAGGACTCTGTCGGAGATCATCCGACCGTTCAAACCGGTCAGCGATAGCCACGCTGATACGGCGGGCGGCAATGAATTCAAAGCATTTGCCTAGAACATCTGTCTTTTTCAATAACTTTTATTCCAACCTTATATATATATATATTTATATATAAATAAATACAGAAAAAAACAGCAGTTTGGATCGTGCTAGTTACGACACATTAGAAAGGTATCGAGTAAGCCCAAGCTGACCAAAATAGCATTCGTAACGGGAAAGAGTGGAATCGATGCTTTTTATTTTTAAATTATTATTATTATTACATATTATAATAATATTTTAACGAATCGAAATTAAAATAAGGTTAGTTTTGTACGGACCCGGATCCCCTGGAGTTCCTGCGGGAACTCAAGGGGTGGAGTTCATTAAATAATATCCCTTGGATTAATCCAAGGGCTGCCATTTAATATCAAAAATAAAATAAAAATTATTCTTTTTATTTTCTATCTCTCGCCACAATGAGGTCGCCATTATTTATTCCTGTTCTTCTCCGGCGCCATTATTCTTTTTATTTTCATCTCCCGCTGCTTCCCGTGAAATTTCACGTCTTCATGTTCTTCTCCGGCGCCTCTTCTGCTCCGCCCCGTTCTTCTCCGGCGCCTCTTCTGCTCCGCCCCGTTCTTCTTCCTGTTCTTCTCCGGCGAGCTCTCCTCCTCTCCTTCGTCTAAATCCCACGCCGTCCTGTTCTTCTCCGGCGTTTATACTGCTCCGTCCTGTTCTGCTCCGTCCTCTTCCTCTCTTCCTCTCCTTCCTTGCATCGCCCCTGTTTTTCTCCTGTACTGGCCATTGTGAAGCGGGCGGTAAGAATACAGTTGCAAAAAAAGTTGGGATACTATTGATATTTTCTAATTTATTTGGTGTTTATCATTTTGTATTTACTTATTACAGGCATATGGATAATATTGAACTTGATTGGGTACCTAGAGAGGGTATGAATTTTAATACGTTAGATGATGCATGGGATTTTTGGAAGAATTATGGAAGAAGAGTTGGATTCAATGTTCGCAAGCATTACGCAAATAAAAGTAAAAAAGATAATGTCATAACTTCTAGGAGATTCTTATGCAGTAAAGAAGGATATAGAGAAGTAGATAAACGTGATCATTTGGTTATAGAGCATAGATCAGAAACAAGAACAGGTTGTCCGGTACGAATGGGAATCATGTTGAATAGAAGCACTGGTCAGTTTTGTGTTCATGAGTTTGCCTCAGAGCACAATCATATTCTACACTTTGCAGAATGTGCTCATATGATGGCCTCACAAAGAAAGATTGCAGGCGTTCAAGCTATTGAAGTGCAATTGGCAGACAACTCTGGTCTTAAACAAAAAAATACATTTGAATTTTTGGGAAGACAATCTGGAGGAAGGGCTAACCTTGGCTTTCTTCAATTAGATCAAAAAAATTATCTCAGAAGTAAACGACAAAGAGAGATGGCTTATGGAGAAGTTGGTTGCTTACTAAGATATTTTCAAAATAAAACACTAGAGGATCCTTCCTTTTTTTATGCAGTGCAGTTGGATAATACAGAGCAAGTTACTAATATATTTTGGGCAGATACAAGAATGCGTATTGATTACGAACTTTTTGGAGATGTCATTACATTTGATACTACTTTTTCCACTAACAGGGAGTACAGACCATTTGATGTTTTTGTAGGTTTCAATCAATATAGAGGACTTACAATTTTTGGGGCTGCTCTTTTGTACGACGAAACGTCAGAGTCCTTTATATGGTTATTTAATACTTTTTTGGAATCACATAGCCTAAAAAAACCTAAAACTATTTTCACAGACCAGGATGCTGCAATGGCTAAGGCTATATCTGAGGTGATTCCGGCAACCAGACATGGACTTTGTACTTGGCATATAATGCAAAACGGCATCAAACATCTTGGAAATCTAATGAAAGAAGGTTCTTATTTGTTGAGTGAATTTAAGAAGGCAATGTTTGAATATGAGGATGAACAAACATTTGAAGATTCTTGGAAAGAAATGCTATCAACATATTCTGTGGAAGAAAATAGTTGGTTAAAATCAATTTATAAGTTGAAAGAGAAATGGGCCAAATGCTATATGAAAAGCTCAACAACTTTAGGTATGCGGAGCACTCAATTGAGTGAAAGTTTGAATGCCGATTTAAAGGATTATTTAAAGTCAAATTTTGACTTAAATAATTTTTTCAAGCATTTTGAGAGAGTGGTAAGTGACAAAAGATATAAAGAGTTGCAAGCTGAATATGATGCTAGAGAAAAATTACCAAAGCTCAAGGTGAAGACTCTACCACTTCTGATACAAGCTAGAAAAAATTATTGTCCTCTTATATTTGAAAGGTTCCAAGATGAATGGGAAAAGAGTTTAACATGCTTTATAAAAGAACAAAAAGAATTAAATGGAATGAACGAGTATTTAGTAGCAGACAATATAAGTGGAATGAACGAGTACACATGCATATCTAATATTTTTGAGCAGACAATATCATGCCAATGTATGAAGTTTGAGACATTTGGAATTCTATGCTCACATGCTTTGAAGGTGCTAGATGTGATTAATGTTAAATTAATTCCAAACAAATACTTATTGAAGAGATGGACGTGCGGCGCGAGAGATGAAATTTTAGAAAAGACCGATAAACACATACAGGTGAAGCTATAGTTTCTTCAAATTTTATGTTTTTACTTTATAATGTATATTTAAGTGTTTTCTTGTATTATTTCAGGGATCCATAAAATTGGATATGGTGGACCGCTACAGAGAACTATGCCCCAAATTAATTAAAATTGCTTCAAAAGCATCTGAAAGTCAAGAGAGATATACTTACTTATTAGAGGAGATTGAAAAAATTAATAAGCACTATGACGGCTCTCAAGAGAGTGATAACAATGTGGCTCAAATAAGTTCAGGTTCATTGAATTTTGCTTTTGGGTCAAATAATTTGATGGAAAATCGTTTAGCAAACGCAAGTGGTTTAAAGAAGAAAAAAGAAACCAAAAGAGGAAAGCGTTTGAAAAGTTGGGTTGAAAAACAACCCCAAAGAAAAAAAATTATATCAAAAAACAGCCTCTTCCAGCAACATGAAGAAGTGGATTTGTCTCTTTCTCAAACATGGTATAGATTCCAAAATGACCCAATTGGAGATGAAGATATCAATTTTCTGAAATTATAAACAATGCAAGGTACTTCAATATACAACTCCATCATTTTCTTTGTATTTTATTTGAGTACAACTACAATGAACTAGTTAATTCTGATTTTCTATAAAGATATATATTTCAAGTGCAGATTTACAACTTCGTTGGACTGCTTTTGGCACAAAACTAGATGAATGTTATATTGGAGTACTTGCTGGTATTTTATATTTGGTTTGTCCTAAAAAAATCTCTTATGTTGTTTCCACTGTCGTTATTAGTCTTTTCGTGTATTCCTCATATGAGAAGAAAAACAAAATTGAACGGAAAGGCTGGAGCATGGGATTTGGCTGGAAAATCTCCTATGCTTGTAACTTTGTATCCAGGAATATTGGTTTTTATTTTGTTGGGGCAGGACAGTTTTATTGTCCTTCAGTTTTTGGAAGCAATATTATACGCATCTTATGGAATAAAGATCCAAAATTCTGATTTATGATAAGAAATAATCATACAAATTAGTTTTAGTAAGAAAAGTAATGAAGAAGGTGAAGTGTTCGTGAAAATTTGATGAAATGACAAAGAAGTTGATAAGGCAACATGAGAAGATCATCATCCCAAAATCATCTATGAAGAAGCACTGAGATCTACTGTGCATTTAATACCTTGTCAGCTCATATCATTCTTCGTGCTTCTAGTTCTATACATCCGCATGAAGGAGATAGAATGGGAGTAGATTTTGTTACTTTGATCAGAACAAGAACGAGAGAGAGAGAGCCATTAAAATCAGCAGGGGGAGCCATTATATTCAGCAGGGGGAGCTTCGGAGGTGGGAGGGTGTGGCGGAACTGCACCTGGAGGTGACTCCTTTGACATCCATCATCTGCAGTCTTTGGAGGAATGAAAAGAAGAAAGGAAGAAGCATTGGTGGAGGTCAGGAGTCCATCTCAGTCGGGGAACCTTCGATCTGCTGTACTGCCGCACCGCTCCGCTCCTTGAGCAGCTCGCCATTTGCTCTTCTTCTTCATCCTCGATGGCGGAGAAAAGAGGGAGCGAGGGAGCATCCGCCATCGCCGCCGTTGATGGCGGAGAGAAGAGGGAGCGAGGGAGATAGGAATCCGCAAGAGTTGAACAGGCGCATTCGCCATTGCCGCCGTCGATGGCGGAGAGCCAGGGAACGAGGAAGATTGGGGAAAATCCGCATGAGAGAAAAAAAATAGGAAATATTATGCGGCCATTATGTTTGGTAGGACTTAAATGGCAGCCCTTGGATTAATCCAAGGGATATTATTTAATGGGGTGGAGGATATTATTTAATGAACTCCACCCCTGCGGGAACTCCAGGGGATCCGAGTCCGTTTTGTACGCTCCTTAAGGATTCAGGAGCACGTTGACGCACCTATTCCTCCTCCATCTTTAGGGTCAAGTAGCCCTCCAATCTCTCTCTATCTCTCTCCTCTCTCTCTCTCTCTCTCTTCCCTTCTCGTCCACATCTATCTCTGCTAGGATTCAAGAATTCTCAGCAACTCGGGAAATTGGTGCTTGGTTTGAGCAGAAAAGAAGAGTTAATATCAGTTGATGGCAATGTTTGCGTGCTTTTCTCCATTGTCGTTGGTTGGGAAGAAGAAGAAGAAGAAGCAGTCGAAAGTGAGTTCAACAGTTAATGCTTTTGATTTCACCCTCTCTCTTTTTCATTCCTTAAATTCAATCTGGAAGCTAAGGTGGAATTGCCTTCTAATGGCAGGGATTTTCCAAAGCCGCGGAGAGGAGCAAGAAGATAGGCAACAGACGCAGGCGTCAGGTTATCAAAAGCGCTGTTGATTTTGTCAGCACTTCCGGTGATCTCGAGATCATGGAAACTATCTCTAGATCATTTCCCACTGTAGAGAAACCATCTTCAACCATTCTGAAGGCACCATCAATGGAAGACGCAGAGTCAACAAGAGATGTAACTTATGAGGGAGATGAAGAGCAGCAGTTTGAGATTGAATCATTGAAGGGAGATTGCTCCGGCAAACCCGAAGGGGAACCTGTCTTCCATGACGGATCCAGCAATGACTTCAACGATGACCAGTTATTCCGATATTGAGGGGGAAACAACATTATTAGAATTTGATCCGAACCAGTGTGTTCCATTATCTTCAGGGTTTCCCAGTATGGACAGAATTAATGCAGAGGAGGAAATGGGGCAAGCCTACAGTATTATCCAGTGCTTAAATTCATTCTCCACAGAAGCTCATATCTCCAGCATTGGATTGAAGCTCATTCCTTCCATGGCAGCCTTCGATCCGTCAATCTCTCCGGCAACTGCATAGGTATGTGGACAAGTACCGCCTTAGTTGATCTTGAAAATACAGAACTAAACCAACCTTTTTTGTGTGTGGATTTGCAGTCGACATAGCTCCAGGATCTCTTCCAAAGAGTTTTCACACCCTCGACTCATCTCGGAACAAGATATCGGCTGTGGAAGCACTCAGAGGTCTCGAAAGATTAAGGATTCTAAATCTCAGCTACAACCGAATCTCAAAAATTGGGCATGGTGGGAATGCATTTCATGAATTCTTCAAACACGAGAATGTTTCAATCCGCGGCTCTAACCAGGTTAATTAATTTCTGATTCAGGTCTTTCGAGTTGCACTCTGGTTAAGGAGCTGTATCTCGCCGGCAACAAGATCAGCGATGTGGAGGGGCTTCATCTAATCCTGAAGTTGAAAGTGCTGGACATGAGCTTCAACAAGATAACCACTGCCAAGGGATTAGGGCAGCTTGTCGCCAACTACAACTCTCTGTTGGCCCTCAATCTCGCCGGCAATCCGGTGCAGGCCAACATTGGAAACGATCAGCTCCAAAAGGAAGTTCAGGGCCTTCTTCCCCATCTTTCTTATCTTAACAAGCAGCCCATCAAGCCTCTCAAAGTGCGTGAGGTGGCGACGAAATGCATCGCTAAGGCCGCAGTCGGGGATGCAGCTCACCGGAGCCCCCAAAGGAAGATGACGAGACGATTGAGCGGCATTGGTTCGTCGGCATCGTCAATTACTAAGCCCGGTGGTAATCTTCGCGAAGCTTCTTTGAAGGCCAATTCATTCGGGGCCATCAAACATCGGTCCAAGAGCGGGCTCTCAACTCCGGCGAGGGTCGACCAAGGTCGGCGAAGCCTCAGCATGGTTACCGCCGTGTGATTGCGCTAGTGCCTTGATGTTTTTTTTTAGAATGTATATATATATTCTTTAATTTTTTATTGAGGACTCGTGTCCTGTTTTCTATGGTTTTATTAAGAAATTATTTATTCATGTAGCGCGCCATGGCATAAGTGCGTCGATATAATCACAATTTAGTCTTGTTAAAAATGTTTTAAATGTTGCGCTGTCCTTGGTAACTACTGGTTTATTTTTATCTCCCTCTTTATATTATTTTGCTTTATTTAATGTTATTATATTTATTTATTTATATTTCTTTACTAATTTATTTTATTTTTAATAGTCAATACATTGAATGTGAGGCAAAATTTTGGCCTCGAACTCTTTGCATCCCAGTAGAATCTGAATTTCTCCTTGTCTGTTAAAAGTCTGTTTCACATCATCCAATCTTTGTTCTCACGCCTGTAGCATTATTGTTTATGGTCAGAAACCTTCGGCCGTTGCTGTAGGCAGCATTTCCTTCCGCGCGTATACAACAACAGGTTTTGCGGCGGTTTTTGATTCATTGTGATTGCTTCTGTTTGTCGCATCTATGCCATGTTTTCAGTCTTTGAGTTCTTATCTCCGACCTAATATGCTATTCTATTCTTTGAATAGTGCAGTGGTGTGTTGATAGTTTTTTTGTAAAGGAACTATTGCCTTTGTTATGAATAAATTGATTTACTTAGTGGCTAGAACTTGCCTCTATGCAACTCTTGAAACATTTGTATATAGATTATATTGTGCTTAGTGTTACCTTTAGGGCTTGCCAGAGAGAGAGAGAGAGGCACATGTATGACGCTTGGTTTTATATAGTACATTGTTACGACCGGCGTCGTCACCAGGCTACCCGATTACTGTGCACATCGACCAAAGGAGAAGGCGGAGGAAAACCGGGATGAACCATCCGGTTCAGCCCGCCATTGTTAATATAAGTAGCACCGGGGCTGAACCGCACCGGTTCAGCCCCTATGGGGGCCGGCCGGCCCTAGGGGTTGGGTGGGCATAAATACCCAACCCCTCCTTGATTGGGCATCAAAGATCATTAGCAAGGTATTCTTCCTCTCTTTTCCCTCAAACCCTAACCCTATTCTCTAGATTTATCTAGTTCTTCCCCTTTCTCTAGTTAGATCATAACATTTGGTATCAGAGGATCTTCCTCCCAACCATGGTGACACGCACCGAAGCCGAGAATGCACGCTTGGCCACCATCGAAGAGAACTACGTAGGGTTGTCGGACAAGGTGGCGGCGCTCGAAGAACAAGTGAAATCCTCCCAAAAAAATCTAGAGGATCGCTTGGACGCGGGCATGGAGGAGATCAAGGGCCTCCTCATGCAAAATCTGAGCGGAAAAACTAAAATCTCAGACGGATTCGAAGCCGAGGCGTCCTATCTCCCTCCGACGGCATCGAACGGCACCGGAATCACTAGCGGGGCAAGCGGAGGGCAACAAGGAGGCGGATCGACCTCGACAGGAGGAGCCCTGGCGGGATCGGGCTCGACGGAAGCCGATCCCGTCCGGATCGGGATTACGCACGCCCGATCGGCATACGATGGCAACGGGGTCCCCTGAGCTCCCTCCGGCGGACCTTATGAGGTCGTCCACGGCCGGCCAGAGGGCTGGCGACAGCCGGAGCCACCGGCGCACGGGATCAACCCAGCCGACCCCCAATCGGCCTGGATCGGCCCTGGGACGCAGCTGGGGTCTTCCTGGCGAGCTCCGGGGCAGGGGGCGGCTCCCTTTCTACCTACGGGGGCGAATGCCGTCCCAATCGGAGGTGTGGCGGGTATCCTGCCACTACCGCGGCCTCCGGGAGGTCCGCCGGGCTATGAAAATGGAAATCCTTGGGCAGGAGGGCAACAAGGAGGCTACGGTCTGGACCGGGGACGGCCCGGGCCCGCAGCGGCTCCAGCGCAGCCTTACCAACCAGCACATGCAGAACCACGGCCGTACATGCAGCCCAAACTGACACGTATGAACTTCCCCAAGTTCAAAGGCGGCGACGCCTTAGAGTGGATCCAGAAGGCTGAACTTTTCTTCAAGTACCAAGAGATTCCGGAAGGGCAGTGGGTCCAGTTGGCGTCTTTTCACCTGGAAGATGACGCTTTCCAGTGGACAAAGTGGTTTCTGAGGGGACGCAATTACGCAGCCTGGGAGGAATTTGTGGAGTCCTTCTCGGCTCGCTTCGGGCCTCTGGAGTACGAAGACGTAGAGGCTATGTTACAGAAGCTGCGACAAAAAGGATCAGTCACAGAGTACCGGACAGAGTTCGAACGGCTGGCCAACCGGGTCAATTGGGGGGAGAGTACGATGCTGAGCTGTTTCATATCCGGATTGACGGACCATTTGAGAGACGAGGTCCACGCCTACATGCCACGCAGTTTGAGTCATGCCATCAGCCTGGCCAGGATACAGGAGGAGCGGTACAATCGGCAGAGGACTCGGACGACAGGTCGGGCACCTACGGTGGCAGATGGACCCAAGCAAGAACCACCTACCGGGGGCCGCCCTACTGTGACGAGGTTGACGTGGCAGGAGCTTCAAGCCAGAAAGGACAAGGGGTTATGCTTCAACTGCGATGAGAAGTATACCCGCGGGCACGCTTGCCAGAAGGTCCAGATATTCATGCTACAGGAGGAAGCGGAAGATGTTACTCGCACTGCAGAGGAGGGAGAGTTGGTTTTTGACGACCTTGGCGTATCCATCCAGGCCCTGGAGGGGGGTACCCCATCTCCGACCTTACACTTGGCTGGGAGGGTCGGCAGAGAGACGGTGACGATCTTGATGGACAGCGGGAGCACTCACAACTTCATCCAACCCGGTGTGGCCCAGAAGACGGGGGGGGGTGTCATAGATCGCAGCGCAGCGTTCCATGTCAGGGTAGCGGATGGACGTACACTGCAATGCGAGGAGTGATGAAAGGGGTGGAGCTCCAGATACAAGGGTACACCGGGCATATTGATGTTTACTTATTGCCAATCCGGGGTTCCGACATGGTGTTGGGCGCACCGTGGCTGCAGCAACTTCAGCGGGTGACCTTCGATTGGATCCGGATGACTATGGAGTTCAGCCAGCACGGGAAGGGGTACTGCTTGGAAGGCCTCAAGTGGCCTAAGGTGAAGGAGATCTCACCCCACAGCGTGGAACGACTAGGGCCACCAGATAGTACGATGCCCATCGTTACAGCGAGTAGAGCGGAGCCTACAGCTCCAACAGTGGTCTCGTCTCTGATGCAAGCCAGCGCCGACTTGTTCCAAGAGACGCACGCTCTCCGCCTCCAGCTTGAGGACAAGCTGGTCCTGGATGGGGGAGGGAATGTTACGACCGACGTCGTCAACAGGCTACCCGATTACTGTGCACATCGACCAAAGGAGAAGGCGGAGGAAAACCGGGATGAACCATCCGGTTCAGCCCGCCATTGTTAATATAAGGAGCACCGGGGCTGAACCGCACCGGTTCAGCCCCTATGGGGGCCGGCCGGCCCTAGGGGTTGGGTGGGCATAAATACCCAACCCCTCCTCCTTGGTTGGGCATCAAAGATCATTAGCAAGGTATTCTTCCTCTCTTTTCCCTCAAACCCTAACCCTATTCTCTAGATTTCTCTAGTTCTTCCCCTTTCTCTAGTTAGATCATAACATACATCTCCCCTCAAACTCACGGGGGATCATACATCGAGAGTTTGAAGAGAAGAAACTAATGTTGAGCGTGAGTCTGAGGCTAAGTGAGCAAATCGACAAGCTGACGCTCTGTGGTAACATAATGAGGAACAAGAGTACCCTGAATATGCAGATCACGAAGAAAGAAGGCATCAACATCAATGTGTTTGGAGAGCGAGTGCTTGGTTGGATTCAGGGTAATCTGGATAGCCCCGATGCTGTCACAATAAAGAGTGGTAGGACCAGAAGGAGCAACACCAAGATCAACAAGCAACCAACGAAGCCAGACAATATCCTCAGTTGTAGTGGCCATGACACGAAGCTTTGCCTCTGTGCTAGAACGAGAAACGTCGGTTCGCTTCTTAGATTTCCAGGCAATGAGTGAAGAGTCCAAGAATTGACAAAAACCGGTGACAGAACGACGATTAACAGGATCACTGACCCATGTAGCATCAGAATATGTCTGTAACTGGAGAGAGTTGTTGCGGGGGTAGAATAGACCACGAGTCATAGAGTAGCACGAAGATACCGAAGAACACGCGACAGGTGAGCGTAGTGAACTGATGTAGGATCACTCACAAACTGACTCAGCACATGAACAACAAAGGCAATGTCAGGTCTAGTAATGGTGAGGTAAACAAGGCTCCCAATCAAATGACGGTACCGTGTCAGATCAGAAAGAGGAGAGCCCTCATCCGGGCACAGCTGAAGGTGGAGTTCCATGGGAGTAGCAGCAGCGCGAGCGTCAGACAGTGCAGCACGGGCCAGTAAGTCTGAGGTGTAGCGTTGTTGAGATAACTGGTAGCCCGTAGAAGTAGCAGAGAACTCAATGCCCAAGATGTAATGCAGGGTGTCAAGATCAGTCGTCTAAAACTGCTGTTGAAGGTGATGACAAACTCAGGCTCTGTTTGGTTGGGTTGTTGCTGATGGAAAACTACTGATAGGAAATGGAATTTGAGAAAAGTGCTGTTTTTGGAAAACAGAGTTTTATTAAAAAACTGTTTTGGTGAAATGGAGTTTGTAAAACAGAGTTTTGAAAAAGTTGTTTGAAAACAAAACGGAGTTTTGAGTGAATTTTTTTTCCATAAATTAATTACAATCACAAAAATATATTAAAAAAAATTTTTGTTAAACATCCATAAATTTGATGATGATGTAAAAAACAAACTCAAATCGAGATTATTTGCTCAAATCATTGTGAAGGAAAAGAAGAGATTTGATGTATCGGCAGCTATACAGCAGGGTTACAAATCTCTTATATCAAGACAGAACTGCATGTAAAAAAAACTAGAAGAACACAAGACTAGAAGAACATGCTCGGCCAAAGGGAGCCTACATCTTTGCTATATTCAATAGGAAAATGTTTTGCTATGTTCAGCAGTAAATCATGCACCCCAAGCAAAGATCTAGAATAAACCGGATACATTGAGTAATACACAATTGAAAAAATTGATGACATCCATACCTTTATTGCCTGAATGGCGATTTCCCCGACTTCCTGGAAACAAAGAACATGCTCTACCCTGATTTTGGCTGCATGCAGAAAGAATATAGGGTTTCTTATTTCTCCTAATCAGATCCATGTAATGACAGTAGTACAAGAGGAGATTGACGCTAATGTTTTGGAAGTGGGGTAAAGAAGAAAAACGAAGATGCGGAAGAGCTCGCCCTTGACATTTCTGATAGTGTCGTGGAGGGAGACGACCATAGCGAGATGCGTGTCGATACTAGTGTCGACGAAGATCGTGTGCAGAGACGGAGGAGTGTCGTCGATCGTCATCGCTGGTAGAGTGGGTTGGGGGCCGTGAGAAACCAGACGTCGTTCCGTTCTGCTTGGTGGCTCACATTGTCGGGAAGAGAAGACGCGGACGAAGAGCGAAACAACAAAACGCGGAAGTTGCGGCTGGGGCGGGGCTATGGAGCGCGGCTGGGACATAACATAAAACAACGGATTTAAATAACCGGCTTTTTAGAAATAAGTCGAACCAAACGCCGCTTTTCTTCAAAACTTTGTTTTTCCCAACCGCACCGCAGGCTATCAGCCCAACCAAACGCCACCTCAATGTGGAAGGCATCGTCACCAGTAATAATCATGTCGTCCACATATAACAGGAGAAAGGTCTAACTTCGTGATGAAGAGTAGATGAACAGAGCTGGATCATAGTGACTAGACTGAAAATCGACTGCAAGAATTGCTGAACTAAAACGCTAAAACCAGGCTCGAGGACCTATTTGAGACCATAAAATGCTCGACGGAGATGACAGACAAGACCAGGAACGGTAGAGAGACCTAGGGGAGGAAGCATGTACACCTCCTGCTGCAAGTCACCGTGAAGAAAAACATTCTTCACACCCAGGTGAAACAAGGACTACTGACGGACAGCTGCAACTGCAATGAGGGTCCAGATAATAGTCACGTGGGCCACAGGAGTGAAGGTCTCATCATAGTCCCGACCGTGCGCCTACTGAAAACCACTGGCCACCAATCGGGCCTTGTATCTCTCCACTGTGCCATCTGAGCGAGTCTTCACTTTGAAGACCCACTTGCAGGTGACAGGGACTGCACCAGCAGGTAATGAAACTAGATCCCAAGTAGAAGTGCGCTCTTAAGCACTCAACTCGTCAGACAAGGCGGTCTGCCACTCAGGAATCAGGACAGCATCTCTGTAGGTACTAGGCTCTGGAACACCACAAGTAGTCACTGGAAGAGCTGATAGGTCAAGGACTGGTAGATCAAGCAGCTGAGTAACAAGGTTGAGCCGATCGGGTGGGTGCCGATCATGAGTGGGGTAGCGTCGTGCTGGAGGACCATCAACATGTAGCTCACTGGAAGTGGCCGGATGCAGAGGGGCAGAGGACGCAACTATAGGACAAGACCGCCGAACACAGTGTCGAGCATAGTGCTGAGGAAGAGCTGGGGCACGAACCTGGACAGGAAGGTCAGGAGACTGTGGAGATGACACAGGAAGAAGAACAGGAGACGGTGACCATGGTGGAGACTGAGTGTGAGGTAACTCAGAGGAAGGTGACACAGGCGGTGATATGGAGAGAAAAAGAACGTCATCAACTGTAGTGGAAATGTGAATAGAGGAAGGAGACGAAGGCGAGGATGAATCAAAAAAGGGGCGGTCCTCAACAAATGTAACTTCTTGGGAGATATGAAGACGACGAGCTGGGGGGTCATAACATCTATAGCTCTTGTGCTCAGGATTATAACCAAGGAAACACAAGCGATGGACTGGGCAGATAGTTTGGTGTGATCACGAGGAGGAAGAACATAGCATGGACAACCAAACACACGTAAGTGCTCATAACGAAGAGGACGACCAAACAGACGCTTACCAAGACTGCTACCCTGTACTAGAGGTTGATAAGATAGACAACAGTGGATATGGCCTCAGCCCATAAATGTGGAGTCACATGAGAGGCAATGAGGAGGGTACGAGCTGTCTCAATGATATGACGATGCTTCATTTCTGCAGTGTCATTCTAAGAATGAGCACAAGGACAGGAGAGCTGAGGTAGAGTACTATGAGAGGCCAGAAGATCACGAAAGGCATGTGACAAGTATTCCCCCATGAATCAGAGCGAAACGTACGGATAGACATAGAGAACTGAGTACGCACCATGAAGACAAACTCAACGTAAATGCGAAAGAAATCAGTACGAGAACACATCATGTAAATTCATGTATAACGAGAGAGATCATCAACAAAAATAACATAATAACGATGACCAACTTTTGAAATAAAGGGGGTTGGACACCATACATCAGAATGAACTAAAGCAAAAGGAGAGGATGATCGAGACTCGCTGGATCGATATGGGAGTTGTAAATGTTTGCCAAGCTTACAGCTCGTACATGAGTGCGAGCGATCAACAGACACACGACCTAAGATACCCTGACGAACAAGATATGATAGTCGAGCTCCATTGGGGATGGCCGAGGCGGTGATGCCACTACGAAAAGCTAACCGACGAAAGACAGATGGGAGATGCAATAGGGGAAGCTGGTAGCGAAGTAGATGAAGGAAGCCAGAGATGGCCGAGCACATAAACCCCGCAACGGCGACGACCAATTCCAATGAGTCTCCTTGTGTGACAATCCTGCAAATAACAAAAAAGACATAAAAAATAACAAGACAACCTCGGAAAGCAAGCTGACTAACAGATATGAGGTTCATGAAAAGCTTAGGGATATGACCAACATCGAGAATGTGAAAGTGGGTGGTATGCATGGTACCACAACTAGCAATGGGCAAGGTGGTGCCATTAGCAATGATGACACGTAGGTCAGAAGAAACAAACTGGCGAGAATGTAAGGGAGCTGCATCAAATGTCATATGAAAAGATGTTGTAGAATCTAATAACCAGGAAGCCTTAGTGATGATACCTGTAGAGGTAGATGCAGCCGCTGAGTCGGTCTGTGAAGCGGAGGCTTGGCTGACAACAGACGTCGAGGATGAGGAGGCACGGCTCTGAGAGAGCTGCTGAACGAGCCGCATGATCTGATCAGGAACAGAGGTAGGGATGTCATGAGCAAGTGGCAGGATAAGAGCAGCTCGCTGTGGTGCACCCTGCTGACTTATGGCACGTTGTAACTTGCGACACTCCGAACGAATGTGTCTCAAATTGTGACAGTAGTGACAGCGAGGAACACGACGCTTGGGATGGCCCGGAGCCCGGTGGGCACCCGACAAGGTACTGGGTAAAGTAGCTGAAGACGGGCGATACAGAGAAGGTGCACTAAATTCAAAAGGAGTTGGTTAAGTCGTCGGATCAGGTGCCGAGAAGCCATACTGAGGAGCAGCGAGTACTGAGTGTGGCAATGAGGTGACGGCAGAGGGGTGCATGCCCTCAAAAGAGTAAAGATGAGTATCCTCAACAACAACAAAAGCAAGACAGTCACGTAGGGGTGGTGGTGCAACCCAATGCATCAACTGAGCACATACAGACTCGAACTCTGGTCGAAGGCGCATGAGAAACTCATACATACGCAGGTGATCCCTTTCCTCAGTATACTGGTGCAACAAGCACAAGTAGGGCAACCAGAGGTAGACATCTCATCCAGCTAGAGCCATAAATCACTGAGCTCCGCAAAGAAGGCCTGAACGGAGCGGTCGTGCTGATGGGCGGAAGCAAGCATCTGCACCAAGTAGTACTTCTGCACCTGGCTGGAGGGCAGATAGAGCTGACGTAGATGATCCCAGATCTCCCTGGCAGTAGGAAATTCACATGCAGCCATACGAATGGATATCTCAGTAGACTGGCAAAAACGACAATGATCCGGGCATCATCATCATGTCATTTCTGCCAATCTGTCTGACTAGTGGCAGAAGGAGCGGTGCCTTATCAACGGGGATGGATGGTGGAGCCGGAGTAGAGCCATCAATATGACCCCAAAGATGCAATCCACGAAGAAGCACTCGAACCGTGGAAAACCATTCCTTGTAGTTGGCCCCATTAAGGATGATGTCGGATTTCGGAAGGTACGAAATGTGAGGAGAGGTCATATGAACAAAATCTGTAGCAGTAAGAGAAATGGCCTCGTTGCGGATCGGGGTGCAGTCGGTTTCGATCGACGAATGCAGAAATCGATCGGCGCTACTTCTCCCTCAAAGAACTCCGATCCACTTAGCTCCAGAGAAGCGGTACTGCAATGGGGCAGGCGCGATCGGCTTAGAGAAGCAGTACTGCAATCGATCGGCGCAAAGGGGCAGGCGCGATAGCTCCAGAGAAGCGGCACTGCAATCGATCGTCGCAGACGGTAGCGTCATTCGACGATACGTCGTTAGGGAGCGTTGTTAGCAAGCGCGATGGGACGAAGAAGCACGCGTGCGGATGCAATTCCAGGCGGGGATCGAGCGTGGATGCCCTAACCTGCTCTGATACCATGTTATCTTTAGGGCTTGCCAGAGAGAGAGGCGAGCGTGTACGAGGCTTGGTTTTATATAGTACATCTAACACTTTAGGACATGACTTAACCTTGTTTTGGATAATTTGAGTCTTTGCATCATACTGTTTCAATTTACCATTGTTTACCCAAATTTGAGCCTTACACTCTTCAATTTGAAGTACCGCCACCTTCAAGTCCACCAAAGCCAAAATGCCTACCCAAAATTTCACTCAATTGTTGATCTTCTATTATTATTATGCATGGCGATGGATGGAGTTATTTTATGGATGGGAGTGGAGAACAAGATAAGTCGTCTGTTTTTATGAGGATACGACAACGTTTTTAAAACACCTCCAATGATTTGACGACGTTTTTATAAACGTCGCAAAGACGTCGCGGATACTTTCCGCGACGATTTAAAAAAAAACGCCGCTAAAGATGATATGACATTGGCACGTAAGAGCAAAAAACATTGCTATTGTTCGCCACATTTTTCCAATAAAAGGTCGCTAACTTTAGCCACGTTTTCTTTTTCAAAAAAACATGGCCAAAGATGATTACTTTTTTAATTTATTATTATTATTATTTTGTCGCAACAAAATCCATCGTTTAAATAGCAAAAAGAATACAAGATGTGTAAACATAAGGTTCACGAGCAGCAGAATATTTATGTTCCACCAAAGATTACACTAAAGATGTTCTTATAAATAAATTACTACAAAAATATAAGGTTATATGCTATTTTCACTAGCTTCAGACTCATCATCCTGCCCAATATAATCTAAATTCGACTACCTCGTCCTCCTGAATGTATTAATCAGCTATATCATATAGAACAACATTAATCAGCCCAAGACAGCTATATCAAATGGAGCCATACAGTCAAAAGTATATTAAGATCATAAGCTAAATGTAATAATCATAGAAACTTTTTACTTACAGATTTTATAATTCCCTGCTATCACAAATCTGCAAGAAACAAACCAGAAGCTCAAGCAGGAGAAGGAGACTAGCAACTGATGGTTGCTGCTCAATTGGAGCCATTTGAAGATAGACTAGAAAGGAGTGCATGGTACTAAATGGCCCTTCATCTTTAATTATTTGCAAAACCTGATTACATAATGTCCTCCTGAAACAAAGATATAAGTCTATCATGAGCTTTAGAAAGGTAAAAGGTGGACAGAAATAGCATACCCCTCCAGTATTCCTATTAACAACCCTCTTGAAGTTTAAGAGGATGAAGCAGGAAGAAGAGACTGAAGTTCTACGAAGCTGCCTCATAGTTTTTTTCCTCTAATCAGAAGCATAATTGCATAATAGTTAATTAAATTAAGTTACCAGGAGGAAAAGTAGCAATCCCGATTTCCCTATTCTGGCAGCAGCTCGATATTCACTCTATTCCAATATCCACCAAACAAAACCATTTAGGGTGCGTTCGTTTGGCAAGAATTAACACAACGGAATTGGAATTGGGTTTCCCAATTCCAATTCCGTTGTTCGTTTGGCAAGAAACGACGCTGGCATTGATTTTCAGCCAAAACCTATAGGTTTTAAGATTGGGGAAAACAGCCTATCGCCAAAACCGAGCCTTTTTCCTCGGTTTTGCGGAGCGCCCTCGACAGAACGAACCCGCGGAGCGCCCTTCCTTCCTTCTCCGTTGAAACTGCCGATCCTCCTCCTCACCGACGACTTCATCCCCTTTCTCCTCTCCGGCGAAGGTCCAGTGGTGCTCCATACGCCTTCTCCTCTCCGGCGAAGGTCTGGCGAAGCCCTAGCATTGCATACGGCGACCTAATCGGCCGAGCCCTCATCATATATTGCACTTGCCGAAGCTTTTTCCTGCAGTCGCGTACTTGACAGAAGGGAGAAAGGAAACCTTTGATCCTCTACATCAATTGCCGCAAGTGTGGCATCTTCTATCCCAGACGCCTTCCGCATCTTTCGTGGCATGTGTTGTTCCCTTCCGCACCTTCTTCGCATCTCTTGAATCGACTTCTCTGAAGCAGTGGGCTTATTCCTGCCTCCTTATAATGGTCTAAATCACACACTATATATCTCCATTGTCTGTAAACAGATCCAATCATTTTACTCTTCTTATCATGATCTCTCTTGTTGATCACCTACTCTGCCCTACTTTACTTGTGAAAAATAATTTATTTTTTGATTTTCAAATATCAATTCCTATCTCTGAATTTCATCCTGCAAACGAACAGCAATATTGGAATATTCAATTCCTGTGACTGAAAACCTTCCTGCAAACGAACACAGACATTGGTTTTGACCCAATTCCAAAACCTCTGCGCCGTAGGTTTTCGGCCAAAACCAATTCCTGTGAATCAAAACCTACCAAACGAACGCATCCTTAAGCATAAGAAAAAATTAGAGACATAATAATGTCATCAATCTCCTGTGCTCTCTAAATGGTCAAAGAATTTTTTTTAAATATCATCAAAGCCAAAACTATTAAGTTTATCCTAGGTAAAAACTGTAAACACAGGTACAAATTTAAGCAGGGTCTGTAATGGTTAATCATGGACACTAACCTGTCATGGAATGAAATCATTAAGAATTATGGGAAGTCCCCTAATCAAAGCCTCGACAATTGTTCCTTAAGAACATGGCATTTGAACTTAATCTAGGAACAGATAAGTGATCATATACCTTGGTTATGATGCAGTCACAAGCTCCCATCAACTTCTTCATCTGTTCAAATCCGCATATCTGAAAAGAAGAGGGTGCTGTAATTCCAATAAATAATTAGTCCTTGTATTTTTGTTATTGAATTAGCACACATGTATTGGGTTTAATTGGTAGTATGCCATGAAATCACACCTGTATTTGTTCTTGAATTAGCAATTCATCAAACACCTCATGTGCAAAATTAAAATGTTAGAAAAAATGCCATGGTAAATCTGTTTTGATGTAGTGATATATATATATACTATTTTAAAAAGAAGTATGTTGAGGCCCTTACATTCAATCTCAACCATCCAATAGAGACCACTAATTAAATCTGAGCCCTCAATGCTACTTTAATTTGAATCCCAAATTTGGGAGACCTAAAATATTTGGCGGCAAAACTCCCGCACATTTCTTTAGGCTGTAAGTAACCTTCTCGGGGACCAGCGCTAAAAACATCCTCGCCCGCTACTGCATTGCAATTTTCTCGCCCCTTCAACTTTTCTCCGAAACTCCTCCCACGAAGAAGCACCGGCTCCATCTTCCGCTCCTCGCCCACTACTGCATCGCAAGTTTCTCCCCCCTTCGACTTCTCTCTGAAACTGCTCCAAGCACCGGCTCCATCTTCCGCTCCTCGCCCACTACTGCATCGCAAGTTTCTCCCCCCTTCGACTTCTCTCTGAAACTGCTCCCAAGAAGAAGCACCGGCTCCATCTTCCGCTCGATCTCCGACAAGGCGCCGACGTCCTCCTCTCCCACGCGTCATCTCTGGAGGCAGCAGCAGCTCACACTCTCGCCATCGCTTCACGGTGAGTTTCCCCTGTTGCTACCTGCAGAAATCGTAGTACTCCTGAAGCAGAATCAGGTACTCCTGAAGAAGAAGCAGTTCGCAAAATCGTATTACTCCTGAAATCGTGCTCTTACCGATCATTACCCCGTATCTACGGTGAGTTTCCCTTGTTGCTACCTGCAGAGATCAGTCGAAAAAAATTCAGATCTGAAGTGCGGGAGAGTTTGCCTGATCATCTTTTTCTAGGGCAGGTACTTTTCATCCTCCTGGACTTCTTCCACCCGCCGCCTTCTTCAGCTATATATCTGGGATGACTTCATCCTCTCGCTGAAGAATAATCAGGTATTCTCGATTTTCAAACATTTCAGCTTAGGTTTTCAAACATTTCAGCTTAGGTTTTCAAACATTTCAGCTTGAAAGTGTGTTTCTGCTATTCCTCTCAAACATTTCTGCTTCTTATAACTCTTTCAGGTGTTCTACTTCAGATCAAAAAGGCAAGCTACAATTTGCCGGAAGTCTCCTCTTGGAATTATTACCTTGGAAATTTTATTGAGGGTAACACGCATTGTTCATTATTTCTAAATTTTTTTGAATTAAATTATGTCCATTTGTCCTTATGGTTACCTGCATTCTTAGCTTAGGTTTTGTATGAAAAAGAGGTTTTGATGAGCTCAAGTTTATGTCTCCATATTCATAATCAACATGGAAATTATTTGGATGCATTTACTTTTAAAAATAGGTTTCCTTCAACTCTCTTTCATGTTCAGTTTCACTTATAACACTGGTTTAACTTCCTTGAATTTGATCTACAAGAACTAAACTACTTCTGGTTATTTTCTTCATTTTATTTGGTTGGAGGTTTCTCCTATATTTTTATGTTTAGTTCTTGATTAGGTGTTTATTGGATACCCGATCTTTTGCATCTAGATTTAGTTGCACTCATACTTTTTTTTTTCTTGGTTCGTTGAAGTGCAGGGTTCTGAGGTTAGATTAGGTGTTTGTTGGATAGCCGATCTTTTTGCTAATGCTTCTTTATGTAAACCCTTACATCAGTTTTTTGTATACTCGATCTTCCGGCATATGTTTCTTTATGCATCTAGGCTATTATGTTTTCTATAGTGTTTAATTGCATAAGTTGTTAGTTCAAAATTTTGTTATTTTTAATTGCATCTGGATATTAAAAGCATCATTTGTTTGTTCAAGATTTTTTTCTTGATTGTTTTCATTAGGTGAGAAAAGAAAAGTTTATAAAGATATTTAGTTTTGTTAGGTGAGAGTGGTTCAATATTTTTGTTCAATATTTTCATGATTCTCTTCAAGCAATTATCATAGTGTTGAATTTTTATTTGTCAAAGAAATCAATGTTGAATTTTTTTGTATACTCTTCAATATTTTTGTTGGTCAAAGAGATCAATGTTGAATTTTTATTTGCACTTACCTCTCATATTTTTTTGGCATAATGATATTGTCACTCTATAATTCTGTCAATGTGTGAATGTTGTGAGATTGGTGGATCAAGTTCATTTACATGATAACAATGAAGAAAAACAACTAAAGAACAACTTCCAGCGAACTAAAAATAATGACTTTTTAAATAAATTCTTGACTTTCATTTTCATTTTAAACTTCTACTAAACATATGGAAATGTTTGGTTTAAAAATATCATACTTGCTCACGCAAAACCAAATTCATTTTTGGGTGCTTACCCAAATATACATTCAACTTTGAGGTGCATTCGACCTAAGACGGACTTGCTCTAACACGGACCTACCTATACGAATGGGGGCAAATTTGTTCAAATTTTTACACAATGTCGCAATCTTCAAGATGTTCCAAATACAAACACCCACAATTGTTCTATATACTTTTTTTAATTCCTCTTCAAGAGGATTGATTTGCACTTCCTTTCAGATTTTATAATTTTTAAGTATAAAAAATGGATTTCTATAAAATTTTATTCAGCTCGGAATTCGATTTGATAATGCTTGGAACAAAATGTTTTTTGATCTCTCATTATCTGTTCCTATTTAGAACTATTTACTTTTTTTTTCTATTTTTATCACTGTGATTGCTCTCTTCTTTCTTTGGTGGTTGGAGGTTTCTCTTATATTTTCTTTTTAGCTAAGAACCAGTGTTTGTCCATTTATTAGTGATTGACATAATTTACAATAATTCGGCAGAAAAATAGGATTTCTATGAAATTGTATTAGCTCGGAATTAGATTTGGGATTATTGGGATTTAGGCAGGATTGCTGTAGAAGGATTCTATGATTCTTAGTAATATATTTTATGAAGCCTCTTATTGTTAATTTTTTTTAAAATTTTCTTTTCAAGAGGATTGATTTGCACTTGCTTTCAGAGTTTTTCTATTTTTTACACAATGACACGATCTTCAATTTGTTCCAAATACAAACAACCATAATTGTTCTATATAATTTTTTAATTACTTTGCTAACCATAAAAGTGTACATGTTTCATTTGATCAAACATGCTTTTGTTTGAAGGTTGCTTATAGGACCCATCCATTTAAATTTATTGCAGGATTTCTTTTATTTGACTAAGCATATGTTTAATATTTTTCGGTAGACGTACACGAAAGTAAAATTGAAATTCTGTAGACTTAGCATATGTCATGATTGCTTATAGGGCTATTGTTGAGATGCAACCTGGGTGGTTGGTCAAAGTCCCGATGAGGGTTAGCCCAACTTTCAAAAAACTATAAATTTTGTGCGGGCACAACATGCTCATATGTAGGCGCAGCTCGCTCGAACGCGTGCGAAGCCCGCTAAGAGTTAGCGAACACGGGATACGGGCTTGAATGCGGTGCACGACGAGTGTTGTCGCACCCGATGATTGTCGCCGCTTAGAAAATTTCTCATATGTTTGACAACCACATTCACTTTCTTAGATTATCTGCGTTCGGATATATTCAACTCAACTAGCAATGATATTGATCAAATACAAAATAACTCAATTTGCAGAACCAGACTACTCCTAACATAAGGTGAAAGATGTTAACTACAGAGCAACGAGAAGCACGTAACACGAGGAGACGCGAGCTTCGTCACTTGCGGGAGGATGCGCTTCGAGCCCAGGAAAACATGGTTGAAGGAAGTTCACATATACCACTCCCACGTGCTTCATCAACAAATTCCTTTTCAAACACTACAAGCATCCCACCTATCACATTCCTCCCCAGGGGAAGACGACCAAGACAACTATCAACTCAAGATCGTCGGGATTTACGTAACGCCCGTCGGCGAGAGCTGCGCCAAATCCAATGCAATAACAGAACAGACACACGAGGTTTACTTCTCATTCTACATCTGCACCCCCGTTAGAATAACATGTACATTTCATAACTTCTACATTTTCCAACTTACGAGTACGTTATATGTGAATCAGTCATCGAGGTACAAGACCAACCAATGATTGAGACTCTCCATGAAACAAGTATTAAATCCTAAACTCTATTGCTCATTCATCAGTTATTTAACACTCTCACTTCATAACAAATTTGCACACACTCCATACTCACTTTTCACCAATATGCTTTCTAACCAGTATGCTTTTTGATCCGCTAATAATGTTCAAGCTAATGTTATCCAACAAAGCTCACCCACTCGCAATCCACTCACAACAACAAGCGCAATGCAAACCGACACACTTGACGTGGGACAGTCCGCCATAACGATAAATGTTTGCCAAATGCGCAATAACCACGTGACAATTCCACCAGGTATTGCAGTAGGTTGGCTTTGACCCAACATGATTCAAAATACTGTGATAATGCAATTATGATTTTGAATAGGTTCACTTCGAAGACATTACAATCGCCGTAATGCCAGACAAACGCAACTACAAAAGCAAAATCAGAGAAGAGGTGACCTTATTCAGTCCAGAAGATTAGTCGGTGTACCAAACATGCTGCTTCCAGATACCGCATACGAAGCGATCAATGATCGTCCGGCTACACTACTGTTATCACAGAGTAACTTAGACGAAGGAATGTCGTCTACGGGAGTTCGTCTTCCGTTACATGTTGAACAACAGACGATTAATGCGTTACACCAATCGGTGCATGATTTTATACAAGTAGCAGGTATAACATTACACGTTTGAACTATACTTCTCATCATTACATCGTCAATACGTTTTACTTCCTAACCAATCTGCATTCTAACTACACGTAGAGGACATCAATCACACTGTTACTGTTGTTCAAGCTAATGTTGTCCAACATAACTCACCCACTCACAATCAAGTCACAACACCAAGCATTGTGCAAACCAACGCGCTTGACGTGGGACAGTCCACAGTAAGGATAAATGTTTGCAACATGCGCAATGGCCACGCACCAATATCCCAAGGTATTGCAATGTCTGGGCTTGAATCCAACATGATTCAGACTTTTACGATAATGCACTTATAACAATGATTTCAAATATTATCAATTTGAATAGGTTCACTACGAAGACAACACAATAGTTGTAATGCCAGAGAGACGCAACTACAAATGCAAAATTGGAGAAGAAGTGAGCGTATTCAAGCAAGAAGATTACTTGGTATACCTAACGTGGTGCATCCAAACACCGCCTATGGAGTGATCAATGATCGTCCAGCTGCACTACTGTTTTCACAAAATCACTTGGACGAAGGAACGTCTACAGGAGTTCTTCTTCCCGGAGCTCAAGGTAACAGTTTCTCCAGTCTGAGACATATGTACAAGTAACATTAAGCATTCATTTTTTCATCTATCGTTACTTTGCTACTGCGTAGATAATGTCGCTACCCAACCATCAACACATCATTTATGTGCAAGGAATTGTTATCCCGCTACTCAAGTTCCTGGGTTCATCTCTTACGCCAGACTGCATGCTTGCACTGTAATGCTAAGCTATTCCACAAGGAGACTTCTACTTTATGTTGTTGTGGAGGTAGGGTAAATGTTAGCCAAATTCCAGAATCAACCGAATTGCTTAATCTCTTCACAGAACAAAGCGCGACGGCACGCAATTTAGACAAAATATACGCGCTTACAACCACATCTTCTCCTTCACATCTTTGGGTGTCACGCTTGACGAACGTATATCAGCAGCTGATCACGGTGTGTACACTTTCAGGGCACACGGTGCAATATATCACCGAATAGGTTCTCTTCTACCTGCACCCGGGGGGCGACCACGGTACCTACAAATGTTCATTTACGATACTGAACACGAGTTAGATAATCGGTTACGTGAAAATTCGGGACTCAATGCCGGACTGATTGAAAGGATCACCAACATACTAAATACAGTTAACCCATTCATCCAGAGACTTAGGCAACTTGCAATGCACCCTAACCTACAACAATGCAAGTTACTGATTAAGGAAAGACCGTCTGTTGAGCGACAGTACTCGCTACCGATGGCATCACAGGTTGCTGCAATATTAGTTGGTGGAGAAGATTTCATGGAAGCAAATGAAAGAGACATAATTGTTGAGACAACCGATGGTTACCTGGTTCCTATCAAGGAATACTCTGGATATTACGACCCTTTGCAGTATCCATTCTTGCTTCCTTATGGGACTTACGGGTGGCGTGGCGACGAGCAAATACCGCGCGCTGAACGAATAAGCTGTTGTGACTACTACGCATATTTGCTGCAGGTGAGCACATCCGATAACAAACTAATGCGTTTACTGTCAATTCAGAATATATTTCCTTATGCCAATATTTTATTTGTAGATCCGCGGAAATATACCATCAATGCTTCTCCACTCTGGACGTCTGCTGCATCAGTATGTAGTCGATAACTACATCAAAATTGAAACACAAAAATTACGATGGATTAGGTCACATCAAAGTGATGTTCGTGCCGAGCTCTACCAGGGTTTGCAAGATAGTTTAAATATGGGGGAAAATGATGCATGTATGTATTTTGAGACACTGTTACACAAAAAACCACCTAAACAGACGTATACATGACTTTACGATGTCTTTAATTAAATATGCAAACTAATTGCAGCTGCAGTTGGAAGGAGAACTATTCTGTCGTCTTCTTTTATTGGCAGTCCACGAGATATGTATCAGAGATACCAAGATGCTATGGCTATAGTGCGCAACTATGGCAAACCAGATATTTTCCTAACAATGACTTGCAATCCATCTTGGAGGGAGATAACAGAAGTGTTGTGCCCTGGTCAAACACATCAAGACCGTCCAGATTTAGTATCTAGAATTTTCAATGCAAAATTTGAATGCTTAAAGGAAGACATTTTCCATAAAGGCGTACTTGGTAGGGTTATCGCACACGTGCATGTGGTCGAATTTCAGAAGCGGGGACTACCACATGCACACATGCTTATTATTTTTGAAAACAGCGCTAAGTTAAATACTCCTGATGATTATGACTCCATCGTTAGGGCAGAAATACCGATTCAGTCTGAGGAGCCAGATCTATATGTTGTTGTTTTAAAACATATGATACATGGTCCATGTGGTCATTACGTGCCAAATGCACAATACATGAAAAATAATGTTTGCAAGAAGGGCTTTCCAAAACATTTTTCGCAGTACACTATTCATGGTATGGATTCATACCCATTATATCGTCGTCGAAATGATAACAGGCGCATTGCCTTAGGTCGAAGTGCGGATTTGGTGGTTGATAATAGATGGGTTGTTCCATATAACCCATGGCTTCTACTCAGATATGACTGTCACATCAATGTTGAGATATGTAGTAGCATAAAGAGCATTAAGTATCTATATAAATATGTCTATAAGGGACCGGATTGGGTTTCATTCGAGGTGCGACCAAGTCCAAACTATGACGAAGTCAGCAAGTATGTCGACGGCCGTTGGATTTGTGCACCGGAAGCACTATGGAAATTATTCAAGTTCCAGATGTATCAAACCTACCCATCAGTAGTGCGACTTCAGATCCACTTGCCTAATCAACACCAAGTTCAGTATCGGACTAACCAATCTATTACAGAAGTGTTAGCTAACGATCGGAATTCCAAAACTATGTTAGCCGAATTTTTCAAAATCTACAATGACAGTCTCAAGGGAACTGCATATTTGTACATTGATTTTCCAAAACACTATAGATGGTTAATCCCAGCCCGGAAATGGATAAAAAGGTCCAGAGATCGAAAAGTTGTTGGCCGGTTATATGCTGTATCGCCCGCTGAGGGTGAAAGATTCTATCTTCGCC
Source organism: Dactylorhiza incarnata (assembly GCA_033032865.1). Classification (NCBI taxonomy): domain Eukaryota; kingdom Viridiplantae; phylum Streptophyta; class Magnoliopsida; order Asparagales; family Orchidaceae; genus Dactylorhiza; species Dactylorhiza incarnata. The sequence continues at coordinate 10,476,777 of JAWHQI010000066.1, forward strand.
TTTTACTGAATCATATTCCTGCACCCAAGTCATTTGAGCATCTGCGCAGAGTTAATGGGCAAGACTTTGCAACATTCAAGGCGACTGCTGAACATCTCGGGCTTCTCGAAGAGGACAGTAGTATTTCTAATTGCTTGGAGGAGGCACGAGGCTTCAAAATGCCAACAGCTTTGAGGAGACTATTTGCAACAATTTTACTGTATTGTGAACCAACTGGCGTCCGAACATTGTGGGATGTTAATTTTTCTGCTATGATTGAAGATTATGCGAGTACAAGCAGTACAAACGTTACTTTTTTAACAAACAAATTACTTCATAATTTGGATACCATACTTCATCAATATAATACAAGTACACTAGCGTTTGACTTGCCTCGCGCATGTGGGGACATGCATGATTTTCCCAACATTTCGAGCCTAATTGAGGACGAGTTGTCTATACCTGTGTCATCCGACGATTTAGCTGCAGTCAACAATCTTAATGACGGTCAACTTGCCGCTTTCAACATTATTAGTAATTACATAAGACAGAAGCAGGGTGCAGTATTCTTTGTGGATGGACCTGGAGGAACTGGTAAAACCTTTTTATATCGATCGTTATTGTCAACATTTCGACACGAGAGGAACATTGTTCTAGCTACTGTCTCATCGGGCATTGCAGCAAACTTGCTTCCGGGTGGTGGAACCGCTCATTCTAAATTGAAAATTCCTATCAACCTCAATAAAAAACTTTTTTGCGATATCAATAAACAATCTGAAATGCGTGAATTAGTTGAACGGGCATCTGCAATTATTTGGGATGAGGCTCCTATGGCGCATCGAAAAGTTTTCGATGCCGTTGATCGTACATTTCGGGATGTGCTGGGGAACGAGAGACCATTCGGTGGAAAAGTAATTATCTTGGGTGGAGATTTTCGCCAGGTTATGCCAATTGTAATCAATGGTACCAAACTACAAATAATTCGTGCTAGCATCATTGAGTCATTTTTGTGGGCGGATATCCATTTACTGCGATTAAATGGACAATATGAGAGCCCGAAATGATGTACAATTCTCTCAGTTCTTACTTAGGGTTGGGGATGAGAATGAGCCTTGCGTTGCCGATGACATGATTCGAATTCCGGACAGTATGGCTATGCCGTGGGAAGGAGAAAACTCTATTGTCGACTTAATAAATTATGTTTTCCCTAATTTAAGGGAACAAAACTTTAACTCCATTGACGCTACTTATATGGAGACAAGAGCACTCATTACTCCACTGAACGAGGATGTCAACAAGCTAAATGCAAAGTGTCTACATCTTTTTCCCGGAGAGGAGACCACTTACTACTTTTGACTCTGTCGGTGATGATTTTAGAAACTTATACCTACCTGAACTAATAAACTCTATCAATCCTGGAAATCTACCTCCACACAAGTTGCCCTTGAAAATAGGCGCACCTATTATGCTACTCCGAAACGTAGATCCAAAGATCGGATTATGTAATGGAACAAGGCTTATATGTAGAAGCTTTGGTAGAAATGTCATCGAAGCAGATATCCTTGGAGGTAGATTCAAGGGCCTCAGAGTGTTTCTTCCGCGCATGCCACTCAAAAGTGCGGAAGATGCCAGAATGCCGTTCGAATTGACGAGGAAACAATTTTCAGTGCGTCTGAGCTTCGCACTTACGATTAACAAGTCCCAGGGGCAAACAATTGGTAATGTTGGAGTTTATCTGCCAAATCACGTGTTCAGTCACGACCAACTATACGTTGCATTGTCGCGGGGGGTCTCCGAAATTACAACAAAGATTTTGGTCAAGAACTATACAGTCGATGGTCATACTGCCGTGTACACTAAAAACATCGTCTACAAGGAGATATTTGACCTTATTACGAGAAGATTGGCAAATTCTCAATAATATAATATGCATGGGTTGAGCAACATATCTGATATTCGTACAGCCAACAAGACATTATTACATTGGTATTATCATCAATATATCTCATTTAATTTTTCTTTAATTGTTTAAATGCTGACTACAACATTTTCGGATATGGGATGACGGCCTAGCCCAATTTCATATCTCTTTCAATTTCTCTCGGAAGGGAAGTTTTGATTTGCTTTCATTTGATCAGTTCGGATTTTTTCTTCGTTACTTTCCTAAACAATATACACGCAAAAATTCAGGAATACGCATAATTATTAGTTCACTGCTTCACTATGAAATATATTGGTGCAAATACATACAAACACTTGAAATTTATCACCGGTACATGTTAACAAAAAAAAACTACCGAAAACATGACTTTCCTTATCAACAGCTCACAACTAAACACAATATAGCCAAATTTCATCTACTATTTCTTGATAATTAATGGTTTGCTAAATCTCAAACATGCAGATGGTAGACCAAAATCAGCCTGAGTCTTCATCAGCTTTGCCAAACCGTGGTGGGCCAGTCCAACGTAAGGGTTTTATAGTGTACTCCTCTTATTTGGTGCATTTTAAATACTCCACCATAGTATTAGATGCTAAATACTATAATTTATCTCAAATATATCATTTGTTTCTCATGTGTGCCAATCTCATAAGGTGAAAACTTTAATACCACTCATGACCACGACAACGATTATGAATACTACGACGAAATTTGCAAGGTGAGTCTAGCCCGGTGGTCTGATCTTCCGCGTGTGGAGGTTGAAGGTTTTAGACTACTAATACCGGCAGTACCAAATGGCCTTAGTGCGGGAGACGAGTGGAATTTTGTTTACGATATGATTAGGAGGTAAGAGCTAACAAAGCATATATCATGGTACAATTATTCTGGATTTAACACATTAGATCCAGTTATTTATTTACTTTTTACCTACGTGTTTGATCGAAACAGGATCTCCGAAGGCCACTGAATGAAAGTTTCCAAATTTTTGTTTGGATTGCTGGATCCAACGGTATGTCAATATTTTGGTGTGGATTCAACTGAGAGTAAATGATGTATTCTTGGTGCATGTTTCCATTTCTATTTCATTCATTTTTCTTACACATGATCTGCTTAGAAGTTAGCTTATAAGCACATGATCTGCACTCAAATTTTAGCATTACTTGATACTTTTTTACAAAAAGGTTTAATTCACTTTATAAGTTGTTTTTCTAAGGTTCAATTATATATATAATAAATTCCAGCCAGTACTTTCATTTTTAGCTTCAATTATATGTATAAAGAATATATATAGCATTTTTTGCCATCAGGCAACAGCTGTGAGTTTAATTTACGGTGTGTTTCATAACATTATATTATATGGGCTGCTGTTGATTTGCCATCCTGTTGTTTGTCCTGGAGTTTGTTGATTATATATATATTTATTTGGTTGGGTGTATATATATATATTTATGGGTTGCATATATATATAGATTAGACCTGGAGTTTGTTGATTATATTTATTGGTTGCATATATAAAGCTGCTGATTATAATATATATTTATGCCATCCTGTTTGCCATCCTGTTTGCTTGACTCAAATATTTCGTATATGTACATCAAACTTATTTGAAAATATCTTTTCCTTTGTCTCAGGATGGAGAGCTAACACAGATGAGTTTGATTCAAATAGATGAGTTTGATTCAAATTTTAGTCGCATTACAAACACGTTTTCCTACGTTTGGACCGAAAATTTTTGATCAACAGATGTTGAAGGTGGGAAATGGCTTGCAGGTGGAAGTATCGTCGCCGCATAACAACTCTTCATGTTCAAATGTGTAAATGAAGCGTGTAAATGGTTAAGTACAAATGCCTACATATAAAGTTTTACTTTTTGGGGAGAACAGGTGGAAACCATATATTTTGATCAGGTCTTTGATATGTGCAGCTAATTAGATTAGACAGATTACGTTCAAATACTTGGTTAAAATTCGATCTTATGCTTTGGATCATATTTGCTGCAGGCTTGGAATGTGCTTTTATATATCCATATAGGCTGATTAAAAGTTTATTGTGTTTTCTCTAAACTGTCATGTTTTATAATGACAATAAAATAAAAACTAAAAGCTGTTTTGCTCGACAAATGTTAGTTGGTTCCCAGTAATTTCGAAACATTTGTTAGTTAGTTCCCAACTTCAAGTATGTAGAGCAATTTCCAGATAACAAAATTTCCTATAGTTATGTCTCTTATTTGAGAGTGCTTCTTCTAACTTCACGAGAAGTGTCCTTGAGCAAATCTTGCATGCTCAAATTATGAGTGAAACATTTCATGCACTTCCTTCTAACCCTCAGTTTTATTGTTAACTCAAACCAGGCAATCGAAATTATAAATTTAGTTCTTATCAACATTTAGCATATATAAAAAACTTAAATAGAAATAGAAGAATATTCAAAATCTGGTAAAGCAGATTTGAGCTGCTAGCAGCATATCGGCGAGCGCCAACCGTTCGACGAACGGCCTTTCGTTCGACGAACAACCAGGCCGTTCCACGAACTGGCCTGACCGTTCGACGAACGACCTTGCCAGTTCGTCGAACGGCCAGGCCGTTCAATGAACTAGCCTGACCGTTCGACGAATGGCCTTGCCTGTTCATCGAACGGCCTGGCCGTTCGTAGAACGGGCCAGGCCAGTTCGTTGAGCGGCCTGCCGTTCAACGAACGGCCTGGCGTTCAGCGAACGGCCAGGTCGTTCAACGAACTAGCCTGACCGTTCGTCGAACGGCCAGCCCGTGCGTCGAACGGCCTGGCCGTTCGATTTGTGATCTGCTTTACCAGATTTGAGAAAATGCACTGTGTGTGTTTTGGCCGAGGGGGGGCGAAGCCCGACTTGAATGCCAAGCGGGCAAAGCCCGCTTGGTTGCGGGCGAAGCCCGCATTGATGCGTCCGAAGGCCGCCCGAGAGCATCGAGCACGGGCGTAGCCCGTGCGGAGAAGTCGCCCGAGAACATTAAATACAAACCGACAAATCCTCCTTGGGTGCGAACGGGCGAAGCCCGTGAGCACCCAAGGTAACCTGGAGCATCGAGCACGGCCGGTAGGCCGTGCGAAGATGCTAGTATATACATATATATATAGAGAGAGAGAGAGAGAGAAAAAGGGTTAATTACCTGGACCTCCCCTGGGAGTTTGCATAACTACAGATTTCACCCCTCTATCTTTCTAAATTACATTTACCTCCCCTCTAAGTTTCCCCAGTTTACATGATAAAATCAACTAAATTATTTTATGACATTTCAATTTTATCATTTTATAATGATTCTAGATTCATTACAAAGGGTAAAATATAACACACCCTTTTCAATGTAGAGTTATTACAAAGGGTAAAATTAGAATATCATAAAATAATTTGACATATTTGATAACTTTCCATTTATATTTCTAAAGGAAAATGTCACACCTTTCAATGTCGATTCGTTACAAAAGATAAAATTGGATATCATAAAATAATTTGGCTGATTTTATCACTTTCCATCCACATTCCTAACGAAATGGACATTTTTCTAAACTAGGGAAATTTAGAGGGGAGGTAAATGTAATTTCGAAAAATAGAGGTGTGCAACATGTAATTATGCAAACTCCTAGGGGAGGTCCCGGTAATTAACCCTATATATAACTAATGTCCGGAGATATGAAGGAGGCCGGGAGGTCGTGGGGTTGCGGGCTTGGAGGAGGAGGTCACGGGTAGGGGAAGGGGATGATGGTTGAGTGGAGGGGAGTACGGAGGCTGCGGCTAGGAGAGCGACTGGAGTGGTGTATGGAGGCAGTGGCAGAAGAGGGACTGGAAGGGATTAGGGCTATCAGATAAGAGAACCTGGTAAGGGAGGAGGCTGCGACTAGGGCGGGCGACGAGGGATATTGTGGAGGTGTCGATTTGGATCGCAGGCGGCATGGGAGAGTCCAGGCGCTGAACTGGGAGCGGGATCAAGGCAGGGAGCGTGCAGCTTGCAGTTTGATGAGCGGGATCGGGTGTGGGCGGGATTGAGACTGTGAGATGTAGGGGTGTCAGTGGAGGCCTTGAAGAGGGGAAAAATGGGGCTTTGGATGGGGGATACAAAAGGAATGCGGGAAAATACCTATGAGACGTCACCTAGTGCCTCACGGAGTCATCACCATGAGAGGATCGTCATATTCCGAGAATGGTTCTTCTCCAAAATCAGCAACGGCTGCCCCCTTTACTCTTATTTATAATGAAGCTACCATAGGGCACCCTTACATCAACTGATATGATCGACCGTTAATGTAACGGATCAGATTATATAAAATAATATTTGAAAGCAAGAATATAATATAGGAAAACGTAAGTAAATGAAAATTCAGACGCATCTGTAAAGTTGGATCGTCGATCTGGTCAAGTCCTCCTGCATGAATACACGAATGTAGGGCCCCTGCCTTACGACAAGCTATAGGTGGTGGGTGATAATCATCAACTCCCTCCGACTGAAAAGCATTCATCTCCGATGAATGAAGACGATTGTAATGTAGTTGAAGTCCAGGGGCCAAGTCGCTCAAGCTCCGCGGTCGCGAACTAGGTGTCATCAATGAAGGGGCGCTCTCGTCAGCGCACTAAGTACCGACATAAAGGGTCGTCCGAAGAGGGGACGTACTCATGTGATACTCTCTGTGATGATCTATGCCCTCAACTCACATGATGGTGGTCCTGGTGCGATCGGTGGTACCAGTGGTAAAGCCATAAGAGACTGACTCAAAGGCGGGTGGGGCTCAGGAGTGAACTGAGTGTGGGTTGAGGATGTGGTGGAGATGTAGGCTCAAAAAGGTCTCCACAAGATGGGTCCACATACTCGTGAGACTTTTAGTATGGCGTCAAGGTCCTCAATATTAAATATTGAATGAATACTCGTGCTCGTAGAGATATTAAACTCGTAGGCATTTGCTTTGATACTTCTTGTGCTTGTCTAGGGACTCATCGCTTGCCGCTCAATTTTTTAGCAGGTCCCCCGAGTGAGCCTCTCAGCACGGATTCTCACCATCACCTGATCGCTTTCATGAAATACCTGCTCCCGCCTATTAATATTTGCATGCGATTTATAAGATTCATTATTATTAGTGATCCGTCGTTGTAACGACATATGTAAGTCACGCATATGACATGTAAAGGACTCAGCTGACTCACTGGGACGGGACTCAAGGGGTACGAGGATAAGTTCAATAGGCTTCCTAGGCTCGTAATCTAGTACTACATGAAAGAGACTCAACCTACTGGACTTACTGACTTAACTATTATAGGCAAACTCCGCAATGGAGAGGAAGAATCCTAACTAGATACATGCTCACCCATTAGACACCTAAGTAGGTTCCCTATACTCTTATTAATCACCTCAGTCTGTCCACCAGTCTGAGGATGCTAAGCCGATGAAAACTTCTGGGTCGTGTCTATTTTGTGTCATAGCGTCTTCCAAAAATAACCCATGAATCTCACATCTCGGACGGGCACTATGGACTTGGGTAGACGCACGGGTGAACCCAAGCCCAGACACGCACGGGCACGTGCCCGAGCAAAAAATCGCGGAATCGCGTAAGCGCTGAACTCGCGTGCGGCTTGCAGTAATATTTTTGTTCCCCCCGTTCAGCGCCGTTCTCGTTCTGGAGTGAATCTCAGGCGAGGTCGACGGAGACGACAACCGTCGAGCAGTGAGGACTCGAGGACGATGAGGAGGCCAAGCATCGTAGGCGATAAGAGCTTCTCTTCTCTCCGTTTTTCGGCGAATTTGTCCAGTTCCAGGGTTCCACTCCTGCTGTAGACTGTCGTTCACCGGGGGGACGGGAAGCCGGTTCCATCTTCTAATCTTCGTTCTTTTTAGGTAGCATTTTGTTGGTTCCATCTTCGTTTGCAGTTTACTTGTGATTTTGCAGTTTGCTTGTGATATATATAATGATACAACGACATTATTTTGTCCATGACTCAATTCCCCTTTTAGGTTTCAGATTTGCCCTATTTGCTTCTATTTTCAAATTAAAAAGAAAATAGGGGAAAAACTCTTTGGTTCAATTTGCCCTCTTTGGTTCCATTTCAATTATTAGTTTGTTCATTAAATATGTTACAACATAACAACATGATCGCTTAATGACTTCTGCATTATCATTTGTTTTCAGTTTGGCTGTCACTCAGGCACTTGCAGCACATCAGCAGTCGGCAGATTAGAGATCAAGAGGGCTGAATTTACCTGCTTCTTCAAAGACTAAAAGGTATTGAATTTTACATTTTTTTGATGAGAAATGACAAGTATTTCTTTTGTATTACTGAAGAATTTTGTAGGTAGCATTTTCAATTCCCATTTGGTAGACTGGTGGTAGCATTTTGTTGTTAGACTGTTGGTAGCATTTTCAATTATCATTTGGTAGACTAAAAAATATTGAATTTTATTGTTAGTTTTATTATTATATGCAGTGTGTTTAATTTAGGCAATGGAGATTTTTTTTTTTTTCAAAAATAGGGGCATGTCAAAGTTCTATGGATTTGCAAGAGTTGGGTTCAACGGGTAAAAGACAATGAATAGAAGAGTTTAAACTAGAAGATTTACCATCAGATCCTGGTCTAAGACACCTTATAAGCTTCTATGACTCAATAAAAAAATATTATTTACAAAAGTGTCCTTGTCAAGCTTATTTAGATACTTTACCCTAAACAAAATGGGACAGAAAGCACGTCGTTTCAATAAGAATTGGTATAATGACTTTAAAGGTTGGTTAGAGTATAGTCAAGAAAAGACGTAGTATTTTACCTCTATTGTTACATTTTTCCACAAAGAGGGTATGAGCCTACTTTTGTTAGTAGAGGTTTTAGATAATTGAAAGATAAAACGCTACTTGACAAACATGCTAGAAATTACACCACTCCACATAATATTTTTAGAAAGATGTAAGGATTTGATGAACCAAAAACAAGGTATACAAATTGCATTAAATTATTGTGCTTATCTATGTGCGTCGATTGATTGTGTTTGATTTCTTTTACGTCAAGGATTATCCTTTCGTGGTCATGATGAGACTAAAAAGTCTATCAATCGAGAGAACTTTTATGTTTTCATTTTGCAATCCGGAAAGAGTAAAAAAATTTAAGTAATATTTTCAACAATGATTGTATGTTAAAATTTATTGTGCCCGGGCCGTGCCAAAATCCTAGTTTCGCCACTGGGTAGACGTGTAATCTAAAAACGCCCCTCACGAATAACAACACGATATTAAACATGCCTGCAGTATATGCGAGCCACATCCTTTTTAAGCTCGACCAATAAAAACGGTCCCCAACTAGAGCTATCGATTTATCTGTTGAAGCCAGGTAAATCCTAGCTCCAAATGTTCAGACTTAAGTGTAGTCGAAGGTTACTGATCCCGCAGTCGAACGCCACAACTCTAATGGCTAGAACAGGAGAGAGAAAGATGTCTACAAGCACACCCCCAGGGTAGACGTCACTGGGTAGACGTGTAATCTAAAGACGTCCCTCACGAATAACGACACGATATTAGACATGCCTGCAGTATATGTGAGCCACATCCTTTTTAAGCTCGACCAATAAAAATGGTCCCCAACTAGAGTTATCGACTTATCTGTTGAAGCCAGGTAAATCCTAGCTCCAAATGTTCGGACCTAAGTGTAGTCAAAGGTTACTGGTCCCGCGGCCGAACGCCACAACTCTAATGGCTAGAATAGGAGAGAGAAAGATGTCTACAAGCATACCCCCAGGTGCTTCAGCAGGGAGGTCCCTCCACGTACCCAGAAGTCTAGAAGAGCTTCCCCTCCAAAACCAAAGGCTGAGCTAGGTACGAGGAAGGCACGGACTTGGCGAGTATCTTGCTTGGGGGGGGGGGTCAACCTCTTCCAAAAAAGTGTCATTCCCGGTACCCCTGAGGGTCTATTTATAGACAAATCCGAGGGGGGGAGTTACCTGACCATTCTCGCGATTTGCAATGGTTACTCGCCCAAGCTCACCCATGCTCGCCTCCTTGAGGATGTTCAGTACTCTACTAGCGAGGAAAGCGAATAACTATCTCCTTAGGCATTTCTGATCTCGACGAATTACGGGTTATACACAATCGCCGTTTTTTTCGAGTTCGATGCGAGCTCGAAAAAACAATGTTGAACCCGTAGTTCGGAGAGATGTGAACGAGAGGGTGTGTCGCGCGAGGTCTTCCAGGAGTTGAGCTCAACTGGAAGAGGAGAAGAGTCGACACCTAGCAAGAGTCGAGCTCAACTGGAGGTGGAGAGGAGTCGATACCTAGCAGGAGTTAAGCTCAACTGGAGGCGGAGAGGAAGTCGACACCTAGCAGGAGCGAAGCTCAACTGGAGGCGGAGAGGAAATCAACACATAGCAGGAGAAAAGCTCAACTGGAGGTGGAGAGGAAGTCGACACCAAGCAGGAGCGAAGCTCAACTGGAGGTGGAGAGGAAGTCGACACCTAGCATGGGCGAAGCTCAACTGGAGATGGAGAGGAAGTCGACACCTAGCAGGAGCCGAGCTCAACTGGAGGTGGAGAGGAAGTCGACACGTAGCAGGAGCCGAGCTCAACTGGAGGTGGAGCGGAAGTCGACACCGAGTAGGAGCGAAGCTCAACTGGAGGTGGAGAAGAGTCGACACCTAGTAGGAGCGAAGCTCAACTGGAGGTGGAGAGAAAGTCGACACCTAGCAGGAGCGAAGCTCAACTGGATGTGGAGAGGAAGTCGACATCTAGCAGGAGCGAAACTCAACTGGAGGTGGAGAGGAAGTCGACACCTAGCAGTAGCCGAGCTCAACTGGAGATGGAGCGGAAGTCGGCACCTAGCAGGAGCGAAGCTCAACTGGAGGTGGAGAAGAGTCGACACCTAGCAGGAGCGAAACTCAACTAGAGGTGGAGAGGAAGTCGACACCTAGCAGGAGCCGAGTTCAACTGGAGGTGGAGAAGAGTCGACACCTAGCAGGAGCCGAGCTCAACTGGAGGTGGAGAAGAAGTCGACACCTAGCAGGAGCCGAGCTCAACTGCAGGTGGAGAAGAAGTCTACACCTAGCAGGAGTCGAGCTCAACTGGAGGTGGAGAAGAGTCGACACCTAGCAGGAGCCGAGCTCAACTGGAGGTGGAGAAGAAGTCGACACCTAGCAGGAGTCGAGCTCAACTGGAGGTGGAGAAGAGTCGTCCCTCAAGTTGGATGATGGGACGGTGACTGCTAGGTGTCGACTTCTTCTCCACCGTCATGGGTGAGTATGGGCGAGCATGAGTGAGCATGGGCAAGCATTGGCAAACTTGGGCGAGCTTGGGGGGAACAAGGGAGAGTACCAACTGCAAATCGCGAGTATGGTCAGGTAACTACCCCCCTCCCCAGGATTTTTCTATAAATAGACCCCCAGGGGTACCAGGAATGACACTTTTTTGGAAGAGGTTGCCCCCCCCCCAAGCGAGATACTCGCCAAGTCCGTGTCTTCCTCGTACCAAGCTCAGCCTTTGGTTTTAGAGGGGAAGCTCTTCTAGACATCCGAGTATGTGGCGGGACCTCCCTGCTGAAGCGCATGGGGGTGTGCTTGTAGATATCTCTCTCTTGTTCTAGCCATTAGAGTTGCGGCGTTCGACCGCGGGATCAGTAACATTTGACTACACTTAGGTCTGAATATTTGGAGCTAGGATTTACCTGGCTTCAACATTATCCCTACCGAAATGTCCGCCGCCGACGCCTGCATGCATCTCTCAAATCAGGTAATCATGGTAGGATGTCCTGGGGATGCAAAGACAAGAGCCCAGATATAAATAACCCTTAATAATCTGGAACTCATCAATAGGCTCTGAGGGATCTCTCGAAAACATGACATATATCTCGCCAAAATTGGGACAAGTCTGGTGGTCCGTGATCACTCTCTCAAACTCATGCACTCGTGCATTCAACGTCTGCAATAATGTGACACAGTGGCTCAAAGCATCCGCAAATTTCTTCTCAACACCCGCTCGGTGTTTAGGAAATAGTGAAAATCATGCAAGTACTCGACCCATTTAACGTTCCAATATCCAAACTTCCTTTATGAATTTACGTAACTGAGTGTATGGTGATCAAATCATAGCACAAACTCCCCAGGTATAAGATAATGCCTTCGGTAGCGTAGAAACTGGACAATAGAATAGAACTATAGATTGTAGTTCGAGTATTTCAGCTTAGCTTCGTTCAACTTCTCACTAAAGTAAAAAATGAGATATCCCTCCTTGCTCAATGCGCTACGTATATCAGTGTTATATACGTCGCATGCGACCTCAAATGCCCTGCTGAAATCAGGGAGTCTCAAAACATGGGTGGTGGTCAATTTCTCTTTGATCTCCTCAAATATCTGAATGGTGGTTGCGGTCCACTAAAAATCACCCTTGTGGAGGCAGCTTGTGAAAGGGGTCATGATCGTGTTAAACCCCTTAACAAACCTCCTATAGAAGGTAGCAAGTTCATGAAAACAGCGGGCCTCATGAATAATCAGGGGTATGGACCACTCGCGAATGGACTTGACCTTTTTAGGGTCAATAGATACTCCAGTGGAGGAGACAATAAATCCTAAGGAGTGGACCGACTTAGATAAGAATGAGCATTTCTTCAAATTCACCAATACTTGCCTCTGTTGTCGTAGTTCTAAACGCGGTTATCAGCTCGATCATCCATCCAAAGATCCTAACTCCATCTCCCGTGTAAGTACAGATTCAGACATGTTTCGATAAAGGGTCGGCCCACTCATGAAATATGATCCCCATCAAAACCTAGACCTATTCTTATTAAATCCCCAACATAAACCAAACACTCCAAGGTCCCAAAAGCTTTGAAAGGTTACGCAAACCATAGTTAAAAACTATATAGATAACTCCTTGATAGACATATCTCCAAAAGCATATAAATATAGCAGGCAAACTCTACAACAACAACACTCAAGCATTTATCCCACTATAGTGGGGTCTGCTATATGGACCCTTTGTCGTCATTGTGCCATATCTTTAGTCATAATCTCACTAATGCCTAATTATATCATGTCTTTCCTTATAGTTTCATTCCAAGTCATTATTGGTCTACACCCCCCCCCCCCCCCCCCGTTTAACATGCCTAGTGACTAAACTCTCACAACACCTAACAGGTGCCTCTAATGGTCTCCTTTGTACGTATCCAAACCATCTTAGTCAAGCTTCTCGCATCTTCTTTGCAATTGGTGTCGGGTGAGCATAATAATCGAAAATCGAAAGTCGCTCGAAAGTCGCTCGAGTTTTTATTCGATTCGAACTCGAAATAAAAAAATCGACTGAAATTGACTCGAAATCAATTTTGAGTCGATTTTGAGCCTCATATGAATCGCTCGATTATTGATTCGAGCCGGCTCGAATTAAAAATTCATTAAAAATTATTATTTATTAAATTTCTCTGTTAAATGTTAATTCTCCATTAAATAATGGAGAATTAAAATCAGTCATGTAGGCGTGATTTTAATTCTCCATTAAATAATCGGTTAAGTGGAACCACTCCGTAATGTCCAGTATCCTTTTTCCAAAGCAGAGCAGCCGGCAGGCTCGATTACTGTGTGGCAATGTGGCTCTCACGCTTTCCGTCAAATCCTCTCTCGGGAATAGGACACTCATTACTCTGAGCGCAGGAACGGCAGGAGTGCAGACGCGTGATATCAACTCTCTTTCACTCTTTCACTCCTTGGCTTCACTCTGAACGCAGGGCACGACGGCACGCAGGACGCAGCCACGCCTCCTCCCTCCTGGACCTCTTAACCTCTCCAGTTTCCAGGCGAACGGCGAACGCATGGCATGCACTCCTCACGCCAGCGGCGAGCGCGACTGCGCCGTAACAGGAGCTCACACAAGCGGCACGCCTAACGGTGACGAAGGAGACCTCACGGCTCACGCAGCTTACAGCAGTTGTAGGCGATGAACAAGTTAGGGTTTCTTTTGCTGATTCTAATTATATTTTGACAATTTTGGTGTGGCTGATGAGCTGATCTTGTTGAGGAAGTGAGTTTGATTCTTCTATGTTATACTTTTTAACTGTGAAATTAGATTTAGCATTCTTTGGTACAAAAATTGACAAATAATTTAGTATTAAAGTCCTGAATGCTTTGATTTCTCACAGAATGCTTATGTAACCTTTAAGGCTTTAAAAATCCTAGCTTTCTTTTCATATAGTGGAGATTTTAACCGTGAGAAATCGTGGGCTATGAAGGGGGGAAATTGTACTGAACTTGGTGGAGGTGTTTAAGATATACATAGAGCTTGATCAAGTGGCTTGATTTTAGATGAAGATGATGAAGCATTTATATATTTTTAATTTGTTGCTGCATTTATATATTTTTTTTTTCTTCCTTGTATCCACTCCAGACGCGGTGACGATGAAGATTTCATTATTTTAAGGATGCATCTTGTTCTTAACTTCTTGTAGGGATTGCTGGTGACAGCTAACAGCACTTGGAAATTGGAATGGGACAATTTAGCACATTTGTTCTAGTTCTATTTTCTGTCTTTCAACACATCAAGACTCAAGAGCACATCAAGTCCATTCATTTGGTATTTTGGTTGTCAGGCAAAGCTCTCATATCTGTTTGACTGTTTCATATGCTATTTTTTGTTCAAAATGTCATGATTATGATTTGTGAATTTGTGATCCTAGTTTATTAGGATTACACCTGATATTAATCATATTATTATTCACCTGCAAAAACAAGTGTGTTGGCTTAGCTCTCCATTATAATCTTCTATTTTCCTTTTAATCCTAATTTATTTCACCTCCATAGTTTTAGCTTTCATGTTGTGACTTATTGAAAGGATGGTGACTTATTGAAAGGATGTTTAATTATTATTTTCACATACTCAATCATCTTTATAGTTGTAGATCGTTTTGTTCTTGAATGATTTTTTTGTAGAATTTAACAAAATTTTATTTATTCAGATATTATGAATTTAGTAGAGAATTATAGTGACTCATCATCTTTACCAGTGGAGGATGATGAATTCATAAATCCTGACGCAAATGCAATCATTACTGATCTTAATGCTAGAGATGTGGAAGTAGCAACCATCTCCACTGGTCCCACTCCCACTGAACCTTCATTAGGCAAACAATCTGCTGAAGTTGAGAAGGACAACAAAGGAAAAAGAAAAATAAGTGAAGTGTGGGAGCACTTCAAAGTTGAAAAAATGAAGGATATAAGTGAAAATATTGTCTCCAAATGGCAATGTAAACACTGTTTCAAAACATACAAGTATCAATTGTCTGGATCTACTTCAAATTGTGCAAGACATATTAAAACCTGTTATAAGCTTATACAAGTTAAGAAAAATCAAATCACCTTCAACCAAGAGAGAGTAAACATGGTAGAGGATGATATTCAAATGCCCCCCATTTGTGTGTCTGGATCTTATGATTCGATTAGCATTAGGCAACTGCTAGCCAAGTTCATAATTACTGCAGAACTTCCATTCTCAATTGTTGAGCAACCATTTTTCAATCTCTACTCTAAAGCTCTAAATCCTAATCATGTAAAAATTTCAAGGCATACGATGAAGAGTGATTGCATGAAATTGTACGAAATTGAGAGGGACAAACTTTTGAAGGTTCTTAAAAGGGTGGATAAAGTTGCACTCGCTAGCAATTGTTGGACATTTAATCAATCTATTGGTTATTTATGCATTACTGTTCATTATATAGATTCTGATTGGATGCTTCAACATTCAATTATAAATTTCTTAGACCTTGATCCACCTCATAGCGGTCAAGTCATATATGATGCAATTCGTGAGTCAATCATACAGTGGGGAATTCAGAAAAAGGTAATGAACATCACTCTTGACAATGCATCTGCGAATGATATAGCTGCAAGACATTTACAACAAAGTTTTGCAAGTTCCAAACGCTTATTTTTAGGCGGCAAAGTGTTCCATGTTAGATGTTGTGCTCACATACTCAATATTCTTGTGCAAGATGGCTTAAAAGAGATTTCTTCATTGATTACTATTGTTAGAGAAGTTGTGGGTTACATAAGGAAGTCACCTTCACGTCTTAAATCATTTGCTGAATCGGCCAAATTATTAGAAATTTCTACATCACGAGGTCTTTCTTCAGATGTGAAAACAAGGTGGAATAGTACTTATTACATGCTTGATAGTGTTTATCATTATAGATATGTCATTCATGATTTCTTTAGAAAAGATAAAGGTTTGGTGTGAGACTTTCCTGAAGAAACATGACAAAGGTTTGATAAAATTAAGATTATTTTGGAAGTCTTTGAATCTGCAACAAAATTATTTTCAGGAACTTTTTATCCAACATGCAATTTATTTTTGTCTGCATTGATTGTTATCAAAGAAATATTTGACAAATCTTCAACATCTAATGATGAGTTTATACGTGACATAGTCAAACCAATGAAAATCAAATTTGAGAAATACTGGAGTGATTGCAATTTACTTATGTCTCTTGCCATTATTCTTGATCCTCAAAGAAAGTTGTTGTTCATCACTTATGCTTTCAATAAATTGTACAATAATTATGAAGCGGTTCAAAAAGTGAATATGGTAAAAGATAGTCTCTTTGAGCTTTTTTCCACTTATTGTGATAGTGGTAGCACAGAGCATAACACTTCAATTATCAGTTCTGAATCATCTTCTTCAAGTAGAGTGGGAGTCATGAGACATTCAAGTGCAACAACTAAACCACAACTTATAACAAATTCTGTTCTTCTTGGATTTGATGATTTTCTGAGTTGTAGCTCTTCTACTCAACCTCTTAAAAATGAACTTGAAATATATCTAGAAGAAGCACCAGTACAACCTCCTCTTGAGAGTAGAGATAAATTTGATGTCTTAAAATGGTGGAAAATATGTTCAATGAAATATGTGAAGCTCTCTAAGATGGCAAAAGATATCCTCACAATACCCATCACAACTGTGGCTTTCGAATCAGCTTTTAGCGCTGGAGGAAGAGTACTTGATGATTATAGAAGTGCTCTAAATCCCAAAACTGTGAATGCTCTAGTGTGCTCTTCAAATTGGATTCGTTCTCAATATAGGCATCGTGCCAATGTAAGTATTTTTATTTATTTACTCATGAATGGTTTAATTAGTCCTCAATTATATTTTTTGATTTTGTTGTGTGTTTTGCAATCACAGCTTGATGTGGATGATTTAACAAGTTCACTACCAGATGAGATCATCGGGTCTTCTACTAATTATTAAATTTACATTAAGGTATTCTCTTTTTTATTCGCATCGTGCATGTAATCATTATTTACAATCATCTAGTAACCTTTGTTTTGGAAAAATGCTGCTAGATCATTTTACATTTGGGGGTTCCAACAAATGAAGGAGATAAGTGGGCATAGTAGTAATACTCTTTTTAAGCAAAGTTTTTATGCCTTCTGCAGGTAGAACCTTACGTTGTCATACCCCTAATTTATCATGAATTTTGTCATTCCAGTAGATAAGTGTTATCATTCCTGTAGATAAGTGTTATCATTCCTGTAGATAAGTGTTACATTTCTTTAATAATAAAATAAGTAACATGAGTTATCATTCCTGTAGATATGTTTAGGACCTTTAGGTTCAGACATTTTAAATCTGTTCAGCATTTTTCGTCAAGAGAAGAGAGCCATATGATTTTCTAAATGTTCGATACACTATTTATTTAATGAAACAGTTGGAGCATTTTTCGTCAAGGGAAGAGAACCAGAAATAATTAGCATTGAGGTAAAGATTATTGCAATTATAAACCATATGATTTCTAAATTTTCGATACACTTTTTATTTAATGAAACAGTTGGAGCCTTGGAGGCTTGGAGGCAAATCTTTTGATCCTTCTCTATAAGAGAGTGTGAGTATGAAAAGGGATGTATATATTTTGATCATATTCCTTAATTGATAAAATATAAGAAAAAGGAATCCATGTAAAGTCATCAACAAAATAATAAATTTTGGGATCATCATGAGTTAAGGATCCAGAACCGGTTCCCTATGCAGGATAATATTTTCCTAGTAGCAGAATGCCAGAATCTGCTATATTTTTCCAAATATCGTCAGTCCTATTCTTTGCAATTTTTAATAAAAATTAGTGAGCATGGAGCTTAACTTGTTCTTCAATATTTGATGAAAATTTACGTCAATGAGGATAGCGCCAAACTAATTTGACTTGTGTGCTTCTTGTTTTATTATAGATTGAGCAGAAGCGAAGATCATATTCTGGACTAAGTGGACTTCCATAGCACAATTTGGCATCAGCTCAAAGTTTAATAGTTTTTTGAAGTGTTTTTCAGTGTGTCACTTTGTCTAATATGTAGTCTTTAAGAATTTTTATTGGACTGTTTGTGGACTTTTATTGGACTATTTATGTCTTATGAACTGTTTATTTTGTAGTTTTGTTATATTTTTAGTCAAATACTTGATTTGAGAATTAGTTTAATTTTCTAATTTCTTTTATGTGAGATTTGACCGATTTTAGTGTTAACTTGTATGCTAAATTTTCTTGTTTTGTTTTTTGGAAATAATTGTTCTTGAATGTAAAATTAATATATAATAGCAAAAAAATTTATAAAGCTCAAACTATATAATGATCAAGTGATCAACTACTCAACTTCATGCATTAATACTTAATGTGTAATAATTTTTTTTTTTTAAAAATTAATTTCGAGCCGGCTCGAAATTGATTCGAGCTTGCTTGGAATCGAATCAATTTCGAGCCAAGCCGGCTCGACTCGAAAACAATTTCGAGTTCGAGTCGATTTCGAGCCGACTTCGAGTCGAAAATTTCGATTTTGAGCCGGGTTGAAATCGACCGAACTCGACTCGATATCAGGCCTACTCATGTCTTATCCCTGATACATTCATTCCTAATTTTATCCAATCTCATGCGTCCACACATCCACTTAAGCATTCTCATCTCCGCAATTCCCATTTTTTGCTCATGTACACAATTTACTCCCTAATACTCAGAACTATAGAGCATCGTTGGTCTAATTGCAGTGCGGTAAAACTTGACTTTAAGTTTTAATGGTACGTTACGATCACATAAGATCTCTAACGCGCCTCTCCACTTCAACCAACCTGCTTGGATTCTATGTATCACATCTTTATCAACACCTCCATCTTTTTGAACTATCGATCCAAGATATTTAAAGCACTAACTGCAGGAAATATCTTGATCACCCAACTTAATAACGAAGTCATCTGTCCTTCTTGTACTGCTAAATTTAAGCTCCATATACTCCGTCTTCGCGCTGCTCAACCTAAAACCTTTCTTTAAGTGTCTCGCCAAGATTCAAGTTCGCTTTTAAACCCTCGCACGTCTCATCGACCAAAACGATACCATCGGCAAATAATAAACACCAAGGTATTGCTTGTTGGATATGTCCAGTGAGCTCATCTAAGATAAGGGTAAAGAGATAAGAACTTAAAGCTGAACATTGATGAAAGTCAACAGTGATAAATTATTCCTGTGTTAATCCTCCAGATGTCTTCACCCTCGTCACTGAATTTGTATGCATATCTTTGATTATGTCAATGTATGATACATTTACACATTTCTTTTCTAAGACTCTCCATAAGATCTCTCTTGGAACCCTATCATAAGCTTCTCAAGATCGATAAACAGCATATGCTATTAATGAGTCTCCTCAAGAGATGTATAGCTTCTATGGTCGACCGCCCTGGCATGAATCCAAATTGATTCTCCGAGATGCTAGCTCGTCTTACTCTTCTTTCTATTACTCGTTCTCATAGTTTCATGAAATGACTCATTAGTTTAATTCCTCTGTAACTAACACAATTATGTACATCTCTTTTGTTCTTATATAAAGGTACAAAGATACTTTCTCTCCATTTGTCTGACATCCTCTTTGACTTCAATATCTTATTGAAGAAACATGTAAGCGACAAAATTCCTTCTTTACCTAGACATTTTCATACTTCGATGGGTATGTCAACTGACACAACCGTCTTTCCATTTTTTATCTTCTTTAGAGCATCATTTACCTCTGATACTTAAATTTTACGATAAACGTTATGTTTTATACTCTTCTGATTTACTTAACTCTTCCAAGTTCAGTTCATTGTTTATTAAAAAAATTGCATACCATCAAATTAAGGTTTTAAATATTGAATTTTTAAATGTTGGATGTCAAATGGAGACAGCTCAGGAATACTTTAAAATGTTAAATTTCCATATATTATTATAAAAAAAATTATGTATGCTGAGCATAAAATTATATGTTATAAAAGTTCAAAATTTAACATAAAAAATAGATAAGTCATGTATAACCCAAAATATATTCCAAAAGTAGCCAAAATAACATATTATTAATAAATATAAATAGATAAATTGTAAAATATATTCAAAATATACAATAATTTTATCTTGATAGCATTAAGTTTTGTAGCAAATAAAGAAAATTTAAAAGTTAAATATCTTTAATTGATTATAAGTCTTTCCAGACTTAATAAATTTATGTTAAAAGCACAAAAATAATCAACAACTAAATACATTAAATGTTTTAAAAAAAAATTGTAATATGAAGTAAAAAAAGTATAGTATGAAATAAGAATACAAAATTGATTAGAAGAATAACGCATATTAAAGAGAACAAAACAATAAATTTAGGGTCTGTTTGGGAGAGCGGTGACGGTTGTGAAAGGAGTGGTGGTGAATGGAGGGTTACAAATGGAAATCTGTTTGGATGATCTTTGTTTGTTGAGTAGTTTAGAACGGAGAACTTTTTTGAGTTGTTTGGCAAAACAGCGGTGTGATATTTATATTATGATAATTAAAGAACCAATAGTCATAATTGAAATCGAAAAAATAATAAGTTTTGATTTTTTTTAAAGAGTTCTTTTATTATGATTGGTTCATATTCTCCCATCTGTGCCTTTAACTCAAAAAAAGGAAACATAAACAATAATGTCTCCGACGTCGGGACAAATTCCAGCGTGCTTTCAAACATCTGAGTCACAAACGCAAATGTCCTCAAGGTTGAAGATGACAAAAACTCCATTATTATAAGCTTCAAGTTTCTTATTCTCTGCTACCGTCACTGATGTTTCTTCTTTCTTACGTAATTTGTTTCATCTTTTAGCCTTTTCACAGAGATATTGCCATGTGGATGTTTCTTCTGCTCGAGCTTCCTTATCAAACAATGCATGGATGAATGTGTGCCAACTCAAGTTTCCCTTGCGTCTTCAACGGTGCTGGGCTGCAGCCATTGTTGAAGTCAGCTTCTCCTCCACAACTGTTTGCCGACACTTTTTGCTGCCCTGCTACTTGATGCTCTGTTTCTGAGCAGAGAATATTTTTTATCTATGTATTTTCATATTTTTGTCATGTTCAAAGTGTCGACTAGAGCCCTAATGATGGAGACCATAGCCCTAAATCATGTGTAGAAAAATTCAAGCCCGTCGTCACGTTCAAAGTGTCGACTGGATATTATCTATGTATTTTTGTATTTTTCTACACATGATTTGTGTGTTGTTTGTATGTTATCGTTTCAGCCAATCACAGTCGTACGTTGTGTGTGTGTCTATAAATACTTGTAGCGGGGTTCATTTTGAGAGATGACAGAATTTTGAGATTTTGTGATCACCACGTGCCGAAGCCGTGAAATATTAGGTGTTCAAGCTTAATAAGAGTTACTTTTCCCAATTTTCCCGTGGGACCCACTCACCCACGACACCTCCACAAAAACAGCCAGAAACTCTCTACAACTGTTAAAGAATTGCTCCAAACCGTCTGGAACCACCACTTCAAGCATATCCCAGATTGCTAACCCTCCTTGGGCGAAAATGACACTCACACGGTCACTGTGAGACACGTCGAGGATTGTCGGCTGCTTCCTGGGAGAGGACGATGAACCCCACACAGCCTCCATGTCTTGCCTGTGCTCGAATCTGGAGATTTCCTTCAGAAAACCATTCAGTTCATTTGAAAGCACCACTCTTCTCCTGCCGCTTGCGTCGATTCATCCTGAAGAGGAATTTGGGGTTGTTTCCAAGCAATTACAACTATCTGACTCCTTTACCAGTCATCCAGAGCAGTTATATATCATCTCTTGGCGGGATACCAGCATTTTCAACCCTTTTTCAACCCTTCTTGGTCGTCGGTTGTTGTAGTTGGCCCTCAACTTCACTAGACAGCAGGCCTGCAATGCTTGGCTGCCACTTCCACGACATTCCAGCCTCCAGGACTTCCAACCTCCAGACTTCATTCAACAACCCACACAAAGAGATTGATTGCAGTTTGACATCTCCTACAACATCCACAAGGAAGTTTCCAGCCCTCAACCTTAGGTCATATTCGGGAGAATGCTATCACATGCCACATTCGTATCAATGCCCCCGTCGTACGATGGTCAGCTAGACCCGAAAGCCTTTAGTGATTAACTTTTAGACATGGATAATTATTTTTATTGGTAAGACATGACCGAGAAGAGATGAGTTCAATTTGCCAAGATTAAATTACATGGGCAAAACTAAAATTTATTGGATTAATCTTAAGTGCTCCTTAGACAAAGAAGGTTATTATTCTATCACCTGTTGGGGCGACATGAAGCAAAAACCCAAAGAAAAATATCTACCCACTTCATATCGAAACTATCTTCTAGATCAACTTTAAGCTTTATGACAGGGGACCCTTTTTGTAGCAAATTATGACTCCCTTTGATGAGCTTGTCGTTATGAGTGATATCATCGAGGAGCCTATAATGACAGCCTCCCAATTTTGGGTCGGGTTAAGGGTCGTCATTCGTAGGGAACTTATTCCCCACCACCTGGAATCGGTTGAGCAGATCTTCCAGCTCACATTTGAGTATGAACAATACTTACGTACTTCTAGTCCAAAATGACTTAATCCACAGTCTGATAGTTCTATACCTAGGAGGCCTCTCCAGCAGGGACCCAGCCCATCCATGTCTACTCGTACTCCCGCTGACATGAAAGTCCACTTCCGCTGGGTCGCCAAAGCCCGCAGGAATCCAATGTTACCGATGCCAAGGTAGAGGCCATATGGTGGCGCAGTGGCCCATACATAATCTACTTATTGTGGAAGACCACGACTCTAGTACCGAGTCAATGGAACCATGTGAGGAAAATATTTTCATGGCTATTGAAGAGAGTTGGGAGGGTGAGGTAGATAATATCGTTATTCAGGTCACTCAGCGATGCCTTGTGCCTATCATTATAGCCTCGTTTGAGGATCGAGTGTGACCCCATGGACGTTGCGCGCGTACTTTTGGATATGCCTTGGCTTTATGATCGAGATGGCACATGTTATGGTAGACAAATAAATGTATATTTTATGATAAGGGACGCAAGATCACCTTATCCCCAGCTCGACCCAAAGAGCCTTCTACAAGTAGAGTTGATTATTCAGTCAGCACAGGCTCCACGAAGCCTTTACATGTCATGAAAAAGGTGATTTCCAACGAGAGAAATTAGGTCACCGCCATGCGAAAAGGGTGGAGTACATGCAAGAGTTCCATTATGTTCTCAAACACCGGTCTGGTGTTGAGAACAAACCTCCAGATACCCTCAATAGGAGTTGCATACGATGAGTGCCCAAGTAGAGGCTTTGAGCGTCTCACATCATATTACCACACATGCTCCAATATCAGCGAGACGTATAACACTCAATCTAGAGATTCACCACAAACTCGTAATGAATTTCTCTTGATGGATGGGTATTTATTGTAAAAGTCCTATTTGTTTATCACGTTCACTTCTTTACACAATTATTTGATATGGGAGATACACGTTGGAGGCGTTGCAGGTCATTTTGGGAGAGATAAGACGATTAGTCTTGTAGAGGATTGTTTCTTTTGGTCTAGTCTACAGAAAGATGTTGCTAGTGTTGTCTGCCATTGTCGCATCTGCCAGACAGTCAAAGGCACATGACAGAACACTGCCTTGAGTAGATCTTAATATAGATTTGTGCTTGGACTTTCGCGAGCACTTAGAAAACATGATTCCATATTTGTGGTAGTGGATTGCTTTTTGAAGATGACTCACTTTATCCACAGCAGCAAGATTGTCGATGCATCTCGTGTCGCAGCCTTATTTGTTAAGAATATGTTTCGACTACAGGGGCCACCTATGACAATCGTGTTTGACCGTGATGTCCGTTTTGTGAGTTATTTCTAGAAGACATTCTGGCGTATGACTAACACTACCATTCAGTTCTTCACTGCCTATCACCCACAGAAGGATGGGAAAACTGAAGCAGCTAATCGAAGCTTAGGAAACCTATTATGATGCCTAGTACGAAAGGTTGGATTGAATTCCTATGAATTGAATATCCCTAAGAGTATGAGAATCCATTCTGTATTCAACATTAAGTATCCTCGTGAGTACTTAAGCCCATTCTCTGATCCCAGTATTGAGCCTCAGCCCATTACCCAACTTCCCTCCCATGGATCCACTTACACCTACTTTGACACCTGAGAGCATAGCAGATATTGTGGGCACGACGTTACTTCAACACCTGACGGGTACACTATATGTTACCTGGTCCACTGGGGAGGGCGGTTGACTATTGATGACACATGGATGTCAGCACAGGAGCTCGATTCACTTGTACTGGGTCTTCGTCAGGAGTATGACCATTTGTATTCTACGGAGATGAATGCCTTCTAGTCAGGGGGATTGATGAGGACCATAGTCCACAGGCGGGCCGACCCATTCCGAAGCTCATTTGGGTTTACACTTGTTGTAGGAGGGGTTACGGTCATCGTACGGACAATCCGAGCCCGACGTCATGTTCAGAGCGTCGACGGGATATTATTTATGTATTTTCGTATTTTTCTACATAATATTTGTGTGGTGTTTGTATGTTGTCGTTTGGGCGAATCATAGTCGTATGTTGTGTGTGAGAGCTTATAAAGACTTCTAGTGGGTTGAGGGATGACAACATTTTAAGAGATTTGAG
Organism: Dactylorhiza incarnata; assembly: GCA_033032865.1. NCBI lineage: Eukaryota > Viridiplantae > Streptophyta > Magnoliopsida > Asparagales > Orchidaceae > Dactylorhiza > Dactylorhiza incarnata. Next base: position 10,501,633 of record JAWHQI010000066.1, read on the forward strand.
ATTTTGTGATCACCAGGGTGCTGAAGCCAAGAAATATTAGGTGTTGAAGCCTAATAAGAGTTACTTTTCCCTATTTTCCCGTGAGACCCACAACAGTCTTTGATGAGGGCCTAGGACGAAATCAGCGCTAGTGCACCAGGCTGTGGTCAGGGTCCTCACATACTCACCCTTCTCTTCCCCAGTTTTCTTGGTCAAAAAGTACGCAAGTCATAGTGTTTCTGTGTGGACTATCGGAAACTGAACTCAAGACCATCGAGGACAAGTTCCCAATTTCAGTAATCGGCAAGCTCCTCAACGAGTTGCATAGGGTCCGACTATTCTCCAATCAAGACTTGCGCTCCTGCTACCACCAGGTCAGGATGCACACGAACAATGTGGAGAAATGGCCTTCCTCACTCATCATAGTAACTTCGAGTTCCTGGGAATGTCATTTCGCGTTACTAACACACCATCTACCTTCCAGGCATGATGATTAAGGTACTCTGACCCTTCCTCAGCAAATTTGTCTTAATTTTCTTTGATGATATAATGATTAATAACTCCACTTGGTCGAACACTACCACCATGTGCGGGTAGCCTACCTGGGCCACATCATTCACGACCAAGGGGTATCAATTGACTCTGGCAAGCTAAATGCAGTAGAAAGTGGTTGCATACCCAGTTCGCAATGGCGTTGCGTGTATTTCTGGGTTTGCTCGATTATTGTTGTAGGTTAATCCAAGATTGCGGGGTGATTGTCACCCATTTGACGAGCATGCTAAAGAAGAAAGGATTCTGGTGGACATTGGCCCTGAAGGCGGCCCTCGCAGCAGCTCTAGTCCTACAGCTTATCGGTCTCACGCAACACTTTATAGTGGAGTGTGATGCTTTGGGAAGAGGGATTGGTGTCATCTTACAGCAGTAAAAGCATCTCATCGCCTTTTTCAAACGCAAATTGGCAGTTCATCACATAAAGTTGTCTGCTTAAAAACAGGAACTGATTGGGTTAGTGAAGGTTGTACGACATTGGCGGCCCTACTTATGGTAGCTTCACTTCAGCATTAGGGAAAATCACTACAACTTGAAGAACATGTTGGAACAGAAGTTGACAACTTCGCCACATCAGCACTGGATCAGTCGGATGCTAGGTTTTGACTTCACGGTCGAATACTGAGTTGGGAAACTCAATGGAGAGGCGAACGCTATCCCGACACGATGAAGAGGAAGGAGTGTTACTCGGCCGCACCTAGCATTGTTCGGTGCTATCCGGGGGGAGGTGGACTCTAGCGTTGTTTTGGGGCAACTAGGTGAACGCGTTGAGGCAGATGAAGCTCCTAGTTAATGGAGCTACAGAGAGTGCCTGGTCAGGCTTAATGAGAGTCTATCTCCTGCCAGCATCACCAATGATCCCACACATCATCGGCACCATCCATAACATCACTCATGGAGTAGATAAGACACTTCAGCAGGTTCAGGCTGATTTATTTTTTAGCATAGAAGTGATGCGTACATGCATCGTCTGTCAGTAAAACAAGAGCCTCCAGACTCACCCAGCAAGCCTACTACAGCCACTCCCGGTGTCATCTCAAATCTGGACACAGATTTCTATGGATAACATTGAAGGGTTGTCGTGCTCACACGACAAGCCAATACTCCTAGTGGTGGTTAATTATTTCTCCAAGGGGGCGCACTTCATAGCCTTAAGCGACCCTTATACAGCGGTCAGCATGGCACATGCTTTCTTCGAGTACGTTGTCTGATTGCATGGGATACCTGGGACCATTGTCTTTGACCGCGATCCAGTATTTACAAGACACTTCTGGCAAGAGTTGTTCCGCCTTTGTGGGATCCAGTTGGCATTCTCCTTCGTGTATCACCCACAGTCTGACAGACAAAGAGAATCACGAATAAAACGATTGAGATGTAACTACACTGCTAGTTGGGGACAACCCCAAATCTTGGGTGTAGCACTTGACCTAGACTGAGTTTTGCTACAACTATCATTCTACTCATCACTGCATACAACGCCCTTTCGAGTAGTTTATGTCCGCGACCCGCCGGCCATCATTCCATATACATCGATGAAGGCAAAGGTGGAAGGGCGGGCAAAACATCTCTTACAAGCCCATGAGCAGGAAAAGACGTACTACGATGACAAACACACACCCATGGAAATCCAACTGCATGATTGGATTTGGCTGAAGCTTCAGCCTCATCAACAGCTGACAGTTACCTGACGACTAAGAAATAAGTATTCACCTCGCTATTATGGGTCTTTCCAAGTTGGAAATCCAACTGCATGATTGGATTTGGCTGAAGCTTCAGCCTCATCGACAGCTGACAGTTACCTGACGACTAAGAAATAAGTATTCACCTCGCTATTATGGGTCTTTCTAAGTGCTAGAGCAAATAGGGATGGTGGCTTACTGCAAGGCACTGTCAGACGGGTTGAGGATACATCATCTTCCACGTCTTACGTTTGAAGACATTTCGCGAAGCATCCCCGATGATCATTCATGAACTTTCATCAGTGTTCGAGGGGAGACTAATGTTGAGTCCTCTCAAGGCCATCCGATCTCGCCTCAATCGAGAAACTTGTGGGTTTTGATCCGCTTGGACAGGTCACTAGGAGGAGACCTCGGAGACGCTAAAGGATTTTCGGAAGGCATAACCAACCTCAAGATTGAGTACAAGCTCATTTTGAAGAAGAGGACTGATGTCACAAACGTTTCATTGGGGACATATATGGCAGGAGGGCGTGAAAGGAAGGGGCATGATGACACCGTGATTTTAAAATTATTGCATTTTATTTATGTTTTCAAATTTTGTTAACGTTACTATTTTCGTATTTTTGGTAATGTTACTATTTTCGCACTTGATTTATGTTTAGACTCCTATTTAAACTCAGGTTCACGTTGGAACTTGGAACCGGGTATGCTTAATAAAAATCAGTTTTTGTTGGACATCTTGAGGTGTTCGGGATCCCTCCTCTTCACGTCGCCAACTTCCCCTCTCACTCATTGACACCCCCGCGACAAGGCTCGACCAACTACCCCATCATAAATCAACATCGAGGATCTCGGAGAAAAACAACTTGCTCTTTCCTCACCATCTCCTTCATCTATCGTGTCCCGTCCGATGACTTGATTCCTCGTCGGGCCTGTGACAAGTAATAAATTTGTTCTAAACCCTCTCCCGTATAAAATGACAGTCATTCAATATATGTTTAGTTCTTTCATAAAACAATGGATTATATGCAATAATATACGTTGTAGCATGAGTGTCACAATAGAGTGGAATAGCCCCACCAACACTCTCATTTCCCCTAAGAGAGATTTGAGACACATTAATTCACTAGTAACTACCAACATGACATTATATTCAGCTTCAGCAGAGAAATCAACTACAAAGGTTTGTTTCTTCCTCTTCTAAGAAACAAGATTTCCTCTACTAAATTGAGTGCTCACTAGCCGATCTTCTGTTGTTGGATCTAGTCCAGTCACCATCACAATATCTTGACACATTCTGATGGTCATGATATCTAAAGATAATACTAAGTCTTGGGGCCTTTTGAGATATTTGAGAATCCAAAGGACAGCTTCATAATGATGAATGTACAACCCCGATGTTCGCCGGGAAGAGTCAGACGGCTCACACCCAAGAAAGCGAGCCAAGATGGGCGAACCCCGGTGAGGCGAGCCAAGGAAAGGCGGGAGACTCTACAAGCGGACGAGCCGGGACAGGCGAGCCCGCCTAGAGTATGTGCGGATAGCAATTCTGGGGCTCGCCAAGGTAGTGTCGGCGAGCCCGCCTAGAGTATGTGCGGATAGCAATTCTGGGACTCGCCGAGGTAAGACAGGCGAGCCCGCCCTAGGGCTCGCCGAGGTAAGACAGGCGAGCCCGCCCTAGGGCTCGCCGAGGTAAGACAGGCGAGCCCGCCTAGAGTATGTGCGGATAGCAATTCTGGGGCTCGCCAAGGTAAGACAGGCTAGCCCGCCTAGAGTATGTGCGGATAGCAATTCTGGGGTTCGCCGAGGTAGTGCCGGCGAGCCCGCCCAAAGAAGGCACGGCTAACCCAGGAGTTCGCGAGCTCCGCTCGCAGGGAAGGTGCAAGGGTGAGTCGGTTCGCCCAACAAGGGCTTGTAGAGAAATTCCCGGTGGTCTGCGGCTAGCTCCTCTGAACAGCGGGGTTTGGCTGTTAGCAGACCAATACGGTGTGCGGATAGTAAGAATGGACAGCGGGATTTAGCTATTGACAGACCACAAAACTAAAATCTATAAATAGACCTTAAAGGGCACCTTGGAGGAGACCGGTTCAAAATCTTTGAGCCTTCTTCTCTCCTTAGGTCTGGGCTCTCTAGCTCTCCAAGGTGCCCGAGTCTTAGCTTTGGCTTGGGAGGGGAAGCGCTCAACGATCTTCTGGGTTAGTGGAGGGACCTCCTCGCTAAGACTAGGGTCTTTGTTCTTTGTCTGAGTTATCTGCCCACCTCTTCCGAGGGACCGGTAAGGGCTAGCTGCCCCTCAACTCGTTGAGGGCCCCGAGCTCCACAAGAGACCGAGAAATCGGTTTCAACAATGAACATTGGGATCATACATAAATTGACTGACAAGACTAGCAGCAAATGTGATATCATGTCTGGTAATAGTAAGATAAATGAGTTTACCCACAATATTTTGAAATTGTAATTTCCTATCTAATTTGGGAGAATCATCTTGATAGATATTATAGTTCTGTTCAATAGGACTATCCACTAGTTTGACTCCTAAGTACTCATGCTCAACAAGCAGATCAAGGCATATTTCCTTTGTGATATAAAAATGTTATTCTTCGATCTGGGAACTTCAATCCCAGGAAAGTGGTGTAATAAACCTAAATCCTTAATCTCAAAGTTAATAGTCATATCCCTTTTGATAGACGCAATAAGATTTTCATCACTTACAGTGATAATGATGGCATCGACATACACCACTAGGAGAGTAAGATGGCTCATAATCTCGTGAATAAAAATCGAGTGATCACATACACTTCTTGTGAATAAAAACTGAGTGATCACATGTAATTACACCACTAGGAGAGTAAGATGGCTCATAATCTCGTGAATAAAATCGAGTAATCACTTACACTTCTTGTGAATAAAATCTGAGTGATCACATGTACTTCTTCTGAATCTCATGTTGAGAAGCTTGACACTTAATTTGTTAAACCAGGCTCTCGAAGATTGTTTAAGCTCATAAATAGTCTTTCTAAGTTTACAAACATGCCCATGAGGGACAGGAACATCTAGCGGGGCTGTCATATAAATTTCTTCCTGGAGATCTCTATGAAGGAAAGCATTATTAACATGCATTTGATAGAGAGGTGAAGATTTGTGAGCAGGCATGGGAAGGAGAACCCTTACTAAATTTAGTTTAGCAACAAGCTCAAAGGTCTCAAGAAAATCAACACCATCAATATGAGTTTATCCTTTGGCCACGAGTCTAGCTTTAGAACGTCTGAGAGTGTCATCTTGGAGATATCTGGTAGAATAAACCCAACGACATTCAACATGGTGACGATTATCTGGCAAGGAAACAACCTCCCAAGTTTGGTGTCTTGTAAGAGCCTCCATCTTAATATCCATATTTTTTATTCATTGGAATTGAAATAGCCCCTGCAAAGTTGTTAGGAACAACAATGGTAGCGATTGAAGAGAAATAAAATTTGAAAGTAGGGAAGAAATGATACTCTACATATTGATCAATTGGATATCTAGTACGATCACGCAGGATATCTAGTACGATCACGTAGGATATCTAGTACGATCACGCAGGATATGTAAGGAGAGGGAGATACCAAGAGAAGCAACATGATAATTTGGACCTGAGAAGCTGATGGATGGGGTGGCTAAGAGTGTTTATACTAAGTTGATTCAAATTTTTTCTTCTCTAAAAACCTAAATTCCATTCTACAACAGTAGGTTTTGATGTCCTTATTTAATTAAATTGAAAGATAAGGAACTATAGTACCTAGGCTATCCTCTTGAGAAAAAATCAACTAAGAAAGGCAATGTGAACGGGTCATCATCAACTTCTGTACATCAATTTACCATTACAAGAACAACAAAGAATACGCTCAAAGTGACGCAAGGTAAGGCCCTAAGGGAACTAAGGGATAAATGCAGACATAATTTCCGACAAAGCAAACTTGCAATAAGATATTTTATAAAACAAAATGATGTGATTTTCCACAAAAATAAAAGCTTTAAATGAACATAACAAGAGAGGAATACAAACGCGAGAGTGCGGGAAATCAAATGACAAATTAAATAAGGAAATACAAAAACTTAAATAACTGAAATCAGGCTTACAAACTAATATCTCCTCAAGTAGAGATTAAACACAAGATTCAACGGTAAAGAAATAACAAACACATCTTGGACTCGCACAATATTGAAGGGGAGGGTTGGAGATGTCTTCGGAGGGCTGTCGGGAAGCTAAAATCGCAATCCGGGATTGGTTTTAGACCTCTAAATGAAGGCCCAACTGCTGGACAGCAACAGTGACTGCTGGGAATGGACTTAGAATGCCTGAAAACTGGACAAGGGAAACTGAATTCAGTAAAGAGTTGCTGAAGGTGGCTGTCCAGGAACCAGGACAGCAATCTAGACTTTGCAGGGATGCAGTTTGGCGGCTGGCAGCAATCTCCCTGAAGGCTGTTGGCTGTAGGGGAAGGAGAAGGACAGGGTCTCGGCAAGAAGGATGGGTAGCTCCTTGTGAAGGGAAGAGAAGGGATGGGCTGACCGGCAGTTGGGATTAAGGGGGAGGGGAACCGGCTGCAGCAGGGGTAGAGCTGGGCTACACGTATGGGAGAATTATGGGATTAGTGGGGGTGGTTGGGGGAAAATGGCGGCTCCACGTGAGTGTGAGAGTAGGGGACTAGGTGAGGGTGGGAGTGGGGGACTAGGGGGCGGCTGTTAAGGGGGAAGTGGGGAGGTAATGATGGCTAGATTTTAGGAATGGTTCCTAAAATTTAGGGGAGTGGGGAAGTGGGGGTAGAGGAGGTTGGGAGGTAGTTATGGAGTGGTGGAGGAGATGGCCGGCTGGGGGGTGGCAGGTGGTGGCCACTGAAGGTGGTCGCCGGAGGTGGGGGCCATTGGAGGTGGTCGCCGGAGGTGGTGGTGATCGCCGGAGGTGGTGGTGGTCGCCGGAGGTGGTAGTGGTCGCCGAAGGTGGTGGTGGTCGCCGGAGGTAGTGGTGGTCGCCGGAGGTAGTGGTGGTCGCCGGAGGTGTTTTCCGATGATCGCCGGAAAACTAAAAAAATGGAAGTGATTTTACGGTGATCACCGGAAGTGATTTTACGGTGATCACCGGAAGTGATTTTACGGTGATCACCGGAAGTGATTTTACGGTGATCACCGGAAGTGATTTTACGGTGATCACCGGAAGTGATTTTACGGTGATCACCGGAAGGGAATTATGGGATTTAGGAGAGGAAAGTGGAAAGTTTTGATGGAAGGTGGGAGGACAAGGATGGGGGGACCGGCTGCTGCGGGGAGGGGATCTGGAAGGGGGAGATGGACTTGGCAGTGGAATGTAGGAGAAGAAGGGTGTCCGCCTATGGGGGGGAATGGAATAAGATGTGGGAGGTCGGCACAGGGTTGGGGGGAGGAAAGTGGTGGCCGGCTGTTATGTGGAGGGATGTGGTGGTCGGTAAAGGGTTGGGGGAGGAGGAAGTAGGGGCACACAACAATGGGGGAGGAGGAATTCCGGGCTTCACACCCGGGGGTCGGCTTCGGCACCGGATTGACCAAAGAAAAGGCTTCAACACTCAATTCTTCAATGCCCCAAATGAGAGCCCTCACCATCAATATATAGACACTAGAGGGGACAACGAAAAGCCATGATTTGTCGATCATTGCGATCCCAAAATAAACAAAAAATACAACTCGAAATTAAAAAAACATAAAGAACAACTAATGCTACTATCGGCGATTCGCTCAAGATGAGCGGTCTCGTCTCGATCGTCACTGTGCCCGAGGTCGTCGTGGGTAAACCCGAACGGGTCGAGCGGGTTGCTCCCCATCACAAGGAATGTGGCATCCTTAGAGATAAATCTTTCAAGTAGCCTTTTTTTATTTTGCAGCATAACCGGCAAACCAACCTAACCTACAAACATGCACTTAACAACATGAGGTCCAAGTTTGTCACGAACAGTTACGATAATACGTACAAATGCAACACCCAAAATTTTTTGATGGAGTTTGAACAATGGTCATCAGGCGACTCAAGAAGCTGATAAATCATGGCCATGTCACGGCAATGTAGCTCCTTCGCAAGTTGTATCTTGGAGCCAAGGGCCGCAAGGGATTTCCGGATGGAGGCATGTTGTTGTACTGGCTATCAGAGTGATTGACAAAACTGGTAAATCTTGGCCATGTCACGGCAACATTGTTCCTACGCAAGTTGTATCTTGGAATTGAGGGCCGCAAAAGATTTCTGGATGGAAGGAAAGCATTCTGGGTCTCCATGAAGATGGAATCTGAAGGCAGACTGCTAAACCGGTGGTAAGGTCGGTAGCTCTGATACCACTGATAAGATCCTTGGTGGTGGATGGAATGATCGAGGTGATCGTCCACTGTGAGGGATACAGAAAGACCGTGGGCACTAGGACTGAGGAGTCTCCGGTGGGAGAGATCCAGCGGAATGAAGATGGCGACAACGGTGGTGGAGAAAATCTCTCGGAGAAAGACTGTGAGATCAAGAGAGAGATAAAGAAAGACAACTAATATTCCATTTCTTCATTGATTACTCTCTTATTACAAGGCTACCTATTTATAATGTAACAGGCGCTACTTTTACTCATTAACCATTGCTCTTTAACTAATTGCAATATTATTTCATATTTACATTTATTTCTCCCCAATGGGATTGGGTGTGAGTCGAAGCAGTTGGGAAGTATATGCTTATGACGAGAACTTAAGATAATTAAAAGTTCAAATAAATTATATGTTTACCATGGAAAATTCTTGGGATCCGATTAAAGCTTGATTGAGAACCCTCAGCCTTCCGAGGTTTTGACTCCTTAGCTAGTTGATTTTTTTTCCAAGACAAGTCGAAAGTGTGCAGACTCTTGGGAAGAGAACCTGGAGTATTTTGAACTGCAAAGACAGAAATAGGTCACAAATCACATTTATATTCAATATCAACAGGAAAGAATGAGCAATCATTGACGCTATTTACCCAAGAATTAACTGTCCATATGGGAAAACCTTAACGAAAATGCAGCCCATTGGTTCTCAAGCTCTACTGTTTAGTTCTTCCTGTTGTCAAACCGCTGGCCAGGTTCATGCATATCAGGTAAATACTTGCCTTTTTTATTTGTATCACTGAGAACAGAGTCTTACAGGAGCTCTACACCAGAGGAGATTTTTGTGGCTCCAAAGGAAGAGCTTCCACCAGATCTTTCTGCTTCTAGAAGGAACAACATGGCACGAAGAGCATCTCTTTAGCAAATCTCTTAAGAATCAATGATCAGCACGGTGAGATGTCCTTACCGATACTGGAATACTATGAGTTCCCTAAGTGCTTTCTACCTTGCCATTTCCTGACAAGCTCTGGAAGGTAGTATAAGAACTCGACCTTTTAGTAATCATTGCCTCAACAGGAATCCCTTCATCTCTCTATCTTCTTATGCAAGGGCTAACAATATCAATAGCCATAACCCAAATGCTTAATTTGCTTCTTTTCTTCTTACCACCATTTGATGCATTTCCGGGTTTTGAAAGTCCCTGAAAAAGAAGACTCACCATTTAGCTTACAGATTATGCATGGACAACAACTATTGTGTTATTCAAAAGCATAATTGTTGCTCACCTTGGATTAATTGTTCATTGCAGCAAACTATGAAGGGAAGCAGGCGAACGTTGCCATCCAGTAATGTTTGCAAATCCAATAACTGAGCGGAAATGAAAGATATTGAAGAGTTACAATCCTTAGTTTCTCCTAATGATATAAATCTCTCGTAACAATTGACAGAGAAGTAGAACTACCAGTAAGGAAAATAGAATGTAAATTGGTCTAAATGATTTCACATTGAAATTTTCTTAACAAACCCTACTTAAAATTGTGTGTTCAATCAATTTAAAAAAAATCCCAAAAAAGTACATGAATTTAGACATTTCTTGCACAACTAGCTTAACTGTGCCAATCACACCTAAAAATTGCTCATTTAGATGAGGTGAGGGGATCGAAGAAGACACTTTAGTGGTCTTCATATGTTCCAAAATTAATAGTTTAGTATGTATTGCACACACAATTTGATTTCTTTTCATACGCATTGTTATCATATATTCATATGAATTAGCAACAACAATTGAATAAATCAAGCGAAGGCCTCTTAAAGTCGATTTATGCATGCTCCACGGATCTCTCACCTCCAGACAGTTGAGCGCATCCTTCGATACTTGAAGGATGCTCCTGGACAATGACTTGTATACAAGCCTTCTTCTACCATATCTCCTATTGTCTACTTTGATACTAACTACGCTGGCTCTTTGGATGATTGTCGTTCTACAAGTAGATATTGTACATACTTTGGTGGACACCTTATCACCTGGCGCAGCAAAAAACAGTCTGTGGTTGCTCGCTCATTAGCCAAAGCTGAGTATCGTTCAATGGCTTATGTTGTGTCCGAGCTTACTTGGTTAGAAAACCTACATCACTGTGTCAAAGAAATATATTATTGTACACAAATTAGTGTCATAATTAAATTAACAACAAAAAGGTATATAAATCTCTGAAGGGGAAATTTTTGAATCCCAGACACAAATTGATGGGGTCCGCGACACACATCGGCCTACCCGACGATCGGAACCCTCCATTTTATGCGGATCGACGATCCGAGATTTTTTTGAATTTTTATTTCATATATTTTGAGGGTCGTCATGATTAGAGAATCATGACCGTCCATGATGGCCTCATGGTCTATAAATAGGGATAGATGGTTCAATTTGAAGGCATTGAAAGATTGAGTGAATAAGAGAATCCTCCTTTCAATCACCCGGTGCGAAGTCGGAAAATCCAAATGCCGAAGCTTGGAAGTTATCCCCCTCCCTCCCATATCCATCTAGTCAACCACCTCTTTCCCCCTCCACCTCCCTTGGCCAGCCCCCCTTCCTCCCCACCTCCAATAGCCAACCACCACCACTACTTTAAACTCCCCTCCAAAAATCCATCTACCACCACTTCATCCCAATTCCATCCACTTTCAATTTTCCGGCGATCGCCGGAAAACACCTCCGGCCACCACCATCAAGTCTCCAACAACAACACTAGAAATCCCCTCCATTTTCCATTTTCCATTTTCTGGCGATCGCCGGAAACCACCTCTGGCCACCTCCGGTGATCCCCTCCGGCCACCTCCGGCGATCCCCTCCGGACACCTCCGGCTGGCCACCACCATCCCCACCTCCTAGTCAACTCACCACCACTCCACCTCCCCACTACCTCCACTTCCACAACTTCAGGACACAAACTCCTAAAATCCCTCTCCTCCACCCATTCATCCACTACCCCCACTTCACACCACCTACTACACGCCAAGGTCCCACCTCTAAGCCCAACCGAGCCTTTCCCACTTTCCCCTCTCCCAATCGAGCGCTCCCCCCCCCCCCCCCAACTCCCCACACCCAAACCAAACACCACCCTCTCGCGTGGATCCACCTCCAGTTCCCCCAACCAAACCCCACCATCCCCATCTCCCAAACCAAGCCTCTCTGCAAGTCCCACAAGAAGCCTCACCTTCCTCATTTGGTTCCTGTGCAGGAAGCTTTAAAACGACCGCAGCTGCTGGAATCTCCCTCCAAACAGCCCAGTCGACTCCTGGAATTGAAGTTCCAGCCGGCCTTTGGCTTCTCCCAGCCAACCTGCACCTGAAAGTTCCCTCTTCTCCTGCTGCCAGCCCCTGTCCAGTAGCCCTTCCAGACTCCCAACAAAGCCGTCAGTGCCTCCAGCCCCTCCTCCACCTCCTGTTCACCTTCGGCTACCTCTGGACAGTCCCTACAGTTTTACCTGTTGTTGCCCATCGGCGTCCACTCCTACAGCAGTTCCATTTCAGCAAACTGGGTTTTTCCGTGGTGTGTGTGTGTGTTGGGGGGGGGGGGGGGGGGGGGGGGGGGGGGGGGGGGGCGGGGCAATATCCGACCATTTACTTCAATCCAACCTCCTAAAGTTTGTCGGAGACCAACCCAACCCTCTGCTACTTGAGGTGTATCTACTAGTAAACTTTGTTACTGAGTTCTGTAGCTTTGTATGCCCATTTGATTAAGCTATTTGATTACGCGCACTCTTGCACTTATACAACTTTGTTTGCTTCCTTGTTTGTTAAGCTTAAACTATCGTCTTGTACCCGAGATGGTCTTGCGATATAACTCCCCATCTTGCAATAAATAATACGCCGCCTTGTACCGAAACCTCCTTTGATCCCCTTCTTCCGCTGGAAGTTGCCCAGAACTTAGAAAGGAAATGAACGGATCCATCCACAAAGGACGATGATCGATCTCCATCATCTCTCCTTCCTCAATGGATGGTCGAAACAACTCCGTGATGGTCCCTCCTGTTCTTGGCCCGTACTTGGCCAGACGATCCGCTGCCGAGTTCTCCTCTCTTGGTACGTGCTCGACGAAGAAGGATTGAAAGCTTCCAATCAATCCTTTCACCTTTACGAGGTACTTTTGCAGAATGGTGTCGCGCACTTCGAACTCTCCCTGAATCTGAGACGCGACCACCATTGAATCGGTGAAAGCCATGACGTCTTGGATGCCCAGCTCCTTTGCGAGGCGCAAGCCTGCTATGATGGCTTCGTACTCGGCTTGATTGTTCGTCACGGGGAAGAGGATCTCGATTGCTTGCTCGATCCTAGTTCCCTGTGGGCTGACAAGAACGATGCCCACCCCCACAGAGCTCTTGCCTGAGGCTCCGTCCACGAACATCTTCCAAGGGGTGGGAGTAGAAGCCTCCTCTCCCGGTTCCGCTTCCACCGAGAAGTCGGCAAAGAAATCTGCTACCGCCTGTGCTTTGATCGCCACCCGGGGCGAGAAGGAAATGTCGAACTCACTGAGTTCTACCGACCATTTCGCCAGCCTCCATGAATGCTCCACCCCTTCGAAGATATTTCGGAGAGGATGGTCAGTCACGACCCGGATGGAGTGAGCTTGAAAATAAGGCCGAAGCTTTCGCGCCGACACCACCAAGGCGAAGGCGAGCTTCTCCAAGATCGGATATTTCAACTCTGCCTTCTTGAGCACCTGGCTAACATAGTAAATTGGGAGCTGCTTCTTTCCTTCTTCCCGGACCAGCACGGAACTTACCGCTTCCACCCCTACTCCCAAGTAAATGAGTAGGTCTTCACCTTCTTTCGGGCTCTGAAGGAGAGGTGTCTGAGTCAACTGCTCCTTCATCCTACCGATCGCCTTTTCGCACTCGTCGGATCATGCGAAATTCTCGCTCTTGCGGAGCGTCTTGAAAAAGGGAGAGCACTTCTCTCCCTCCTTGGACAGAAAGCGGTTGAGACCTGCCAACCTTCCTGTCAGCCTTTGAACTTCTTTCATGGTCTTCGGCGAGGCCATCTCTAGGATTGCCTTAACCTTGTCAGGGTTCGGCTCTACTCCTCCCGGAGTGATGAGGTGCCCCAGAAACTTTTCCCTTCCAGCTCCGAACACGCACTTCGCCGGATTGAGCCTCATCTTGAACTTCCTTAGCGTTGCAAAGGTCTCCACCATATCTGCTATATGCTCCGTGACGCTCTTGCTCTTGATCAAGAGGTCGTCCACATACACCTCCAGGTTCCTCCCCTTCTGCTCTTTGAAGACAAGGTTCATCATCCGTTGGTAGGTTGCTCCTGCATTTTTTAGCCCAAAGGACATCATTTTATAGCTATAGCACCCATCCCCAGTGATGAAGGAAACATCGCGGCAATCGGGGGATACATCCGGATCTGGTGGTATCCCGAAAATGCATCAAGAAAACTCATTACAGGGAAACCGACGGCTGAATCAACCAGCGCGTCGATTCGAGGCAAGGGATAACAATCCTTGGGGCAGCTTTTATTTAACAAAGAGAAGTCCACACACATCCTCCAGCTGCCTACAGCTTTCTTAACCATTACAACATTGGAGACCCAGCCTGGGTACTGGATCTCTGACATAAAACCTGCGTCCAGCAACTTCTTTACCTCTTCCAGGATAGGTCCGGCCAACACGGTGGCACTGGACCTCTTTTTCTGGCGGATGGGCTTCACCGCGGGGTCAAGGTTGAGGTGGTGGCAGGCAACCTCTGGGTCGATCCCGGGCATCTCAGCAGCACTCCAGGAGAGGATGTCAACGTTATCCTGTAGGCACGTTGCCATCTCCACCTTTTCGGTGACCTTCAGCGATCCACCGATCTTTAGCAGCCCAGATACTCCCGCTGCGGAGAGTACCTCGATTTCCTCCACCTCCTCGGACGCCTCCAGCCGGGTCGTGCCTCCAGTTACCCTCTCGAACTCCTCTGCGTCAGCCATCCAGCTGATGGTGCTAACCGAGCTGAGGTAGCACTCGCGGGCGGCTCTTGGATCGCTCCTGATCCTCACCTGGACGTCCCCTTGGCAATACTTGAGGCACTGATGGTAGGAGGACGGGACGGCCTTGAAGGTGTTGAGAAGTGGCCTCCCGAAGATGGCCTTGTAGCAGCTCGGGGCGTCCACGATGACGAAACGGCACTGGAGAGGGGTGCCCCCGAGTGTTACAAGAAGATCTACTCCTCCTTCCACCTCTTGCTTCTCTCCGGAGAAGCCAAAGAGGGGACCATCCGGCGCCCGGACTCTTCCTGCGCCGACGCCCAACCCGTCAAACGTCTTCTTGAAGATGACGTTTACGGAACTACCGTTATCGATCAGGATTCGATCAACGGTAAAGTCATCCACGGCGACTTGGATTACGAGGGCGTCATGAAAGGGATTCTCATTCCCCAGCATGTCTTCTTCGGAGAAGATGATCTCCTCTAATGGGGGCGGTGCCTGCGAAGTCGAGGCGACGCTCCTACGATAGATTTGATGGAGACTTCCCTTGCGGGAAGCTCCTATCCCCGCACCCCCGTGGATCACCCTCACTCCTCTGCCTCCTTGAGCCACATCTCCTCGACCTCCTTGGTCGACTCGATCCTCGTTCCTCCGTCGACCGACCGCCTGAACTGCCGGCGGCTCGACTGGGGCTTCTATCCTCCGTTGTTCCCCCTCTACCTCTCCTGCTGCCAGCCTCCTCCTGGCTTCCCAAAAGTCCGGGCAGGCCATCGTGTCATGCCCTTCCACCTGGTGGAGGTCACAGTAGAGGGGAACCTCCTCTACCTGCGGCCTCCTCTGCTTCCTATTCTTCCGGCCCTGCCGATTGTCGCGCCTGGCAACCGCCATTGCTTCCTTCCTTCTCCTCTCCTGACGCCCCTCTGGCCTGTCGAAGCGCCTTCTCTCCGGGGATCTCCTTCCCCGCTCCTGACGCTGAGGTCCCCTGGTCGGCTTCCACGGTGGCCGGTTAGCGGGGACCTGGTAGCGTCTTTCTTCCTCCCGACGCTCTGGAGCCACGATGAGTCTCCTCTCATCGTTCTTTCTTGGCTCCTCCCTCCTGGGTTCTCTTTCTCTTCTTTCTTCCCTGCCTCTTCCCTCTGGCTTCCGCTTTTCCACCCTCCTGGGCTCTTCCTTCTTCCTCTTCTCGGGGGGACTTTCTTCTTCCTCCTCCTCATCTTCCTTGGTCACTCGGGTGAACCTGGCTAGGAAGCCGCGGTTGGAAGCCTCACCCTGGACGAACTGGTTGGCCCTTTCGATGAGATTAGCGTAGGAGTAGGGAGGATTCCTACCGATCTCTAACTTAAAGAGGCCTTCGCAAAGGCCGAAGGTTAGGGCCAACCGCAGGGTGCGACCATTGTAACAACCCAAAAAAAATAAAATAAATCATAGAAAGGGCTATCCGCAGCCCAAGCCTCCCCTGTTTTAAAATCCCGCAAGCCCCCAGCTAGGGCTCGTGTCTCCCGATCCCGCGTCGATCTCCCGCTCGCCTCTGCTTTCGTCTCCCGCACGCGAGCCGCCGCCTCCTGCTCTCCCTCAGGCCGTCGACGACGCCTCCCTCCTGCTAGCCGCCGCCGCTCGCCGCCTCCTCTAGGGCCTGCTGTTTCTCCTCCTGCCATGGTCGTCGCCTGCTCTGGCCGTGACCTCCAAGGAGCCGGCAGCAGCCTCTCCTTCCGGCGCCTCCTCCTCCTGCAGTGGCAGACGCCGCCTCCTCTTGCTTCCCCGTCGCTTCCTCCTCCTGTCTCAAGGCCGGCAGCCCTCCAGTCGCCAGCAGCTTCCTGCTCCCCCCTCTCCTCCCTCCGGCAACAAGGCTTCTCCTACAAAGGGGCCGCCTCCAGCAGTGTTTGCTCCCCTCCGGCAGCCGGCAGCTGCTCCCCCTTGTCGTTTGGCCGTTGATTTCGGGAGGGAAAATCTAGGGTTTCCTCCCCTCTCCTCCTCGAGCCCGGATCTGTGTTCCTTGGGGTAAAACTCCTCTTTTTCTCCCTTGATTTCAGAATTTTCATAAACCCTAATGATTTATTCGTGCCCCATTTTGCATTTCAGATTTTTGGTGCACTTCCTATTCGCCGAATCCTTAGGTATTCGTGCCCCGGTGCCGTTCGTCGCCCTAATTGGCGGGATCTCTTCAAGTCCTCTCCGAATTAGGGTTTCCGCAACCTAAGCGCCGCCAAATCTCCGATTTGCTCGTAGTAGTCTCCGTCTCCGCGTGGAATCTCTTCTCCCCTCTCCTTTGAGGGAGGTAAAATCTGCTAAACCCTCGTTGTTTAATTTCCGAGTCGTAGAAAGCATGTGTTCGCGTAATAATTTATGTTGCATCGCTTTCGTTGTGCTTGATCAGGTTCAAAATATGATTTCTGATTTTTGCTCGCGCTATTTGGCCGCCCCCGTCAGCTTCAGCTCATTTAAGGCAAGTAGAGATCCTTCTCTCTTGCAAACATTGAGCTGCAATTCATGTGTTTGTTCTTATAATTATAGGTTTCACCTTTGAATCCACGTTTCATCAAATAAATTTAGATCTTAGATCCCTGATTTGACTTGTTAATAAATTGAGGTTTTCACGTGTTTGAAATGGCACGAATTCGTGAACATGAATGATGTTATTTTGATTAGTCACCTAGATGAATGAATTCCTTATTTGATGGATAATTCAAGGAATGATAGATTGTTGAGCATGTGTATCAAGCGTCGTGATAATAATAGTAATGATCTCTGGTTAACAAGTATATGATCGGTGTTTTTCTATCATATTCGGATCGTACACATGTTTACTTAGAAGTTAATCGTGTCTTGAAATGGATCAACCTGAATGAATGCTTGGTATCCTAGAAAATGATATATACCAATTTTATTACTCGTGAATACTTGGATCCGCAAGTTTTCAAAACTCTCTATCGAGTTCTCTGAGTCATCGAAGCTTGTTTCTTATGTCTGTCTAGTTCCAAGACTTGGTTAAATAACGTTCTATAACTTGATTCCTCTTGTTTCACATTTATAAAATATACTCTTGTATATCTAAATCAGAATCTTGGTTACATGTCCTGATATGCTAGAAACCACGAAATCCTGCGCTAAGTCAATAATAACGTAAGTTAACATTGAAAGGTAGGGTTTAATTGATGAAACTCCTTGACTTGGGTTCCCTCTTGAATCCCTAATGGGAACAAAGGACCGGTCGTAGCGAGCTTAAATTTCTGAATCACTAAGGTCCTGTGTGTCATAAGTAAATCTTGGAAGCTAGGGTTTAGGTGGTGCATCGTCTTGATTGCATGGTCACGGTAAGCAGGAAATACTCTTATTCTAGTAAGCCTTACACCCGGACATGAGTGTGAACCATGCGCACCCACTATAAACACCTACGCATTTCATTAATTACAGCTTATGATATTACATGATCTTTTATCTGTTTATTCCTGAATCTCCGGCAAGTCTTGAATCTGAACCTGAATCTGTCTGAATCATGAATCCTTCAGTTCATTTATGTGTTTAACAATCATTGAAAGGTAGTGTTAAATTGATGTGACGCCTTGAAGCGAGTTCCCGCTTACCTTGTAACGGGAACCAATAATGTCATAGCAAGCCCAATTACTTTGATAAGCCTTGCATTTAGACTCCTGTTAGAATCTCGTGCATCAGAAAGAAACACTTGCACCTTTCAATGATTACAACTAATGACATTACATGACTGAATCTTTGTTGTGCTTCAGAATAGCCTAATAATTCTGATTATTTCTACTCGTCTTGCTTACTGTCTGCCTTGCTAGCTTTGCTTCTGATAAAACTGGTACTTATACATTGTTGTTTCCCTTGCTAGTTTGTAATTTACCTTGCTTATGTTATCAATGTTCTGAGGTTTTTCCTTCTTGTTTTGGATTTGCCTTAGTGTTTGCGCATGCGCCGCCTGCTCGATGAGGCCGATCTGCGTCAAGCTTCAGGTTTTGTGTTTATATTTCATTTCTTTTACTGTCGGATATTTTTGTTATGTAGTAATTACGATCGGTCATTTTCTCTTGTTTCATGGACAACTGCTAGGCTAAATATTATATGTACTAGAATTAGACATGTTTGCATGTTCATTCATCTGAGATGATCACTGCATAAAAATCTGTTTCAAAACTTGTATCTTCAGTTTTATTCAAAAATGCATGTGCACCTGTTTCAAACTAGCATATTTTAAAGCTTCCGCAATAAATCAATCTGTTTTACTCAAAAGTAACTATTTTTAAACTATTTATTAGTATCTCTGCTTGCGCCTTAGCAGGCATGGTTTTCCTTCCACCCATGCCTGGGGCATCACGGCCCGCCCGAAGCGCGCTGTGGCACTTGTTGAGACGGGTCGTGACAATCATCCACCTCCTGGATGAGTAGCACCTCTTCCTGGAAGCGGTCGATGTAGTCCCCCAACGTTTCTTTTGCTCCCTGGGTCAGATGGAAAAGGGGCGTAGCCTCCTTCTTCAACTTCTTTGCCGTGGCGAACCGCATGTTCAGCCCCCGACACAAGTCCTCGAAGCAGTAGATGGAGCCTTCCGGCAACTGGTGGAACCAGTCCCTTGCCTTCCCTCGGAGAGAAATCGCGAACAACCTACATTTGAAGGCGTCCGACATGGTCTGAAGGGGGGCGACATCCTCAAACCACTGGATATGACGGATAGGGTCCTCTCTCCCCGAGTAGTAATTCATCGAGGGATCCCTGAACCCCTCTGGCACTGGCGCGACGAGGATCTCCTCGCAGAACGGGCTCCTCCCCCCAATTTGGCGACGATCATCATCTGGCCGAGTATCTCCCCCATACTCGCTAGCCTGGCGAGTATTGTAGTATCTCGCCTGCTCTTCGTCCTCGCGGAACCGAGTTCCGCCAGCTCCTTGTGACGCCTGCAGACCAAACTGCGACCTCCTTGGTCGCTCAAACTCCTCGGCGTGCTCCTTCCCTGCTCGCTGAGGGCGAGCACCTTCCTCGGACGGACCCGGGCGATGAGGCGAGGTCGTCGTTCCTTCCATGCGAGGTAGAAGAGCTGCTCGCATGGAGCCTTCCATCCTCCGCGCGAATTCCTCGAAAACAGTCAAGGATACGAACTCGCCACCTCGGGCCGAGTTTCCCGCCACATCCTCGTGATCGCTAACTGTTACCATCCCGCTTTTCTACCAGACTTTCTTCCTCTGGCCGCGATCCACGCTCACCGCACCAAAGTGTTGACGCCAAAAAAATCCTGACCTCAAGATTCGGATCAATGCAGCCGGAGGCTACTTGCCCAGCGGTTCAACGAGAAGGTTTGGTTAGCCACGACGAGTGAGATGGAGAGATAAAGGACACAACCCCAGGTGCTGCGGCAGGGAGGTCCCACCACGTACCCAGAAGCTCAAAAGAGTCTTCTCCTCCAAAACCACGAATGGCCGAGCTTGGTACTAGGTAGGCACTTGTTAGGGAAGATTCTTGTTTGTCAGGGGGGGCAGCTCTGATTTTGACAAGTGTCATTCCTGGTACCCCTGGGGGTCTATTTATAGACAAATCCTAGGGGGGCAGATGACTATCCCTGACCCCCTAAAGTTGGTTTTTTAGACAAGGTAATAGGTTGGCGAGTAGGCAAGGAACTCAGACCTAACTGGCGAGTTGGTCGGCTAAGTCGCCTATAGGCGAGTAGGTCCGAACTCACGACCTCCTCGCCTGGCCGGGTAGTGAACGCCGGACAGGTCTTTCCTCCTCGTCTTGTGCGAGTAAGTACCTTCTCGCACAACCAAAACTCTTTACCTTCCTTGACTCCGAAAGCCTGCGTTCGACGAACTCCGAGAGCCTGCGTTCGACGAACTCTGAGGAACTTCTGTGTTGACTTTGACTCCTGCCTACGTGGCCTTGAGAAGGGCCCACCCTCGGAGAATGAGGGTTGTGCACGCGGGTAGGTCCCTATCTCCTATAAATATGACGTGAATAGTAATCGAAAGGGCGCAGATTCTGACTCACAAAACCCTGTAGTACTCGCTGGTGTTTACGATCTCATATTAGGGCGTTCGCGAACTCACTTTAGGGTGTTCAAGAATCCTCTTTGGGTGTTCCCGAACACTATTCCGAGAACTCGCGAGCTCTATTTGAACCTTGTCAGAGACTTCTATTTGTAACAGCTGTAATTCAAACATTCAATCAATAAAATCACGCACAACTAAGGCTTCACGTTGTGCGACACCTGGCCTCACCGCCCTCGGCATCCTTCTTTTTCCGTGTCATTCGTAACCCAGAGTATCCTTCCACCCACAATATCTTCTTAACTATCTCATTTCCCTGTGGTTGTGGAGTTGAGGCACTTTTGGCCCCAACAATTGTAGCACACTGATTGTCTGATGGCGAAAGGTAGAATGGAGAAGAGACGTCAATACTCTTCTTTGGGGTTCCCATCAATGAGATTCACGGGTAAGTGCTTCTTTCTTTTATTCGGGCGACGAAGAAGCACAAGATCGAGCGTCGGAGGCGAAGCGGAGTTGTGTGGCGTCGAAGCAGTGTTGGTCGGTAAAGCAAAGTCAAAAGCGAGAGGTGGTCGGCGACATACGCGGGCGGCTAGGGTTAGGACAGTCAGCTAAGATCACTCTGATACCATCCTAAAACATATGAGAGAAATAATCTTCTTGATTTCTATTAACAATGGACAAAACTCCAATAAGAATATATATATA
The DNA here is from genome assembly GCA_033032865.1 of Dactylorhiza incarnata. Lineage (NCBI taxonomy): Eukaryota > Viridiplantae > Streptophyta > Magnoliopsida > Asparagales > Orchidaceae > Dactylorhiza > Dactylorhiza incarnata. The sequence continues at coordinate 10,522,838 of JAWHQI010000066.1, forward strand.
TATATAATTATTACAAAGAGAGGCCTAAAAAGGAAGGCCTATAATAAGGCAAGAATCAAACCTAACATAAGGCAACAACTCCGTTATTAAATAAAGAATACTTATTTACTAAATTAACAAGTCAACTTTGACTAATGTATCTAATCAAACTTCAGATTACCTTTTGTTACATCTCCCTAGCAATCTGCCACAGTATATCCATTCATGAAAATACATCCGGCTAAACAGCCAAATTAGAAACAGGAAGAGATCATTCCAAACAAAAATCTCCCTATAGCCAGAGCTACCTATAGACAGTGCTCTAAAGAAATAAATATTTTCTCCAAATTATTAAAAAAACACGGCATGAGTTTATCGACAAAATTAAAAATATATGAACAAAATCCTTGAACATTTCTCATGACCAAGGAAACAGAAACTAGCTGTTTACATTTCCAACCAAGCATTTCGCTAGTTTTTCAATCTGAACTTTTCCTCCTAACTCACCAAACATGGATTAAAAACACAGATCCTCGCCCTTAACAATATAAACAAAATATGGTAATCTTGTTTAAACTGTGGAAGGTCGTACTACCACACTCACAGAGAAATATCCATTATGAAGCTTTGCATAGCTTACTCTACCAGAACTTGAGTGTGTACTCTTGGGGCTATACTTGATGGACCTGAAAGAACCATGATTAAACCTCCTCTTACTTGGCAAGCTCGAACCCTGACTCAACCGTCTTGTCCTCTTCCATCGGGGGCCATCTCCAAGGGCGGTCTTAACTAGCTTGTTCATCTGAGGCGTGACCAACCCTGGTTTGATGGGCTGCTTATTCAGATAAGAAACATGGGGTAGAAAGCTCAAAACTTCCCTTTTGAGCTGATCATTTCCTATGTTGGCCTGAACTGGATTGCCAGTGAGGTCGAGAGCCAAAAGACGGCGGTAGTTTGCGACAAGCTGGCCTAATGCTTTGGTCGTAGTTATCTTGTTGAAACTGAGGTCCAGAACTGTGAGCTTCTGGATACGGTGAAGGCACTCGACAACACTGATCTTGTTGCCAGCAAGGTACAGCTCCTTAATAAGGGTGCAGCTCGATAGTCCTGAATAGAAACATCACACAATAATCAGATTCTTATACTTTACATAATGAGATTTTTTACAGATAATGGAGCAAAGAAAGGGAAAAAAACATAATTATTGAATCACACAAACACAAGAATATGTGTGGTTTACCCCAAGAGAGAATTACATTCGCAGGCATCCAAAAAAATTTACTATGAAGAAAATAGGGTTATAAAGAAACAAAGATGGGTGAGTATGAGTTTCCATACCCAAAAGACCAAAAGTTTACAGCTAGCGGAATTTAGAGAGCGCTCGAAATTAAAGATAAATTTTCTAAAATACCCGTAATGAAAATTTTCAGAAGAAACCTGAAAAACAAATGCACTGCAATGTATGTCATTTCAAAGACAACCACTCATTGTCCAGACAATAATTGATAACGTGTTTGTATGGGACATAAAGTGGAGGGGGTCAACAAAATAGGTTTCAGATAGATTAGGATTCAAGACATCTCAATAGAAACAATGCTCTTTAATTCTAGAACTGATAGTTTCATCAATTGTTCGCATAATAAGGTACAACAACAACAACAGATGTTGCGCATAAGAGAATAACTACTAGGCAGAAAGATTTGTAACAACAGATGTCTTTACACCAATCTAATTTAGCATATAATGAAGACCTCAACAAAATGAACAGTGAGTTGGCACAGTAGATTTTTTTTTACCATCCTCTTTTTAGCACGGTATTTTACTTTCTTTACTATCATCTTTTTAGACAATCAAAGACATTTATTTTGCTGCTCCTTTTTAAGCTCACAAGTTTAATAGAGATAGAATGGTGCTTCTCACAATCGTTGAGCTCAAACCCAATGCAAACTCACATCTGTAGTGTGCAGTTTGGGGTAAGTTGGAGAAGGGTATGAACCAAGGCTGCTGGGAAGGAAAAATTATATCTTAATTATATGCATTGAAGGAGAAGGGGAGCCTTGGTGCATCGGTTGAGGTGTTGCCGTGTGACATTGAGGTCACAGGTTCGAGTCCGGGAAGCAGACTCTTGCAAAAATGCAGGGTAAGGTTTGCCTACATTTCACCCTTGTGGTGGGACTCTTCCCCGGACCCTTGCTGCGCAGGGATGCTTTGTGCACCGGGCTGCCCTATATGCATGAAAGGAGGAACCCTTCAGATAAATAAAAGTTTCTGGTTCTGAGAAATTCAGGATGACTTGAATTTTCTTTTTCGCTGTGTCTCAGATTTCAAGGCACTGAAAATGAAGACATTTAGTTCAAATCCATTATATGCTTACCATGAGAAATTCTTGAGATCCGATTAAAGCTTAGATTGAGAACCCTCAACTTGTCAAGGTGTCTAAGCCCTTCAATAGTTGATATCTTGTTCCGAGACAAGTCGAGAGTGTGGAGACTCTTAGGAAGAGAACCTGGAGTAATTTGAACTGCAAAAACAGAAACAGTTTAACTGTTTAAATATGGATTTAGATTAGTTAACATTAAATAATCATCTTATTATCACTTCCCAATTTTAGGTACATACCTATGCAGTTGCCAGAGAGATTGGCAGATCTTAGGTAGAGAAAGCCTGAAATGGAAGGTACGACCTTCAATCCAATGCTACGCATATGAGCTACTGATGAGAATGAATTTAAGGAGTGGATAATATTGTTAGCTTGTCCAAAATCCACCTTCTCACGTTGACAAGTGTCGAAATATTTTTTTACAGAGAACGCTCCAATTTCCATGCCATGTCCATCAGCAATTTGTTCACCTTCGACTTCATCAGAATGCTCTTCAACCTCAACAGGAAGGAACGAACAATCCTGAAGGCTATTTACCCAAGCATTAACTCTGTCCATATGGGAAGACTGTAAAGAGAATGCAGTCCATTGGTTCTCAATCTCTACTGCTTTGTTCTTCATGTTATCAAATCTCTGGTCAGATGCATGCATATCATACAAATACCCATCCTTTTTATTCGTATCACTGAGAGCAGATAATAGACTTTCAGGAGCGCTAGACCTGTGGAGATTACCATGGCTCCAAAGGAAGAGCTTCCACCATATCTTTCTACTTCTGGAAGGAAGAACATGAATCGAATAGCATCTCTTTAGCATCACACCATCAGCACTGTGAGATGTCCATACAGATAATGGACTACTATGAGGTCTATAAGTGCCTTCTACCTTACCATTTCCACACAAGTTCTGGAGGTTATTATAAGAACTTGACCTCACAGGAGACTTCATCAATTGTTTAACTTGCTTGATCTCGATGTTTGAACATGAGCGCTTAAGCAATGGTGACTCCATGAAAGTTATCAGCTGCATCCAAGAATCAATAGCATTACCACTGACAATCATTTCCCCGAGAGTAATCCCTTCATCTGTTTTTGTCTTCTTCTCCAATACATGGCTGTTTAAGTCTGTGTTTGATCCATGGAAGGCAAGTTTGCCATTAGGCTGGAGATCTAAGTCTGAGCGATCTCCCCTCATTAAATGAATTTCATCATGTTTATCTCCTGGAGGCTCAGCTTTAGACAAGTTGTCATCACTAATCATCTTAGGACTGACAGAAGATATTTTCTCAAAAGAAGGAAATGATTCTGAGACAGGTGAATATAGCTCTTTGAAACCATTCTCAGTGGAAGGGCTAACAATATCAATATGCTTAACCCGAAGGCCCCATTTGCTTCTTCTCTTCTTACTACCATCCTCAGAGGAAGGGCTGGCACTGTCAGTAGGCTTAACCAGAAGCCCCCATTTACTTCTTCTCTTCTTACTACCGTCCTCTATGGAAGGAATGATAATATCTGTAGGCTTAGCCCGAAGGCTCAATTTACTTCTTTTCTTCTTACTAACTTGCAAAATAGATGGGCAGCCAACATCAATAGGTTTAACTCGACTATTAATTTTGCTACTTCTCTTATCACCATCCATAGTTTTGGGAAGTCCCTGGAGAAGAAAACTCCACGGTTAGCTTACTGATTAAACACATGACTGTTGTGTTATTCAAAAGCACAATTGTTGCTCACCCTGGATTCTTTGTTCTTCGCAGCACATGGTGGAGAGAAGCAGCCAAACATTGACATCCAGTGATGCTTGATAAGCCAATAATTGGGAGAAAATGAAGGATTATGAAGAATTACAGTCCTTAGTTTTTCTCTCCCACCAAATCTACAGAACTTACAAGACAGAAGAAAACCAATACCACCCAGAGCCGTATGTCAAAATGTCAAGGATTGAATAGGATAAACACTTAGCAGTTTTCAAGTAGATCTCAATTAAGCTTTCCCACGAAATACCCAGAAAGGAGAATGATGGAACATAGAGGTACAAGAGGAAATGCTGCTCAATGGAGTTCAAAATGATTTAAATGTAGAGGTAAGAATGGCTGGATTTTTTTTTAATGTCTTGGAAAATAAACCTGCGAGCAAAAGATCACGAACCAGTTAGTAAAGAAGATTGAACAGAGCTTTACAACAACTCGTCTTATTCGTTGAGCACAAGAAAGAGAGATTTTTTTTCAATCTTTTATTTCTCAGAATGCAAAAGCCACATAAGCTTAAGGAAAAACAATCATGTATTTTTAGTGGAGGTCAAAGAATGAAAATTGCAAGGAACTATCACTTCTTTTTATAGAGTATTTTGACACTCGCCAAAAATAATGAGAAAATAATAGGAGAGTACCTCGAATAAACTGACGAATACTATACTAACTATAACCGTATAATAATACATTAACTTTTTGATATAATTCATCTAACCATGCATCACATGTGGCACGGTAGAATCAAAAAATTCATTGTGCGTAGATGTATTTAAGAAGTAAACCATTACACAAATAAATAATAGTATAAGAATATTTAGAAATAAAAGTATGAAAGAAATGAAATCTTGTAAATAAATAAGCGGAGCATGAATGGACCACCGTGCGCACTATACAACGACAGTACCCCGACAATTATTAATAAATGTCCCACAACAGCAATTTCAGTAGTCACTTGATGTCCTACAAAACTATTTTTTGATGCAAAGAAAAAGAAAATTTGCCCCCGGGAATGTGATCATTGGATTTTTTTTTGCATAAATTGTTTTACCAAATAATTATATTTTAGTCTTATTTATTATTCTAATATGATGAGTAAAATGAGAAGCATCAATGTCACACCAAAGAGGGGGCTCCCTTTCATATAGTATTATTTATTTTCTTACATTTTCTTTTTTGTGGTTTTCATTGAGAGGTTTAAAGAGAAACACAAAGATTATTGATTTTTGTGGAGTGAATAGAAAGAAAAAAATATTTATAAATGAGTACATATGAACTTAACCCATGCCAGCTTTCCCTCCCTCTTCCTCTCAAGAGGATGTATATATTTGTGTGTGTGTGTGACAATTATATGTTGAATCCTAACCCAAAGACGGCGTTGGCGTTGATCTCAACCATCAGGGGTATTTTGGCAAGTAGCTAAATTTATATTAGTAACCGCCTCATGTGAAACTGCCTGTAATTCAATTAGTAACCGCATGTGTTCTTGATCTAGTGAAAAATGAACTAATGCTGCTCGTGGATGTAGCCCATCATGGGTGAACCACATAAATTTGTATTTTCAGTGTTTTTGAATTTCTATTTGTTTGATCCTTCTACACTTGTTTCCGCAACTATATATATATATATAGCAAAAAATCAAAGGGTGAACTTCACTTTAATAAAGTACTAGACAATTTGATGTAGATATCCTGATTATCCTCAGAAGAAGAAAAAAGGAGTAAATGAAATATTTAAAACAAAAATAATATAGCTATTCAAAAGTTTATTCATATGAATTTATTTCTATAATATTTTTGGTTGAGAGAGAAACAAGTCTTTCATACAGCAAAAAAATGCTCAAATTTATTTTCCCTATTTCCATCATCCTTTTCGATCTAAAATTCAAACTCTCAATTAAGTTGAAAAAAAAAATGCAAGTTTGCTTTAAAATTCGAAACATGCGTAGTTACAGAGAAACGAGCAATTAATTCTCTCTCAAAAAAGGTGCGACCAATCGTCGTGATGCATTTCCAAATTAATCGATGTATGATTTAGACCCAAAAAAAATTCTTAAGTAAATATCCTGAAACCAAGTAGAAAACTCATCAAATTCCTCTATCTAAACACCTAAAGGTCTAAAACCCTACCTACGGCAATCTCCCGATCCCTTCCAAATACAATCAAGAAAGAAAAATCCCTCCGTCCAGTTAGCAAAAGAACGGAAACACGGTAAAGCAAACCTGGATACTATAGATTACCAGAAAAAGAAGAGCCGATAATGAACCAAACCGCCTCTGTTTTTGTCCAACCAGCAAGTTTCTAAGTGATCGGAGTTGAGGAAGCCAGCCGAACTTGAGAAGTTGATGTTAGAGAGCAATGCGGGCGCGAGAGGAAGTGTTGGAGAGAAATGAGAGAAGCAGCTGGAGAGCCATGAGAGAGAGGTTGCCGGAGAGCTTCAGGAACCAGAAGAGGTTGAGGGACGGAGGAGAAGGTTATAGACATTTGGGGGGCACGGTGTGAAGCCTCTCCGACGCAGTTGGCACGCGACTAACGAAGTTAACCCTAATTTATTTCTGTCGCTTAAAATATTTTTCCATTAATTTAATATTAATAACAATCCGGGTTATTGGCATGTGGGGTTGACTCGGGTTTTGAACAGGATTAGAACGGTTCATTGAACCGTTCACCACTTTGTATCACTAGCACCAATTTGCAAGGGACAGCTTCAGGAGAAAATTTTGTATATGGGTCTCAGGCCCATTGCAACACAGGATTGCTTAGTTAGTGGTCGGCCCCGTGGTGCATAGTCTCTGTGGGGCCCATGCAACCATGCAATCATATTGCTCTCGGGTTTTGTTTGGGACGCGCATACAAGAATTTTGCCTGTTTGAGTGGTTGGTGACGATCGGAGATGGAGTCGATAGAGATTAAGACTCCGTTTGGGGGGACTTATTTTCACCGGTCAAGCGGTCACGACCGCATGAACCGGACCTTAATTGGTCCGGTTCATGCGGTCGTGACCGCTTGACCGGTGAAAATAAGTCCCCCCAAACGGAGCCTAAGATAAAATATTGTTCTTGAACGAAACTCTCTTCTTATGGTTGGAAATTGGAATAGAGCATAAAACATTGATTTTGGATAATTAGTGGTTGGCGGTGGAGGTTAATCAAACCGTCAAAAATGTAGTGTTTGCATTTTCTATAAAACTAAACGGAGACAAATGGCTCAAACAAATGTGGTCAAAGTCTGATACAACCTGTCCTCATTTGACTGGGCAAAGAAAATAGTTTTGTTACAGAGTCGTCGGAGCAAAACTAGCTTTTATCGGTTCTGCTCTCGTCTTGACATATCTTTAAATGATGTGTTGTCGTGTGTATATATATGTGGTTAATTACCGTGACCTCCCCTATAAGTTTGTATAATTACAGTTTGCACCTCTCTTAGTTTGGAAATTACAATTACCTGTCCTCCTACTTTGTTCTGTTTACAACTACACATGAAAAATGCTAAAACTAACGAAAATAGTTTTTTTATGTCAATGTGCCCTTATAGTACTTCATTAGTTTGAGTGTCTTTGTAATGTTTTATTTTAGTTGATGTGTGTGTTTGTAATATTTTACTTTAATTGTTATGTGTGTTTGTAATGTTTGCAATAAATTTTTCAAATACATAATGAAGTGTAATTTGAAACTTTTATTAATCAATATTTATATAGCTGAGATTTTCAAAATCATAATGACCCTCTTTCACCCATCCTCCATTTTATTTGATCGTTAGTTTTCTTTTAGTTGAGTAAATATTATTTTACTATACTAAAATTTTATCAATTTAACGTTATAATTACTTTCAATCTTTCATTCACACACTAAGATCAATCTTTCATGAAATAACTTTCACATAACACATTCAATCTTTCACATACTAAAAATCATAAAATAACTTTCACATAACACGTTCAATCTTTCACATAAAACTTCACAAAATCTTAACCGTTCATAAAATATTAATCGTTCACAAAATAAAGTACATTTTCAATTGCATATTTCAAAAAATAGTCTCCCAAAAAATAAGCATAGCGTCATTAATCATTATGCTTCAGGGCTCTCCACTCGAGCTTGGCAATGTCATGCATCATGGCTCTCCTCTTGTCATGCTTTATCTTTTGGTGCATATACGTGCCTACAACACTTTCTATTATTTACATTTTGAATAATTTATTGATGGTTACAACTAGTCACCTCATAAAATTAATAACAATGTCAGATTAATAAACATTAACGTGAATACATAAAATGATGCACATCTAATAAGATTACAATCTTCTGTCTATCGGTCATGAATGTCCGAGACTTCTCATCCCCAAATCCCCCCAACATGTCCTCGAGACAATTGAAAAAAAAATCATCAACTCCCTTTGCTCTCTACCTCTACAACAACAAATGCAAGTGGGTAGAGCCCCGTATTCCCATCCAAGCTAATAGCAGATAGCAACACATCGATCACCAAATGAACCTTTCAAATGACAACCATCAAACCCTATGAATAACTTATAACCCTCCAAAAATCCACCTGGAACTTGCCTCCTTTGTCCTATCTATCCTAACACAGTTGTGAGAAGTAAAGCATGATTTGATTTGGTAGGTCATTCCATCAGTCATAGGAGATGCATGCATTCTTCACTTGCAATCTGAACTTGCACAACAAAGTGTAACCCTTGCCTTCTCATTTTTTATTCTATCTAACTTGCAACCCTCCCTAATAGAATACTCAACTAAAGCATTTCTAAATACATTCACGTCAGCAAATACCATGTCATTTTGAAATATTATAGTTTCACTTATGTTTTTGGCATATCGAATTCAACCATAGTAGTACTACACAAATTTCTTATAGCTCCATCAGACTGAGATTTGTTGACCTCTCTATTTGATAATTCAAGGTCACGTTCACCAAATGAATCATAATTTGACAAGAAAGTGTTTTCATCATTAACACTCACTTTCAATTCATCACAACTAACAAATGCATTGAACTCATTATCCACATTATTGATCCTCATGCCTACCAAAAAAAGAAGGAAACCACTAAATTTTTTTAAACATTCACACCCGAAAGGATCGAAAATCTAAGAGTGGATGCATCTGAAAATTAAAAGAAACATGCATGCTTCCAAATAAGAAGAATTTTGTTTGAATGGAGTTTTGAGAGATGCCTGGAACCAAAAGAGACATGACAAGTTTGTGTCGATTGAACTTGAAGAGAGGCACCGAAACCAGGGAGACAAGGCGTGGCAGGTTTTTGACGCTGAAACATGAAATAGATTCAGGGATATTGGAGAGGAAAAGCGCAAAAATGGAGAGAGAGAGAGAGGAGGGGGATGGAGAGGGAATACTCTACCTCGTCGGGCGTCGACGGAGTGTGCAAAGGAGACGAATGTCCTAAGGGAAGACGTCAAACTGCAGAGGAGCTGAAACCAGGGAGACGACAAATGAAATGCGATGGAAGCTGATCAACCTAACCGGGGGAGGCGACGATTATCGAAATGACACAGCGAGAGAGAAACTCTTGCCTCCCTCGCGACTTTTAGGACAAAAAACCGGGGGAGGCGTTTCCACGAAGGTAATAAGGCGGGGGTATTGTAGTTTTTTTAATGTAAATTTTAATAATACTTAACAGAATGGACTTCTATGTAAATTGTAGATACTTGGAGGAGAGGTAATTGTGCAAGTTGTAATTATGCAAACTAAGAGGGGTGCAAGTTGTAATTATGCAAACTTACAGTGGAGGTCCCGATAATTAACCCTATATAAATATTAAATTTTTCATCAACACCATCCCGACGGGTCTCCTCCCCTTCAAGCAACTTAAAAGAGTTAGAGGAATATATAGAAATTCTATTGGTGTGAAGAATTCATATCGTTGTGAATACTTATAAAACTATCTCTCTTTGCATGATGAAGAGGTTATTCATAAAATTGTTAATATAATAAAGGGTGATTGTGACAAAATAGTGATCGTGAGCCCCCGGCAAAAATGTTCCCAAAGGAGATAATATGATTACATATGAGAACATGCTATCAAGGCAACATTTACTTGGACTAATTGTCAATTAATGCAATGATTGTTATATCCGTAGCTAGCACCAACGAACCCTCATTCTGACTATTCCAAAAATTTAGGCTCACTCATCAGACGAGATTCCTAATTAATAGCGAACCTTCATCGTAACCACTTGACGACTATTTTGTTTTCAGCTGATAACAATGTCTAAAATCAAAGAGGAAGACATATATGAATATCAATACATCTACCCTTTCTCAACGCATTTCTTAAGATCTCTTAAGCCGTTGACGATCACCCTCCAATTCTTGGCAGGTGTTCTTATACTGTAATTAATTGGACCTCCACATAATCAATCTTCATTTTAATTTATTTTTGATGTGTACTAATGTCTCATCAATATTTTTATGCATGTAATTTAGATTTTAACATTCAAATTATGACAGAGAAAGTTAAATGGCTTTTGGTGCACCAAGGCTACGATCTGACTTACTAGAAAAGTCCAAGAAATTAGAGGAGAATAAAGATAGTGAATGTGGCGACTTGATGCACTCGGCTATGAGTTCCACTAGATTTTATGTGGTCGGCAATATCAGCTTTGTTGTCATAAATAAAGAGATTATATTCAAAATTTGGGAGAATATATATGGAGATTATATATGTGACAAAATATGTCATGTTAATGTTATTCCCGAATCAACATCCGCATGAGATGGATACATGATGATGCTTGATGATGAAGACCCAACGGCAACCAACAACATCACCGTCCGTCAAGAGGAGTAAGGACGAGAGTTCAAGTACTCCTAGATGCCAAAGCCGACATTTCCGCATCCATAACAGCTTTCCAATATGACAATGCAAGAGATTTATGATAAGTAGTTGAGGTAACAGTGGCCAATACGGCTAGAGCAAAGTCCCTGCAAGAAGAACTATGTTGCGCATACGACACTACATCATTAATAGAATGTTGGATACATGTTCGGACCCCTTTGCGGAGAACAATGGGTATCAATGTCCGAGATGTCATCGTTGTCAGATCCTTCCGAAGAGGAGAGAACTGACATGAGAACTGGAAGTGGGAGCCCCATATATAGTAGCTAGATGGAAGCGAGGACGAGGAGAAGGAGAAGGTGGCGATAAAATAGGAAGGAGTCAGGAGTGGTGGTGGACTATCCGGTGAATTAAGGAGCATGGACAACAAGAAAAGAGGAAGATGTAGGAGTATCCACTTGAGTGACAGACGTAGAGTTGGTGGAGAAATAAAATGTGAACTCAAAAAAGATGACATGAGCCGAAACATATTACCGTTTGAAGAATATATTACCGTTTGAGATGAGGTTTCGGCGGTTTACTCCATAACCCCCACCAACTTAGCGGGGATTGTGGGAATTCCGGTTATTCACAGTCCGGAATTCCAATAAATTAAGGGTGTTCCCATCAAGTTTTTTCTACTTTGCCTCATGTTCCAGCTATATATTAAAGAATATATTTATATTTTATACTAGTGTCAAGGGAAAAAATTTGGTCTTGTTACGGTCCGCACAGAATTTCATTTTTGAACTGGCCTGCAGGACGTACATCCCAACCCATCTCCGCATGCACACAGAGCGCGATCTTCTAAATAGAGAAACTTAGTACCGCCCTCCGTCACCAATTGAGTTGCTGCTCAACTGGTATGTCAGTTGGAGGAAGATTTTCATATTTATAGCAGTTGGGAAAATAATTTAATCTTAAGAGATAAATTTAAAAAAAAATTCAAAAAGATGGGAGACATTTTACATGTGAGTATTGTACGAAGACTGTGGCCCCTTAGAATGCTTTAATTTTTTTAGCAGTACGAGCTACCTGTACCCGGCCCGGCCCGGCAGTAGTCCGCGGCTCGCCTCACTTCATGTGTCGTCTGCTGAATGGTAAAATTGGATCGTACAAACAAAGCTCGAGAGGACAGCGAACGAACGAGAGTGATTGTTTTCAAAAAATTATTAGGTCTTTTTCTCTTAAAGTGATGTGCATATAACACATTTAGATCTATTTTTTTTTAATTGGTGTGCATATAGTACTTTTTGGTGTGCCTTTTAACATCACTCATTCATTTTGCATTAATTTAGTAAGAGAAATAAATAAAGAGCGATGTTAAATGCAGGTTGGTTTTGGCTATATGCAGGCCGCGGATATATGCATGCCAAAAAATTATTCATGCATGCCAAATTTCATTTTTACATACCATATTCAAAAATCAAATTAATATTTTCCTAAATAAATCACCAAGCAAAATAACATTCATAAAATAAGTGAGTAAAATATCATGTGTGCGAGGTTACGTTGAATGCCACTGTTTCGTCAGTAAATTTGGGAGAGCTATTGATGGAGCATCCCTAAAGGCGCTAACCGCACCTCATCCATGGGGGTGCGGTTATCTAAAGAACCCCCACTAGCGACGTAACTACCTGAAGTATAATCATCGCCCCCATCGCCCCCATCGCCCCCATCGCCGCCATCGCCGCCATCGCCGCCATCGTCGACGACGTCGCGATCGTCGCCATCGCCGTCATCGCCATCGCCGTAGCAAATACCCATGAATAGCTTTAGGCCAGTTTTAATTTAAAAACACATCGGACTCGGACAAAACTAGTAAACTCCTTGGGGGCCTGGTTGCATGGAAGGAAAAAACACATAATGCATGAAATATTAAACTACTCGAATCATTTTTCCCGAAATTTTAAAAGGAAAAATGATATCTTTTTTAAAAAAACTGTGAGCTGCATATAGCCAAAATCGATCTGCGTTTAACATCGCTCTAAATAAATAGCACTAAATTCATTTAGTTCAGAAAAAAATATGCTTTCCTCGCCGGAGTCCAATAATTACTGAAGTCACGTCACGTGAATCTGATTTCATGAACGTGATTCAGCCCATTCAGGCAGAACCGCAGAATGTATCATTAACCTACAGCTGTCAGCGACATCACAACAAATCGCACATGCCGGATCTACCGATCTAACTCCGTACGCCTGGCATATGATTTTGTCTGCCCGAACAATTATTTAACAAATACTTTTTTCTTGAGAAGCAACAATAATTATTAATTACTTAAGGCTCGCGGGCTGGTCGTCTTCGCCGAATTGAAGCAGGAAGGGAAGAAGGATGGCTGTGGCTGTGGGAATCGATCTTCTTCTTCACCGAGAACTTCTCGCCGAGAAGGTGGCGTGCGAAAATCTTACTCAGCGAAAGAAATGAAGCCAGGAGTTGTTCGGGATTGGGGTGCGATTATAGGAAAAATTAAAACTGAAAGAAGGGATTATTTATGGTATAGGCTTTGAAACAAATTCTTTTAGGTGGACCTACATTAAGATGTCGTCGTGACGCGTCAATCGAGCACGTGAATTTCTTTTCTTAGTTCATAAGCGAAATTGAGTCGAGATTTAAAGCGAAAAAATGTATTTGGGACAATTGTGACGTTTAAGGTCTATGATAATAACATGGATAATTTGTCATTATAATTTGTCATTATTATTGTTGATGTTTATAAAAATAATAATTTAAGTTTATTAAGAACTCAAGTATTTACTCTCAAGTTATGATTGCTTTATTATCTTATCACTATAATGTCATTAAAAAATGATTTAAATAACAGAAAATCAAATGACTACATTATCTCCTTTTTCACTTTTAAATTTAATTTTACAGTAATAGTAGAGTCCAGAGAGTATGTCTATATTGAATGAATTTAAAATTGTATCCCTCCTTTATTTTCTAGCTCTTCATCTCTCTTTTCCTCCTCCTGTGATTTTAGGTTTAATCATAAAATAAGATAAATTCTAAAAAGAAGGGGCAATGTTATATGCAAAAAAGTTTGGTTATTTTTAAGCCAAAAATGAAAAATGTTGGTTTTTGATTCTCTAAAGCACTTGTATGATCTAGAAATATCATTTAGTTTCATGGTGTCTTTGTTGATGAGACACTGGAACGATTTGGACACCGCCTTGAATGCTTCGTCAATAATCTCAGGGGGCGTTATTCTTATCGACGAACTTTCAAAGAAAGTTTCTGATATTCCTTCAGGTTTCCGAAAAAACAAGGACAACTTACATGAAAGAGATTAATTTATTGACCAAATTTGGGTTAAAATAATTAAAAAAAAATCGATTGTTATTCGCACTACGGATTTGGCTATCCGCACTCACTTTTAGTTATTTTTCAGTGTTTCTCAAAAACACTAATCGCACTCTTTATTTTCAAGCAGTCGCTTTCCTTTGCGTTTTTGTTTTTGCGTATCTTCCTCTTCCGCCTCTCGAATATTCCTTGCCTAACCAGACTATTTTTCGCTTGGTCGGAACTTCACGCCAGCGGACTAGAAATCACTTCTCCCGGGCGTGGAGGAAATATCATCTCCCGTTAACCATTGAATCTCTCGAAAAGATGTCTTTTTTCTCTGCAATTTACCTCTCTAGTTCACCACTTTATCTCTCGAAAAAAATTTTGTTGCTCTCTTTGGCGCGGTGTTTTTGCTCCGGTGAGTTTGGACTGAAACGCCACCGTCATAGAATGCAGGTTTGGCAAAAGAATGGTTATGACCGCCACCAAGAAGAGATAACTAGTTTTAAATATAAAAGTGGATGAAGATACTTAGGTGAGGTCGGGTGTTTACGAACGACGATTCATAACCATCACGCTCACGACTGCCACCACCGTGCCAAACGGAGCCTTGATCTTTTGATTAGATTATTATGCAAAAATTTGAGTGTATTCCTCCATTTTCATGTAGGTCTTAAAATTGTGCAATCGGATCATGTGAGATATGTCGAACGATCAGAAAAAATCTTGTTTGATTGTACATGTATTATATCAACGTAATTGTGGTGCTTTTATTTACAATTCTTTAAATTTTCATTTCTCAAAACATTTGTTTACGGATAACAATTTTATTTACGGATATCTATTTTTGAAATTAGTGGTTTGCAATTATCAAATAGCAAAAATACGGTACTAATAACAACCGCCCCAAAAATAAGAAGAATAAATTGAGTTGAGCAAAATTTTGACTCACCATTAAAACAATTGGCAAAGATTTGGTAAGAAGACTTATTTTTGGTGCTAGTTACTTGCATTAGTATAACTATGATTTTTTTTAATATTTGCATCTGTCTGTATATAACAAATATGTCTGCATATACCAATTTTTCATTAGTTTTAGTTTGCATATTGTAATGATTTATGTTGAATCTAATAACCTAGATTAAAGTTTTCTAATAGATACAACAACAACACTCAAGTCTTTATCCCACCATAGTGGGTCGGCTATATGGATCCTCTGTCGCCATTGCGCCTTATCTTTAAATATAGTCTCACTAATGCCTAAGTACATCATGTCTTTCCTTATAATTTCATTCCAAGTCTTTTTTGGTCTACCCCTCCCCCGTTTAACATGTCTAGTAACTAAACTCTCACAGCGCCTAGAGGTGTCTCTAATGGTCTCTTATGTACATGTCTGAACCATCTTAAACGAGCTTCTCGCTTCTTCTCTACAATTGGCACAACTCCTGTTTTATCCCTGATACATTCATTCCTAATTTTATCCAGTCTCGTGTGACCACACAAACACTCAAGCATTCTCATCTCCGCAACTCCCATTTTTTCCTCATGTACACCATTCACTGCCCAACACTCAGAACCTTAGAGCATTGCTGGTCTAATTGAAGTACGATAATACTTGCCTTTAAGTTTTAATGGTACTTTACGATCAAATAAGATCTCAGACGCGTCTCTCCATTTCAACCAACCTGCTTGGATTCTATGCATCACATCTTTATCTATACCTCCATCCTGCTTGGATATTTAACCAACCTGCTTGGATATTTAAAACACTTATTGTGGGAAATATCTTGGTCACCCAATTTAATGACGGAATCATCCGACCTTCTTGCACTACTAAATTTAAACTCTATATACACCTTTTTGTCCTGCTCAACCTAAAACCCTTCTTTATATGACCAAGATTAAAGTTTCTTATAGATATTATCATAAATAAAAAGAAATCTTAGGATCATGTGGCTGATCGGTGGTAAAATTATTGAGAATATGATGACTCAAAATTTGCATGCAATTAAAATCTATTTTTTCCTTTTTTTTTTATCTCGATAAATTTCCGTACAGGTAGTTTTGTTTAATAGCTTTTGCTGTTCCTGGACAAGATCACAGGGCACGGAATATTTGATTTGGACGGAATTTTTTATTTTAAAATATATGACGAAGATAGATGGATCTCTACTGCACGCGGAATTTTTTGAAATCCAATTTTTTGTTGTGGTCGGAGATTATTTTGATTTTTTAGGAGACCATTCTGTTCTCCCAATTCGCTCTCTTATCCCTCTTTCGCATGTGATCTTCTAGGAGATCGAAATGAAACCTTAAGATCTCATTTCGTTCTCCTATCTAGACGAAAATTTGGATCCGGTTCCAAAAATTTGCCTACTGCACAGTGTTGGAGTTGGGGAACACTTCTGGTCAGTGTTCGTCGAACGGAGAAGAGTTCGTCGAACTCCGCCTGCGCTTGACGAACGGAGAAGGGTTCGTCGAACGGCGTTCGACGAACAGAGAAGGGTTCGTCGAACTCCGCCTGCGTTCGACGAACAGGTCCTTGCCTCAGCGGCTCGTCGAACGGGAGAGGCCTGCGTTCGACTCTCGATGCCTGCGCTCGACGCCTACGTTCGACACTCGACGCCTGCGCTCGACGCCCGCGTTCGACGCTCGACGCCTGCGTTCAACGCTCGACGCCTGGTGTACATGCTGTCTCAGTTGGTTCCATCTCAGCGGATGTTATTGAACCGTCTCAGCGGAGGTTTGGTCTGAGCCGGTTTGGCGCCCTATTTAAAGGGTGCACAACCCTGGTTTAGGGTTAAGGTCATTAAGTTCAAGAGAGTGCAATAGTGTTTTTGCGCGGTGTTCCTTGGCGGCGATTCCTCTGTTCTTGTCTGAAGAGGGTTAAGTGAGGTAGGATCGGATTTGATCCTTGTAACTTTGTAAGCTGTAATCCGTCTTGGTAAATATAAAGAAGAGAAGAGGAAGGGGAGAGGGGACGTAGCCCGGATTGGGGTGAACCTCTGTATATCTGTGTGTCTTCTGTGATAGATCTGATTTGCTGTGTTTTCTGTTTTGAATTTTTCTGTCGAGTTTCTCGTCTCGGCACACCCTGTTTCTTTACATTTGGTATCAGAGGGAGGTTCTTAATCCTGGAAATGGGTTCTGGCGGCGTGCGGATCGAGATCGAGAAGTTTGACGGAAGTCGATTCGATCTATGGAAGATGAAGATGGAAGATATGTTGATTGATCGAGATCTATGGTCTGCGATCGAAGATGATCCTCCCGTTCCTAAGGTAGCAGAGAAGGATGCGAGCGCATCGAAGGAAAAATCTGCAGACGCGACTGCAGATGGTGCAGCGGAGGCGGCGGCCTGGACGAAAACCGATCGGAAGGCTAATGGCCTGATCCGGTTATTCCTAGCAGATTCAATCTTCACTAACGTCATGGAGGAGACTTCGGCACGAAGTCTGTGGCGTAAGTTGGAATCCAGAGAAAGTCCCTGGTAAACAAATTGCTCTTGAGGAAGAAATGGTATAAACTTCGGATGCGTGAGGGCGATTCGTTTTCAGAGCACTTGACTCAATTCAATACCATTATGAGTCAGTTAATCTCTATCGGTGAGAAGATCTCGGATGAGGATAGAGCCATCACCTTGTTGTGCTCACTGCCAGATTCATGGGACAATCTGATTGTCGTGATTGGGGGGAGTGGAGACAAGGAACTGTCATATGATACTTTATGTGCAGCTCTTTTATCTGAGGAGACTAGGAGAGGAGGTTATGAGGCGACGAACAAAGGTGCTTTGAGTGTATCTAGATCCCGTCCTCAACGAAGGGAGAACAAGCATGGTGGATATATATCGAGATAAGTCTCGAGGTAGATCCAAGAGCCAGGAGAGGGAGAAGAGTAAGAAGCCCGTTCGGTGCTGGAAGTGCAATGAGACTGGTCATGTGAAGTCTCAATGTCCGAATAAGGCCGTTCAGAACAAGGAGACACCGACAACTTCTGGTACGAAGAAGGAGGGCGATGGTGGTGATATGTACATCGCTGTCGCGTGCGTTGCTCAGAGAGATTCTGATTTGTGGTATGTAGACACAGGAGCATCATACCACATGACCCCTCATAGGCACTGGTTCTGTGAGTATGAGAGGTTTGATGGTGGAGATGTCATGCTGGGTGATGATTCTGCCGTGCAGATTATTGGGCGTGGCAATGTGATGTTGAAGTTGTCTAATGGGACCACAAGGTCTCTTCCAAATGTGATGCACATTCTTGGGATGAGCAGGAATTTAATCTCGGTGGTTTCCATGGCGGATGCAGGAGTGCACTTCAGGTGTGACAAGCAAACCTGCAAGATGTCAAGGGGGGCAATGGTGATTGCCAGTGGAGTAAGACATGGAACACTGTATACTCTGCTTGCTGATACAGTGGTTCCAAGTGGGGCTCTTATCTCTGAGAGCCAGGAGGTTGACCAGGAGGAAGTGTCCAGGCTGTGACATCATCGGCTTGGGCATATCAGTGAGAAGGGGATGTCGACCATGGCATCTGGTCAGATGGTGGAAGGGGTGCCGGAGTGCTCAACAAGCCTTGGGTTTTGTGAACATTGCCTGCTTGGCAAACAGACCAGAGTAAGCTTTCGTGGGACGGGCACGAGGGAAAATGAAGTGTTGGAGTTGATACATAGTGATGTGTTTGGGCCAACTCCAGCTCCATCTCTACGCGGCGCAAGGTACTATGTGTCCTTTACTGATGACCTCTCACGGTATTCCTGGATCTATTTTCTCAGGTCCAAGTCAGAAGTTCTGGACAGGTTTAAGGAATTTAAGAACCTGGTGGAGAACTAGTTGGAGAGAAAGGTGAAGGTCCTCCGTTCTGACAATGGAGGTGAGTACTGCTCTGATGCTTTTGAGCGGTACTGTACTGAGCAGGGGATTGCACGACAGAAGACCACACCGTATACTCCAGAGCAGAATGGAGTGTCAGAGAGGCTGAACAGGACCTTGATGGAGAAGGCCAGGTGCATGCTCAGTTGGGCAGGTCTGGGGAAGGAGTTCTGGGCTGAAGTAGTGACGACTGCAAATTTCCTGAAGAACAGGTCCCCTACATCTGCTGTGGAGGGATGTACTACCTTTGAAGTTATCTTCAAGAGAAAGCCAAATTTGGCCTATGCTCGTATGTTTGGGTGTGATGCATATGTTCACATTCCAAAGGAGAAGTGGGGGAAGCTTGATGTCAAGTCTGAGAAGTGCATCTTTGTGGGTTACAAAGATGGCATAAAAGGGTACATGCTTTGGAACCCTGTGACCAGGACTGTAACATTCAGCAAGGATGTGGTGTTTCATGAAACCAGTCCACAGGCAGTCACACAAGCTGAGAAGTCCAAAGAAGTAGAGAAAGAGACAGTGGTGGTGGAAGGAAGCTTTGAGAAAGAAGCTACTACTGTTGGGGCTGAATCTGATTCTAAATCAGATGATTTGGAGGTGGTGAGAAGTGATGATGAGTCAGAAGATGAAGCTGAAGAAATTCCACTTCTGAGGAGATCGACAAGGGAAAGAAAGGCACCAGTGAGATATCCCCAATGTGCAGTGGCTGCACAATGTTGCCTGAGTATGCTTGGTGAAGATCCAATATCTGCCAGAGATGCTAGATCAAGGGCTGATTCAAATCAGTGGGAGCTAGCCATGGTGGATGAAATGGAGTCTCTGAGGAAGAATCAGGCTTGGAGTCTGTGTAAGCTTCCAAAGGGGAGAAAGGCCATTGGAAGTAAATGGGTCTTCAAGCAGAAGGTGAAGGGTGATGGCACTGTGGAGAAATACAAGGCAAGGTTGGTTGCAAAGGGATTCTCCCAGGTCGAAGGTGTTGATTATGATGAGATCTTCTTACCTGTAGCCAAAATGACGTCGATCAGACTGGTACTCTCTATTGCGGCAGCGCATGATCTAGAGATCGAGCAGATGGATGTGAAGACAGCGTTTCTTCACGGTGATCTGGAGGAGGAGATATACATGAAGCAGCCGGAAGGATTCGAAGCCAAGGGCAAGGAGGATCAGGTCTGTAGGCTGAAGAAGTCCCTGTATGGACTAAAGCAATCTCCGAGGATGTGGTACCAGAAATTCGACACCTACATGCTGGAGTTAGGTTTTGAAAGGTCGAATT
This sequence comes from Dactylorhiza incarnata, assembly GCA_033032865.1. Lineage (NCBI taxonomy): Eukaryota > Viridiplantae > Streptophyta > Magnoliopsida > Asparagales > Orchidaceae > Dactylorhiza > Dactylorhiza incarnata. The sequence goes on from JAWHQI010000066.1 coordinate 10,543,225, forward strand.
CGGACCACTATGTGTACATCCAGAGAAAGGGAGAGCAGTTCATCTTCCTGACACTCTATGTAGATGATATGCTACTGGTGGGCAATAGTGTCAGGATGATCCAACATGTGAAGAAGCTGCTCTCAGCCAAATTCGAGATGAAGGATTTGGGGCCAGCAAGGTTCATCTTGGGAATGCAGATTTCCAGGGATCGAAGCAAGAAGAAGCTTTGGTTGGGGCAGCAGAGGTACGTCGAGGAGATATTGAAGAAGTTTAATATGACGGACTGCAAGCCAGTGGGAGCACTAATGGCAGTTGGGTGCAAGTTATCTGCAGAGTTGAGCCCGAAGACACAAGATGAGGTCGAGGACATGGCAAAGGTCTCTTATGCTAGTGATGTGGGAAGCTTGATGTACGCCATGGTCTGCACTCGCCCTGACATTGCTCAAGCAGTGGGAGTGTTGAGCCGGTATATGGCTACTCCAGGAAAGGAACACTGGAACGTTGTGAAGCATGTGTTCAGGTATCTCCGAGGCACTTCAAATTACTCCCTATATTTTGAAGGAGCTGGTGAAGGAGTCCTGGACGTGGTTGGGCACGTGGACTCGGATTGGGGAGGTGATCTGGATAGCAGGAGATCCACCAGTGGATACGTGTTCACACTGTTTGGAGGAGCTATCAGTTGGATGAGTCGGAGGCAATGCGTGGTGGCACTTTCGTCGACGGAGGCAGAGTACATGGCTCTTACTCATGCGAGCAAGGAGGCCATATGGCTGCGGAGGCTATGTTTGGAGCTCGGGTTTGAGCAGGGGCCAGTGAAGCTGTGGTGTGACAGTCAAGGGGAGATTCAGCTAGCCAAGAATCCCGCCTTCCACGCACGAACCAAACACATTGACATCCAGTACCAGTTCATCCGGGAGAGGGTGGAGAAGAAGGTAGTTCAACTGGAGAAGGTGGACACGATGGAGAACAACTCTGATTTTCTTACCAAGGCGGTTCCTGTTGCCAAATTCAGTGGTGTGCAACGGCCGTAGGGTTGAAGAGGAAGGTTGGAGGAGCAGCTCTCATCGGAGGAAGATGTTCACCAAGTGGGAGAATGTTGGAGTTGGGGAACACTTCTGGTCAGTGTTCGTCGAACGACGTTCGACGAACGGAGAAGAGTTCGTCGAACTCCGCCTGCGCTTGACGAACGGAGAAGGGTTCGTCGAACGACATTCGACGAACGGAGAAGGGTTCATCGAACTCCATCTGCGTTCGACGAACGGGTCCTTGCCTCAGTGGCTCGTCGAACGGGAGAGGTCTACGTTCGACGCTCGATGCCTGCGCTCGACGCTCGACGCTTGCGCTCGACGCCCGCGTTCGACGCTCGACGCCTGCGCTCGATGCCTGCGCTCGACTCCTGCGTTCAACGCTCGACGCCTGGTGTACATGCTGTCTCAGCTGGTTCCGTCTCAGCGGATGTTATTGAACCGTCTCAGCGGAGGTTTGGTCTGAGCCCGGTTTGGCGCCCTATTTAAAGGGTGCATAACCCTGGTTTAGGGTTAAGGTCATTAAGTCCAAGAGAGTGCAATAGTGTTTTTGCACGGTGTTCCTTGGCGGCGGTTCCTCTGTTCTTGTCTGAAGAGGGTTAAGTGAGGTAGGATCCGATTTGATCCTTGTAACCTTGTAAGCTGTAATCCGTCTTGGTAAATAGAAAGAAGAGAAGAGGAAGGGGAGAGGGGACGTAACCCGGATTGGGGTGAACCTCTGTATATCTGTGTGTCTTCTGTGATAGATCTGATTTGCTGTGTTTTCTGTTTTGAATTTTTCTGTCGAATTTCTCGTCTCGGCACACACTGTTTCTTTACATACAGGAGTTCAGTTGAATGTTTTCATAAATTTTGATGACTCCAACTATGAGCAAATTGACTTTCCGGAGATGATTGAAATTCGACGATTGGATTGGATTAGAAATTTTTTCCATTACCCCGGACTCCTGTGGCAACCGCCCGCATACTGATACGCTATGATATGGGGCAAAAACTTCTGCTTTGACAAAGGCTCTGTTTGGGATAGCTTATGCTGATGTATAAGTTGTATTCCAAACGCAAACTCACTTTTTGAACTGTTTGGTTGTGCAATTGTTAGAAACACACTTATTGGGTAATAGCTGATAAACAGCTTTTTCGTCCATGCCAACAGTCCCGCTTTCGCTCTTCCAAAAGCACAGTTCTTAAATACCCTAATTTTACGATTCTCTGCCTTTTTTATTGCCTCGCTCGACCACGCCCTCCCCGATACCTCTCGAGGAGAAGACGCCGCCGCCGACGCAGCTTACGCCCTCGCCGCCGCCGCTCGCGCCCTCGTCGATTGAAGACGCCGCTCACGCCCTCGTCGATTGAAGACGCCGACGTGGTTCTCTCTCCCTTTCGCCGTCGACTTTCGCTCGAGCACTTTCGCCGACGTGCTCTCTTCCTCTCGGCGACGACAGGTAATGGAGTCATCTAATTACCAAGTTATCTACCCTAAACCCTATAAATAGGGACATTTGCTTTCTATGAAACGACATTAGGGAGATACCTTTCAACCATGGAAGCCCACAAGCTTGTTTGCATGAACCCTGTAATTTGGGAATGTCCTAATGCCTGTAATTAGGGAATGTCCTGTAATTAACTGAACAATCTTGTTTGCAACTCATTCTGATAGTAGTTGTTGCGGAACGCTTAGGGCTCTGGGTAGACCGGTACACTTGAACCACCTTAGCTCGTGAGCGAACTAAGCGCGCAAACAGTCAATTAGAGATTTGCTGAGTACACATGGACTTTTTAACGTGGAAAACCCGGAAAGGGTAAAAAACCACGCGGCCGGAGCTGTGCCGACCAAACTTCACTATCTTCTGGGGGTTACAACTTGGAAACTAGAACTTGAGCGCGACAGGCCGCTGATCGTTACAACATTTGGAGAGAGAGAGAACGAGCTCCGAGGGTGACAGGCCACCTCTCGGAAAGACTAAGTCTTTTTCCCTTCTGAGAATGCTAGTCGCCTTTCGGAAGTGAGAAGGCTAGTCGCCTTTTCCTTCTGAGAATGCTAGTCGCCTTTCGGAAGTGAGAAGGCTATTCGCCTTTTTCTTCTGAGAATGTTAGTCGCCTTTCGGAAGTGAGAAGGCTAGTCGCCTTTTTCTTCTGAGAATGCTAATCGCCTTTCGGAAGTGAGAATGCTAGTCGCCTTTTTCTTCTGAGAATGCTAGTCGCCTTTCAGAAGTGAGAAGGCTAGTCGCCTTTTTCTTCTGAGAATGCTAGTCGCCTTTCGGAAGTGAGAAGGCTAGTCGCCTTTTTCTTCTGAGAATGCTAGTCGCCTTTCGGAAGTGAGAAGGCTAGTCGCCTTTCGGGATTGAGAAGGCTAGTCGCCTTTCGGGATGATGAAGATCTTCAAGTCCACGAAGGAGACCTTCAAGCGCCGAAGGAGAATTCCACAAAAGTCTGCAAGGAGCTCTCCCGGGTCCAGAAGTCAAGGTCCTCTCAAATGAAGCCTTGGAGGTCCTTTTATAGCTTTGGCCGGGGGCGGTCCGGTAATTTTGCCGTTTGCAGTTTCCATAAATGCTCGGTGGACGAATCATATTTTCCGATTCGGGGCACACAGATCGCCATTTTTCGTAAATGACCACCTTGCCCTTCGGGCAGCTTGGGCGGCTCGGGCAGTTCGGGCAGTTCTGTTGGAGGCGAAAAAGGGGACTGGCCGTTTCTGAAAAGTGAGAAGCCGGAAAGACAAAAAGTGAGAAGCCGTAAAGACAAAAAGTAAGACGCCTGAAAGACAAAAAGTGAGACGCCTGAAAGACAAAAAGTGAGAAGCCTGAAAGACAAAAAGTGAGACGCCTGAAAGACAAAAAGTGAGAAGCCTGAAAGACAAAAAGTGAGAAGCCTGAAAGACAAAAAGTGAGAATGCTCTGAACGCGCTCAGAAGCGTTCTGAGCGCGCAACGAACAGGGAAGTGCTTTGAACGCGCTTGGAGGCGTTCTGAGCGCGCGTGAGCGCGGAGGCGTTCTGAGCGCACTCAGAAGCGTTCTGAGCGCGCGACGAACATGGAAGTGCTTTGAACGCTCTTGGAGGCGTTCTGAGCGCGCGTGAGCGCGGAGGCGTTCTGAGCGCGCTCAGAAGCGTTCTGAGCGCGCGACGAACATGGAAGTGCTTTGAACGCGCTTGGAGGCGTTCCGAGCGTGCGTGAGCGCGGAGGCATTCTGAGCGCGCTCAGAAGCGTTCTGAGCGCGCAATGAACATGAAAGTGCTTTGAACGCGCTTGGAGGCGTTCTGAGCGCGCTCAGAAGCGTTCTGAGCGCGCAATGAACATGGAAGTGTTTTGAACGCGCTTGGAGGCGTTCCGAGCGCGCGTGAGCGTGGAGGCGTTCTGAGCGCGCTCAGAAGCGTTTTGAGCGCGCAACGAACGTGGAAGAGCTTTGAACGCGCTTGGAGGCGTTCTGAGCGCGGAGGCGCCCTGGGCAGTCGGCGGAGCGGGGAGTCGTCCCCCCAAGGAGGAATTGGGATCCGACGCACCTGGCGAGGGGGCGCGAATACGGCGGGTCCCCTTGTGAGCTCCCCTGCAGAAAAAGGCGAGGGGAGGGGGCCGGGCCGCACACTACGGGCGGCGCGGCGGAGGCGCACCCCGGGGGGGGGGGGGGGGGTGCGGCTTGGCCGCACCCCTGGAGGGGTGCGGGTGGGCCGCACCCCCAAGGGGGGTGCGGCTTGGCCGCACCCCTGGAGGGGTGCGGCTGGGCCGCACCCCTTGAGGGGTGTGGCTGGGCCGCACCCCCAAGGGGGGTGCCGCACCCTCCAAGGGGTGCGGCTGGGCCGCACCCCCAAGGGGGGTGCGGCTTGGCCGCACCCTCCAAGGGGTGCGGCTTGGCCGCACCCCTTGAGGGGTGCGGCTCCGCGCGACGGGGGGCGCTCCAAGGGGTGCGGCGGGGCCGTTCTCCCGCGACGGGGGTCGCTGCCCGCGTGCTGCCGCGCGTGCGTGCGGTAGCGCACGCGCTTGCGGTCTGCTCTCCGCGCGCTCTATTTCTGGCGATTGGCGGCGGAAATGGCGGGCTCGGTTTCTTTGATTCGAGCGATTGCGTGTTGACCGCTGACCTTATCTCTCTTCAGCGGAGCTTCCTTTAGACGCACCCCAAGGCCTTTACGGGTGGTATAACAGTAGCAATTGGTAATTAGGGAATGTCCTCTGTATGAATTGATGCCCACAAGCTTGTTTGCAAGTGCTCTCTTCTCTGCTCTTCTCTGTTAATTAGGTAATGGAAGCTCATAACTCTTCAAGCGAAGATTCTGGAGAATCTACATGTCTTTTGCCAGAACAGGTGCAATATGTTCAATACTGTAGCTTAATTGCTTCAACTATTGCTGAGATAAATAACTGCATACGTGAGCCAAGACCATGCACGACGTCTATTCAAACAGGTGAGAAATGGTTGAGAGAGTTACTTGACGGGCACCCAGATATAATTCATGACGCATTTAGAATGTCAAAGCGTATATTTATTGATCTACTTCGAAAGCTAGAGCATGGTCATGGGTTACAAGGATCACAACGCACTTCTACACGAGAAGTGCTTGCTATTACATTGTATATCTTAGCACATGGAGGATCAGTTAGATTAACAAAAGAGCGTTCCAACATTCGACTGAAACTATCAGTAGGTATTTCGCCAAATGACTTAAATCTTTATTGCTACTAGCAGTTGAAGTTATAAAACCAATTGATCGTCAATTTAGAGAAGGCGTTGCGCTGCAATTATTAATATTTACTTCAATTCAGTGAACTCTGTTAATCATTTAAGTATTATTACATGTTTAATTTTGCCCATGAAGTGTATTTATTTCAATGTTTTTTGTTTTAAAAAATGATTTTCAAAAAGTTGTTCATCCAAACAGCATATTTAAAAAATCTCTATTCGATCAGCATTTATGGACAAACTGTGTAACATCCCCCAGGCAGCTAGACCCCTAAGTTGGTTTTGTCATGACAAAACCATAGGAAGAGCCCAAGGCCTTGTGAATTGAGGTGAGAAGAAGAAAACCAACTTGGTCTGCAAATAGCAGTTTCTAGTTACCAAGCTTAGGGTTGGACTTAGGACCTCAAATTGACCATGTGACCCCACCTTAGTATCCCTAACCCTTTAGGGGTCCCCTTAGGGCATCAGGAGCCCATTGAGGTCAACCAAAGAGGCCAAATTGACCAAAGTCAACTTTAACCCTAAATTAGTCAAAGTAGCCTAATTAGTGTCAATTAATCATCACCATGACAAATTGATCACTCACCTAGGTCTAGAATACCATAAAGGACCTAGTAGACCTAAAAGCCCTATCATGGGACCCCCAGTGGTGCAAATTGACCAAAATGCCCTTTAGGTCAAAAATGGCAATTCTTCTCTAAGCACCCTAATTGACCATCACCATATTAAATTGACCTTACCCATAGTGTTATCATATCATAGGGGACCCAGTGGACCAAAAAGCCCCATGACTGGGTCAACCCTAGGGCTCAATTTGACCAAAGTCAACTTAGCCTGTTTTGGTCAAATCAGCTTAGATTGGGTCAACCAAGACTCATGTGACCAAATTGACCCCACCAGTAGTTTCTAAACCTATTTTGGAATCCAATGGACCCAAAAGCCCCATCCTAGGGTCACCCAATTGGTCAATTTGACCAAAAGTCAAACTTGCCCAAATTAGGTCAAATCTCTTAAACCTAGCCCAATCCCTTTGGGCTAAGCCCAAATTGATCACTTGACCAGCCTAGTAGACTAGCATTAAACTCAGAGGGGGGTAGAAAATCGGCCATGGTGATTAGGAGAGAGAAAATTAGGGGTTTTCCCAATTTTAAGGAGAGAGAAAGAGGCCATTCATGGCCATTAAGGTGATACACCCCTTGGTATCCCTCCATTACTCTTCCATTCATCTTCTCTGAAGAATTTGAGAAGATTCCAGCAGTTCCCAGGAGTTATTGGGGGGTGGGGGAGTGAATAGGGTCGGCCAAGGGAGGGAGACCAAGAGGCCATTAATGGCTTTCTTGGTTAAAGCCTCCCTCCCCCTCAATTGAACCCCCCTTCATCTTCACAACCATCAGAGGAGTGGAACCCCTTATTTTCCCGAAAGTTTAGAGCCCCCTATGCACAAGAAGCCATGGCACCCAAAGCTTGGAGAAGGAAAAATGGTGGCCGGCGATTGGAGCCACCAAAACCCCCAAACAAGGTCCGATCCTCCTCCTCCTTACTCGTGCTAGCATCTTAGATCGAATTAGGTGAGAAATCGGGATCAAAAGAGCCCGATCGGAGAGTTGAAAATTCAGATTTTCCATGGAAAATCGCCCCCTTGAGTTCGCCGGAGACCGCCCCTCCGGCGGCCGTGCCGCCGCCCGGCGATAGCCCCCACCTCGACGGAGGTGGTGGCGGTGGTGGCCGGCCAGGGAGGTGGCTGGGTGGCCGGGAAATCCCCTTGGAAAAAGCTACAGGAAATAGCTTTCTTTTTGTTGTTTTCGGCCTAATGAAGAAGATGAACAGTGCCTTGTATTATATTAATTGTTATTATGTGATTTATTAGGTATTATTTTTAGCAGAACTTGATTTTAATTACTAAAAATACTAGATGCCCTCTACAGAAAAAGTGCCCAACATGAAAGTTGTAGGCCTTGACCCCTAGGATCATACAAAATTGACTTCACTCAATTTGGAGCCCTGGACTGACCTCAGCACTCATTCTAGTGCAAAGTTTGACTGAACTTTGAATGGGTGCCCACACCAAACCACTTGTCCAAATGACTTGTAATTTGGACTGGTAGTGAGTCATATCTAGGGCTATGACATATCCAAAAATGAGAATTTTTGGAGAGCTTTTTCCTAAAGTTTTTGTAGAAATTTAATAATCCTTACACAAATTATTTGGAGGGCCAAATGACCTCCAATCTCCACCAAATTTTGGTGAGGTACCATTAGGGTCATGATAAACCCCTGGTTAAAATCTCATCTCATTTGGAGATCTTTTGATTAGGTAATCTTTGGGCCAAAGTTTTGTCCTTTAAGGAGAAAATTGTGCTAAGGGGACATTTAGGGCTTCTCATAGCCAAACCACCTCCTATTGCAGTGGTATTATGTCCACTGCCCTAACCCCACCCAAATCACCTCCAAGAGTGTTATGGAGTCTTGGGGAGTGGGTTTGCCCTAGGACTTGGGGTAGGAGTACCTTGGGGTGCAAATAGCCAAGTGGAGAATCATTGGCCAATTAGGTCCTTTGAGACTTGAGACTTCTTAGGAAGGTCAGTGGGATGAAGTTGAGACCCCATGAGGAGTTTGGTGAGCATTGGAGATGTTTTGCTCAAGGTCATAGGGTTGATCCCTATGGGGTGGAATTTGGGGTTGTGAAGGACATAGGGGAGTTTGTCCTTGGAGAGGGGTGTGTTGGACTCCTCTGAATGTTATAAGTGACATGATACCCTCACAAGAAGTTTGGGTGGATTTGGTTAGGTTTAGACCCTAACCCTAGGTTAAACCCTAATGGGGTGCAATTAGAGGCTAATAAAGGAAGTAGGGTCAAACCCTAATGGTTTGACCTAAGGTTTTGGAAGGAAGGTCATAGTGACCAGAGGAGCCTCCCTTGTGAATTTGAAGAGGTTTGGAGTTGTCAAACCTAGGTAATAAACCCCTGGGTAGATTTGTAAATAATTAGGGTTTGGGGTTTTAGGAAGTAATATTACTTAATGATTAACCATCTTCTGTCACAATCTTAATTTTAATATTGTTAAACCCTGGAGATTCTATTAGAACCATTGGAAAACATTTGGAGGTTCAAATTGTAATTATTCATATTGTTGGCAATTTTTGGGATGATTGATTTTAGAGTGTTAACTTTCTGTAAATGCATGAAACTTTGCAGTATGTCTTTTCATACCAATATGTACCCACTGTAATTTTCTCATAATTTATGAATTAATATTTTTGGTATCTCTAGTTCATTTTGGAATTATTTACAAATATATCCATTGAGGAATTTACAAATGTAACCTCTGTGTTATGTGGTCAAACTTGGTAGACCTGAATATTTTAGTAGGAGACACCTCTGTATAAATTTGCATAAGGTTTAGAGATCATCTGAGGGTACCTCCTTTGGAATTTATTGGTAATAAATGAGTTTTGGAATTTTTAAAATTAGTAAATCTTGCAGTATTTCCCTAAGATTTCATGAATACTGATTAATAGGTACTTTTGATTTATGTAAAAAATTGGGAGGGGCATTGGAAGTCAGAAAAGTGCACTTGTAGTTCAAACCCTAGGAAGTTGTCCTTGGGAAAAATGGTTTTAAATATTAATAATATGGGGAAAATTATGGAACTCTGGAATGGATCTTAAACCAGTGACATGGACCCCCAGTGAGAATATTGGGTCATAGAGTTGATTAATTAATGTACTTCCCTTCATGAGGATCAAAACGTTAAGGGTGGTCTGCGTTTAGTAAATTGGCAGTTTTGGAGTTACAGGCCAATTTGGAATACATTGTTTGGAGATGTGGGAATTGAATGGTGATTGTATGGTATGAGAGGACCCTTGGAGAGATTTAAGGTTGATGAGTTCTGGGATGGTGGGGTGCCTCCCTTGGGGTAGGTCATCTTGGGATTTGGCGAAAGATCGTCTTTTCCCCTAAGTGTCTTAAAGCACTTAGGTTTAGACCAGGTGAAATGTTAAGAGGGTTTCTTAAGGGTAGTAACTAATAAAATTAAGTGTCTTGGGAATGGGAACTTTGGGGTGTCATCCCATAGTGGTTCCTAGTACCGTAGCGAGCCCCTCACAGGGTAACCCTCGGGAAGTCCAAGACTAACCCTAACTCATAGGAGTAAGACATTGTACAAGATTAACTAATAACACACTCATCCATACCCTGTGGTTTCGGAAGTTTAGTTGGATTGGTTGTCCGAGCGGTGGGCTCGGTGGCTGTTGCAGCAGACTAGTTAGTCTGGTGAGCTTTAGGCTCGGAAGGTTATTGATGGCGGGCAGGTTAGCCCGGGGAACTCATGGCTCAGAGATAGGAAGTAGAACATGTTGCATGTGCACTGAAGGTGGTGGGTCTTCGGTATTGGACGGTCGTTCACACCGACGTCGATACGTTGACTCGGCGAGTGTGGTTTTACACTTAGCCTTGATAGTCTGGCGGTCCAGTCAGCAAGAGTACGCAGACGCTCTGCGGGTATAGTGGAGGCGTACAATAGGTCTAGGTTGGGTAGTGTGAATACCAACCTAGAGGTGGGCGAGGCCCAACCCACCGCTTCCGTTTGCCACTACGGGAGTATCCTGGGAGTCTAGCTCGCTCCAAAAAGAGGGAACTAAAGGTCTATGCGCATAGAGTCGAAGTGTGTGTGTTGCACTTGTATGATCATGGCATAACAGCATACCTGCATAACATAGCATAAACATTGCATTCAACCCCTGACACCTATCGTATAAATTGGTATGGGACTTTTTATACGATAGGCCCTGCTAAACGACCCCTTGGTCTATAGGTTTGTATGGGCATTCCTATAAATCAATGGTTATTATTATATTACCTTACCTGTCTATTTACATACAGCTTTTCTATACTTTATTTGCTCCTTACTATGCTTATTTACTGCTTCATATATATATACACATGTGTAGAGTAGAATCATTTCATGTACCACTGTCACCTGCTTGTTTCCACTCTGCCTTTGGTCCTCCTTTTCACTCCTCCCCGCTCGGTGCCTAGGAGCCACGGGTTTAGGGGCGGGGGATTGTTGACTTAGTCTTTTTGACTAACGGTCGGTGGACCATATCATTTTAGGAAATCGAGGAGACGCAGCAGCACCAGAGGCCGGAGCAGACGGAGGTGGGCCAGTCTAGTACAGGAGCACAGGATTCAGGATCTGTGAGTGATTAGTAGTTAGCTTCCGCGAGTGATCTTGTAGTGAGGAAATGATGTACAGGGCAAGAGCCCCTTTTATTTTGTAACCCTTGTTATCTCTCTTTTATTCAGTTATTGTTAGTGGAGATTTACCTCTATGGTTTTAATTCATGTGATTATGTGGACTTGTCTTCTCTTTTATGAACTTTTCTTGTGATCGAGTTGGCCGGCAGAATCGGCGTTTTGTGGTGGCGATCTTCCCGAGTGAAGGTGTCACCGCAAAACGGCGGTTCTGGGCCTAAGACCCGGTGGTTTTTGCAAAAAAAAAATGGGGTCTTACAAACTGTCCAAACAGTTTGCAGCTTATTCATCACTGCTTTTAAATCAACACTTTTCAATCAGCAGCTTTTTCATCAACATCATCTGTCCGAAACAGAGCCAAAGTTATATGCGGTCTTTCCATGCTACGTTTCACCAACTTTTTAAAATGGGAATCTGCCCTCCTTATTTTAATCTAAACATTGCGTCGAAATATTTCTTGTTCAAAATCAGAATAAAAGAGTTTAATGTCTTCAAGTACCTCTACAATTTTTGCACGCATGTAAACAATTCATGGTTATCGAAAGGGATCTTGACCCGTTGGATCATCTGAGAAAAAATCTGGACCATCAAATGAATACTATTTATTTGATCCCAATTGGAGAGGATCCTGCAACTATCCAAAAATAGGTGGAGAAATTTCCAGGAGCATGCATGCATTACGACGGTCCTCGAGCCACGGTCAGATATTGTTGTCGCTATCTAGCATTGAGGACCCTGATTAAATTATGACCTTAGTTGTGAAACTTGAATGTTTCTGCAGCTTGAGCACAGAGCACAGTCAGATCGTAATGTGCGAGCGGCGAAAGTGTCATTGTGCGAAACCCGTGCGTTTGAGAGCAGGCGAGCATGTGCAGTTGTATTGTCGTAGCTAAGGTAATTAATGTCGCGACCACACGAGGTGACCCCATGCACCGCCACTCGTACATACATATATCCTTTCAAGCTGAAAGATCTATGTAGCCGGCCTGCCGGCGTCGTTGTATGAAATCTCAATTACATATATCCTTACAGTCAGAAAGCTGTGGCCGGCCAAAGATGTTATTATAAGTTACCCACGTTGTTTTAAGGTCTGTAAATTTGTCCGCAAATATGAATTCTTTCAATTAATTATGCATTTGACATCCCATTCCAACCGTGAACAAAATGACATTTTTAAAATACGAGCATCTTCGCACGGGCTACGCCCGTGCTCGATGCTCTCCGCTTCAACAGTACTCCAGCAGTGACAGTACCTCCGCCCAAACTCGCCCGCTGTAGGACGCCCAGTCAATTGACAGTACATTGGTAGCCCCTGTGCCCCACACGACAGTACCCCCGCCTCGACATTGTCCCGTCGCGACGGCGCTCCCGCCGCTCGCGAACCCCCGTGCGTACGACGAAATCGAGATGGAGGACAAAATCGGGGGTTCGCGAGCGGCGGGAGCGTCGTCGCGCCGGGACAATGTCGAGGCAGGGGTACTGTCGTGTGGGGCACAGGGGCTACCAATGTACTGTCAATTGACTGGGCGTCCTACAGCGGGCGAGTTTGGGCGGAGGTACTGTCACTGCTGGAGTACTGTCGAAGCGGAGAGCATCGAGCACGGGCGTAGCCCGTGCGAAGATGCTCGTATTCTAGGGAAGATGCTTGTATTCTAGGGAAGATGCTCGTATTCTAGCCCATGCAAAGTCGCTGCAATTTGTCGCATCCCCGACGCAAGTCGCCTCATAAATAATTTAAAAGTCAAACCATACAAAATGCCAAAGCAGCTTAAACAAATTAAAAGTGCAATCAGGGTTGGAGTTTTTGCATGATTCATGGGAAATAGTTTATTTGGTTTACTATAAAAAATAGGACATGAGGTAGAATTAGGGTCCGTTTGGCACGGTGGTGGTGGTCCTGAACGCGGTGGTTATGAACCTTAGTTCGTTAACACCTGACCTCTTTTAAGGAACTCCAACGACTTTTATGTTCAAGAGTATTTCTTTTTTTGGTGGCGATCATAACCGTTGTCATGTCAAACACAGATTTTAAGACGACGGTGTTTATGTCCAAACTCACATCTTCTTTATAAAATACTAAATAACGTGTATATTATTGAATTCTAAGTAGATTAAGTGAATATTTTGTTTATTTATAGTTATCTTATTTGTGGTTATTATTTATTTGTGTTTGTCATTGATGTTAGGCTAATATTTGTGCCATTGTTGATACCCCCCTCTGAGTTTAATGCTAGTCTACTAGGCTGGTCAAGTGATCAATTTGGGCTTAGCCCAAAGGGATTGGGCTAGGTTTAAGAGATTTGACCTAATTTGGGCAAGTTTGACTTTTGGTCAAATTGACCAATTGGGTGACCCTAGGATGGGGCTTTTGGGTCCATTGGATTCCAAAATAGGTTTAGAAACTACTGGTGGGGTCAATTTGGTCACATGAGTCTTGGTTGACCCAATCTAAGCTGATTTGACCAAAACAGGCTAAGTTGACTTTGGTCAAATTGAGCCCTAGGGTTGACCCAGTCATGGGGCTTTTTGGTCCACTGGGTCCCCTATGATATGATAACACTATGGGTAAGGTCAATTTAATATGGTGATGGTCAATTAGGGTGCTTAGAGAAGAATTGCCATTTTTGACCTAAAGGGCATTTTGGTCAATTTGCACCACTGGGGGTCCCATGATAGGGCTTTTAGGTCTACTAGGTCCTTTATGGTATTCTAGACCTAGGTGAGTAATCAATTTGTCATGGTGATGATTAATTGACACTAATTAGGCTACTTTGACTAATTTAGGGTTAAAGTTGACTTTGGTCAATTTGGCCTCTTTGGTTGACCTCAATGGGCTCCTGATGCCCTAAGGGGACCCCTAAAGGGTTAGGGATACTAAGGTGGGGTCACATGGTCAAGTTGAGGTCCTAAGTCCAACCCTAAGCTTGGTAACTAGAAACTGCTATTTGCAGACCAAGGTGGTTTTCTTCTTCTCACCTCAATTCACAAGGCCTTGGGCTCTTCCTATGGTTTTGTCATGACAAAACCAACTTAGGGGTCTAGCTGCCTGGGGGATGTTACAAATCCCAATAAACAAAAAAAATAATTTCGTCCTCGAAATTCAGGTTAGGCTTGCGGGGTTTTCACTGCGAGTGACTGAGCGTAACATCCCCTTAGGAATTAAGGTTAAACCTGACTCGAAGAGCACCGACTATCTTTGCCATACCAGCTCCAGTGGCTCCAAGTTGTGCTCCTCCTGACCCTAATTTTACCTCATGTCTTAACCTCTGGAATCTTCTTGCGCTGCAAGACCCGCACCGTCAAATCATCTATCCTGACCGGGGTGACCTAGCTACCTTGGTCAATCTATCCTCGAACTTCCACTCTAACCTGGGCAGACTCTTATGCCTCTAAAGTTTTCTTCTCGCATTCAAATTCTTACTCTTTCAGGTACGTCCGAGTAATCAATCGTCTCCAATCTACAACTTTTCTAGTTCTTACTATTGATGGGACTAATCAAAATCGGCTAGCGTCCCAATCATCCTTAAATATTACTGGGGGTGCACTTTGTGAATCTTTATGAGTATATACTAACCAATCATAACAGCAAGATAAACTTAGATCGTTCTTATCATAGTGAAATCAAACGTTATATTCCAAATCTAACAAGTCATCGACTAAGATCTCTGGTTATTCATCATCAAAGCTTCCAAGGTTTAAACATTATTATTGTAGACAAAATTTTCAATCATGACGGGGCATGAATTTTTATCAAGGCATGAGTTAATCACTTCCGAACGCTTGAAGTCACAAGAACTTCAACTACAACTTTGTAAGATATAATCTCCGCCCTTAACTTCTATGCATCAACATCCCTAATTGATTAATCCTGACGTCTTTACATTTCCAATGATTCTACTAAGGGCAAGTTGTTGTCCGACCCAAATGATGTCTATCCATTGCCCTGGTACTACCACCGATCATCATCCCAAATATACTGTTTCACCGCCTCATCTTTGTCCGAGAGACATCGAATATGATCCACCTCAAAATCATTATTGCTCACGACGCAAAACTTCTAACTTAGGCCTAAGGGAAAACTAAGACTGTCACTAATTTGCCCAATAAACAAAAGGGAAGCCCCAATAAACAAAGGACAAGCCCCCAATAAACAAAAGATTAGCCTCTATCTATCTTTGGGCGAAGTGTCTTCAATATCACCAAGTTATATTTATCCCAAATATGCAAACAATTCTTAGGGCACAAATCCTTAAACTTGGGGTTCTATCTTGGGGCTCACTGGTGTACTCCACACTTTAGGCTCTTCTAGGTACCTTCTACGCAACCTTAACAGGGTCAATATTTGACCTAAACTCAAACGGGTCTCTTCTGGACTTCAATTTTTATCCGACCCTCGGTGTTTGTCATGGTGGTTGTCTTAATGTAATCCTGTCACAAATACGAGGATTGAGTCTGTCTCATGTCATTCTGCTTATGTGTCAATCTCTCTTTTCTCTAGTCTCTTTGGGGTATCCTCGTACCTTCGACAAAAGCTATACCTACGATCTATTTCAGACTAGGTCATGGTATAAATTGTCCTAGTAAGTCACGTGTCCTAGTGGGGTTGCGTCGAACTCATTGACTACAAGACTATCTAAAGAGATCTTTGTAGCCGGAGGTATTCCCTGCTGGGGGCAGGGTTCGCCGCAGGATACAGAGGAAAACTTGACGCTCGTAAGGGAAATTAACTAAGAAGATTCAGTTAAAAGTGGACTTTTTCATGTGATTTCCCCATATGGGCACACCACTGCTTCCGCTGCTTAGTTTGTCCTCAAACTAAACTCGCGCGGGGTGGCCCAGGGTTTGTGGACTTCTTTTCTTCTGATCGAGGTTTCCTTTTGATACCACTTGTAAGACCCCATTTTTTTTTTGCAAAAACCACCGGGTCTTAGGCCCAGAACCGCCGTTTTGCGGTGACACCTTCACTCGGGAAGATCGCCACCACAAAACGCCGATTCTGCCGGCCAACTCGATCACAAGAAAAGTTCATAAAAGAGAAGACAAGTCCACATAATCACATGAATTAAAACCATAGAGGTAAATCTCCACTAACAATAACTGAATAAAAGAGAGATAACAAGGGTTACAAAATAAAAGGGGCTCTTGCCCTGTACATCATTTCCTCACTACAAGATCACTCGCGGAAGCTAACTACTAATCACTCACAGATCCTGAATCCTGTGCTCCTGTACTAGGCTGGCCCACTTCCGTCTGCTCCGGCCTCTGGTGCTGCTGCGTCTCCTCGATTTCCTAAAATGATATGGTCCACCGACCGTTAGTCAAAAAGACTAAGTCAACAATCCCCCGCCCCTAAACCCGTGGCTCCTAGGCACCGAGCGGGGAGGAGTGAAAAGGAGGACCAAAGGCAGAGTGGAAACAAGCAGGTGACAGTGGTACATGAAATGATTCTACTCTACACATGTGTATATATATGAAGCAGTAAATAAGCATAGTAAGGAGCAAGTAAAGTATAGAAAAGCTGTATGTAAATAGACAGGTAAGGTAATATAATAATAACCATTGATTTATAGGAATGCCCATACAAACCTATAGACCAAGGGGTCGTTTAGCAGGGCCTATCGTATAAAAAGTCCCATACCAATTTATACGATAGGTGTCAGGGGTTGAATGCAATGTTTATGCTATGTTATGCAGGTATGCTGTTATGCCATGATCATACAAGTGCAACACACACACTTCGACTCTATGCGCATAGACCTTTAGTTCCCTCTTTTTGGAGCGAGCTAGACTCCCAGGATACTCCCGTAGTGGCAAACGGAAGCGGTGGGTTGGGCCTCGCCCACCTCTAGGTTGGTATTCACACTACCCAACCTAGACCTATTGTACGCCTCCACTATACCCGCAGAGCGTCTGCGTACTCTTGCTGACTAGACCGCCAGACTATCAAGGCTAAGTGTAAAACCACACTCGCCGAGTCAACGTATCGACGTCGGTGTGAACGACCGTCCAATACCGAAGACCCACCACCTTCAGTGCACATGCAACATGTTCTACTTCCTATCTCTGAGCCATGAGTTCCCCGGGCTAACCTGCCCGCCATCAATAACCTTCCGAGCCTAAAGCTCACCAGACTAACTAGTCTGCTGCAACAGCCACCGAGCCCACCGCTCGGACAACCAATCCAACTAAACTTCCGAAACCACAGGGTATGGATGAGTGTAATATTTCATATAGTAGACAATTTTTGGGATGATCAATTTTAGGCTCATAAATTGCTGTAATTGCATGAAACTTTGCTGGTTGCCTTTTCATATCAATATGGAACCACTGTAATTTTCTCATAATTTATGGATCAATAATTTTGGTACCTTTAGTTCATTTTGGAAGAAATTACAAATATATCCTTGGATGAAATTACAAATGTACCCTCTGTGGAACATGGTCAAACTTTGTAGGACTGAATATTTTATTATGAAGCACCTCTGTATAAATTTGCATAAGGATTGGAGTTCAAATGAGGGTACCTCCTTTGGAATTTATTGGAAATAAATGTGTTTTGGAATTTTTAAAATTAGTAAATCTTGCTGATTTTTCCTAAAATTTAATACCTACTGTTTATGTGGTACTCTTGATTTATGTTAAAATTGAAGTAGGCATTAGAGGTCAGGAAAGTACACTTGTAGTTCAAACCTTAGAAAAATTGCCCTTTGGAAAATTGTTTAAAATATTATTATTGTTGGGAAAATTATGAAACCCTAGATTTGATCTGAAGCAGGTAACATGGACTCCCAGTAAATCCCTTGAGCCATAGAGTTGATTATTTAATGTACTTCCCTTCATGAGGATCAAAACGTTAAGGGTGGTCTGCGTTTAGTAAATTGGCAGTTTTGGAGTTACAGGCCAATTTGGAATACATTGTTTGGAGATGTGGGAATTGAATGGTGATTGTATGGTATGAGAGGACCCTTGGAGAGATTTAAGGTTGATGAGTTCTGGGATGGTGGGGTGCCTCCCTTGGGATAGGTCATCTTGGGATTTGGCGAAAGATCGTCTTTTCCCCTAAGGCCTAAAAAGCACTTAGGTTTAGACCAGGTGAAATGTTAAGAGGGTTTCTTATGGGTAGTAACTAATAACATTAAGTGTCTTGGGAATGGGAACTTTGGGGTGTCATCCCATAGTGGTTCCTAGTACCGTAGCAAGCCCCTCACAGGGAAACCCTCGGGAAGTCCAAGACTAACCCTAACTCATAGGAGTAAGACATTGTACAAGATTAACTAATAACACACTCATCCATACCCTGTGGTTTCGGAAGTTTAGTTGGATTGGTTGTCCGAGCGGTGGGCTCGGTGGCTGTTGCAGCAGACTAGTTAGTCTGGTGAGCTTTAGGCTCGGAAGGTTATTGATGGCGGGCAGGTTAGCCCGGGGAACTCATGGCTCAGAGATAGGAAGTAGAACATGTTGCATGTGCACTGAAGGTGGTGGGTCTTCGGTATTGGACGGTCGTTCACACCGACGTCGATACGTTGACTCGGCGAGTGTGGTTTTACACTTAGCCTTGATAGTCTGGCGGTCCAGTCAGCAAGAGTACGCAGACGCTCTGCGGGTATAGTGGAGGTGTACAATAGGTCTAGGTTGGGTAGTGTGAATACCAACCTAGAGGTGGGCGAGGCCCAACCCACCGCTTCCGTTTGCCACTACGGGAGTATCCTGGGAGTCTAGCTCGCTCCAAAAAGAGGGAACTAAAGGTCTATGCGCATAGAGTCGAAGTGTGTGTGTTGCACTTGTATGATCATGGCATAACAGCATACCTGCATAACATAGCATAAACATTGCATTCAACCCCTGACACCTATCGTATAAATTGGTATGGGACTTTTTATACGATAGGCCCTGCTAAACGACCCCTTGGTCTATAGGTTTGTATGGGCATTCCTATAAATCAATGGTTATTATTATATTACCTTACCTGTCTATTTACATACAGCTTTTCTATACTTTACTTGCTCCTTACTATGCTTATTTACTGCTTCATATATATACACATGTGTAGAGTAGAATCATTTCATGTACCACTGTCACCTGCTTGTTTCCACTCTGCCTTTGGTCCTCCTTTTCACTCCTCCCCGCTCGGTGCCTAGGAGCCACGGGTTTAGGGGCGGGGGATTGTTGACTTAGTCTTTTTGACTAACGGTCGGTGGACCATATCATTTTAGGAAATCGAGGAGACGCAGCAGCACCAGAGGCCGGAGCAGACGGAGGTGGGCCAGTCTAGTACAGGAGCACAGGATTCAGGATCTGTGAGTGATTAGTAGTTAGCTTCCGCGAGTGATCTTGTAGTGAGGAAA